>OY998179.1:104064265-105407665 GCA_963921935.1 Galeruca laticollis | reverse complement strand
ATGCGGTTTGTTTGGATCAAGCAGGACTTTCCGTCAATAATAACATTTTTTCCCTAAAACTTAAAGTTTTCTTATAGGGCACCCCATCCGTGAATACACTGTATAATAACCAATCTTTTCAAGTATTTTTAGCAGGTTTAAACAAAATAAGTCCCGAAATTTCAATGCCAATCAAAGATTGTCTCACAACAACAACAACAACAATTAGGAACTAGAATAAAATAGTGAATTACTATGAAAAAAATAATATAAATAGAACCAGGACTGAGTCTTAACTGCCCTGTTGAATGACTTGGACTGGTATTTTAACCATCTCACAATACATGACCGTACTTAGATTAATATTGGAATATGAATTATTACCTATGAGAAAACATTGATTTTGTGGTAAACAGCATGTTTCCGTAAAAATTCAAAATCGATTTTTTTGTTACTGTAAATAATAATAAGTTGAGTACTTATCTATTAAACATTGAAATTTAAATATTATTAGTCCATTGTATCTATTAATGTCCAAGATCTCATTAACTTACATAGGCGTAGCAATGGGGACATTACATACCTATCATTCAAATGTATTATTTCCACCCCTAACCAAACAATTTCTTCATTAATATTATTTTTTATTTATTCCCAACAATCCCAACTGGTTACAAGTATCAAATCAAATTTCCTTTTATTGTAAATCAGGCACTTAGTGGAAAATATGGGCCCGAAATCCCCGAGTCGGTGCAATGAATAATTCTTAATAACCTCAGTCATATATGTGTGTATATACGTCTATCAATGGTTCTGTAAATAAAAAGTTCCCTAGCAAACAATGATAATCGATATCCTGATATGAGTCTTAGTTCAGTTGTTAACAAATGAGGGGAGTCCATATGTGAGAGACAATACTCACAAGTTGCCCTTCATAAACATAGACGTCGTTAATAGGGGATCTATCTAAAAATTGTTTTCATAAGTTTGAAATATTTTTATTAATTTATTATAATACTAACTTCAATGGGTTTTTTTAGTCATATATTTTTTATATATTATACTCTATTAATCGTAGGATTAAGAGAATTTAAAAGTTTCATTTGACCGTTATTTCTGACAGAAATAGTGTTATTTAAAAAAAATTAAAGAAATGTTAAACTGAACTGTACTTTTTTGCATATTGAACTAATAAAAAGAACACATTTTTATATTACATTTATTGATGGAACCGATCATAAAGCAAACCAAGATGAAATTAGGCCCATTATAACATTTCCAATAGAAATCAGGGCAGAAACAGCGGCTACTAAACAGCTTTTAAGAACGAAGAATGAGTTTCAGAGTCGTACACGACCAACCAACTTCCGGGATAGGCGATGAATAGGTACCGTTGCGTCCTGAATAATCGCCAGCGGGTCAAAGGTAATAGAAGGAATAAATCTCTATTAAAAATCACAGCCTTTATCCTCTCAGTTCCTGCTGTTCATCTATCTGTCGAGGAGAGGACAACCCTGATTCTCTAGATTAATCTCTTTTGGTTTTGTTCTTCCCCCACACCTCTATCTTTCGTTTAATCGTCTTTCCTTAGCTCAAGTTCAATGGGCAACTACAACGTCTCCTTTACCCAAGTCTCCAGCCCCTCCTGTCGTGAAATATTCTGATCAAAGTATCCTCTTCTTATCGTTCAATTTAGGTGCCAAATTCGATTACATTTATCGCTGGTTCCTTGGACCTTCTCGTCTCTCAGTTCTCGATGAACTGTCCCCATTTTTTGGTCTTCATCTGCCACAGCCTTGGTATAGATAGGGTAGCTATCCTAGGGTACTTCTTTTCCCGTTGGCCGAAACTGCACCCGAAGACATCGGTGTAAGGCATCGTGTCAATGGCATGGAAGGTGCGAGGGTTAGACCACGGCGAAGATCCCTTCGAGATACTAGATGACCTCCCGTAGTATTGTAGTCTCCTTAGTGGGGCATGGGAGCACTGCGTCGCTGGACCGGATAGCTACCCAACCAGTTAGACTTATATGGAAGCTGTTAATTTTTTTTTAAAATTGGAGACGATGTGGAGGAAGTTTTACTCCCCGGAGGACTCCAGAGAGGGAAACGATGAAGGAGGTGGAAGGTGAGGACCTGTTCCATACCCCCGGACAGGGGTAATGGAGCTCACAAAAATAATAGGAAAAGAAAGGAGGAACCCCCAACAACTCCTTAAAGCGGTCCGTCGTGTTCGACGTGTTGAGGAGTCAGATGGACGGTTTGATGAAGAAGGTAGAGGAGCTGTATCACTGACGCTTCAACACCGAAACACGTGTGAAATTAAGAAGGTGGCACTGGCCGCTCGATCGTCAATGCAGGAAACCGAATGAGCTACGGTACGAATGGGTCGCGCCATAGATAAAATAAAGAATGTCAAGTAAGGTGATTTTTTCGTGGATGCAGACTGAAATTTCGGAATCTGGGTCTACGAAGAAACCAGCCAAGTGTGTAAGTTGGAGAAAGTAATTTGAGCTAGGAAATGGCAAGAGTGGAAGAAAAACAGAGAATGAAACAACTGATGGAGAAAATGAGTAATGTGAGTGAAAGCAGTATGGAGGAGTTGCTGCAGCTAGCGAACGAGGAATGGGTTAACGGAATGTATGAGCGAACCGGGACCACCGACAGAATCCCTCTATCGGTGGAATCGGATCTCGCAGTGTATGCGCAGGCGGGTGGGGGGCTGATGGGCCCATGTGTCGATAGATACTCTGAGCTCGGCACATTTCCCATCACGAGTGAAAGCGATGGCACAAAATTGTGAGAACGTACGTGGTTGGAAGAGAGACCAAAGAAAAAATAATTTATAAACTGTTTTCTCCTGGAGTGGCTGCTATATTTTATAAAGCAGCTCTACACTTAGCATGAATGATAAGTAATGCAGGAGGGATGATTGTGGCAGGGCCGGTACCGGGATTCTTGGAACTGAAGAAGTCCAGAAAGATCCTGGAGTTAGTACTGAAAGGGAGCAATATGTGTGTGATTGTGGCAAAAAAGAAGTTGCAGAATGAGTGGTACCACAATCCAAAGGGAGAAAGGCAATGGTGTATGAGAGGTCCTACTGCCACAGTTGTCGGTTACGAGGGAGTACAGGTGAAGAGGGGCACTAAACGATGGGTGGTGTAGCCCTGGGAATGAAAGAAGGTATGTAAATGGCTAAGATGATCAGGAGGGCGGCTCGAGCTTGTCCCGCCTTCGCAGATACTAATGTATCGGCTAGGGACGGTTTACGGATGAGGATCGTCTTCCTGATTGGCATGAATTCTACTACCAATATGGATGATACCCGAAAGGGAGTATAAAGGGAAGCTGGGAGGCCAGTTGAACTACCGTTCGGTCCCTCAGTGGAGGGAATAATAACGCTATGGTGGAAGTTATTATTACAAATCATTTATTTATTAAATACATATAAAAAAATAATTTCTCACATATCTTAAGCGCCTGAACCCAAAGAAAGAAAGAGTTCTTCATGGTCCGGTTTGTATATTGAGCTGCCGAAGGTAATTTAATTATATAAATGATCCAACAATAACAACAATATATATTCAAAATGAAGGTTTACCAATGGGAAGCCCTATATCACCACTTTTAGCGAACATTTTTATAGACAGTTTAGAAAGTAATATTTCAAAAAATATCTTATTTTGGTGAAGATTTGTGGATGACATATTAGCTTGCTTTATAAGTTAACGACATATTTTTTAACAATATTAATAATTTACAAACAAAAATTTACAATGGAAGTTGAAGAAAATAATTCAATATAATTCAATGATGCATTGAGCATTTTCAGTTCCTATGAACGAATGTAATTTTGATACAGAAATTAATACAATTAACTAAATAGCAACATCCAAACGGTTATCCATTAGATATGAAAAATACATTAATTAATAAAAAAGAGGAAAAAGCGGCATTACAACTAATATGTCCTAAACAAACTAGAATAATAAAAAATTATAAAACCATCACATATTCAGGTAATATTTTGAAGAAAATATCTTTAGCAACAAATATAACAATATCTTTTGAAACAGACAGTAATGTGAGTACAAAATTGTTAAATGTAAAAACAAAAATATCCCCATTAAAGAAATCTGGTATATATATATAAACTGTCTATTTGGGTCAAACCCTTAGAAATTTTGAAATTAGATATACTGAACACTTAAGAGCATACATATTAAAACAACCAGATAAATTCCACCAAGCAAAATATCTACTTGAGACCAAACATTCATTGACACCTAACTCAGAACTAGAAGTGCTACGTATTTATGATAAGAAAGAAGAACTGGATTTCCTTAAAGAATTAGAAATTGGATGACAATGAACAGTCGTCAATGAACACATAAATTTAGGGAGTTCTCGACTTTTAAACTGTCTTCTTTAGTATTACTTGTGAAGATCAGCAGATATACAGTAGTGAATCTTTTCGATCACGTGACCCAATCTACGATTTATGCAACACATATTTTCTACATAATATGTGCTTCTATCAATATAAATCAAACATAATAACGTACGATCGATTGTCTTTTTCACAAGACATACGTAATAGTTTCTTTCAATTTGCTGTATTGATCGTAAAAAGAGACAACCATATAATTAACGTGACATGAATAATTTATTGTACTAAAAGTTGAATTTGACATTACCACATTTGAGGTTATGCGAGCTTTGTTTACAGTCTTGTTTTTAGCGAATTTTTGGATCGAAAGTATATTTATTGTTAAAATCAGTTCTTGTGAGAAGTAATTTGACTTTTTACTCCATTTGACATTGGTAAGTACGAATTATCAAATTGCCAACTTTTGACATTTCATAACACCTACAATGCCGTGAGACGAGAATATTACAATGCTTAATTTACTTCTTGAAAATGTGGAGAGAAGCATTAGAAAATTGTAGTGTACATGTTTGGGATAATTGTGTTAGCCATACCGAAAAAATAATCGAAGACTGGTTTACTGGAGAACTATATTTAGTGAACATACATATTGAACCAGTGATAATACATACTGGTGAAGACAGCTCAGATTCCGAAACGGATGAACTGTAAATCAAGATTTGTCATATGAATAATATCCCACTATGCAAATAAATATTACAGTTATGTTATTTCAACATCACATTGTGATAATGTTCTTCCTTTTTTCCTCTTGTTTTCATCACATGCGCATCTATACAACCACTTATGCCCAGCTTGTGGCTGTTAACTTTTGTGATGTTTCAACTTAGCTTCTCAGCGATGTTAAAGCGCTGCCTTTTTACATCACTGTGATGTTACTAGAACTTCCTCAAAAGGAAGTCTTTATAACAAACTAAAAACAACATTTCTGTTACATTCTGAAATGCCTTTTAACATATTGTCGATGTTAATGCAATGTCTAAAAAATAACATCTTATCAATGATCTAAATGCAACATTTCAAAAACAATACAGTGTATTCTCTTAGATGTTGTATGGACATTACTTAAACCTCTAAATAATATACCTCAAACATTCTAGATGGCGTCCTATAGATGTTTCTGTGCCTAAGCAGGAAATACAGGGTGAACAACTAATAGTCATGGTACAACTTTAAAAAAATACCTTCAGTTAAATGACCCTGAAAAATCGCTGAAAAATATTTTTGAGTTCCTACAATATCTGCTATGGGGTGGAATGAACACTTAAAAACATAATACTGTGATTATCTCCAAAAAAGACATACTAAAGGTATCCTAGAAATACAATTTTTGATATATCGATGAGATTATGGAAAAATGTAGTTAGGGACTTTTTGTCCTTATTCTTCAAATAAGGGGTGGGGGAAGGTTCAACCTAAAAAACAAATGTCATAACACTTTTTTGTTTTTCAATCGATATCAATGTTTATGGCGTCATTTGAAAGAGTTTTTTCTTTTTAATAAGATATGCTTAACAAAAATAACAAAATTGGTCAATTTTGTCAACGCTATGTGAAAAAGTCGACAATTTTCTCATTTTTCTCGGAAATTTCAAATGTAATGATGTTATCCATCTTATTAAACAGAAAAACTCTTTTAAATGCAGCTTAAATCATTGATATCAGTTTAAAAACGAAAAAGTTATACATTTGTTCATAAATTATTTGAAGAATAATGGCAAAACATCTACTTAATTAAAATATTTCATATTTTTTGGACACCTTCAGTATGTTTTTTTAGAGTTTTATGTTTTCGAGTGTTCATTCCACCTCTAGCGGATATTTTAGAGACTGCAAAATATTTGCCAGCAATTTTTCAGGATCACTTACCTAAAGGTAATTTTTTTGAAAGTTGTTCCATGATTCTTTTCTGAGATGTGGCCTACAGTCGTTCTTAGTTGTTCACCCTGTACATTTAAAATTAAATAGCAAAGAAAGCAATGAAGGATTTAAAACGTTTATTCACTATTAATGAACAGTACAGTAAATTTGAAAAAACAGGTAAAAAATTAGAAAAAAAATATCTTGTCCAGGAATCCAACCTAAAATTGTGTAAGCATATTACATAACAAGTGTGGAAAGTGGAAACTATTGAACGCATTCAGTGAAAGCAAGAAATGAAAGGGGGTATATTAATCTGTAGTTGCCTTAATGTAACATACTTTGAAAACTGAATTAATAAAGTTTTACGGATACACATACATTACAGCTAGTTTACAGAAAATTTATTAGAATAGTTTTTTAATGATATTAAAATTAATAAAATTTTTACACAATATAGATTTTATGAAACATTACGTTAAATCAACATAAATCCAATCTGATTGAAGAAAATTCTATCGTTTACTTATGGTTACTTTTTCTCACGCAAGAGCCGCTGTTTCGAGTGCCTCAACCATTCCATAACGTACACTTTAAAATCCTTATCTGTAAAATATTAAAAGGTGATCTGAACAGCAGCTAATAAAACAATTACTTTAGATCAAATTGTGCCCATGGAGACCTTTGATCGATCATGATAAACTACATCAAACTTGATTTTCAGCCAATTGACTGGGACCCATTTTCCACAAGATACATGCGGGGTTCTTCAAAGGAATAATAACATATTTTATTTCGAGAAGTGACTTTTCATGATTCACCTTCTATTACATGCCTCACTCCGTTTGACAGGTAAATTCAGGTCTGCCATGAAATTTCATACTTCTTTTCTGTATAAAATAATATACTATTCTCATCTTGTTATTTTCATCCTGAAACATATTGTATATTAACACCGTGGAATTATAACTTAATGAAAACCAAGCAGTAATATTACAATATATACAAAAAAACTACTTATGAAGAAGAGATATCAACACATTATCAAGTTAAATGAGTTTATAATTAATTGTATCCAATTGAGTATCCAATAGCTGTGTTTCTACAATAATAAATAATTGAATTCTGTTTGTTGACTGGAGCAATCAGTGTCATAAGTTACATATTCTTCAACTAGATTAATATAGGTACCATTGTAAGGGACATCTACAGCTTATTTATTGTATTCAGTGTATTTTCAAATGTAAATGAGCGTTTTAACAGAAATTTCTGTCTTAAACAGTCTCTAATTGTTCACAAGAATTGTTAGTATTAATGTTAAAACTTTCTCAACCTGCAAAACTATATTGATGGCTATGACTAGTAGGTATTACAAAAACTAGAACTAGAGATACTCGATTCAATTTTTTTTGTACTGTTTAGTACAATGTCTGTATTAGACTATCTGAAATAGATATTTCCCTTTCTTTACATAATTACCAACTATTTGTTTTTTATTTTATTTATGTAAGTAGCTTCTGAAACATCTTGAACATTGAAAATATTTTCTTCTAGATCCAAATCTCTGCTAACATATGAGCATGTTTTATTATTAACAATAATTTCTACCCTATTGTAATATAAAGTTTTTTGTAGGGTATAATGCATATCTAGGATTTGAAATATTGTGAATCGTTTTTAAAATTTACTTACTAACTAAAATATTTTGAAAGTTGAAAAAACCCTTATTTTGTAAACTCTCCTATATAATGTTAGTGTACAATTCCGCCACCTGGAATTTCAATGTTCCGATTAAGTCTTGAATGAGTATTAAGTTTTAATAATTATGATTTTGGAATAGGTACTTACCGATAACTGTTGTTCGTCCATTATAACAAGAATTATAACTAAGTATAGAAACTGAAGCTAAGTAGGAACTAACGAAAACGAAGACCACTTTATTCAAGTACTTCTTGCAAAAAATGTACTTCCAGCAAATAAAATATAACTCAAAACTGAAAACCATCCTCCATTTCATGCTTGTCATTTGTTTCCACAGATAAAATTATTGTTTGTTTTGTTCGTCAGTTCCTCTTCTGTTTTGTTATTTTTTTATGTTATTGTGATGTTTAATATGCGATATTACTGAGAATTTTATGAACTAACATCGTACAGACGTAATCGAAGGAAGTTACTAAAAATTGTTTCGAAAGATGTAAAAGTAACTGCAACATGTGATCATCTTAGAATCATGTTAATTTGTAATATTACAGTAACGTTCTGTATGTGACATTAGTGAGAAGTATACAAATAAACATCGTATGAATGTTTCCTATAGGAACTTGCTAAAATGAAGTTCATAGGATGTGTATGTAACTGCGAATTCAAGTATTATAGAGTAGATCAAAAATATGTTTTATTTACATGACATGGAAGTTAATAGAGTTGGTAATAAAATTAAGATATCTAGGAGATATCTTATTAACGTTTTCAATAAACATCACGAAAAGTCTCTAAAAAGAACATCACAAAAAAGACTTGTTATGTTTCTTGTTTAGTGGGATATATCTCCCCTGTACTCAGTGCTGTAAACATGGGTTTCAGAAGCATTGAATCATTATTATTTTTATAGTTCTCTTTTACTTATTTATCAATAACTGCTGATGTAAAGGACCAGCCACTAATTAGATATACATATAGGGTTATGGGTTCCAGTTAGAACTTTCCTAAAGTTCGTCTGTGTTTTTCCGTTTCTAGTACCTATATGTGTTCAAATTTCATTTTTGATGTCTAATGATAGTAATATATTTACCGAAACGTCGACCTTCAAGCTGTGTGGGAAACTTCTATTTACATTCTATAGCCTATCCAAAAAAATCGTTCTAATATAATCAATTTAGAAACTGTAATTTTAAAAGTTTTCAGTATACAAAATATTACGTCAGTTTCAAGAACTACATTAATTGTATGTACTTATATAAAATCAAGACATCCTCCACTCCACCATATAAATAAAATAAATACAATTAAAAAAGTTAAATTTCTTTGTTTTATTACCAATTCGTAAAATGCCGACCTTTAGAATATTAGTCATAACGATTATTTCTATTGGGTTGACAGAAGTTTTGATTCAATTCATATGAATATTGTTGCTGACGTAACAGTCACGTGATGAAAAAGCCCCACCGTTTCTACTGTAGTTTTCCTGGTTTTCTATATCATTGCACAGTTATACTGATCTTAAATGCGAAAAAGATATCCCTACACGGCTAATAATATCTAAGCTTTAATATTTGTAATATCATATCTTCTTCTTTTTTCTATTAATAGATATTAAGTCAATCACAAGGTCTAGCCCAAAATAATTATTAAACATTAGGTAGGCATCAAATGAAATGTAACATCTGTCATTCTGACGATGTTATTTAATATCGAAATAATTGTCAATTTCTTAGAATTTTTAACATTTTTTCAATATACTGTGGAATTATCTAGAAACAGTTACTTTCGTTTGAAACAGTAATATAAATAGATTCCTCAAAGTTAGGGTGGAGACAGTAGACTTATGTTATGAATTTTTGGTAGAAAACAGTTTTACCTTGGCCAGTTAATATACAATCAGTCATGTTTTCAAATGAACTAGTCCCAGGCGGCATGATTTTTTCGACACGTCCAACAATTATGATAACATCTCAACCAATTCAAAGAAACCTTTGACAAATTATACATACAAACATTTCCCATAAATCTAGTTATTGGTGGAAACCACATGAAAATCTGTTAGTAGTTTTTAAGTTTATCGCGAATAGACAGAGAGACTTGGTGGTATAATATGGACGCTACTGCATTAACTAACCCCTCAAAGTGAATTCCCAATATCTGGGTTGATTACCGAAGCCAGACTAACTTTGTTCCGTTGTTAGTTCTCGGTATTGTTTAAGATTGAAATACGTACTTGGCCTAAAAATTATTTTAACGATTATATGGACGGGCAGGGAGAGGGGGGTCATCGTTAATTGAGACATTGAATGAAGGGGTTAAGCTTCCATATTAATGTATTACATTTCTTGAATAAAGAACATATTAACGTATTTCATGGGAAGGTTGATTAGGAAAAAAGAAACGTTTATACAAGGAGAACAGTTTTGTCTGTTCTTTCAAGGAGGAAAAATCACCGTTCATAGTCTACGGAAATTTAGCAGAAATCAAACTTTGGATAACTAATGGTATTCCATGACTAAAAGGGATATTAGGAGAAGGATACTATTAAAAATGATTCAGAAGAACTAAACAAAGAATATAAATCAATATAGAAATAAACTAACCATTTTTATAAATAAAAGCAAAAATTAATTTTTTAAATCTGGAGATCCAACAAAGGTATATAACTACGATATCTGTATTAAATAATTTTACAAAATTTTTTGAGCAGTCTTTAAAAACAAGAATTATATCATTTTTAAACGAATCTTATTATAAATAGATAATTCGGTTTTATTAAAAATTCCAACACAGAAAATGCCACAATCGATTTTTTAAGAACCACAACGGCTTTGGTAAGTCAAAGATTTCCGGAGAACCTGAAGAAGGCGAAGGTAACTTTACTACTTAATGAGGGTAAAGACCCTAACCTAAATAATAGCTATAGCGCAATTTGCCTTTTAAATACCTTCGCCAAGCTGTTGGAGCGCTTGCTTGCAAACCGCCTGGTTGCAGAACTAGAGGAGAAAAATTTCTACATCAACATGGGTTCAGGGTTAAACTCTCGACAGTCACAGCGATAGTGGATTTGCAAGGTAACGTAAAGGGTTGTAAGGATAGGTGGGGGATTATTGTGGCTTTAGATATTCAAAATGCTTTCTCGAAGGGGGGGGGGGATATTAGCGAGTAACTGGTTAATCTGATTCGAAGTTATTTAAGTAACAGGACGGTTAGGTCGAGGATGTTGTCGCATAAATGTACAATGGGTGTTCTACAGGGCTCGGTGTTCTAGGGCCAGTACTGTGGAACATCATGTATAATGGGATACTGAACCTGGACTATGGGCCTAAGATAGCGGCTGTCGCGTATGCAGATGACTTGGTCTTCTGGGTTGAAGGTAGCTCGAAAAATGTTGCAAGAGTCAGAGCAGAGAAAGCTGTAGCAATGGCGTCCCAATGGACGTGGGAAAACGGATTGGCTATCGCCCACGAAAAACCGAGGTGATGGTTATCAAAAGCCCCAGGAAAACTACCGCCCCCTTCAATATGCTAGTCCATGAGCAAAGTATCGAGGCTGCAAAGAGCCTAAGGTAGTTAGGTGTAATCTTAACAAAAAGGCCAAATTTTGCGGACTATTTCAACCATTCTACGGAAAATGCTAAGGAAAAGATGGCAAAATTACAAAGACTGATGACGAATGTGGGAATGCCTGGGTATTCCAAACGCAGGGTTCTCTGCCAGGTGATGCACAGTGACCTCCTATATGCGGCATCGGTCTGGAAGGGAATATTAAAAATTGAAAAAGCTAATCTCGACCCAAAGAACTGGTTAGGTTAGGTTAGTGGCAGGAGAGATGGAGCAAACTGGTAAGCAAGGCGCAGTGTACAAAAGCGCTTATTCAAGATGTACGCCCATGGGTGAAGTGTGGACATAGAAGAACGTCTTACTTCGTTACACAGATATTAACGGGACATGGATCCTTTGGATCCTATACGTACAGAATTAAAAAAACTATAAATGATTTATGTGGCACCTGTGGTAAAAGGGATGACCCGGACCATGTACTATATGAATGTGTGAGATGTAGCGCGGAGAGGAATGATCTTATAAGTAAGATTGGTGCAATACCGACAACAGACGAAATAGTTCCATACATGTTACAATGCTCAAGGAATTGGAACGTGATAGAAGAATATATGGTTAATATTATGAGAAGAAAAGAAGAAGTAGACATTAGCTTCCACCCCACCTCTAGGGCAAAAAAAGATCCAGGCTTTGGATAAGTCATCAAGATGCATTGCAGTTTTTTTGGATCTTTCTAGTGCCTGCGACAAGTTGAACACAGGAATTGAATAAATAAACTCAACAAATATGGTAATTAGATGTACCGCTCTGGAACTTATGAAAAGCTACTTATCAGATCGTACTCAAAAAGTCAAAATAGGTGGTGCAATACGCTTAGACAAAATATTTATGACAGGAGTACCTCAAGGTACGGTAATGGGACCAATTTTATTTTTTATGTATATGAATAATATAACTAAACTCGAAAACTTCAGGAGGTGTTGTGTCTGTTATACTGATAATACGGCTTTATTATTTTCGGAAATAAGCTGGGAAGTGGTGAAACAAAAATCAGAAGCAGAATGAAGTAAATTATATCTGTGGCTAAAGGACAATCTACTAATATTAAATAAAAAAATATATAACCTGCATAACATAACATGTTTTCAAGCCAAAGGTTGTGAATGTAGACTAGTTGGAAAAACCTTGTCCATAAAATATCTCGGAGTTACATTAGATCAACATTTAAAGTGGACAGAACATATAACATATGTATCAAATAGAATTGACGCGTGCGTTTCCATGACTAACTAGATCCATTTTTTACTAAAATTGAGAAAATGGCGGAAATCCCTCCTTTGACAACTTTGACACATACCTGTATAATTTTACTGTACCAAATCTGATTTCTTCCAATAATACTATGATATCAAAAAAAGAGTACGTTTCCAAAACTAGCTACATCCTTCATAAACACTGTTACAAAAGTGTTTAAATCCACCGATGTAATTTCTGTTTCAAAACTGCATAGATCCGATATTATTATGTTATTCATTGCATGCTACGGTTTCAAAACTTGTTAGATCCCGTTCGTATGTGCACTAGGATTGTTTACTGTTTTTATAATTATGTTAGTAGGTGTTTGAACGTGAAGCAGTATTGTTGTCGGTTATTTAGTACATTTTGTGGTTTAGAATATAATGTTAAAAATAGTTTTAAGCATGGAAAGAGTTCCTACCTTATCAGCGCCTGGAAGGGGAAGAAAAACAATAAGAGATGAATCCAACTGGCAAAAAACTAAGAAAAAAATAGAACGGTAAGAACGAAAATGTATATCATTGGCATTCCATATAAAACTAAATTATTTTTAAGGCATAGACCAAAGAATCCTTCTGAAATACCGCAGTGCAAACATAGTAAAACGTTTTCTTGTCCAACTTCAAGCATGCAAGATATAAGAAAATTTCATCAAGCGTTTTATGATAATAAATCAAAAGCCGAGCAAGATAACTTTATTTTAAAGCATACATCGCAGTGCGCACCAAAAAGGCATCGTCCTTCAAAGGGTAGGAAAACTAACACTGTTTCTGTGTTCTACTTTATAAAAACCAATACAGGAATGGAAAAAATTTGCAGCAAAGCCTTTTTGACCATACTACAAATATCTAGATTTCGGGTGGGGACAAAAGAAGTAAAGTTTATGCTACACACAGAGAAAAAGTAACTGATTTTATTTTGAAATTAAAATGCATTGAATCACACTATACCAGAAATAAATCGGAACGCCAGTACATGTCCAGTGACTGCAGTATTAGAAAACTTTGGACATTATATTGCCATGATAATGAAGAGTTTAAAGTTAAGTATGACTATTTTCGGACTATTTTTGATACATATTTTAACATAAGTTTTAAAAGTCCAGCAACAGATGCTTGCTCTGAATGCATAAGTCTTAAAGTGCAAATACGTTCAACGAAATCAGAAGAGGCCAAGTTGGAGTTAATAACGAAACTAAGGGTGCATAATTTAAAAGCCAAAGCTTTATATGAAAAAATTAAAAGTCCCGAGGATGATGTTATTAAGCTCAGTTTTGATTGCCAAAAAAATCTGGTCCTACCACGGGTACCAGATCAGTCAGCTTACTATTCCAGGCAACTGTATTTTTACAACTTCACTGTTTGTCAAGGTCATTCCAAAGCCCCTCAAACCAAAGATAGTGTAACTGCCTTCACATGGACTGAGAATATGAGACAAAAGGGACCCAACGAAATATCTTCATTGCTGTACCATAAACTTTCATCTTTAGATCTAGAAGATTCTATAAGAAGTATCCAGCTCTTTTGTGACGGATGTCCTGGCCAGAATAAGAATGTGACTATGATAGGTATGTTGCTGAAATGGCTGTATTCTTCAGGTTCTTCTGTCAAAGAAGTATCCATTATTTTTCCCGTGGTGGGTCACTCGTTTTTACCTCCTAACCGCGTGTTTGGGCGGATAGAAAAGGTTATAAAGACCAAAGACACCATTGCTTTACCCAATGAATACAGGGCAAATATTTCCAATTATGCCACGGTTCTGGAATTAGGCAAAGATTATCAAACGTATAACTGGAAGGAACCTGTGAAGTCCGTCATTAAGCCTCCTGGGCAGTGGCATTTTAAGTTTCCTTCAGTAAAAAAGAATTATTTTGAGGAAACAGTTTAAACAAAGAGTGGCAACAGTAGTCGTCAAAGGCGAAATGCACTATCGAAATTACCTTGGAGTATTTAAGACAGTAGTTAGAAAGGGAAAGAGTTTGGAAAACATTATTCCAGAGCCCCTCGAAAATAAAGTGCCAGTAAAAAAAGAGAAGCTCTCCGGTGTCGATGCGCTTTTAAAAAACATTATGGTCCTGATTGGAGAAATGGTGCAGAAGATGATTTGTCATTTTATGAACGTGTTCTTATTACCATTACAGATGACGATAACAACTCTGAGGCAAATGTTGCTCCAGATGAGCTAAATATTACAGAAGATGATGACTTGAAAATTTAAAATATGTTACATTCTAGACCTGTTTTTTATTGAATGAGTATCTGATGTTTTGTTTTAAGAGTTTTTAGGTTGAATAAATAATATTTTTGCGTCACATAAGTTTCTTTAAGTTCGCAACCCTACAGGTACTTTTCCAAAACTGTCTAAATCCGCAATATGTTTCCAAAATTTGTTCAATCCCACATTGTTTTTCAAATAATTCAGTAAACTATTATCTAATATTTCATTGCTGACCGAAAGACAGTTTTAAAGGACATCCTCAAAATAATAAACCAGTCGCATAAACCTATTTGATTTCCCAACAAAGTTATCAGAAAAGCTGGATTTTCTCGAAATCACATCCGATGAATTTAAAAAGTTCTGGAAATGGACGCCTCAATTATAATATTAATTTTTAAATTCTATGAAATTCGAAGTATCCTATAATAGTATATTATGCAACGATCATGTAATGATGGTTATTAATACACGAGCATTAGCCGGGATACGAAACGAGACGAAGGCGAGTTTCGTATGGTTTATGCGAGTATTAATAATCATTACATGAGAGTTGCATACGCTATTTTTTCTACACCCGATAAATAATCAAAAACCTTAAATTTTATATTTTCATTGAACACAATAGGTAACAGTAATTATTCGTATTTCTATAAAAAAAATGTACAAAATTGTAATTAATACCTCGGGTATTGGTATTGCCATAGATACAAGAAAACTATAAACATTTTATTTGTATTTATATTCAACATATAATAATTGTAATTAATCTGATTTCTTGAAAATATTAAGATTATTTATTGTGCTGTTTGAAAAGTTTATTCCAGGTCCCACTGATCTGGAAGTGGAAGGAATATTTACATTTATTTCATTATTGCTAGTCTCAATAGAGTTCAATATTGTATTGGAAACGCTGATTTTATTCTGAACCGAATTCCAATATAGCCTTCTGCCACTGAATTGGATTTCCAGCCACCATCGCGTTTTAATGTAGTAATATCACCACCGGCATCTACTAATGCGGTTGCAGATGTCCTACGAAAACAATGCCCTGTATATAAATTCGGACCAGGCAGATTTAACACTCTGGCTGCCAGAAGGTATTTAGCACATTTTTCTAAAGAGCCTTGTCAGTCAAATAAGACTGACAACTATTTACAAGTTTCAAGCCTTGTCAGTCACATCAGACTGACAGCATATTATATTTTTCAAGCCGTGTCAGTCGTATTTGTACAAGGTTATATGTAGTTTTAATGGATGGGAATATTCTGTGGCCTGTAGGAAACAAGCTAATAATGTTGGCTTGGCTTGGGACACATGTTTCAATGAGATATCTTTATTACGAAATGTATTACAAAGTTTTATCTTATATGTCGAAAAAAATAACTAATAACTAAGGAAATAAAAAGAATAAAAACACAAACTTTAGTTTATAATGATGGTTTATGTATTACCACCATGAATGCGAACGTGACATTCATAACAAATTGTAGGCTTATTGTCGCAACCATCGCAATAAGTCTTCACTTTCCTCACTTTCTTTCTTGCCTCCGATCTTGGTAAATTTTTTACTAAATTGTCATAGCAACTTACACAATTGCGACGATCTTTTGTGCCTCCTGCATTCCTCTTTTTGAGCAAATGTTTGACTTTTACCGCCTTCACACGCTCTCTGTTTTCCAAACCTAATAAGTTTCTGCAAATTTTTTCACGAAATGCTGTTATTGTTATTTTGGTTTTGGTTTGTAATTTATAAATTATATGAGCGTTGACAATGGCAACTCCAGTCAATAATTCGAATGCTACCTTTCGATACCACTTTATTCCTTTTCTTATAGATGTGCAGTACGAAGACAGCTGATCAGATTTGTCTATTCCAATTTTGCCATTATTGTAATCAACTATAACAGCTGGCTTTTCTCTCACTGGTTCTTCTTCTGATAGTAATCGACGCCTTTTGGTAGGCACAGGACACTTGTCTAAATTGTGCAAGGTTGAAAGCATGAGGACATCTTTGTTTTTTTTAGGTTTCCATTTTGATACCACGATTCCCTCATTTGATTCTAGTCCATAAAATTCATCGATGTTTAGTTTTCGATTTAGCACCTCTTTTGGTATATATTTTCTATTTTTGCGTAATGTACCGACTAGATGTGTTTTTTTCGAAAGCAAGTTTTTGGCCAGAGGGATGCTGGTGTAAAAATTATCGGTATATAATATGCGGCCTTCTTCTAAAAGCCCCTCACATAAATGCATTACTACCTTTTCAGCTAAACCAGAACCAGAACCCTCAGATTTACCGCAATAAATTTGAATTTTCCAGGTAAATCCATCAGGTGAACATATTTTGAACAGCTTTACTCCATATTTATGCCTTTTTCCTGGAATATACTGACGAAATGACAGGCGTCCCCGCCATGGAACCATGCTTTCGTCTATAACCATTTTTTTGCCTATTGTATACACTTCTTGAAAAGTACTTAGAAGTAAATTCAGTAATGGGTTTATTTTTCGCAGTCTGTCATTTTCATTTGGTATACTGTTGTCGGAAAAGTGCAACATTCTAAGTAAAATTTCGAACCGATTACGAGTCATCTGTTTGCTTACTATGTTTTCATAAAGAGGATCGGTTGACCAATAATCACTTAGTTTTGGTCGAATATTTAGGCGTATCCAAATAATAATGCCTAAAAATTTTTCAATTTCTTCGATATTAGTATCTTCCCAACTATGTAATCTTGAGGATCTACTTAATACTGAATTGCTTATTACACTTTGTGCATATCTATTCGTTTCCGTTACAATTAAATTCAAGACATCCTCGTTCAAAAATAATTTGTACACTTCCATTGGGGTTGCATCGACAGAAATATTTGTTTGAATTCCAGTCTGTCCAACAAATGTTATATCAGCTTGCTTTCCCTCGTACACTTGCCACTGCATTTCAGAAATACCTACATTATGATTTGCATTATGTTCATCATTATCCTCACTTTCCATAATCTCATCATTCGGTTCAACGTCTTCATAAGCTGTGATATCAAGATCTGACTCACCAGTAGTATCATCAGAGCTTCCTGGAGCATATTCTGAATCTGAGTCGGTAGCAAAGGGGTCGTCATCATCACTTTCATAATTTTCCCAGTATGCATTTAACTCGGCTTCTGATAATTGCCTTTTTCGATTCCTATAAACGTAAGAACGAATAAGTACAAAAAATAATATATTTTAGATACTTACATTGTTATAGAATAATTATTATTATGCTGTAACCACAAACCATATACGCTGTAACCTCACAAATTACACTACATAATCGACTGACACGGCGCCATAACAGAACTTGTCTCTGCTACGCCGCGTCAGTCTTAAAAGACTGACATGACATAGACAACAGATTTGATATCGTTACCTGTATGCGAATAGATACATATAAGAAGCTTCGTCCTACTTTATCTAGATGGCGCAGAGCACGCCTGGCCTGGCAGAAAAGTTTCACTTACGATAGGTGGCTCAAACGGTGAAGTGAGTGTCAGTCAAATGTGACTGACATGGCAGCCAAAGTGTTAAATATGTTGCTATTTTCTTCCCTACATCACCAAATTTATTAATACCAAGGTTTGGAATTGTGCATTTTCCATTTAAATAATTAACGAAAAAAGATGGGGTGGGGCAAATTTTAGGTCGTAGATTCATATATTTTTTACTAATTTCGTAGTATTCGCCGGTAATTGTAAATATTCGTTGTACGTTTGTTTTAGTTTCTATCACATTAACAATTAAGATTCCATTCATATCTTTGACATTTTTACCTAAAAACAAACAACAACAATAAATGAAGAGAAGAAAAAAAGAAAAAGAAAGAAAAACAGGATGACTTAGGCTGGTTTTGAACCTGGAACTCATACTGTAGTCTAGTCAAAATTGAGCGCCTTAACCGGTTTGGACACAAGTTCGGTTTACAAGTTTGCTCGAAATTAATGAAATATACCTATCATGCATGAGTCGAATGGAAAATGTCATGAATTTTTTTTAAAAATGCAATGTTAGATAGATACTTACTTTTGAAAATAAAAACCGTTCATCGGGTGCTTCGTAGATAAACTTTTTTATTTGTACAGGTCAAAATATTTTTGCTTTTTTTCCAACATATCCTTCGGACTTTCGTTTTAATAAAGCTTGTAGTTTCTTATATTTAGAAATGTCTATATTATGGTTTACATTTACCAACGTTTTTATCATTGAATAATGTGTCCATGTACTAAATAATTTCATAGTTTCCATCAATTCTTGAAAATAAGCAATTAAACCATTTTCGGAGAATGTCGAAATCTTATTTGTATTTCTCCAGTCCATAAACCGTTGATAAAGTTTTTCGTACACTTTCTTAGATTTTTGGGGCAAAATATTTTGAACTGCATTTTCTGCCTTCTCCGATATGTGTGGAGAAGTCGATGGTAATTCTTCTATATCGTTGATATCGGTTATTTTGATAAATTATCGAAGTTTAGTTATGTATCCACGAAAATTTAATACTGTAATGTTTTTGTGATTTATTTAAACAAAAAACGGGTCGGATAAATTTTAAACATACGGTATGGCTACTTACTAATTTATTTAAACACTAACACTTAATAATTTATATGTACTTAACTAATCACTTAAATTTAATTTATATGCACACAAACTTAATTATTAATTTATATCAACACGTTTATATTCACTTATTTACTGTTTATTTGTCAAGATCACTTTACCAACTGCCCTGGCCGCTGATAGGTCCTTTTTTACTAGAGAATTCTGGACTGCGGCTTACACAAAACAAATGCCTTTCGCGATATTTCTCGATTGCCAGCTCAATCCTTAAAAGACCTTCTGAGAACATGTCTATAAAAACTGTCACGATAAATCCCAATAGACCTTCTCAGAATTCGGCGCGCTCGCCATTTTTTTAACTCCGTTAACATAAGGTTACAGAACCGTATCTGCTTCGGTGTGCGAGTTCGTAACAATACGTACTGATTTTGACATCTAAAATAATTACATAGGAACCTAGGATAAACGTCAAATGCACAGCATGTTTGATTGAAAAATTATGGGTTTCTATTGATTAAAAATCTGTATCGTAATGAAAAATCTGTATCGTAATGTGTATCATTATGAAACGGATTATGGGCATATAAGTGCATTGTTATATCACGGGTGTAGGCAAAAATAGTTATTTGTAATACAATTGTCACAATGACTCGTTTTGTAGTACGAGTGAAGTTTGCACAACGAAACTCGAAGCGGTGAGTTGCGCAAATTACGAGTAGTACAGAAAGTCATTGTGACACAAGTTTTACACAATATTTTTTATAATTCGCATTTATTTAATTTTTTCTCCCAGTTTTCAAACTAGGGGGAGTGGTTTGAATTGAAGTTATCTGTAGATTCCTGATTGGTCAGATCACAGATGGTTTTATTCAGCACTTTTGACTTTTGACATATTATGACCGAATAATTGTATAAATTGTAAACAAACTTCCATTTAAGCAAACAGAGGATGATTGTTTAAAAAAGAGCTTCTTCGTATATGCTTGCGATCTTTTTTTATTATATCATGAACAGAATTATTTCTATAATACATCTTTACATAGATATCTGGTAATTTATCCCAAAAATTGGACGTAATGTATATATTGATCCTATACAATATAAAAATAAACAATTGGCAAATCATTGCTTAAATTCCCAGCCATCCGATAATGAAAAATTCATGATATTTTACAACGAATATGATAATGTTATATTTTTTAAGGAATAATGTAAATACTCCATCTAGACCTGGAGAGAAATCTGTTTTAAGAAGCAACAAGTGATCTAGCATTTGGTTTTGATGAAAGGTGATATTGTGAAGTGATGCTTCGATACGAGCTCTTAGCAAGGCGATTTTTGAACTATCTGTGTATCATCTGATGTTACTGATGTTTCCTTCGCGAGTTTGAGTGGTGTATTTCCTTTCCCAATATTTCCTCTTACTTTGCATCATAGTTAAGTTCTTTTCGATATTAGCTTTCTTGACCATTTCTTCACTGGGAAAATTCACTGATGAGATGTACTTTGTTAGAGAGGATCAGTCCCCCCACTATGCAAATAAATATTACAGTTATGTTAATTCAACATCACATTGTGATAATGTTCTTCCTTTTTTTCCTCTTGTTTTCATCACATGCACATCTATACAACCGCTTATGCCCAGCTTGTGGCTGTTAACTTTTGTGATGTTTCAACTTAACTTTTCAGCGATGTTAAAGCGCTGCCTTTATAAATTAATATGATGTTACTAGAACTTCCTCAAAAGGAAATCTTTATAACAAACTGAAAACAACATTTCTCTTACGTTTTGAAATGCCTTTTAACATCTTGTCGATGTTAATGCAATGTCTAAAAAATAACATCTTATCAATGATCTAAATGTGACATTTCAAAAACAATACAGTGTATTCTGTTGGATGTTGTATGGACATTGCTTAGACCTCTGAATAATACACCTCAAACATTCTAGATGACATCCTATAGATGTTTCTGTGTCTAATCAGCAAATACAGGGTGAACAACTAAGAACGCCGGCTGTCGGCCATATTTCAAAAAATAGTCATGGTACAACTTTAAAAAAATACCTTCAGGAACATGACCCTGAAAAATCGCTCGAAAATATTTTTGAGTTCCTAAAATATCTGCTATGGGGTGGAATGAACACTTAAAAACATAATACTGTGATTATCTCCAAAAAATACATACTAAAGGTATACTAAAATAAAATTTTTGATATATCGATGAGATTATGAAAAGATGTAGTTAGGGACTTTTTGTCCTTATTCTTCAAGTAAGGGGTGGGGGAATGTTCAACCCAAAAAACAAATGTCATAACACTTTTTTTTTAATCGATATCCATGTTTCTGGCGTCATTTAAAAGAGTTTCTCCTCTTTAATAAGATATGCTTAACAAAAATAACAAAATTGAACAATTTTGTCAACGCTATGTGATAAAGTCGAAAATTTTCCCATTTTTCTCGGAAATTTTAAATGTAATGAGGCATTTTTTAAATTCTGATGAAAAGGGGTTAAAAAAATAGGAATCTATTCCAAGATATAAGATTTACAATATCAGATATAAAAATTAAAAAAATGCTTCAATTTGCATTTGAAATTTCTGAGTGGATAAAAAATTATCTAATTTTGTTATCAATCTTATTAAACAGAAAAACTCTTTTAAATGCAGCTAAAATCATTATTATCGGGTAAAAAACGAGAAAGTTATACATTTGTTCATAAGTTTGAACCTTGCCCACACATTATTTGAAGAATAATGGCAAAAAATCTCCTTAATTAAATTTATTCATAATCTCATCAAGATTTCAAAAATTGTATTTTGGAGTATTATGTTTTCGAGTGTTCATTCCACCCCTAGCGGATATTTTAGAGACTGCAAAATATTTTCCAGCATATTTTCAGGATCACTTATCTAAAGGTAATTTTTTTGAAAGTTGTACCATGATTCTTTTCTGAGATGTCGCCTACAGTCGTTCTTAGTTGTTCATCCTGTACATTTAAAATAAAATAGCAAAAAAGCAATAAAGGATTTAAAACGTTTATTCACTAGTAATGAACAGTACAGAGAATTTGAAAAAAACAGGTACAAACTGAGAAAAAAAAATATCCAGGAATCCAACCTAAAAAAAAATAAAATTGTGTAAGCATATTACATAACAAGTCTGGAAAGTGGAAACTATTGAACGCATTCAGTGAAAGCAAGGAATAAAAAAGGGTATATTAATCTGTAGTTACCATAACGTAACATACTTTGAAACTGAATTAATAAAGTTTAACGGATACACATACATTACAGCCAGTTCACAAAAAATTTATTAGAATAGTTTTTTAATTATATTAAAACTAATAGAAATTTTACACCATAAAGATTTATTGAAACATTATGTTACATCAACAGAAATCCAATCTGATTAAAGGAAATTCTATCGTTTACTTACGGTTACTTTTTCTCACACAAGAGTGGCTGTTTCGAGTGCCTCAACCATTCCATAACGTACACTTCAAAATCCTTATCTGTGAAACATTTAAAGGTGTTCTGAACAGCAGCTAATAAAACAATTACTTTAGATCAAATTGTGCCCATGGAGACCTTTGATCGATCATCATAAACTACATCAAACTTGATTTTCAGCCAATTGACTGGGACCCATTTTCCATAAGATACATGCGGGGTTCTTCAAAGGAATAATAACATATTTTATTTCGAGAAGTGACTTTTCATGATTTACCTTCTATTACATGCCTCACTCCATTTGGCAGGTAAATTCAGGTGTGCTATGAAAATGCATACTTCTTTTCTGTATAAAATAATATACTATTCTCATCTTGTTATTTTCATCCTGGAACAAATTGTATATTAACATAGTGGAATTGTAACTTAATGAAAACTAAGCATTATTAATACACTGTATACAAAAAAAAACTATTTATGAAGCAGATATATGAACACATTATCAAGTTAAATGAGTTTATAATTAATTGTATCCAATAGCTGTGTTTCTACACTAATAAATAATTGAATGCTGTTTGTTGACTGGAGCATTCAGTATCATAAGTTACATATTCTTCAACTAGATTAATATAGGTACCATTGTAAGGGACACCTACAGCTTATTTATTGTATTCAGTGAATTTTCAAATGGAAATGAGCTTTTTAACAGAAATTTCTGTTTTTAAAATCTTAAACAGTCTCTTATTGTTCACAAGAATTGTTAGTGATAATGTTAAAATTTTCTAAGCCTGCAAGACCATATTGATGGCTACGACTACTACTACAAAAACTAAAACTAGAGATACTCGATTCAATATTTCTTGTACTGTTTAATACAATGTCTGTATCAGACTATCTGAAATAGTTATTCCCCTTTCTTTACATAATTACCAACTATTTGCTTTTTATTTTATTTATGTAAGTAGCTTCTGAACCATCTTGAACATTGAAAATATTCTCTTCTAGATCCAAATCTCTGCCAACATATGAGCATGTTTTATTGTTAATAATAATATCTACCCTATTGTAATATAAAGTTTTTTGTAGGGTATAATGCATATCTAGGATTTGAAATATTGTGAATCGTTTTTAAAATTTACTTACTGACTAAAATATTTTAATAGTTGAAAAAACCCTTATTTTGTAAACTCTCCTATATAATGTTAGTGTATAATTCCGCCACCTGGAATTTCAATGTATAATAGTCGATTAAAGTATTGAATGAGCATTAAGTTTTCATAATTATGATTTTGGAATAGGTACTTACCGATAACAATTGTTGTTCGTCCATTATAACAAGAATTATAACTAAGTATAGAAACTGTAGCTAGGTAGGAACTAACGAAAACGAAGACCACTTTATTCAACTACTACTTGCAAAATATGTGCTTCCTGCAAATAAAATATAACACATAACTGAAAACCATCCGCCATTTCATGCTTGTCATTTGATTGCTTACTACTGTATGTTTCATTTATCAGTTCCTCTTCTTCTTTTTTATGTTACTGTGATGTTTAATATGAGATATTACTGAAAGTTTTATGAACTAACGTCGTACAGACGTAATAAGTACGATGCTACTAAAAATTATTTCGAAAGATGTAAAAGTAACTGCAACATGTGATCATCTTAGAAACATGTTAATTTGTAATATTACAGTAACGTTCTGTATGTGACATTAATGAGAAGTATACAAATTAACATCTTATGAATGTTTCCTATAGGAAGTTACTAAAAAGAAGTTCATAGAATGTGTATGTAACTGCGAATTCAAGTATTATTGTGTACATTAAAAATATGTTTTATTTACATGACATGGGTGTTACTAGAGTTGGTAATAAAATTAAGACACCTAGGAGATATCTTATTAACCGTTTTAAATAAATATCACGAAAAGTCTCTAACAAGAACATCACAAAAAAGACTTGTTATGTTTCTTGTTAAGTGGGTCCTTCATTTTTAAAACTCTCATAGCCTGAACCTTCCCTGGATATTGTAAGAATTGCCACTTGGGCTGATTTTGCTATCACTAGATGTAGAGGTGTGAGATCTGTAATGATCTCAAATGTCCTAGTTGGGAACGTTCTCATAGCTCCAGTGATGCACAGACATGCAAATCTTCGAACTTAGGATCTTCCTCATGCTTCATTTTTCCTTAACTTATCAAAGTAGGCCATTTTAAACTTTTATTCTTTTAGATCTAGTTCACAATGAAATAAATCCCACTAGCATTTCATTTAGACAGTTCACAAGGCAAATATCACAATAGTTGATTAAATATATTATCATTAAATCTCATTTTTGTCAATTTTAGTGTTTTAAATGAAACTCACGGTTTCTAGTTAATTCCACAATATAATAAAAATGGTTGAGAATTCAAAAAAATTGACAACTGTTTCGATAAATCAATATCATCGACAGAAGTTACATTTCATTTGGTGCCTACCTGATGTTTTGTAGTTATTGTTGGCTAGACCAAGAAGTGACCTAACTTGTGATTGACTTAATATATGTTATAAGAAAAAAGAAGAAGATGTGATATTACAAATATTGAAGCTAAGATATTATTAACCCTATGGTGATATCCTGGATATCATTTTTCCAATTAAGATCAGTATAACTGTGCAATGATATAGAAAACCAAAAAAACTATATCTGCTGATCTTTACAATTATCACTTAAGAAGACAGTTTATTAGTGGAGAACTCCCTAGATTTAACTGTTCATTGACAACTTCATATTGTGGGTTTCTTAAATGTCTTCTAATTTCCAATTCTTCAAGGAAATCCAGTTCTTGTTTCTTTTCACAAATATGCAGCACTTCTAGTTTTGTGTTAGGTGTCAATGAATGATTGGTGTCAAGTAGATGTTTTGCTTAGTGGGATTTATCTAGTTGTTTCAATCTGTATGCTCGTAATTGCTCACTGTATCGGATTTCCAAATATAGTTTTCCTGGTTTTCTATATCATTGCACAGTTATACTGATCTTAATTGGAAAAATGATATCCAGGATATCACCATAGGGCTAATAATCTCTAAGCTTCTTCTTTTTTCTATTAACATTTATTAAGTCAATCACAAGTTAGGTCACTTCTTGGTCTAGCCAAAAATAACTACAAAACATAAGGTAGGCATCAAATGAAATATAACTTCTGTCATTCTGACGATGATATTGATTTATCGAAACAATTGTCAATTTTTTAGAATTTTCAACAATTTTTATCATATTGTGGAATTAACTAGAAACCGCGAGTTTCATTTAAAACACTAATATGAGTAGATTCCACCAAGTAAGGGTGTAAGGGTCGAGACAGTTAATTTCATTTCTCAACTTTTTTATAGCAAAATACTCCTTCTGTATCGTTTCAAGATGCGTTTTGATGATTGGGAACAACATACTTTATATTTACCAGGTTTGAAGTTACCTGATACTTACACCTGCGCCATTATGAAAGAGAATCTTTATATGAATGTGTTAAATGGATATTTTGGATAATAATAATATTTATTCCATAAGTAGTGTTATCTGATTGTAATTTCTTATTCAAAATTATTTGTTTTTGTTAAACAAATATAATAACTACATTTTAAGTTTTTCTATTTTAAGACAACTAAATACTTCATTGTACTATACGAGTACATATACATATTTTTTGTCGGCTAGTGTTATAAATTTAATGCTTAAAAAATTTCATCAGTAAATTGAAACACATTATTTATTAACTTTTATTTTCTTTTCTTTTTCACTTTACCACCATTATTGAAGTATTTCTAACAAAGCTTAACGAAATTAAATTTTCATGTGGGTTGATTAAGTACTCGTAATCGAAATTGGACAATAAAGATTAATACAATTGATTTAATTGACATGCACTTTTAAACGAATTAGTTAATTGGGAATTCATCATAAAGGATACTCTCTCTGGTGTCGATTTTTGAAAAAAGATATATGTCCATTGTCGATGTTGGAAAACATTGAAGGCTTTTGTTTACATAAAAATCATACTCATTATAATTATTAAATGCTTGGTGAAGATTTTTTGACTAATACATATTATATAGTGAAAAATGGTTCTACTAGATCAAATTATTACTGTTGTATCTAGCAATATGATTGTTGGGCAAAGCGATCTCGATGTAAAGACATTGGTTTCCACGAGAGCATGAACAAAAAGTTCTGGTTCAGAATAAACTAGGATTGAGAGAGTTTATAGATAGACAACGGGCTCGGATAAATGCTTTAAAATTGGAAAACCTGTGTCCCAATATATGAAAGTGTTTCCGTTTATTTTACCAAGGACGACTATTTCCATCCTATTAAGTTTAAACAATTTTAAATGTGTGAAGTCAGCTTAGTGTACCAGAGAAAAATAATTATAGAAAAGGAACCAATTGTGTATTTTGATACAGGATTTTATTGTGAACAGAGCGCTTTCTGTTTATTGAGAAACCATCATCAGTGCCCCTGTAAGAAAATTCATCTTACAGTATCCAGATGAAATAAAAGGGTTTTGAAGGGTCTAAAGCCAATTAGATTCAATTCACTTACGTGGTCAGGATGCACACACAAATCCTCACGAAAATTTTGAAGAATAATTAAATATTGCATTGGTTTAGATATGTAGATGATTCTTTAGTTTTCATAAAGGGTAACCCCTTAAAGTGGCACACGTGAGTGACGGCTTGGATCCAGAAACATTTCTATCCGATGACGAGGCTTCCACCTTCATCTTATCAATTTCTACTAATATGGACGAGAAGACTTCCACTATAAAGAATAACATTTCTGCCGATATCTTATCGTTGAAAAATGACATTGCTGCTAGCGTCGAGAATAAAATTGCGTCTTTAAATTCAGATATTGAGGATAAGATGACAACGATGGACGAGAAAAACGAGAATAAGATGACAACGATGAACGAGAAAATAAAAACAGACATTGTAAATTAAATGACAACGATAGAAGAGAAAATCAAGGAATTAGAGAGAAATATGGCAGATTTAAGAGCATCAGACACGCGAGCAGAAGAAAAGAAGATTGAACATATAAAACCCCGCAAGTCAGAAATAAACTCCAGGATAGAACACATTGGCAGTTTTGCACGAGTCAAGGCCCCAACGTTCGACGGAAAGACATCGTCGACCAATTATTTGAAAGAGTTTGAGGCAGCTGCTAGAGTGAATAATTGGTCCGACACGGAGAAGGCAGTAAACTTGAATATCGCGCTTAGGGGAGATACCTTAGATGTATTCTAGATCATACCTCTGGAAGAAACGTATGACTTCGAGCAGCTGAAGAAGAGGTTGGACATGCGATATGGTCACGAATATTTGGAACATTTGTACAGATTCCAGCTGCAGAGCCAAAGGCAGAAACGTGACGAAGCCCTTCAAGAGTATGAAATGGATATTGCCCGACTCGTTCGATTTCCTTATCCATCAGCACCAGAGAACATGATGGAATGTCTGGGCATCTATACCTTCATTGATGGCTTACGTGACCCCGATATGCAGAGGACGCATCGTTTAGCTCATTCGAAAACGTTAGTCGACGCATTGACAGCTGCTCTTGAATATGAAGCAGCAACGAAGACTTCGGGTTATAACATAATTAGTGTTCAATATTGTAAAATCTTGAAATTTATTTGTTAAGATACATTTAAAATATGTGAGACATTTGTATGCCTCCCTTTTTTTATTGTATATATTTAAGGCGTAAATTCATTTTAGTTAATAGCTTTGTAGAAATATGTTGCAGAATTGATAAGATCTTTCTATTGTAGTAAATTCAAAGGATATTTTAATTTTATTTTCAAAATACTTTGTAAATATCACGTTTTCCAACAATAATTGTAAATTCTTTTGTATGGGCATATGAATGACACCTTTTTTGAAAGTCGACATTGTCCTATAGTTAAGAAGTGAGAAAAAAGCACGTTTCACCCTATTATATATTGTATTGTGAAAACCCTAAATTTAGTGTCAATTCTGCATGAATTTTATGGTAGAGGTTAGGAAGACATGAAAGACATTTTTTGAATTACCTTTCTAAGTAAGAAGGTTACAATTGCTATTGTAGTATTCAATAGAAACTTAATTTACCATTGGCGACACCCATAGTTGACTCTTGTCTGGGAACCCCACAAGTTAAATGATACTGGCCAATAGGAAATATTTATTTTCGTTTGGTCAACCTAATCCACGTGTAAACACGCCCCTCGCAAATTTCTACTTAACACGTCTCACAACGTGAAGAAATCAGTTACTTCTCACCCAACGAATCGAGCGCAACGCTCAACAGAGAGGTTAGTTTTTTCACACTCATCGAATCGAGCGCAATGCTCAGCAACGAAGTTAGTTTTTAACTCATCGAAACGAGCGCAAGGCTCAACAACAAAGTTAGTTTTTCACTCGTCAGTTCTACACTTCTAGACGCGAGTTTTACATTCATCGACGCGAGTTTTACACACTCATCGAATTGAGCTCAACGCTCAATAACAAAGTTAGTTTAAAATTCATCAAATCGAAACATAAAGTGTCTTCCGATCTGAAACCACAGAAATTCAGCGTTCACAACTCAACTTTGTACCATTTTGTAAATTTGTACATAATAAATTATTAATTCCGACATTAGGTTTGTCAAATTAAGATTATTTATTTAGTTGAATGTCCACGCCAGTTGACGAAGTTTAACTAGAAATATAATCAAAAACAGTTAGGACCATCCGAGAAGAAGGCGACGAGGACACATTTGACCAGATCATCAGCTTGATCAAAAGTATGATGGACAAGAAGCCGAAAAAGATCAGATGCTGGAATTGTGGCGAGCTAGGACATGTACGTAGTTCGTGTAAGCGCCCCAGAACTCCTGCAAACCAAGAACCCCAGTCACAAGAAAACTAGAACGGGTCGGCTACGAGGGGGCAGCTCCGACCCATGATCATTCCAAAGACCCTCTCATACTGATAGCTTCGCTCAGATGTCGCAACGACAGTGTATATGTGGATGACGAAGTGAATAGCAAGAGATATACTCTGCTAGTAGACACTGGACCAACTAGAACCATTATAAGACCAGAAATAATAAACTCCAAGAAGAAGCTTTTACCAACGAGACTGCGACTGCGTACCGCCACAGGTGAGAGTGCCAACGTTCACGGTGAGACACAAATCCAATTGGGAATTGGCACAGAAAAGTTCACGCATACGGTGATCGTAGCTGACATTGAAGAAGACGTGATTCTGGGAGTGGACAGAATGAATGTACACGGTTTCCAATTAGACTTTAGAAACAGAACCATTAAAGTGGGTTCCGAGGAGGTATTCCTTCATCCATATGAAGGCAGCGTGGTGTTGCCAGCTGTACAGGAAGATACCGTTCTACCTGCACGAAGCGAAACCATGATAGTAGCACGGCTACAGGAAGTCATGGAGGAAGGTACACCGGTGATGATGGAGCCAAGGAAACACGATGAAGAAGTTGGCAAAGGGGTACTAATTGGAAAAGGATTGTTTACGGCGGCGAAAGAGATCCCAGTACGTATGATAAACGTGAATGATTACCCAGTTACCATCAAGAAGGTAACCAGAATTGGATCCTGCGTACCAGTAACGTCTATAGTCTGCAATGGCCGCAACCAACCGACGAACATCAAATTAGGAGTTTCCTTGGATTTTGCACGTATTATAGGAGATTTATCAGGAAGTTTGGAGATATTGCCAAGCCTCTAACTCGACTTACAGAAGAATCAAGAGCTTTCCAATGGGACGAAGACTGTCAAACGGCTTTTGAAACCTTGAAGAAGCATTTAACCTCGGCGCCGATATTAGGATATCCATTACCAGGGGGAGACTTTATTCTTGATACTGACGCAAGCAACACAGGAATTGGTGGAATGCTCTCAGAGATCCAAGGAGGACAAGAAAGAGTGCTGGGATATTTCAGTAAAGTCCTCTCCAAACCAGAACGAAACTACTGCGTCACAAGAAGAGAACTTTAGGAGGTAGTGAAGTCCGTGGAATACTTTTACCAGTATCTCTATGGTAGGAAGTTTTTAATCCGGACTGATCATGCAACCCTCAAGTGGTTGATGCAGTTCAAGAATCCCGAGGGCCAGATCGCTAGATGGATTGAACGACTTCAAGAGTACGATTTCAACATCGAACATCGAGTTGGTGTGAGTTACCGAAATGCCGACTCCCTGTCCAGACGGCCGTGCCCAACAGACTGCTCCCACTGCAACAAGGCGGAATCTAGAGAAGCTGCAGTTTCAACAACTACTTTAGTCAATGAAGAATGGTCACCCACCAGGATCAGAGGAGAACAGGAGAATGATACTTGCCTAAAGAAGATTCGGCAGTGGAAGGAAGAAAATCGGCGACCTACCTAGCAAGAAGTGTCAAGATTTTCACCGAAACTCAAGGCGTATTGGGCTCACTGGGACTCACTTGTCCTGGAAGAAGGGCTGTTGAAAAGAGTCCTTGAAAACGATGATGGTTCGGAGATGAGGAGACAGCTAATTATCCCGAGAACAAGAGTAGCTGAAGTACTAAAGAAATTACACGACAGTCCATCGGGAGGTCATATGGCAGTGAAGAAAACCCTCAAGCGAATCCGTGAGAGGACTGGTGTAAGAAATGTACGACTTGTGCTACGAGTAATAGACCACATCGCAAGAGAAAAGCACCTATAAAACAGTATAATGTTGGAAGCCCTTTCGAAAGGATTGCTTTAGACATCGTTGGACCATTTCCGACGACAGAAAATGGTGGTAAATATATCCTGGTTCTAATGGATTATTTCACAAAGTGGGTGGAAATTCACGCGATCCCGAATCAAGAGGCCACAACTGTTGCGGATGTATTCGTGAAAGAATTTATCAGCCGATATGGAGTGCCCTCGGAAGTCTACAGTGACCAGGGAAGAAATTTCGATAGCCACCTATTCCAGGAGATTTGGGACACATTTGGAATGAAGTAGACCAGGACAACAGCACTACATCCCCAGTCAGATGGAATGGTCGAGAGAATGAACAGGACTATTGTAAAATACCTGTCCAAAGTGGTTTCCAGCCATCAGAGAGGCTGGGACCATTATTGTTCCCTATTCGCATTGGCTTATCGATCTGCCGTCAATGAGTCCACGGGTGAAACACATGCGAAAATCCTGTTTGGACGTCAAATGAGGCTTCCTTGTGACCTGGAATTTGGCTATCGGCCTGGAGAAGATCTAGCAGGTGAAGACCACGTGATCCAATTGAGAAGAAGGCTGGACGATATTCATGAATTAGTTCGTACAAATCTTCAAGTTGCCAGCGACAGAATGAAAAGTCGGTACAACACGGCGGTTTTAGAGAAGGGGGCAAAGTATGGTTACACAACCCGACGCGGAGAAAAGGATTTTCTCCAACATTACAAAAATCCTGGGAAGGTCCATACTTAATCAAGAAAAGGATCAATGATGTTATATATCGCATAAGCAAGATCCCCAACGGAAAACCAAAAGTAGTTCACCAAAACCGACTAGCGCCATTAGAAGGAGGCCATGACCTAGAGAAAGGAGTAAACCATATTCGAGATGTATCTGACCCTACCTTCGATGAATTTATGGGCGCGTATGGAGGTACCGGGAAAGCTAGATATGGAATTACTTCAGAACAACGATAAGATTTTTTCACTCTCCCGGAAGATGATTCACTGGCATACAACATCCCCGCCCGTCTCAAGAACGCACGAGGGTTGGCATTCGTCTTCGAAAGAAGTTCGGGCAATTAGAAACTGAAACAGAAACTGAAACATAATTCGCGGTACGTCTTCTACGTGGTAACTAAAAATGAATTTCAAGATCTATCTACTTACCGCGATGTGTGGGAAGCACTTCGAAACCTCCGAGACTGCGTGAAGAAACTGGCTATTCCTAAGATAGAGAGTAACCAGTTGGATTGGCGAGTTATCAGGAACATGGTAGAGGTTATCTTTCGAGATACCGGTGTCCAGATATTAATTTGCAGCTACGACCCCCGTTATCAGTATCCGATGAAGACGGTGCCCTGCTATTTCCATAAGATCGGAAAGTGTAGAAATGGAGCCAGTTGTCGATTCAAACATCCAGTCTCGGCTACACAAAAGTTCCAGGAGGAACTTCTATTTAAGGAGAGGATAATTTTACGAAACAGCACACTGGTATAGTCCCTAAATCCGACTCTGTCTAAGCCAGGTATGAAAGTTAAAATTATGGGGGACGCGAAGGGATTCTTTGAATTGTTTACGATAGTGACTATCTTATCTACATTGTTTTTGTCACCTGTCTTATCTAGAAAATGCCAGAAAGCCAATTGTTTTCGTGTAAGCCGCACTCTAGAATTATCTAGTGAAAAAGGCACTAATATATAAGGAACTGACCCGAGGAAGTTCAGTTTAGTTGATAAAGTGATCTCGACAAATAAACAAGAATACACTAAAATAGCGAACAGTAAAGTGCTAATATAAATTAATACTCAAGTTTGTGTGCATATAAATTAAATTTAAGTGATTAGTTAAGTATATATAAATTAAGTGTTAGTGAGTAGTTTAGTGTTTAAATAAATTAGTAAGTAGCCATACCGTGTGTTTAAAATTTATCCCACCTGTTTACTGTTCAAATAAATTAGAAAAACATTACAAAACAGTACCCTCTCAAAATCTCCTTAAAAGTTAAAACATTCAATGGGGGAAGACAGAAATGATCTATACGAGAATGTGAGGAACCAATCACCCATTACTGCCTTGCATTAGCATTTTAACCGTATTATTAGGTTCAATTGTCAATGTACACATTATTTGATGTAGATTTCAGTATATAGCATACTGCAAAAACTTTTTATAATTCGCGTATAAAAGAGACTTCATTATACTACATTGTTTACAGTGTCACAATGAAGCTCTTTGAACACTGTTATAGTAATTTTTAGTGTACAGTTGGTTATTGTATTTAGTTATATTTTTATTTGACATTTGACTTTAACCTTGACTCAAATTATAAATAAAATGGTCTAGCGTTGTTCTAGCTAGCAAATTATTATATTCAAGGTAAATTAGAATGATTTATATATTAAAATTATTAATGAATAAAGTATACGCTAACGTTTATTTATCAATTGTTTATTTTTATATTGTATAGGATCAATATATAGGTATAGAAAACGTTCGATTTTTGGGATAAATTACCAGATATATATGTGAAGATGTATTCCAGAAATAATTCTGTTCATGATATAATATAAATATATCGCATGAGCATATACGAAGAACCTCTTTTTTAAACAAATACTCTATTTGCTTGAATGAAAGTTTGTTTACAATTTACACAATTATTCGGTTATAATATGTCAAAAGTCAGAAGTGCTGAATAAAACCATCTGTGATCTGACTAATTAGGAATCTACAGAATTGCCAACTTAAATTCAAACCACTCCTCCTAGTTTAAAAACAGGGATTATATGAAATTCTATTTTATTTAAATAGTTAAATAAATGCGAATTACTAAAAATATTGTGTAAAACTTGTGCCACAATGACTTTCTGTAGTACTCGTGATTTGAACAACTCACCGCTTCGCGGTTCGTTGTGCAAACTTCACTCGTACTACAAAACGAGTCATTGTGACACTTGTTTTACAAATAACTATTATGTGATTTCTAGTTTCATCTGTTTTTCCATATAAGTATATACGGACAAAATTCACGACTTCCTCCCTTTCCTCGAATTCTCATTGCCATCTATATACTTCATGTAATCTACCATTCTCAACCAGATACCAGCCACCGTTAATTCGTGAAAATAATAGGAAACATACAAATATCAATAAAAAGTATTATACTCACATACACTACGCAAAAAATATCCATAAAGATAAAAACTCTAAATACTCACAACTTCAAGTATAACCTACAATTAACAATGTACATTAGTCAAGTTTGCACTTGCGCCACCCTGTTGCTGGCATCTAATTTCGTATTCAGTTGTCCAATTTTAAATTTATGGTGGATGAGCCGGGACGCAAAAAACATCGATTTTTCTAAATTAGTTCTGTCCACCTGCAACTTAGGCATCTACATTGTTTTCAAATGCAAAAAGCATATTCTTCGACTCTTTCTACCCAAATATAAGTTACATTTGTTGTGTTGCCTACTTGACATATCAGTTCTAAGTATATCAAGATAGATGTCTCAGGGCTACGTTTGGCGAAACATTAGATGGAATTTAAGGACGACAATAATAGTCATTATGACCCTTTGGTTACATTATTTGTATCCATAAATAGTTTTATCACTAAACCATCAAATAATCATCGAAGATGTAACAAATTTGCTTCCCCTCAAATTAATTCTAATACATCTCTATTGAGTAGAGTATTGATTTATATGATTTTGACGTGTTTTTCCATCGTTTTTTCATAAAAATGACGTCATCAGATCTATACAGGGTGAATACTTTTCATTGAAATTATTATTATTCTTTTCATTTATGATAGATAACCTTTTCCGTATGATATAATACAAAGAATACACTATATTATGAAATTCCTTTTCTAATTTGTGAAAGATTCAGACATTTTTAGATCAATTTTTTCTAATAAAATGGAAAAAAAATAACAATGCAATCGTATTCAATAGTTTGTTCAATAAACTGCTTCTTGTTCTTTTATCGAACGTCAAAATGGGGGCGAAACTATACAAGAAGGTATTTTTGTGAGTAGCTTTGTAAAAAGGTATAATAAAAAAATTACCCAAGGGTTCTCGATATCCTTACAGAGACAGAGAGAGAGAGAGAGAGAGAGAGAGGGAAAGGATCTCATTCAACTTTCCCAAAAATCGTTGTGTCTAAAGTACAAAAAATATCTTCGGAACATGTTTGAAGAAGGCAAACGTGAGAAAGGTCCGGTATGCAGGTCGAATTTAAAAATTTGAGGGCCCGATTCGCCTTTTTTCAACATCAAGGTATTTTTAGATCATACAGATTGTCTCGATTTAAATTATTTACATGGAGAAGATTAAAGTTTGGTCTATACAGCAAATAAAATGGCAAAAAATAGGAAACAATGAATGAAATTTGTTCGCTCTACATAAGAAGATAAGAAGTAGGGATCTAAATATAATTTGTTCGAAGATGGCAGGTATTTGTGTATTTTGTTATAATTAGGTATTTTAGTTGTAACTTTTAGAATATTGCTATCATTCGAAGCAAAAATTTTAACAATATTCTTGGACAAAAAAGTGCAAAATTTATTATAAAATATGTTTGCCAAAAGTTAAAGTGTCAATGTTTGGGAGCAAGTACCGCAATAGAAGAAACACATCGATTAGCATAACACACAATATCTACAGTAGAAAATAACGTACTAAAACCCAATAATACTCGTTTGTTGTTGTAAAGGAATAAATATTTTATGATTTTGGATAATGGGATATAAATGGTACAATTCAACTGGTTGGAATTTGAGTATAGGAACATGAATAGCATAAATTATTTTGGAATTGGAAAAAGCTACTTGTGAACCCAGAAGTAAATAATATGTCAAAACATTATTAAATTTCGGGATTTATTCTTCTTTAAAAATTCTTTGTAAATATTTGATTCTAAATTAAATTGGAAACATCATATTCTAGAACTCGTGAGGACCAGGAAAAACAACTTAAATATAATCAAAATTTTGAGCAACACAAGTTGGGTATCTAACTCAAGTACTCTTCAGAGAATCTATAGAGCAATCATTAGATCTAAAATTGATTATGGAGCAAGCGCAACTGATAGCGGAAGAGCATAGTACACTAACGCGTTTCGACCTTCTTGGGTCTCTTCAAGAGTGTCGTAATGCCTTCCAGTTCAGAATCTCTAATCCGAACTGAAGATGAACGTCCTCCGACAACCTCTCTTGGCTCCTGTAGTTACACAAGCGAGAAGTAGTCAATTGGCGCCATCTTAATTTTCAGTTGCGAACCATCACTTTATATTAATGCGACCGTATTAGTCGTATGAAATAAAATGAATATTAAAATACGAGGTGTCTATATGAAATATAAATTTCGATTTTCTACTGCACCTGTTTTAGTCGAAATTTCAATAATTTCGACATATTGGCCTGACCGTTCTTTGAAGGGAAAAACAACTACATTCCTGGCTAATACCACGCAGAATATTGAATTACATCCTAGACCACCTAAGAGATGGAAGGACAGTTGGCAGTCCACCTCCCAGGAAATGATAAAGATGAACCTTCAAAACTAACAGATCGCAAGATCTTAAATGCGAATAAGAAGAAGATATTCATATATATATATATATATATATATATACATATATATATATATATATATATATATATATATATATATATATATATATATATATATACATTGGCGTGAAGTGGCATCCGCCCATGTTAAAATCGCGGTAGCTGTAGCGTCCGCGGTACTATGACATCCGATATACGGACGTCACAGTGCATCGAGCTCCAAAATATCGCAAACGGTTCAGTGAATGCTTGGGAATCTATTGCTGATGAAATCAGCAGGACGTCACTTTGGTCGTTTTTTGTATGAGCCTATACACCAAGCTTCTCAGGTTCTCCGTACGCGGAGTTATAGTAGCACACTTATATATTTATTATACATCTGACGCACAAAGTGGCATCCGTCAGTATACATATCGAAGAACGGTATAGTTTGGCGCCTGTATATGTATTTTTCTTGCATAGTGGCATCCTGGCAGTGTTGCCGATCTCACTTTTGGTTATAGAAAGCTTTTAACATTGAATGTGATGATATACATCTGTTTTAATGTATTGATACCATTGTTGACATTGCGGAGGATGCAAATTATTGCAGAATATCTACCGTTATTAATAGAAAAATTATATTTCCGTTCTACAATTCACTTAAATTTGATTTTGAGGCAAAATATAAAACACTACTGGCGATACAAATGAATAATGCTGGCGATAAAACAAAGAATTCTGAATTTCCGTAAATAGGAGGAAAATGGATTGAATTTTCCAACGTAAACTATGAGATGAAGTAAAATTACTACTCAATTTTCAGGTTAATTTTCGAATGGGTATATTTTTCTACTTCACTATAGCAGAAGTAGTTTTTTTTGTGGAAATTCCGAAGACCTGAATGCAATCAGACTACTAGGTTAATTATTAGTAGTTGACCTAGAACATTGAATTTCACAAAAATTTCGGAGACGTTGAAACTCTCTTGCATATAGAGGGTGTATCAATGAAAACTGTATGGACGACAACTGCATTCTTATTTGATCTAAGGCAAAAATGTCTTGAATAAAAGTTGTAGAGAGCAATAAAAGCTATGTATACACTAGAGTTTTTTTCCCAACACCATAGCGGTTTGGGTTGTTCATTACTACACCACCGGTTCCTGACAGTGCAGAGCAAAAATGAAAGCTATGTTCCAATATATAGGAAGTCTTACAAATGCAAAACTTAAACATGTGCTAATGGTTCTACTGGTGTGATGTCTGTTTACAGGGTTGCCCAGAACAACATACAATTAATCCTACAGAGTGAACTAGAGCTCAAAATATGACGATTGAAATCAACTTTTCTTTATAGGCTCCATTGAGCCGTGTGAGTTTAATGAAGCTTTTTTTTCATGCTTTTGAATAATTCGAAACCCGTGAAAAGTTAGGCTCTGAATTTAGAAGAAAAAATTTGAAACAGGATTTCAAAAAGAAAAGTGTGAACACGAAATTTAAAAAAAAACAGCCTTGAATTCACTTGAATTGCTAGACTTAGGTGTAATGCTAATGAAAATCATATCAAAAGAATAAGGAATCTAAAGAGATAATGAAGTAGTGAGGAATCCATCATGACTAAGTACAAGTTTTCAGATCAGTATCATCATTAAAGCTCTTTCTATTGTGCGTTTTAGATGAGATAGACATAAAAAAATATTTTATGAAACTTATACAAATGGTCGTACAGTACATATTCCAATTAAACATGTTTTCTACTTATGTATAGTTTGCCAACGAAATTATTAGCCAGCCCGCTATTTTGTTATTAAATGGGCGGTCGGTTTGAAATTTGAGTGATTTGTTTAGGTACATTGGATGAACATTTCAGGTATTTAAACATCTGACTGTCATTTCCGGTTCAATCGGAAACTTAACGAACTCGTCACTACGAAAGGAACTCCCTAAATGTTTTTTAAATTTGGATTCTAAGAAAAAATATGTTAAACATTTATCATATCCTTGACTTATCTTTGGCGATTTTTGAGTCGTACATTTTATCCTTTCTAACAATAAGTGATAGTGTGTGCGAGAAGTCCGATATTATTTTTCAATGTCATTTCATCCGTATGTAGGTATGATAAGAACAATAACATTCCTCCCGATTCTACAAGGGGTTAAATCTGACAGTCAGATGTTGATGATGTCAAATATTTATTTCAAGTGGAAGCCAACTATTAAACCCCATATTCAAAATCTTCCAGAGTGTTCTGGGTCTAAAGTTCCGATTTTCAGAGGTATCATGATGACATTTTTAATGTTGGGATTTTGATTAATATGATGATGGGAATTAATGGCTGCATGAGAATCATTTATAACGTTGAATTTTCTGAATATGAGATTTAGGTTATTTTCAAAATCAGCGTCTGATTATCAAATTTTACAGCATTAGAATCGGAAGGAATGTTTTTAGTACTGGAACATACAAGGCCACCGAAATTACAATGCAATATAATTAGGATTTCTGGTATAATAGTTTATTTTATTTCAAACTGATAATGAGCGACTCATTTGACATGTCTTGGAACCGTCATAGCTAAAGATAGAGTATGAAGTATGATACATGTTTCAAGTTTTCAAGAACTCAAATATTGAAAAATATTTAGTTTATTCTATTTGAAAAAAAAACTTCACTGAATTTCCATTTGAACCCTAAATTATAGTCAGATGTTTGAACACCTGAAATATTAATCTTCATGTCAAAATTCATAAATTCAATATGGCGGCTCCAAAATGGCGACCGAGATTTGTGATTATTGTCCAATTGTGGGTTGAAGTTACGAATTTAGCCGGAGATTGTCAAAATTCAATATCGTGGCTGCACGATGGCAAACCAGTCAATCATAATAGCTCAGAACTCACGGAAAAATTACCTTAGAATAATGAAGCTGTATCAGAAATAAAATCATAAAAAAACTTTTTAATGACAAACTTTTATTCAAATGCGCTAGAAAGTAAGAAATAATTTCATTGGAGGTATAACGTGGATTATTCTGTAGGTTACAGATTGAGAAGCTTTTGTATTCGAACTAAAAATTCTGCATGATGCTCTATGTGAAAAAAAATTATATACAAAGTATCGTTAAAATGGTGCCACCCTCAAGTTTTTATTTTCAAATACGAATCTATATTTTTAATTGCATTGATTCAAATGCCAAGAGTCATGTTTCGTATCGGCGTAGTATTTACATATGAACTACATACTGTTTTGGAAATATTGAATTATTACCGGTAAGATTTCAAATCTACAATAATTAATCAAGATCTTGTTGTATGATCAACTTGGCATTAATCCACTTCTTACTCACTGATATTTTTCAATTACAGCTGTTATGGAATATTAAAAGAGGGTAAAATTGTTTTGGTCATAGTTCAATATACAAAAAGTTGTTATGGCAAAATTTTGGAAATTCCTCGCAAAATAAAAAAATTTAGGCAAAAGAAGAATTTCAAAATTTCCAATTTTTACGGTACAGCTCCAGAATTAAAGGAGCTAGATTGTCTTGAATCAAATAAATGACCTCTGAAATACACAACTTTGCCCCCATTTAACTATCCCTATATCTCTTACCGTTACCATGATCCCAATGCATAGACTCGAATTTGAATAGCATTGTATTAGAAGTGTGGAGAGTGACATATTCCGGACGAGTGCAGGAAATACAACTTCTAACGAGTTATGTACTCTAGTTTTCCTACGACCATGAATATACCAATGGTGTGAATTATGAGTATAAAAATATGAATTATGAGTATATAATTACTATCATGCGGAATAACAGAACGCAAAAGTTGTTTTTCGTTAGTCCGCATTGGGTCCTCCATATTGATCATTTTTCTAATACGACTATTCAATTACTGGACTTCTTGCTTCAGACGGTTTCTGCCGTAAGACGAAGTCCATGTTTTCTTTCTTTTAATTATACATTTATTTAATTTCAATTGCTTCTCTTAACGTTATCTAATTTTAATTTTGTTTGACGTTTGCATAATTATATAAATTTTCCTGATTTTAATTTTCCTACAATATATTTTCCATATTACCTACTGACACATCTTGGATTCTGCTGGATGCCACGGGCATGTGACAACTTTCCTTTTATAATACTTTTCATGTGAATGATATATACATTTAAGCCCTGATGATAGGTCAGTGTGCCGAAACTAGTTGCCCCTGTAACTTGTTATAATATATGCTGTAGTACGTATTTTGCGTTTTACTTACTGCTATTTCCTTACATAATATATTTGAGATGGATAGTCTTTTTCATTCACATTGATGTAAGTTATAATCTCTGATAAACTACAAATACAAATTGAAAATAATTTTAGATATTTTTGGTTGTGGTAAAAATGAAAGAGCTGATTTCAAGTTCTATTTCGTTGATATAGATGTTAAGTAGCTCTAAATATGATAAAAGAGTATATAAAATGAGTAAGGTGTCTCTCTCATTTGTAGTAAAGTATGTCAATGTACAATTATAGGTACCTACAAAGATATTTTCACGTCCTCTACCACTGCACAAAAACCATGTTTCTAGCAAAGAAACTCGAACCATTATAGAATGAATCTTCGGTAAGTTACAACTATTTCTTTTGATGGATCCAGTCTCAATTGTGATAAAAATCGTAAAATATTATTGTTGTTTTAACAAATTATCAAGAAAAATAGTTCATATTTATAACCGGGTTGTGAGAAATAAGTTCAATTTAAAACGAATAATAAGATTCTTAGAATGTTATTTGAGGTTTCTTAAAACTGTCTTTTATGTATAAAATATAGCTTCACATGGATTTGTATCTACCGCCAACATCCCTATTAATAGAATATATGTTTCATTCTCCTCTTTCAAAAGAAAAAGAAATACATATTTAAAATTACGGGAAGTCACTTTGAACGCGATCTATACACAATATACAGGACGCACCGATTCTTAGAGAAATTCAAATCTACCTAATAATAATATATCAAGGTCACAGTGTTGCCAAATAATAGGAAGCCACTCTGTGCGTGATCTCTATGCATTGGGGCTGTTCTATATACATATTGTGTATATCGGAGGATGCCACAGCGCTACAAATCTATACGGACGCCACTTCTACCGCTATCGCGATATATATATATATATATATATATATATATATATAATAACCAGATGTACGAATAGTGCGTGACATATGAACAATAAGCAACGAATAGATTAGTGGGTATTGCACGCAAAGAGAAGAAGGGGCTACTGAAAAGAGTGGTAACCGCAGAGATGTATGTTTCTACCTCATTAGCCGTCATCGGTACGGTACAACCAAGAAAAGATGTGAAACATGAGAGCAAAGGTGTTGAATGAAGCATGAGAAAATATAACAGAATTCAGCAGGATAGTCAAACACAACATTTGTGTCAGTAATATTAGAAGATCTCGAATATTCGAGACAACAACCAACATAGACACGGAGGTGCATATAACACTCCCGTCTGAAACTTCCGACCCAGATTAATGAAATAATAACAAGATGTACGAATAGTGCGTGACATATGAACAATAAGCAACGAATAGATTAGTGGGTATAGTCAAACACAAATGTTGTGTTTGACTATCCTGCTGAATTCTGTTATATTTTCTCATGTTTCATTCAACACCTTTGCTCTCATGTTTCACATCTTTTCTTGGTTGTACCGTACCGATGACGGCTAATGAGCTAGAAACATGAATGTCTGCGGTCACCATTCTTTTCAGTAGCCCCTTCTTCTATTTGCGTGCAATACCCACTAATCTATTCGTTGCTTATTGCTCATATGTCACGCACTATTCGTATATCTTGTGATTACTTTATTAATCTGGGTCGGAAGTTTCAGACGGGAATGTTATATGCACCTCCGTGTCTATGTTGGTTGTTGTCTCGAATATTCGAGATCTTCTAATATTACTGACACAAATGTTGTGTTTGACTATCCTGCTGAATTCTGTTATATTTTCTCATGTTTCATTCAACACCTTTGCTCTCATGTTTCACATCTTTTCTTGGTTGTACCGTACCGATGACGGCTAATGAGCTAGAAACATGTATGTCTGCGGTTACCACTCTTTTCAGTAACCCCTTCTTCTATTTACGTGCAATACCCACTAATCTATTCGTTGCTTATTGTTCATATGTCACGCACTATTCGTACATCTTGTTATTATTTCATTAATCTGGGTCGGAAGTTTCAGACGGGAGTGTTATATGCACCTCCGTGTCTATGTTGGTTGTTGTCTCGAATATTCGAGATCTAATATTACTGACACAAATGTTGAGTTTGACTATCCTGCTGAATTCTGTTATATTTTCTCATGTTTCATTCAACACCTTTGCTCTCATATTTCACATATTTTCTTGGTTGTACCGTACCGATGACGGCTAATGAGCTAGAAACATGCATGTCTGCGGTTACCACTCTTTTCAGTAGCCCCTTCTTCTATTTGCGTGCAATACCCACTAATCTATTCGTTGCTTATTATATATATAGAGTAAATTGGGGGAATATACCGCGCTGGGTAATACGCCGCAGTTTGATATTTCCGTTCCAAGTCAACATTTGGCAACAATGGTCGTTCATCCATATTTGTGTCAGACAGAAAACAAGCGTGAATCATTCGCAAATCGAAACCATTAGTTTTTTAGTGAGTGACGTCGATATAAAGGTAAGCACCGTGTAAAATAGTTTCTAATGTTAAGTTATATACAGTGGTGAAGGAAGTCTTAAGCAGATTTCGTCAATTTTAATAGAAGTGTGTCAAAGAATGATTCATAACCTTACTCTTTTTTGGCGGAACACTCTGTTAAACGTATGATAAATATGTGTTTTGATTTCATTTGTCATAAGATGCAATATGGGGTATTATGCGTCACATTTTTTCAACTGCGGCGTATTACCCCGAGCGTATTACTCTTACCCTTACCTGCTTTTTTTTGGTTTCAGATGCCTCGTACTTTTGTTCGGAAAAACGTTAGAGCTTTATGGTCAGAAGAAGATCTTGGCAATGCCATTGAAGATCTTAGACATGGTAGAGGATCTGTTCGCCAAATTAGCTGTACTTATAACGTTCCTGCCCGTACTTTGATGAGAAGAATGCGGTCTGGAAACCTCCGCAAAGAAAAATTGGGCCGCAAAAGTTGTCTAACTTCAGATCATGAAGCAAGTTTGGTAAAATACATCCAAACTATGGAAAAGCATGGATTTGCACTTACATCAGTTGATGTGAAAAAGATTGCATTTTCTTTTGCGGTTCAAAATAATATTTCAAATACCTTTAATGTCGAGAAAAAGCAAGCTGGGTATGACTGGTTTGTATCGTTTATGAAAAGACATCCTGAATTGTCAATTCGCCAAGCTCAAGGAATGTCTATAGCGCGAGCGCAAGGCATGTCTAAGAATGAATGCGAACGATATTTTGATCTGTTGCAGAAAACATTAACAGATAATGACTTAATGAACACCCCGAGAAAAATATTTAATATCGATGAATCAGGGCTACAACTTAACAATAACCCAGGAAAAGTTATTGCCACTAAAGGCACCAAAACCGTAAACTGCGTTACAAGTGGTGAGAAAGGTGAGACGGTGTCAGTTATAGCCTGTGTTAATGCAGAAGGTCATTTTCTTCCTCCCGTTTGTATCTTTAAAGGCAAGAAGAAAAAACAAGAGTTCGAAGATGGTTTGCCTCCTGGGGGTAAAGTTATAATGAATGAAAAATCGGCATATGTAACAACAGATATTTTTAAAATATGGCTTCGAGAGCACTTTATTGCCAGAAAAGAGCCAGGTAAAGTATTGCTCATTTTAGATGGCCATTCGTCGCACTGTTCGGATGTAGAATTATTAGATTTAGCCGCAAGCAACGATGTCATCATGTTGTGTCTACCAAGCCATACGACACACTGGCTTCAGCCACTAGACAGATCGTTTTTCAAACCTTTAAAAACCTATTGGTCACAAGCCTGTAATAACTGGATACATAATCATCCTGGTCGGAAATTGAATAGGCTACAGTTTCCAGCACTCTTAAACAATGCATGGTGTAAAGCAGCTACGGTTCAAAACGGGGTTTCGGGTTTCAGAACCTGCGGAATCCATCCATTTAATGCAACCATAATTCCCGATCATGCTTTCATCCAGCATACTCCCGCGACAATTCCTAGGAACAATAATTTAGAACAAAATGCTGATGGTGTTATTCCTGATGATGCCGACAACAATGTTGAAGATAATCCTAATGATGAGGTCAATAATATTCATAACAACGAAGTATCATTTGAAGCGATCGTACCTATTCCAGCTATACCTGGTCCAAGTGGGTGTCAGAAGAGAAAGCAGCATGCTCAGTTACTTACATGCCCAGAAACAATTGCAGAGAAACGAAAGAAAAGAGAAATTAAAGACAAAAAGGAAGCAGCAAAGCTAAAACGTAAAAAAAATAAGATGGAAAAAGATGAGGCCGATAAAGAGAACAAAGGAAAAAAGAAGACATTCACTCAAAAGAAAAGACGTGATGCTAATCCTGATACTAGTTCATCAGAAAGCGAATTAGAAGTGCCTACAATGGAGAGCGGTGAATCAGAATTGGAATACGATGAATCAGAATATTGTGCACAATGCCGTGGATACTATTTTGATAAAAAAGGACCAAAATGTGATTGGTTGCAATGTGTGCAATGTAATCATTGGGTTCACGAGATATGTACTCCATCAAACATATATTGTGCAGATTGTGTTCCAGATCAGACATAAGATTAGACATAAGATTCAGTAATATATAATATGTAATGTTGTAAAAATAAAGTTTTTTTTTCAGTTTCATGAAATATTTTATTTCTTACGAGAATAGCATGTTGCCATATTACTCATCGTATGATGCCATATTACCCATGGTATGGGGTAAAATGGCAATAGAGTATCACTATGCATTTTTACTTCTAATCTTTCGCTGTGTGTGAATATGGCATCGAGCGACTCTGAACACATACATATATTGTGTAAGCTCTAACGTGCAGCCATCGTGTTTCAGCTAGGCGCGTTGGTTCTTAGAATGTGGGCATTTGAATTTTATGTTGCCATATTACCCCAATTTACTCTATATATATATATATATATATATATATATATATATATATATATATATACATATATATATATATAAACGCTTACGTTGCATTCTCATATTTTGTTGTGTTAGAAGTTTCTAGGCCTGTAACTAAGGTAGTGAACTTTTATATTATTTTACTCCTTGTTTTCTCTTGTATAAACTCTATAGGAATTTTGCAAGGTCTAAACTAAGAAATATACAGTGTCTCAAGGAATATATTTGACAGGGAGGAAGGAAAATATATTTCTGAGCAGCGGAACATGTATAAAGACTACAAAAACAAATAAAAAACATATAATTAGTAAAAAATAAATATGATATAATAAAAATGCATGTTATACAGTTTGATTGCAATAATATAATTTCGTTCCTGTTATCGGGAAAAAAGAACATCCGTATGATATGTCGGCGAGCATGTAAAACGAAAAGCATTCTCAAAACGTTTATAAGAATGAAATAAAAGACACGGCGATAGGTGGCCCCGGTCGAGAATATTTAGCTGTTCATTCTCAGCCTCCTCCTCACGCTGTTTGTTGTACACATACACACATTCAACCACCCTAGTTCTCAGAAATTGAAACTCGGCCCAAACCGAAACCAGTCATTTTTTGGGTTAAGAACCTCTCTGACGAAATTGTGAGAATTTAAATTCAGTCTTTCTTGTTACCGATTCGAATTTATTTACGTTTAACTGCGTATGGTAAGACAGGATTGTATTTAGGAAAATATGTAAACATTATTATTTTGGTGTTTTTAAATGAAACTCACGGTCTCTAGTTAATTCCACAATATAATAAAAGTTATTGAAAATTCTAAAAAATTGACTATTGTTTCGATAAATCAATATCATCGTCAGAATGAAATATCTAAATAATTGAAGCTATCAAGCATCTGGAGCTATTACTCGAAGCTTGAGTCCACAATTAATACTAAGAATAATAGGTGCGTTCTTTTTGACTGAGATCTCAGATCACTTCAGTTAAGGTGATCTGAGATAAAGTGAGGTGAGTAAGCACATCTCAATTGAAGCGCGAAATATATGTTTCGTTACACGAACTTTGTTTTTAAAAACTTTTATTCACTTAAAAATGAAAAATATCGACTTTGAAAAATAACAGTGAAATATATGAATTGAATAAACAGGATGTGTAGATAAAAATAATATGCAGACTGAATTAAATATATTTACAATTTGTATTTATATGTTGAATGTGCTGAGGTTGCACCAACGGTCGTTGCAGTACCGGAACCCAGTGGATATGTCGGCAATATACAGGATGTAATTCGCGCGATCTGTCGATAGATTTAAACTTTACGACAGATTCGTATCAGCATCTAATAATGTTAATTAATGTATCCATAATTTGTAACAAAAGAAAAATAGATTATGTGTGTTTATTGTTTATATGTCAATAGTTAAAACCATCGATAACCTTGGTTAAAACTACAGATAAACCAAGCAAATCAAATATTTCTTCATTCCCTCCACTTTATTTCCGACTCAACTGATACCCCCTTACAACACATTCAGCGTCGGTGAAGGGGGAGGAAAAATCTCAGCTCACTTAGAAGTGAGTAAAACAGAAAGAACGCTCACATTACTGATGCGAGCTGAGATTATCTGAGATCTCAGTCAAAAAGAACGCACCTGATATAAACATAAGCGAATAACCCAAAATTATTACTTCTAAACAGAAGCTGGAGATAATATCTATTTAATGAATGACAAAAGTGATACAATTAAATCTAATTCCTTTTCTTCCTTGTTATTCATTTTTATTTTATATTAGTTTGCATAAATAAATGATTTGGCACTTGTTGTCGTGAGAAGCTTTGTAGAATGAATTTGGATGATATGAAGATAAGACAACCAAGTTATTGATTAAAATTCCTAATTCTAAAACGAATAAGAAAATAATCGTTATCGTCATTGGAGGGCAAATCGATGCTCTAGAACAGCTGTCTCCAAACTTTGAAGCCTTGGGGCCATAATATTTTTTTCGGTATGTTGCAAGGGCCATAACAATTTTAATTTTGCTGCCCACCTAAGCAAACATAGGCTTTAATTGCATTTCAATTACTATTGATTGTGTATTGTGACACGTAACGGCATCTAGTGTCGAATAGTGACTGGTTTTTATGAGTGATTCATTGGTATGGAAAAGAAGCGAAAAATAGACAGTGAATGCAGAACGTTCCAAGATAACTGGAACTTTCAGTATTTTGTGACTAAGTGCAATAATAAGGCGCTATGTTTAATTTGTAATGAAACCATAACTGTTCTATAAGAATATAACATTAAACGTCAGTATGAATCGAAACATCTTCAAAATTACTATAAATATACAGGAATATTGTGAACGAAAAAATTTGAAGCTTTGAAGCGCGGACTGAAATCGCAGCAATCTTTGTTTACAAAAGCAAATACTGAGCAAGAGTCTGCAACTCGCGCCAGCTTTCATGTGACTCTTGAAATCGCAAAACGTGGAAAACCATTCACCGATGGAGAAATGATAAATGAATGCTTGACTGTAGTAGCTGAAGAAATATGCCCCGAAAAAGTAAATTTATTGAAAGGTGTCAGTTTGTCAGCAAACACCGTGGCTCGGAGGGTGCAAGACATGGCAGAAAATATATCATCTCAACTGTCTGACAAAATTGGACATCTTGAGTGGTTTTCTCTAGCCCTGGACGAGTCAACGGATGTGTCTGATACTGCTCAGGTGCTTATTTTTATTCGTGGAGTCGATAAAAGCTATGAAGTGTATGAAGAACTTCTTGATATTGATAGTATTCACGGCACGACAACTGGGGCAGATATTTTTATGGGAGTTGAAAACGCCATTAATAAAAAAAATCTTCGATGGAAAAGCTTGAAATCTATCACCACCGATGGAAGCAAAAATATGTGTGGTAAAAAGAAAGGAGTGGTCGCACTTGTGTCAAAGGCTATAGAAAATGATTATGGTTCAAAACCATTAGTGTTACATTGTATCATTCATCTACAGTCCTTGTGCGGAAAATGTTTGGATTTGTCTGAAGTTCTAAGACCAGTCATATCAGTTGTTAATTTTATCAGATCCACAGGGCTGAATCACCGACAATTCCGCGAGTTTATTGAAGAGATCGAAGAAAATGATTTGCCATATCATACTGCCGTACGCTGGCTTAGTTGCGAAAAACCGCTTTTATGAATTTTTTTGAATGAGAAGCATCGCCCTTGTGCCGATTTAGGAAATAGTGAATAGCCGTGGAAATTAGCATTCTATGTCGATTTGACATATTATATGATTTATACACCAATATCAAATCATTCAGGCAGAAAATAATACTATTTCAATCGCAGTTGCGTAAAAAATGTTTCACACATTTTAAAACATGTGAAATATTCATCCACACTACACTGAATTTCTAGTCGATTTTGCAGTCTAAACTTTGAGTGTTTTAAAGATAAACTTCGATACTCGTTTCTCAGATTTTGATGTCATTGTGAATGAAATTAAGCTTTTTCAAAATCCTTTTGATTCTGACATTGAAACCCTGGCTCCGGAAGTCCAAATGGAAATTATTGATTCACAGTGCAGTGATATGTTAAAGACAAATATCTAATTTCATCTTTGTTGGATTTTTATAAGAGTCTTCCACTTGCACAATTTGATAATTTGCATAAATTTGCTCGTGGGTTGTTTTCAGTTTTTGGTAGTACGTACTTGTGTGAGAAAACGTTTCCCAAGATGAAGTACACAACAAATATTTACAAATCTAAATTGACCAATGAGCATTTTAAATCTCTTTTAATAATTGGTACAAGTAAAAAATTAATCCACAACTACAAACAATTGTCGATGGAAAATAACAATTACATAAATCTCATTAGTGTTTTTTTTTGTTTTATTAGTGGGATTAAGTTGAATTTAATTATTTGTTAGTTATTAATATGCTTAAGCTTAAAATACCTAAGATGAGTTTTCTGCGTCATAATTTCTATCGTAAAGTTATACCTTGCAAGTAAATAAAACCGAGTAATTATCATTCTGTGTTTTCATTCTCTTCCATTCAACTTATCACAGCAATAGTAACAACAGTAAAACATTGGCTGTCGTGGGTCAGATTGATGACACTAGTCTTAAGCTATCGCAGGCCGGATTGATGACAGTGGCGGGCCGGATTTGGCCCGCGGGCCGTAGTTTAGAGACTCCTGCTCAAGAAGAAACTGCTAGAGCTGGTGGTTTTAAATTTTAACTTACGAAGCCCCATGCTATCCATATCTGCAGATTAAGATTCGATCAATCCGAACCACAATTAAAGCTGCAAAATCAAAACATTGGGGTAAATTATTAGGTATGATATTGGACTAAAAATTAAAATGTGAAACGCACATTGAGTATCTAATAAACAGAGGCCGGAAGGTTATTAACATCAAAAGTTTGTCAAGTATCCGATAGGATTCCGACAGGGAAATTTTATTACGCATCTATTAAACTTTAGTGCAATATAAAATTCATTATGGCTGTGTTGTATATGGTTCTGCAAGACGTTCATATTTGAACCAGCTAAATAAAATACATAACGTCGCATTGAGACATGCAATCGGTGCATTTGTTTTTTAATTTGACGTTCACAACTATCATTTCCAAGTACAATTGTAGTCTTATTTATCATATACCTCTGTTAACATTTTCTTTTAAACACCTTTAACTAAAAGTAAGAGAATTGAAGTTTTATCGATGATTCGTGTTTGTGCTAGGACTCATGTTGGAAGACACAACGTTCCTTTATTTTCTTGGCACCAAAATTTCATAATAATTTACCTGAGGGAATGAAAACATGTATATATCCACCGCAATTCAAAAATGCATTCTTGACAATCAAAGACAATTAATTCATCACCATTTCGATACTTACCCAAGCTGACTAAATCATGATCCTAATATCTTACAGTGTACTGCTTGCATAAACGAGGAGAAACTAATTGTTATTCTATATATCGTGTATTTATTTTTGTCTCCATTGTTTATTGTTTATAAGTATGTTATATTATCATCTCTATTTTTAGGAACTACTTATAAGTATATCTTTGTGTAATGTATGTAATAATTCTTATAAACCTTTTTATATTTATGCGAAACAAGTGGAACAGCACTTATCGCTCATTAGCTTTATTCATTTTATTATTTTGTAAGATACTCCCTTGTATTTATTGAATAAAGATTATTATTATTATATATTTTTAGGTTTTGTTTCTGATCTTGACTTTGACAGTTGATGACAGTTCAATTTAATTTTAATTCGTATTTATTTGATGCCACATTACTTTCTTATAATAAAAATTACTAATTTGAAGTAGTTTTGTTTCCCTATACGTATCCATAACAGTTTTAGTAGTGGACTCTTGAGAAACTTAATAGCAGTTATAACATTTTGGCGACCGTGACAGGACACTTCTATTGCATGTATGGAAAAAACCAAGAAAGCGATAGCTCCAGAAAGAACAGCTTTCACAAGAATATGTGATAAATTGAAAAAAGATTTGTCCAAAGTTAAATACAACTTCATAGAAATACATAGTATCAAAGTTTTGGATGAAAGAATACATCAAATAGCCGAACTGCATCAACTTATGTTAGATTTGATGTTAGATTCAGATGTTGATGAAGCTAATATGAATGCAGAAGTGGAAACATGAAAACGATATATCCATAACTAAACAGTTTTAGTAGTAGACTCTTGAGAATCTGAACTAATAGCAGTTTTAACAACTCAACTGTCTTGCGATTACAAACAAACAAGATAAATTAATAAAAGAAAATTCTGGAAAATTAACAGGAACAAGTTTAACGGACAAAAACTTTACTAAACCTGAACTAGTTTAATAAAAAACAATCTAAAATGGGTTATAAATGATCAAAATTGTAGAGAATGAAATAAAAAAACAATAATATGATAAAATAAACGGTTTTAAAGATTGAAACTAACTTTTCCGCATCTGTGGCCATAAAAAATATTCTATCATAAAATTGTTACTTGTATACACTTCGGGGGATGTATCGTACTAACAAACCGAAATTTCTCCAAAAATAACCAAAAATTCAGTATGTCTGGATTTATAGGACCCGCTGTACTCGCTCTAGTCCACTGAAAATCAATGGGGCACATCTGTGAGACACCTTGAATAGTGTTTTTAAATGAAACTCAAGGTCTCTAGTTAATTCCACAATATAATACAATCATAATATTCATCAATCGTATACTCTCTGGAGGCTGTATCGTGCTAACAAACTGAAAATTCTCCAAAAATGACGAAAATTTGGTACTGCAAGTACCATAGCACCCGTTGTACTGGCTTTACTGAGTTGAATATCAATAGGGTTTATCTTTGAGATGCTCTGAATAATATCCAATCATAAAATTGGTCACTTGTATATACTCCGGAGGCTGTATCGTGCTAACAAACTAAAACTTCTCCAAAAATGACAAAAATATCGTACTTAAAGTACTGTAGCACCTGCTGTATCGTCTCTGGTGAGCTGAAAATCAATGGAATTCGTCAGTGAGATGCCCTGCCTAATATTCAATCATAAAATTGGTGACTTGTTGAACTCCGGAGGCTGTATCGTGCTAACAAACTGAAACTTCTCCAAAAATGACAAAAATATCGTACTTAAAGTACTATATCACCTGTTGTACTGGCTTTGGTGAGCTGAAAATCCACAGGGTTCATCTGTGAGATGTTCCGAATGATATTCAATCATAAAATTGGTAATTTTTTGCACTCCGAAGGCTGAATCGTGCTAACAAACTGAAATTTCTCAAAAAATTACGAAAATGTCGTACTTCAAGTACCATAGCATCCGTTGTACTGGCTACTGTGAGCTGAAAATCAATAGAGTTCATCTGTGAGATGTCGTGAACAATATTCAATCAGAAAATTGGTGATTTGTTGCACTTCGGAGGCTGTATCGTGCTAACAAGACATGTAACGAAAAGTGGCCGACGACAACGACGACGACAACGATGACGACGACGACATACACACAGGATTTTTTTTTCCTAAAAACCATTTTTTCGTGTTGTTCTTGATGAAAAACGTGAAAATAATTCGAATATTGTTTTCAAAATTTCAATGTTTTTGTGGGAAAACCAATTCTTTTCTCGTATATTAGATATATTGGGCGGAAAAGTAAAATATTGTTTTTTAGCTAATCACTCTGAATTGAGCAAATGTTGTTCTCGAATGAGCTGGTGTGAGTCACCGAAATGCCGACTCCCTGTCCAGACGGCCGTGCCCAACAGACTGCTCCTACTGCAACAAGGCGGAATCTAGGTAAGCTGCAGTTTCAAGAACTACAGTAGTCAACGAGGAATGGTTACCCACCAGGATCAGAGATCAGGAGAATGATCCTTGCCTAAAGAAGATTCGGCAGTGGCAGAAAGGAAATCGGCGACCTACATGGCAAGAAGTGTCAAGATTTTCACCGACACTCAAGGCATATTGGACTCAGTGGGACTCCCTTGTCCTGGAAGAAGGGCTGTTGAAAAGAGTCCTTCAAAACGATAATGGTTCCGAGATGAGGAGACAGCTAGTTTTCCCGAGAACAAGAGTAGCTGAAGTACTAAAGAAGATACACGACAGTCCATCGGGAGGTCATCTGGGAGTGAAGAAAACCCTCCAGTGAATCCGTGAGAGGTTTTATTGGATGAACAGCTCCGATGATGTGAAGGGCCAGTGTAAGAAATATACGACTTGTGCTACGAGTAATGGTCCACATCGCAAGAGAAAGGCACCCATGAAACAGTACAATGTTGGAAGCCTTCTCGAAAGGATTGCTTTAGATATCGCTGGACCATTTCCGACGACCGAAAATGGTGGTAAATACATCCTGGTTGAAATGGATTATTTCACAAAGTGGGTGGAGATTTACGCGATCCCGAATCAAGGGGCAACCACTGTCGCGGATGTATTCGTGAAAGAATTTATCAGCCGATACGGAGTGCCGTTGGAAGTCCACAGTGACCAGGGAAGAAATTTCGAAAGCCATCTATTCCTGGAGATTTGTGACAAGCTGGGAATGAAGAAGACCAGAACAACAGCATTAGATCCACAGTCTGATGGAATGGTCGAGAGAATGAACAGGACTATTGGAAAATACCTGTCCAAAGTGGTTTCCAGCCATCAGAGAGATTGGGACCATTATTGTTCCCTATTCGCATTGGCTTATCGATCTGCCGTCAATGAGTCCACGGGTGAAACACATGCGAAAATCCTGTTTGGACGTGAAATGAAGCTTCCTTGTGACGTGGAATTTGGCTGTCGGCCTGGAGAATATCTAGCAGGTGAAGACCACGTGATCAAATTGAGTAGAAGGCTGGACGATATTCATGAATTAGTTCGAACAAATCTTCAAGTTGCCAGCGACAGAATGAAAAGTCGGTACGACACTCAGGTCACAATAGGCGGTTTTAAAGAAGGGGACAAAGTATGGTTACACAACCCGACGAGGAGAAAAGTATTTTCTCCAAAATTACAAAAATCTTGGGAAGGTCCATACTTAATCAGGAATAGGATCAATGATGTTATATATAGGTAGCATAAGCAAGATCCCCAACGGAAAACCAAAAGTAGTTCACCAAAATCGACTAGGGCCATTCGAAGGAGACCATGACCTAGAGAAATGAGAAAACCATATTTGAGATGTGTCTGACCCTAACTTCGATGAATTCATAGGCGCGTTTGGAGGTACTGGGAAAGCTAGATATGAAGTCACTTCTGAACAACGACAAGATTTGTTCACTGTCCCGGAAGATTATTCACTGGCATACAATATCTCCGCCAGTATCAAGAACGCACTAGGGTTGGCAACCGTCTTTCGAAAGAAGTTCGGGCAATTAGAAAAACTTGAAGACCAGATTCCAGCCTCTGTCAAGACACTAAAAATGAAACATAAATCACGGTACGTCGTCTACGTGGTAACTGAAAATGAATTTCAAGATCGATCTATTTACCGCGATGTGTGGGAAGCACTTCGAAACCTCCGAGACCATGTGTTGGTATTCAGCGTGAAGAAACTGGCTATGCTTAAGATAGCGAGCAACCAGTTGGATTGGCGGGTCATCAGAAACATGGTAGAGGTTATCTTCCAAGATAACGGTGTCCAGATATTAATTTGCAGTTACAACCCCCGTTATAAGTATCCGATGAAGACGGTGCCCTGCTATTTCCATAAGATCGGATTGTGTAGAAACGGGGCCAGTTGCCGATTCAAACGTCCAGTCTCGGGTACTCAAAAGTTCTAGGAGAAACTTCCATTTAAGTAGGGGGTAATGTTACGAAACAGCACACTGGTATAGTCCCTGAATTCGACTCTGTCTAAGCAATGTATTAAAGTTAAAATGATGGCGAATGTGCAGGGATTTCTTGGAACTGTTTACGATTGTGACTATCTGATCTAGAAAATGCCAGAGAGCCAATTGTTTTTGTGTAAGCCGCAATCTAGCGTTATCTATTAAAAAAGGCACTAATATATTAAGGACCTACCAGTGAGAGTTAGTTTAGTTGATAAAGTGATCGCGTGATATAAACATCGATTAAGTAAATAGTCTCAATAGTGAAGTGTTTATTTAAATTAGTGAATATACTGTGTATATAATATAAATTAGTGGATAGTGTAGTGAATCAATACCTAAATTAAGTATGAATTTATTCCACCCGTCAGGATCAACTGTTTTAAATAAATGAGAAAAACATTACGCTAAGAAGCATCTGTTTCCATTACCACATCAATGGAAGTATTGAAAAATTACACAATAGGGGCATGCTATAGTACGTGCATAAGCTGACATAATGAATTTTTATGTTCCTTATTACATGACCAATCGATATCTAATCTGTCAGTTAACGCAAAAAGGGCTGTTGTCTTTGACAAGTTTGGCACAAATTTGGCAAAATATCGACTGTATTTTATGGCAGATATCTTTCAAAAACTGAACGAATTAAAGGTAAAGGTAAACCGGCAACAGACAACAGTGTTCCAGGCCGGTAACAAAATAACAGCCTTCAAAAGAAAATCAGATTTTTGGATTATTAGCGTTGGAGAAAGAAAAATAGAAAGTTTCACGTCACTCAGTGAGTTTGTTAGCGATAACTACCCAGAAATGTTTCAAGATGATGTATTTGAAGAATTGGTCCAAAATCTCACTTCGATGCGCGCATCTTTTGAGAAGTATTTTCCCGAAGAAAAGAAAACAAAAAGGAAATTGAATTAATTGATTAATAATCCTTTTTTACCCAACTTGCAAAAGCACGAACGTATGTCAAACGAGATACATGAATCTCTTTTAGAAATGTCGTCAGATACAAGTATGGAGTCACTATTCAAAACGACGCCTCTCAACGAATTTTGGTGCAGAATTCGTGATGAATATCCAATGCTGGAAATCAATAGGGTTCATCAGTGAGATGCCCTGAATAATATTCAATCATAAAATTAGTGACTTGTTAAACTCTGGTGGCTGTATCGTGCTAACAAACTGAGATTTATCAAAACATCACAAAATGTCGTACTTCAAGTACCATAGCACCCGTTGTACTGGCTCTGGTGAACTGAAAATCAATAGGTATCATCTGTGACATGTCCTTAAGAATATTCATTCAAAAAATTGCTGACTTATTGCACTCCGGAGGCTGTATCGTGCTAACAAGACATGTAAGGAAAAGTGGCCGACGACGACGACAACGACATACACACGGGATTTTTTTTCTAAAAACCGTTTTTTCGTGTTGTTGTTGATGAAAAAGGTAAAATTAACTCAAAAAAATCAAAATTCCAACTTTTTTTGGGGTAAACCAATACTTTTCTTGCGTATAGAAAGGTTGGGCGGATAAGTAAAATCTACGAACTACGGACTATTGGTTTAGATACAAAAAAAACAATTTAATATCAATAGAAGCTACCTGAATTACAGAAGAAAAACATACAAAAACCAAGATATTTACCCAAATATAAAAAAAATGATCCAAATGCGCTAAAATGTAAGAAAATTTAATAATAAAATCGAAAAACCGCAAAAAACAATTAAAATATAGGAAAAACAATTACAAACAGTGAAAATGAAAAAAAAAACAAAAGCTAAATGGAAAAGCAACACTCGAGCAAATGAAAAAACAACAAGAACATTGGAAAATCCAGTAACTCCGACATTGTTAAATGATTTTCCTAAACTTGGCGTTGTTAAAATTAACTACACTTAAAATTATTAACCTTACCCTGACGTCATCGATATTTGATAACATAACCGACAAATGTCAAATCATTTTGTTCTGTTCTTCACTATTAATAGAAAGACATGCCACTTAACAATTATGTCGGTTTTGTTATCAGATATTAATGACGTGAGGGTAAAGGTCAATAATTTTAAGTGTATCAAACTCAGAACAAATATTTATAAATGTGCTAGGTGGCGTAGTTTAATAATTTTCAAGACGTTTCAAAAAGTATCCATTGACGACGTCAACGAGAGGGGTGGTTGTCCGACAGAAGCAATAATCTATTGAAAGTCTCAACTGGGGTCATCTATTATGTTCAAACTTGACACATCTGCACGTATTGTGGTTAAGATGTTGAGACTACATTGGCGTAGGTCCAAGGAGATTTATAGGGTTATAATTTGCTTCGGGCCCATTGTAGAACGCTTCTTTTGTAGTCTATTTGTTTGGTGACAAAAATAGCATGAGACAACCGTGACGACAATCCTATAATGACCGTCTTTAGTGATAGATAAACCTGGCTAGTGTGAAGCTACAGGATGTTTGTTTTTAAATATTGAAAACATCATTTATTTACAAAAATTAAACGAACGATCAACAAAATATACAAATATACAAAAAAATATCAAATATGAAGAAACGAATTAAAGACAAAAGAAATTATTTAAAAACTACAAAAAACATAAAAAAATTTGCCAAAAAAACTTTATCTGATAAAAATTACGAAAAACTATAAAATATAATCGGTAAAGGGCGAAAACAGTGAAAAACACCGAAATAGACTTACAACAACAAAAATCCTCAAAATAATATACCACTAATTTTGACTAAAAGTAACTAAAAATAGTAGATAGCAATTTTGAAAACGAATAGCTGGACATAATAGATGGATCAGAACAATTTTCTTATTTGTGTTTTAAATGAAACTCACTGTTTCTAACTAATTCCTCAATATAATGAAAAATGTTGAAAGTTCTAAAAAATTGACAATTGTTTCGATAACTAAATATCATCGTCATGAAACAGACAGAAGTTACATTTCATTTGATGCCTACCTGATGTTTAGTAGTTATTTTTGGCTAGACCAAGAAGGGACCTAACTTGTGATTGACTTAATATATGTTAATAGAAAAAAGAAGAAGATGTTATATTACAAATATTGAAGCTTAGATATTATTAGCCCTATGGTGATATCCTAGATATCATTTTTCCAATTAAGATCAGTATAACTGTGCAATGATTTAGAAAACCTGGAAACTATATCTGCTGATCTTTACAATTATCACTTAAGAAGACAGTTTAATAGTGGAGAACTCCCTAGATTTATCTGTTCATTGACGACTTCACATTGTGGGTTTCTTAAATGTCTTCTAATTTCCAATTCTTCAAGGAAATCCAGTTCTTGATTCTTTTCACAAATATGCAGCACTTCTAGATTTGTGTTAGGTGTCAAGTAGATGTTGTGCGTAGTGGGATTTATCTGGTTGTTTTAAGTTGTATGCTCGTAAAAATTTTATTTTGGTATAGATATGTAGATGGGATACTAGCTTGTTTTATGGGTAGTGAACGACAATTAGATGTGTTTTTCAACCACATTAATAAACTACACCCAAAAATTAAATTTACATTAGAAGTTGAAGAAAATAGTTCAAAAAATTTTCTTGATTTAAAAATTCAAAGAGTTAATAATGTACTTGATTATTCATTTTACCGAAAACCAACACATACTGATGTGACAATTCCATATAGTTCCAATCATCCCATGTCACATAAACTAGCGGCATATAATTCAATGATACCTAGAGCATTTTCAGTTCCTATGAACAAATATAATTTTGATAAAGAGATTAATACAATTAGATAAATAGCAACATCCAACGGTTATCCATTACATATGATAAATAAGCTAATTAATAAAAAAGAGGAAAAAGTGGCATTGCAACTAATATTTCCTAAACAAACTGAAGGAATAAAAACTTATAAAACCATTACGTATGCAGGAAATATTTCTAATGATATTTCAAAGATAATATATCTTTAACAACGAATACACCAATTTCTTTCAAAACAGAAAGTAACGTAAGTACAAAATTATTAAATGTAAAAACAAAAATACCACCATTAAAGAAATCAGGGATATATAAACTCAAATGTCGAGAATGTAATGCTGTCGATTTGGGTCAGACCCTAAGAAATGTTGAAATCCGATACAGTGAACACTTACGAGCATACAGATTAAAACAACCAGATAAATCCCAGTACGCAAAACATCTACTTGACACCAATCATTCATTGACACCTAACACAGAACTAGAAGTACTACATATTTGTGATAAGAAACAAAAACTGGATTTCCTTCAAGAATTGGACATTACAAGACATTTAAGAAACCCACAATATGAAGTTGACAATGAACAGATAAATCGAGAGAGTTCTCCACTAATAAACTGTCTTCTTAAGTGATAATTGTGAAGATCAGCAGATATAGTTTTCCTGGTTTTCTATATCATTGCACAGTTATATCGATCTTAATTGGAAAAATGATATCCAGGACATCACCATAGGGCTAATATTATCTGAGCTTCAATATTTGTAATATCACATCTTCTTTTTTCTGTTAACATATATTAAGTCAATCACAAGGTAGGTCAATTCTTGGTCTAGCCAAAAATAACTACTTAACATAAGGTAGGCACAGTGGCGGCTCCTCCATTAGGTCATTGGGTCAATGACTTCCCATTACAAAATAATTTAAATAGATATATAAGAAAATAAAATACACGTACTATACATATAGTATAGTATTAAATACTAATATTAAGTATATCTCTTAAATAAAAAATAAAAATTACCTGAAATGTTTCAAGACAACCGTGTAAATGTTATTTCCCATCAAGTACCTACATCTCTGCGAAATTCAAAATAGCGAAACGGGCTGGTGTCCATCGATGACCTCAACGCGTTAAATGGGGACGGAATCTGCTGAACGTTGACAATCTTCGTAACGTGAAAGAAACACGCCCGAAGTTTACATGTGTTGGGTCAAAAGCCCAAGTTTATATCGATGATGAATCGACTTACGTCGTTCAATTATTACACGCTTAGGAAAGAGATGAGTAGAGGGATTCGCAGGCTGCGCTATATTTTGATTTAAAGGAGATCATTTTGAAGTCAAATAAGATTTGTGTTTTGATGTAATAAGTTGTTATTGTTATTATTTTGATTTTTGATTCGTTTTTTTGAGGGCTTGTGTTTTAATTATTTCGTGTTATTTTATTCTACGCCTTTTATCATGTCTGTGGTGCAAATGGTTCAAAATTTGAGAACGAAAAGTGAATTAAATTTTGAAAAACTATTAAAACTAAAGGAAGGTCGTCGTCCTCTTCCAGATTTAAAAATTAAACTGACTAGCAAGGACAAGAATAAAGAAGTTCATCGCAATTTTCGCAGGTCTTTGTATGATTTGTCTGATTGGATTTGCGGATGTGAAGTAAGTGATGCATTTTACTGTTTCGTTTGTCTGCTTCTTTCGAATAATTCTTTATGATGTGAAAACGGTGTCCAAGACTTAAAACATTTAAAAGAGAAAATGAAAAAAACATAGTTTATCGGCAGACCATATGAAATGTGCCATGAGTTTTGCTACAATCGGTACTGTGGATATTCGTTCTCAGTCAGACAATGCTTATAGACAATCGGTAAGAATTTTTAATGAAAATGTGTCGAAAAACAGATATATTATAAATAGAAGAATTTACTGTGTGAAATTTTGTGGGGCGTTTGAACTTGCTTTGCGAGGGCACGACGAGACAGAATCTTTTGTGAACCCGGGAATATTTCGTGGACTTATCAATTTTGTTTCAGAGCTGGATCCAATATTCAAAGAATACTTGGATAAGGCTACGTTTTTAAAGGATACTTCTAAAACTGTACAAAATGAATTACTTGATTCAGTATTATCGGTGGCTCAAGAACAACTTGAATTGGAGGTTCAGTCAGCCGAATATATCGCAGTCCAGGTGGATGAAACTACTGATAGCTCGAACAGAACTCAAATGACTTTTATTATACGGTACATTTTCTCCGGTGTCGTTCACGAAAGGTTTATAAAATTTGTAAATCCTACCGGCACCAAAGCCAAACATTTATCGGAGATCATTTTTAAAGAAATAGAGGTACTAGAAATTGATTAAACACCGGAAAAGTTAATTGGACAGAGTTATGAGGGAGCTTCTACATGAGTGGTCGATTAGGCGGAGTACGAAAAAAAAGAACGATATCCTCAAGCAAATTTTATTCATTGTTATGCTCACCAATTAAATTTAATTCTGCAAAGAGCAGCAAGTCAGAATAAAAATGTTTAAGTTTTTTTTGCCAATTTACAGGGATTTTCCACATTTTTTAGTCGATCTCCAAAACGTACAGCGATTCTCGACGAATTTGTTAAAGTACGTTTACCTAGAGCGGCACCGACAAGGTGTTATTTTAATACGCGTTGTGTGGAAACTGTATTTTTGTATCAAGCTAATATTCTGGCTTCAATAGAAAAGATAATTGAGGTTAAAGAAGACTCAAATACAATGAACCAAGCAATAGGATTAAAAACTTTTTTGCAAAGCGTGGATTTCCTTTATTGGCAAAATTTTTTCCATTTAATAATGCCTAATTGAGAAGTTCTTTTCAATCAACTTCAAAAACATGGTATTGACGTGATATTGGTTGAAAAAAATATAGACTCATTTAAAATGTCAATTCAAAAAGTCAGAGACCATATTCTATTAAATGAAATATTTCCCGAAGCACCTTCATCTTCTTCAACACTTGGTGCAAAAAGACCAAGGAAAAATGAAGACTCAAAGCGCCAAGTTGCTTTGGAGGTTTGCGACATAATAATTTCTGAGATTAACCACCGCTTTAGTTTCAGTGATCATTTAGTGATTGCCCAGTTATTTTACAGCGACCAGTTCGAACAATATAAAAGTAATTTTCCAGATCGTATTCTTGAGTCAATTAGAGAAAACATTTCTAGTAATAATTACTTAAAACTAAAAACTGATCTTCAAGTTATTTATGAACGCGACGATTTTAATAAGAGTTCAGGAGCTGTGCCAATGCTGCAATTGTTTATTAATAACAATCTCTCGGAAACTTTTTCGGAAAGCGTAAAATTGTTGAATATTTTATGTGCATTACCAATGACAACTGTAGAAAGCAAAATATGTTTTTCTACATTAAAGAGAATCAAGACATTTTTGCGTAATACTATGGGACAGCAGAGATAGTCGGCGTTAGCTATGTTAAGCATAGAAAAGCAATTTGTGAATAGTATTAATAATTTTAATGAAATGGTTATTGATCACTTCGCAAATACAAAAGATCGAAGGCTTCACTTAAATTTTCAAAAGATTTAGATTAATTATCATTTAATTTAAGTTTGTCATATTTAATATGCATAGATAAGAATAAAATGTGGTAGTTTTTTAAGAGCATCATTTTTATATAAAACAAGCGTGGCCCAAAATTTTTATGCCTCTGGCATTGGAAAAGAACTCCACAAATTTTGCGTTTTTAGCGATTTTAACGACTTCTTGGCAGAAATTGGGCATGGTTTTTCGAAAAATTTCCGCCCACGGCGAATAGGCCTCCGGGGGACTGGTCAGTGTTGTTCTGTATTTTAAAGTTTTGGTCACATCACCTATGACCCCCCTATAAAATTAACCACGAGCCGCCACTGGGTAGGCATTGAATGAAATGTAATTTGTCATTCTGACAATGATATTTAGTTATCGAAACAATTGTCAATTTTTTAGGATTTTCAACATTTCTCATTATATTGTGGAATTAGCTAGAAACAGTGAGTTTCATTTAAAACACTAATATGAGTAGATTCCACGAAGTAAGGTTCGAGACAGTTAATTTTTTACAATTTTCTTATTTGAATTTGACGTCGGTTTCACGTTTAACGAAAGAGGACGAGGGTAGGCTCAATCGAAAAAGTGTGTCGTAGAATTGCATGCCGCTTGATTCAGTTAGCTCAACAATACTGCACTCCGTGGCCATGCTACCCTGTTTATTCATCTCAATTACTTGTCGTGCATAGTTCATTCCCAGATATTTCGTCTTAATCGCATTCGCCGATGGCTTGGGCATTGGTGGTAGTAGCGGATGATAAAGAATATTTGATATTTTTGACATATGAATGTTTCCGCATGATAAATAAATGAATGACAGTTAATAGACTTTCCCTGACACCGTGACAACGGATGCGATCATTATAAAAGAAGTAAGGAATAGATATGCTATTGTGTTCAAAATATGCGAGATGAATGTTGAACCCGTAAAGAAAGTAAGATACCTAGGAGTATACCTGGACGGTAGGGGAATTTACGGGAAACATGTGAAGGAGGTGTTGAAAAAGGTGGAGAAGAAAGAGGCCGTACTGATTAGAATTCTACCCAATGGATTTGGACCATTTGTCGTGAAAAGGGAGGTATTATGTGCAATGGTACACAAAATTATACTTTATGTGGCACCAGTCTGTAGCTTTGTAGTCAAAATAAAGAAATATGACGAAATGCTAAACAGCACGCAACGAAAAATATTGCTACGGATGGCATGTTCATGTAAGACTGCTTAAACGAGGATAAAGATGCACTTAATGACAGAACTAGATAGAACACAATGCAAAAATGGCAGCGGAAGTGGGAGGTAAATACTGCGACTGGCCAATGGACTAAGAAACTCATAGGAGGCATTTCAGGGTGGGTAAACTGTAGATACGGTAGGCTCGACTACTGTTTGAGGCACTGAAGGACCATGGCTCTTTCGCGAGTTATCTCGAAAGGATGAAGCTGTCAGAAACTGATGTATGCAGATATTGCGGTGACCCAGAACATGATATGTTTTGAGTTCGAAAGATGGCTAGACATAAGAACACGAATAGAAATTTAGCTGGAAGAAGAGATAAGGCTTGAATCAATGGTAGTAAAAATGATCAGTTCAAAAGGAAATTGGAGTATATTATATAATATGATTATTGGAATATTATCGACAAAAAAACGGGAGGAAAAGGTAAATGTGGATTACAATGTATCGTCATCATGATGTTATATCCGACAAATGGGTGCGACGGGGCAACGTAAGGATTTTTTTAGTCGGAGTAGCCCCTGACACTGTTGGATGCAATTGAAAATATTATGCCAGCATCCTTTACCATGCACTTTTTTCCTCAAAATAAAAGATATTTCGGCTTCACTTACTACCTGCAAATAAACAGTAATCTTTGTTCTGACGAGGAATTATTATATTTAGCTGCAAACAACGATTTTATCCTGTTGTGTTTATCAAGTCATACAACCCACTGAAGACAGCCATTGGAGTCATTTTTTAAGCCTTTAAAGACCTATTGGGCACAAGTATGTAACAACTGGATACATAACCATCCTGATCGAAAAGATTATAGTTTACTTCGCTTTACAGAATACAGAATAATAGAATGTTTTGGGTGTGAGTTGTATTCTGTTATGTGATGCGTCCTAAAACATCTATAAAATATATTAAATAATCAAATGAACGTTCTGTCGAAGGTAAGATTTATTTGTTTTGCTTTTAAAAATTCTTTCTGTAACTTGTACCATTTCTTTTAGTTTTAACAAAAATTTTATTTCTGATGAAGGTCATGGAAGACCGAAACGTTAAATAAAAATGTATTAACTACTAGTTAAATGTCTTTAAAAATGGTCCTCAATCCCAAGAATATAAAATAACTATATATATATATATATATATATATATATATATATATATATATATATATATGAAACTTTCTTGGATTTCAGTAAAATAAAAACATTATTAAATGATTAAAATGTCATTTACATGTTTTATTGATAACTCGGAGCTCTGTGTAGCCCAGTTATTTCTCAACTAGTTTTTTTCACTTATTAGCTAACTCAATGACTTGACAGACGTTATAGTCCAGTCATTTTTCATCCTTTTTCGCGCATCTTTAGAAATTAACAAGAAAGTTTCAGTATCTGTCTTTTAAAAAAACTTTTGATTTGTTAATAAACACGTTGGTAAGTTTAGATACCTGTTTACTTTATTCTTTCCTATTCATTTGCTAGGTTTAGGATAGGACGAACATTTTGGCCGAGCAGAAACCTGGCAGGCGCCCTTTTATTTTTAGAACATCCCGGATAACTGACATTACTCCCTCCCACTCACCGACTAAGTGAGCTGAAGGCCCAAAAGGTTGTCACTGGGGACAGCTGGACTTACATGTAGCCTATAAGGTCCATACTAGCGAAGCTAGTGACCAATTTGGTTGGTTACAGTACACAAACTTTACGGTCCGTTAAAAATGCTTCAATCCACTGAAGTAAGCCTCCCCTAATGCCATTAAGTTCAAGTTTAAGTAACATTCGCTTATGGGGAACTTGATCAAATGCTTCCGAAAAGTCTAAATATATAATATCAACAGGCTGGTTACTGTCCAAAGATATAGACCACATGTTAACATATTACTAATTACCGATCTTCCAGGTACAAAACCGTGTTCAGTAGTAGAAATTCTATTGTTATTTATGAGAAAGCACATAACCGATTCCATTAGTTTAGCAGCTATGGATATTAGGCTAATTGGTATATAATTATTAGGACCCAGCTTGTCACTTTGTTTGTAAATTAGAGTAACGCTTGAAATTTTCCGGTTGTCTGGTATAGGTATAGGGAATAGTAATACATATCTATAGTGGGCAACGTATTCTTCAAAAATAAATAATCACATACAGGGTGTCCCATTTGAAAAAAGGAATTATGCGAAGATTGTGGATTCCGTTTTTATTCCAATTTTGACAGTACCCTGTATAATAAAAAAGGTAACTTCACAGTGTAAACGATAAGAAATATAAACTTCTATTCAAATTACATTATAGTCTGTTTCTTATTGTCTGACAGCACGCAAAAAGGTCACAGATGCTAGTCAGGTACTAAACCATTGGCGTCACCGTTCATCTAAGGAATTTATTTACTATTTAATTTTATACCCGATCTGATATATAAAGGTAATATAAATGTAAATTCGGTTAGTTAAAACAACTAACTGACATTCATACATTTGTAGAGTACATACAGTTAAAACAATAAATTATTTTTGAAATAATCTTGTAACGCAACTATGCTGACTGAATATTTCTTCAATTATCTTGAGAATTTGAAGCAGGTCAATTCTTGGGAGACATATTAACAAACCATTTATCAATTCATTCTCCAGATAATTACTTTCTGATTTTCGAAATGTTGATAATAACATTTCCAAGAAACATTACAATAGAGTCCTATTAGGGATTGTCCCAATGAATACTTAGAAATTTTGCAGGCATATACGGTGAAACTTGGTCTCGCCCAAATTTGTATAATTTGTTTTGCTTAGAGTCGCTTATGTTCCATAAGTGTTAACTGTGTTGTGAAAAATGTCTTCAAGTTTTACCCCAGTAAAAAGTGTGAGAGCGTGCTTAGCTTACAAACGAAGACTGTAGTGTTAAAAGTACATGATGCTGTTGTACATCAAATGCCGGCTGCTACTGTTAGAAATATAGTTTCGACCTGTTCCAATATGACAGGAGTTAGTGAATCTACTACTTACAGGCTTCTAAAAGGGAGAGAGGGAGAGAAAAAATGGAAATATATCTCCACCTAAAAAATCAACAGGAAGAAAACCATTAGACTTTGATGAACATATGCAAAATACAATAAGACGGAAAGTACATGAATTATATTTTAAAAAAGAGATCCCAATCCTTGACATAAATCTAAGAATGGTGAAGGAGGACGAGAATTTACCTGACATAGGGAGAAAAACTTCGTGGAAAATATTACACAAATTAAATTTTACTTGAGAGAAGAAAAGTCGCAAAATTTATGCTATTGGACAACAAAGAAATAATATGTTGGAGACGCCAGTATTTACGAGATATGCGAAAATACAGACAGGAGGGAAGACAAATCTATTATCTAAATGAGACATGGCTCAATGAAGGACATTCAGTAAAAAAATATGGCAGGACAAAAGTATTCAAACTAGTCGTCAAGCTTTCATAGAAGGTTTATCTACTGGACTGAAAACTCCTACCGGTAAAGGTCGCCGACTAATAATAACGCATATTGGATGCAATCAAGGGTTCGTTGAAGGTGGTTTACTGGAGTTTCAGTCAACATCAACCAAAGACTATCATGGAGAAAGGACTGCAGATGTTTTTGAAGAGTATTTTACACAAATGATCGAATTAATTCCAAATAATGCTGTAATCGTTACCCAGATGGCACTAGATATTCAATGGACGTACTAAAAATATTCGTTTTCGGATATTGTATTATTCTATAGACCCACTTTAAATATATATATCCTCTCTCGAATATTCTATGGACCATGAAATGGGAAATTTTTTGAATATTCCATGAATATTCTATAAATATTTCCAAGGAATATTCAAGAATATTCTGAGGATATCTGCTGAATGTATATAGCAAGATAATCCAGAATATTCATAGAACATTCCAATAGGCATATTCTACAAACATCCAAGTAATATTAGGAATATTATAAGGATATCTGTGGAACGTATATAGCAAAATTTCAAATATTTGTAGAATATCCCAATATGGATGATACCTGTTGAGTGGGTGACACTGAATCATAGTACTCCGCCCTTTTTATATTTAGTTTCAAAGATAATTGATTGAAATTTGGAAGATCCTGTATACTTAATGAACTTATTGTTCCACCAGGAATGATAGCAACTTTCGTTCAATATCGCCAATTATTTTATCCATAAGCTCCATTCGTGTGAGAGGGAATAGAATTATCTGCAAGGGAAAGCTTCTCTCTCGCACTTATTCAGTATGGAAACAGTATGTCCCAAATTTAAATAAAAATTCTCTGAAACTAAAGGAGAAAAGGGAGAGTACAATGATCCAGTGTTCCCTGGTATATATCTTACAAATATCTAAGAAATCTTTCAAAATTTCGAATTATGTATATAGGAAAAAATATTTTTAATTGAAAAAATTAAAGCACGGGAAACATTGAGTTCAATTTAATTTATTTATACATAAATATAAGATGTACCTCATAACATAACTGAAACTAACATAATTTTCAAATCCAAAATTCACTGACTTCCTCCATACTCAACGAACTTTTTAAACCGATTTCTGCCGTTCCTTACATTTGGCTAAGATAATTCCTGTTTTCAATTCAACTTCTTTGTTTGTTATGTTCTTGTCCAACTTTTGGACGGCATCTGAAACAATAAAATAATTATATTTTTTGTTAATAAGCAATTTCTATTCTACTGTGATTTTTGTGTATGTATATATAACAATCAAAATATAATCCCAAAAACTGAAACTTAAAAGATGAAGTTAAACATCGAATATGTAATTTAAAAAATAAGTCTTGTAGGAGACAAGTAAAAAGCAAAATATTCCAAACAAAACAGTGATTAGAAGTTCTTGTTTCTTGTACATGATATGATATATTAAATTAATTTACATGTAGATTCCAAAAAAAATAACATTATTATACCTACTACTGCTTCAAAGAGCTTTGTTTTTCCAAAGCATTTTTCCATTTGTATCCATGCATACTGTATCCCTCCATTCAATACTCTATCAGGATTTTTTGCAAGAATCTTTTAATATATTGTTGCAAATAAGAACCTTCCAATCTTGCCAGAGGTACAACCTGAAATTATATTAATTTGGAAGTTAATCTCATAAGTTTTAAAAATTGAACAATTACAGTTTATAAGAAAAGTTATAACAAACGAACAAAAATATAAGACCGCTTTCATCTGTGTGAACAGTATACATATGCCTGAAACTAGAGACTTCTACAATTGACCAGCAATAACTATTATTTACCAAATGTCAGAACTAATTTAACCTTGAATTATCAGATTACCAGTTGTGTAGAGCTTTCTAGCCAATCCCAATTAATAAAAGGAATAGAGGTAACTATAGGCTATTTAATTAAGGAACTCATAGCATACATCTCGGTAACATAATTACGTGAAACTACCTGAGAAAATAAAATTTTGTTGTACCTTTAGCAACGAGGTGAATTTCTACTCTACTTACAATTGAAAACATTTATCCATTAATTTTGTTGCAAAAATGTATGATATCAACAATTATTTTAATATTTTCATGCACTCAAATATAAAAAGTAACACATAAATACTCCAATATGTCGAGGCAGTTTCATATTTTGATTTGTATATAATATTGAATGTTCAACTTACAAAATATCCATAGGATTCTTCAGCAAAACTGACTCAATTTCTTCAAACTTTGCCTCATCATTTATTGGAAGTTTTAGCAGCAAATCGATAATTTTCTAAAATATGTATTTATAAATCAACAGGCATTAAAAAAATACAATAAAACGTACCTGTTTTGATGCGTGAGGTCGTATGTATTAGTTCCACCCGTAGCATAGAATACAATGTAGAAACATATTTAAACCACTCCACAGTGGCAAAAAATTTACTAATGAATTAACGATCAAAAATAATTAATCATACACTACTGTTTCACCAATAACAATAACCCATAGATAAGATAATATAATCAATAACCTATATAAGATGGTCGAACCGCCATTTTTCACTGGTCGTTACCGTCAACTGTCAACTGCAACTACTGACGCATGCTCATGGAACAGAAAGAGCGTTTGAACCAAGTCAATAATCATAGAATATTCTTAGAACTATTTGATTCGAATATTCTAAAAAGAATAATCTGAGGATATTCCAACTGGACTTACATTGAATATTCGATTTAGGTGTACCCACAGATATTCTAGATATCCCCAGAATAACCCTATAATATTTGGATATATATCTTCCAAATCGAAGACTGTCAGAACATCCCATGGATATCTGGTGCTATCTGGGTATGGACAATGCCACTTATCAATCGCGATTAACAGAAAATCTTCCATCTACCTCTTGGAGAAAACCTGATATTAGAAACTGGTTAATCGTAAAAAATATACCATTTGAAGATGATATGTTGAAAAAAGTACTTTTAAAGGTTGCTTCAGATCACAAGCTACAATTTAAAAAGTTTGTTATTGATGAAATAGTCAATAATCGTGGTATAAAAGTGTTTCGTTTATCGCTTTATAGAGTTAATATGGTCCCAAATGAAAGGTTATGTAGCTAGACATAATAAAACAGTTAAAATGAAAGATGTTCGTGTACTCATGAAGTACTCATTGACAACAATAACTGAAGAGAACAGGAGAGATGTTGTCAATCAGGTAATTAAAGAGGAAGAGAAAATGTGGGTTTTAGATAACCTCATAGAACAAACTATAGAACCGATAGTGATCTCTCTCGACGAGTCTTCGGATGATTCTTGTATGGCCAGCGATGAATATGATACTGTAGATTGAATTTTATATTTCCTATAAATGGTATGTTTACTTTACTTAATAAACATTAATTCATTGTCAATAAATTTGAATTATGAAAATTAAACTATATTGCCTTTTATTAATTTAATATAATAAAAATGTAACTTGTTAATAGGCCTAAACGAATAAATTTTATTTCAACTGTAATGTTGACCGAATCTAATTAAATAAGCAAAATGAACTAATATCGTATTTTCCGCCACTGCCGCACTGTTCATCGTTTAGCTGGCATTGTTCAGTTTTATTACCATATTATATTTTGAGCTGAAACAGGGACGTACAGATAACCAATACAGACACCTACTTGTTTTGCATTAGAATTTTAGTATTTACTTGTAAAATTCTTAGGATCACTCTGTAAGAGATAATTTTCTATTTGAATATTTAATGAGGCTACTGTGCTGTCAGACATTAAGAAATAGACTATAGAGGATATTGAATTTTATGTAAGTGGTAATAAAGTGTAATTTTCATATAAAAAACATTACAACTCAAAAACGGTTCAAAATAGGTATAGGGAAGTATTGACAAAAAATATTCAGAATAACGTAAATATTCCTGAAATTGAAAAATATACAGGGTCTTTCATTAAAAATTACAAATTTATGTGCAACTCCGGTATAACCGGAAGTGAATGGCGACGGCAATATTTTCATTAAATAGCTCATTATACAAAACCCCTTCTTGCCAATTTTCATAATTCAGATACCTTTAGTTCTCGAGATATTTCTAATTGACCGTTTATATGCCGCACCCTATATACAGTTTGTTTTGAAGAGACTATATCCTAAAAAAATTTATATTTATATTTCTATACCACGAAAAGATAATCAATAGAACATGTATTTTTTCTGCATACTTTATCAGCTTATATCTCACAAACTGATAATATTATAGAAAAATAGTATTCAGATCTACATTTCCCTTAATTTACGGTACGGGACATCCTCTATATATATATACTTATTCAAAATCATATTTGGCATTATATTAATTGATTTAGTAATACCAGTGATAATTATGTATATATCATATCTTCTTTGTTTCAGGAAATAACGTGACTTGAGACATAATTTGGCAACGTGGAAGTAGTTACCGGATGCGCAAGGTCGTCGAGAAAACAACATCCAGCCTCTCAAGTTTACAAGCGACTAGAAGTATACAACACGATGCCCCGGCGTTCTCTTAGATATATAGACCAATCCATCTTAGGGGGGTTTTCTGCTGCCTGTCCTCTCTTCATCGTATGCGGTAACCGCAAAATGTCTTTGTCTAATTTGCGACTGTCGTTTAGTGAACGATGAAAAAGGTATAACTACTACTGGGAGTTTTGTTTGAAATGATGAACGACGGGGTATATAATTGCTGTGACATATTTTGTAGAATTTAGTCAATTCTAATGAAAAAGATGCTGTCAATGTTTCTTAATTACTTTTTCTAAAATAAATACAGAGTTTTTGAATAAGAAATGAGTTTTTAGATATGTACAGGGTACTTGAAATTTTGAAAATCGTAGTTATAAACTCTCAGACAGCTTCAAACAACCCATTTTTTTAAATGCTGCTCTTCATTTTTAAGGAAGAGTATACAAGGGGGAGTAATAACCCCCAGACAGTATTTATACATTTAAGTTGCATCGAGCTATTTGGTGAGAGTTACAACTAATAACTTTTTACTTTTCCGCCCAACCCTTCTATATGCGAGACAAGTATTGGTTTACCCCAAAAAAAGTTGGAATTCTGAAATTTTTGTACAGTTATTTGTACGTTTTCCATCAACAACAACACGAAAAAACGGTTTTTAGAAAAAAAATCCTGTGTGTATGTCGTCGTCGTCGTCGTCGGCCACTAACTACATGTCTTGTTAGCACGATACAGCCTCCGGAGTGCAATAAGTCAGCAATTTTATGATTGAATATTGTTAAGGACATGTCACAGATGAACCCTATTGATTTTCAATGCACCAGAGCCAGTACAACGGGTGCTATGGTACTTGAAGTACGACATTTTGTCATTTTTTGAGAAATTTCCGTTTGTTAGCACGATACAGCCTCCTGAGTTCAACAAGTCATCAATTTTATTATTGAGTATTATTCAAGATATCTCACTGATGAACCCTATTGATTTTCAGCTCACCAGAGTCAATACAACAGGTGCTACAGTACTTTAAGTACGATATTTTTGTCATTTTTTGAGAAGTTTCAGTTTGTTAGCACGAGACAGCCTCCGGAGTATGTACAAGTGACCAATTTTATGATTGGATATCATTCAGAGCGTCTCAAAGATGAACCCTATTTATATTCAGCTCACTAAAGCCAGTATAACGGGTGCTATGGTACTTGAAGTACCAAATTCCTGTCATTTTTGCAGAATTTTCAGCTTGCTAGCACGATACAGCCTCTAGAGAGTATACGATTGAGCAATTTTATGATTGAATATTGTTCAAGGTGTCTCACAGATGTACCCTATTGATTTTTAGTTGACTAGAGCGAGTATATAGGGTCCTATAAATCCAGATATACTGAATTTTTAGTTATTTTTGGACAAATTTTGGTTTGTTGGTACTATACAAGTAACAATTTTATGATAGAATATTGTTCAGGGCAACAGATGCGGAAAAGTTCGTTTTAATCCTTAAAATCGTTTACTTTTTATTTCATTCAAAATATCAGAGTCTGATTTCCAAAGTGATCTAGAGGAATTTATCTCACATTCCACCCTCCCATTATAATAATTGATTTTAGCATTTCTTATAAGTTCATCAAGAGATTTTGGTGGTCCAGATATTATTTTTCAGTGTTTGATTCATCCCAATTTTTCCCACTTTCGATACAAACTTTTTTATTGATTTACTGACTTCACTAGGATTTTGGTGATTCATTTATTTCGTCTTTTTGATCACTTTTCACTGTTATAGTTTTTTTGAGGAATCTATGCTTTGCTGGATTAACTCAATGAATTTGTTTGTGGCAACATCCAAATTTTCCTCGTTTAGTACTTCAACCCAGTTTATTTGTTGGATGTTTTCCACAATGAGTTTTTTATTATTTGTAATGAAATATTTTCTGGATTTTTATTATGTCTTTTACCAAGTATTATTTGAATTAGTGTGGTGTAACGATCGGTGATAGATGTTGCTATAATGACTGGTAGGACATTTCCGTATATGTTTGACATTGAGTGTATAAAATATATGATCCAAACATGTACTGCTGAATGGAAGCAATTTTCACTGGATCCACCGCCACTCCTCCATTGCACACTATATTACCTAGATAGTTGACTCGGTTTTGGAACAGCTGACATTTCTTCGGGTTTAAAATGAGCTGGGCAGCTTGGAGTCGTTTGAATACGTCTTCCAAATTCTTCAGGTTTTCGTCAAATGTCTTCCCCAGTACTACGATGTCATCCAAGTAGACCAGGCATGTCTTGCAAGAAGACCCTCTCAAGATATTTTCCATGAGTCTTTCAAATGTCACGGGCTCATTACAGAACCCGAATAGCATGACGTTGAATCGCCATAATCCAGATCCGGTGGTAAAAGCAGTCTCCTCTTTGTCTTCTGGGTCCGTTTCCACTTGCCAATAACCAGACTTCAGGTCCAAGGTGGAAAACAGTTTGCTGCCGGCCAAAGTATCTAGCTTGTCGACAATTCGAGGCAGAGGATAGCTGCCTTTCTTCGTCACGTTGTTTAGCTGGCGATAACTCACGCAGAATCTCGTTGTTAAAGAATGAATGATTGGAGTGAGCATTTGTATGTCGGAGCTTAATGCTGCAAAAGATCATCTGCTATCTTCAACATCTTAGAATCTTCGAGTGACACGAAGGACCACTTGAATTGAAGTTCAAGACCTAGTTACTCATGTCAGCTACGCTTACAGAGGGATAACCCAACTTAAGAATTATATGAGATATACTATAACCTGTGAGGAAAAAAATCAACAGGAAGTCGGATACATTAAATAAAACTCAGAAATTCGATTAGTACCTTATTTAATTTAAGTATCATATCTAGTGTGAAATTGGAAAGGCACTATAAAAACCATACACCCGAACAGATGGAAAGTAGGATACACTAGAGGATCTTATTAAAGTTCTGTATAATATTTTACTAAAGTTGTTACCCCCTTTACCCAACATATTAAATGGTAATGTTATGTAGACAGTAATTATTAAGTCATTTAGCAAAGTCACTTGCGGTAAAAGGATGATAGGTGGCAACAATTACTAAAAACGAAATTATTACTTCTAGTAACGGCAACTCCGCTGCAATTCATATTATTGGCGCCAGTAAGGTTTGCCAGCAGTCTTCCAATATTTTGGATAGTAAAAATTAAATTAAAGTACTTACAATACAAGTTGACAAGCACTAACAAACTATACACTTTACTTTTAAATTGAAGTTATTGAAACTAATATTTCCCAAGAAAGGGACACTGAAAGAAATGAGGAGACCTTGCACAACATACTCCTACGTTGATGAGCTCTGGACTGACACTGAAAGAAATGCGGGAAAAAGTATGCTTGACTTACTACTTGTGACCGGACTCAAATATTTTTAGCGTACAGGGTTGGTTTAAATACTTTTGTAAGAATTTTATTATTAGAAATTCTTACATACTGGGGGGAGAGAAAAAGAAGTGTCAATATGGTTCGCAAATAGAAACTCGAACAATTTCACTCGGTAAGAGGAAGAGGCGCCAGCTTGACGATGGGCCTTATATATTCACCCTCAGCAGTTTTCAAACGGGCAGCACGTACTTTACCATCCTTTCCGGTGAATATTCCATTATTCTGCCTAACGGCCAGCTTAAAGGAGGACGATCTTCTGACCGGACAAGGACTAATTGATTAACAGTCAGGTTCTCTTTGGCACGTTGCCATTTAGGACGGTGTTGCAATCGATGCAAATAATCCACCGACCATCTGGCCCAGAACTCCTGTTGAAGCTTTGAACTTATTTTCCAAAAGCTCAGGCGGTTATGAGAGACAGATGAAACTTCTTTTTCAGGGTAAGCCGTCAAGGGTGCTCCTACCAGGAAATGGCCGGGAGTTAGGGGAAGTAGATCATTTGGGTCCTCGGATAATGGGAACAAAGGGCGACTGTTGAGGATTGCGTATATTTGCGCAAGGACTGTTGAAAGTTCCTCAAAAGTCAAGCATGTATTGCCTAAGATTTTTGTGAGATGGGATTTGGCGCTTTTAACAGCCGCCTCCCAGATTCCTCCCCAATGCGGGGAGCGAGGGGGTATAAACCTCCAAGATATTTCATTTGAAGATAAAAACGTACTAATTTTAACGAAATTTCCAGGAGATTTAAAAAATAGAGATAATTCTCGAAATTGATTTCGAGCTCCGACGAAATTCGTCCCACTTACGAAGCGTTTAAGTGCAGCTATAAAGGCATCCGTAGTCAAGTCCGAGACCGGTTCGATGTGAACTGCCTTAGTGATCATACAAATAAATATTGCGATATATGATTTAAGAATCGGAGCCTTTTTCAATCGAGACGATCTAGTTAATATAGATCCGGCAAAATCTACGCCAGTTCTAGTAAAAGGCCGACATTGTTGTATCCTGTCTGTAGGCAAAGGTGCCATAATCTGAGAAGCGAATTGAGCATTGAATCAAAAACATGGGGGGCACTTTTTAATTAGATTTTTAATTTTTCTTGTAGCATTCAGTGGCCAGTACTTTTGTCTAAGATTGCCTAGTACATTTTGCGTGCCGGCATGACCTAACCGTCTATGTTCTAATTGTATAATTAAATTAACAACATGATTCTCAGCAGGTAATAACATAGGAAATTTTTTGTCGAACGGTAGGTCGGAAAACTCTAATCGTCCGCCTACGCGGAGCAGCCAATTATTGTCTAAGAAAATGTTTAAAGGGACAAGTTTTTTATCGGTAACAGGTATCTTCAACTTTAGACGACTAATTTCAATGGCAAATTGAGAGCTTTGTATTTGTTTGATTATGAAATCGTGGGCGGCTACAATCTCTTCCACTGACAGTAATATGGAGGTTTCGACAGGTCTTTTAAGAAGTTTGTTAGAAAATCTAAGAATAAAGGCGACTGACCTTTGTAAAGTTCTAAAATTGGAAAATCTAGAAAAATAGGAATCCCAAAAATCGGGTTCACCCGAAGTCACAGCGAAATTTACCTTTTTACACTCTGGTAAATTATCTACGAATTGAAATGTATCAATAGAATCGAAATCCTTCCATTCACCTAGAAAATGCGGTCCATCAAACCACAATAAACGGCAATCGGCAGAAAATATTCCTCTAGATAAAAAGTCTGCCGGGTTCAGTTTAGATCTAATATGTCTCCACGTGAAACCTTTGCTGTACTCCTGTACAGTCAGGACGCGTTTGGCTACAAAGGGAGAGAAATTACTCGCTCTATGCTTGACCCAACTAAGCGACACTAGAGAATCGGACCATAGATTGATAGAATGCAGGGAAACATATTTACTTAGTATTTGAGAAAGCCTATACGCAAGTTTGGCTAAAAGTTCCATCGCACAGAGTTCCAGCTTTGGAATAGTGAGTTTATTCTTGAGTGGATTTACTCGAGATTTGGCGGCAATCAATCGAGAAGAGAAACTATTGTCCGCATAGGACGTAACAATATAAATACATCCGCCATAAGCTCGTTGTGAAGCATCACAAAAGCCGTGCATCGAAATTGATAAGATCTCTTTGTCTGTAAACAAGTATCGAGGAATAGATAGATTAGAAATTTCTGCTAGGACCGAAAGAAATTTTTCCCAGCTAGAAAGAATATTTGGGTCAGTAATAGGCGCGTCCCAGGAGATTTGGGACTGCCAAAGAGCTTGCATTATTAGTTTGCCAGAGATAATTAAGGGGTTCACAATACCTAAAGGATCAAACACACTAGAAATAATAGAAAGAATCTTGCGTTTGGTTAAAGTCTTAATACTTTGCACATGAGACGTGCTGATAAGAAGACAATCAGAAACAGGGTTCCATCTGAGACCTAGTATTTTGCTAGGCGCTTCGTCAAGATTTAAATCAAGATCTCTAATATGGTTCGAAGAAATTGTACTTAAAAAGTCTGAAGAATTGGATTGCCACTTATGCAGCTGAAATCCATGTTTTCCCAATGCAGTATTTAATTCTGTGAAAATATGTGCTAAATCACTATGGAAATTGGTACCAGTAAGTATATCATCCATATAAGTTTGATACAAGAGAGCATGCTGAGCTCTTGGAAATTGTTTACTGTTAAGCGCGATATCTTTTAAAACTCTCGTGGCTAAATATGGCGCGCAATTTTGACCAAAGCTGAGACTAGAAAGCTGAATACACTTAAAGTTTTCTGACGGGTTATCCCGCCAAATAATGTTTTGGAAATTTCTTTGAGTCGGATTGATGTCGATGAACCGGTACATCATCTTGATGTAGGCACAAATTACAAATTTGAAACTGCGAAATCTACAAAGGATATCAAACAGATTGTCCTGTACCTGATATCCTTTAGAAATAAGGTCATTCAATGAAAGTCCAGAGTCAGTTCGAGCGGAAAAATCCATGACAACGCGAGTTTTAGTGGTCGATGCGCCCTCGCGAACCACGGCCCTATGAGGAACAAAGTAATTAAATTGTGAAAATTGATGGTTATAAAGTGAGAAGGGAACAATTCGCGCATGATTCAGAGATAAGTATTCATTTATCACGGCTTTATATTCAATGAAAAAATTATGATTGAAATCAAATTTCTTCTCTAAATTCACAAATCGTTGGCGAGCCATGCAATATGACTGACCTAGTTTTTTATCGTTTTTTTCATAAAAGGACATGTCGACCTGATAACGACCCGACGGAAGTACGACTGTAGTATTTTTAAATATTTTCTCGACGAATTGCTCGTCAGCACACTTTTCCTTTAGATGCGGAACTTCTTCGAGCTCCCAGAATTTTTCAAGAGAACGATGTAGATTAGCATCAAAGTTTTCTTGCTCATCGCAAATGTTTAGAAATGTAGAAACGAAGTTATTAGAACGATGGTATAGAGATACAGATCTTCGCGGGACAGGACCGGCAACAACATAACCTAACTTCGTATCAACGAATGTGGTCAAATCTGGTCCTAAATTTATTATGGAAGATTTAAGTAAATTGAAATAAAAATCGGCTCCGATTAATAAATCAACAGAGTCGCTTTTGAAGAAGGTCGGATCAGCAAGTTGAATTTTCACTTGATCCGGTAATGTAAAAACCCCAAGCGGGATAGAAAATTGAGGAAGATTATTGGTAATCTTCTCAATAATTGAACAAGAAATGTTAAAAGTCTCCATGGGAGAAACGAGAGACTTGAATCGTATATTGATAATTTCAGCACTATTTGTACAAATATTATTACCTAATCCAGAAATGTTTAATGTTTGCCGTTTGCTTGGCAAGTTAATATATTGCGCAAATGAGCGATTCACAAGACTCACTTGGCTAGCCGAATCGAGAAGGGCTCGACCAACCACCCAACGATTATTAGGACATTCTATATTTACTAATGCCGTTGGTAAAAGAACAACACTATTTGCCGCGGACAAGGCGGCCAAAGAAGCTTGAGAAGAAGAACTAGCGATATTTACATTATTTACATTTGAAGAAGTATTAGTATTAACCGTAGGGGTGCTAGGGTTAGAAGAGTTTGCACCTTGGGAAGAGAAGTGGACATTCCTGCAAGAGTTAGAACTATTTTGTCTAACTTGATTTTCGAAATGTAGAACAGAATGATGCGACTTGTTACATGAAGAACACCTCTTTACCGATTTGCATTCGGAAAGACTATGATTTACATTAAGACAGTTTAAACAGCATTTTTTTGATTTAGCAAGTTGATACCTATCACGAGCTGTGAGAGAAATAAATTTGGGGCATCCATAAATAGAATGATTCCGCTCATTGCAACAGAAACAATTTAGTTTGTTATAATTGTTACGAGGGTGGTTAGCGTTATGGTTAGCAGGCTGCGAACCACTGGACACAAATGAGACTTTCGTTTTTCTATTGGAAGTGTCTTTAGACTGAGACTTCGCGTGATTTGGGTCGAAAAGATTTAAATTTTCTAGAACCGACTGGCGTTTTTTGAGGAATTCGAAAAACTCGTCCGTAGTGGGGATTGACCCCGAACTTCTTTCATTCTCGAACTCTCGACGTGAATTGAAATCGAGCTTTTGCTCCAGCAGAAAAACTACGAGCGATTCAAAATTTTCTTTCAGTCAGAGCAAGATTACTAATGAGTTCAAAAGTTTTTTGAGAGGAAATGTAGAATTCTTTTAAATCTGCCGCGTTTTCTTTTGCAAGTGACTTTTGCCCTACCAAAGTTTGATACCGAGTATTTATTAACTTATACTTATCATAGGCCTCTTTTAATATTTTAAGAGCCACATCAAGATTTTGATTCGTAAGGCTCAAGGAATCCACTAACTGTAGCGGCTCATCACGAAGGAGTGACTTGAAATAATAGAACTTCTCCCCTTCAGATTTTAATTTAGAATTTTTAAAATTACAGCAGAAAACAAATCAAAAAAGGATGCCCACTATTGAGCTAAACCAGTGAACGGCTTTATATTTATTTCAGGCAAAACTACGTTAGAAAGGTCATTGTTCATTGAAGAATTCTTTTTCTGGGCAAGTGAAGTTAATTTAGCTATAACGACTTCAAATAGGTCCGCAACTACGTTCTCGTTTACCCCGTCAGAGGATAAAATGTCTTCCTCTGTTGCTGTAAGAGCAGAAATATCTGATTGTATTCGTTGATAATTCTCATAATGAGGAGTTATAGTTCCTAACTTTACGTTAATGAGATAAATTTCTTCATTCCCGTTTAGGTCCTGAAGGAACCTCTCAATACGGGCTAACTGAATTTTTCAACCGCGCCGTTGTTTTTTTAAAGATGCAAGGGCCATTGTCAATGGATTCAATGAGTCATGAACGAAACCAGAATTTGCAAAGTAAAAATTTCAATGAGTAAAATAATTAAAAATTATAAATTTCAATGAGTAAAATATTTAAAAGTTATAACATTTTTCTTTACAGTGTAGAAGTGGGATAATATTTCACATAAAAACCATTTAAACAGAGTAAATCGAACATTGTTATTTTTTTCCAATATACAATGATACCATAACGCATCGAATAAGCGATGAAAAGATTCTGCACAAATATTTCATAATGAATAGAACATGTACAATCAACGTAGCACTACGAGAAATACATAGGTAAATTGCTTTATAAATGAATTGAAATGTAAATTTATAGATCAGAAAATTCTTACAAATACCAAAGTATTGTAAAACAGTAATAACATGATAGCAAAATTCAAATATAAAAATGAGGTAATGTACAAACTACGCGAAAGATACAAATTAAAAGTTATAAAAATAATTTTACAACCGTCGAAATCCTTTTACCAACATAACTCTCCCTTCTATATACAAAAATAAAAAGGGAATAGTTTATATATTGCGAAAGACAACAGTTTAATCAATAATATACATGTCTTATTTTGTTAAATTCACTAAATATGTGGATACACCCTCTATTGAAAGAAAGTGTCGTTGAAAAATTGTTGGTTGTTGAATCTTCTTCTATTCGGTAAGAAACTCAGTAAGATCTCACTATCTCACAACACGACAAAAAAGTGTCTGCAGCCGGTGTAGAATTGTGCGCGGTTGCCACCTATTTTACCGTTTCCTCGAACACTAGGATTTTTGAAATAATAAAGTTCGTCAATCACTTTTAGTTTTTGTTTCAATAAGTTAAACATTATTTCGGATCATGACGACTACCGGTGACGAAAGATAAATGCAAAAACGTGAGGACAATACTGGGGTCTTCGCACAATTTCGTATTATTACAAATGAAAAATGGAATATGGATCTGTCAAATTGACAGCTAGATCCGGCTCGAAGGACCAATATGTTAAAGAATGAATGATTGGAATGAGCATTTGTATGATGGAGCTTGATGCTGCAAAAGATCATCTGCTATCTTCAACATCTTAGAATCTTCGAGTGACACGAAGGACCACTTGAATTGAAGTTCAAGACCTAGTTACCCATGTCAGCTACGCTTACAGAGGGATAATCCAACTTAAGAATTATATGAGATATACTATAACCTGTGAGGAAAAAAATCAACAGGAAGTCGGATACAAAAAATAAAACTCAGAAATTCGAGTAGTACCTTATTTAATTTAAGTATTACATCTAGTGTGGAGTAGGAAAGGCACTATAAACACCATACACCCGAACAGATGGAAAGTAGGACACACTAGAGGATCTTATTAAAGTTCTGTATAATATTTCACTAAAGTTGTTACCCCCTTTACCCAACATATTAAATGGTAATGTTATGTAGACAGTAATTATTAAGTCATTTAGCAAAGTCACTTGCGATAAAAGGATCATAGGTGGCAACAATTACTAAAAACGAAATTATTACTTCTAGTAACGGCAACTCCGCTGCAATTTATATTATTGGCGTCAGTAAGGTTTGCCGGCAGTCTTCCAATATTTTGGATATTAAAAATTAAATTAAAGTACTTACAATACAAGTTGACAAGCACTAACAAACTATACACTTTACTTTTAAATTGAAATTATTGAAACTAATATTTCCCAAGAAAGGGACACTGAAAGAAATGAGGAGACCTTGCACAACATACTCCTACGTTGATGAGCTCTGGACTGACACTGAAAGAAATGCGGGAAAAAGTATGCTTGACTCACTACTTGTGACCGGACTCAAATATTTTTAGTGTACAGGGTTGGTTTGAATACTTTTGTAAGAATTTTATCATTAGAAATTGTTACACTCGTAGTTCCATCATTTTTCTTGACAAGCACTACTGGAGACAACCATGGACTAGTAGATGGTTCTATTACTTTTTCTTCTGTAATTTGTCGAATTATTCTTTCAGCTTCCTCTCTCTTCGCTCGTGGAAGGCATCGAGCTGATTGCCTAATTGGCTTAGCATTACCAGTATCGATTTTGTGTTTGATGGCTGATGTGCTACCAGTCTTTCCTTCTTTTGGTACCAATAGGTCTCGATACTGTAAGAGAAATTCTCGCATTCTCCTTTTTTCAGCTCGATTTAAGGATGGACCAGCTACTGATAACATCTGTTCGAATCTGGTATTAGAATTGTCAGTGGTCGTTGTTTGACGAATTATGGACGTCACTGGTACGCAGGATCAAATCCTGGTTTCTTTCTTGATGGTAATTGGGTAATCGTTACCATTTATTACACGTACTGGGATCTCTTTTGCCAACGTAACCAATCCTTTTCCAATTAGTACTCCTTTGCCAACCTCTTTGTCGGGGTTCCTTGGATCCACCATAACCGGTGTACCTTCCTCCATGAATCCGTGTAGCCGTGCTACTATCATGGTTTCGCTTCGTGCAGGTAGAACGGTATCTTCCTGTACAGCTGCCAGCACCGCGCTGCCTTCATATGGATGAAGAATGACCTCCTCGGAACCCACTATAATGGTTCTGTTCCCAAAGTCTAATTGGAAACCATGTACATTCATTACGTTCATTTCCAGAATCACGTCTTCTTCAATGTCAGCTACGATTACCGTATGCGTGAACTTTTCTGCGCCAATTCCCAACTGGATTTGTGTCTCACCGTGAACGTTGGCACTCTCACCTGTGGCGGTCCGCAGTCGCAGTCTCGTTGGTAAAATCTTCTTCTGGTAGTTTATTATCTCTGGTTGTATAATGGTTCTAGTTGCTCCAGTGTCTACCAGCAGAGTATATCGATTGCTATTTACTTCTCCATCTATATATACACTGTCGTTGCGACATCTGAGCGAAGCTATCAGTATGAGAGGTAGGGTCTTTGGAACGATCATGGGTCGGTGCCGCGCCCTCGTAGCCGACCCATTCTAGTTTTCCTGCGACTGGAGTTCTTGGTTTGCTGGAGTCCTGGGACGCTTACACGAACTACGTACATGCCCCAGCTCGGCACATCTGACGTTTCTCGGCTTCTTGTCCATCATACTTTTTATTAAACTGACGAACTGGTCAAATCTGTTTTCGTCACCTTCTTGTTGGATTGTCCTAATTTTGAAGCCTTCGTTGCTGCTTCATATTCAAGAGCAGCTGTCAATGCGTCGACTAATGTTTTCAGATGGGCTAAACGAAGCTCCCTCTGCTTATCGGGGTCACGTAAGCCATCAATAAAGGCCTGGATTCACAGACATTCCATCTTGTTCTCTGGTGCTGACGGATAAGCAAATCGAACGAGTCGGGCAATATCCAGTTCATACTCTTGAAGGGCTTCGTCACGTTTCTGCCTTCGGTTCTTCAGCTGGGACTGGTACAAATGTTCTAGATGTTCGTGACCGTATCGCATGTCCAACCTCTCCTTCAGCAGCTCGAAGTCATCCGTTCCTTCAAGCGGTATCGTCTGAAGTACATCTAAGGCATCTTCCCGAAGCGCTATAGTTAGGTTCACCGCTTTCTCCTTATCGGACCAATTGTTCACTCTAGCGGCTGCTTCAAACTGTTTCACATAATTGGTCCACGACATTTTTCCATCGAACGGTGGGGCCTGGACTCGGGTAAAACTACCAATCTCTTCTAACTTAGGGTGTGTTTCTGGTTTGCAAGGTTTTGTTTGATCGGTATTCTTTTCTTCCGCTGGTGTGTCTTGAGTTCTTATATCTGTCATCTATCTTTCCAAGTCCTTGATTTTCTCGTCCATCGTTGTCATCTAATTCTCAATTTTCTCGTTCATCGTTCTTATTCTCGATTTCAGATTTAAGAGTCGAAATTTAATTTTCAACGTCAGCGGTAATGTCGTTTTTCATTAGTAAGATATCGGCAGATATATCGTTCTTCATAGCAGAAATCTTCTCGTCCATATTAACAGAAATATCGTTCTTCATAGCAGAAATATTGTTCTTTATAGCGGAAATCTTCTCGTCCATGTTAGCAGAAATATTAGCAGAAATGTCGTTCTTCATAGCAGAAATCTTCTCGTCCATGTTCTCTTCCATGGCAGAAATCTTCTCGTCCATGTTAGCAGAAATTGACGAGATTAAGGTGGAAGCCTCGTCATTAAATAAAACTGTTTCTGGATCAAAGCCGTCCTTTTCCAGTGCCACTTTAAGTCTTTCTACTAATTCACTGTCCTTACCGGACGTTTCCAACTCACGATCTTCCAATTCTGCTCTCAACTCATCCACTTTCAAGTCACATAGTCTCTTGTCCATTTTTACGTAGCAACCAATGTAACGTTTTTATTATTAATTTAAACAGTATACAGGTGGGATAAACTTCAAAAACACTCTATGGCCACTTACGAATTTATTTAAAGACTAAACTACTCACGAACACTTAATTTATATACACTTAACCATTCACTAAAATTTAATTTATATACACACAACCTTAATTATTAATTTATATCAAAACTTTACCGTTCGCTATTTCAGTGTATTCTTGTTTATTTGTCGAGATCACTTTATCAACTAAACTAATTGGCTCTGGTATTTTCTAGTGTCTAGATAAGATAGTCATTATCTTAAACAGTTCTAAGGATTCCTTGTGCATCCGCCATAATTTTAACTTTCATACATGGCTTAGACAGAGTCGGATTCAGGGACTATACCAGTGTGCTGTTTCGTAACAATATATTAAGTCAATCACAAGGTAGGACAGTTCTTGGTCTAGCCAAAAATAATTAATAAACATTAGGAATGTAATCTCTGCCATTCTGACTATGATAGTAATATCGAAACAATTGTAAATGTTTTCGGATTTTCTCCATTTTTTCAATGTATTGTGGAATTATTTAAAAACAGTAAATTTTCATTTAAGTAAGTAAAATTCCATTGGAGTGTATACAAATGACCAATTCTATGATTTAATATTGTTCAAGGCGTCTAACATATGAATAAAATATTAATTTTCAGCCTCATTTTCAGCTTATCAGATCCTATAAATAATATTATCATTGTCGAATTTGTTTCAGCCATACTTCAATTATTCCTTCAGCTTCACTTCAATACACTTTTGACTATTCGGTCTCTTCGGCATCGTGTTCAGTGTCTTTCGGTTGATTTACATAAATATTGTGCACTCTTTGAAGGAGTCTATCAATGCTAGTAACTTTCGACCTTTTACATAAGATTTGTTTTGAACATAACAACCACTGTACTATTGATTAGTTATATATAATGCCTCCTCCTGATTGGCGACTTAAATTCTTAACAATAATAATAATAATACTAGAATGTACAAGTCTTTTTTCGAATATTTCTATTGTAATATTTGGTGGATGCGCAGGGCATACACCGTATTCGTCTTTGTTGACTGAGTATTACATATATTTTTTCATATAAAATAAGTAAGTGAGTAAGTAAAGTAATGTTTATTTATTTTGAAAGAAAGAAAAAAAATTTTACAATTACAGTTACGAATCAAATATACATAAATAAACATAAATAATCACATAAGCTCTAATAGGAAAGAACCTGAGCTTGTGTGTGATGCATTGATGTGTGCAGATATGTTCAATATATACATAAGTTCTAAAATTTAATATTTGAAATAAACGTAAAGTTTAATATTTATAATCTAAACCAAAATGTAGAGTAGAAAAAATAACTGTAATATAGAGGTAAGTATCTTTCAGAGATTATTTACTATATTTCTAAATATGTGTCGCAATTTACTAAGAATCCATTTCTTAATTTTTATTCTGAATATATCTAATTTTTTTATTTGTTTCAGAGAATGTGGAATTAAGTTGTATAGTTTTGCTCCTATGTAATCAAAGTATCGCCGTTTAATATTTTTTTCGCATTTGGGTATTTTTACAATATTTTGGTCTCTAGTCCGCGTATTGTATTGATGTTCAATTTCTTCTAATTCTATTTTCCTGTTAAAAATAGCTAGAAGTATTCGTTGACAGTAAAGCTGTTTTATATCAAGATTTTTGCTGATATCAAACAGACGGGGCTAGAGAAGGTGCGCTTTTTACCATGGATTATTTTCAGTATCCACTTTTGTAAAATATTAATTTTTTCTAGATGGTTATCATACACACCTCCCCAACCCAGGATGCCATAGGATAACTGTGACTGAACAAGTGCGAAATACACTACTTTTAGATGAGGTATGCTTAAAAATCCTTTTAGAAATTCAAACCTACTAATGAGACCTCTTAATTTCTTTGCAATATTATTTATTTGCAGATCCCAACGAAGATTCTTATCGATAATTATCCCAAGATATTTAGCATATTGCGTCTCTGGTATTTCCGTCATATCGTCGATTTTGAGATTTCCCATATCAGGTAGGGTACTCGAGTAGGATGCATATGGCAAATAGTAGATTTTGTCGATGTTGAGGGTAAGTTTATTACAGGCAAACCATTTTTTAATCTAAGAGAAATCGGTTTCAGCCATTCGTTTTAGATTTGCCCAAGATTCTGATTTGTAGAATATCACAGTGTCATCAGCGAAACTCGTTATTGTACCCTTCAAGTCCATATTGAATAAACTATTTATATAAATTGTAAACAAAAGCGGTCCGAGTACAGAACCTTGTGGTACCCCATAGGTTACTGTCCTCGGTTCACTGATGACATCGCCGATTTTTACCTGTTGCTGTCGGTCTTTCAGGTAACTGCTTAATAAGTGGAAGATTTTGCCTTTAAGTCCATATTTCTGCAACTTATACAATAGTATGTCGTGCGATACAGTATTGAAGGCTTTAGATAGATCAACGAATATAGGTAAAGCGGGTGTTTTTGAGTCAACAGCCTCATAAACTTTTTTTGTAAGAGAACAAATGGCATCTTCTGTTGATTTGCCTTCTCTAAAGCTGAACTGATTGTCTGAGATTACGTGATATTTATTTAGGAATTTTACGATTCGGCTTTTTAGTATTTTTTCGATGATTTTTGACACCGAAGAGATCAAAGATATTGGACGGTAATTTCCTATTTCTAATTTAGATCCTGACTTAAATAAAGGTTTTAACATACCAGTTTTCAGCATATATTTATTATAGTAGATAGAGGTTTACATATTAAGTCTGATAATTCTTTCAAAGTGTCCGCTCGCAAACCATCAACACCTGGAGATTTTTTATATTTTAGTGATTTTATCATATTTTGTACTTCAATTTCATTTGTATTATATAGAACCATAGTATTATCTAGTTGAGAAATATGTTCGTTAAAATCATCAGGTGCTTCTATTCTGCCAGCGTAAACTTCTCCTACTGAATTAAAAAATTTATTGAATTCATTAACTATATCAGACTTTTCAGTTACAATTTCATTGTGTCTATTGACTGCTGTTATTTTTGTTTCAAATTTAACCTTACCGCACAATTTATTAATACATGTCCACATATTTTGGGACGTATTTTGATTTTGTTCTATCATTCGTTGTGTATACTCCTTTTTGGATTTTTAATCAACTTCATACGTTTGTTTTTAAATGTTTTGTAATAATCTTTTAGGGCATCATCTGTGGGATTTTTCTTTAACTTTTTGTATAGTTGATTTTTTTGTGTAATTTCATTTAATAAATGTTTAGTTATCCAAGGTTTTTTAATTTTTTCACTTGCAGCCATTTTCACAACAAGGGTATTTTTTTCAATACATGTATTTAGAGTAGATATAAAACATTCAGTCATTTCATCTATATCATTATTGATATTGATCATGTTCCAATCTTGTGCTTTCACCTCATTTCTCAAAGTTTTGAAATTTATAAATTTTTTATATATAGGTTGCTGAGAATTCGAAAACTTGAATCTTAAAACTATTGGCTCATGATATGTTGGATCATACATAAGAATGAATGATTGTATTTTAATGAATGTGGAAATCCCGTTTTTTACATAAAAGTGGTCTATGCAGGACCCACTCCGTCGCCTAGTTGTTTGGTTAATATATGAAACATAATCAAACGTATTTAATATTGTTTTATATTCATCTACATAATCGGCATTTTCGAGTAATAGATTAATATTAATATCACCAGTGCTAATGTGGGTTTTGAATTTACAATTCCCCAAATATCCATGAAGAGCGAAATTGAAATTGTCAGGGGGAGAGCTGGGAGATCTGTAGATTGAAGTTACTGTTATTTTTTCTTGTAAATTTAAAATTGTAAGCTCGATAGCATTTGAGGGTCCTAATGGTATTAGTTTGTAATCATAGTTATATTGACTTTTAGCATACACAATTACCCCATCGTTTTGGTTGAAATTTCCATTGTTGTATATAATATCGTATTCTGGAATGTTATATAATTCTAAATAATATACTACAAAAGTTTCTGTGAATACGATTACATCAAATTCACAATTTAATTCAGTTAACAGCAATAACATTTCATCATAGTTTTTTTGAATACTTCTTATATTTTTATGGAATACTTTAAATTGCGACTTTTTTACATAATATGCATCACCAAGATCTGCGACACTATTTCTTATTTTCGCGTTGATTGGTTCAACATCGTAGTGAGCAATATATGGGTCCATTTTACAGATATATTCAACTAATAGGGATAAATTGAACTTTTAGTTATTATTGGTATTACTACTAGTGGATGTAGCTCGTAGCCCTTCTCTTAGGTTAATCGTTTTGACGAGTACAGGTGTAATGTTTCTTTCCTTGTAAACGTTCGAAGGATTATTTTTTGTGTTCACTTTATATCGGTTACTTCTAAAATTTTCAGTTTTATTCACTTGTTTTTGTTGATTAGATACCTCTTCTTCAGCTTTAGCTACAGATTCGACTTCAGTGACAGTTGTTACAGCAATGGTTTCCCGTTCTTTTATAATAAAACAAATTCGAAGTAAGTAACAGAAACATGTAAATAATTTTCTTTCTGAATTGTTATTTTACAGAAACAGGAATTGCTACATTTCAAAGAGAAAAGGTTCACACTAAACGGATTATTTTGCAGATTTAATGGGCCCACCTCGTATATAATTAGAACTTTTCGTTCAAAATGAATACGAACTGCAAGAAAGCTCGATTATTGTTGAAATAAATAGTGTAGCAGAATGCGGATGTCGCAAAACGAGATGTAGTACGTATATACATTTTTAAATTGTAATAATATGATATTTAGATTCAACATGATTAAATGCCAGAGGTGATTGAAGAAATGTTGGGTTATTAAACTCGACAAAATTAATGATACACTGTTCTCTTATTATTATGTTAATATTGGATATCGCCTGAAGTTGTAAACAATTAGAAAAATTTTAAAACAATACTGGAACAATTTGTTTAAATATTAATAGCATAGAACGCACTGTTGAATTTAAAAAAAACGCACTGTATATTTGTATATGTTTAAAAACTCCTTAATAAACGAATATTATTATGATTAATACAGAGTACTTTGAGATTAAGGAAATTAAAATAATTAATTGTAATCATTTCTATGGAACGAAACACTTGGTATATTTACAAAGTACTGTGTCTAAAATTCCTACTTAATTCATACAAATAAGAAAACAACAATTTTTTGAAGACGGTGGGAAAATGGTTATTTATAAAACACGAGTCACAATGACTAATTTTGTAGTACGAGTGTAGTACTACAAAACGAGCCATTTGGACACTAGTTTTTGATAATATTTTTTATAATTCCAATGTGACTCCATGTTAAAAATTCCACCGGAAAATTCGCAAAATGCTATAATACATGTCACAGCACAGGAAGAGGAATTCTGGAAACTCGAAATTTTTTTTATTTATTGTCGCGTCAACTGCAAAGGTTATTAGCGACATGTCAGTTTACAGTTTGTGATACAATTTAGTGTCTTTTGGATACTTAATTATATTTGTAATATTGGACTCTCTCTAAGGCAGCGGTTCTTAAATTTTTTGGTGACGGAACCGCTTTGGAGAGCGAAATTCTTGACGGAACCCTACAATAAAACAATTGGTTTGAAAAATGTATGCATTATTAATAACCCCAGTAACAATTTATGCTGAGTATTGATTGAAAAAGCGCTTAAGCGGTTTATTGTTCAGTATATAGCTGAATATAGGTATCAAACTTGTGCTGAATAAACCCTTGTTAAGCTCTTATTCATCCAAAAGTGGAGAATTTATACAGCTATTGCTGGACAAATGGCTGCCAGACATGACTGAAGAATAGCTTTTTCAGCTCTTATTCAGTCTTTGTAGTTCAGCCTTTATGCAGACATGGTTTTTAATTATTCATGTTCAGTCTTTTTTCAGCTTCAGCCGCAGTTGTGCAGCTGATTTAAAGTGCTGAAAAAGCTACTATGCAGCTCAATTTTTCAGCTCTTGTTGAGTCTACCTTCAAAGCAAAAAACAAATTGACATGAATTAGACATTTTTTAAATTGATGAATTTTATATTATTTATTTATATCAATTAACACAGATATTACTATATGCTATTATAATCCGATTTACAAATATTTTTACTTACCTGTTTTTCTTCGTTTCCTCGGTGCACCGAGGGGGATCTGAACCTGGGACACATAGATCTAACATTCGTTAATCGATTGTTCTCTAACCTCTGCACCAATCCAACACATGTGAAGTGTTCGCGAATAATGGTATGATAATGGTATTTTTGTAAATCTATATGATTCAATAGTGGCTGAACAGATATAATATATCGATTTGTGCCACAAAACATTATCAGAGACAGCGCCCTCTGATATTATGTATGTTTTGTGATTTGTGCGCGGGCTACGTACAGATGAAGAGAAACGGTAATAAAAGTTTATTTACAACCATATATATAATGCTGTCATTACTAATGTCATTGAAGGTTGGGAAGTGTCACATTACACACCTCTACTTCCCGCCCTCACTTCCCGCCCTCACTTCCCGTCCTCATTTCTCGCCCTCATTTCATCAATTCTAGATAAATATTTTTTATATTTAAAAAAATAACATATTTCTTTCACAAATTTAATAATACCTATTTAATGGCAAACAATAAAAAACAACAAGCTACTTATTGATATTAATCGTTGAATTTGAATTATTGTAAGCGTTTATTGAAATACTTAGGTCTGTACCAGCGCTGGACCCTCCAACAGTTGTCTCTTTGGGTGACAAATTAATTTCATGTTGAACGACTGAGGTTTGTGAACTACTTGCAATAGCTACAGAAGACATGGCACATTGGACAGCATAGTGACAGTTTTCGTTTTATTCTCTATTGAGCCATCCACATAACCTTCTGCCACAGTACTAGATTTCTATACTCCCAGGCTTTTTAATTGGAGTACACTTGCACCACTGTTGACAAGTAACGGAGCGGCGGTTCTTCTGAGTGCGTGTCCTGTGAAGCCTTTCCAGTTCTCTAAATTAGAAAAAGTAGCAATTTTTTGGGGAAAATTAGCTATTGTATTGTGTCCAATTGGTTGATTTCTTGCTATTCCTCCTCTGAACTGAACAAAAAATCTACCGTTTTCTATGTTTTTTCCCAAATTTATGTAGTCTCGAATGATCTTCGCCCATACTGGATCAGTGATGAGAAATGATCTATTTGTATGTGTTTTAGAATCTGGAATCTCAATCAAAATTTTTTCTTCAAAAAAAGCCACATCCATCATTTTCATTTTCACTAATTCGTCCGTCCGACAAGCTCCAGATACACCTATTATTATTGCTACCTAAAACAATAAGAAAAATTAATACCAGTATACTTGTATTAGCTCAAACACGTTTGTTTTATTTAGATACTTATTTAAAGAATCACAAATAATAACTTACCTTCATCGGTAGATTATTTGGAGCTTTATTTAAAAAATCCTCTATATTCTTCCTCGAAAATACGTTCGATTTCTTGGGCCTAAAGCCCACATTTTTTGTCGTTTTAGGAAGGCTAGCAGTTTCCCATGTTTCGAAATATCAGTTTTTTCTTAAATTTCTAGCATCGTTCGAATCATACTGTACATTGCCCACAAAGTAGACGGCTTCTTTTGTCTGGTATGTTCTCCAAAATATGCCAGGAGTACACTTTCGGAACCGATATTTTTAACCTGTTTTTCTACGCACCACTTCCTATATAATTCAATGGCTTTTAGATACCGATGCTTACTTTTCTCTGGCACCAAGCCCTGGGCTGCTGCGTGAGCAGCCTGTCGTACTTCTGGTGGGGTACAATCCATAAATTCTTCGTCGAAAGACATGGTTTTCAATTTATAATTCGCGAATTTAATATCCAACTTTATGTGACATTTATTGACTTTATCTAACATTTACTCATATTGATGACAATTGTATACCCCGTAGTCACGGTAACAATATATCTACTTGATTATTCTGAGAAACCGCGTTCTTGGTCATTTGTCGTTAAATGTAATATTTTAGGAATGTTCAGAACGAAACAGAGATTTATTAATTTTGATCGAAATATGATGGTTGTAAATAAAATAGTATACAAACCTCGGTAGGAAGTTTCATTCCTGTCTCGAGATCATAGCTAACCTCGACGATTTGTGTCTCGGTTAACTAACTGATCTCACGACAGGAATGAATCACTTCCCACCTTGGTGTGTAATATACTATTAACCTCTAAAATTTCTTAGTTTGGGTTTGTTTGGTATGTTTATAGTGTGAGTACAAAAATGCAAGAAAACAATCTGGGTAATAAAGTATATTATTTAGTTTTTTTATTAATAAAACCTATTTATTCAATTGCATTTCTCTAGTGTTAACTCTTATATGATTTCAGGATTCTGCTTAGTAGAAACAATAGAGGCAGGTCGGAAATTGATAACGACTGTACCCCAGTTGTGGGTTAATAATGGAATTTTGAGGTGGCCGAACAGTATTAATACCAGTGCGCTTGTAAGGGATGAAACAAGCAAGCCACAAAATTCGTGGACCAAATTACCCTGTAAGATTGAACACATGAATTTAAAAACTTATGAGGAGGGTGATATTGAAGCAAAAAATCTATCAGGGCATGATACAGACACATCCGCAGTTGTACCTTAGAAGAAGAAAAAAATTACTAACAGAAGAACAAATTTTAACTCAATATTAAAAGAATGTAATACAATAATCTTCATTAAAAAAAGTTAAAGTTATGCCAAATTCCACTGGTACAGAAACAGATTTATATCAAGTATTCCAAGTACCGAATGTTCAATTAAACTTGATTGAGCCTGATGATGAACGGCCACAAGCAGGACCAAGTAACGTTATAACAGCAACTTCATACATTCACCAGAAACTGATGAACTGCCACAAGTAGCACCAAGCAACATTATTGATGCAAATGATATATTGAATGCAAGCTTTATAAATGTGCCAGATCCTGATGTGCCTGTGAGTATAGCATATTGTACATTTTCTACCTAAGTATTTTATCACAAGCAATTATTTATAATTTTAATATTACAGGGTGCTAATATGGAGAAATTGAAACAAGAAATAATTGATTCTGCCACAAGTCAAATTCTTAACTCGGTGGGAGAACTAATGGCTAAAACTATAGCAGCTATAAAAAGTAACTTTGATATAGAACTTGCTGCTATAACTGAAAACAGAGCCAGTACAGAGTGCAGCGGATCTGTTTCAATTAGAGCCTGTCTCTTCAAAAGCAGAATTAGAAAACTTAGAAGAAAACCTTCGAACTCCGGAATTTGAAGAACAGGTGGTAAGTTTTTCATGCAGCCAAAAATATGGACTGATTTTTCTACAACATTCAATCAGGTATTGTAACAGCATGAGCAAATCGTTAACATTTTCTGATATGCAGAGTGTGTCATTATACTTGCATAAAAAAGAATACCCAATATGTAAGTTAAAATCAGATATATTTACATTTTACAGGTCACTAAATTTTAATAGCTTTATTTGTTTGTCAATAGGTTCAATATATGAAGAAAATTATTGGAAACTCTGTGGATACCCGTGGTATGAACACATGTTATGTGTTGTTGGACCATTTCTTCACCAGGAAATTTATGGTCGAGTGCAGTTGGAGTGGTATGAGTAGACGTGATGAGCAAAAAAGTACAATTAAAATGTGCAAAAATATTTTGAGAGTATTTTTAAGAATCGTTAGACAGAAATATGAAAATTTTTTTGAGGTAGAACCGAAAAATTTCTTTAAAACAATCACTAAAAATTCAAAAAAACGTGCCCAAATGTCCGATTTACGAGAATGATCAACCCATATCAGACATGTTAGAAAACGAAACGGAGAAGCAAAAGCCATGACTGAGAAGGAGACACAAAAAGAACCAATAAATCATTCGGATCATGATACTAGTAATGACGACGAGGATGATGATTCCTTAACATTTTATGAACTTATTTAACCAGGATTTATACAGAGTGTTTATTTTTTATTTAGGGTATTTTGGTATATATAAAATAGAAAATATACTCAATGTTTTTTTAAAATGTTTATTCGTTTTTGCTTTGAATACTTTTATGTTGTGTTGTCCTTAATTATATTATAATAAATATATTTGTTTTTTTTCACATACCCGAATTTTGGTGGTTGTCAGTAGTTGGCTATTGTATGATGTAAAGGTATAAAAACAAAAATATTATCTTTATAATAAATGGTTACTAAATGTTTTGAAGAAATCTTCTTTTTTTTAATACAGTGGCCTTGGATTTTGATTTTACCATTTTCAGTTAAAGCTGTAACTATTTTCACATTATCATTTTTGTTTTGTTAAAAACCATGCATCTTACATATTATTACGTAAATACAAACCATCCTTAACTACATTTCCTCTTTTATTAACATTTGATGACAGTAGTTGCTTTGAGTTTCTAACGTTTGATGAAATAATCTCATTTATTTCTGAGAGTCTGTTAACCACTTGTTCTAAATTATAGTTGCCCATGTGTAGCAATCATTTTATTTGAAATAATTCGTTTTCAAAGGGATAAGCAGATATAGATTGTAATACTCCAAATCTGTTTACATCACCTACTATGTGCACTAAGTTGTGAACATTGCTGGTGAGGTAATCTTCACTATAAATATTTTTAAACTGTTCCACGTAGGTTTCAAACATAAGCTATGCTACAGAGAGATATTTTTGGTATATATCACAACTACAAATTTTTGTTGCCACGAATAAAAGTAAAAAATGTTGATATATATGATATTTTACAACATCCTTTAAAACAACAATTCTAACGTACTTAAGGAAACTACGATATTCGAGACCTTTCCAGAAGGCTAAACAATCCATGCTCCTCATTGGTCGATGTATCTCTCTTGGTAGTTTAACCATTATTAATGCATTCGAAATTTTGTTAGTATCGCGAGCACAAAGTTTTCCTCCTAATCCAAGTGTTCCATCCCTCCATCCAAGAAGACAACTACTCCAAATTCCAATAAATGTAATGAATCTGCTATGATAAAGTCTTGTATCATATCCAGCTCAGAAATTGTTAATAATGGTGTCCACCATATTCTTTTAAACGAAACTTTTTAACTGTTCTGTAATGCTTTAGTATCAGGAAACACCACTGTTCGACTTGAATATGAGTATTCGCCTTTTGTCGTACACTTCAGACATCCTTGTATTCCGTTGTAGCTAACAACGCCTAGAATAGGTGAAAATGTAGGTATATACTGCAAACAAGGAAAACATTATTGTAGTGTAGGTTACCTTTAACATAAGCACGCGCAGGTGAATCACAGATAAAACGAAGAATTTTTATCCGAATAATATGATCATTAACTAGACATCCATTTTGCAAAAGATTCGAATACTCATCAACAAAAGGCGATAAGTATTCTGTAATATTTAATGGTTTCGTTGTACCTATATATATTCCAATAGGACATTGGTGGAATAAATATTAAATAATATTGGCCAGAACTGAAATTTTGAATTTTTATGAATGGTTATTCCATCTATATTGATATTAATTTGAATGGTTAGATCTTCAGCTGGGTTTTTGAAACAATTTCGTAAGCACACTTCGATGCCCTGATGCCAGTATTGGCAACCTTGTCAAGCTTTATTACCCTATTTGTATTATGGGGGGTTTTTAATAATGTTCTAGGATCATTGGGTAACTGCGCATCTCCATAATGTTGCTTGATTAAACTTAAAATGCCTTTTAAAGCTTGATGTTTCACATTAAATTGAATTGCCCATCTACGCAACGCATCAACAAAATTCATATTAGATGCTATATAATTAGGGTCAGTGGTGGGATATGTGACATCACTATTATGTTCACTTATTATTGTACTGTCATTGGATGTCTCTCCGTCAGATATAGTTGCGATGTCATAATCAAACTCATATTTAGATTTGGTTTCAGATTCCGACTCTGTACTCTCAATAAAACCATCATTAGGTGACGATATCGATGTTGTAGGTGAATCTATATGCAATAAAAAATACAATAAATATTTTATATTATACTTCTCTTGTAATCACAATTGTGAAATCTAAAGCATAAAAGTACATAAGTACCTATTTTTTTAAAATACAATTTTGCCTTTTAAGGTATATAATGAGTGTGAGAATAATTTTTATTCAATATAAATACTATATACTCACCTAAGTGTGTTGTAATATTACTACTACAGGATGGTAATGTCGATATGGTGTTGATTGTACTGGAATATAGTTGTCTCAGAACTCTTTCGCAATGCTCTCGGCTCTTCTTTAATCTTCTATGGTAGGTTCCACTTTTTTTATATTTTTGTATTGACCTATTCATTTCTCTGTATATACTGTATTAAGTTAACAGTCAGGTGATGTAACAAAAAACATAAACTAAAATTACATACACTTCTGCATGCATAAACACACAATTCAGCGAATATATCAAATGTCTGAAGATGGGTATTTTCAATTATCTATTTTTTGTTCACAGATACGTATTATTATCATTATATTTAGACAAGGGCAGAGGGACAAGTCCCTATTGTGCTCAAAAAACAGATAATTACATAAGTAACATACTAGTAGGTAAATAACAGAAAAATAAGTACAATATAAACAATACAACAAATAAACTATAGGTGCTCTAGCAGTGTATGATCAAGTGTTTAAACGAGTTAGTAGATGGTGCAGAAACTGTGGATACATCAAGATTATTCCAGCTGTCGAATACCCTGTTAGGTAAGAAGTTCTGTCTTGATCTGACGGTAAAGTTTTCTTTTTTGAGTTTAAAAAAGTGTCCTCTAAGGCGGTCATCTGGATTTAAGGTAAACATCATATCAAGATTACCAAAATTAAATTTTAATATTTTAAAAGTGGTAATGAGGTCTCCGCGGTGTCTGCGAAGTTCAAAGGAAGTTAGGTTGGCCATGGAGACTCTTTCTTCGTAGGAAGGTCTTCGCTGTCCCAGGGACAGTCGAGTGGCTCTCCTTTGAACATTTTCCAAAAGATTTTTATCGCGAACTAGGTCTGGGTACCCCGTTGGACCGGCGTACTCGAGAATTGGTCGGACATAGATAGTATACAGTTTGCAAAACGACTGAAACGAAACACTCGAAAAGCACTTACGAATGAGATACAGTCTGGTATTCGCGCGCTTATAAACTGAAGTTATATGATCAGACCAAGTTAGGTTGCTATTTACGATAATTCTGAGGTCGTTATAGGAAAACACATAATTTAATGGTCGACCGTCTACGAAGTATGGTAGTAGTGGGTTGTTTTTACCAATTCGGAGCACTACACATTTTTCCGTGTTCAACGGAAGTAGCCACTGGGAACACCATCTGAAGATGGAGTTTAAGTCCAGTTGGAGGGTTTGTTGGTTGGTGATTGTATGCGTATATATCTTTGTGTCGTCGGCGTAGAAAGATATTTTATTAGTTACGTAATAAGGAAGATCGCTAGTGTAAACTGTAAAAAGCAGAGGACCAAGAACAGAACCCTGTGGTACTCCACTTTCCACCAGTCTATCCCTTGAGAAGTCTTCGCCAACTCTTACTTTGAAATATCTGTCTGTTAGAAAGTCGTCAATCCAGCTAAGTAAAGAGCCGCAAATGCCGAAGTGTTCCAGCTTGTGTAGAAGTCTGCGCGTGGGAACACGATCAAAGGCCTTGGAGAAGTCCAGATAGACAATATCTACTGGCTGTCGATCGTTAAGAGATGATGTCCAGTCATTAACACAGTGTAGCAGGTTGGTTAGGGTGGAACGGCCGGCGACAAATCCGTGTTGTTCCGTTGGAATCACATTTTCCAGGATAAGAAATTTGGTCATCTCCTCCGAAATAATGGCTTCCATGACTTTACTGACCACTGGCAGCAGACTAATCGGGCGGTAGTTATTGGAATCAAGTTTGTTACCTTTTTTGAATATGGGGGTGATAGATGCTAATTTCCAGTTGGGGGGAATGGAACTTTGAGTGAAGGAAGTCTGCATAATTAACGACAGGGGAGTTGCAAGCGAGTTTGCGCAGCTTTTTAGGAGTTTGGGAGTTAGACCATCTAAACTAGGTGATGCGTTAGTGCGAAGTTGCAGTAAGTGCTGTTTTATACGGTCTTGTGTAAATACTACATGTTCTAAAGATGCCTTGAGGCGAGGACAGTTAATTAATGGGAGGTTGTCATTATTGGGCTCTTGAGTGACTCTTTATTAGAAGAGCATACAGTATGGTCGGGTTTTTGAAGTAGGGGAATGGAAACTTTTGATGATAGGGACGATCGTATATATTTGAAAACCCTTTTACTGTTACCACTGGAAATGATGTTTTCTTCAAAATTTTGTCTTAAAGTTTTGAGAGAGAGTTGAAGGGTATTAGAAAATCTGCGATGATTCAGGAAGTCACTCAGAAGCTGTGTACGCTGATATTTACGCCAGAGGCGCCGTTTGTGTTTGATACGTTGTAGTGCTGCGTGGTTTATCCAGGGTTTGAGATGGTTCTTATAAATCTCACGGACAGTGGTGTGCGCAGAGATTGTTCTGAGAGTAGTATCATGAAATGCGTCCCACATTAACGAGGGATCGGATAAATTTGTGAAAATTGAGTCCCATTCAAGTCGGGACAGCTGTGAATCAACTTCAGAAAAATCAGTAGTAGCATAAGTTGTGATTTTATTTTTTCCCGGTGATGTCTGGATAAACTGAACGTGGGCAGTTATGACTGCATGGTCTGATTTTCCAACAGGAGAGTCTATTTCGAGAGATGAGATTAGCTGTTCATCATTGGTGAGTATGAGATCTAGAATGGAAGGTTGATTATTAATTCTGAATCTTGTGGGTTCTGTAATAAGTTGAATGAGGTTCGAATTTGCAACGAAGTTTTTAAATAAGTTGTGTGAATTTACGACTTCTGACAATGAGATTATCGGCCAGGATATTTCTGGGAAGTTAAAATCTCGAGCAATGATGAGGTTATCAAGAAGTGATAACTCTTCGAGATTTTCAAACAATATGTTGTCTATCGCAAGTTGTGTATCCGGGGGACGATATATACATACCAGGTTAAGAGAAAATAAATTTTTAGCAATATTTACGTGTATACTATCTATCCCAGATATGTCTAATAGTTTAATTTTAGTAGAAAAATTTGCGGTAATATCGTCAGATAAATAAATGCATACACCTCCACCGACACGATTTTCTCTATCTTTACGATAAATTGTATAGCCAGTAATGTTAACTAAGGAGTCTGGAGTTGAAGGTTTAAGCCAGGTTTCGGTAATAAAAATAATTTGTGGTTTAAGAAGTTGCACTGTGCATGTGAATTCGCCAAGTTTAGCGTGAAGTGAGTTCAAATTTGTGTATAAAAAGAGCCAGTCATTGAAATTGCGGGTAGAAAAGTTATGAACGAAATTTCGAGATTTTTGGAATTCCGTTGGTGTACCTGATTGTCAGATCATGTTCGCCATTATTTTTACGGGTATCTAGTTCACTTCGAAGTTCTCTTAATCGTTGTTGTTGTGTGGGCGTCTTGTCATCTTTTATAGAACATTTTTCAGTACGCTTCTCCTCGAGAAGTTTGGATTTATTTCTCAATATGTTCTTGGCATGGTGTTTTGAAGGCATTACTACTTTGATCATGCGAGGAAACTTCTGGTCGGTTTTGCCGACTCTGTAGAAGGTAATGGGGGTTTCATGACATCCGACAGTATCCAAGACATGCTTAATTTTATTCGTGTCATCATCCTTCCTAAGTTGAGCATCCCGAGAGGAAGTTTCAGGTACGCCTCTGATTATAATATTTTTGGCTCGCACTATGCGATCTACCGCCTCATTTGCGATGTTGTATATCTGAACAATATCATCATAATGGGCTGAACAAGTACTTCTTCAGTCTCTGTTGTTAAGAGAGCTAAATAGTGGCTTTTAACTTCACTGAAGAAGGGCTTATTGAGTGCATACTGGGCTGATTATGAATAGCTGAACTACAGCTGTTCAGATTTCTGCAAAAGCGCTTCACCAGCTCATGTTCAGCGATTTTGAGAATTTCCTCTTCGGTAGTGTTTGTGGAAAGCGATGAACACATAAGTGTGTCTTCTTCAAAAGAACTTTCATAAGGATATCTTTCATAACGATAACCAGCAAGATAGCCAGACCATGGACATCATTCGACTAATCCATTTGCAAGACGAATCGTGTTTTCTTGCAGACGTGTAACTAGTTCTTGTTTGACGTACTCGTAGTTTGCCAGATCACGATTTCGCCCTGAAACTGTATCATTTGATAGCTGCACTGTAGAAAGATGCTTTGTAGATTTTTCATCAAGCACACATTTTATTATATATAACACACATGTCTTTAGTATTTTAAATGAAACTCACTGTTTTTAGCTAATTTCACAATATAATGAAAATTGATGAAAATTTTAAAAAGTTGTGACAATTGTTTCGATAAATCAATATCATCGTCAGGATAAGTTACATTTCATTTCATGTATGTCATCTCCGATTTAAGTTGAAAATCAGTTGTTTGAATCGACAGTAAATTTTCAAAGTGTCTACCTTGTATTGAATGCCATTTTTCCACCAGTTGTAACATACAGACCGTACGTACTTCCCACGTAAGTCCGTTTTTTATATTAAAATTTTTATTTTGCTGTCAGTGATAACGACAATAAAAAACGTAAACAAGTCCCAAATTGTTCTAAAGGGTACCATACACTACGCTTGTGCCTAGTAAAAATGATAGAATTGGACAAAGCGATTAAAATTATTCGTGAAGAGATGAAGAGTTGATGACTTGGAAAAAGATGCTACTTATGTAGACCAACCGCACAGTGCACCATCTACCCCAACAGTCGAAAATAAAGAGAAGTTCCCATCGGAGTCGCAAAAAGTTACTGTTACCCCGCGGATTCCTGCTTCTAATAAACCGGTTAAGGCTCTGGAGGGGAAACCAAGAACCCGCCCAGTTAAGAGGGGCCTCACGTTTTAGGAACCTGAAAACAGTTGGCACCCGTGATTTGCAACAAAATTTGGGTCATTTTGTACACAACAAATCTAAAAAACGCAGGGAATTTAAGTGTTGAAATTTTAACACAATATAACTTGGACCTTTGTCTTGGGGATCAGGTATTTTAGTTCAGTTTTATATTGTTATAAAAAAGATATAAGCCATTAAGTGATGGTGTGATTTTGACAGTTTTGACAATTTGTGGTCACCAATCTGGACACCAAAACCTGATCCCCAAAAGGAAGCCTAGAGAATTCGATTCTGAAAATATGAAATCTCAAATCATTGTTGGATGGAAAAGTAATAAAACCAATAATGTATTATACAAAAACAAGAAAAATATTTACCATTCAGGTGATCAAACATATGTGTATCTGTCATGAAAAAAAGAGAATGAACCAACTATTTTTTTGTATAATGAAAGGAAAAATGTTTCAGTTCCAATCTCCACAACACATATGATCAATATTTGCAAACAAGGTAGAAGCAAACTTGTATATGTTGATTGTATGTTTGATTTTTTACTGTATACATCGATCTTCCCACAAAATATACATTATTATTTGTCATTACAGATCTTTCGCTTTAAATTTTTCATTAGTTGTTATAGTTGCTTTGTAAGTTTTTTAAACGTTTGCTATTTTAAATTTAAATTCTTAACTGTGCCTTACTTTCCTCTTTCTATTAAATGTAAAGCATTGTATTACAAGTAAATATTTCTTTGTATAATAAATTTGGAAACTCTGTGTTTATATTATTTGTTTCTAGATAAAATTGAATATATTTACACATGTAGTTGAAAAAAGAGCCTACATGGCAAATAAAATTTGAAAGCAACCAACAGGAACTCTGAAACTGATACAAATATGATTAGATTGAGGCAAAGTTTTGACATGACGTTCTGTGTTTTCAGACTAAATGGCCTATTTTAAATCATGTAAATTTGCAACTTTTCCGCAGTTTAATTTTCTTAGCATGAAACAAACAAAAATTTATAATCATGAAGACATTTTATTATGTAAATATAAATAGTACAAATTTTGAAAGGTAGAATGTTTTTAAAGTATGTATATTTTTCATCCATTCTTAATTTCTAGCAATTTCCGCAGTGCTGTCACTTGGTATCCATATTATTAAATAGCACATGTCCTTTCATGCAATATGTAATGCACCTTGTATCAGGTTATAATAGTTATATTTTTTAATTATCATTATTATATATTCATCAAAATGAATTATGCAATTCTTGTCTTTTGAGAGCGGTTTTAATTTTTCTTCATGCAGATACTTCAAAAGTCACTTCACTTCAACTAAGCATTTTTCGCTAACAAACCCATATTATCATTAAAACAGGGTTTCAAGAGAATGTTGAAAGATGGTTTGATGATACTAGAACAAACCATCAGTATTATTTATCTCACATTTTCACATTAATCAAATAATCCAGTAAACATAACCTCAAACATAGCTTTCTAAAATTATAAAATACGGATTGCAGGATAATTTACATTATTATAACTATAATTTTTGATATCGGGTCGATACGATTACGTACTTTTTAACAATTTATTCCTTTCAAAAACATTTATGAAACTCTTAAATAATCAAAAATCTACACTCAAATGCAAATTATGTCAACAAATTTTATTTGGAACCGTGTATATAATATTCTCTTATCTATGCACAGGTGTGCTGTGGTTTGGATGCAACATAAAAAACAGAGATAAGGTTTCTGTGCTGACAAGAAGTTGAATTATTTGAAATCAAAACATTCGAACAGAGATGCGTTTCTTTGAACCGTCAAGAGTGGAAAGACAGAGAGAGAAAATATGTTGAATATGTAAAAGCCGATTCAGTACTACTATCGACATCTATCGTAAATATTTTGAACCAAATAATTACTAAATTAGTAACTACTATTGTGTAGGATTTAGTTTTATATACCTGTGAGGAGGCCCCTCTTAACAAGAATTAACCGATCTTTAATGAGACACCACAATTATAAGACTGTTTTGGTTCCATATTATTTTAGTTGTTTTTATATATATTGGTCAGTAATTGTTCATATTTATTAACATTTTAGTTTAGGTGTTCAACAATTACGTTTTTTTCTTTGTAAGTTCTGAATTATTTGTGTTCATATCTGCAGCATTTTTTTTTCTAAACCTCTTTTTAATGTTTTATATCTTTCTTTATATATATATATATATATATATATATATATATATATATATATATATATTATGATGGATCAGTATGTAAGGGATTTCAGAATTGATTGTGTTGAAACGTATAGCATAGATACCACCGAAGAATGCAATCAAATCCTTGATATCAGTAGGAGCTCCACTAATTTTAAGGTTCTGCAAATGAATATACGTAGCATTTATAAAAACTTTGATGAATTTTTAGTGATGTTACAAACTTTTAATACTGATATTGACTGTATAATTCTTAGCGAAACAAGAGAGGTAATCGATCAGAGCATTTTTTGCATGAATGTATACAATATGATATATAACGAAAGCCGTTATAACCAGAATGATGGGATAGTTGCATATATTAAATCGTGTTTTAATTTTAGTTACGAAACAAAACAGATCTCTGATGAGCTGAAGGCGCTTCAAATCAACCTTGATGTAAACATGGAGAACACACTTCTCATTACAGCCTTATACCGATCACCAAACTCCAGCCTTCAAGAGTTTAATAAAAACCTTTTTAAATTTTTTGAGAACCGTCATGATAACACTGATATATATCTGTTTTTGGAAGATATCAATATTAACCTGTGTAATTCGGATGACAGGGATACAATTGAACATCTGAACACGCTAAATGAGTTTGGGTACGTATCGACAATAAACGCACCTACAAGAGTACAAGGCAGGAGTGAAACCTGCCTAGACCATATTTTTATTAAATCCAAAGATCCTAATTCGAACGAAAATATCCTACCCATTACATTGAAAACCACAGTTACTGACCACTATACTACGCTCCTCCAAGTTGTAATTCCGGAAAAAAATAAGGTACAAGAACACAATAACAAAATAATAAAGTGTGTAAATATCAACAAAATGCACAATATGTTCAGTAATATCTCCTGGAGCGACGTCTATACTGCACCCACTCCAGACTCTGCAACCGAAAAATGTATCAATAACCACAAATACGTTGGAAGCATGCATAGAGGTACGTCAGATTCGTAGGAAAAACAACAAAATAGCTCCCTGGGTTACGAATGGATTACTAAATTCTATTATTAAAAAAAATAAGATGTTCCGTCTTATGCAAAAGCAGCCACACAATGATGATCTGAAAAAAGAATACAAAAGCTATCGAAACAAGTTAACTTCACTGATCCACAAAACTAAATCCAACATCTATAACCAATTAATAGAAAAAAATCAAAACAATTCAAAAACTCTGTGGGATGTTATTCAACAAATATCAAGGACAAAAAAACAAAAATACGTCAAAGATAAAATTAAACATCCTACAGAAAACAAAATTTTGACTGACAAAACTGAGATTGCGAATGCATTTAATGGAACCTTTGTTGAAGTGGGTAGAACTCTTGCTGGTCGGATAAAAAACAACAGAAATTACAAAATAAAAAGATCACCTATTCTTAATTCATTTGTGTTCGAACCAATTAACACCATGGAGACGAAAAACATAATTTTAGAATTAAAAAATAACAAGGCAGTAGTTTATGATGACTTGAAGACAGAAACCATAAAACAAATATCAGTCTATATTCTAGAACCCTTGACTTATTTATTGAATAGATGTGTGGAGGAAGGTGTTTACCCTGCTAAGTTTAAAAAATCAATTATTACACCACTGTTTAAAAAAGGGGATACATCCATCATCACCAACTATCGTCCGATCTTTCTAGTTACCCATCTATCGAAAGTATTCGAAAAGATCATTAAAGGGAGGGTTATTTAGTTTTCTCAATAAGTACAAACTAATTTCAGATTATCAATTTGGATTCAGAGAGAAAATTTCAACTCAGGATGCTGTTCTGTCATTGAATTCAAAAGTTTCCCAAGCTTTGAATGAGGGTAGACCGTTCTTATGTGTGTTCATAGACCTATCCAAAGCCTTCGACACTGTCAGTCATCACCTTCTTCAGTCGCTGGAAGATATTGGAATGCGAGGTAACATATTGAAGCTATTCGAAAGTTATTTAACAGGAAGATGCCAGGTGGTGAGAATTGGTGATGTACTCGGCAGTGAGAGGGTGATGGACTGTGGAGTACCTCTAGGTTCCCTACTGGGACCAACATTGTTTAATATATATGTGAACGGACTTTTCTCATTGAGTAACAACGGATATATAATTGGATTTGCAGATGATACAGCCATCTTCTATAAAGCAGATGACTGGGACTCATTGAAGGATACTGTTGAAAGGGAGTTTTCTACGATAAAATGTTGGTTGGATAAAAGATTATTAACGGTTAATATAGATAAAACACATTATATACCATTTTGTTGTAACTCAGCTGGAATGCTTCCATTTGATCACTTGGTAGTCAGGAATGAAACACCCTTCCACATCCTCCCCGAAAAAAAATTAAATATTTAGGAATAATAATTGATATGCATATGAAATGGGATTTACATATAAAGTATACTGTCAACAAATTGAGAACTATTTTATATAAATTCCGGAAATCCTGCCACTGAAGCACTTGAAAACTTTATATTCTTCACTAGTAGAAAGTCATATTCGTTACGCCATGCTATCGAAGTTATGCAAAGGCGCTTCCTTAAATTAATATTTTCTAGAATCAGCAGATGTTCTGTACACTGAAACTCAAATTCTGGATATAAGACAGTTGTATTTTCTATGCACAAGTATCAAATATCACGCAAATAAGCATACAGCTTTACTTCCCTTCCATCAATACAACACTCGCCAAAAAGATCATTACGTTACTCCCCTGATGGTTAAGGTCGCTGCTCAGAGCTTTCCGTGTGTGTGCATGTGTATCTATGTATGTAAATGTGTATTTTTGCTCGTCTATTTGTATAAGACTGTGTTTTACATTTTACATTGAGATAGGTCTATCATTGATTGGAACTTTTTAATATTCATTGTCATACCACAGATTAGAGAAACTAATCTGTGGTCATACATTGTTAAATTTAATTAGTTCTCGAAACAAGCGTTTTACGCTTATCGAATATTTTTTTATTCACAGCTGAACTTTATATTTTTTACTTTGTATTTGTATTATGCTGATGTGAATAAAATATTATTATTATATTATTTGATGCCTACCTGATGTTTAGTAGTTATTTTTGGCTAGACCAAGGAGTGACCTAACTTTTGATTGACTTAATATATGTTAATAGAAAAAGAAGAAGATGTGATATTTCATTATATTGTGGAATTAACTAGAAATCGTGAGTTTCATTTAAAACACTATTATGAGTATTTTCCACGAAGGAAGGGTCGAGGCAGTTGATTACACATGTCTCTATTAAATTCTCAGCAATAGTGTGTGCTTCACCTGCTTGTGCAATGCGATAGCTAACTAAATATGATGCCTCCGTGACCTTTTCATTGATAGTTTAGGTTACAAGCATAACGACAGAGGATAGAGGCTGGTTAAATTTGTCCAAGAGAAAGATATAGTAATGACGAACACCTTATTCAAACTACCACTAAGAAGAATATACACGAGACATACCCAGGGGCAGACATGGCATCGGATCATAACGCTGTAGTTGCAACATTCAAACTAGCTTTAAAACGTATCAAACGGCCTAAGAAGATTAACAAAATGGGCGTCACGAGATTAAGAAACAGCGAAACTAGATCAAGGGTTGAAGAATGACTTGCAGAAGAGTTGCAGACAGCACACAGCAGAGATAAGGGAGACATAAACATCGAATGGGAGAAAATTAAAAACACAATTCTTGAAATAGGAAACAAAGAGTTGAGCGGGGCGAATGAGAAAAAAACCGATTGGATGACTTATGAAATTATCAAATTAATCAGAACAAGAGGCTAAAACCACTGATAACAACAGATATAAAAGTATACATCGGGAAATACAAAAGAAAGTAAAAGAGGCGAAAGAACAATGGTTGAATGAAAAATGTGCCGAACTTGAAAAACTGCAAATGGTACATGACTCTTTTAATATATATAAAAAGGTTGCGGAGACCACTGGAAATTATAAAAAGAAGAACGCAGGTAAAATGATGGATGATAATTGGAATATATTGGTGGAGATGACATCAAAGCTAAAGACATGGAAAACATACATCGAAACGCTGTTCAAAGATGACAGAAATAGCCCATTACCCCCAGAAAATGATATAGAAACCGGACCAGAAATAACAACAGATGAAATAGAATATGCGCTGAAGGAAGGGAAAGCACCTGGTCCAGACGAACTACACATTGAAATGATAAAACTGCTTAAGGAACATAGCTTGAATGCACTTGTTGAGCTCTTCAATGCGATCTACAAATCAGGAACGATACCAAATGACTGGTTGGTGTCGACCTTCATTGTGATTCTCAAGAAAGCTAACGTAAGATTATGTAAAGGTCATAGGACCATAAGCCTAATTGTGATAAGGTGAATGTGCCCCGGAATGCTGACACCAATTCTCCACAAGAATAGGTTTGTGTCAGTACCATTAAGCCTCGTAGCAGGAACGGAATCAATAAAATTTCTTCATACAAAATCATTGGTTGGTTTATTATGACTAAAACTGGTACTTACATAGAGCGGAATACGTTACACTTACTAACACATAACTATAATAATTATTCGGATTTTAAATTCTACATAACGAGCAATACTAACCTACGTCTACTATTTTTAACAACTACATTAGGATATGACTGTATATCACTATATCTGAACAATCAGCTGATCAACGGCTTATAATCTTTAAAGATTAAGGTACCGCGATTTCAGTCAAGGTGAATTCCATGTCTGAGCGCTGTGTTTGTATAAACTATGATTTGGTTTGTATATACTTGTTATCGCGCGCTGTTTACAATATGCTTGCAATTTGAAATATTAGTCGTGTTATGATTCACTACATAATGAGCCATACACTCAAATCATTTCTTTAAAATAATTCATAACCGTGTGTATAAAAAACTGGATAACGACATTAGCGATACACATTTCGGCTTCCGTAATGGAGTTGGCACGAGAGAAGCATTATTTAGTATAAACGTGTTGACTCAACGCTGTTTGGACGTTAACAAGGATGTGTACGCCTGCTTTGTGAACTATGAGAAAGCATTTGACAGAGTCCGTCATGAACAACTTATCAAAATTCTGAGAGAAAAGCAAATAGATACCAGAGATGCCAGAATTATTGAAAACCTATATTACGACCAAACAGCAAACATCAAGATAGATAATAAATACACAGAAAACATCAACATCAAACGTGGTGTACGTCAGAAGTGTATACTTTCTCTGCTATTGTTTAATATGTACTTGGAAGTCATCATGGGGGAGGCATTACATAATGAAGCAGCTGGAGTAGTAGTAAACGGAGTTCCTATAAACAATTTACGATACGCAGATGATACTGATACCGTACTCCTAGCAGAAAGTATAAATGACCTGCGAAGAATGGTCCAAAAAGTGTATCTATCCATTATGGCTCGAATATAAACCTTAATAAAACAAAATTCATGATCTTCATCAAAAAACCAAATTAAAACACACAACTGATCGTAAACCATCAGATAATAGAGCGAGTCTATAAATATGAATATCTCGGAACCCTGATCAACGACAACAATGATTACTCATCAGAATTAAAAACGAGGATTGAAATAGCACGTGAGACCTTTATTAAAATGGAGCAATTCTTTTGTTGCAAAACTTTAAGTAACCACCTTAAAATACGAATGCTAAGATGCAATATATTTACAATAATGTTCTATGGAATAGAAGCTGCCACTCTAACAAAATAAATGCTTCAAAAGATAGATGCCTTCGAGATGTGGCTTTACAGAAGGGTACTCCGGATATCATACGTTGACAGAATTACCAATGAAGAAGTCTTGCGGAGAGTTTCAAAGGATCTAGAACTGTCTCAAGAGGTAAAGGTCAGAAAATCCAATATCTGGGCCACGTAATGAGAGGTACAAGATACAAGCTGCTACAACTAATTATCCAGGATAAAATAATAGGAAAAAGAAGCATAGGAAGAAGACGGATGTCCTGGCTTCGAAATCTCAAAGAATGGTTCAACTGTACATCAAAAGACCTGTTCAGGACAGCAGTCAGCAAAATAAAATTAGTCTTGATGGTCGCCAGCATTCGCAAGAAGTCGGCACCTTAAGAAGAAAAGTATTATTGGTGAGGAGCTGCGGGAGGAGTTTTGTTTTGAGACGTTGTTGTACTTGGTCTTAAGTTTATTGTATTCTAGTCTTAGATGGTTGAGCTCAAGCATTGCGTCTTCGAGTGCGGCTGACTGGTTGGAGTTTGCGTGTGAGCGCATTGATGGAAACTCATCGTGAGATGAGATGGTGGCTACAGGTTGACCAGCTTGGCTCCTAGTTACGATAGGGGGGCGTTTAGAAAACATGTTGGCTGGTAGTTGGGCGGAAGTGGACAAAAGCCGGCAGCGGGCTCACTGTCAGAGGGAGTTTCCTTCCCGGTTGAAGGTCTCCTGACCTTCTTTGTCTGCCGGTTAGTATTTTATATTTACCTAAAAAGTCCTTCCGTCTTCAGCTGGATGGCGGTAGATTTCTTGTTAGAAGCTTCTTACAGACGTTGTTATTGGAAAAAAGCAAATTTCATAAATAATTTGCCCTATAAAGAGCAGTTCTTCATAAATAATAAATGTCCTATTAAGGACAAATTGAGATTAAAATCTCAGTTTTATCGGCGAATAAGATGGCAGGCCGCTACTGGAGTGATCCGGTTTGAATCAGGGACCAAATTTCCAGTTATGCTTCTACTTGCTGGTCAACGTCTTCGTTCGGAGTCTCGGAGTAAGATGATGAGTATTGAGTCGCAATCGTCACTTTTATAGTCCTAACCTAGATATCGAATATTCTCAAAAATACTCGAGTAGGCGTCTTTGATAAATATAAAGCTGAAATAAAAATAAAAAAACAAAATATGCGGTGTAAACAGTTTCGACTGTTAGACCCGAAAGTCGCTTGTTCACAACTATAGTGTCTTATCTCAGAGGCGGCTTTTGTCGAAGGGACTGCACGCTCACAACGCCTTTGACAAATAAAAAGCGGACATAAAAATAGAAATACAAAAAATGCTGTGTAAACAATTTCGACTTTGTGAGCTCGCACAAGTAGATATCAGCAGTGGCGATATAGTAAAATTGTACTGTTGTGGGTGGCTCCTTGGGCTTCCGCGGAACACACTTAAAGAATGGCTCCTACAGACTTCTTCCCATACTCCGACAGATTAGCTCTCTTAAAACTTAGCGCCAAACCCCTTAACCTGAATGTTATCCAAACTTATACCCCTACCGCATAGTCAACGGAACGGGATATGGAAGCATTTTATGAAGGATTAAAAGAGCTACTCAAACCCAACGAAAACCTAAAATGAACATTATAATGAGTGATTTCAACTCCAAAATAAGAAAGGGCAGAATAAGGGTTTAGTTGGAGCTTTTGGATTAGGTGACCGAAACGAAAAAGGAAACCAACTACTGCAATTCTGTCAAGAGGTGAATATGAAAATATCTGATACATGGTTCTGCTTACCACTTCGCCGTCTATACACGTGGAAATCTCCAGCAGACAAATCAAACAAAATAGTGCGCAACCAGATAGACTTTATCCTTATCAACAGACGTTGGAATCTCTATCACCAGAGCTTGCACATACCCAGGAGCGGATGTATCTTCTGCCAACGTCTTGCTTCTGGCCTGCCTTAAAATAGTAAGAAAATACACCGAGGGATAGAAAAAGTTATAGCAAAAAATAGAGGTTGACAAAGATCTAAACTATATGTGGATAGGATTCTACTGTTGAATTATTTCCAATTAGTGTATGGAACTTTGCCATAAAAACTGTGCTATCATGCATTTTCAAATAAACTATAGTCAAATGAGAATCCTTATCACTGAAAGAAAATTCCATTAACCGTTAGCAGAAATTGAATAACAGTTATTAGAAACTTGCATGAAATAGACATCAAGTAAGTTCATAATTATGGTTATTAAAGTCACTTTGTTGGACACCACTGAATAACTGTTAATAGATATAATGTTTAAGAATTTCATATAACCGTTATCGAGTGCACTTAATAAGTATTATAAGATTTTCTAATAGTAATCATACTGTCCCATAGTAAACGTTACTAAATGTTCAAATAAAAAACAGAATTTCGTCCAACTGTTATCTAGTGCACTTAATAGATATTAGAGGAATGTTTAATAGCAACCATATTGTCATATAGTGAAGGTTACTAGATTTTCAAATAAAAAACAAAATTTCATATAATTGTTATTGAGTACACTTAATAAATATTATCGGCTTTTCTAGTAGCAATTGTACTGTCATATAGTAAAGGTTATTAGATTTTCAAATAACAAACGGAATTTTGTACAATCGGAAAAGAATATGATATGTCATATAACCGATATCGAGATATAAGTATTTATAAACTTTTCTTATAGCGGTTAGACTATACAATAAAGATTACTATATTTTCGAATAGTTATCTGATATTTTTAAATAAAACTAAATTTGCTATAAAACATGTATATTACCAAAATATAACAAAATATTTAAATTAATGGAACTAACTATAGATAACTACAAAATTACAATATGATAGGTATAAAATCAAATAAACATATTTTCCAGTTGAGTTTAGATATCAAAGCTCCCAAAAATTCTTAGATTGAAGAAGCTTATAACAAAAATACAAGAATTCAAATAAAAATGTTTTCCACAAAATAAACTTAAAGAAGGATGAGAGACGTAATTTTTAAATACTTATAAATGTTTTAGTATTTCGATTGATTGGTGTATAAGAATCGTGAACATAGTCAAATATATAGTCACCTAATCGCCACTGTATTAATAGGTTTTTGAACGCCATTTATACACTCAACCCAATTTAACACTATCGGCGTATTCAACCTAACCTCACAGTTAATTAGGCAATCCAAACCACGTGACTTTTTAGCTGTCAATATGGCGGCGACGGTCAAACATTGGATTCAGTAGATTCATTTATGTTTAGAAGCTGCAAAGTTTTATAGTTATAAAACGGTTTATTTTGTATTTTGTGGGGTTTTAAGGTGTTTTGTAGTGTTTGAGAAGGACAATTTTCCTATTTTAAGATGAAGAGTGCTTATTTTAAATCGTTATTAGTGAAAAATCCAGATGTTGGAGAAACATAAATAGTTTAGCTAATAGATATATTATGTGTAACCTTCTGCTATTAAATCAGTGTTGTATTTTATTTTTTGTGAATAAATGTAGAACTAAGTTAGCCTTTCATTGATTGTAAGGAATTATATATGTATTTGTAGTTGTGTAATGAGTTTATAAATGATTGTTTTTTGTCGATTTGTGAAATTGTTTCTAATGACCCTAGGGGTTTTATTATCTATTTTTTTTTTTGTTTTTGGGAAAAATAAACTGTTATATAATGGTTTTGCTTTTTTATTGTCCCTAAAGTGTGTGACATTTAATGCATTAGGAAAACAATTATTTTACACTGCAAAATATAAATTGTATTCCATTTTGACATGTGTACATTACAATACATATTTCTAATATTAACATGAGTAAAATCAATGAACTTCAGCCTCATTGTTCAAATATTTTGATCTTATTGACAATGCTATGTAAAAATATATTACTATAATAACACTTAGTACATAAACGTTATACGTATTATGAAGAGACAAGAATTATTACTAATTTAAGTACAAATCAAAATAAAACATTCATTAAAATGTTGAGAAATAATAAAACCTACAAAGTAATATTTACTAAATGTTTAGCTTCAAAACTAAAACATAAATACTTAAGCATCATAGACATCACCGTCTCCATAAATTCAATTTGATCATCCTGGAACTGTTGAGGCATTTCAATAATATCCATGACCTGTTGACAAAGTAATTAATTATAACAATTTTCAGCAACTATCAATACATAACTTAACATTGCTATTACTAAAAATTAACATTCTTTTTATCAAAATAAAGTGTGCAAAACATGCTCATCGTGTATCTTTTCTTGACCAGGACGATCAGTTACACATATCCCAATCAATTGTCATTTAGCTCTTGAGACAATTTACATAAAAAAGGACTACTATTAATTATTTTTTACCTTAGTGTCAGTCAGTTTGGTCCTTTTATCTCTGCGATTCTTTCGGTCAACATCTGCAGCCCTTTTTTTACTTTCTGAGACACATGTCCCATATGTTGAGATGGTACCCAGTCAGGGTGTTCTTTATCTTCGAGGACAGCAAGTTTGCCTAAAATGAGTTGATACCTACTTGAGTACAAACTACGTAAACTAGGAGCTAGTAGAGTTGATATATTTGATAAGAAGCCTACCAATTATAAAATGTCTACAGCAAACTTTCTCGTGTTTCAATATAGATTCGGTCTGATCGTCTCTCTTTATTGCTGCAATCCATGCCACATATATCCATACTATAACTATAATACATATCGAAGACAAACACTACACTATTTAAAAACCACAATTTACAGCCAATAAACAGAAAGAAAATCGATTTAACGTGGGTTAAACAATCACACTCTACAGTAACTTTGTTGTTTATTTGACCGTCACCGCCATATTGAATTTATTTTGACAGGTCGTTGGATCGCCTAATTGCAAAAACTGCAAATAATCACCTACACCACACACAAACTTTCAACACTCAACACTCCCAAACCAAATGTGAAAGTGAAATTCGTGGCGCGCGGGTGTTCCAAGGTTCCAACCACAAATAACCAATAAGACGAGGTCGACAATCACATCGTTAATGTTCGGACCACAAAAAACTACATTTCGATGCTAAACAGCCGTTTCTTTTTAAAAAATTATTGGATATCTTAATAACCGTTATACGAGGACTGCATAATTGTAAGTAGGTAATCTATTTTGTTGGTACTGAATAGTGTTAAGTAGGTACCTAATTAGGACTAGTAGGTTCTGAATTGAAACAACTCAATGAGGTCTATAACGAAATGACTATAATAACAGCAATTAGATTTCCAGTTCACTACATCATTTTATCGAATAACTGTTATAAAAATGTTTCAACAAAGTCAACATACTTGTGATAATTATGCACATGCTAGTAATCACTTGAATTGTTTTAACCACTATTTGATTTTTTGTACCAGCTATTGAGGGCATCTTAGGAAAGAAATCTAATTAGGGCATTTTGCTCAGTGATTGCACGGGTGAGACATACCGTCAGTATCCTCGTAGACTTATTATTATTATTTCCTGCACAATATATAGAATATCTAAAACACCTCAGTTTTGATTAAATAGTTCGTTCATTTGCTATAATGTAGACATCGTATATATATATTTCATAAAAGGATTCCAAGTTCATTATGCTATTTTTTACTGTTTAGAACAACTTGATTAGATTATTAAACTTCTATACTATTTACTGTTAAATTATTCAACCGCGCTACGAAACTTTTAATAAAAGCAGCAGGTAGTAGTATGAAGAAAAAGAAGAAGTGGCGATGTCACGTAGGTACCAGATTGTGGTACCCACGGTACTTGTGCGATTAGCGGTTTTGTGCCTTGTTGTTAGATACTGATTTCCGCGTTTCAGTCGCCGTTGTTGTTTAGTATTAAATAACGTTATTTAATATACTTATCTGCGAATAAAATGGATTTTCCTGAATGTAATTATCTGAAGTCAAGGTACTCTACATTAACGGAATTACATTTAAATTCCTTCTGATAGCCTCAAGGCATTTACGAAACTGATAGCTACTCATGACAATTTATTATTCATCTTATTTCCTTTTAGTCAATGTTTACCTGAATATATGTCAAATTTTGCCAGCAGTGGATGTTTATCTTGAACATCGCAAATATTAAGAAAACAAATCGTCCATTGGCAGAGCCTAAGTAAGATCTATTCATCTTTTAAATGTTATGATTGAAGGGAGAAAATTAAGATAAACGCAGATTATTGCCAACAATTGTTTTACCGATATCAAATCGTTGATATGAATAAATGAAGTGGACAAATTTGAATCTCTCGGAGGATACACAGGCCCGCTCCACTAGCAAAGTTGTTTCATAATTTTACCTACGACCACCCCTGTAAGTAGTCAAAAACACACAGTCGGCAATCAATGTAAGACGTCTTTTACGCACGGTAAAACAAAACGCACGGCTGTAAAGTGAATCGCACGGCTTCCATAGCAACCACTTAGCAACTGTCAATAGACGTAGCCATTTTATTCAAAATGTATTACTTAGATATTTGACTTTGAATTTTATTCTATATATAAATGGTAGATAACGTTTATTAGATATGAGATTGCATCTTTTAGCTGTCTGAATGTATCTCATATTAGTAAACAATAGTATATTATACACCAATCGACTAAAGTGGCCCATTCAAAGGCGGTGTTTGATTCATGGGGTAAGTAATCCACATAAGGGATTAATGTCACTTTAGTCGAGAAGTGTATACGCTATTTTATGCAATTCCGGTAATTCTACATACATTTTTAATAAAAATAAATACTAATTAGGATGGACTTTTACGAAACTTGGCTGGGCATCGAGGATGTACGTTTTATTTCTACATTAAATCCCTTAATAAGATTATAAATACAAGCACAAGTAGGTCGTAGGTAAAGTTTAGTACGTAACTCGTGTTGTAACGCATTTTACGCACTCACGGAATAACTTTTCCGTTCGTGCGTAAAATGCTTACAACACACGTTACGTAATATACTATTAGGCTTACATAACAATTTTATTTTAATGTTGATTTATTGTTGCTTTCAAAAATATTTTGGCAACCAAATTATATAATATTTATAAAGCCATTTTATAAGTTTTATGTAAGAGTTTCATAAAACATTTATTGTTTATAAAATTTAGTAGTTTAATAACACTTTTTTAAAAGAGTTTGGAAGCACTTATCAATTAGGTATTAATACATTATAAAACTATTGTTATAAACACTTATACAGAAGCTTATAAAAGAATTGTAGTCACAGACACGGCTATAAAATAATTATATAATTATTAGAATGGAAGCTGTTATATAGCTTTAATAAAATAACTAATACATATATTAGATTTGGCTTGGCAGTTTTAAGAAAACAAACCGCGTAGAAAATCTATGGAAATGTCGGGAGTGAGAGAGTGGAAGAAAAGATATTATATATTTCTCTTAGAGCGTCATATTATAATATATTTTACTTCACTTTAAACTTTTAAAAAGTTGATTCAAAAAGTAAATTAGAAAAAATTAATGAAGGTATATATCACTCATATGAAAATGACTCTTATACTCTAGTTCTTTAATAATGTGGTGAAGTGTGGAAGGACTTGAACATGGTAACCGTACGGCCATAATGCTGTGTGATCTTTCAAGGGCGTTTGACTGCGTTTCTTACGACATTCTCTTAGAAAAATTAAATTATTATGGAGTTAGGGGAATTCCGTTGAAGCTTATTGGTTCTTACCTGTCAAACAGAAAACAATGTGTTACAGTGAATGGCGTAACATCAGATTTTCTGGAGGTAAGTCATGGAGTCCCTCAGGGTTGTAGCGCTAAGCGATAATGATGATTGTATTCTTTGTAAAATACGATAACGAAAATAAATACTACTAATACGATATAAATTGATTGCGATTGTCAATAAAGTTTTCACTTCTGCCGTGTGATCTTAAGCACACACTCGAATTTTTTTCCTTTTTTCACGATCTTCAGAACTTATACAAAAGCTTTCAGCAATTTTTTTCCATTCTGCGGCATATAACTTTCCCGTTCAGGCAGTGGTACACTAGGTATTCCACTTTTTTTGTGGATGGTAGGGTGGCTGAGTTGGAGGGAAGGTAGACCGATGCTTGGATCAGTGCCGTGCTATTGCCTCGTTCGCATTCCACTGTAACCGCAATTAAATATGAGGTGCAGAATTGTATCATGGGGGTGACTTTAATTTTCCTGGGAACATATATTGTAGTCCTAGGTTGTTAGTTCCTTGGTAAACTAAAAAGTTGGCCGGTTACAGAATTGAGTCCTACTATTTTGGTCTTTATTATGCGACATAATGTTGCCGTTGCCACCTTTTTGTTTTGAAGGTTGTATTGTATAATGTTTACCTTTTTTGCAACGTCGTTACCTATGGCTTGGATGTCTTTGGTTAATTGTTTTTAGGTCTCCATCTCTTCGTCTGTCTGAGGGAAGACGATTTCCATAGCCTCGGGGACGGCCTCAACGTTTACCAAGGGACTCGCAGTGTTGAATGGTTCATTATCCGAAGTCCTTAAGACTACTATGTTTTCTTAATTATTAATTTCAGTTTTGATGGCAAACGTCATCTTTGACACATAAATGTTTATATTAAACTGGTGATTATTTGATTTCGTTGAATTAAAAAAATTTCATATTAGATATTTCGCCAATAAATGCTCTTCTCAAAATTTTGAAAACTGGTTGTTATTATATACTAATCTTGACTCCATATGTGCCAAATTTAATGAATTTGTATGTTCGGTTGATTTAATTAAACCCTACATAATACTTATCAGCGAAACTTGGCTTAAGTCTTCAATTTCGGACTCAGTGGTTCGAATTGATGGCTTTACTATTTTTCGAACCGATAGACCCAACCGTCCTGGAGGGGGTGTTTGCAGATACCTCTCTGATTATATAACTAGTAATTTTTATGTATCTGAAATAGATATAACTGTCCCAAACATTGATGCTATATGCATTAAAATATCAAAAAGTCTCATGTCCATACACTTAGCCTGCATATATCGTCCAAGCGACTCACAATTGGCAGATAACGTCACTCTCCTTGATAAACTGGATGAGTTATCTATGCTTGACAATCTAGTTATCATTGGGTATTTCAATTTTTCGGATATATCCTGGACGATAATAAATATTCCTGAGGGCAATAATGCAAAAAATTTGTTTATGCAATTTATCCAAAACCCGAATTTAACCCAAGTTGTCCACGAACCTACTCGTTTCCGACACAATAATGATCCTTCTACCCTCGATCTTATTTTGACCAATGACGAATGTTTGCTGTCATGCCTGGAGATCAGTTCATCAATAGGTAAGTCCGATCATGCAGCAATAACTGTCAATATTCAACTTAACTTACCCGCTGCTGACGATGATAAGAATTACATGACTATCGAAGTAACAAATTTTATAAATGTCAATCGTACTCTCTCATCCATCAATTGGGATAACATATTACATGATAATAGTAACTGTATACATTTATGGAAATGTTTCTATGACACGATAACAAAATGTTTGAATGAGAACACGAGAGAAAGAAGAATTTTCCGTAACAAATTAAAGTCATGGATCAATAGTGAAATACATGATTTGATAAAACATAAACGAAATTTGTGGAGAAGATTTAAACGCACCAACAATAATGAAGATTTCCTATGAAGCTTCCGAAACGTTGTTCATTAGTTTTTCTGAGGCTTTTACTTTTGAACCAATTGATGACACTTTGCCTCCAATATTTGGTGCTCATGTCTTAGAATCCCTTAGTAATATTGAATTTTCACCCCAGCAAATTAAAGGAAAAATATTAAATATCAAGACGAACACTTCTCCTGGTCTTGATGTTTTGCAAGCAATGCTTCGTAAAAAATGTGCAGACTCAATTTCCTTTCAATCATCATGAAAGTCCTTTTCATGCAATGTTCTATTCCACCAACTGGAAATCAGCGTCAGTTACTCTTATATACAAGAAGGGCAATAAACTGGATCCAATCAATTACCAACCAGTAAGCCTGGTACCTATTGTTTGTAAAATTATGGACTCTATTATTAGGGAGGCCATGTCTAAGTTCCTTCGTCAACAAAATGTCATTCCTCTTCCCCAACATGGTTTTGTTTGAGGTCGCTCTACCATGTCCATTCTTCTTCACTGTGTTAGTGACTGGACAAAAGCTTTAGACAACAGAAATCCGATTGACGTTATTTATTTGGACTTCTCCAAGGCCTTCGACAAAGTCCCAAAAAGAAGACTTTTATATAAATTAGACCACTTTGGCATACGGGGTAGCCTGAATTTATGGATCTCCAATTTTTTATCGGACAGGATTTTTAAAGTCAGAGTCGGCCGAGAGTTCTCCAATGACAGACCAGTTTCTAGTGGTGTCCCACAGAGTTCCGTCCTTGGCCCATTGCTGTTCGTTGTTTACGCAAGCGATCTTCAAATATTGGTCTCAAACTCAGTTTCATTTCATGCCGATGACACAAAAATATTTGATAACCCTTTAAGAGACCATCTCACCCTCCAAACTGACCTACACACTATACAGCGGTGGTGTTTGGACTGGTTGCTTCCCCTGAACATTAATAAATGTAATGTACTCCACATTGGCACGACCAATCCCAATTTATCATACAACTTAAATGGGCAGATACAAAATACGGTTACCAGCCATGATGACCTAGGTATATAAGTGAACTCAAATTTAACGTGGAGTGAACATGTTGTGTCCGTATGCAACCGCGCGAATTCTAGACTCTATCTGATACAAAAATCGTTCTCTAGAGTGTCACTTGAAACTTACTGTAAACTGTACAAATGTTACGTGCGACCTATTTTAGAATATGAAGGTCCTGTGTGTTATCCTGATCTTATTCGCGACCAAGTTTTATCAAAAAACGTGCAAAGAGGACCACTAGACTTGCATCCGGTCGCGTAAGGCATTCATATGAAGAGCGACTGTCAGGGGCGAATCTCATCTCGTTTCAAGACCGTCGACTTCGGGGAGACTTGATATTATGTTATAAAATCATTAAGCACAACTTTGGTGATCTTCAAACTATGTTTCTACTCAACACTGATATTAGACTGAGAGGTCACCCATTTAAACTTAAGAAGGAGTCCTTTAGATCCCAAGTAAGACAGCACTTTTCACCAAACAGAGTGTTTGATGTCTGGAACAATCTTCCTGATGATGTTGTCGACGCACCATCAGTTAACGCATTTAAGAACAGAATTGATAGACTTCTATTCAAATGTTGATAGTGCCCATTGTTGCATTTATTATTTATCTGAATTTGTTTTATTTATATCCTTTTTCTCTCTATAGATGTTGCGGTTATTGTTGATAATTACGATTTTGTTAATTATTAATTTGTCATTGATTATGTTTATAGGCGTTTAAGCACTTATTTATGTTTTCAAATCATGGGCTTCATATGTTCTTACCTCAGCCCTTATTTCTATTGTAATCATAATAATAATAATAATTTTATACAATATTGGTATCGTAAGTTCATATGATAATTGATTATATTTTACGCAATTTGATTATTGCACAAAAATTGTTAAAAGTGGGTTTAAGTGTACCAACTCTTATATTTTATTTGTTATTTTGTGTTTTTTATTTTGTTTGCTATAATAAACTCACCTAAAACCATTTTATGTCACGTCTATGGTATCAGAAACCCATCGCAATGTATTTCTTATCTACCATATCTATATCTTTGTATTAACGTTTTGTTATAGAAACCGTTAAATGATTATCAGCTCAAAATGTATTTTCTATTTTACTGTTTTGACTTGAATACGTCTTAATTAAACTAAAATACCGAATTGATTATACTCATCATGCCTAGAATAATGAGTGTAGTTCTGTAATAGTGAAATATGTCAAGGACAGCGACGTGTATTTATTAATTTGGGGATAAAACTGGATATATGCTAGTCAGTGGTTCCCAACATTTTCCGGACCAACGCCCCCTATAGAAGAAAACAAAAATTTAACCGCCCCCCCCCAGTCGCTGGTTAGTCCAAAGTAGTTAATTTTATTTGAATATCATTTGTACCGTCCCAGTTGATCTGTATTTAGCTTTAATTTCAGTTAATGTCTAAATTTTATTTTAGAGGAATGATGAAGTAGAAATTTATTAAACGACTACCAAATGTACAATAAAATTGTTTATTAAACTTTTAAATATAAACACAGAATCAATAAGAAATACAATCACAATAGAAATGAGAAATGCAATACAATATGAAATACAAAATTAATAATAAAGAAAAAATCAATGAGACGGTTGAGGCTGGTGGAGTGTTACCAGTTTGTTAATATCGGGTTCCAATTTCGTTGACATCAATCGCAGATCGCCACGTTCAGTGATGTGTAGTCTGTTCCTCTTCTTTGTCAGCAAATCAGTTACTGCACTTAATGCACGCTCAGTCATATAGGACGAAGGAAATGCAATTAACAACTTCTGTACTATTGTCCACAATCTAGGATAGAGAACTGGTATTGGTTTTTGAAGCCAGAACTCTTGATATCCACGTTTGAATTTTACTTTAAGTTCTTCGTTAGTTGTGAGTTCTAATAGCTCCTCTTCCAAATTTGATGAGCCTTCAGTATCTGTGTTTGCGAAAGGATCTATAACCCAACTTGGTATTACCATGTTTAAAATATCTTGGAAACGCTCTGTAAAATCAACATGAAGAACTTCCAAGTGGTGGCAGTAAGTAAGTAAATCTTCCGGTTTTGCAGACACTGTTGATAATGTGGGAAAATGGCTGTACTCACCTCTACCAAGATTTCTTTTGAATATTAGAAGTTTTCCTGCAAAAGCAGCTATGATGTTTTTAGTTTTAATTAAATTTAAATCATCACCATGCAATTGTAGATTAACTTGATTAAATACTTTAAACAGGTCCGTCAAATAAGCGATGTCATTTTTTGACGTAATCAGGTTTTCGCGCAATTGTCCGTTTTCTTCAAGAAATTCCAACACTGAGTCAAATATATTGAAAAACGATTTAGACAAACACCTTTAGAGAGCCAACGCACTTCTGTGTGCAGCAGCAAGCGATTGTAGTATTCATCATTTTTATTGCAAAGCTTATGAAACAAACGGTCATTCAATGAATTGCTTCTAATGATATTGATTGCTTTAATAACGTTATTGAGGGACGCATGAAGACGTTCATTTAATTTTTTTGCAACCAAATGCTGACGGTGAATAATACAATGTACAGCGAGTACATTTGGCACTGCTTTTCTCTAATGTACTATAAAATTCTTATGACGCCCGGTCATTGCTGGAGCACTATCAGTAGCAGCAGACAAAATATTTCCAATAGGAATTTCTTTCTCTTGAAAAAATTCTTGCATGATATTAAGTATAGAATGTCCCTTTGTATCAGATTCCAAATTCTTAGCAAATAATAACTCTTGATGCTTTTTTTCTTCATTTATAAATCGTACGTATGATAAGTGTAGAGCTTCGTTACTTGGTAGAGTTGATTCATCGAGTTGAATGGAAAATTTGTCTTTAGGTAATCGCATAATGATATTTCAACGTCATTTGCCATTTCATCTATTCTTCTTTGCACTGAATTATTACTGAGAGGAATTTTTTTAATGATATCAAATGGTGTCTTATGATGGAGAACAGTTTTTAATATCTCTTCAAATGCCGGCAAAATTGATTCCTTGCCAATGGTGTGTGGTTTTCCTGACTTTGCGATTAACAATGGAACGTTATATGAGTCTCGTAGCCCATCATCGTCTCGTTTAGAAGACGATGCAAAAAGGTTTGATATAGTTGGCTGTTTTAAATATTGTTTTTCGAGTTCTTGAAAATAGAATATATCTTTGTTCTTCTTATCAGGATGCATTTTATGTAAATGCTCTTGTAGCCTAGAAGGTTTCATAGCTTCATTTGAAAAAACTATTCGGAAAATTAAACACATAGGTAATGATTTGTTTGTAGAAGATTCCGCAAATCCATATTTTAAATATTCTATACTGTATTGCCGGCATTTCTTTTTTAATTTAGAAGTAGATTCAGCCATTTTCATACAAAAATTAAATTCACAATAGATTTATAGATAGTAATGTTTATAAAATGACACACCACTCACGAATATTTACTGCGGCAGGGCTTATGAATCACGACTATATATCGCGGCCAAGCACATACAACTAACTAACAAAAAATTCGTAGAGCTGTTGCTTTTATACGTTTCATTTCATGCATGATTCAACTTGTCTGTGTGCGAACATGTCGAAACATGTGTATGAACATCGCGCGTTCGCTTATCAATGTGCGAGGACAAGTCATATACTTCTATTCTGAACTAAAAGAAATTATTATAATTATTAGTATTATTATTAATGCTAATTTAAAACTGCTTATTAACCCTTAATGAATCATTTTTATTTCACCATTCCTCTTGACTGCTTATTATTTGCTTCTGAATCCGCTACCGCCCCCCTAAAAGGCTGCAGCGCCCACTGGGGGGCGGTATCGCCCCTGTTGGGATTCAATACTAGATGAACCAAATTAACTGCTTGGCAGGATAACAATATTAAAAGTGTCCGTAAACTAGGGGGTTACAGCGGTAAACGCTATATCAGCGGCTCTCAATTTTTTTTGACGACGGAACCCTTTTTGAAGGCGAAATTCTTGACGGAATAAAACAATTTTTTTTAAAATGTATTCTTTATTAATGAGCATAATCAAAGTGCAATGTAACAATTACTACTTATAACTTACTTTACTACTGTAGAACACATTGTAATAAAGTCGATCCCAATGTAATGAAGTAAAATGTCAGATATCCGTAGTCACCACTCTAATAAATGGATAGTTCCTATTTTCATTCTGCTGACACCAGGGTAATGTGTTTGGTTCAGGTATTATCTCTCCGGTTTCCTTTCTCTCTGGCTGGTAGTGGCCGGAAGGCCGTACTGTACACTCCTATCCAAAGGACAAAAATCGTTGCAGCGTGCTGTCACCAGTGCCTCGCGTCACAAAATGTAGAACCAGGAGTCTCCCTGCGGGATTACCTCGAGGCAGGGGTTGTTCCTGGCTCGAGCGATCAAGGTCGTCGTGGGGCCCCTTGGGCTTATACAGTGTGCCAAGCCCGAGTTCGTAGTGCAGGTTGAGTCGGCCCGTCCTAATTGACTGGTACGGGGGTGGTGAGGGTTGAGGTTAGGGAAATAAACTGAAGGTTAAAATATGTACAAGCATATATTACAAAAAAAATTATTAAAACCGTATACGTACGCTTTGAAATCGAATAATTATAATATACGCGGCTCTCTCCTAGCCTACGTGATCTACCCTACATAAATAAAAGAATAACAAACGGAATGTCTTTTGGTAGTTAACCTGTAAGAGTATGGTACCCTATACACCTAATAATTATGTTGGATATCCTCCACAAAAATTAAGGCAATAAATAGAAATCAAACTAACTTTATGAGTCGGATCAAATATGATGTCCTGTAAACCCTATATCTATATTGCCAAAATTTCTGGGATTGGAAAGAAATAGTTACGGATCTTGTAAGATTTAATCAACTGGTAAAATACATAAAAAGGAAACTCTTTAACCCCTATTTCTAACTCTAATTACGTTTCTCTAAGTGAGAGAGGAAAAAAAATACAGAATACAATCTATATCAATAAAATTCAGGAAATTAATTATGATGTCTCCGGTATCAGGATGTCCGGGAATATGACTGAAAAAGTTATCAGTTGATACTTTAAGGTAGAACTAAATATGATCCCTGGTACAAATATAAATATCTGTGCGCTATAATCAAATAATCAAAAGAAGAATATATAGAGAAATGGTCCCTGAACATACGATAAATACCTTTAACTGGTTCAGAAATTAATTATGATGTCTCCGGTATCTGGATGTCCGGGAATATGACTGAAAAAGTTATCAGTTGATACTTTAAGGTAGAACTAAATATGATCCCTGGTACAAATATAAATATCTGTACGCTATAATCAAATAATCAAAAGAATAATATATAGGGAAATGGTCCCTGAACATAAGATAAATACCTATAACTGTATAGGCTCTACCAGTAGATGAGGGGCGCTGATATATATGAAACACTAGATATGACCGAAAATACTGTGGGGTCCCTTACTTATTTCGGGACACCCGGTTAAGTCAAAGAAAATATACTATCACAGATCAATACACAATATAATAAAATAATTGTACGTTCAAAACTTACGTTTTGGAATATCACTAGTCACAAACTGTACACTATTACTGTTGGGGGTGATGGGACCGTCAATACTTGGACTGGCCTCCTTCGGGGAGAGATACGTTCTCTCTTTTGATTCCAATTTTTTCGTTATTTATTCTAAATTTTACCTTGTGTGATGTTTAGTTTTCAATATCATTGTTTTTTTTCTCGTAACGTACATAGTCAACAAGCCTGACATAATCGTAATCTAAAATGTTTTGTTAACCTTGCAATAACACATTTTGTTTGTAATATTTCCTTTCGTTGAGGTCAATAATTAATAATTATTTCGAATTAAGAGAAATTTGACTATATAGGGCGTTTCTAAAATTTTCTATGTCATATCTCGTGTTTAATACAATATTAAAAAAAAATTTAATTAAGGGGAGGTATGAAACTGTTTTTTATTTTTCATCGACTGGTTGATTATATTTCACTATTTTATTTCCGTGGCTGCGTAGGTAGAGAATCCTGTTTCGCACAAATATGTTGTTGGGAATAGCAGAATAATATTCAGAGCCATTTTGGCAAGCATTGGATATTCTTCACGAATTCTGCACCAAAAATCGTTGATAGGCGTCGTTTTGAACAGTGACTCTATACTTGTATCTGACGACATTTCTAAAAAAGATTCATATATATCTCGTTTGACATACTTTCGGACTTTTGCAGGTTGGGTAAAAAAGGATGATGAATTCAGTTTCTTTTTTGTTTTCTCTTCTTCGGGAAAATACTTCACGAAAGATGCGCGCACCGAAGTGAGATATTGGGCCAATTCTTGGAACATTTCTGAGTCGTTATCGCTAACAAACTCAATGAGTGACGTGAAGCTTTCTATTTTTCTCTTACCAACGCAAACAATCCAAAAATCTGATTTTCTTTTGAAGGCTGTTATTTTGTTACCGGCCTGGAACACTGTTGTCTGTTGCCGGTTTACCTTTACCTTTAATTCGTTCAATTTTTGAAAGATATCTGCCATAAAAGACAGTCGATATTTGGCCAAATTTGTACCAAACTTGTCAAAGATAAAAGCCCCTTTGCGTGAACTGACAGATTATATATTGATTGTTCATGGAATAAGGAACATGAAAATTCATTATGTCAGCTCATGCACGTACTATAGCATGCCCTTATTCTGTCATTTTTTAATACTTCCATAGATGTGGTGATTGGAACAGATGCTTCTAAGTGTAACGTTGTTCTTATTTTTTCAAAACAGTTTATCCTGACGGGTAGTATAAATGCATACTTAATTTATTCATTCACTTCACTATTCACTAATTTTCATTATATACACAGTATATTCACTTAAACTAATTTAAATAAACACTTCACTATTCACTTGTTCGATGTTTATTTCACGCGATCACTTTATTACCTAAACTAACTCTCACTGGTAGGCCCTTTATATATTAGTGCCTTTTTTACTAGATAATCCTAGATTGCGGCTTACACAAAAACAATTGGCTCCCTGGCATTTTCTAGATCAGATAGTCACAATCGTAAACAGTTCCAAGAATTCCCTGCACATTCGCCATAATTTTAACTTTAATACATTGCTTAGACAGAGTCGAATTCAGCGGCTATAACAGTGTGCTGTTTCGTAACAGCACACTGTTAAATGGAAGTCTTCATTGAATACTGATAACGGGGGTTGTAGCTGCAAATTAATATCTGGACACCGGTATCTTGGAAGGTAACCTCTACCATGTTTCTGATGACTAGCCAATCCAACTGGTTACTCGCTATTTTAAGCATAGCCAGTTTCTTCACGCTGGATTCCAACACATGGTCTCTGAAGTTTCGAAGTGCTTCCCACACATCGCGATAAAGAGATCGATCTTGAAATTCATTTTTAGTTACCACGTAGAAGACGTACCGTGAATTATGTTTCATTTTTAGTGTCTTGACAGAGGCTGGAATCTCGTCTTCAAGCTTTTCTAATTGCCCGAACTTCTTTCGAAAGACGGTTGCCAACCCTCGTGCGTTCTTGATACGGGCGGAGATGTTGTATGCCAGTGAATAATCTTCTGGGACAGTGAACAAATCTTGTCGTTGTTCAGGAGTGACTCCATATCTACCTTTCCCGGTACCTCCAAACGCGCGTATAAATTCATCCAAGGTAGGGTCAGACACATCTCAAATACGGTTTACTCCTTTATCTAGGTCATGGTCTCCTTCGAATGGCGCTAGTCTATTTTGGTGAACTACTTTTGGTTTTCCGTTGGGGATCTTGCTTATTCTATATATAACATCATTGATCCTATTCCTGAATAAGTATGGACCTTCCCAAGATTTTTGTAATATTGGAGAAAATTCTTTTCTCCTCATCGGGTTGTGTAACCATACTTTGTCCCCTTCTTTATAACCGCCTATTGTGGCCTATGTGTCGTACCGACTTTTCATTCTGTCGCTGGCAAGATTTGTTCGAACTAATTCATGAATATCGTCCAGCCTTCTACTCAATTTGATCACGTAGTCTTCTCCTGCTAGATCTTCTCCAGGCCGACAGCCACATTTCAGGTACAAGGAAGCCTCATTTCAAGTCCACGTCCAAACAGGATTTTCGGAGTTGTTTCCCCCGTGTACTCATTGTCGGCAGATCGATAAGCCAATGCGAATAGGGAAAGATACTGATACCAATCTCTCTGATGGCTGGAAACCACTTTGTACAGGAATTTTCCAATAGTCCTGTTCATTCCCTCGACCATTCCATCAGACTGTGGATCTAATGCTATTGTTCTGGTCTTCTTCATTCCCAGCTTGTCACAAATCTCCTGGAATAGATGGCTTTCTAAATTTCTTCCCTGGTCAATGTGGACTTCCAAGGGCACTCTGTATCGGCTGATAAATTCTTTCACCAATACATCCGCGACAGTTGTGGCCTCTTGATTCAGGATCGAGTAAATTTCCACTCACTTTGTGAAATAATCCATTACATCCAGGATATATTTACCACCATTTGCTGTCGTCGGACATGGTCCAGCGATGTCTAAAGCAATCCTTTCGAAAGGGCTTCCAACATTATACTGTTTCATAGGTGCCTTTCTCTTGCGATGTGGTCCATTACTCGTAGCACAAGTCGTACATATCTTACACCGGTCCCTCACATCATCGGAGTTGTTCATCCAATAAAACCTCTCACGGATTCGCTGGAGGGTTTTCTTCACTCCCAGATGACCTCCCGATGGATTGTCGTGTAACTTCTTTAGTACTTCAGCTACTCTTGTTCTCGGGATAGCTAGCTGTCTCTTCATCTGGGAACCTTCATCGTTTTCAATGAGTCTTCTCCCAGGACAAGGGAGTCTCACTGAGCCCAATATGCCTTGAGTGTCAGTGAAAATCTTGACACTTCTTACAATGTAAGTCGCCGATTTCCTTCCCTCCACTGCTGAATCTTCTTTAGGCAAGGATCATTCTCCTGATCTTCTCTGATCCTGGTGGGTGACCATTCTTCATTGACTACTGTAATTTTGGAAACTGCAACTTCCTTAGATTTCGACTTGTTGCTTTGTGAATAGTCTACAGGGCATGCCCGTCTAGGCAAAGAGTTGGCTATTCGGTGATTCACATCAGATGGATGTTCCCCCCTGTCTGATTTTCCCTGTGACTGGAGTTCTTGGGTTCTTGTACCTTGGGACACTTAGACGGACTGTGTACGTGCTCTAGCTCATCAAACATCCGGCATTTGATCTTCTTCGGCTTCTTGTCTGCCATACCTTTCAACAATTTGACGATCTGATCAAGTTTGCCATCGTCACCTTCTTCCTGTATGGTCCTGCCTTTGTTGTATCCGAAAGCCATCGTGGCTGCTTTCAGTTTGTTAGCACGATACAGCCGCCGGGGAGCAAAAAATTACCAATTTTATGATTGAATATCATTCAGAACATCTCACAGATGAACACTGTTGATATTCAGCTCACCACAACCAGTACAACAGGTACTATAGTACTTTAAGTACGACATTTTTGTCATTTTTTGAGAAATTTCAGTTTGTTAGCACGATACAGCCTCCAGAGTATATACAAGTGACCATTTCAATGATTGGATAGTATTCAGGGTGTCTTAAACATGAATCCTATTGATATTCAGGTTACTAGAGCAAGAACAACGAGTTATATGGTACTTGAAGTACCAAATTTTTGTCATTTTTGGAGAATTTTCAGTTTGCTAGCACGATACAGCCTCCAGCGTGTATACAAGTCACCCATTCTATCCTTGAGTATTGTTCAGGGCGTCTTATAGATGAACCTTCTTGATTTTTAGCTCACCAGAGTTAGTTCAACGGGTACTATGCTACCTGAAGTGGCACATTTTTGTCCTTTTTTGGAGAGATTTCGGGTTTACTACGATACAGACTCCGGAGTGTATATAAGTGGCCAATTTTATAATTGGATATTTTCCAAGGTGTCTCACATATGTATCCTTTTGATTTTTAGATAACGTAGAGTACAACGGGTCCTATAGGTGTTGGAAATGATTCAGCATTTCTATTTCACCTACTGATGAATTGAGTATCACAATATTAAGAACTGATCGAAAATTTTATATAAATGTGACACCCGGTAGTATAGAAATACAATATTATTTTGTCCTCATTAAATACTTAAAAGATTTGCACCTACTTTTACTTTTCCTTGTAAATATTTCAACCTTGTGAAATAGTAAAAGACCATATAAGGACAACATGTTATTCTGCTAGAAAACTGATACACACATACGTATACCTATACTCATACAGTCTAATTTTCATTATTAAATAAATGCTTAAAATATTCAGTTCAATCGTCACAGTCGTACCGCGAAAGGGGTATCTGATAATATATCATATTTTAGCAATAATTTATAACACAGAAAGTCGAAAGAAATTGATAAGTGATGAATTATTCACCTTAAACAATGAAAAAATATAAGAAGATTTTGTAATGATTTAATAAGCGTCCTTGTGCAAATTTAAAATAACGCCTCATATTTGTATTACGTTCATATGAGAGTACAGATATGGCAGAAGTTAGGTATTATTATCCACTATTGAAATAGTACATTATGTTACTAGGAGTAGAAGGCTATCACTATTGTTGGCCCAAATTCTGTGTGCAAACTGGGCGAAACATATAATGGGTCATCTGCTCCGAGTGACATATACTATTTTTTCTTCAAGTGTTAAAATAACGCAATTTATAAGTAGAAAAAAATTGAATACATTGTTTATATATCAACCATTTATTAATACAAATATGAAGGTATAGGTGTTTTAAGTTCGATATACGTTAATTGTTGTCAATTTAAATATTGTAATGTTTTTCTTATTTATTTAAACTGTAAACGGTGTAACGGCTGAATTTTTCGTTACGTCTATTGTATATAATTACCATTTGTATATAGTATTTGCCTGCTGGAATTTGTATATATTTCTATCAATTGATAGAGCTTCAGTAGTTTAATAATTTCTGTCAGCCCAGAGTTTTAGGGATTACTCTGCCATCATCCTTCCGGCGAAGTGGTGCGGGCTGTAACCAAACCTGTCTTAACATCTTGACAACAATTTTATATTTGTCGCTAGGTAAGTGGGAAGAGTGTGTAAAGATTTGATATATTATGATACAAAATGAGCGCCTACCTTTGTGAATGTCCGCAGCTAGGTTTGTTAGATTTTTCCTTGTTTCTTATAATTCATCATTAAGGGGTTGTAAGGGGTTTTCTCTCTTGTGGATTTTACTATAGTTTTTAGTTACCGTGGGGCTACTGATTTTTAATATTTTGATTATATCACCCTTGGAGTGCAGCCAAAGTAGTCCAAATACTTTGTCCGCTTCAGCTTGATAAGTGCTAAAACTTATTAGGGTGCAGTTATAAATAACTGACTCCTTGACATGAAGTCTAAAACATTTCAAGTAGTAATTATATTTGATAATTACTACATACTTTACCTTTGAGTAAGAGGTACCTTTTCTTCATTTATTTACCATATTCTAGCTTTAGTAAAGACGTACTAGTTAGAAATCTTCTGTGTAGGATAGCATTCGAATATATTCTAACATCTACTCAATGATACATCACTGTTTATTTGCATCTGTTTTGTATGATAATTTCGAGTATTTAGCTTTATTCGTTAACATTGGCAGGGGTACTATGGTACTACGATTATTTGGAATCTTCTAAATAATTGGTAATACATAAATATTTCTGTTTTGTTTACATTTTATAAAGTGAAGTTGTGTTGTTTGAATTTGACAATTGCTCGATGACAGATGTGTGTTGGGTGAATGCGTTCGTTTCTCATTTCGTGCGATGGGAACGCATAGAGTAGTTGAGATTTCTGTTTAGCTAGAGCGTTTGTTCTGTGACATAGACAAATATTGTCGCCCCGTTTTCTGGAATAGTTAGGGCGTTTGAACGACGTTGGTCAGAAAATGCATTCTGTTGTACTTGCGAACTCGTATTGGCTTACATAGAGGGTACTGTTGCACTTTATGACTGGATCGGTGCGGAACAGGCTCGGTGTAGTGTGAAGTGTAGTTCGGATGTATTGTTCTGTGTGGGTGGTCTACGGAAGTTGAAAAGATAAATGTCATTTTTCCTTCTGCTGTTTCCTGGAGAACACATGTTAGTTGGCTGATATACTTCGATTGTGCTTCAGAAGAGTATCCTAATGTTGTTAATGACTGGGTAGTCATCCCCTTGTGGGTTTGGTAGGTTCTCTTTTAAATAATTTGCGGAATATACGGTTTAGTATTTTGTTCTACACGATATGGCTACTTACTAATTTATTTAAACACTAACTCACTAACACTTAATTTATATATACTTAACTAATCACTTAATTATTAATTTATATTACCGTATATTCACTCAAACTAATTTATATAAACACTTTATATTCACTTATTTACTTTTTTATCCCACGATGTCAAATTATCCACTCACTGGTCCGCTGATCGGTCCTTTTTATATACTAGTGCCTTTTTTACTAGAGAATTCTGGGCTGCGGCTTACACAAAACAAATGCCTTTCGCGATATTTCTCGATTGCCGGCTCAATCTTTGAAAGACCTTCCGAGAACATGTCTATAAAAACTGTCACAGTAAATCCCAATAGACCTTCCCAGAATTTGGCGCGCTCGCCATTTTTTTTAACTCCGTTAACATAAGGTTACAGGACCGTACTTAGTATCTGCTTCGGTGTGCGAGTTCGTAACAATATTAATCTTCTAAAGAATATTTTTTTGCATTCTCCTGTTTTCTAATGGAAAAGCATAAAGTGTATCTTTATAAATTTATTTTCATTTTTATATTTTACAAGTATAATCCATCCAAGTATTTTCTCATTGAGGTGCATAACATAATTGTAAACTTATAGAAAACAGAAATATATTTTCCACTCAAAGTTTTTGTATTTTATTTTCAAATTTAATATATGATACAAAATCACAAGAAATAAAAAAATATTTAAAACAGTAAAAATACTCTTTTATATAACACAGGACGATTCTGATCGACAAATAAAAACAAAACATTATATGACAAAGCTGATCTACCAACTATCAAAGACTTTATAACCAAAATCTCAACGAACTTTTATAATCATTGTCTGCCAAAGGATCTTCGAAAGAATCTCATAGACGCAAATCCCGCAGGAGACATCCGAGATAGTGGGTGTAGGCTTCTGCATGGCACGTTAATAACATAACTAGGATGTTTAACTCCAAACCCTTATTATTACAAACATGTAAATCAATTCCAAACAAACAAATTATCATAAAATCAACGTCAGTCAAGTTGCCGTCCCCAAATCTAAAAACCCCATGTCATTTTTGAAACCCTGTTTTTTAGCTACTTTTCAGGGATAGCCTAGCCGAAATATTCTGGGAGTCACAAACTATTCAAGGGACAAAGTTGTTGCAGAAAGTGAGACCAACTGGATAATGCTATATAGTAAGGAGCCATATTCACCACCCACACACACACAGTATAAAGAAAATTGGCCAGAACATCGGCACTTAGGATATAGAATTTTCAATATACTGCAATAGGGAACAATTATTTTATAAATGAAGACTATTTTATTATATATCATATACGGATTCGTTTACGTATACGGAGAAGGGACGTTACAATCCGTTCCACGTATAGTATCGGCTGAGCCGTAACGGGTCTACTCATGCGCAGTTCGTTACGGATACGGATACGTGAGAAATTTAAGAGAAGTTAAAAGTACCTAATGTAAACAATTAGATACCTTAACCTAACCAAGGACGCCACAAAACACGTGGTTACACACTAACGGAACGATAACTCGAGAGTAGAGAGGACAGATCAGAAGAAATACCGCAGTCCCGATCGTTCACGGATCTTGACTGTCGTTGCGCATTGACGAACAGAAAATTTGAAAGAACTGATCGGTGCCAGACCAGATCGTTCGAAAATCTCATCCGTGTATGCCTAGCTAATGTATTCCGATAGTATAAAAGTCTACCATTCCTTGGGCCATATGCTTCCAAAAAACTGCAATTCAGAAGTATCATATTATTTACCCCGTCACGGAGTATTCATCGAAACCAATCAAACCACTAAGCAGCATGTCGTGTTCGATGGATCGGCTCGAACAGACACCGGTGTATCACTAAATGATTTGCAATTTGTTGGCTCTACTACCCAGGACGATCTTCTATCCATTTTACTCAGATTTCGTCAACACCAACTCCAGAAAATACTTTGAAGTGAAACTCAAGACGCGCAAGAGCTCGAACTTAATACTGTTACTTATGGTACGGCTTCCTCACCTTGGCTAAGTGTTAAATGGTTAAAACAACTAGCCTTGGAAAATTCCGATGTGTACCCCAAAGCGTTCAAAGTTATTGCAAGAGATTTCTATATGGACGATCTTATTAATGGGGGTAATACAGAAGAGGAAGTTATAAAACTTTGTGATAAAATCACAACTATCTTTTGTCAGGTTGTTTTCCTTCACAGAAATGGGCATCTAATAGCAGAACTCTTCTTGATTATGAACAAGCCAAAGAACCTACTATTTTTAAGTTTGGGGATGGTGAAAAAACCAAAGCTTTGGCTATATTTTGGTCTCCTTGTCCCGATTTACTCAAATATAATATAAGTTCACCCTCCTTCAAATGAATTACTAAACACCTTGGATTGAGCGACATTTCTCAGATTTTTTAACCCATGAGGCTCTTGGGACCTTATATTATAGTTGGCAAGATAATCATACAAAAATAGACCTCCTGGGACGAATCCTTACCCTCAGACCTAGACACACAGTGGAGAGATTTTCGTCGACAATTTCAAAATTTAAACCGATTGGAAATACCTAGGTGTGTTGTATGTGCAAACTGTATTGATCTCCAAATTCATGAATTTTCTAATGCATCCATAGAGGCGTACAGCGCTTGTTTGTATGTTCGTAGCGTCGATCGAAATGAATCAGTAACCGTGATATTTCTGTCTGTAAAAACCAAGATAGCTCCGTTAAAAACCCTTACCGTACCCAGACTGGAACTTTATGCCGCTCAACTGCTAACCATGCTATTTTAAAAGGTGACGTCATGAAATACAAGTACCTTGTATTTCATCGGTTTGCAGCGCTTAAAGTGAATGTTTATGGTTAGAGTGAAAAAAAGTAAAAAAGCGTTAAAAAAAGTGCCATAACGTTAACTTTATTTCACGCTTCCCATAAGCTAACACAATGAATCTTGGCATCGAGGATGGACTTGCATGAAACTTGGAATACGTATAATTATAATTTACCGAAGGAGCTTAATTAAAATATCCCAAATTTCTATTTGAATTTTATTTTTTTGTATAGGGCTGTAGAAAAATTATGTATGAAACAAGTGCATAAAGTGTTTTTTTTCACTCATGGAATTGCCGTCAACTTTTTCCATTCGTGAAAAAAAGTACCACTTTATGCACTTGTTGCATAAATTACTATTATCTAATTTTGACATATAAAGTGACATTTTTCAAAGCTGACTTCCGTTAGCAAACGTCACATTTTTCGTAACCAGTTACATAATAAAAAATATTATGTAACTGGTGATGAACAATTAATTTTATTACCAGTTAATAAAAACAAGAGAGAAAAGAAGAAAGTTTAATGTCATATTATAGAAAAATAACAACAACTAGAACTGAAGAGAATTACTAACAATAAGAACAACTAGAACAATTTACTTTTTATTTTATGCATTATAAATATTTATGACACAATTCGAACAGTTTGTAAGGTTATCCCCCGCAGAATTAGAAGTTGACGTAATTTCGCGATGCATAACTGATCTTAAACACATAAAATTAACTAAATTTTCTTCTTGTCAAAATTAGATAAAATCTTGTATGAAACACGTTATGAAATGCTTTTTTTTGTGTAACTCGTGTCATTTTGCGGGACCTTGCTCGCCCCGCTACGCGGAGCTCGCTCGTTCTGCAAAAATTTCACTCGTTACACACAATGATGCATTTCATAACTGTTTACATAAATAGCTATTAATAATCCAACATGTCGCCTTGTAAAGGTTAAGAGGGGCCTCACATTTTAGGAACCTGAAAACAGTTGGCACCCGTGATTTGCAACAAAATTTAGGTCATTTTGTATACAACAAATCTAAAGAACGCAGGGAAATTAAGTGTTGAAATTTTAACACAATATAACTTGGATCTTTGTCTTGGGGATCAAGTATTTTGGTTGAGTTTTTATTGTTATAAAAAAGATATAAGCCATTAAGTGATGGTGTGATTTTGACAGTTTTGACAATTTGTGGTCACCAATCTGGACACCAAAACCTGATCCCCGAAAGGAAGCCTAGAGAATTCGATTCTGAAAATATGAAATCTCAAATCATTGTATTTTTTGAGATTTGTTGTGCGCACATTTTTGCAAACGAACATCTTTTTACTTTAGTTCAACCGCTCCACCGTCTTGATGCATGGCGCTGTATAGAACAATATAGAACATTGACAGAAGACGACGGTCAATTCATAGAAAAATAATATTATAACTTTCTCTATGGGTCAAATACTGTTGTCATATGTTTTGTGTTCATAAAAATATCCCAAATTCATAGTTTAGTGTGTATTGTATTTGTAAGTGATTATAATTAGGTAATTTTCATGCTAAATAAGTAAATGTGTGCTTCGTAAATGCTATTTATATTTACTCCACAAGATTGTGTTTAGTGCTTCATGCTTCGTTGCAACAAAAATGCACTTTTTGCACCTATTACACAAATAACTACTTTTTAATGTTATTCTTATTTATTGTTGGTAAATACATCAAAGTGATTCAATATATTATGTGAGAATGATTTTGAGTTTTTGTTCTTTGGTATAAATATATCATGTTTATACCTAATAATAGTAATTGTGATTCCGCTTTAATTGAATTTTATTGTTGTGTTTTTCTAGACAAATTTTGTTCTTCATGAGGTCAATTATTTCGCTCATTGTATTTGTTTGTAAATTCAGTTTTGATGCAGAGTGGAGGCATTTTATTTCAAGTAGTGCATCATCACCTACAAGCCCTAAAATATTTTATCAATAAATGTATGTCATTCAATATACAAAAAGAATTTATAACACATGGTGATTATTTGTTATGTTAAATATATTTACCATCAGGAGAAGCACCTAGTAACCCGTGTTGAACATCTACCCACAATCCTAATCAACCACCACAACATCTTGTACTTGTTCAAAAATGCTCTTAGCCACTTTTCCCTTAAGAGTTCCATACTCCATTACCTCCGTCATACAATAAGTCTTTTTAAGAATAGTTTTAACAAGAGAATGACAAGGTGTATTTGTTTTTCTCATAACAACCTGTCCAAAGATTGTATAAGAAATTAGGATGGTTATCCACTTTTTAGCTTGCCTTAGCCTATGCACCACAGATAATAGTAATTGTTGAATAAAATTAATGAATGAAGTAGGTAACATTGAATTTTAAAAATATTTGAACCATAAATATTTTAAAACTTTGTCTAGCTAATAGTCGAAATTTCCTTGCAAATTGTTTGATTATATAAGCATTTAAAAAAATCAAAGAAAATAAGAAACCAAATTATTATTAAAGGATGACTTAGTAATAGTCTTAGTTGTCGATATTAAAAAAAAATTGTAAAACAAAGGACGACTAAAAAGTTAATTCTGTCTACTTGTTGCACTTCGGGGGCTGTATCGAGTTATACAGATAGGTTTTCTTTTCTAAAAACCATTTTTTTGTGTTGTTCTTGCTGAAAAACGTAAAAACAACTCAAAAAATACCAAATTCCAACTTTTTTTTGGGTAAACCTATACTTTTCCCGCATATTAGATGGGTTGGATGGAAAAGTAATAATACCAATAATGTATTATACAAAAACAAAAAAAATATTTACCATTCAGGTGATTACACATATGTGTATCTGTCATGGAAAAAAGAGAATGAACCAACTATTTTTTTGTATAATAAAGGAAAAATGTTTCAGTTCCAATCTCCTCAACACATATGATCAATCTTTTTTTTATTAGTTGTTATAGTTGCTTTGTAAGTTTTTTAAACGTTTGCTATTTTAAATTTAAATTCTTAACTGTACCTTACTTTCCTCTTTCTATTAAATGTAAAGCATTGTATTACAGGTAAATATTTCTTTGTATAATAAATTTGGAAACTTTTTGTTTATATTATTTATTTCTAGATAAAATTGAATATATTTACACATGTAGTTGAAAAAAGAGCCTACATGGCAAATAAAATTTGAAAGCAACCAACAGGAACTCTGAAACTGATACAAATATGATTAGATTGAGGCAAAGACATGACGTCCTGTGTTTTCAGACTAAATGGCCTATTTTAAATCATGTAAATTTGCAACTTTTCCGCAGTTTAATTTTCTTAGCATGAAACAAACAAAAATTTATAATCATGAAAAAATTTTACTATGTTAATATAAATGGTACAAATTTTGAAAGGTAGAATGTTTTTAAAGTATGTATATTTTTCTTCCATTCTTAATTTCTAGCAATTTCCGCAGTGCTGTCACTTGGTATCCATATTATTAAATAGCACATGTCCTTTCATGCAATATGTAATGCACCTTGTATCAGGTTATAATAGTTATATTTTTCAATTATCATTATTATATATCCATCAAAATGAATTATGCAATTCTTGTCTTTTGAGAGCGGTTTTAATTTTTCTTCATTCAGATACTTCAAAGGTCACTTCACTTCAATTAAGCATTTTTCGCTAACAAACCCATATTATCATTAAAACACGGTTTCAAGAGAATGTTGAAAGATGGTTTGATGATACTAGAACAAACCATTAGTATTATTTATCTCACATTTTCACAATAATCAAATAATCCAGTAAACATAACCTCAAACATAGCTTTTTAAAAAAAAAATACGGATTGCAGCATAATTTACATTATCATAACTATAATTTTTGATATCGGGTCGATACGATTACGTACTTTTTAACAATTTATTCCTTTCAAAAACATTTATGAAACTCTTAAATAATCAAAAATCTACACTTAAATCCAAATTATGTCAACAAATTTTGTTTGGAACCGTGTATATAATATTCTCTTATCTATGCACAGGTGTTCTGTGGTTTGGATGCAACATAAAAAACAGTGATAAGGTTTCTGTGCTCACAAGAAGTTGAATTATTTGAAATGAAAACATTCGAACAGAGATGCGTTTCTTTGAACCGTCAAGAGTGGAAAGACAGAGAAAGAAAATATGTTGAATAAGTAAAAGCCGATTCAGTACTACTATCTTCATCTATCGTAAATATTAGGAACCAAATAATTACTAAATTAGTAACTAGTATTGTGTAGGTTTTTAGGTTTATATACCTGTGAGGAGGCCCCTATTAATATCCAGGTATTAGGTATTGTTATTAATATTTTAGCTAAGCGAATTGAGCTCTTCGTGCTTTAATTTTTGCAAATTGTTTAATTAAATCTTCGATGTCTAATTCTTCTAGCTGGTCCGATTCTATTCAAATGATGGCAAGATTTTTTTGTCGGTTTTACTTCAAGGTCGATCTTAAATATTTTTTTATTATATTGAGTTTTGAAGAAGATCGTTATGCGGTAGCAACCGAAACCGGCAATTCGTTTAAATAAATATCTGATTCCATTTCGCAAATGTGAATGGTACGATGTGCTCTATATGTTCTCTGGCTGTGTGAATTGTCATGACTTGCTTAGTAAAAAGCCCACCCTAATTCACATTTACTTGCTAGTGGAGCATTTTCTGGCCAACGCCGTATCTGACGAGTGATGATAGTATCAATGTTGTCCTGACCAATTAAGAGTACGGGTTATTTATCATGAATATCTCTCACTGGTAGATTTCTCAAATTAACAAATTTCGACATTTCTGTCATTTTGACATTATGCGGCGGCAATGCACATACAAATGATAGAGGTAAGACGGGAAACTCACTGACAAAAAATGCCTCGGCAGATGTGCTGTCATCTTTACTTGTCACTAAAAACTAAGAGAAGGGTTCTGTCGTCGATTCTAGCTTTTATATGGTGGTAAATTCGAATTGTGTGATATAGCGGAAAATTTAAATTCGATTGCTTTATAATTTCTAAGAATGGGGAAAGGCTGCAACATCTTAGTTCAAATTTAGTTTAGAGTATAATTCTACAAAACATCGTATTACATACATATCTAACAGATTTTATAATTAATGTCATACTTTTTATTTTTGGAGGATTGCAAGAATATTTTGTGGTTTAAGTGGAAAGGAAAAGCAACTGTCTTCTAAATTATCCCCAGAAATAAAGTCTACAAAAACAATATACATAGTAGTTTAAATCTGATAGTATTACAATAAAATGCTTACCAGGTAAATTTAAAACATGAAGTGCAAATTTTTTTAGTTTTCCCCCTTCGTTACATACATCCAAAAAATGATTACCACAAACTACTTTCCTCCTTAAAATGCTTCTTGGCTGGTTAAATAAACTGGGATTATTGAGTCATTTCAATCAAATATTTTTTATATGCTCGTCCGCGGGAATAAAATATATGTAAAATATTAATATAAATTACTAATTTTGATTATAATGATATTTATAAACTACCTTTGAGCATCTTGATCTTGGTTAAAGCAATTGGGAACAACACGCTCTCGAGGGGCTGACATTTTGAATTAAATCAATAAACAAACAATGTGATGACTAAGTTATTGAAATTGGAATTTTAGTTTAGTTTTAACTAACTTCAATCAGTTTGAACCCGTAACAACATTTCTCCCATTACCACTCTGTTTTTAGTCACTAGTGCTACATCGTCGGCATATGCTATTACTTGTCCTCCTCTGGTCCTTAAATTTCCTTTACATATTTTTTTCAACGTATATTCTAGTGCCAAATTGAATAGTGTTGCCGACAGAGAGTCTCCTTGCTTGACTCCTTTATTATATGTAAACTTCTCTGTTTTCCCTATTTGTGTTATTACTTCTGCTACGCTTTGCTCTAGTGTCATTTTTATTAATCTGATCAGTTTATTATTGACTCTCATTTCATTCAGCGTTTTCAGTAATTGATTCCTTTTCTATAATAGATTACATAAATAAAATCTCATTTGACGTCACTTTTCCACAGAATTCAAAATGAATATCAGAAAGAAAGTAATTCTTAAAAAATATTTCATAATTTCACCTGAATATCTGCCAAAAAAAACAAAAAGTTTCTGTATGTTTGTAGTTTATTATTACATTAAAACATATATCCATACGTAGGTACTTTCAGACGCTTCCTGTTATTTTGTAGTACGGTTCGATAATGTAGTCAAATAATAATTTGTGACCACAAGCAAAGATATTTTTATTATTAAAACAATAGTGTTTTTAAATGAAACTAAAGGTCTCTAGTTAATTCCACAATATAATACAAGTTATTGAAAATTCTAAAAAATTGACAATTGTTTCGATAAATCAATATCATCGTCAGAATGACAGAAGTTACATTTCATTTTATGCCTACCTGATGTTTAGTAGTTAATTTTGGCTAGACCAAGAAGTAACCTAACTTGTGATTGGCTTAATATATGTTTATAGAAAAAAGAAGAAGATGTGATATTACAAATATTGAAGCTTAGATATTATTAGCCCTATGGTGATATCCTGGACATCATTTTTCCAATTAAGATCAGTATAACTGTGCAATGATATAGAAAACCAGGAAAACTATATCTGCTGATCTTTACAATTATCACTTAAGAAGACAGTTTATTAGTGGAGAATTCCCTAGATTTAACTGTTCATTGACAACTTCATATTGTGGTTTTCTTAAATGTCTTCTAATTTCCAGTTCTTCAAGGAAATCCAGTTCTTGTTTCTTTTCACAAATATGCAGTACTTCTAGTTCTGTGTTAGGTGTCAATGAATGATTGGTGTCAAGTAGATGTTTTGCGTAGTGGGATTTATCGGGTTGTTTTAATCTGTATGCTCGTAAGTGCTCACTGTATCGTACTTCAAAATTCCTAAGGGTCTGACCCAAATAGACAGCATTACATTCTGGACATTTGAGTTTATATATACCTGACTTCTTTAATAGTGGTATTTTTGTTTTTACATTTAACAATTTTGTACTAACGTTACTTTCTGTTTTAAAAGAAATTGTTGTATTCGTTGCTGAAGATATTATCTTTGAAATATTATTAGAAATATTTCCTGCATATGTGATGGTTTTATAAGTTTTAATTTCATCAGCTTGTTTAGGATATATTAGTTGTAATGCCACTTTTTTCTCTTTTTTACTAATTAGCCTATTTATCATATCTAATGGATAACCGTTAGATGTTGCTATTTGTCTAATTGTATTAATCTCTCTATCAAAATTACATTTGTTCATAGGAACTGAAAAAGCTCTACGTATCATTGAATTATATGCCGCTAGTCTGTGTGAGACAGGGTGATTAGAATTGAATGGAATTGTCACATCAGTCTGTGTTGGTTTTCGGTAAATTGAATAATCAAGTACATTATTAACTCTTTGAATTTTTAAATCAAGAGAATTGATTGAGCTATTTTCTTCAATTTCTAATGTAAATTTAATTTTCGGGTGTAAATTATTGATGTGGTTGAAAAATACATCTAATTGTCGTTCACTACCCATAAAACAAGCTAATATGTGTGAACGACAATTAGATGTATTTTTCAACCACATCAATAATTTACACCCGAAAATTAAATTTACATTAGAAATTGAAGAAAATAGCTTAATCAATTTTCTTGATTTAAAAATTCAAAGAGTTAATAATGTACTTGATTATTCAATTTACCGAAAACCAACACAGACTGATGTGACAATTCCATTCAATTCTAATCACCCTGTCTCACACAGACTAGCGGCATATAATTCAATGATACATAGAGATTTTTCAGTTCCTATGAACAAATGTAATTTTGATAGAGAGATTAATACAATTAGACAAATAGCAACATCTAACGGTTATCCATTAGGCTAATTAGTAAAAAAGAGAAAAAAGTGGCATTACAACTAATATATCCTAAACAAGCTGATGAAATTAAAACTTATAAAACCATCACATATGCAGGAAATATTTCTAATAATATTTCAAAGATAATATCTTCAGCAACGAATACAACAATTTCTTTTAAAACAGAAAGTAACGTTAGTACAAAATTGTTAAATGTAAAAACAAAAATACCACTATTAAAGAAGTCAGGTATATATAAACTCAAATGTCCAGAATGTAATGCTGTCTATTTGGGTCATACCCTTAGGAATTTTGAAGTACGATACAGTGAGCACTTACGAGCATACAGATTAAAACAACCAGATAAATCCCACTACGCAAAACATCTACTTGACACCAATCATTCATTGACACCTAACACAGAACTAGAAGTACTGCATATTTGTGAAAAAAAACAAGAACTGGATTTCCTTGAAGAACTGGAAATTAGAAGACATTTAAGAAACCCACAATATGAAGTTGTCAATGAACAGTTAAATCTAGGGAATTCTCCACTAATAAACTGTCTTCTTAAGTGATAATTGTAAAGATCAGCAGATATAGTTTTCCTGGTTTTCTATATCATTGCACAGTTATACTGATCTTAATTGGAAAAATGATATCCAGGATATCACCATAGGGCTAATAATATCTAAGCTTCAATATTTGTAATATCACATCTTCTTCTTTTTTCTATAGACATATATTAAGCCAATCACAAGTTAGGTTACTTCTTGGTCTAGCCAAAATTAACTACTAAACATCAGGTAGGCATAAAATGAAATGTAACTTCTGTCATTCTGACGATGATATTGATTTATCGAAACAATTGTCAATTTTTTAGAATTTTCAATAACTTGTATTATATTGTGGAATTAACTAGAGATTTTGAGTTTCATTTAAAAACACTAATATGAGCATATTCCACGAAGTAAGGGTCGAGACAGTCAATTTCATTAAAACAACAAACAAGATTATTGAATATTCTCAGAAGAAATCAATTATTATTACCCTATTACATTATTACCAGAAACTTTTTTCCGGCTGAAAGTGGACTGACATCTCTAGATTTTGTTTATGGGCTCATAATGGATGTGGACGAGTCAAACATAGCTGTGGAGAAACCGGCATTTACATGATTTGGAGCACGAGTCTGCCATTACCAAAGATTTAGCGTGCTATAAGCTGTAAGTAGTAGGGGAGAGTTGGACAAAACCGGGTACCAGTACAAAAACTGACTACTTCTTCTGCTATGTTAGAGTAGCAAACGTTTGCTACAGATAGAAATATTCTCAAATGACTTAAGGTTGATATACCAATGTCAATTTTTATAAATATTCTTAAATTTTTTATTTTTTTTATTTTTAAGAAAATATTGCAAAATACCCGGTTTTGTCCAACCGGTATGATAAAACCGGGTAGTAACTTAATTACCATGTAAAAAGACTGATAGGCAGAAAATAAAATATTTATTGAAAATATGTGAACAAACATTGAAAATCTATGAAGAGAAGTCGCAAACAAAAACTACATCTACATCATCATAGGCACTACAGGCTTCATTCATTTGTTGCAAGACACACATTTTATCCAGCCTTCCTTTGCCTTTGAGTTTGAATATAATTCATTGCAATACAGACACGCATTGTCATTATTATCTTCTTCCTCCGAACTATCAGAATCTGCAATCTTTAATTTCGGAACCAATTTTGTTTTTGGTGCAGCCTTTTTTACCACATTTTTTCCTTTTTTTGTCCGGTTCATCTAGCTTTAATTTTATTACGACTGGAGATTTTTTAAAATTTGCCTCTAACTCAGACTTATAAGGAGATGATGTTATTACAGCAGCCTTTCCTCTTCTCCTGTTATCGTTGGATGGCTTCCTGGTTGCCTTAGGGATCAGATTTAGTGGTGGCTTGTTTAGAAAATGAAGAGATGTTAGTATGATTTGCAGTGTGAGAGTTTAAGGAGCTACAGCTTGGATGGGGAGAATCGATACGGCTACAGCTTGGTTTGGGGAGAATCGATACGGCTACAGCTTGGTTGGGGAGAATCGATAGGGGGAGGTAACGGAGCTAATAATTGTGTAGCTGTCAGCTTTGTAGTTGAAGTAGAATCTTTATCGAGATCTTTGCCTAAATCCTTGTTCAAATTGGGTGTCGTAGATTCATCTTCTGTATATTTAGTTCTCGCTCTGTAGTTTCTGAGAGAGCAAACATCCACTCAGAAAAACTTCAGGATTAAGCGGATAAATTCCAGACTTCCTGAAACCATTTATTGCAGTTTGCAGAACTGCCTATTTAACAAAAGCCTCACCAAAGAGTTCTCCCAACACATAAATTGTAACACGTCTTCCAGGATGCTGGCGCATCCATTTTCTTACTTCTTCTCCATAATATGTGTTCAAGGGAGCCATAAATGACACGTCAAGTGGTTGTAACCGGTGCGTAGTATGCGGTGGAAAGCATATGATAATAACGTGATTTTCTCTGGCCAGATTTATCAACTCCAGGCTTTTTGTATGAGTCACGTGTCCATCAAGAAGCAATAGAACAGGATTTTCTGGTGTCGAGTGAGTAAACTCGATGAACTTTTTAAACCACTTAATAAAAATATCTGTTTGGATCCATCCACTTGGGTGGAACTCGGCAAATGTTCCAGGAGGAGCGTGGTCTAGAAGCTGCGCATTTGGAAGCATTCTAGGAAAAATCAGCATTGTAGGCATATAGGAACCACTTGCGCTCATACAGATTTCGGCGGTAACCAAGGTTCCTCTTTCAGCGGAAACCAGAGCACCAATTTGTCGTTTTCCTCTCATAGATATAACTTTAGATTGCTTGTTGGGGACAGTTGTAATTCCCGTTTCATCAACATTCCATATGCGCTCAGGAGGAAACTTGTAGTGGTTATAAACTTGTGTTAACAGAGTGAAACACTTCCCTACTGCTGCTCGGTTAAATCCTATAGCTCGTTCAATTGAAGTAGCTTCTGGAGTCCTTAATCGAAGATTTGGATGCCGTGACAAAAACGAATAAAGCCAACATTTATCAGCCATTTTCTTTTCTGTATTAATATTGTGGTTGATGTTATTCTGCACGGCTAGTTCGTAAGCAAGAATTCTTAGCTCAGATAAAGTAAATCCGAATAGTCTGCTTTCCATTTGTAAGATATGCGAAGCTAGCTCATCCTCTTGGGCAACGCTAAACACAGGCTTGTACCGACCCAGACCTAAAATTATTTTTATTTTAAATAAGAAAACAGAAATAAATTAAAGGTAATCCCTACCTTTCTTACTAGCTTCTTCAACAGAGTTACCATTTCTTACTTTTTTCACACGATCTTCTAGAGTGGATTGAGGAACATTAGAACTTCGAGAGGCTCTTTTGTATCCCATCCTATGTTCTAGCACTTCAACTATTGCATTTTGCATGCTTTCTTGATCCCACTGACGACGAGTACTTTTTCTTATATAATGCGACATGTTGTAGTTAGCTAAAAGCAAAAGAACAGCTGTAGAAACTGGAAGTAACCAAAGGTCTGATAAAATCGGGTACGCGGTTTTGTCGATTTTCGGACTACTCGGTTTTGTCCAAGTCGTAAACAAGACATTAAATATAATTTAAATTTTTAGGTTATGGAATGATATTCAAAATTTTTGGTCAAATTAAAGGTAATACAGTATTCCCCAAAATAAACAGTACCGAAAATAAAAATAAGAATTAATTTTTAATTTCTGTAATGTAACTGTTCAAAATGTTCACAATTTCGACGCAAACAAGCTTCATATCGATTTTGTAAGTCAATAAACATATTTATAAAAAGTGGTTGATGTAACTGCCGAAAAATATTTTGTATTCTTTCGCGTAGTTCGGCAATATTCGCCGGCGGATTTTCCGAGTGAAATATTTTGTCCTTCATTATGCCCCAAATGTATGCGTCAGGTGGCGTCAGATCAGGTGAATGAGAAGGATATTCGAAGTCTGTTCCCCGAGAAATTATTCTATTATCGAAATGCTGACGGAGTAAGTCTAAGGTGCGCACAGCTGTATGGCTCGTTGCACCATCTTGTTGGAACCATTGTGTGCGAAACTGTAGATTTCGTGCACGGCAAAAATTATTCAGATCTCTCACAAAAGGTATAATAATTTTCTCTCTATAACGCTCTTGGTTGACAGTAAGTGGATTCTGATTATCATCTTCAACGAAATAAGGACCAATCATTCCATGACCAGATACCGCGCACCAAACGGTAACTCGAAGACAGTGGAGTGGTTTCTCTACAGTGACATCAGGACGTTCAAATCCAAGGAATCTGGTTGTTTGTCGATTAATATAGCCGCTAAGATGAACGTGACCCTCGTCTGAAAACCATATGTTTTTCAAAAATTCGGGATCTTCGTAAATTAAACTCAACATGCGACCACAGTAAATTTCTCTTGCACGTTTGTCCGCAGCATTTAGTCGTTGTCCAACTTGAATACGGTATGGATAACCACCAATTGATTTGAACATGCGACGTAAAGACGTTTAACTAATGTTGAGTTTACATGCAGTTCTTACAAGACTTCTTTGAGGTGATTGCACAACTTGGTTCAAAACACGTCCTTCATTTTCGTAAGTGCATACTGTTTTTCGACGACCTGAAGAACCTTTACGTTGACACATTACACTACCAGTGCGACGAAATTTTTCAACAACAGCTAACATCACACTTTTACTAGGAGCTGCTTTATTAAATTTTTGTTGATATTTTATTGACACCTGTTCTAAGCTTGGACCATCATTACGACCTTTTCCGTATGAACGAAAATAATGCTCTACCAAAAAAACTTTTTCTTCCGTTGTTAGAACCATTTTTAAATCAAATTTACCTGCAGCGTACTATTAATATATCAACTAATGACAATTAAGTCAAATATGACAAATACATATTACATAAACAACTCCACAGCACTCTCTGTTTCGGTACTGTTTATTTTGGCGGATACCGTATATGAGGTTACATGTATTAAATTTTGAAATGGTCATTAGTTATTCAGTAGAGGAAAAAAAACTATAAACTAACCTTAAAAATCGAGTTTACTACCTCAAAAACCAGGCGAGGTCTTACTGCTCCGGCACAGGTTACTCAAATGATGTAGAAATTGATACACGCGACTGTTGGCGGTTTAGGGACACTAATTTTAACATTGTGTGATAGATGGCAGCAGTTAGTTAGATGAATTAAGGGGTACCCGGTTTTATCAACCTACCCGGTTTTGTCCAACTCTCCCCTACAAGTCTGCCAGTGTTTTCACGGGAGCGTTTAGCTATTCGAAATAATGTTGATATTGCTTTTTTACTCTTAGCATAGTAAATAGGAAATTGCCTCAATGTATAGGTTAACAGTTAATTGATTATTACAAGTGTTACGTAATATGTATAATTACCTAACACTTTAATTCGTACTATGATTATGCTGGTAACACTATAGCAAAATAAACAGAAAAACTCATAATTTAAGAAGAAAAAAATCAAGGTTATATAGAAAAGGAGATTTGGTAGCCATTAAAAGAACCCAATTTGGAGTAGGAATTAACGTTCATAAGAAATTTCTAGGACCCTATGAAGTCACAAAGGTAAAACCCAATGACAGATATGACGTAATGAGAGTGGGCCATCATAAGGGACCAGTGCGTACTTCTACATCTGCAGAGTTCATGAAACCTTGGGTTGATAACCAAAGTGAATCCGGGTCGGATTCATAATAGGATGGCCGAATGTAGATAATTGAATTTTTAATGTGTTTAGTTGGTGTTATTGTTGGGATTTTCTTTTGACGTTTTATTGAAGTTTTACTTATTTACATTTAGAACACTTGATGAGAATTATCTTATGACCTTTAGAGTTTTTGGTTGCCGGGGATTCAATAAGCGAGAGAATATTGTGACGGACAACTTCAAAAAATCGACTTGGACTGTAAATTTAGGTATTTTTAGAATAAAATTGTTATATTCACCTCTGGGAATATTATTCAACCTAGACAAACGAAAACCAACCTACATAGATATACTTTTATTGTGTGGGATATTACAGTAAGAATATACACATAATTTGTAGGTACGATTCTTTTTGCGTGTATGTAACTTAACAGGATTTAGGTACTATTTTTTGTCACATAGTTCTCGCCCACTCCGTAGATAGGTGGTAGGTAAAATTTGAAGCGAGGCCAATTGTAATTTATATCGTTTGCCCGGAGCGTATGATTTTGTCTCCGTAAAACCAGGTTATCGTTAAATTTTCGCAGCGATTAAGTAATTTTTTTTTCAGACGCGGTCATATCATTTAATCATCTCTAATAGAATAAAAAAAATTATATTTTCTTCACGCGGAAGCAAAACTTGCAACACTGAATTTTGTTAGTACATACTGAACTGTTTATCGCTAAGATTGATCAAATCAGCAGAATTTTTTTTTCCATTTTATGTACGTAAAGTATGATGACATTCGACAAATAGAAACTAGCGGCGGTCGATTAGTACTTTTGTATAGTAGACAATTATTCTCGCAGTGAGGCAGTAGAGACGAAATCATAAGGTCCATTCACATATTGAAAATTTTGTATATAAGTGTATAGCATTTTTTTGGGGTAATATTAATACAGTGAAATATATAATAATATATTTTTTTATAATTTGTTGGTACCGAAACTTTATTCAGATCCCTACCTCGACTTTCCCTCTAGAGTGAGCAGTGCGTTTGAATACGAGGCTGAAGAAAAATATCAACTCCGTCCTGGCAAAGGTAATTACCCGCTTCAAGCCCAGGAGATCCCCGCCTAAATCGGAATGGATTTTATTTTTTCAGGCTCGGCTGATCTATTTCATTTGGTGACAGAAGTTATTACACTGGTGACAGCGGACCCGAGAGAGAAGGGTCTAATTTTTCCATTGGTGAAAGTATTACAGGGTCTGAATTATTACATCTGGTGACAGCGATTATTAAAGCGCTCTCATTTTATTAAATCATGTTAACTTTATTTAACTGTTAAATAATCATAATAGTTTGTTGGTTTATTATCTTGACGAAAGCGAGTTGTTAATTCGATTCTGGAATATTTAAATCTGTAATAAAGTTGCTGATATTTTAATTGAATGAACTTTGAATATTTGATCTGTAATCCAGGTTTTCAAAAAGTCCACTTGTGTCAGTCGGGTCTTCTTCAAGAATCCTCGTTTAATCTTCGTTTGAATCAGATCTTGATAGCATATCATCAAATGCATTACTCTGTAACAAGTTATGTGTATTAATATTTAAGTCCCGATAGGTAATATATTACATTATACATTATAAAAGACATTCAGATCTATAGTATCTGTAGGAATATTTGTCTTATTAAATAATTTCCAGTTTCTCCTAAATGTATTGCGCCATTATAATATTTAATTAGGTAAGAGCGATCATTATACTTATCCACTACTGTTCCCTTAGTACAACAATTATTTTCTTGAAATTGAACTCCATCACCTTTATGTAAACCCGGTAGGTCTTTTGCACTTTTGTCATAGTTCTATTTTACCTTCATTAAATTTCCTTTTGCCTTTGTAACAACAATATCTTTTTACGCTTTTTGGTAATACATTTATTTTAGGGGTAGGAATATTGGTTTTTATAAGTCGATTTAATAATAATAATGGGCGGGAGTATAACCAATGTTTGGCAGAGGAGTATTTTTATATTTCATTAAAAAATTTGGCAATTCATCAATACTGCTCATCTTTTTTAACATTTTTTTGCAATGTGTACATACCTCTTTACCATGCCATTGGATGATGGTGTTGGGAATTATTAGGTTCTAAAACAATGTTCCCAGTTTTTGCATAAATACTATTCTGCCGTCCTAAGAAAAAACGCAGTAAGTGCAAAAAAGTCGAAAATCAGTTTTTTATCTATACCTATGTATTCGAACGAGCTGAATTCGAATATGCAAGAAAAAATGCAGTATGGAGTAATTTGGTGTATTAATCCACTTTGGAGCTACGCTCTACCAACGTGCGCAGTGACGCCTTGAACAAACTCGCTGTGGTCAAAGACGGTGAACTGTAGTTAAGTTCTTTTATCCTGATCAAAACCAATGAAAAATAGGGTGAAATAATACTCTATTTGTGAAGGAGTATCTATTTCTATTGCAATAGTGGGTTGTAAGACACTGTGTTTTAACTTACAATTCGTAGATACTACATTTTAACTTACTGTCTTAAGTGTACGGACAATAATCAACAAGTAGATTATTTCAACTCACTGAAATCAGCTCAGTTGTCTCCTTTGATTCCAGAGAGTAGGTTCATTTATAAGCGGAAATGTTTGGAAGTAGATCAACAAAAATAATGGCGATGGTGCGCGATAAAGAATTACAGAAAGTGTTGCAGCAGCAAGCAGAGGTATTACCAGAAGTAGAAATGGCTCATCAGGAAATAGATTGTTTGTAGAGAACTGAAAATATCGAAAGTGAGAATGTTCTTATTCCTAAAACTAGTGCAGGACGGAGTGAACTGGTAGAAGTACCAGTTGTTATTCAAGAACTTGTTCGATTAGATGCCCATGAAAGTATTCTCATTATGCCAGAACTAGCGATTGAAAGTCACAAAGAAATAGACGACATACCAATTATATTTCAAGAAGATCTTGAAAACGAGAATAGTACTATTATAGACTTTGTCAGCCTAGCAGAAGGTTGGTAATCTTCTTCACATATTACCAAGGTAATTAATTAACGAAATATTACCATTTCCAGACCCAAACCAGCAGTTATCACAATTGGAAGAAGTATTTCTCGAAGAAGAATCAAGAGAAGAACTAATCCAGATATCACAAGCAGAAATACAATAAACAACTGTCCAGTCAAATGATAGAGGTTAGTATAAGTTGCAATATTCAGAGCATTAATTAGCTCATACTATAATAATGTTTCGGAGTATACAAAGAAAGGAACAGTGAGAAAAAGAAAAATCAAAAGGCCCAAAATTGAAAAATTACAGGAAAAACGATTGAAATTTCAAGAAAATCATAGAGTTTTGGAAGGATGTAATGTCGATAAGTGTAAATTGAAATGTGGTGACAAGTTTGATAATGAGCAAAGGTATAAAAGCAATAGCGAATACTGGAAGTTAAACTGGGAACAACAGAAATCTTTCATTCTACATCAGTGTTCGAGAAATACTGTTAAACGCAGAACGCTCAAAACAGAATCATCTCAACGAAATGTAAATATACAATATTATCTCCATAGTAAAGAAGGTACAAAGCGGCACGTTTGTAAACTATTTTTTTTGACGACTCTCGGTTACAAACCCAAGAACGACGGCATTGTTTTCCGTGCTTTATCAACAGTTGCGAGGTCTTCAAGCACCCCTGCATCCGATCGGCTTGGGCATCAATAAAGCTAAAATTAACAGAGATCAAATACATTTGCACATTGAGTCCTTCCATCCGGAAACCTCATAGGAGGGAACACGCTCCCAACGTTAGATACCTACCGGATGACGTCACAATGAACTTCATATTCAGCGATTTTTGTCGTAAGTACCCGAATACAAAAATTTCATATGAACTATACCGAAAAGTAGTGGGCGAAATGAACATTTATTTCACAAAACTTGGTCACGAACAGTGTGAACACTGTGAGACGTTTCGTTTACACAATTCAGAACATACCAAGAACAATTTAGCCACAAAATGTGAAATATGCAGTAAATGGGCCGCACATATTTCCAAAGTTGTAGAAAGTAGGAAACGTTACAAAAAACATGCAGATACGATATTTGATGAAAACACCCTGTGCATATAAGCTGACTTACAGAAGATAATTATGTTACCATGTATGGATATGTTCAAGGCAGTTATTTTTATCAGACGCCTCACATCTTACAACGAAAGTTTCGTACCGGTGGGAAGAGTGGAGAAATCTCGACGACCATTCGCAGTTTTGTGGCACGAAGCAATAACTTCTCGAAAAAAGGAGGATATTATAAGCACCTTTTACCAATTCTTCTTGCATAATAGGGATACCAAGAATATAATCATTTGGATAGATAATTGTTCCGCTCAGAACAAAAACTGGTGTATGCTCAGTTTTTTTGTGCATATTGTGAACTCTAGCATGGTGTCACTTGGAAGTTTGGAAGTTAATTATTTCGAACCAGGACACACTTTCATGAGTGCCGACAGCTTTTACCACCAAGTCGAATTAAGTTTAAAAAAGAAAAATAAAACATATGATTTCCTGGACTTTGTAGATTCAGTTTCAAAATCAAATTCAGGAAAAGTTGATGTAAAATCCATGCAGATCAACGATTTTTTCCAATGGAAAGACCATCATTCCGTGGCAAAGACTAATAATACAAAACTAAATAATCCTAAGCCATATTTGAGTGATATTGTACAGATCCACGCAGAGCGAGGAAAGTTCACATTGAAGTACAAAACAGATTTCAGTTCCGAAACAGAACTTGAGGTGAATTTCATCAAAAACCCTTCAATGAAAACGATTGGTACTGAACCCACTGCTCTGAGTGTGGACGTCGGCATCGAGAAAACCAAAAAGGAAGCTTTATTGAAAGTAGTGGGACCATTGATGGACAAAACTCGTTTACAGTTCTGGAAAAACCTCCCAGTCAAAAAAGAAAATTAATTCTATTTAAAATACTCATTTATTTGTCCTTAAAGTTGATATTTCGTATCCATTACTATTTTATATGTTACCTATTGATAATTCGTTTCGTTTGTTTTTATTTACCAATGCAGCATTGCAGTTGTGATCTCAGTTTGTGAATAGTAAGAAAAGTTGAATAAAAAACTATTAAAAACACATACTGTTTCATGATTATCAATATATGATTTTTTTTTCATAAATTAAAATACAGTAAGTAGTTACTTACTACGTTTTATTTCATGGAAACGGCTCAACCTCGTGTTCATAATCACAGTAATTGATATATTTTTTGAACTGAATTTCATGAATATATCTTGAATTGAACGACCTCAAATGGTGTTTCAATTTGTGTATGTGTTTAACTGCCATTTTACTTTTTTGTACTTACTGCGTTTTTCCTTGGCACGGCAGTATTATAGAGATTATTATCAGCAAATAAAATATCAGGGACACCAAATTTTGATGAAAATTTCCCTGCAACATTCAACTACAACCTTTGCTGTTTTTCCATATACTGGGAATACCTCAAGTCATTTGAATAGGAATCTACTATTAATACATAGGCATTACGATTATGATCAACGAAATCCGAATACAAATAGTGCCATGGTCTAACTCATTGGTTCCCAACGGGGGCGATGCCGCCCCCCTGTGGGCGCTGCAGCCTTTTAGGGGGGCGGTAGCGGATTCAGAAGCAAATAATAAGCAGTCAAGAGGAATGGTGTAATAAAAATGATTTAATAAGGGTTAATAAGCAGTTTTAAATTAGCATTAATAATAATACTAATAATTATAATAATTTCTTTCAGTTCAGAATAAAAGTATATGACTTGTCCTCGCACGTTGATAAGGGAACGTATGTGCTTGGCCGCGATATATAGTCGTGAATCATAAGCTCTGCCGTAGTAAATAATCGTGAGTGGTGTGTCATTTTATACACATTACTATCTTTAATCTATTGAGAATTTAATTTTTGTATGAAAATGGCTGAATCTGATTTTCGTTGAAGTAACATTTCGATCTTACGTCGATTGAGTGAATTTAACTGTGAATACGGATTTATCGTTGAATATAAGTGTGATTTAATCGTTTATAGTAGATAGGGTGAGTTACTAACCACTTTTTGTGTCAAATCCTTTTCCTTTGACCTAAGTAAGTAAATTCCAACTTATTTTTATTAGATATATACAAAACCCATACTAAGAAAAAAAGGGGAAAAAAGTAAGTCAAATGGCGGGAGATAAACCTCCCGAACCTCCTGACAAAAATAATGACAAAGACCAAAATATACCACAAATTAATAGAACAAAAATCTTATACACTTCACATAGCTCTCCCCCGTTTGAAGTATATATTCAGGGAAAGTCAGGTAATGTGGGTAATTTACATATTATGAGTATAGCCAAAACTATCTTTAACTTGAAACTACAAGATGTTATCAAATTCACCAGAAAGGGTAAAAACCGAATGGGAGTCACTTTCAAGAATGCAGAAGCTGCTAACAACTTTATTAATGAGCAAGACTGGGAAAATTTGGGTTATGAAGTATACATACCAAGTCACAATGTATCAAGCAAAGGTATTGTAAGATTTGTAGATATGACCCTTACAGAACAAGAAATAATTCAGTTTACAACAACAAACATCAATAATTGTAAGGTGCTACATGCCAAAAGAATGAATAGAAGAGCGATCGTTGATGGAAATATAAAGTACATCCCCACAGGCACAGTGTGTTTAACTTTTGCAGGAAAAATCATCCCACGAGAAGTGGAAGTATATGGCCTTCCAACCCTGGTAACTCCATATATAAGCCATGTAATTCAATGCTATAACTGCTTACTTTATGGACATAGCACAAATCAATGCAGAGGCAAAGCAAAATGCAAAACTTGCAGTAAAAGCCATGACAATGCCTCAAGCTGCAATTTATATTGTATCTACTGCAAAAATAATGATCACTCATCAGTTGATAAAATATGCAAAGAACAAAAAAGACAAAAAGACATTAAACAACTAATGGCATTCTCAAACATCTCATATTACGAAGCTAGCCAACAAATACCATCCAATTCTCCCACCAGCCCACCAAAAAATGACCTAGAAAACTTTCCAACTCTAAGAAAAAAAAACTCAAAAGAACAGGCCAACTCAATCCAAGTACATGAAAGGAGACTAGCAACAATATCCACAACTCCCGAAGTAGCATCTTATGTACAAGTAGCCACAACACCCCCAAACAGCAAAAGAAAAAGACAAACAGGCTATGACAAAGCCGCACATACCAAATTCCTAAATAATCCAAATGGCAGATCAGAGATAGGAAACAAAACGACAACACATAGTGAACAGAGCCCCAACAATTAGCAAGAAAAGAGGAAGAAGAAAAACTCCAACTCGATGTAGTACAAGCAATATCATTCTTATCAGAATCCCACAGAGAGCTTGTGTTAACGTTTATAGGAAATTTGATTTCAAATAATTATCTTACACCCCAGAAAGAAGTGAGTCAGCTAACAGAAATAAACACAGCACAAACATGTACACCTCTATCACCATACACCAAAAAACAAAATACCTCAGGGGATTATATGGACCTGTCCGACACGGACATGTTCTGATCTCCTGTGTAATATTTGAATTATATTCGCATTCACTCCACTAACTGTAATCCAGTGGAATATACGCTCATACAACTCCAACACAGATAATTTGAAAGTAATCATTAGAAACCATAATCCTGATATAATCCTACTAAATGAAACATGGTTAAAACAAAACTATAATATCTCATGCAGAAACTTTCAAATTCTTAGAAACGACAGAGCCGATGGCTACGGTGGAACAGCTATTCTAATAAAAAATACCATCAAATTCATCCCAATAACCTACCAAAGTAACTTTGACAATATAAATATTCAAACACAGGCAATACACCTACCACAACATAACATTAATATTCTAAATATATACTGACCATCAAGCTCAATACTCAGAGTAAATAATTGGATCCATTTTATTCAGCAATTCAAGAAACCCCTAGTTGTTATGGGAGATCTAAATTGCAATCACCCCGCATGGGGCAGCAAGAAAATAAGTATTAATGGTCGAAACATTATTGACTCCTTAGAGTCACTCCAATTAGTATATCTAAATGATGGACAGGCTACCAGATTGTCTTCACCGAGTGAGGATAAATCTGTGGTGGATGTTACCCTAATATCTTCTGAGTTAACTCCAAATGCTACCTGGGAAATCCTCCTAGACTCTGAAAGTAGTGATCACTACCCAACCATCTGCAAACTTTATTCTAATAATAAAGACAACCTCAATCAGATAGTAACCACAAAAAGAAACTATAAAAAAGCTAACTGGAACACCTTTTATGAACACCTCTGTACAACCCCCCAACCCCTAACCCACTTTCAATATGAAACATTCCAAGATAATATTATAAAAGCAGCAATTGCGGCAATACCATTTTACAAAATCAAACACAACCAAAAATACAATATCCCTTGGTGGGATAACTCCTGTCAAGTATCCATCAACTGCAGAATATCTGCAATTAAAACATTTACCAACTCCCCTACGATAGAAAACTTTATAGCAGTTAAAAGGACCATTGCTTCTACCAGAAAACTTCTCAAGTCCAAAAGAAAGAACAGTTTTCGCAACTTCTGTGCAAAAATAAACCGTAACTCTCCATTAAAAATTATTTGGAATAAAATCAATAAAGCTTCAAATCGTACACCTCACAACAACCTATCAAATCAACTTCCACCTGGCATTCTGGCTCAAGAAATTTTATCCTCCTTATTCCCACCTATCATTACCGAAAACATACAAACATCCATATCAACAGAAATTGAACCATTCTCCTATCAGGAATATAAATTCACAATAGAGTCAAAAAAAGACTCTGCACCAGGTATGGACCAAATTTCATACTCTATAATTAAGCACATGCCAACATCTTTGTCTAAGGATCTACTACAATTTTTTAATGATTGCATGCAAACTGCTACCATTCCACACACATGGAAGCAAACAATTATTCTTCCTCTCATAAAGCCCTACAAAGACAAATCTGTAGCAACGAACTATAGACCAATTGCTCTAACTTCATGTGTGGGTAAACTTCTAGAATCACTAATAAAAAACAGGCTGGAATGGTATGTAGAAAACAAAAAATTACTCAATCCCCTACAGTTTGGATTTAGAAGGAATAAAGGTTGTATGGACTGTTTAACATTTCTAACCTCTCATATCCTTATAAATTATTCAGCCAATGAATATACCATAGGCGTTTTCTTAGACCTCTCAGCTGCATATGACACAGTTAATATCCAACTTCTGTACAAAACTTTAATAAACCTAGCCCTACCTAAATATTTAATAAACTTAATTTACGCTTTTATAAATAACAGAGTCATATTCGTCCAAGACAACTTAGGACAAACAATAGGACCTTTGCCAGCTAATCAAGGTCTAGCCCAAGGATCTCCCCTTAGTCCAATTCTGTTTAATCTCTATACCCTACCTATTTATGATATCCTCCCTAAAAATGTTAATCTTATTCAATATGCAGATGACATGGTACTGATAGTTGGTGGATCAAATGTGAGCCAAATGGTGAATAATTTAAATACATTTTTAGAAAAACTCAACACATGGTTAGACACACATAATCTCAAACTATCAACCAATAAATCTCATGCAGTAATGTTTAGTAAAGGAATCATAAAGAGATCTATCCCCAAAATAAAAATAAACTCTGAAACTATTGAATGGGTGGATAAAGTTAAATACCTAGGTATGTACATTCATCAAAACCTTAAATGGAATGCACATATACAATACATAGAAACAAAAATATGTAAAGGACTTAACGTTATGCGAGCTCTCTGCGGTACTTGGTGGGGCTGTGATCCCCTCACACTGAGAATACTTTACAAAGCAATAGTACTAAGTCACATGGACTATGGTAGCCAGATTTTCACCCTCACAAAAAAGAATAAAACAACGTTGGACAAACTTCAAAACCAGGGATTAAGAATAGTTACAGGCAACATGAATTCAACACCAATCCCAGCCTTATTATCAGAAAACGGTGAAATGCCCCTCAAATATCGGAGGGAATGGCTGAGTTCCAAATACTTAATAAAAAACCTGGCAATATCCAATAACCCTATAATCAATATTCTAAAGAAGCTTAATAAAATAAGCAAAAACTCAAGATATTGGACTAACAAAGAAAAACCAACTCTAATAAAAATCCTTGACCGGCTACAACCATCTACTAATATGATGTACACAAAAGAAATATTACCTTGCTATGAATTTGACCTAGAAATTCAGCTAACTCCATTAAATGTGGCAAATCTTCAATCTAATAAAACTGATGAACTAGCACAAATTCAGTACCAAAAAATTATATCCAAATTTCCGGATCATACAAGAATATTTACAGATGGATCTCTCTATTCCAATGGCACTGCAGGGTTTGGAGTTTACTGTGAAGAACTCAACTATGCATTTTCATCTAGGCTACCAAAATTCACACAAATATGGTTAGGAGAAATTACTGCTATCAACCATGCACTTCAAATCATCTTAAAAACTAACACCACGAAAGCCATAATCTTCTCAGACTCTAAAACTGCACTACAAAAAATATGTAAACCAACTTTCTCCAAAGAAACAGAGCATTCATCAATATTAACTAAACAAGGAATTATACTAGCAAATACTAACGGCTTTAATATCGAACTAGCATGGATCCCAGGTCACTCTGAAATCAAAGGAAACCATAAAGCTGATCAGCTAGCTAAAACAGGTTGTTCCCTTACAGTTCCAGCGAATATAAAACTGAATTATCAAAACTACCTCCCAGATATCAAGAACAGCATATGGGCTAAATGGAACAATGAATGGAACCTCATAAAACAGAATAAAAAATCGTTCTATTACAAAGTTGTCGAACAATTACCAAAATCTCCCTGGTTTAGCCAATACCAATACAAAAACAGAAGACATTTAACAACAGTTATAAGAATGAGAACAGGACACTGTTTAACTCCTTTCCATATGTTTAGAATTGGAATTAAAGACGACCCACTATGTGAATGTGGGCAAATAGGATCACTTAACCACATAGTACTAGAATGTCCAATTAATATATCAAACCAATTCAACCTTTACATAGAGCTATGCAAAACTAAACTTAGCGCGCCATTTGATATATGTACAATTTTAGCCAATTTAAATGATGAACGATTATCAATAATACACCAATTTATAACTATGTTTAAAATATCCCTTTAACTTAATCTTCTCTTTTATAGACCTGGGTTTCTCCACCTATATCCGAGGTAGCATTTCTGGGTGTGTCCAAGCTTGGCCGGTACCCCCAAGCGAGAAAAGTTAATTTCCTGTGTTGTGAACTCTTACCTTACTAATACCCCAATACTCACCATAAGTAATATAAAAGTGCAAAAACTCATAGTACCTATGCTAAACAGTAGTGCAGTTTGGTTTAAGGAAGATACCCATTCTAGAGGGAGGGAAATATTGCCAAGAGCAAGACTTTTTCCCCCACATGTATAAAACTGGGTAAATTATCCCACAGGATATAGCCCAAAAAAGGAACGAGAAGAAGAAGAAGAATAACTGAATCTACTTCTAAATTGAAAAAGAAATACCGGCAATACAGTATTGAATATTTAAAATATGGATTTGCGGAATCTTCTACAAACAAATCATTACCTATGTGTTTAATTTGCCGAAAAGTTTTTTCAAATGAAGCTATGAAACCTTCTAGGCTACAAAAGCATTTACATGAAATGCATCCTGATAAGAAGAACAAAGATATATTCTATTTTCAAGAACTCGAAAAACAATATTTAAAACAGCCAACTATATCAAACCTTTTTGCATCGTCTTCTAAACGAGACGATGATGGGCTACGAGACTCATATAACGTTCCATTGTTAATCGCAAAGTCAGGAAAACCACACACCATTGGCGAGGATTCAATTTTGCCGGCAGTCGAGGAGATATTAAAACTGTTCTCCATCATAAGACAACATTTGATATCATTAGAAAAAATCCTCTCAGTAATAATTCAGTGCAAAGAAGAATAGATGAAATGGCAAATGACGTTGAAATATCATTATGCGATTACCTAAAGACTTGCAAATTTTCCATTCAACTCGATGAACCAACTCTACCAAATAACGAAGCTCTAATCTTATCATAGGTACGATTTATAAAAGAAGAAAAAATTCATCAAGAGTTATTATTTGCTAAGAATTTGGAATCTGATACAAAGGGACATTCTATATTTAATATCATGCAAGAATTTTTTCAAGAGAAAGAAATTCCTATTAGCAATATTTTGTCTGCTGCTACTGATGGTGCTCCAGCAATGACCGGGCGTCATAAGGGTTTTATAGCATTTTTGAGAAAAGCAGTGTCAAATGTACTCGCTGTACATTGTATTATTCACCGTCAGCATTTGGTTGCGAAAAAATTAAATGAACGTCTGCATGCGTCCCTCAATAACGTTATTAAAGCAATCAATATCATTAGAAGCAATTCATTGAATGACCGTTTGTTTCATAAGCTTTGCAATGAAAATGATGAACACTACAATCGCTTGCTGCTGCACACAGAAGTACGTTGGCTCTCTAAAGGTGTTTGTCTGAATCGTTTTTTCAAACTATTTGACTCAGTGTTGGAATTTTTTGAAGAAAACGAACAATTGCGCGAAAACCTGATTACGTCAAAAAATAAAATCGCTTATTTGACGGACCTGTTTAAAGTATTTGATCAAGTCAATCTACAATTGCGAGGTGATGATTTAAATTTAATTAAAACTAAAAATGTCATAGCTGCTTTTGCAGGAAAACTTCTTATATGCAAAAGAAATCTTGGTAGAGGCTCATCAAATTTGGAAGAGGAGCTATTAGAACTCACAACTAATGAAGAACTGAAAGTAAAATTCAAACGTGGATATCAAGAGTTCTGGCTTCAAAAACCAATACCAGTTCTCTATCCTGGATTGTGGACAATAGTACAGAAGTTGTTAATTACATTTCGTTCGTCCTATATGGCTGAGCGTGCATTCAGTGCAGTAACTGATTTGCTGTCAAAGAAGAGGAACAGACTACACATCACTGAACGTGGCGATCTGCGATTGATGTTAACGAAATTGGAACCCGATATTAACAAACTGGTAACACTCCACCAGCCTCAACCGTCTCATTGATTTTTTCTTTATTATTAATTTTATATTTCTTATTGTATTGCATTTTTCATTTCTATTGTGATTGTATTTCTTATTGATTCTGTGTTTATCTTTAAAAGTTTAATAAACAATTTTATTGTACATTTGGTAGTCGTTTAATAAATTTCAACTTCATCATTCCTCTAAAATAAAATTTAGACATTAACTGAAATTAAAGCTAAATACAGATCAATTGAGACGGTACAGATGATATTCAAATAAAATTAACTACTTTGGACTAACCAGCGACTGGGGGGGGGGGGGCGGTTAAATTTTTGTTCTATTCTATAGGGAGCGGTGGTCCAGAAAAGGTTGGGAGCCACTGGTCTAACTGGCTGTCTATGGGTTATAATAGTTTCTTTTCTGTTTGTAGGATTGTTTAGCTGACATATTTCACAATCGTTTACCACCCTTCTGATATCTTGAGACATATGAGGCCACAACATATGTCCCTAGTTCGTAGTTGACATTTTTGTATGCCAAAATGTGCAGAATGTATCAGCTTAAGAATATCCTGTCTAAGTTCAGGTGACACAATTAATTTAGTGATATAAAATAATAAGTTATGGGATACAAACTTGATGATCTTTTAATTTGTAATAGAATTTGAAAAGTTTATTTAATTTTCGGTAATTTTTTGGCCATCCTGTTGAACAAAATTTTTTAACCTGTGATAAGTTTAAATCATCGTTAATAGATTTTTGAAAAAACACGTTTTAGTATAATGCCCTCCTTCTTTGACAGACAACACATGTTTTTCCAAATGCTGGACACTGTCTCATTGGATGTTATATATCACAACGTTTACATTTTTGACTAAATTTGACTACATCTACCATTTCCAGTTCATTTGATGGTGATGGTGCTTTCTGAGTTCAGTTATAAAATAATCATCTGTTTGTACGATGCTATTGAACTTAAATGTTTCCATATATGCTTAGGCAAAAAATATGTCAAAACATAACGTTTCAGTCTTGTTTGATGGAAAATATCCAGACCACTTTCACCTATTATATGTAACAATAAGGCACTTTTTACCTTTCTTTGGCTTTGGTCCTTTCCATAAGCTAATAAAAATAAACGGTTTTCAAGATTAAAAATAATTTTTCCGCATATGTAACACGCCCTGAACAATATCCTACAAAATTGGATACTTGTATACACTTCGGAGGCTGTATCATGGTACCCAATCAAAATTCTAGAAATGCTGAAAGACGAAGAAATAATTCTTTTTACACAATTCCAAATTTTTTTGGGGTAAACCAATACTTCTCTCGCTTATTAGATAGGATTGGGTGGATAAGTAATAGTCTAAAAAAGTTCTTTCCATTTTGGCCATGAACCTGAATCCTCAATGTTAAAGGGCTCGGGTGGCTTACAATTGACCATCTTGATGGTAATTCACTTTTTACACTTTCACAGTCTCTAGGGAAAAACAATAAATCGGGTTTGTAGATCAATTACAAGGTTACTCGAAAATTTACTTTATTCTTATTTGATCACCAAAACTTTTAACATACTTGACACCATGTTTTAGTTTATTATTGTTTAAATAGAGCCTCTTTATATGGTTTTTATTAATATTTTGAAGATCTCCAAAATATAGCCAAAACAAAAATGACAAACTAGAAACTAAAAGGCAATGTAGCCAACTTAACCTACATAACACTTTTGTAGTATGTGTGTTTGTATTATCTCTAACCAAAATAACTGATAACAGGGAAGTAAACAAGAACGACAATTGAATTGTGGTTGCTTACTTTAACCAAAAATTAGATATGAGAAAAACATGTTATGAAATAACTAGAAAGTATGAGAACTGTGGTTTCTGGAATAAAATTTTATTTAGAGATTGTAATGATTTTATATCGAAAACAATATTATACGGGGTATAATAGTGAAGGTAATCTGTATCAATAGCATTAGTATAGCTATAAATAAATCAGTTGCCGTATGTCCCAGTAAAGACGTCGAATTGAAGAATTTATGATAAAAATAGATGTATTGAAGAAATTATTATTGATGAAGATAAAAAAAGGGTTATGGAGCAAATTGAAAACCTGCGTCTTGCTGCTGCTGCTGACTCAAGTCAAAAGAAGTGGGAAAAGCTTATGATAAATTGGACACCTGAAGAATTACAACAGGAGAATATATCTTCAGACATATCCATTAAACCGATTCCAACACAACCATCAGCGGTAGCAGTTTCCTCTACGGCATGAATGATGTACTTAATCAATATTGTCAATAATATGTATAATATTAGTATCGATCTTTGTTTTATTTATTAAAATTTCATTCATCATCACATTAATAATAACGCTAGTGGCATAACATCATTTTTAAAGTGTACTCATTGTTGTTTTCCGATTCTCCCTACATCTTCGGCACATTTTATTCAAGTTTATTGATACATCGTATTATTTTATTTCCAAAATCAAATAAGATTAATGGGTACTTTTAGCTTGTCTTAAATTTCTCATATATTCGAATCCGTAACTAACTGCGCATGCGTAGACCCGTTACGGCTCAGTCAATAGTGTTGAACGGATTGTTATGTCCCCTACTCCGTATACGTTAAACAGATCCGTATCCCGACCAAAATCAGTATTCTGTGCTATTAGTGCTATTGTATGGGTCTCCCCTGATATTGGTTTGTTTTGTTAAAAAATTCCATCACCTTCAATGCCAAGAAACTATTCAATCAGCTACCTTTGGAATAAAAAGTGGCAAATACCTTTAATAGGTTCTGGAGACTGACAACGGCGTTTCTGCTTAAGGGACCTTGTTATTCAGTGGCAGAATTCTGCAATCTACCCTAGACTTTTGAGTTACATTGGCGTAGTTCAATATTTGGTATGATGTACGATGTTAACATTGCATTACAATTATTAATTTGAATTTGTATATTTATTATGTTTTGTATTGTTAGTATAGTCAGTATTTTTTATATTATTATTTATATAGTTTTTTTCATATTTTTATCTATTTTTAAATTATGTCGCTTTGTCCATAAAATTGTTAAAGTTTTCGTGACAATAAAGCTTATGTCTCTCTCTCTCTCTATCTCTCTCTCTCTTTCTCCATTACGTTTTTACAGAAAATCTATAAAAATACAGAACGAAACGATACGTTATCTGCTAAAAAGGTTTTCTTAACAAATTGCTTATTACCTTCTCAAGAATTGCCAATGAATTCCAAAATAAACATATATCTTAAGATGTAGTACGACCTGGTTACATAATGATATCTTAATCAATTTTGACAATACCATTCGTCATTCATTAGAGTGATTAATCAACATTAAATTAGAGGACCTTCCTTGGAAACAAGCTTCACTACCTGTTTCATATGGTGGCTTAGGAATTCATTCAATCGTTTCAGTAGTTCTTTTTTCTTTTTTGTCATCATTAAATAGTTCAAAAAATTTCATTAATTACATTCTGCCTATATTTTTCCACACACTCTTGTTATTATTGGAGGCAGAAAATATTTGGTCAATAAAGTCTAACAAAGTTGTACTCGATGAATATAAATCCTTCACAAAATCCTGGGATATACCTTTATTGAACATTGAAAAAGAAAATCTGCTTCAGAAAGCTATCAATCCACCAGACAAGGCTCGTTTGAATGCAACATTTTCAAAGGAATTAGGAGCATGGTTGAACGCTATACCGTCAGTCCCATTAGGTACGCTTTTAGATGACGAAAGTTTCCGTATTTCTATTGGTCTCCGTTTAGGTTGTCAAATTTGTGTAAAACATCGCTGTCGTTGCGGAGCTGATGTTGATGTATATGGTAGACACGGCCTAAGCTGCAAGGGCCGGCCATATTTTTCACGTTATTCTGCAGTAAATGACCTAATCAAACGCGGCCTGTCATATGCAAAGATTCCCTGTTCGTTGGAACTGTTAGGTACTTGCCGCGACGACGGTAAACATCCAGATGGTATGACGCTCATTCCATGGCAACGCGGCAGACCAGTTATATGGGATTTCACTTGCACTGACACTTGGGCTCCGTCCCATGTCGAATCCACATCTACTTCCGCAGGCGCTGCAGCTTTACAAGGCGAAACTTTTAAAATCTATAAATACAAAAATCTGGAGACCATATACATTTTTATTCCTGTAGCAATTGAAATCTCTGGTGTTTTCGGTCATGAAACTTTAAAATCCATTAGAGAAGTCGGTAAAAAAATATCAGTAGAAACGAATGATTCAAGAGCAACTTTGTTCTTTATACAACAAATAAGTATTGCAATTCAAAGAGGAAACGCTTCATCTTTCCTCGGTATGTTTTCCCGTTCTAAGCCTCCAGAAGAACTTTTTATGAAACATAATCATAAGAAACCTAATTCTTCTACCACTTTCAAACTTTCTCACATTACTGACCCTAAAACATTCTTATTTAGCATATTCCTTCTCTTCTTCAGAATGTGTGACTTCTGATAATACTTGCGTTGATAATTTTATAAATTATGCCTCCAACAAGCTTTCAGGCCTCAGTATACTAAAAAATATAGATAACCACCAGCCAGATGATGTCCCATTCATAGGAATACTGGTGAAGATGACTATGCTAGAGAATGATGCGATTCCTATACGCTATATCTTATCATTGACCAAAACAAAATACAAAACTAGTTTTACCCCCAATGAAGTTGAAGACATCAAATAAAAAAGTAAACGACCAAATGGAAGGTATTAATACTAACACTGTGGCATACTCTAACAATACTAATAAAGACAATTTGTCTGAGAATATGATAACGGAAATCACGCATCAGTAGCCGATTTGAGTAAAAATTGTAATGACAAACTCTCCAGAACAGTAAAAAATGGTACTAACCTCGCCAATAAGATAACTGAGATTAGATCCAAAATTTCTGATGTAACCAATGGAGTGAAACCACTAAGTACAAAAGCAATATCAACCAGAGTTAAAAAATCTAGCAATAATGTTTCGGTGACCAAAAAAAATGACATTGCCTCCAACAAGTGTCAAAATAAGCCCGATGTTTTGCAGTCAAATTCAAAATTGGAAGAGAATGAAGACGTAGAAGTCGATAGGGTCGTAGTAACTGAGAAATCAATAAACCTCAATTCCCTTTCTAAAAATAATCCTAAAGTTAACAACTTCTCTTCATACATTTCATTTTCGATAAAAGATTTTCAGAAAGGAGATGAAACTCAACAAAAACAAAAGGAGACGATTAATAATGATGTAGATAACAAGTAATATATTAACAGAGTGAACCAGACCAATGATCTATCGACATCAACCAAACTTTCCTGAACTGCAATATCTCCATCCAATTCAATAGCAAACAACATCAATTCAAATTCCTTATCACGCAGATCGAGTGAGAAAAACAATAATAGAATCCGAGATTACTCGGACAATGATAGTGGTTGCGAAAGAGCTCTCAACAATATCTACACAATAAGATCCATAAAGGCTATTCCCCAAAAATCTTTGGGTCTCAAAGGCCTCAAAAATATTGGTAACACATGTTTCTGTAATAGTATTATCCAATGCCTATCAAACACAAGGTGGTTATTAGATTATCTAAAGAAAAACGCATACATAAGAGATAGTAACATAAACATATCTAGCATGAAAAAAGCATTAATTAAAGCATTTGCTGAAGTTATTCGAACGCTTTGGTCAGACAGATTTGTTAATACAGTATTATTGAAAAGTCAGATTCAGCGATTTACTCCAAGGTTCATGGGATACACTCAACATGATGCACAGGAGTTTATTCGTTACCTATTAGCAGGACTCCACCGAAGATGTCAACAAAGTATATGAAAAACCAAAGCCCATATTAACAGAAATTGATGACAAACTTAGTGATATTGAGAAAGCACAAGAATCCCGGTTGAGATATCCGAGAATAGACAACTCCAAGATTATGGATAACTTTGTCGGTCAATTAAAATCAACAATCAAGTGCCACACTGTGGTCACTATTCAGTTACATACGATCCCTTTTGCGATTTATCCCTTTCGATACCCCAAAGAACAGTTCAATAACGACTTCCACAATGTTTAGATTCGTTAACAAGAGAAGAAACACTCGACGGTGATGAGAAACCAACATGTTCGAAATGTAAGGAACGAACACGATACATTAAATCATTCTCAATTTATAAATTTCCGAAAATATCGGTTATTCACCTGAAGCGCTTTTTGCAAACAGAAAGATTTAGTGGAAAACTTAACGTTGCAATATATTTTCCAATAGAAGGGCTTGATATGAGCCATTGCGCGGCGGATAATGTGGCACCTTATATGTACAACCTCTACGATATATCAAATCACTGTGGAACCACTTACAATGGTCACTACACAGCATATTGCTGACATCCCTACACGGGACAGTGGCACAAATATAACGATTCAAGGGTGCTATTAATATCGTGGAAATCTTTAGTCAGTGGTAAAGCATATGTTCTCTTCTATGAACAAGATGACACAAAGTCTCACCTTTGAGTTTAATATGTTTTTTTATTTTTTCTTTAAATTGTATATTTTCATTGTGAACCAATGTCTTATTTGATTTTTTCTGCCAAATTTATTTATATATTTATATATACGTTGTATTCTCATTAATGCATACATACATTAAATAAATTTATATTACTACTTGAGATGAAATCCTTGAAAATGCAGTTAATAATTTCATTAAAATACTACCAGACGGGTAGCAGAATGACATTGAATTGAACACTACTCTAGATTCAACTTATAAAATGATATTTTATTGCACTCCTGCTTTTTAAAAATGACAGTCATATTCATACCAAAATAAAAAGTGAGATATTGAGAGAATTGAAAACTGACAAAATTTTGTTAATTCGATAACAATTCCCCGGCCTATGTAGAATGGACAGTGCGCGGCAGGTGCGGGTCACCTGGGGCTCTCGAAAACCGTGTGTATAGAACAGGAGGCTCCGCCAGGTGGGGCATAGAAGGCACGAGCCTGGCCCCATTGCACTGGTATCGAAAGCAACGCGGCCGATACGGCAGGCATCTGCCGTACACAGTTGGCATTTCGTCGAACCACTTTTTGACAATCGTCCATGTCTTTATGCTTTCTTCCTACATTTTTTTACGAACTGATTATTATTGATATACAGGAAGATAACTGAAACCGGCGATCAATTTCTGAAAAGTCGCATGGAATAAGTTATTTACTTCGATTGTGTTATAGAAAAATAAAAAAAATAAACGGTTTTAAAGATTAAAACTAAGTTTTCCGCATCTGTGGCCCTGAACAATATTATTACTTGTATACACTTCGGGGGATGTATCGTGCTAACAAACCAAAATTTCTCCAAAAATAACCAAAAATTTAGTATATCTGGATTTATGGGACCCGTTGTACTCGCTCTAGTTAGCTGAAAATCGATAGGGTACATCTGTGAGACACCTTGAACAATATTCAATCATAAAATTGATCGATCGTATACTCTCTGGAGGCTGTATCGTGCTAACAAACTGAAAATTCTCCTGAAATTAACTGTCTCGACCCTTACTTCGTGGAATCTATTCATATTAGTGTTTTGAATGAAACTCACGGTTTCTAGTTAATACCATAATATAATAAAAATTGTTGAAAATTCTAAAAAATTCACAATTGTTTCGATAAATCAATATCATCGTCAGAATGACAGAAGTTACATTTCATTTGATGCCTACCTGATGTTTCGTAGTTTGGAACTTAGATATTATTAGCCTTATGGTGATATCCTGGATATCATTTTTCCAATTAAGATCAGTATAACTGTGCAATGATATAGGAAACCAGGAAAACTATATCTGCTGATCTTTACAATTATCACTTAAGAAGACAGTTTATTAGTGGAGAACAAAGATCTTTGTTCTGGATGAATTTCAATACTTAGCTCACCTTACAAAGAAAATCTATTAAAATTACAATTAATTAAACAAAATTTCTATATCCAATGATTCAATAATTTACAAAATAATTTGAATAATTCATACGACTTCCAAAATTTTCAATCAAATAGAACTTTCTCAAATTATCAACGAAATAACCAAATTTTTTAATTAGACAACACATGTCACTACTATGGTGGGACAACCTGTATGTGACAATATATATATAATATATATATATATATATATATATATATATTTATATATATATATATATATATTTATATATATATATATATATATATATATATATATATATATATATATTATAGCAATAGTACCAATATTACGTAGAAATGATGTTTATGTCATATTTTCTAATCAAAATAACTTAAAAGTTTCGTCAAATAAAGTTAACAATCGATTTCGTCATCAGGAATCATTCCTGTAACAAAATGTAGAATAATACATAAAATAATATTCCCCGTATATAATAACACGTCTGTACCGATTTTGATAACAGCTGATAAATTAGACAGTGAAATTATTAGCGAATAACGAAAAAAAAATCAACTTTTACGCCCTGTATCTTTTTCCCATCAATGTTTTATTAAGGCATATTGTGTACAGTGGATAGCATTTAAGACGAATTCACTTCAATATTTACGTTACTTGAAGGAATTCAGTATTGAATTTTTATACAGTCATAGATGTGATGGATTTTTAAAGGTAATCAACTGAAATTTAAAATTTATGTCCAGCTTAGTACAAGTTGAAAAATAGGGCGTATTCTCGATACTTTGCCTCGCGTTAGATATATCAAAAAATTTATTAGAAACATATTATTTTAACCCCATATACAAAATTCACATTTTAATTTTTTGATTATTTTGCTCTATACACCGAATTCTTTTCAGTTTAATTTCTTAATTTGATATTTAGGGTGCTTTGAAAAGTAATAATTTAACATTTAACACTCTTGTAAAAATATTACTTTTATTATTACATTTGAGTTTTGTATATGTTTCAATAATTTTTTAAGTATTAAGCTTCGTACTCTAACTGTTCCGCCAAACCCATCTATGTGCGAGAAAAGTATTGGTTTACCCCAAAAAAAATTGGAATTTTGAAAAAATTTTTGAGTTATTTTTACGTTCTCCATCAACAACAACACGAAAAAACGGTTTTTAGAAAAAAAATCCTGTGTGTATGTCGTCGTCGTTGTCGTCGGCCACTTTTCTTTACATGTCTTGTTAACACGATACAGCCTCCGGAGTGCAATAAGTCAGCAATTTTATGATTGAATATTCTTAAGGACATGTTACAGATGTACCCTATTGATTTTCAGCTCACCATAGCCAGTACAACGGGTACTATGGTACTTGAAGTATGACATTTTGTCATTTTTTGAAAAATTTCATTTTGTTAGCCCGATACAGCCTCCGGAGTCACCAATTTTATGATTTAATATTAGTTAGCACATCTCACTGGTGAATCCTACTGATTTTCAGTTCACCAGAGCTAATACAACAGGTGCTACAGTAATTTAAGTACGATATTTTAGTCATTTTTGGAGAAGTTTCAGTTTGTTAGCACGATACAGCCTCCGAAGTATATACAAAGGACCAATTTTATGTTTGGATATTATTCAGAGCGTCTCAACGATGAACGCTATTGATATTCAGCTCACTAATGCCAGTACAACGGGTGCTATGGTACATGAAGTACCAAATTTTTGTCATTTTTGGAGAATTTTCATTAATGTTTTAAATGAAACTCACGGTCTCTAGTTAATACCACAATATAATAAAAATTGTTGAAAATTCTAAAAAATTGACAATTGTTTCGATAAATCAATATCATCGTCAGAATGACAGAAGTTACATTTCATTTGATTCCTACCTGATGTTTCGTAGTTATTTTTGGCTAGACCAAGAAGTGACCTAACTAGTGGTTGACTAAATATATGTTAATAGAAAAAAGAAGATGTGATATTACAAATATTGAAGCTTAGATATTGTTAGCCCTATGGTGATATCCTGGATATCATTTTTCCAATTAAAATCAGTATAACTGTGCAATGATATAGAAAAGCAGGAAAACTATATCTGCTGGTCTTTACAATTATCACTTAAGAAGATAGTTTATTAGTGGAAAACTCCCTAGATTCAACTGCTCATTGACAACTTCATATTGTGGGTTCCTTAAATGTTTTCTAATTTCCAATTCTTCAAGGAAATCCAGTTCTTGTTTCTTTTCACAAATATGCAGCAGTTTTGTGTTAGGTGTCAATTAATAATTGGTGTCAAGTAGATATTTTGCGTAGTGGGATTTATCTGGTTGTTTTAATCTGTATGCTCGTAAGTGTTCACTGTATCGGATTTCAACATTCCTAAGGGTCTGACCCAAATAGACAGCATTACATTCTGGACATTAGAGTTTATATATACCTGACTTCTTTAATGGTGGTATTTTTGTTTTTACATTTAACAATTTTGTACTAACGTTACTTTCTGTTTTAAAAAAATTGTTATATTCGTTGCTGAAGATATTATCTTTGAAATATTATTAGAAATATTTCCTGCAATGTGATGGTTTTATAAGTTTTTATTTCAGCAGTTTGTTTAGGAAATATTAGTTGTTTTGCCACTTTTTCCTCTTTTTTACTAATTAGCTTATTTATCATATCTAATGGATAATCGTTCGATGTTGCCATTTGTCTAATTGTATTAATCTCTCTATCAAAATTACATTTGTTAGTAGGAACTGAAAAATCTCTATGTATCATTGAATTATATGCCGCTAGTTTATGGGACATGGGGTTATTGGAATTAAATGGAATTGTCACATCAGTCTGTGTTGGTTTTCGGTAAATTGAATAATCAAGTACATTGTTAACTCTTTGAATTTTTAAATCAAGAAAATTGATTGAGCTATTTTCTTCAATTTCTAATGTAAATTTAATTTTTGGGTGTAAATTATAGATGTGGTTGAAAAATATATCTAATTATCGTTCACTACCTTCAAAAGTTAAACGTCAAACAAAAAATGACATAACAGTTTTAAATGCAATTAAAAAGAAAGTAGAAGATAATAACCTAACAGTTACAAAATCTGATAAGGGGAACACAACTGTCATTTTGACAACTGAAAATTACAATTCCAAAATATATAACTTTATAGAATCTGGCGATGTAGAAGTTCTTAAAGCAGACCCAACAAAAAAGTTGTCTAATAATGTTGTTAATAATTCAAATTATTTTTTAAGTGATTACGAAAAAAGGTCTATCATACATAAGAATCCACATTGTCCACAATTATGTGGAACCGTTAAACTACATAAAATAACGAAACCAATTAGACCTGTAGTTTCTTATGTTAATACTCCTAATAATATATTGGCAAAGAGGCTCAACAATATACTCAATACTTACGGATATGAATATCAGTACTCAATTAGAAATTCAATAGAACTAATCAAAAAGTTGAACGCAATCAACTCGCAAGATAACTATAAGCTCATTTCGTTCGATGTGACTAATATGTTCACTAAAATTCCTCCTAAATAATGTATAATACTTGTAAGAAAATTACTAGAAGATAAAAACATTAATCCAGGAATAAAATCAGATATACTTAACTCATTTGATGTATGCATTAATCAAAATTATTTCACTTTTGACAATAAGACATATATTCAAAATGAAGGTTTACCAATGGGAAGCCCTATATCACCTATTTTGGCATACATTTTTATGGACAATTTAGAAAGAAAGATCTTTGAAAGTAATATTTCGAAAAATGTTTTATTTTGGTATAGATATGTAGATGACATATTAGCTTGTTTTATGGGTAGTGAACGACGATTGAATGTATTTTTCAACAACATCAATAATTTACACCCAAAATTAAATTTACATTAGAACTGATGTGACAATTCCATTTAATTCCAATCACCCCACGTCCCATAAACTAGCGGCATATAATTCAATGATACATAGAGATTTTTCAGTTCCTACGAACAAATGTAATTTAGATAGAAATATTAATACAATTAGACAAATAGCAACATCCAACGGTTATCCATTAGATATGATAAATAAGCTAAATAATGAAAAAGAGGAAAAAATGGCTAAACAACTAATATTTCCTAAACAAACTGATGAAATAAAAACTTATAAAACCATCACATTGCAGGAAATATTTCTAATAATATTTCAAAGATAATATCTTCAGCAACGAATATAACAATTTTTTTAAAACAGAAAGTAACGTTAGTACAAAATTGTTAAATGTAAAAACAAAAATACCACCATTAAAGAAGTCAGGTATATATAAACTCTAATGTCCAGAATGTAATGCTGTCTATTTGGGTCAGACCCTTAGGAATGTTGAAATCCGATACAGTGAACACTTACGAGCATACAGATCAAAACAACCAGATGAATCCCACTACGCAAAATATCTACTTGACACCAATCATTAATTGACACCTAACACAAAACTGCTGCATATTTGTGAAAAGAAACAGGAAGTGGATTTCCTTGAAGAATTGGAAATTAGAAAACATTTAAGAAACCCACAATATGAAGTTGTCAATGAACAGTTGAATCTAGGGAGTTCTCCACTAATAAACTGTCTTCTTAAGTGATAATTGTAAAGACCACCAGATATAGTTTTCCTGGTTTTCTATATCATTGCACAGTTATACTGATTTTAATTGGAAAAATGATATCCAGGATATCACCATAGGGCTAACAATATCTAAGCTTCAATATTTGTAATATCACATCTTCTTTTTTCTATTAACATATATTAAGTCAACCACCAGTTAGGTCACTTCTTGGTCTAGCCAAAAATAACTACGAAACATCAGGTAGGCATCAAATGAAATGTAACTTCTGTCATTCTGACGATGATATTGATTTATCGAAACAATTGTCAAGTTTTTAGAATTTTCAACAATTTTTATTATATTGTGGTATTAACTAGAGACCGTGAGTTTAATTTAAAACACTAATGAAAATTCTCCAAAAATGACAAAAATTTGGTACTTCATGTACCATAGCACCCGTTGTACTGGCATTAGTGAGCTGAATATCAATAGCGTTCATCGTTGAGACGCTCTGAATAATATCCAAACATAAAATTGGTCCTTTGTAAATACTTCGGAGGCTGTATCGTGCTAACAAACTGAAACTTCTCCAAAAATGCCTAAAATAGCGTACTTAAAGTACTGTAGCACCTGTTGTATTAGCTCTGGTGAGCTGAAAATCAATAGGATTCACCAGTGAGATGGGCTAACTAATATTAAATCATAAAATTGGTGACTTGTTGAACTCCGGAGGCTGTATCGGGATAACAAAATGATATTTCTCAAAAAATGACAAAATGTCATACTTCAAGTACCATAGTACCCGTTGTACTGTCTATGGTGAGCTGAAAATCAATAGGGTTCATCTGTGACATGTCCTTAAGAATATTCAATCATAAAATTGCTGACTTATTGCACTCCGGAGGCTGTATCGTGTTAACAAGACATGTAAAGAAAAGTGGCCGACGACAACGACGACGACATACACACAGGATTTTTTTTCTAAAAACCGTTCTTTCGTGTTGTTGTTGATGGAGAACGTAAAAATAACTCAAACATTTTTTCAAAATTCCAACTTTTCTTGGGATAAACCAATACTTTTCTTGCACATAGATGGGTTTGGCGGAACAGTTAGAGTACGAAGCTTAATACTTAAAAAATTATTGAAACATATACAAAACTCGAATGTAATAATAAAAGTAATATTTTTACAAGAGTGTTAAATGTTAAAATAAGGTATCCGCCAAAATAAACAGTACCGAAACAGAGAGTGATGTGGAGTTGTTTATGTAATATGGATTTGTCATATTTGACTTAATTGTCATTAGTTGATATATTAATAGTACGCTGCAGTTAAATTTGATTTAAAAATGGTTCTAACAACGGAAGAAAAAGTTTTTTGGTAGAGCATTATTTTCGTTCATACGGAAAAGGTCGTAATGATAGTCCAAGCTTAGAACAGGTGTCAATAAAATATCAACAAAAATGTAATAAAGCAGCTTTTAGTAAAAGTGTGATGTTAGCTGTTGTTGAAAAATTTCGTCGCACTGGTAGTGTATTGTGTCATCGTAAAGGTTCTTCAGGTCATCGAAAAACAGTATGCACTAACGAAAATGAAGGACGTGTTTTTAACCAAGTTGTGCAATCACCTCAAAGAAGTCTTGTAAGACTTGCATGTAAACTCAACATTAGTGAAACGTCTTTACGTCGCATGTTCAAATCAATTGGTGGTTATCCATACCGTATTCAAGTTGGACAACGACTAAATGCTGCGGACAAACGTGCAAGAGAAATTTACTGTGGTCGCATGTTGAGTTCAATTTACGAAGATCCCGAATTTTTGAAAAACATATGGTTTTCAGACGAGGGTCACGTTCATCTTAGCGGCTATATTAATCGACAAACAACCAGATTCCTTGGATTTGAACGTCCTGATGTCATTGTAGAGAAACCACTCCACAGTCTTCGAGTTATCGTTTGGTGCGCGGTATCTGGTCATGGAATGATTGGTCCTTATTTCGTTGAAGATGATAATCAGAATCCACTTACTGTCAACCAAGAGCGTTATAGAGAGAAAATTATTATACCTTTTGTGAGAAATCTAAATAACTTTTGCCGTGCACGAAATCTACAGTTTCGCATACAATGGTTCCAACAAGATGGTGCAACGAGCCATACAGCTGTGCGCACCTTAGACTTACTCCGTCAGCATTTCGATAATAGAATAATTTCTCGGGGAACAGACTTCAAATATCCTTCTCATTCACCTGATCTGACGCCACCTGTTGCATACATTTGGGGTATAATGAGGGACAGAATATTTCACTCGGAAAATCCGCCGGCTAATATTGCCGAACTACGGGAAAGAATACAAAATATTTTTGGGCAGTTACATCAACCACTTTTTATAAATATGTTTATTGACTTACAAAACCGATATGAAGCTTGTTTGCGTCGAAATGGTGAACATTTTAAACACTTACATTACAGAAATTAAAGATTAATTTTAATTTTTATTTCCGGTACTGTTTATTTTGGCGGATACTGTATTACTTTTCAAAGCACCCCAAATATCAAATTAAGAAATTAAACTGAAAAGAATTCGATGTATAGAGCAAAATAATCAAAAAATTAAAATGTGAATTTTGTATATGGGGTTAAAATAATATGTTTCTAATAAATTTTTGATATATCTAACGCGAAGCAAAGTATCGAGAATACGCCCTATTTTTCAACTTGTAGTAAGCTGGACATAAATTTTAAATTTCAGTTGATTACCTTTAAAAATCCATCACATCTATGACTGAATAAAAATTCAATACTGAATTCCTTCAAGTAACGTAAATATTGAAGTGAATTCGTCCTTAATGCTATCCACTGTACACAATATGCCTTAATAAAACATTGATGGGAAAAAGATACAGGGCGTAAAAGTTGATTTTTTTTTCGTTATTCGCTAATAATTTCACTGTCTAATTTATCAGCTGTTATAAAAATCGGTACAGACGTATTATTATATACGGGGAATATTATTCTATGTATTATTCTATATTTTGTTACAGGAATGACTCCTGATGACGAAATCGATTGTTAACTTTATTTGACGAAACTTTTAAGTTATTTTGATTAGAAAATATGACATAAACATCATTTCTACGTAATATTGGTACTATTGTTATATATATATACATATATATATATATATATATATATATATATTGTCACATACAGGCTGTCCCACCATAGTAGTGACATGTGTTGAGCACATATTTAATATTTAGTTACTTTATAGAAAGTTTTATTTTGAGAAACATAATATTTATGAGTCTAGCGATAAATTTATTAGTGTAGGTACTACAAGAAGATGTGAAACGGGTGTTAACGTCTTAAAAGGTATACGGAGGTAGGAAATAATAAGTGTGTTAATTGAGAATTGTTATGATTAGAAAGGAAAATGATATGTTCAATGCGGTTGTATTGTTGGTAGTTGATCTATTAATTTCCATCGAATAAAATCTAAGTTTGACAATACATGACATTGATTAAAATAAAAAAAAATTATCTGAACAAGCCTCTAAGGAAACTAAGGAAGGAAGTGAGGAGAGAAGTTGTTGAAACGGGAGACTATTCACTTGACATTTTTGGTGACGGGGGTTTTTTACCCCGAAAAGAAAGAATATAACGAAATAAATGATATTGGAGACGATTCAGAGATTGAAAATTAACAATAACATAGTCAATACAAGGAATAGAACAAATATAATTGAAAATTAAAAACAGTATATGGAAAACAGTGATTAAATATTATGGAATGATAAAAGACTGGGAAAATAGTACGTGAGATTATTTTAACACAGATAGTAGACATAAATAAAAACATATTTAGAAGATTGTGAGCAAAATAAATAATTTGAAGAAGAACATTATATTGAAAACAGAAATAAATATTTTGGAAAGAAGCAACATAGTAAAGAAATACATGAACCCAATATAAGACAGCGGTACCACATAAATAAACATATACAGACGAGTTTGCGGAAAAAGAACATTAAGTTGAAAAGGTCGGTTGAATTTTATACTAGTTAGTTTTTTTTGAAAGTTGTGTAATTAAAAAATTTGGTTATTTCGTTGATAATTTGAGAAAGTTCTATTTGATATGATTGAAAATTTTGGAAGTCGTATGAATGATTGAAATTATTCTGTAAATTATTGAATCATTGGATATAGAATTTTTGTTTAATTCATTGTAATTTTAATAGATTTTCTTTATAAGGTTAGCTAAGTATTGAAATTCATCCAGAACAAAGATCTTTGTTTGAGGAATTCAAAAGAAGCAGTCCTGTATGAAAAAAGGTAAGAGTTTTTAGTATAGAATTTAGATATTTTGTTGGTAAAATTTTGAACAGAATAAATTTAGGTCAAATTAGAGAAAATTAACATACAGGGTGTTTCTTGAATTAAAATTTAGAATAAATATATAATTGTAGAACTGTGTAAAAATGTTAAATCAGATTAAAAAAATAAAATAAAAACAAAAGATATATTTGAACACTGCAATTTTTTCGAGAACCGACTCCCTGAGTATAAGAGATAGCCGAAGCAAATAAATTTACAGAATAATTATATTAAATTTTACTTACCTATTTATGGTAAGTTGGCGTCCTTAAATTATTAAATATATAGCAATACGCGTTATATATCAAAAGTTAATTAAAATAAATTGTGTATATAAAATTATCACAATCATAATAGAAGTTATATCTATAAAGTGTTAATCATAATAATATATATACATATATACACAATATATCCCACTAAGTTGGAATCGTATGGAAAACTTTTTTATTATTAATTTTAGGAAAAAAAGTTATTCTTCATAAAAAAGTTCTGCATTATCTAAAAACTAAAATACAGTTATCAAAAATCAAATTTTTTAGTCGTATACGAGGTTTGTCAAAACATATGAGTTTAACTCAAAAGTAAAGTACCTTTAAATTTGACAATATCGAAATATATTACTAAAATATCAGAATTAAAAATTACATTTGAATATGCAAAGTATATGCATTTACATTAATAAAATTATTTTTAAAACGTATGTCATCAACTTATCGAAAATTTAAAAGGTACGGATATAAATTTTATTAGATTTATCCAAAATATGTTTGGCATATATAACATAAATTTGATGAGAAATCTACATAACCTATCATTTTAATCTACTGTAATTGAAAAGAAAAAACTGCCAAGATTATTTGAAAGATATATATTTTATAGAAAGATTTTTGTCAGTCTTGATAATAATTTGAATAAAGAGTTAGGAATAATCGACTATATAGAATAGTGTTTGGAGCTCTACCCAGATTGATAAGAGTCTTTATAAATTAATTTAAATTAAATAGGAGTAATGTTGTAAAATTTTAATAATAATTAAATTAAATTAATTAATTTTATAAAAAATCAAAACCATTACAATATATAATATTATGGTTGATTATATTTTATTCATTTAAAAAAAATTAATCTGTGAAAATATTGTTTTTATATTTACTTTATGCTTTTGAATTTACTTATTTAATTTGAGGAATTAGATGATTTATTTGTACTATTTGTTATTTCATTATTTTGTTTAATTTTTTTATACTTGCCCAGCGCCAGTACTTGGGTTCTTTCGTAACGTGACGTCACTCTCTCAGTACGAACTTGAGCAGTCCTCTCAGTTGTTTATATCAATTGTGATGTGTGATACTTATTGTATGCAGAAATAAAATTCCAAATACGTGGAACGGAGAAACGTTTATTGATCAATTTTCATTAAGATTAATGTGCCAATCTAAAATATGGATGTATATTTATAACATTATAACTAAATTATCTGTAGGAAAAAATATGATTCTAAATATGTATGAATTTTATTAAGTCGGTAAGTGAAATCACTTTCTTTCTTTTTGTACGATTACGATGAAAATGACATTTTGTTGTTTTTTTAGGATATAAGATGTTAGATTTAAAAAAATTTACACATTCACAAATCAAAAACAAATGGAAAAAACTGTTTACATCTCCGTGATGGACGAAAGTGGACTTCTTTTTCTTTCTTCAGAGCTCTTAATTTCTACCAGGGCTCCAAAAATGAATGCATTCAATGCAATATAAGTACATAGGTGGAGATATGTACTTTTAAATGGAAATTTCTCTCCCAAAATTTGCTTACATGTAAGTATGTGTGTAGTAATATTTATTATCCATGTAATATTAATTTAATATTGCATGCCCAGAAAATTTACCCAAACTTCTCCCAACTTATGCACCTTTAACATGTCTGCTTCCTTTCCAAAAATCAGCTCTCTGCTACCTCCATGTTCACAGAACATGGCTACAACATCATCCTTCCTAATATTAATATGATGTTAGTTTTATAACTTAGTATTTGAATATTTGCAAAATAAATGAATATGCACTTATTACGCGTTTTAATTGCAAAAATATTAGAAAACATGGAAAAACTAAAAGGTTATTATGTGTTTCGTCATCACAAGGGATAAATGTTCATTGAAAATAGAAATATTAGTAAAAAATAAAATAATCTGAAGTTATAATTTACTTGCATATTTAAACGTAGTTTTTAATTCTGATGAAGTTTTTTAGTAACATTTTCGATATTGTCAAATTGAAAGCTACATTACTCTTGAGTAAAACTCATATTTTTTAACAAACCTCGTATACGACTAAAAAATTTGATATTTGTTGACTGTATTTTAGGTTCAAGATAATGCAGAGCTTTTTATGAAAAGTAACTTTTTTCCTAAAATTATTAATAAAAAAAACTTAGGGGGACATATTGTATAATAATTCATACAATGAATGGTATTTTTACCTTAAATTAAATATTCAAAACCAAATTACCAAAATAAATTTTTTGTAATTATTTTTAAAATTCAAATGAACAAATTAAGCCATTCAAATTCATCTTGTTCAAGTCCATTCATTGAGCCAGGCATAAATATTATATACCTATCTTATCATTATGTTTACATATTAGTCTTTATTATTGAAAAAATTTAACTCGATTCCATATTTATGCTACTCTACTTATTAAAATTGATGTTCATTTCTTTTATTAATGTATATTTCTTTGTTTGTTTAAGGGTTAATTCAAATCAACATTCAATAATAAAGATATACCTCGTAAACGGGTTTTGGAAGATATATCAGTATGTTTAATATAGTATTTCATTTTTTAATGTCTTTTATATATTCTGATTCTGTTCCTAAATATATTAAGAGTTGCTAATATCAATCATCTACATATTATTCCCAATTTTATTACCAATACTTGTTCAATTATGATGAAATTGTGCAAATTTTCAGTTCATCAGAGACAGTTCGAGTCGAGTCCTATGAATCCGGATACTACATTTTAGGTTATTTTTGGAGAAATTTCGTTTTAATGTTTACAACCGTTTATTTTCTTAATTAAATGTACGTTTTTCTGTTGTTTCATGCTGCATTGTATTTATTATATGATGACTTTTTAATCTATTTTCCAAACATTGTGTTGCTTGTCCTATATAAACAATTATTTCTGTGAAAACAGGTTTTACTTTAAATTAAATTTAATATCATTCACTGAAACATATTTTCAAGAAATTATTTTTTAGCAAAAATTATATTTAAAAGAAAGAAACATTCTTTGCTTCAAGTATGTTTTAAAAGTAGATAATTGGGCAGACAAGTGTTTGTACAGTAGTCAGTAACATTATGTCTTTATTAATACACTCAGTGGTTGTAATACACACACTAACACGCCTATTGCCACCTGCCTTTCATTTTCTTGTAGCTAAATCAGCTGCGCGCGTTCGTATCACCTTGAATGTTATTTTAAATATCGAGAAAGCTTTCGAAAAAGGTGTATTAAAACCGAACAGATAAATCCATTTTTTATTTATAAGTTTATATAATTTTGTAATAACAATGAAAAATAAATAAATTCTTATGGAACTACTTGTTAGTAACATTTCACTACAAATAACACTTGAAGGATATGAAAAAGAGGATAAAAGTATTTTCAGCATATATACACCTAGAAAAAGCATTCGACAAAGTCCCAACAGAGGGAAGGAGAATATGGAATGTCCAGTAAAAAAGAGATATCAACAATAAAAGTTATAAATACAATATACAAATTATACAAGAATTTTCAGAAGAAACAAATAAGACTTCGAGGATGAAATTAAATCCAAAGTAGGGAGTAAAAATATGACCGCTACATCAAAAAAATTCTTAATCAGCAGAGGAACATAAATAATCATGGAAATAATTGTAATTGTTGTTCTTTCTACTTAAATAATTAAAAAAATGATATAAATGTGTACTCCTTTTTGCTCATTTTGGATTCTATTATAAAACATGATTACAAAAATGTATAATACCTAAAGTAAAAACTAAATAATTCCATCTTTTTCTTCGAATATACTCAGAATAGATTTCTCAGACTTCTATTTAAAAAAAATACCATAAAATTTAAAAATAGTGGTTCAAACTTGATCTACCCTTTTGAAACAAGGTCGGGATCTATTCACACGCCAACTAATAATAGTCCAAATAGGAAGTCGAGAAAAAAGAATATCGCCAGCAGGGGTAGTAAAACGCAGACTAATTCCATTGGTATTTTTAGAAATGAAGAGGTAGTCGCAGTTACGGGAATTCATCAATCGTCTAAATAGTTTATAGCCCGGTAGAAATAATCCAAAAAATTCATGTGGTAATTAATAATATTAATAATATTTTTAAGATATTTTAATAACCTCGGCCAACGTAGGATTAGAACGTAGATTGGTTTGAGCAGAATTAGATTACATAAACTGCTAACATAGTAAATTATATAATTGTAATTATTACAACAAGTGTTTCATATTGAGGGTCAAAAGTGTTACGTAGTTTTCAGGGCTTCCCACCCTAATTTTCTCGAAATGTGTGTATTTAAAAAAAATCCTGGGACACGTCAACAAATATATCGAAGGGGACAACTTTTTATCATAAAGGCAACGCGCCCCCTTTCACCCGCCGCCAGGGGGAGTTGCCAACTTCCAAATCTTAAATGGGAAGGGGTATCGAGTTATACCTCATTTTAAAGGTCTTTTTAATCTCTACACGTCGGCTTTTGTTTTTTTTTAATTGATCAATTCGTTGTTGAAATATTTAGGAAAATCTGTTTGCTGCTTCGTACCATTAAAATAAATACTGCAATTGTTTGTTTTGTTATTCATTTCAACTTTTTTGTATAAAAAAATGCAAAAAAATGTTTTTTATAGAGAAAATAAAAGACATGATACCTATTGAATTGTTTACCATACTTATCAGTTGTGTGAAAAAGCAGTTTATTAAAAATGGTTTACACTTTAGCTGAAAAAGTTGAAATAGTGTTAATTTACGGCGCCGAAAACCAATGTGCTCGACGAACTGCTGCAATATTTAACGAAAGGCACCCAGATAAGAGCACCTCTCATAGGTATATCCTAAATCTAATCGCCAAATTTACTCAAACAGGATCTGTTGCAAACATGATCAGCCAAGAGTTTTGAATGGAGCCACTCAAATTGAAGTGATAGGTTATTTTGGTATGAATCCTAATACTTCGTTACGTACCATTTCTGCTGCAACTGGAATTTCCTTAGGCTCTGTCCACAAAATTACAAAAAATAATAAATTCCATCCCTATAAAATGAAAGTATGTCAAGAGTTAAGTGAAGACGATTTTGACAGAAGAATTGAGTTTTGTGAACAAATGACTACAATAATTAATAACAATAACGAATTTTTAAAAAATATCTGCTTCACTGATGATTGTACTTTTTATTTAAATGGTTTTGTCAACAAACATAATTGCAGATATTGGAGCAATGAAAATGACCATGTATTTGTCGAAGGGCACACCCAGCATCCCCAAAAAATTAATGTATGGGCCGGTATACTAGGAAATCAAGTAATTGATCCATTGTTTATAAATGGAAATTTGAATGGTGAGATGTACTTGAATATGCTAGAAAATAATACGATCAATCCGTTAATTACCGAAGCAATTGAAAATCAACTGGATAGAGATGGCAACAACTTTCTTGACGAAAAGAGTTATATTTTCAGCAAGATGGAGCTCCCCCCCATTATGTGCTTCCGGTCCGTCAATGGTTAAACAATGTATTTCCCGGTAAATGGATAGGGCGAAGAGGACCTATAGAGTGGCCAGCTAGGTCCCCAGATCTAGCACCATGTGATTTTTTTCTATGGAGACCTTTAAAATCAGTTGTTCACACACCTCCGCCACAAAATATAGGAGACCTTCGACAAAGGATTACTACAGAATGTCGAGCAATTCGAACAGAAGTGTTTGAAAATGTGCGTCACGAATTTGAACAGCGGTTATACCATTGTTTAGCCAACAATGGGCAACATTTTGAGCAATTATTAAATTGAATATCTGTGTACAATATTGTAATTTAGTTTTGATAAAAGGAATGAGAATAAACAGTTGCAGTTTTTATTTTAATGGTACGAAGCAGCAAATAGATTTTCCTAAATATCTCGACAACGAATCGATCAATTTAAAAAAAAAACAAAAACCGACGTTTGGAGATTAAAAAGACCTTTAAAATGAGGTATAACTCGATGCCCCTTCCTATTTAAGATTTTGAAGTTGGCAACTCCCCCTGGCGGGGGGTGAAAGGGGGCGCGTTGCCTTTATGATAAAAAGTTGTCCCCTTCGATATATTTGTTGACGTGCCCCAGGATTTTTTTTTAAAATACACACATTTCGAGGAAATTAGGGTGGGATGTCCTGAAATGAACACCCTGTATATACAAGTTCGTTAAAATTCAAAAGATTTATTATTTTATCTATTTATTGATCCCAGGGTGCGTAGAAATTGAGACTCTTATAGTTTATTTACGATAAAAAGACGATGATGTCATTTTTAGTTACTTTCCTGCTTATCAGAATAAATATTAATTTACCAACCGTGAATACAATTTATCCTGAACAGCCAGGGCAATTTACAGCTAACGGGTTGGCAAAACTTCAAGACGTTGTCAAATCAACTGGTAAAATTCCCCAGTTTGTTTTGACGTTTATTGACATTCGATCATCGTTTAATGTTTACAAGTTTTTTTGGTGCTTCTAAATTCATTGCTTCTTTAAGATTAAAAAAAAGTTATTTTCATTACTAATTATATAGGCAAATCTGCAGTGTGTGATTAATAAAATGCCGAAACAGATGAACAGAAAATGTCAAGAGATGGTAACATCTTTGCTGAGCTATTTTGAATGAGAATGCCGAAATGGGGGCCCGCTTCTCCCGCTTACTGCTGTAAGAGACCTAAGTAATAGTATTCGCTATTTGTATTCATCATTATTAATATTATTGTTACATTATATTGTAGAGAGTTGCAGAAGCTTTACAGCTTAGCGTTACCACTGTTAACCGTATTGCCGCCAAGCATAATAGAGGTGAACAGCCTAAAAGCCCACCCAAAAAGAGACAACGCATAAAACCTACTGTTGAAATTGATAACTTTGATCAAAATGCTTTCCGAAATGTTATATACGAAATGTATGGAAACAGTGAGTATATTGAATTTACTGTTTTATTTTATTCACAATTAACTAACACAATATTTTTTCAGAGGAACACATAACCTTGAAAACTTTAAGAGACAAACTCCAGGAGCGTGAACTCTTCAATGGTTGTTAAACATCACTCTGGAAGATAGTGAAAAATATTTGATTCAATTACCAAAAAGATGATCCTCGTCATGGTTCAATGGAGTTGACACATATTGCATTAAAACGTGTATATTTTCTACATGAATATGTTAAGATATTAAGGGAAGGTTTATAACAATTTGTGTTTCTGGATGAGACCTGAATATTTAAAGACGGTACTGTTGAACGTCATTGGCAAGATTCTAATCTTAGAAGCGTGAAAAAAACCAAAATTTGTGGCCCAAGGTAATTGAATAATAAAATTTAGCAATTAATTTATGATGTAGTAACATTCCTGCCATTTTAAGACCTTTTCAAATATTTACTAGTCGCACTATTTTATTTTAATCTATATAATTATTAATAGTTGTTTTGAGCTATGCAGTCTATCTAGGAAACCTAGTAGTAATTTGTTATTTCCTTATTATAGGTATATAGTATTGCATGCTGGTTCCTCTTCTGGATTTATTCCTGGAGCAGGGCCGGTTTTTTCTTCCAAAAAACAAGATGGTGATTACCACGGTGAAATGAACCGAGAAAAATGTTAGCATTGGTTTGAATACCAGCTTTTAGTACCTGCCACAATTGTAATGGATAATGCAAGTTATCACAGTACAGTGATCAATAAAGTACCAACAACAGCTACCAAAGAGGCTGATATACAGAACTAGTTGATACAAAATGATATTCCTTTTGAAAGTACTTTCCTCAAAACCCAATTATTGAATTTAGTACAACGGTAAATTGATATAAACATTTTTCAATATATTATAGTAATGCTTATTTTGTTTGAATATATGCATTTTTGTAAGAATAAACTACCAACAGTATATGAAGCTGACATACGAGCTGAAAAATATGGTCACAAAGTGCTTCGACTTCCCCCTTACCACTCTGTGTTCAACCCAATTGAACATATTTGGGGCATAGTTAAATTTTTGTGTGTGTATGGAAAAAGTGTTTAGAAAAAGTGACTCCTGATATTTGGTCAAAGGCAGTAGAGCACACTGAAAAAATTATACAAGATGGGTGTAATAGAGAAGTAGTATTTGACAGACAGAATGTGCCTCCACTTATTATTAATTTTGATAGTGACGTTGAAGATAGTGATGATTTTGTAGTGTAGTAGTGGAAATCTTGTGTTTTATTTTTTGTATATTTTTAACCAATTTTTTTTATTTCCACCTTTTCAAAATCACTGATAACTATTATTAAATTAATTAGGTACATCTATTTTATAATACACAAATTAAAACAACGACCACAGTATCTCTACATAAATAATACTGATAAAAAAGAAGATTTTTTTATTTTCATATCTTGTAACAAAATTATATTTTGTGTATCTCTATTTTTCTTTTCCATTCTATTTTTATTATAATAAATATAATAGATATTGTATAAAGAAATAATATTTAAATTTGCATGTAGATGATTACAGCTTGTATTGATTCCTTCTAGCGTCAACCCTTGCAGTGCTATAGAAGTTGGTTCAATAGAGCATAGAATAAGGTATAAGGACCTACAGTTCATCATTCAACACTTTTCTATGTAAAATAATTAAATGCTAATTCGAATATAGAATGATTCGTTACTCTTTCTTGTATCTTGTCCATAGTTTTTCATGAATAAATTTTTATATTAAATTAATCAAGCCTATCATACAAGCCTTTTATTTTTAAATAAATATTTTTGATATCAGATTGACATTTCTAGTTTTTGTTAAGTAAAGGAAAAAACTACAACTTGGCAACATCACAATATTTTGTTTTGCAACTTCATCGTCTTTTTATCGTAAATAAACTATATAACAGTCAGTTAGATAAAGCATATGCTAGTATGACTAGATGAGGAATGAAATGAAACTATTGAATGTTCAGGAAACATGGACTACCATAACGCAAAGACTATAATATAAGGACACAACAGCACAGATAACAATAGGCAATAAACTCACAAATCGAATTAGCACAACAAATTGTGGTAGTAGTTTGCCACCCATACTTTTTAATATATACATAAAGGAGAAGCTCTAGATAGATGGTATAAAAAGTGTGGACAGATAGAAATATGGATGAGACTGAATACAACAGATTGCAGATTTATATCTGGAAGATACAATAATCAAAATCTGTCAAACTTTCAAGTACTTGTTTAAGGGATATTGAAATAAAGATTGCGTCGGGAGAACAAGCTACAATAATATTACATTTTCTAAAGTATAATCCAAAATATATGAAGCAAAAATTCATCCAATGATAACCATCGTTAAAAACAAAATAAGAAATGTGGAACTATTTTATAGACTTTTTTAAAAGACGTGGGAGTGATGGGTAGATAAAGCCGGACAGTCGGTTTTCCGAATTGATATATTCCCTCTCGCTTACCATATTATCGAGAAGGTCAGTACTAAAAATATTGAATATGTTATAATAATCACTTTGTATATCAATAATGCTCCGAATGTTTTTCCAGCAATCTAACTTGGAAATAAAGTCATTCTTCACCGTCAAAACTTGATATTTTTGGAAAAACAATTAATTTTGGATTTATTTATTCTAAAGCTAAAGTCTAATTTGACTGGAGCATAAAATATACTTTTAGACTATAGAAGGGATGGTAGGATGTAAATTATTGTGGCTTGTGCTTGGTAGTAAATGAGAAGAAAAAGAGATTCGTCTTGTTAGGAAAGTGACAAACCCTCATTTACAATATGTTGACAAAGTTTATATTTTCTTGTCTAACATCAGAAATAAATCGGAAATTTAAATATATTCTTTCTCTATTTTTACCCCGACTCCATATACAGTGAGTATAATTAAATCGTTTTAAATCACTCGAATCCGTCTTTTATCATTTTTAGAAAAAAATTGAACATTAACTGAAATTTTAATTTAGTTATTGTTAGATATACTACTATATATCCACCAACAATACCTCCCCACACATTTAACGACTGTGTCTAGCTATGTGATATGGACAACCATTATTATGAAACGCGGCTTCATCTCCAAATAAAACATAATCGAAAAAGTCTCTCTATTGATTAACTTTTCGTAAAATCCACCTACAAAATGCTAGTCTCTATTCAAAATATGATGAGTTTATTCCTGTTGCAAGTGAATGTGATAAGGGTGAATTTTGTTTTTGCCAAGGATTCTTTGTACACCGTAGTAATTCAGTTAGTGTTCGCTGGAAATACTCCTTATACTTGTGTGTGTTTTTGGTAACTACCAGCAAAACAATAATTTAATTTTCTTCTATCACAGAAATTTTATATTCTTCATGCTTTCCATAAATAAATGAACCCATGCCATTGAACCTCTCCATCAATCTCTTCAAGCATGCTTTTGTAAGTTGCCGCCTTTCAGGAAAACGTTCATGGTAAACTCTTCGGGACCGTTTACAATAGAAAAGAAAACAGCCAGTAACATCTACCGAATTAAAACCGACAACAGCAACAGAAGTCATAAAAGATCTAAAACTAGCATGGCCTGAACCCAAAATACGACAGCGAAAAGATCACTTCCATCACACAGCGGCCAGACTACAAAAGGTCATGGCAAATGGGGGAACTAACCCCACAATGTCGCTGAAATAGGCAGACGGATCATACACGGAAGCTGAAGAGGGACGATCGATTCTTCTTCTTAGAACCCACTTTCCAGGTAGTGAACCAGCAACAAACACTGAAATAGCAATGAATTACACCAAAAAATCCCGCAAGGAAGATTGGGACATTGCTAAGAAAATATTCACCAGACAACGGTTGGAATGGGTAATAAGTACCTTTCAACCATATAAATCACCAGGAATGGATGGAATATTTCCAGCACTTCTGCAGCAAGGGATAGAGGAGAGGGGGGAGGGTTGTGTAACGACACTGTCGTCTAAAATATAAGTTAACACCCTTCATACATAATTAACCCTCCGTTAGGGGCGCGACTTTTACTGACTTGTTTAGGCGCGCGGTCTACACTCGTAGACCAAATTTATTTACTGTTTAAAATGCAACAAATAAAATTTCTTGATTAAAAACTGATTCATTCTTTTCTTTCAAATATTTAAGGTAATGAAGTGATTTAAATAAACTTTATTACGTTATTAGCAGTTTTTACTCGCAATAAAATCTTACATACAAAAGCAGTAATTAAATAAAATGAACAAAACTAAACAAAAATTTATTTCTTGACTTCAAAAGGACAATACTTACAAAGAGCATTTCGAAAGAATAAAATGAAAATCTTTTTGATCATTTCACAGGCTTTTGTACTTACAGTTATTCAAACACGAGACTTCTTTGCATGCAAACTGGTGGCATTTGCAGCAATCTCGCCTGGAAGACTTATTTCGACTTCTCGGACATATGCTGCAACGTCCCACATCATTTTTCCCCTTAGGATTTTCCATAGGTTGTTGAGTTTCTTCAAGACCTGAAAGGACAGTTGCACATCTAATTTCCACAGGCAGTTCTTTCAATGTTGATCTAAATTGTATTTTTGGCCGTAACAGCTCCTATGCAAAAGAAACAATAAATGTTCGTCTTTTTGTTTTATTCTCCGGACTTTTAAACACAAATGTCATTTATAGCAGAGATGTACAACAAATCGTAGAAAATTACCCCAGGCCATCGCCTGGAATTCCTTGCAACATCATAACTTCGACACATTTGATCTACTAAGTCTACGCCTATTTTAGTTTTATTGTAGAAGGTTCCGGTTTTACCTTTTCTTCCGTTTCTGGATGAATTGAATCGTCGTGGAGCATACTTGATGCAATTAACACAACTTTATTCTTTTTTGGACAATATGACACTAACGTTATTTCGTGCTGAAGTCCAAAAATAGAACTTTTCTCTTCCCTTGTTTTCTTTGGTAAAAATTCGGGAGGTATATCCCGCTTGTTTTTCTTCAAGGTACCAACCAGTGTCAGTTCCTTTTCTTTTTGCAAAGTTTCCATCAGTGGGATACTTGTAAACCACCTGTCCGTCGTAATGCTTCGATTGGTGCCTTGGACAGGCTGAACGAGTCGGAGAGCAATATCTTTCACAATATTGTTGAAAGTGTATGGCCCTTCAGGTTGTGTACCTACGTATGGTTCCACATTGAAATGTATACGAGGTCTTCGCATCAACCAGCGCGAATATCTTTAGACCGTACTTAGCTGGTTTACTGGGGATGAACTGTCGGAATGAGCAACGACCCCCAAATGCTAAAAGCTGTCATCTATAGTAAGATATTCGCTTGCAATAAAGTTGTTTTGGAAATTTGCTAGAAACAGCTCAAGGATTTGCCTTATTGCTGCGAGTTTATCAGTTTCTTTTCTAGCAACACGGTCAGTTATATCACCAAATCGCGACATCTCAATAAAAATCGAAGCCTCTTTTCACTCATTGAAAGGTAACAAGCCTCAATGCCAGTAACTTTGAATTATCCCAAAGTTGAGCAGCATTTTTTCTTGAGCTTCTTGGAGTTCCTATCAAAAACAAAAATAAAGGCTCTTATTTCTCTTTCATCTGTAAATCTAGCATCTCTAATTCTCTGAAAAAGATGTTGAATTTTCTGTATGCATATATTAGTTGATTCAGTTATCATTTTCATAATAGGATCAGTTATGAATAATCGAAGATATTCATTTTCTGACTTTGATTGGCGAGCTTTTCCTTCAGGACCTGATAAATGAGTAATATTGCTACTTCTTGTGTGAACCTGCACATTTGGCTTAATGCTGTTTCACTTAGTCATCTTATCCCCTCCAATGTAATACTTATTTTGTATGCTCTGAACATGCATATCACTATAATTTGACTCTAATATTTCTGTATGCGATATTTTTTCTTCTGTGTTTGAATTGTGGTCACTTTCGCTTTCGGTAGTGAATTTAAAGGAGTTGGAACATACTCTATTAATTTCAAAACCTGATTGGGATAGAGTGCTTTTGAGATTTTGATGAAGTTGAATGAGGTCATCGACTGAATATGCTCCTGTTAGTATATCGTCTACATATGTTTGTGACAATAGTGCCAATTGGACTTCAGAATGTTGTGGAGTTCGTAGAGCTATTTCTTTCAATGTCCGACATGCTAGAAAGGGTGCACTGGTGTGTCCGAATGACACTGTGTTAGGTTGGATGCAAATGAAAGGGTCCGATGGAGAGTCTCTCTATAACGCATTTTGTAAGAATCGGAACCGTTCATTCAACTCTATTTGACGATACATTTTAGAAATATCAGCTGTGAAGGCATATTTGAAATTTCTGAATCTTATTAGGATGTCGATTAGTTCTGGTTGGACTCTGGGTCCTTTGAGTGAGATGTCATTGAGTGATATCTGGGAAGATGTTTTGGCTGAATAATCAAAAACTATCCTGACTTTGGTTGTTGAACTGCTTTCTTTAAAAACACAAAGATGGGGGACAAAATATTTGTGATCTAATAGCGGTGTTTGCAATGTAAGAGGGACAACTTCTCCATGTTGTAAATGGATGTATTCAAACAAGATATTTTTATATTGTTCTTTAAGTTGGGTTTTTTTTGAAAATCGAGTTTCTAGTAACAGAAATCTGCGTTTGGGTACAAGAAAGGAATCTCCCAAATTTTTGTGGGCCGACTCATGTATAAGGGGCAAGTCTACTTTAAAACGTCCGTTGGGAAGGGTCTGTAAAGATGAGGTGAATATGATTTCAGCTTTCATGTTTTCCTCAGACAAATGGTAGGGTATAGTAATCTCTTCTTGGTTCCAGAATTTTTCTAATGAAGTGTCGACAGTGGGTAGCGGTTCATTTACTATGGAATGGGTCATGGCGACTATGGGGATGTCGTTCTTTATACAAGCTGAGGGGACCGTACCTGATATTACCCACCCAAGAAAGGTGGATATAAGGGTAGGTAGGTTTTTGTCTAATTTGTGAATGCCGGGTTTTAGTAATGTGTAATAAATGTCAGCTCCCAGGAGAACGTCTATTTGGGAGGGCGTACCAAAAGAATGGTCTGCTAATGAAGATAAGAGATGAGTAAAGAGGGGTCTAGCTGTAATTGCGAGGCCTGATTGAGGGTAAATAAGAATGTTACCTGTGGCGAGAAGCACATGGTTTCCATTCAAATTGAGCATTGTCAAATTAGGGAGGGGTTGAGTCTTATTCTCTTCTGATGGAATGCCATGACTATTCCTGGAGGTTGAAGGAACATCATTAACTATTTCAGTTGGATTTTCTGGATGAGAGTGAGAGTAGATGCGTTGTCCTGGAGATGTAGGATGTGAATGGTTATTATTTCTGTTAAAAGTTCTTGTATCCGAGTTTCGTATGGATGGGTTGTCTGAATGAAGCAAGGTATGATGTCGTTTTTGACAGATTGAACAGGTTTTCACCGAGATGCAATTGGATATTGAGTGTTTATAGCCTAGGCACCTAAAGCACATTTTATTGTGTCTAATGTATTTACTTCGATCAGGGATAGAAAGCCGTCCGAATTGGGAACATCCATACATTTTATGGCCTGTTTCCTTGCAAAATGAGCATGTTGAAGATGGATAATTGGAAGTAGGGTATGCGCTAGACGAAGGTTGGTTGCGTTGACCATTGTTATGATGTGGGATTTGTTCGGGATACGAATGTTGGTTTGCAATTAATGCTACTCTGTTGGTTGGTGTGGTCACATTAGAAGCCTGGTTACAATGATGGGATGTATCGGGTTTGGGATCTTGGGTTAACAAGTTTTCTAAGACCGTAAATTTTTTTTCCAAAAAGTTTAAAAAAGTATGACTAGCAATTAAATTTTGATCAGTCTCTTTTTCTTCAAGAGATCTTTTTGTATTATAATCTAATTTTGTTTTTAATATGTGAACGATTAGTGCATCAAATAACTATTCCTTATTGATATTTAGATTTAACAATGACTTTACGATAGATCTAGCTTCGGACGTGAATGTTCTTAATTGTTGGGCAGTACATTTTGAGATGTTATTACAGGCTGTCAAACGGTTAAAATGGGCAGTAACAATCTGCCATCTATTATTATATTTAGAATTCAGTAAATCCAACGCTACATCAAAATTGGTTTCATTTACCGGTAATTGAGAAATTAAATTGAGCGGGTCACCTTTCAAGTATGATTTCAAATAGTAGAATTTTTTAGTTTTGAATGTAAGCCGGGTGTTATTTACTATTAGTGCATTAAAAAGATCTATGAAGGCAGTGTATTTAGTGCTATCTCCTGAGAAAATCGGTATTTCTATGGAAGGTAATCTAATATGAGTTTCACCTTGAGAATGTACAGTTAATTGATTAGTTTCATTGAATTAAGAGTTTAATTTTTCGAAAGCATTTTGTAGTTTGGAGTGTAATGAGTAATATTTTTCATCAATCTGACTTCTATCGTCAAATTCTGATTCAGTATCTACGGCTATGGTTTCAATTTGGTCTTGAATCTCAGAGTATTTAGAGTAATATTTCTCTAAGTTGTCTATTCGGGATTTGAAAGCATACTTGTCTGACTCGTCCAGATTGTTATGGAACCAGTTGTAAATACGAGTAATTGCTGCTTTACAACTAGCACGTTGCATCTTTGATTAATCCATTTTGTAAATGATGTATTAATTATATGGTTAACATGAAATGTAAATAAATGGTTATGTTTGAACAATCTTTATTTTGTATCAGTGTAATATATTTTTTTAAATATCTGCTACAAGCCGTGCCTTTGTTCAGTTTTCTACGGCTCGTTGCAGTTTAAATGACACTGTAATTGTACCTAGTTTTCTCACACAACAATACCGACTAGTGTTATCATAGTTCCATAACAATATTAATATGTAATTATTGAATCGACACTGTACAATGAATGTATGTTACTTAAAGAATATCAAATCACTTTTTCAAATAGTATAGCTATATAATTATTAATGATCCTGTCTTTTATGAATGTATGTTATATAAGGAATATCAACGATGTTATTATAATCAATCAATATTCAGGTGTAATTATTTAAATCACAATGTCTCATGTAAATTTCGGAAGTTCAATAATCAAATACAGAGTATGCATGTATGTTTTATAAGAAATATCAACGATGTTATTATAATCAATCAATATTTAGGTGTAATTATTTAAATCACAAAGTCTCATGTAAATTTCAAAAGTTCAATAATCAAATAAAGAGTATGAATTTATGTTTTATAAGAAATATCAACGATGTTATTATAATCAATCAATATACAGGTGTAATTATTTAAATCACAATTTCTCATGTAAATTTCAAAAGTTCAATAATCCAATAAAGAGTATGAATGTATATTATATAAGAAATATCAACGATGTTATTATAATCAATCAATATTCAGGTGTAATTATTTAAATCACAATGTCTCATGTAAATTTCAAAAGTTCAATAATCAAATACAGAGTATGAATGTATATTTTATAAGAAATATCAACGATGTTATTATAATCAATCAATATTTAGGTGTAATTATTTAAATCACAAAGTCTCATGTAAATTTAAAAAGTTCAATAATCAAATAAAGAGTAGGAATGTATGTTATATAAGAAATATCAACGATGGTATTATAATCAATCAATATTCAGGTGTAATTATTTAAATCACAATGTCTCATGTAAATTTAAAAAGTTCAATAATCAAATAAAAAGTGTGAATTTACGTTTTATAAGAAATATCAACGATGCTATTATGACCAATCAATATTCAGGTGTAATTATTTAAATCACAATGTCTCATGTAAATTTCAAAAGTTCAATAATCCAATAAAGCGTATGAATGTATATTATATAAGAAATATCAACGATGTTATTATAATCAATTAATATTTAGGTGTAATTATTTAAATCACAATGTCTCATGTAAATTTCAAAAGTTCAGAAATCAAATACAGAGTATGAATGTATGTTTTATCAGGAATATCAACGATGTTATTATAATCAATCAATACTTAGGTGTAATTATTTAAATCACAAAGTCTCATGTAAATTTCAAAAGTTCAATAATCAAATGAAGAGTATGAATGTATGTTATATAAGAAATATCAACGATGTTATTATAATCAATCAATATTCAGGTGTAATTATTTAAATCACAATGTCTCATGTAAATTTAAAAAGTTCAATAATCAAATAAAGAGTGTGAATTTATGTTTTATAAGAAATATCAACGATGTTATTATAATCAATCAATATTCAGGTGTAATTATTTAAATCACAATGTCTCATGTAAATTTCAAAAGTTCAATAATCCAATAAAGCGTATGAATGTATATTATATAAGAAATATCAACGATGTTATTATAATCAATTAATATTCAGGTGTAATCATTTAAATCACAATGTCTCATGTAAATTTCAAAAGTTCAATAATCAAATACAGAGTATGAATGTATGTTTTATCAGGACTATCAACGATGTTATTATAATCAATCAATACTTAGGTGTAATTATTTAAATCACAAAGTCTCATGTAAATTTCAAAAGTTCAATAATCAAATGAAGAGTATGAATGTATGTTATATAAGAAATATCAACGATGTTATTATAATCAATCAATATTCAGGTGTAATTATTTAAATCACAATGTCTCATGTAAATTTAAAAAGTTCAATAATCAAATAAAGAGTGTGAATTTATGTTTTGTAAGAAATATCAACGATGTTATTATAATCAATCAATATTCAGGTGTAATTATTTAAATCACAATGTCTCATGTAAATTTCAAAAGTTCAATAATCCAATAAAGCGTATGAATGTATATTATATAAGAAATATCAACGATGTTATTATAATCAATTAATATTCAGGTGTAATCATTTAAATCACAATGTCTCATGTAAATTTCAAAAGTTCAATAATCAAATACAGAGTATGAATGTATGTTTTATAAGAAATATCAACGATGTTATTATAATCAATCAATACTTAGGTGTAATTATTTAAATCACAAAGTCTCATGTGAATTTCAAAAGTTCAATAATCAAATAAAGAGTATGAATGTATGTTATATAAGAAATAAAAATAGGTAAAAGAACTTTTAAAGTTAAACGGTTTTATGTTAAACATACATTGCAATGTTTAAGATAAATGTACTAAAAACCAAAAAATAATAAAATAGATACAGTCGTGGGAATTATAAACATATGCATAGACTAGACTAAAATAAAACCGTGGGGCACGTCAATTGTCTACAAATTATCGACTTAATGTGCGATAGAAGAACAGTATACGCTTATAAGTAACATTACAAAACAAAAATTTTAATCAACGATTATCGACTTAATGTGCGATAGAAAAACAGTATACGCTTATAAGTAACATTACAAAACAAAAATTTCAATCAACGATTGTAGACAATTGACGTGTCCCACGGTTTTATCTTAGTCTAGTCTATGCATATGTTTATAATTCCCACGACTGTATCTATTTTATTATTTTTTGGTTTTTAGTACATTTATCTTAAACATTGCAATGTATGTTTAACATAAAACCGTTCAACTTAAAAAGTTTTTTTACCTATTCTTATTTTCTGGTTTTTAGTTTTTATTTCGCATTCTGTTTAATTCATTTAGTGCTTCATTATTGCAAGGTTTCTTGCCCGTTAGTTTATTGCAGTCCAACTCCTCTATACGTAGTCCCTGCAAAGATCTTACTCTACTAAGAGCCACGTAGGCTTGACCTTCTTCAAACAGTTTCGCACCTAAGTATACGACTGCGTGATCTACAGTGCTGATCTGCATTTTATGTATTGTAGAAGCCCATGATAGTATCAAAGACAACATTCTTCTTTCAGCCGTCCCGTAATTGTACTTAGCTGGAAACTGTATGGCTTTCGGGTGTATAAGATGTACTCCGTCTCTTGCGAAATCAATTCGGACGGAAGGTACATCTGTTGCATACATCTGAGTTCGACGAAATTGAGGCCAAACGCCACACAGTCCTCAACACGATACAAAATCTTGACTTGGGTGGTGGATTCAGGCTGGATTAATCAGATACCTAAATTACAGATTCAATTTCTAAATTTAAATCTTATTATTATACGCCATTTAGTGGCTGCGCCCATCTTAAATATTGAGGTTGTATAGTGCACTGTATTCTTCTTGTCAAGCCCTTTTATTTGTTGATACCCATATTGGTGGGATTGATAAAAAATTGTTATCAGCCATTTGGTAGCGGCGGCCATCTTAGATTTCAATTTTGCATAGTAAATTGTATTCTACTTGTTGAGACCTTTCAATTGATACCCATGTTGATGGGATTGATAAAACCTACGTTATCCGCCATTTTGTAGAGGCCGTTATCTTGGATTTTAATTTTATATAGTATATTGTATTCTACTGGTTGAGCACTTTCATTTGATACCCATATTGATGGGATTGATAAAACCTACGTTATCCGCCATTTTGTAGCGGCCGCCATCTTGGATTTAAATTTTTATAGTATATTGTATTCTGCTTGTTGAGCCCTTTCATTTGATACCCATGTTGATGGGATTGATAAAACCTACGTATCCGCAATTTTGTAGCGGCCGCCATCTTGGATTTCAATTTTTCATAGTATATTGTATTCTGCTTGTTGAGCCCTTTCATTTGATACCCATATTGATGGGATTAATAAAACATAAATTATCCGCCATTTTGTAGCGGCGGTCATCTTGACTTTATAATGATAATGAATAAACATAATTGTATTGTCACCAAAATCCAAAGTGTATACAAAATTCCAGATTAATCGGTTGACAGGAAGAGGGTGAAATTTGAATTACTAAATTTGACCCAAGAATAAATAAAACAAACGAGGTGAGCTAAATAAAACCGTTTAATATCAACGATGTTATTATAATCAATCAATATTCAGGTGTAATTATTTAAATCACAATGTCTCATGTGAATTTAAAAAGTTCAATAATCAAATAAAGAGTATGAATTCATGTTTTATAAGAAATATAAACGATGTTATTATAATCAATCAATATTCAGGTGTAATTATTTAAATCACAATGTCTCAGGTAAATTTCAAAAGTTCAATAATCAAATAAAGAGTATAAATTTATGTTTTATAAGAAATATCAACGATGTTATTATAATCAATCAATATTCAGGTGTAATTATTTAAATCATAATGTCTCATGTAAATTTCAAAAGTTCAATAATCAAATACAGAGTATGAATGTATGTTTTACAAGAAATATCAACGATGTTATTATAATCAAACAATACTTAGGTGTAATTATTGAAATCACAAAGTCTCATGTAAATTTCAACAGTTCGATAATCAAATAAAGAGTATGAATGTATGTTATATAAGAAATATCAACGATGTTATTATAATCAATCAATATTCAGGTATGATTATTTAAATCACAAAGTCTCATGTAAATTTCAAAAATTCAATAATCAAAAAAAGAGTTCTTGCTTTAGTAATAAATAACTTACGCTGTTTCTGTTGACACTGACCTCTAGGTTCAGTCGCTATTGAAATCTGGACTATCTTCTATTCACTGATTTAATCCGGCTTCGAATGACCATGTTCTAATTAACCCTTTTTTACATGGGCTAATAGACGGAATGAAAGTTCTTTGTTGTTGACTGATGTACTCGAAGGACCAAACGATTGTTTTCACTGATGTAGGATGTGATGATGAAATTAAACACTCATGTCACTTTCATTTTTATATATTGCATGAATTTATACTTTTATTTATTTTTGCGTAGACAATCAAGAACTCACTTGTACATACGCGTTAACTGAGATTATTTTGCACATAATATGATGGTTTAATGGATGATTGAAGATCAAATACACATGTTTGTTACCGGGCTAGGAAACGCCGGGTGCTCTTATAACTTGAGTACCTTTATGTACCACGGTTAAATGATGAAGAGGCAAAATGTAAGGTAGATGGCGTATTTATACGTCGGTTGACGTAGTTGTGAGGAAGGAGCAAAATATTAGGATCTGGCCAATGGGATAAAAGAGTTTTAAATTGTAACGGTCAGATGTAGCGAGTGAAAGTTGGCAGTGAGGGTGATTTTTTTTGGGGCCTGAAATGTTTCGTAGATACAGATAACAGAGTTTTTATGAAGCGATAGAGTGTCGGGTACTTTGAAGTATTCATTGGAATTTCAGAAAACTATATTTATCTGTATTTCTTATGTAGTAGTAAAGTTAAAATGAATTTTTTGTTGATGTAAGGAAATATTAAATGTTGAGAAGAAGGATATATTTAGTAATATGTTTTGAGCAGAATATTCGAATTGTATTATACAGGGGAAGTTGAAAATAAAATCACAGGAGAATTTGGTAATTAGATCAAATTCGAACAACATATCTTCTTCAATTTCCAGTGGATCCTCTCCAAGTTCATCCCGAGATTCTTGCATTTCCTCTTCGTTTGACAATTCTTCAAGCCATTTCATCCACACTTTCAGGTCCCTTGAAGTTTCAACATGGCGTTTTTTACTTTGCGACATTGTTTTAAAACCAAACACACTACGGCATTAAAATACTCCAACGTTTTTTTTTACATTTTGCGTTTTAAAGTGCGAAGATTCAAAATCACAATCTGATTAAAAATGTGACGTAATTAGGCGCGCGGTCTACGATCGTAGACCAACCGAATTCTTTCGTAAATAAACTAGACGTCTGCACTCGCTAATAAGCGAAACGACACTGATGGTGTAAAATAGTGTATTTAGAACAGCTACAGAGAAGTAAGTGCCTGCGCGCGCCATCTATTAGGAAATACGTTATTTAAAAAGTACCTGGTCTACGATCGTAGACCGTGCGGATAACGGAGGGTTAAAAACAAAACATCGGATACTGGGATTCAGAGCACTACCCAAACCAAATTATCACAGTAGACGAAGTTGGGCACCCAGTACCTAGAAGGCAACACTTTCGCCATGTTACTAACAGCTCGACCGATATTATTAACACCGAAACATCTCAAGATACCTACAAGCTCAGTCCCTACGCCTGGAAGTGATAGGAAAGCTTTATCGGTGAATAACGGAGTTAATTTACTATATCCTGGAGCGTGTTGAGCCTGGGATCGTAATTAACACCCGGTTTGTCATCGACCCCTTGGTTGAGTGTGTTGAACCCAAGGCTAAATACTAGCAAACCCCGTTTCTCGACCGAAACTCTAGAGCGTGCTGAGCCTAGAACGGAAACCAACCGTCATAGCCAAGTCCTGGAGCGTGTTAAGCGCAGGACAGAAGCCTTTCCGTCTAGCTGAAATCCCGGAGCGCGTTGAGCCCGAGACGGAAGCGAATTCCCACCTCACGGAGATCACGCTGTGTGTTGAACGCGGGATCTGGTGCCGAATATACTCCGTTTATTTCAGGCACCTGAACGAGGAGGTAAAACGAGTATACCAGGTCGACAAAATTGAGTAAGTTTATATAACGCCAGTGTCACACGATCAAATTAGCTTCAGTTTGGCTCTCAACTAGTTTAATCAAACTGTAAAATGACGTCACCAATTTGATGGGCAAAATGTAGACTGTCACACGATCAAATTTGCTTCGGCTTGGCAGTCAACTAGTTTGATCAAACTATAAAATCACGTCATCAATCTGAAGTTGATAGTCTGATGTATTTAGGAGCGCTCCTATTCGTATCAAACCAGACTGATGAAACTAGCATTTTTATTGGCCACTGCAAATTCCCTGCAGAAATTGCGTCCAAATAATCTACAACTGTTCGGAAATTCAAACAATCTAACCTATAAAAAACATTTTATTTACTCGCCAACTCTTTGACCACGTAGTGACGATTGCGGACTTTTTCGTTCTTAGTTTTATTCGTGATAGGTATATTTTCGTGTTTAGTTTTTGTAGTGGACAATACGGTCTAGATAACTCGTGCTACCTCATTGTTAATAGATTTATATCGGTCCTTTGAAGTACTATATAATGTTAGCGATCCTTTGTACCACAAGAAGTCGGCAAGGGCAACTGCTTTGGAGGAAATTGTAAAGGACATACAATTGGTTCGTCCCGACACAACTGGTAATTATTTTTCAAAGCAAATTAGATAGTCAATTACATGTTTTTTATATATAATTATTTACAGTGAAAGAGGTCACTACCAAAATAAATAGCCTGCGAACGCAGTTCAGCAAGGAACTGCACGACCTCAAGAATACGGCCAGTGGATCTGGATATAATGAATATGTGTCAAAAATGTCATATTTTACACAGCTGTTATTCCTCCAAGACCACTTTGAAAGTCGGAAGGGAATTTCAAATGTGGGAGAAAGTGCAACAGCAAGCTCGTGTTATAGTTATATTTTCTTTTAACTCGTGATTTACCAACTTTGGCAAAATATGTTCCATAACATTGTCACTATTTGCAGAATGAGAAACTACCATTGTACTGGACTTACCAGTATATAAAGATGCATGGGGATATCAGATAGGGACGAATGTGTATGTGGAAAAGTGGCTGGTTTAAAACTGTACTTTAGGAATATATTTTAAAATTAAAAAATATATATACATGAAAACAAACAAATCCTATAACTAACACAAATTAAAATAACGGTAGGAAAATATAATATTGAGCAAATATTATGCATTGCCAAATAAACATATTCACAAATTGTGTCTATTTACACTTTCTTGTTGCCATTCAAGAGCTCCATTTGTGTTGAAATAAACTTGGAATTCTTCTCGAATAGCCCGTGTTTTGGCAGTGTTTCGGTTTCTATAAATTTGTCTGGGAATACTTGTTAAATGTTGTCGCTAAGAAATTGTGCAAAATAACGGAAGAATGGGTTATCAATTGCACCTTCTCAACAGACAGGCTTCAAAAATATCTGGAATCTGTTAGACAAAATTCCAAAAGCACTTTCTACTATTCACCTTGCACGGCCCACCCTATAATTATATATTTTTTGTTCATTTGTTAAACCATGAAAACGATAGGGTTTCATAATATAATCTTTAAGTGGAAATGCATCGTCTGCAACTAAAACACATGCCACACTCATTTCTCTGCCAGGAAGAGGCACTGCTGTGGGCAAATTCAGAGTATTGTGTTCAAATGCTGTGCAAATTGGACTTTTGCAAAAACACCACCATCGCTAATCCTACCGTTTGTTCCAATGTCCACCATAATGAATTTATAATTGGCATCTACTACAGCCATCCGAACTTTGCTGTCTATATTTTTATAGTTTCTATAAAATGAACCGTCCCTTCTGAATGGACAGAAAGTAATGTGCTTCCCATCCATTGTCCCAATGCAGTGGGGGAAATGCCACAATTTTTCATAATCGCCTGCTATGGTAGTCCATTCTTCAGGAGTATTTGGTACATGAAAATAAGCACATTGGATTCGCTTTTTTCAAGTGTATTTTCTTGTTTTAGGAATAGGAACCAGATTTTATAGAGTCTACACAAGTTTGTTTAAAACCTTCGACCCATTTACTTGGGTCAAGACCAAGGGTAACTAACTCTTCCCCATCAGAAGAGCCGACCAAGAAGAGAGTGAAGGAGAAAGAAAAGGAGGCCATGAATAATGAAAGTGAGACTCTGAACTTAGTTGGGGAAACTTTACAAAAAATTGCTGGGAATGATGACGGTTCCACTCCTAGCACTTCCCAAACATTTGCTAATTTTTTGGCTGATAAGTTACAATATTTTGTTTTCACTGAAATGTTATTTATAATTTAATTTTTGTAACAGAAGAGTTGGATGCGTTCAACAATGAGCAACAAAAGAAAAAATGCAAGAGAGCGATGCCCAGAATATTGTTGGAGCACCAAGAAATAGATGACGAATATTTATAACATGCATAATTAAATTCAATTATTTTTCAAATATATATTTTACTTTAACTTTCTTCTTGTTTTTCTACCCACCTTTGAGTATGTTTCTTGTAGAACCTCAACTATAACCATCAGAACTTCTTTTATAATTACACTTAATGTATTATAATTCTTGTAGACAAGGCCAATGTTTTCAGAGTTTCCCCTGTAGCAATGTACCGTAAAATAGCAACTAGCCTGAAACAATCTCAAATAATAAAATAGCAACATTATTTTCAGCAAAAGTATGTTTCAATATTAAGCTTACCGATCTGTTGCAGGAATTGCCTGCCTCATTACAGTGTCTTCTTTGACAATTGATGGTTCTAATAAACTAAGTAGGAGATTAAATGTTGCTGCATCAATTCGCATATAATTGTTAAAATCAAGAGGGTTTTCTGGGGCAAGTTCATATTATATAATGTTAATAATATTGTTATTAGCTCCACCAGCAGCATTGGTTAGTTGGTTTCTTGGTAAAAGTTTAGTGGTACAACGCGGAATTTGATGAAAATTTTTTTTCTGGCTAACTCGAGGTCGCTGAACACGAAAGTGAAAGAAAAAATGGGGCTCTCTTACCAAAATCGAGTTATGAATTTTTGAAAATGTGTTCAGATGAGTACTGCACTGGATTTATTGTCACATTATAACTGCTATAATGATCCGTAATAACTACTCGACAATGTTAGTGATACACTATAGTTGTCTTTTACGATATTACTCTCTCACGCACATTAAAAAAAACACTGATATTGATATAAATCTCTTGTAAATTATTTTTTTAATTCCACAATTATTATATCTTTTGACGTTTCCGTTTAATATGACTGACATATAAGTTTCGTCTGTTTCCTCTTAGCAGTAAGACTTTTACCTACTAGCATATACAGCCATCATTAGTTACTTGAAAAAAAATTGCTGAATATTTTCGATATGCACAGATCATAGAACAGAAGATATAAACAAGATGTACATCATGAACATACACCGGCTCTTGTGCACTTTACGACCCATGAAATTAAACAATTTTCTATAGTAGAATCGAAAGTTTACCCCAATTGGAGACATTTAACACAAAAAAAGTGTGGACGAACCATAATTTTTGACGACAATTGGCAAAAATTAAAACAAAATTGATTGAATTTAATGACAGAATTGACAGATATCTTCCCGTGAAACGTAATGCAAATCTAAATATCCATTCTCTAACATTTCTTTTTCATCTTTCAATGCGAGCGAGAACATTTTAAATTTGTTAGGTTGTGTTGGGCAAGGTTATGTTGTGTTGGGTTAGGTTGTGTTGTTTGTTAATTTTTGACGACAATTGGCAAAAATTAAAACAAAATTGATTGAATTTAATGACAGAATTGACAGATATCTTCCCGTGAAACGTAATGCAAATCTAAATATCCATTCTCTAACATTTCTTTTTCATCTTTCAATGCGAGCGAGAACATTTTAAATTTGTTAGGTTGTGTTGGGCAAGGTTATGTTGTGTTGGGTTAGGTTGTGTTGTTTTAATTTTTGCCAATCTTCGTTAAAAACTATGGTTCGTCCACACTTTTTTTGTTATAAATGCAGTTTACGGGCTTTTCTTTTATTACTAAAATTTTCAGTTTATTGGGTAGATTACGTTTGTATAAGCATAAAAATAAAAAAGAATCTTGGCGGTCTCTTATTTTAATGAAAATATCCACTTTTAAAAGGTTCACTGTTGGAAGTTATACAACAATGGCAATAACAAAAAATTTATTTCTAACTGTCATAAAAGTGTCAAAATATTGTCATTATTATTTGTTGCCATTGGTATTCTGTGTTTGTTTATTTTTGTTGCGCTTCTATATTTAGGATTTTCTTGGCTTCCAACAAAAATGAATTTTATCAATCTCGACGATATTTATACCTGAGGAAATAATAATGAGATTATATCGCAAGCGCAGCGTTTTGGTTTAATACTCGCAAATAATGAAATTAAGTGTCCGGTGAATTTTTGGGACGGTTATTCCATAATGACACCACGGCCAGATTCCATAGATGGTTTTTGTTGGAAATGTAATGGACATATCATAAAAAATAAACAGAAACGTATATTTTGTAATAAAAGGTAACTATAAAATTCTAGTTTATTATTCAAATCTCTTTTTGATGTCTCCGCTCTTTTTGACGTTTCCGATATATATTGATTTTGCCAAATCGCATTTTTTTTGGAAAATATATGGAAACAATATAAAGAAATGAAGTAGCAAAAATAGCCGGCCGGCCATATGGCTCAGCTTTGGAATGCCACCAATCGAGTTCAGGTGTCAATTTTTTTGTACAGATAGGTCTTATTATAAAAACGTTTTATACAAAGTCACAAAACGCGGAAACAACTACTTTTCGAGATATAAGTTTTCAAAATTATTCAAACTTACTTATATTGTCATGCAGGCACATTTTCAATTTTAAAATATCTCCAATCTGGTTCGGGTCTCATATCTTTTTTACATACAGTTATTATTATAGAAACGTTTTATACCAAGTCACGAGCTGAGAAAACAAATACTTTTCGAAATATGAATATCAAGAATTATTAAAAACATTTATTTTCCATGCAAATACACTTATGAAAGTCCATGTCAAACTCGACAACCGACAATAATATATTGCAGTTTCGCCAACCGTTTGGAAACTTTTCCCCTAAAAAGAATTCACGTATTTTTCATTTTCAATATAAATAATTTGACATATTTATCGAATAATAATGAATAATTTAATTGTATTTATCATTAAATACATGTTTAAGACTATTATAATTTCATAAATTTCGGTTTTGAAATATGTAAATTTCGCACACAGTTTTCATTATAGTGAAAGTAATATGCATTCATCCTTCCCCTTGAAAAATATCCAATACTTTGTAACGCGCACATCAGGTTATTCAAGACGAAAAAGGGTGAATCCAATGATTATATTCCCTTCCCCTTCTTGAATAACTTAATACCCAATACTTTGTAACGCAAAATAAGTTATTCTAGAAGGGGAAGGAAATACAATCGTTGAATTCGCCCTTTCCCTTATTGAATAACCTGATGTGCGCAATAGTCTGTGACACACATTAGGTTATTTAAGAAGGGAAAAGATGAATCCAATGATTATATTTCCTTCCCCTTCTTGTATAACTTGATATCTATTACTTTGTCACGCACATCAGGTTATTCAAGAAGGGAAACGGTGAATACAATGATTATATTCCCTTTCCCTTCTTGAATAACTTAATATCCTATACTTTGTAACGCACATTAAGTTACTCAAGGAGGGAAAGGGTGAATCCAATGGTTATATTTCCTTTCCCTTCTTAAATAACTTAATATCCAATACTTTGTAACGCAAACCCAGACCACATTATATATTCTATGTATAGTCCTGGATATTCATTAGGGTATATTGGAGTACATCCTGAAGAAACATAGAATATTTATATTCATTATGGAATATTCTTTGAATCGACGAATGGGAAAATCTTAGATATTCTCAGTATATCCCCAAAAGAATATTCCTGAATATTATAGAACATGCCAGTAATAATCCAGGTACATTAAGAATATTTTTTGGAATGTTTGTGAATATTCCTTGTATGTTGATGAATATGTTCAATATACTATGTATATTCTTAGAATATTACTTGTGGGCAAATCTAGAACATTTATATCCATTTTTGAATATTCACAGAATTGACAAAAGGAAATATGTTGGTATATTCATAAAATAATATTCCTAAATATTTCTAAAATATTCCAAAAGTAGCTAAATAAAACCATGCATACTCATATTCGTATTTTACATAATTTTTAGGGCAGAAAAAAACTTCATAGTCGACATTCAAGGAGTTTTATAGCATATTTTTCTGTGCTAATTAGCCAATTCAAATAATAAAGTCGAATTATATATAGTTTTAAGAAATTGGCTTGGAAACTCTTCAATGTTACTGATGATTTTTTCCTGCCTTCTTAAATTATGTAAAATACAAATACAAGGTCTTGCGCTTTTACCAACAAAGACATGGTGAACATATTCACAAATAGTAGTTACAACCCATCTCCTATTGATAAATTATGTCTGCTGTGCAAAGAATTTTGTTTCTTTTTCATATGAAATACAAAGAACTTATTTAGAGTACAAGATGAAATCGTTTATTTTGTAAACAAATAAAATACTTCTATAAATTAAATTTTTAAATTAAAATGTATACTCTAAAAAACAGTAAACAGATGAAATACTTCTATAAATAAAATTTTTAAAATAAAAGGTATACTCTAAAAAACATTCTGCTTAAAAAATAAATAAAATATTTTAGTCCAGTTCTCTTTCCTCTTGAGGTCCAATCCTAAAATAAATAATGTTCTTTTAATATGGAAATAACGTTATGAGATGTTTGATTAAATTTCTAAAAATAATTAAATACGTACAGTGTATTCTTTTTCAATCTTTCTGGGGCTTTAGCCAACCATTGTCCAGTTACTAACTCTATTTCTTTTTTACTGGTGTTATTGCTACATCTTTGTACAGCATCTAAAAGTAAGAGATCAGTATGACAATCAGGTAAATACACCTCTCTGCGGCATATTAAAGAGGCATATTTCTGTGGATGCATTAACCTACCTACAGCATCTAAAAGTAAGAGATCAGTATGACAATCAGGTAAATACACCTCTCTGCGGCATATTAAAGAGGCATATTTCTGTGGATGCATTAACCTACCTACAACAACAGAAAATAATTTAAGTGAAGAAAATGTTTTTTTCTTCTTGTGCCCACATAGGCTGCAGTTGGCTGCTAAATTGTCTGCAATGGCTCGCTTCATAAACCTTCTCAAACAGTCCTTAAAATCGCTACCTCCTATGCGTTCAAAGAACAGTACCTGTAAAAATTGAACTTATTTTTATGAGTATTTATTTACACTATTTATATTTACCATTTCATGATATAACTGTGAATCGTGTATAAATATGTCCTCCACAGTTTGTAGGTTTTCTTCTGAGCCTATGGGAAATATTTTTATTATATGTTCTTGTACATCATTGGTTTTTTCATTTGTGTTAGTAGGGAAAGTTTGGGTCAATAGCTTCTCCATATTTGAATTTAGGGTATCTAACCGTTTTTCTACATCATTAATCCTTCTACATATTTTATTTAACATTGTTATAGTTTCAACTTTAAATTGCTTCTCACCTACAACATTATATTTAAGAAATTTGTTCAAAAGTATTAACAACACTCAACACCTTCAGACCCTTTACTACATTGTGTTGAAGGACTTATTCTGCCAGCAGAACCTGAAAACAAAAACGTAATTGAGACACCTAAAGCAAAATAAGAATAGGAGAATGGATGTAAAGTTATTACAATATAAATATGATTTTTTTTCAGTAATTAAATAGTAAGCTAACATTATAAATGTTTCAATGACATTAATAAAGTTTTTAAATTATATACTTTTTAGACCCTAGAGAAAACAATGCGAAAAAAGTCATAAAAAACAAATCTAAAAGATTTATATTGAATAGATATATATAATACCTTCAAAGAATTGTTCATTATTCTGTGTATTTTTCTCATGACTGTTTGTATTAAGTTCTAAGCTTGACTCACTATCTCCACCTTCAGAATCAGATTCAAAACCAAATCGCTCTGTCCTTTTTGGAACTCTTTTTATTGGTAGCTCATCTACTTCAGTTGATGCTTCAGAATCCTCGCAACATTTAGTTGCTTTTGCACTGGCAAATTTGAAATCTTCAAAAGTTTTAGGGCTTAACAATTTCACACTTTATGTTTGCCAATCTGGACTAGGTTTTTCCCCATTCTTAATTGCTTTTTTTACTCTTTGTGGATCAAAATTTGGGTACCAAGTTTTATCCTTGGTTTGATGGAGCCAACATAATGGAAGAACTTCTATTTCGTCAGTGTCAATAAATTTGACTACCACCCAGGGCATTTTCTCCATAAACGTAAGAAGATAAAGTATGTCTCAAAATAAGGAGAAACATATTACCTATAGATAGATGTTAAATACCCGGTAAATGCCCAAAGTTCATGAATACCCAGTATTTTTTAATTTAAAGAAAATCACAAATCTTGTTTATACATATACTATGGTAACACAATTTATTTTCATAGTTTTCATTAAAGTTTGAACTTCATTTTGTTAAAATAGTACTTAAAAATATCGAGGGCAATAAGCAAAAAAGTTATAAATATCCAGAAAAGCATTTATTCAGTTTTACTAGGTAACTAGATATTATTAATTTCCTGTCAAGGTATTAAATGGCTGAAAAATGTATTTGATATAAATTATTGCTTAACACTTCATCAAATAATTTCATACAAAGCTTTAATATTAAAAATATATCCCGATTTTATTTAAGTACTTATAACGGCTTTACCACTGGGCATTTACCTACTACCTATGGTTTAGGTTTCCCCTATCCTCTAGTATCACTACCTATTATATTGAAATAAAAATGTTTGATCTTAATATAATTTGATATGATTTGATACTAACTTGTGTGATTTAAAGGATAAACAACAAACCCAGAATCACAAGGAAGCCGAACTGCTTTGTAATTGACTTCTGGAAACCGCCAATATTTTAATTCTCCCAATTTATGTACAAAATAGATATCTACTAATGAGGATGAGCATGGAAATTCAAAAAAACATTTTGATTCCTCATATGCTTGTCCAATAAGAACAAATTCATTAAATTGTTGACAGTAAGCTATATTTTTAATTTCAATAATAGACTTATTTTTTAGTACACAGCAAGAATCTTTCAAGGTACAAGAAAGTTGAAACTCTCTAAATGCTACAGTTTTGTATTCAGGTGCTGAACAACCTTCAAGTAGAATCCCACAGATATGTGGATTTATTATTTCAAAATCTACAGAATTTCTTTGATCTGTTTGAAGTATTCTATTAGAATTTAATTCATGATAACGAATAATAATCTGCTGCAAAGGTTTTTCGTTTTTTCTTAATAAATTCCCCAAATAATGTAAAAAATTTTCACTAGAAAAATTACTAAAATTATCAAGTGTTCCAATCGACGAACATCATCTGATAAATGTAACAAGTTATGAAAGTTATGTGTAAGTAAGTGACTTCCGTAGATTTCCTTTGTAAATTGAACAAAGCAAATTATCAGTTTCTCAGCATTGTCTACATGGGTTCTGCACATGTTTTTATTCATTATTATTCTTATAGCTACAGATAAAATAATAAAATGTTGATACTTTTTTTTTGGAAGTACTCCTTTAAGACAAATTGGACCTGTATAAAGTAAAAACTGTCTAAATTATGTGGCCTTCCAGCGTTTGACTTCTTTGAGACTTCTGGGATGTCTAGCAAATTCATGTGGTATATATGGAACAAAGTCCACCAACAGTTTAGAAACTGCTAACACCTGACTATTAGAAAACTTATTTGGCGGTGGCCCACAACACCAAATTCCACAAAGCATTTTTTTAACTACTCCCAAGAGAACAAGGTGCATATAGTCCACAGGAATATCAGAGATGATATCTATATCTGGTATATTAATTAGAATTGTTTGACCAACATGATGTTCAGAATCACTTTGTAAAATGAAACTTTCGTGGTTTCTTTTAGTAAATTTTATATCAGGAAAGCATATTCGATCTTCAATGTATTCTCCTTCTTGAGTACATTTACTACATGAACTATATCCAGAATTACCTCTAATGTACAAAACAGAAGCTTTAGCAACGGCATCAAATAAATATATTGATATTCTGAAAGGATATTTTTTTCTGAATAGTATTATTCCATTTCTTGTCAGATTTTTAGCTTCATCTACAAATTCTGACAAAAAGTTATTAAAATCATTTGGTTTGTTATAACCATGGTGTTTTTGATTATATTTTAATTGAACTTCGTCAACTGGCGTGGACATTCAACTAAATAAATAATCTTAATCTGACAAAGTTAATGTCGAAATTAATAATTTATTATTTACAAATTTACAAAATGTTACAAAGTTGAGTTGTGAACGCTGAATTTCTATGGTTTCAGACCGGAAGACACTTTATGTTACGATTAGATGAATTTTAAACTAACTTTGTTATTGAGCGCTGAGCTCGATTCGATGAGTGTGTAAAACTCGCGTCGATGAATGTAAAACTCGCGTCTAGAAGTGTAGAACTGACGAGTGAAAAACTAACTTGGTTGTTGAGCCTTGCGCTCGACTCGATGAGTGTAGAACTTGATGTTGAGCGTTGCGCTCGTTTCGATGAGTTTGTAGTACTGATTTCTTCACGTTGTGAGACGTGTTAAGTAGAAATCTGCGAGGGGTGTGTTTACACGTGGATTGGGTTGACCAAACGAAAATAAATATTTCCTATTGGCCAGCATCACCTGACTTGTCGGTTTTTTCCAGACAAGATTCAACTATGGGTGCCGCCAATATTGAGTTAAGTTTCTATGGAATACAACAATAGCAATTGTAACCTATTTACTCAGAAAGGTAATTGAAAAATGTTTTTTCATGTCTTCCGATCCTCGACCATAAAATACATGCAGAATTGACACTAAAATTAAGGTTTTTACAATCCAGTATACAAATAGGGTGAAACGTGCTTTTTTCTCACTTCTTAACTATAGGACAATGTCGACTTTCAAAAAGGTGTCATTCATCTGCCCATACAAAAGAATTTACAATCATTGTTGGAAAACGTGATATTTACAAAACATTCTGAAAATAAAAATAAAATATCCTTTGAATTTACTACAATAAAAAGATCTTATTAATTCTGCAACATATTTCTACAAAGCTATAAACTAAAATGAATTTACGCCTTAAGTATATACAATAAAGAAACGAAGGCATACAAATGTCTCACATATTTTAAATGTATCTTAACAAATAAATTTCAAGATTTCACAATCTTGAACACATGGTATAAACCAATCATGAAAACTATTTTAGAAGATAAATCAATTCCAAGTATGGGATAAAATTGACTTGAGGAACTTTTTGAAATGGGTAACCCATCTATATTAATCGCAATATTGACTGGGTCCTTAGGAAGTTCATTTAAACTGCGATATGAAAATTCAAGTGAATTTTGTATACCAATGTGACAATATTCACCTGGTTCAACTTTTGAGGTAATTGTACTTTTCGGAGTAGATAAAAATGCTCGTGGATCTTTTGGTAACTGAGAGAAATCTTCAGAGTCTGCTTGTCGTAATATATTTAATCATTCGTTTAATGCAGAATGCGGTATTTTATTTGTCACTGCCCAATTTTTCAATTTATCTTCAGAATCATAAGCTTCAATATTTTGATTCGATAAACTTGGAGTAAAATCTTGTTTATTTTCAGTTGATATACTACCTTCAAAACTAATATTAAAATCTTTCGCGACTCACTACTACTAATGTCAAAACTACTACATGATTGAAAATTTCCCCGATCTGTAGCCTTACTTGACTCACTTTCGTTTGAAGAATTTTCCTCATTTTTGAGTTTTTCATCACTAAATATTTTTTTATAATCAAATCATTTTCCCTGTGAAACTGCCTATACCACGTACTATTTCTTTTTCTCTTCGGCATAATTTTTAATAAGAAATAAAAGAGAGGTTACCTATCTTAACAATCCGCAATTTCGAAACTGGCTATCTTCTTACTTTTTGATAAAAATTCTGAACCCTTCCTTCTCTATGATTTTTAAAAGTTTACATTCTTATAAAGAGAAATTACAAAACAAATAGCATAAACTAAACTTACCTGGTATCAAAATAAAACTTTGTAACTAAAGTAAATATTGAGGTTATCTGTGGTAAATTGTGAAGAGTAGGTGATTTATCTAGCGTGGGTGAATGCATGAATGCAATCGACTACCGGATAGATTTAGAGATATGACAAATGACATTTATACAGAAATCGAAATATTGGGTGTCTCTTATTACTCAACAGGCACCGGTCGAGAAAGACGATAGTTCGATTCAAGTAAATTCACTTCGTATTATCAAGGTTGATGGTTAATCTCTCGTTAATGTTAAAAGGACAGAAAATCGATTCATAAGGAATGTCGAAAGACGAAATTGTCGCCAAACTAAAACTGAACTGTGTATAGACCCGCGCACTTAGGATTGTAGACTGACAAAAACAGCAATATAGACAAGTGTACATTAGGCAACCAAATTTAATTATTTCGAATAAAATATTATATACCTAATTACTAGAAAAAAATAAATATTTTTGAGAATTGACATGAGAATTAATTTTCAGTGTTATTTGATAATTATCCATCACACGTGTTTACATTATGAGTACCTATGATAAATGTTTTCGCAAAAAAATATTAATTGAATGTATAAAACGGTATAAGAATATTCGTCACATTCTATGAATGTACTATATACATTCTTAAATTATTATTTGAATATTCTATATCTATTCCGAAGATATAAATATAATAATGCAGAAAATGTAAATGAATAATTATGGAATGTTCATATTGCATTAGACAGGAACATTTTCTAACATTCACTGAATGTATAAAAAAACATAAGAATATTTGTCACATTCTATGAATATACTATCGACATTCTTAAATGAATATTTTTATGATATTCTATGACTATATCGAAAATATAAATATAATGAACGTATAATGTAAATGATTAAACAAACAAATGTTCATATTGCATCATTCACGAATATTTGTTAAGAAATAATCACTGAATCTATAAAAAGTGATAATAATATTCGTCAGATTCAAGTAATATACTATGGATATTCTTAATACAATATTCTTTGATTAACCCAGAATTAATATTTCTAGAATATTATATTATGAACATACGTAAATGAATATCCATGGAATTTTCACCTTACCGCAACTTAAGAATATTCTCTAAGGGATATTCACTGAATATGTAAAGAAGCATGAAAATATTCGCCATATTCTATGCATATACCAGCGGCATTCGGAAAATTCTTATATATTTTAGAATGTTTGAAGAGTATTCTAGGAATATACGGTGCTGTCTGGGAATTAGTTACCATGGCAACCAAAATATACCTTATATTGAAATAACATACCCCCTTACATTTTTTAGGGCATTTTTACGTTATAAGAATTTTTTTTATGATTCCCAATTGCCCATTTGGGAAATTTTGGGATTTATTCATCTGTGGGTCAAGCTATTGCGAATGCAAAACGAGCTAAGACTCGCGCAACATACGTTTGTGAATTGGGCCAATTTTTTCAAAGACGTAGTGTTTGACGCATTTATAACCAAGGAAACGAAAATTGAAGGACCTGGTCAAATGTGAAAGAGATGTATACTCCTTATTTTTGTTATGCTTATTGTTTTATTATATTTTAAGTGTGGAGATTGACGTCTATTTAGTTAAAAAATAAAAGAAAATGCCGATTAGTCGTAAAATTATTTTTTGTTTGGGGGAGGGAGGTACTTTTTTCTTTTTTATGTTTATAGGCTATTTAATTAAGAAATCAAAAAAATATAAAAAAAGCCGATTTTCAGGAAAAACAATTATTGGAGGGGGGAAATTTTTATGAGATCGCCGAATTTTTTTTCCATTTCTATGGTCAGGAGGCTCATTTAGTTACGAAAAACAAAAAAAAATTCGAAAAAAGGCAAATGCTCGTAAACTGCATTTATTCCCTTTTTTGTGTGTTAAATGTCTCCAATTGAAGTAAACTTTCGATTCTACTATAGAAAATTGTTTAATTTCATGGGTCGTAAAGTGCACAAGAGCCGGTGTATGTTCATGATGTACATCTTGTTTATATCTTCTGTTCTATGATCTGTGCATATCGAAAATATTCAGCAACTTTTTTTCAAGTAACTAAAGATGGCTGTATATGCTAGTAGGTAAAAGTCTTACTGCTAAGAGGAAACAGACGAAACTCATATGTCAGTCATATTAAACGGAAACGTCAAAAGATATAATAATTGTGGAATTAAAAAAATAATTTACAAGAGATTTATATCAATATCAGTGTTTTTTTTAATGTGCGTGAGAGAGTAATATCGTGAAAGGCAACTATAGTGTATCACTAACATTGTAGAGCAGTTATTACGGATCATTATAGCAGTTATAATGTGACAATAAATCCAGTGCAGTACTCATCTGAACACATCTTCAAAAATTCATAACTCGATTTTGGTAAGAGAGCCCCATTTTTTTCGTTCATTTTCGTGTTCAGCGATCTCGAATTAGCCAGAAAAAAAATTTTCATCAAAATCCGCGTTGTACCACTAAAGTAGATTTTTTCCGGTTTCTTTTCTTGATCCATCCCCTAGACCATATTCTCTACTGCTTTTTCTTACTATCTTGTTTAGCTTTGATTATTTTTCGGTATAACACTATGCCTAAGGCTAGTATTGATAATGAAAACACAACTTTCTCTTTACCTTCCAGTTTCATTGTATAAACAAATCAAACAAACTCGAAAATCAATAAATTCTTAACCTTAAGTGTCAGTGACAGTCAAACTGATGAATATAGAGTCGGGCATCGAATTCGCAATGACGTCACCTGTTTGATGGTTTGATCAAATTCAGTTTGTTGCTAATTTGACCGTGTGACAGACACCTATAGTACTAATTCATCGATAAATCTTTGCCGTGAAGTCAAAGGAACGCAGTACAACCGATCCAGACCATTTACTACGAGAAGCCTTGTAATAAGAGGTGATCTGTAGGCAACGCGACCTGGCGACTATCCCCAGGGAAGCCCCACAAAATCAAGAACCAATAATTGTACATATGATAACTGTATATAGAATTAGTTTTAAGCTGTAAATATTTTATTCAATCCTTAGTTTACCAGGTAACATACATATTACTATTAGATTAACACATCTAACCATCATTTTCTACCCCCTGACTACCCACGGCAATTACCAGTTGACGCCCGAGCAGAAGAATTACAAATTGACGCTCGAACAAAACGATTACAATGTGACACATGAATTGTATTCTCAAACTAATAAAATTTGTGTCCACAGTGTACAACAGATATTTATTTTTATGGACATACTGTATTATTGTATTCATCGAACATTAGTATCGATTAAAGGTCGTTATGAAAAAAGAGTGTTAAAAAGTTTAGTTGAATTAATAAAAAAGTGAATTCCATCTCTTTGAATCGTATCGAAATCGTATGTGTATGTATTTCTACACATCTTAACCAGTCTGACTGGTTTCTTCTAAATAATTAACTGGTACTCTTTGCGGTCGTTTTAATGATAAAAAGTGTTAAAAATCTTCAATTGAATCGATTAAAGTCCTTCTGTTGCTGTTAAACGTAAATCGGTAGATGATAGAAATGATTATACAGAAGAATATTCTGATTCCTGAATTAAAGTTATGGGTTTAAATATAAAGATAAAATTAAACTGATAGAAAATAGTAATTCTTTGAATGTTAGTTCATTGTAAACTCGTAGGTGTCATTGAACTCGTCTTTCAAAGAAAATGTTTCAATTTAGAATTTAAATAGATTCGTCACATCTCGTAAAACTATGCTTACGTTAGTTAATATAACATTATTGTTAATAGGTTTCAAACGGGTCGTTAGTAGGATACGACTTCTTGGCATTTTCATTATCGAGCAATGGTAAAAAAGTACACATTCTCGCACCTAACTAAATTCCTGTTAAAAATTACCGCACCTCTTATAATCACTGACATTTTTATAATTTAATGACATATCGCCCAAATAATAACTTTTGCTGTTAGAAATTTTAGGTGGCTTATGTCAATTACTTGTTATGGTTTGTTTTGCACTGTTTTTATAATTGTATGTCGTTTCACTAAGCCAGAAAATTAACAAGTTAACTGCCATGAGGTACATATGTCATGCCATGGCCTGTTTTCCTGTATTGCTTTGAGGTATAAATGTAGTGCACATTCTGTTATGATTTGTCAATCTGCGACTAGGCATCTGTACATCGCCTATCTTCAAACAATATGGGAATGTAGAATAGTCTATGAAACATAGATATACTTCACAACTCCTCTACTGAATAACGAAACCAATTTAGTAGTACTGGGCCCGTCCGCCGCACGCGCTACTGTACATGGCGGGACATTTAAATAATGAAAAAGAGAGGGAAATTTCAATAAGCAGAAGTTTACACTGCCGTTAATATTAATATAACTGATACTAGACGAATCCCGATGTAAGTCACCCATAAGCAGTTTATATTTTAATGATGGTTTCAACCACAGTTTTTTTACTGTGGTCTCAACTCTAAAATACACTACTTAGGGGTAAACATACATCAGGATTTCTCTAATAATATCATTATGGTTTGTAAGGTAGAATAAAATATATTTACATTACAAGTTCATATTATACAAGGGAAAAAGTACTAAATTTTAGCTTGAGGTTGCTAAAATCTAGTATTTTTCCCGTGTATAATACACAATTTTTTTCTGTGACGGGAAAAACGACGATTTATTATTGAAAAATGATTTATCACAATAGTCTAGTCAGAAAATTATCAATGTGAAATTTGAATTTTGAAATTAGTAGGCTATTGTGAACTTAGTGGTTGCTTAGAAGTTATTTTCAATACTATAAACATCATGTAGGTATAATATTTGTATGAGCATGAATAAGGATATAAATAAAACAAAAATATATTGCTTATATTTATTTTAGTTGGTGAAATCAGATAGGTACATAATCAATTACAAAAATGTAATAAATTAGACATTGTATAATTGTTCAGTGTCTGTATCTTTAAAGGGTCTACGCAAGTCATATTTCCATGGACATCCGTATATATTTGTAATTTTTACCTGCCGCTATTGCATCAATAGATTATTTTCTTTTGACCCTATTCAGGTAACTATTTTGCGCTTGTGGCGAAACATTTCCAGCTTTTTGGGTTCTAATTAGTCCAAAAAAGTTTTCCAATGCAACCTGGTTGAAAGGCCTAGTTAGGACATAATCAAAGGATTCCTTCCTTACCAGTCTAGTGCTTAATCTAAAATACAAAATAATTATGGTAAATAATAATTCTATTAAATTTGTCACACAGCAGTGTAACTTAGTCACAGAATTCGGGCACAATTTAATAACAACAGTAAAGAAAATTAATTTTTTCAATTGAAATATTATTGAAAGATTTTACTAACAAATTTGGTGTAAGTCCTTTTCTGGATGGGATAATAATGTAATGTTTTTCTAATTTAATTAAACAATAAACGGGTGGGATAAATTTTAAACACGCGGTATGGCTACTTACTAATTTATTTAAACACTAACTCACTAACACTTAATTTATATATACTTAACTAATCACTTAAATCTGATTTATATGCACATCAACTTGATTATATTAGCGCTTTACTGTTCGGTGTATTTCTGTTTATTTCTCGAGATAACTTTATCAACTTACTGGTCCGCTGATCGGTCCTTATTTATATTAATGCCTATCTTACTAGAAAATTCCGGGCTGCGGCTTACACAGACACAAATCATTTTTCTGGCCTTTTCGAGGTAAGTCTGGTCACAAAAACAATGTTTAGATAAGATAGTCCCAAACAGTTATAAAAACACTGCGTATCCGCCATAATTTTAATTTTCATACCTGGCTTAGACAGAGTCGGATTTAGGGTCTATACCAGTGTGCTGTTTCGTAACATTACCACCTCCTCAAATGGAAGTTCCTCCTGGAACTTTTGTGTAGCCGAGACTGGATGTTTGAATCGGCAACTGGCCCCATTTCTACACTTTCCGATCTTATGGAAATATCAGGGCACCGTCTTCATCGGATAATGATAACGGGGGTTGTAGCTGCAAATTAATATCTGGACACCGGTATCTCTAAAGATAACCTGTACCATGTTCCTGATAACTCGCCAATCCAACTGATTACTCGCTATCTTAGGCATAGCCAGTTTCTTCACGCTCGATTGTAACACATGGTCTCGGAGGTTACGAAGTGCTTCCCACACATCGCGGTAGTAGATCGATCTTTAAATTCATCTTTAGTTACCACGTAGAAGACGTACCGCGAATTATGTTTCAGTTTCAGTGTCTTGCCAGGGGCTGGAATTTGGTCTTCAAGTTTTTCTAATTGCCCGAACTTCTTTCGAAAGACGGTTGCCAATCCTTGTGCGTTCTTGATACGGGCGGGGATGTTGTATGCCAGTGAATAATCTTCCGGGAGAGTGAACAAATCTTGTTGTTGTTCCGAAGTGACTCCATATCTAGCTTTCCCGGTACCTCCATACGCGCCCATAAATTTATCGAAGGTAGGGTCAGACACATCTTGAATAAGGTTTACTCCTTCCTCTAGGCCATGTTCTTCTTCGAATGGGGCTAGTCGGTTTTGGTGAACTACTTTTGGTTTTCCGTTGGGGATCTTGCTTATGCGATATATAACATCATTGATCCTTTTCTTGATTAAGTATGGACCTTCCCAGGATTTTTGTAATTATGGAGAAAATCCTTTTCTCCTCGTCGGGTTGTGTAACCATACTTTGTCCCCTTCTTTTAAACCGCCTTCTGTGGCCTGCGTGTCGTACCGACTTTTCATTCTGTCGCTGGAAACTTGAAGATTGGTTCGAACTAATTCATGAATATCGTCCAGCCTTCTTCTCAATTGGATCACGTAGTCTCCGCCTGCTAGATCTTCTCCAGACCGACAGCCAAATTCCAGGTCACAAGGAAGCCTCATTTCACGACCAAACAGGATTTTCGCCGGTGTTTCACCCGTGGACTCATTGACGGCAAATGGATAAGCCAATGCGAATAGGGAAAGATACTGGTCCCAATCTCTCTGATGGTCGGATACTACTTTGGACAGGTATTTTCCAATAGTCCTGTTCATTCTCTCGACCATTCCATCTGACTGTGGATGTAAAGCTGTTGTCCTGGTCTTCTTCATTCCCAGCTTGTCGCAAATCTCCTGGAATAGATGGCTTTCGAAATTTCTTCCCTGGTCACTGAGGACTTCCATGGGCACTCCATAACGGCTGATGAATTCTTTCACCAATACATCCGCGACAGTTGTGGCCCCTTGGTTCGGGATAGCGTAAATTTCCACCCACTTTGTGAAATAATCCATTACAACCAGTATGTACTTGCTACCATTTTCTGTCGTCGGAAATGGCCCAGCGATATCTAAAGCAATCCTTTCGAAAGGGCTTCCAACATTGTACTGTTTCATGGGTGCCTTTCTCTTGCGATGTGGTCCATTACTCGTAGCACAAGTCGTACATTTCTTACACCAGTCCTTCACATCGTTGGAGCTGCTCATCCAATAAAACCTTTCACGGACTCGCTGAAGGGTTTTCTTCACTCCCAGATGACCACCCGATGGACTGTCGTGTAACTTCTTCAGTACCTCAGCTACACTTGGTTTTGTCTTTTGCGTACCACGATGGAATTTCCCGTAATGTTTGGGTATTTTCATGTTCGTCCTCCGATGAACTTTCTGAAGAATCAATTTCGTCATCATTTTTGTCCCATTCAACTTCACTCTCAGAGTCGTGTTCGCTTAACTCTTCAGCATCGCTCTCGTCTGGATCGCTTTCGTCGCCTTTGTTCAAAATTTTATTGCAGGCAATACGTATCTCTTCGCTGTCAGTTGCGGTACTTGATGATGCAACGTCCAAATCGCCTTCGTGTTTTTTTCCTCTTCCATATCCACCCAAAATTCATCATTTTCAACAATTTGCAATAAATCACAATCGCTTAGTGGTTTGTTTTCCATATTCTATAAAAATAAATACCGAGACTTAGTATACTATCCTGATTTTGGTTCTAAATCCCATAAAAAGCATGTAGGTTAACACAAAAAAAAACTTACCTTAAAACTATCCACGGATCAATTCGACCCACTAGCGCTAAAAAATATACCAAAGCGACAATCTTTCTACTCTGCACTTATAAGACTAAAATCCGTCGTCGCTAGCTAGAGCATATCTCGCCGCATGCCGTCCTCACTCCTCGGATTCGCCTGAAATCACGTGTATCGACAGATCGTTGGGTCATATTGAGCCGGGGATAGTAGTTGAGGGTTAAAAAAACAATTGAACTTCCCCCACCGGTTTATTTTGAACATAATATCATCGATATACTTTCATTAGGCAAAATTCTATAAAAATCCCATTTTTATACTTGTTGGTTGTTACGCCCTCTAGCGGACGTTTGACAAACTCGAAAATAATTTCCAGCAATCTCTCTTGGCGACTTTTATCATGAATTTTTTCTTCTAAATCTATACGACCAATATCTTATGAGATATGGCCGCTCGCTACCCTTAATTGATCACCCGGTATATGCTGAGGATTTACGGCTTCTTGTAATTTCCTTTACTCTTTTGTTGATGTTAAATAGATCATGCTTTTGGTGCATCTCCTCTATTTCCTTACTTCTCTCCATCATCCATGCTTCTTTGGCATTTCTAATTTTAGTCCTGACAAGCGCTTGAGTTTCTTTATATTTTCCTTTTTGCGTGTTTTTGAGTTTCCGCCGTTGGCCCATTAAATCTAATATCTCTTGAGTCATCCATTCTTTATGCCGTTTCCTGGTGCTCATAGCGGTTATATATTCTTGCGTGTCTAAAATAGTATTTTTAAGCTGACTCCACGCCTCTATTTTTTCGTCAATTGTATATTCAGGCTTTTTGGGCTTTGCTCAGTTGTTTGTTGAGTTTATCAGAGATGATTTGCTTCTTTTCCTCGTCTTTTAGGACTGTAGTGTTGCGTTTTCTTATGACTTTCTTTTTAAGTTTTTTCAATCGAATTTGCATTTGAGCTACTACGGGATTGTGATCTGACTCCACATCTGCACCAGGGTAAGTTTTCACACTGCTGATGCCATTTCTGAATCTTTTTGGTACTAGAATATAGTCAATTTGGTGTCTAATTGGATGATCTGGTGTGTCCTGAGAAGATCTCCATGTATAGAGGCGTCTTGGGGGTAGTTTGAACCACGTGTTGAAGATGAACATTTTCCCTTATTGGCAGAATTGAGCGAATGTATCGCTTCTTTCGTTTCTCATTCCTAGTCCATGCTCCCTGACAGTGTCATCGCATCTTCCTTGCCTACTTTTGCGTTAAAGTCTCCTAGGATGAGGGTGGTTTCATCCTTTCTGGTTTGGAACAGCAGTTGTTTTATTTCCGCGTAGAGAGATGTATTCTCTGATTCTGGTTTATCAGCTGTTGGAGCATATGCTTGAATGATATTTAAATTTTTCGGTGTTGCCTTGAGTTATATCATCATTGTCCTGTCAGAAAATGATACGAAATCAAGGACCGAGCAAGCCGTTCTAGGATCCAGCATAATCCCGACGCCATTATAGTGTTTGGGTTCATCTTTCCCAGAATAGGGAAAAGTGTAATTGTCCACTTGAACTTTCCCGCTCTTGGGCCATCTTGTTTAACTTATTCCCATGATATTTATTTTCAACCTGCACATTTCTTGATGTATGTTGTCCATTTTTCCCGGCATGAACATGCTCTTCACATTCCATGTGCCTATTTTCATTGGCTTTCTACAGTTAATTAACCGGATGATATACTAATAAAATTTCGTGTGTAATTATACCTAATCCTATTTAATTTCTCAACTTCAGATCTAAAATTAATTCTCGTTCTTTGTTCCTTTTTGCAGATCTTTACAATTTTTTTGAACTTTGGGTTTTGGCGACCCTAAGGGATGGCGCCCGGGTGCATTGCATCTTTTGCTCATATGATAGCGGGGGCCTGGTTATGGATTACGTAAATGGAATCAACACGTAGATCTTAGAGTGGCCACTATGCACCACTGACTTAAATCCTGCAGAGCTCCTTTGGAATGTTCCATAAATATTAGTTCGGAATCTTGTACCTGCCCCAATCCTGTGTGTATGTCGTCGGCCACAATTTGTAACATGTCTTGTTAGCACGATACAGTCTCCAGAGTGTATACAAGTCTCAATTTTATAATTAGGTATTAATCAGGGCATCTCACAGACGAACCTTATTGTTTTTCTGCTCACCTGAGCCAGTATAACGGGTCATATAAATCCAGATATTCTACATTTTTGGTAACTTTTGGAGAACTTTTGTATAATTCTTCGAACTTTAATTAGAAATATATGTATTGTTTTGGCGTAATTCACCCTTGAACATAAAGAACTAATATTTTCATCCCCCCCGTTGGATTTCATTATAGTTGAATTTAAATTATTTTCCTGCGAGGTAAACAAACCGAATCACAAACGTTTGTAACCGTGGTTGCATGCATGCTCGCATTAATTAGAGATTCATTTTTTAATTTTCCGAAAACCTAACAGACTTCAGCTAACCATTGCTTGGTGAAGAACAATTAGATTTCGTGTCCGGTAATTCTGAATAATTTTGTTACGTTTAAATTCAAAAGGCCGTTTTGTGTTATGGTGATCGACGCTACATTGAAGAGAGCTCTCTGAAGAAAAGTTTTAAGAGTTAGTGGGAAAAGAAAACCACAGGTGAGTGAATCTCTATTCGTCGCTGATCATTTTCGCTGATAATTTTTTTGAAGTAACTGAATTTTTACATTCTCCTAATTAAAACCCGAAATCAAGCAGTATTTTGGGGGTAAATTGTACAGTCCTAAACTTAACTCTCCTCATAGGAGCTAGCGAATTGGAGATCCATGATACCGGATCGCACACCCCCTACTCCACTATTTCCAATCTAGGAATATCAGGACTCTTTGTCCCTTATTTAGTACTACCATTTCCCTGTTATCATACATAAAATATACTAAATAATTATTTTTTCAGTAGAGTTAACGGTAATATCAACAGATGAACTGAAAACATGTGAAAATTAGTAAATTTGGCAACGCCTCAGTGAGACTGTGAAGTACTCGTACTTTGCTCAGATTGATATTCCAACTATCATTGAGGATTGTTGCATCTTGCACGAGTAATGTTATCAAAAAACATATTTATAATGAAAAATACCCTTTTCTAACTTCATAAGTAATAATTTCATCATATTACTGGATGATTTTTATAACTGCCCTTAATTAGCTGCTGGAGTGGCTTTTTCTCATCGACTCATAGGATAAACCAATAACGGAACTTGATATTTTTTTTCCAACTGTTAGATACACACCTACACCTCCCTCTCCAAATGATTCTTCTTTTTTGCCGGGTGCTCGCCCTTCGTTACAAACATAATTTATTCCGGAGATTCGTATCATATTTCTCAGCTTGAAAATGGAAAAATGTTTCACAGAGAAGCGGAATGAGAGAATTCATCTTTTTTAGGGGTAAAATTTTGCGAGACGAATCATACTCTCCTATCCCTAACGAAAGAGATTATAAATGTCTACAAGATGAAATGGAATTTTATTTTAGTCATCATATGCAACTCATTTAAATGACTAAAATTAAAGTAAATAAATTTCCGGTCAGAATGAAGGTTTTTTTGGTTCGATCCGTATAGGAATATGCATGAATTTACTGAAAATGTCATGGGCGATTACAAACTTGAAAAATACTTACTTTTTGTGCAATATAGAAAACTGAACAAAAAAATTGAAAAATAACCCTAAAGATTCAAAAATTACTTTCAAATTTCGAATTTTTAGACCAGAAATATTGTATACCGTAATTTCGGGTGACTTTGTTTCGCCAGGGTGACTTGGGCTCATTTCAGGAAAAAGTTATTTTCAGCGGAGAACCTCACAAACATAGCATTATCAATAAATATAATTAGGTGCCACATTTGGATTATGTAAACTAGGAAAATTGCCGTTATTGACGGTAATAACCGTTTAACTTCTAAAAAAAAATTAAATTTATGTATGGGAGTCATTTCAGTTGAATATTTATTGACAAAAAATGTGTAGGCAACCAATAATACAATCGAGAGTAATGTAAGTTGCGTACTAATGTGCAAATTTTGCATTTTTCGCCTATGTGCTTTAGCAGACGTCTTAACCTTGAAAGTATTCGATGCCAAAGTCACGAATGTGCATCGCGAGTCTAACCGCCCTCTACGCCCGATGTTTAATTTGCGAAAGTGGGAGTTTAGCAGTTTTTCAATACCCAAGGCACGAATGTACCACATTGGTGTTTTTGGCATTGCAGGTTAAGGGAGTTTGTGAAATCCAAAATAGTGAATGTGCCACATTCGTGATTTCGGCATAAAAAATTTATAAGATTGGTGAAATTGTTTATTTGTATAAGATGAGTTCTCGTACGCAAAAAATATTGGAGCTGAGTAGGAAATTGGATTCAAAAGGTAAGCAAAATAAGACATATCAACAAGTATAGTAATAATATTAATAACAAGAACAATAGTAATAATAATAAAAATAATGGGTTTGTCTGCAAGCATGGGTGGGTCCGCGCGAGTATGCGCAAATGTGTCATCAAAAGAGTGTAAATTATTGTACTTTACAGTGCTGATTTGTGTTTGTAACTAAATTTTATTGTATATTAAAAAAATAACTAATCTAATCCGTGTATTGGTTTTAAGTACTTCACAGTTTCTCATCAAATTTTTTGATGAGATGACACAAGTAATGGGCATTCTACTATTGCAGAGTTGCAACAAAAATTTTTTGAGAACGAACCACAGCCATCTACCTCTTCTATGCACCCCACATCTTTTCCGGCGATATCCATAGAAGAACTTTTAGATGATTTAGAACTTTCCGATTCCTCCTCGGATAATTATGAACCATCAACAAGTGAATCAGACAGCGACTCATCTAATTCTTCTGATCATAGTCTTAATCAAGGATCCCAAAGTATCCAAGGGACAGAAAAACCGACAGAGAAGAAACCTGTAAAGAAAAGGAAAATCAACAAGATGTCGTGGAAAAAAAATATAAGGAAGATGAAAAGAATGAAGGGTGAATCCTACACTGGACATAGAGGAGTTGAGAAGCCTGCTCGTCCTCTTTTACCAACTCCGTGCCTTGGCAAACTAAAACACAAATGTATTCAACTTGTTAATGAAGATAATCGCCTGAAAATTTATATGGATTTTCGTAGTTTAAAATGCATTGATGACCAGCGAGAATTCATAAGAAGCCACATAGAACAAAATCTTAAAAAACGCACAACACGAAATATTGAAAATTCTTGAAAAACTTTCACATCCAAATATTTTTTTACCGTTGATGGTACAAAACACAATGTATGCAGGGAGTTTTATATGGCTACATTGAATATAACGGATGCCTTAGTCCGTAGCTCTTTAAAAAGTGTTCTTCTAGTGGTTTTTTGGATAAAGATAGGCGCGGAAAACACACTCCATCTAATAAGCTATCCGACAATGCTGAAGCGTTTATACGAGAACACATTCTTTCTTTCCCATCAGTAGAGTCGCATTATTGCCGGGCTTCTAGTCCCAAAAAATATCTAGACCCTTCTCTAAATTTATCGATAATGAACATGAGGAAATTTGCATTACAAAGAATATTAAACCGGTTACTTTTGAAAAATACCGGCAAGTATTTCAAGAATACAATTTAGGTTTTTTCAAACCAAAAAAAGACCAATGCAAAAGATGCTTGACTCTTTAACCGAGGAAGAAAAAAGGCCAACGGAAGATGAAATTAAGAACATTTAGATAGGAAAACCGCTGCAAGAGAAGCCCGTGATGAAGACAAAATTATTGCCAAAGAAGATCCTCAAGCTTTAGCTTTTAATTTTGATCTGCAAGCTGTTCTTAGTACTCCGAAAGGATCGGCAGGTCAAATTTTTTATTTGCGAGAGCCTAGCAGTTTACAATCTGACAATGTACAATTTGGGTAATCAAAAAGTTAAATGCTATCTCTGGGATGAAACGCAGGGTAAACGAGGGGCAAATGACATAGCCTCTTGTGTGTATGATTTTATCATGTCGCACTCTGAAATCAAATCCGTTCGTATGATGTCAGATGGATGTGGCGGACAGCAAAAGAATTCTATATTTGCTTCTATGTGTATGCAACTCCTTATCAATCATCAGTCCTTAAAGGTTATTGATCACGAGTGTGACTCCATTCACTCCAAAGTTGAACGGAAGGCAAAGTATGTACCAGTGTATACACCTGATGGCTGGGCACCATTAATAAGAGATGCTCGTGTATCACCGGAGCCTTTTAATGTAAAACACATGTTGTTTGATGAATTTTTTGACTTTACAGCTTTTTCAACCATTAATTCTCTTAGTTTAAACATTCCCTGGAGAAGAATTTGCAGGCATCGCTATTTGAAAGAGCAGCCATCAAAACTTGATTACAAAACTGTTTTTTCTGAAGATTTTACTGAAATAGACTGCCGCAAAACTAAAAACCGTGGTCGTCCCACAACAGCTTTAATAAACAAAGCTTATGCAACTGACCTACCTATTAGTGAAGCAAAGAAAAAAGATTTACAAAAAATGTGTGAAGACCTAACGATTCCTAGGGCTTATCATAATTCTTATAAATCTTTCAAAACAAGCCGCGACATTGGGGATAAATATTTGCAGACGACAGTGGATTAATTTGAATTGTGTCATTTAAGAAAATTAAGGTAAGTGACTCTGTTATTTATATTTTAAGTTGCGTCACTTTTGACGAATTATTTGTTTGGGAAGTATCATTAAGTTAAGCTTGGGATTTTCCGCCGCGGCGGTTATGCTTTGTTGTTTTTACATCGGATTATTACTATTTTTCTAGAAACAATGGATCAATCACAAGGAAGGACCGCTAATATTTTAAAACTTGCAGCTGAAAAATTGAAAGTGCGTGAATGCTGTACCACGATATCTAAATATTCAGACAATAAAGGAATCGTAGGTTTTGAAAAATCATCTTCAATCGTCAGTGACCTACAACGTAGTGCCGTCGCTGAAAATGCCACGAAAGATAAGGAAACCTCAGAGTTTGCCATTCCATCACCAAATCAAATTTTGGTTGAGAATTTGATTGAAAACAGCAGTATTAACAAAACCTTAAGTGTCAATGTGTCGTGTAATTCTGAGCGCCCGACTCTCCTACGTTTTAAAAAACTCGGTAAAAACAACTATTACATCTCCTCTGACAGTGAAGTGGAACCCGTTGAGGATGAAAATTTAGTTGAGGAAGAAGACGGTACAGTTCAGCATGAAAATTTAGCAGATGAAGAAGGGCCAAAGAGTAAAAAAAGAAAAGCAAACCCCGACAAGTGGAATGTTAAGAAAAGTAAATATCGAAGGAATTGTGGGAAGGCTTATGTATCCTCTTCAAAAACTAAAAAATAATTTCCAGCAAGAAGATGACGTAATCCTTGTGGGGATAAGTGCAGATTGAAGTGCAACGCAAAAATAGACGAGACAGCCAGAGAAAACCTGTTTTCTAGTTACTGGAAACTAGGAGATGTACAACGGCAAAGAGAATTCATCGTTGCCCACGCTGAAACTATAAAACCAAAATATAGGTATTCAAGTACGCAAGATTTTCGAAGCATGAACTCGGCTTTCTATTTTACCATCAACGATAATCGTATTAGAGTATGCAAGACATTTTTTAAGGAGACTCCGGATGTAAATGATCGACCGATTAGAACTGCTTTAATAGCTTTAATGAAGAAAACTGAAAGTGGCTTCTTGGACAATGACCAAAGGGAAACCTGCCTAAGGTTGATCCTGGAATCAAAGATGGTGTAAGAAATTTTATCAATGCTATACCGAGAATAGAATCACATTATTCAAGGGCCCAAACCACCCGTGAATATATTGAGGGTAGTAAAAGTTTAGCTGATCTGTACCGTGACTATAAAGAAGATTGTGAAACGCGGCAGCTTCCTTCTGCGAATTCGGTGATGTTTAATCGCATATTCAATGGTGAGTTTAACATCCCTTTTTTTTCACCAAAAAAGGAAAAGCGAATTTGGTAGATGCGTATGATCTTCACCTACTAGAGAAAGAGCTTTCTCGAAAAGAAAAAGAAGCCGATAAAATAAATGCAAATGGTACCCATGTTGCAGTATACGATTTACAAGCCGTCATGCCAGTTCCCAGAGGTCAAGTGTCGTCGTTTTACTACAAAAGCAAACTTAACTGTTACAACTTCACCATAAGCGATCTAAATGCCAAAAATGTAAACTGTTATTTCTGGAATGAAACTGAAGGGAAACGCGGTGCAGTAGAAATAGGTAGTTGTGTACTTAAATACATGCAGGCTGTAATGGAAACAGCCGAAACAACTTCAAATATTGTCTTTTATTCAGAGAATTGCTGCGGACAGCAGAAAAATAAGTATTTACTTGCTACATACTTATACGCAGTGACAACACTGTATATCGACACTATCACACACAAATTTCTGATACATGGACATTCTCAAAACGAAGGAGATAATGTTCATAGTGTAATCGAAAAGCAGGTAAAGAGGCATTCAAAATCGAATCCAATCTACGTGCCAGAGCAATATGCTACATTGATCCGAACAGCAAAAAAAATGGCCCTGCTTATCTCTTGCATGAGATGACATTTGGAGATTTTTATGAACTAAAAACACTACAAGAAGAAATGGGTAACAATTTTTCAGCAAACACTAAAAATATGAAAATAAAGTGGCATGATATAAAAGTACTTAAAGTAGAGAAGCAAAGCCCTACAACTTTTTTCTACAACACGTCGTATGAAGATGAAACTTTCAAGATGGTAAATATAAGAAAACAAAAGCAAACGAGGTCGAAACAAACTGGACAAACAATAGAATCTGAAACGCGTCTAGTGCGGGCTTATGTCAATAAATTACAACTAAGTGACAATAAAAAAAGGACTTAGAAGAACTTGTTGACAAAAACATAATTCCGAAGTTTTATTACAACTCTTACTTTAAAAATATTCTTGATTAAAAAAGTAGAATATTTTATAGCATTGTTATAATACTTAAATCATTCACAATAGTTATTACTGTTTAAGTTCAATCGATAACTGTAGGATACATTATTTTTATTTTCTTCTTAGCAAAAATTTGGTTTTTTCTGTTTAAGTCAATGAATACATTTTTTAGTTTGGACTATTGAACTTTGTTTTTTATTTGACAGGTACTCAGTAGGTATAGGTACATACTATTAAAAATATAGGTATTTAGTTTGGCTGTGCCCTACGGTTTAGTTTTCTCTGTACGTTTAAGATGAACAATGAAACTATTTTTACTTTTGAATTAGCTACTTTGTTTACTATAAATCATATATTATTGGTATTTTATTTACGGTGTCTATTGGCAATGACTATGTCACAACTTAAAACGTTTTGTGTTTAATAGCCGAACCAAAAATTTAAAAATGTCACTTTCTTATAAAAATACGTTAAACGTGACACAACTCAAAATAATTCAGTTATTTATACGAATAAACATCATCAAAACAGTCACAACTCAAAAGGGGTGGTTTCAAGGATTGTAAAATGGATTAAACAGAAAATTCAAGTAATTTTGCCACTTTTACACTGTTATTCAACTGGTTCCTTTTTTGGATCGATTCAAAAATCTGTAACTATTCAAACACTAGTTTTTTGCGATTTCTGAAAATCTAAGTTTTTTGAGTTGTGTCACTTTTGAAGCAAGGGAGCGACATGTAAAATGCAGTGTGGGACAAAGTTCCCCTTAACTGGAGGGTAACTTTGCGCACCTTAGTTTTATTTATTCTTTAGGAAAATAATTGTCATTTCAAATTATTATATATTGTTTGTAAAAAAATAGCTAAAAAAAAGAAACGTATTTTCAGTTATTAAAAATACCAATATCCGTATTAAAATTCACCCGAAATTACGGTACTTATATTTCAAAAGATCAAGTAGAAATTATTTTATTTCCCTTTAATTTGACATTAATTTTGACTCTTTACATTGACTCTTGAACGCAATATCAGCTGGTCAGCAGCAGGAACACGTTTCCGATGTATAAAGTCTTTATCCTCCTATATCTCAGCAAGTATTAATCGGACATTAATGTTTTTTGTACCAAATGGAACCTCATTTTCTAATCAATAACTTTTATTTGAACATTTTTCGTCTTAATCCAGGAATTAAAGTCATAAAAAAGAGAGATAGCAGGATATAATTTTTTTTGAAATTTCGCGGTTTTTACTGCTTCCTCCAAAAGAAAGCTCTTTTCTTCCCATCTATTTTTAGACCAACTATAATTCTGGATGCCAATTATTAATGTCTCAATAAACATTCCAGTAGTACTATATTTGTTCGAATTTGATTTAATTACCAAATTCTCCTGTGACTTTTATTTTCAACTTACCCTGTATAATACATTTCGAACATTCTGCTCAAAACATATAACTAAATATGAATATTTCAAAGTACCCGACACCTTAGCGCTTCATAAAAAAACTTTCTTCCAAACTCTGTTATCTGTATCTACGAAACCTTTTCAGTCCATAAAAAATCACCCCAACTGCCAATTTTCACTCGCTGCATCTGACCGTTACGTTTTAAAACTCTTTTATCCCATTGGCCAGATCCTAATATTTTGCTCCTTCCACGCAACTACGTCAACCGACGGATAAATACGCCATCTACCTTACATTTTGCCTCTTCATCATTTAACCGTGGTACATAAAGGTACTCAAGTTGTAAGAGCACCCGGCGTTTTTTATCCCGGTAACAAACATGTGTATTTAATCTTCAATCATCCATTAATCCCTCATATTATGTGCAAATAATCACAGTGTAACGCGTATGTACAAGTGAGTTCTTAATTGTCTACGCAAAAATAAAAAAGTTATAAATTCCTGCAATATAAAAAAATGAACGTGACATAAGTGTTTGATTTCTTCATACATTTCATCATACTTCCTACATCAGTGAATACAATCATTTGGTCCTTCGAGAGCATCAGCTAACAACAAAGAACTATCCATCCCATCTATTAGCCCACGTAAAAAAGGGTTCATTAGAACATGGCCTTCGAGCCGAATTAAATCAGTAAATAGAAGATAGTCCCAGCCGAGTTGAATCGAGCAAGTGAATTATGCTACAGCTACTGAACATAGAGGTCAGTGTCAACAGAAACAATTAAGGTATTTATTACTATAGCAAGAACTCTTTATTTGATTATTGAACTTTTGAAATTTACATGAGACATTGTGATTCAAATAATTACACCAAAGTATTGATTGATTAAAATAACATCGTTGATATTCCTTATATAACATACATTCATACTCTTTATTTGATTATTGAACTTTTGAAATTTACATGAGACATTGTGATTCAAATAATTACACCTGAACATTGATTGATTATAATAACACCGTTGATATTTCTTATATAACACACAATCATAAATACAGTGTAACTCATAATTAAACAGTTACACTATTTGACAAAGTTATTTGATATTTCTTATATAACATACATTCATAAAAGGCAGGATCATTAATATTTATACAGTTATACTATTTGAAAAAGTGATTTGATATTTTTTATGTAACATACATTCATTGTATAGTGTCGATTTAATAATTACATATTAATATTGTTATGGAACTATGATAACACTAGTCGGTATTGTTGTGTGAGAAAACCAGGTACAATTACAGTGTCATTTAAATTGCAGCCAGCCGTAGAAAACTTAAACAAAGGCACGGCTGGTAGCAAATATATATATAAAAAAAATATATTACGCTGATACAAAATAAACATTGTTCAAACATAGCCATTGATTTACATTTCATGTTAACCATTTACAAAATGGATTCATTAAAGACGCAACGTGCTAGTTGCAAAGCAGCAATTACTCGTATTTACAACTGGTTCCATAGCAATCTGGACGAGTCAGACAAGTATGCTTTCAAATCCCGAATAGACAACTTAGAGAAATATCACTCTAAATACTCGGATTTTCAAGACCAAATTGAAACCATAGCCGTAGATACTGAATTAGAATTTGACGATAGAAGTTAGATTGATGAAAAATATTGCTCATTACACTGCAAACTACAAAATACTTTCGAAAAATTAAACTCTAAATTCAATCAAACTAATCAATTAACTGTACATTCTTAGAGTGAAACTCATATTAGATTACCTTCCATAGAAATACCGATTTTCTCAGGAGATAGCACCTTTATAGATCTTTTTAATGCACTAATAGTAAATAACACCCGGCTTACATCCAAAACTGAAAAATTCTACTATTTAAAATCATACTTGAAAGGTGACCCGCTCAATTTAATTTCGCAATTACCGGTGAATGAAACCAATTTTGATATAGCATTGGATCTACTGAATTCTAAATATAATAATACACGGCAGATTGTTACTGTCCATTTTAACCGTTTGACAGCCTGTAGTAACATCTCAAAATGTACTGCTCAACAATTAAGAACATTCACGTCCGAAGTTAGATCTATTGTAAAGTCATTGTTAAATCTAAATATCAATAGGGAAGAGTTATTTGATGCACTAATCGTTCACATATTAAAAACAAAATTAGATTATAATACAAAAAGATCTCTTGAAGAAAAAGAGACTGATCAAAATTTAAATGCTAGTGATACTTTTTTTGACTTTTTGGAAAAAAAATGTACGGTCTTCGAAAACTTAGTAACCCAAGATCCCAAACCCGATACATCCCATCATCGCAACCAATCTTCTAATGTGACCACACCAACCAAAAGAGTAGCATTATTTGCAAACCAACATTCGCATCGCGAGAAAACCCACATCATAACAATGGTCAACGCAATCAACCTTCATCTAGCGCATACCCTACTTCCAATTATCCATCTTCAACATGCTCATTTTGCAAGGAAACAGGCCATAAATTTATGGATGTTCCCAATTCGGACGGCTTTCTATCCCTGATCGAAGTGAATACATTAGAGACAATAAAAGGTGCTTTAGGTGCCTAGGCTATAAACACTCAATATCCAATTGCATTTCGGTAAAAACCTGTTCAATCTGTCAAAAACGACATCATACCTTGCTTCATTCAGACAACCCATCCATACAAAACTCGGATACAAGAACTTTTAACAGAAGTAATAACCATTCACATCCTACATCTTTAGGACAACGCATCTACTCTCACTCTCATCCAGAAAATCCAACTGAAATAATTAGTGATGTTCCTTCAACCTCCAGGAATAATCATGTCGTTCCATCAGAAGAGAATTACAGTCAACCCCTCCCTTAGTTGACAATGCTCAATTTAAATGGAAGCCATGTGCTTCTCGCCACAGCTAACATTCTTATTTACCCTCAATCAGTCCCCGCAATTACAGCTAGAGCCCTCATTGACCCAGGAAGTCAAAATTCGTTCATTTGCTCCCATTTACTTACTCAGCTGAATGGAAAAACATTTAAACAACCCCTCTGTGTATCTGGCATCTGTAATAACAACCAGAATATTGACTCAATGTTTAACCTAACATTTTACCCGACCCCTAATGAATCATTCTCGTTTGAAACCACGTGTGCTGTTGTTAAGCAAATAACACGGTCCCTTCTTCAAGTCATGATCGATATACAGTCCTTAGCAATACCAACTCATCTCTTATCTTCATTAGCAGACCATTCTTTTGGTACCCCCTCCCAAATAGACGTTCTCCTGGGAGCTGACATTTATTACACATTACTAAAACCCGGCATTCACAAATTAGGCAAAAACCTACCTACCCTTATATTCACCTATCTTGGGTGAGTAATATCAGGTACGGTCCCCTCAGCTTGTATAAAGAACGACATCCCCATAGTCGCCATGACCCATTCCTTTCATTCCATAGTAAATGAACCGCTACCCACTGTCGACACTTTATTAGAAAAATTCTGGAACCAAGAAGAGATTACTATACCCGACCAATTGTCTGAGGAAGACATGAAAGCTGAAACCATATTCACCTCATCTTTACAGACCTTTCCCAACGGACGCTTTAAAGTAGACTTGCCCCTTATACATGAGTCGGCCCACAAAAATTTGGGAGATTCCTTTCTTGTAGCCAAACGCAGATTTCTGTCGCTAGAAACTCGACTTTCAAAAAAACCCCAACTTAAAGAACAATATAAAAATATCTTGTTTGAATACATCCATTTACAACATGGAGAAGTTGTCCCTCTTACATTGCAAACGCCGCTATTAGATCACAAATATTTTGTCCCCCATCTTAGTGTTTTTAAAGAAAACAGTTCAACAACCAAAGTCAGGATAGTTTTTGATTATTCAGCCAAAACATCTTCCCAGATATCACTCAATGACATCTCACTCAAAGGACCCAGAGTCCAACCAGAACTACTCGACATCCTAATAAGATTCAGAAATTTTAAATATGCCCTTACAGCTGATATTTCTGAAATGTATCGTCAAATAGAGTTGAATGAACGCTTCCGATTCTTACAAAATGCGTTATGGAGAGACTCTCCATCGGACCCTTTCATTTGCATCCAACTTAACACAGTGTTATTCGGACAAACCAGTGCACCATTTCTAGCATGTCGTGCATTGAAAGAAATAGCTCTACGAACTCCACAACATCCTGAAGTCCAATTGGCACTATTGTCACAAACATATGTAGACGATATACTGACAGGAGCAAATTCAGTCGATGACCTCATTCAACTTCATCAAAATCTCAAAAGCACTCTATCTCAATCAGGGTTTGAAATTCATAAAGTATGTTCCAACTCCTTTAAATTCACTACCGAAGACTTAATAGACAGCCCTTCTGAAAAGAATCTCAATTTAGACGATAACCCTAGTAAGGTCTTAGGAATCACCTGGAACCCAAAAACTGACGTCTTACAGATATCATCCCCTGCCACTTTCGATCAACAACTAACTAAAAGACTGATATTATCCATTATATCCCAATGTTTCGACCCTTTAGGCCTGGTCAACACTGTGATCGTTCAAGGAAAATTAATCATGCAACATCTTTGGTTACTCAAGATAGCATGGGACAATCCCATCAACGACTTGACACTCATAGCGAAATGGCATGAATTTGTAGAAAGCGTGACCCAGTTATCATCATTACATAAACCTAGGCATATATTTGAAAACAAACAAATATCACACATCGAACTCCACGGTTTCTGTGATGCCAGTTCATTGGCTTATGGAGGCTGTTTCTATCTGAGAACAATTTACACGGATTCTTCCGCATCCTCACAACTTATCATCTCCAAATACCGTGTCGCCCCTCTCAACAAACCAATTACAGTTCCCAAATTAGAATTATGCGCCATGGCCCTTGTATCAAAACTTTACGCACGACTCCGCAACATCCTTGATCAACAATTAAAAATATCATCGTTCATTTTATGGTCCGACTCTCAAATAGCCCTGTCATGGATAAAAAGTATACCCACTAGTTGGACAGTTTTTGTCTGCAACAGAGTCACTCAAATTCAACAAGCAACCCATTCCGCTACGTGGAGACATATTCGATCTCACCTCAACCCCGCGGACATACTATCAAGGGGCCAGCCCTTACAATTTCCCAGTACCAAGTGGTTCTGTGGACCTCCTTTTCTATTGGAATCTTCCGACGACACGTCTTGTCACGACACTTTTTCCTCTCTACCGGACCCCCCTGAAGCAAATAAAAAGTCACTCGTTACGACAGCGAAACCACCAAACCCCTTCATAGTCTTAATAACTCGTTCATCATCTTTAACCAAACTAGTCAGAGCAATGGCATACATATACAAATTTATAGATATCCGTCATCCAGCTACTACACAAAAAAACCTTCTCTAGACAAAATCTAGACACTGCTTTACTTTTCCTTGTACGCCAGGTGCAAACAATCAGCTTCCCAAACCTTTATCGCGCACTACAAAAGAATCAACTACCCTCAAATAACCGTCATATATCATTAAACCTTTTTATAGAGAAGGACAATCTTATTAGAGTCGGAGGGAGACTCTCCCATTCCCCCGTGTTCTACGAACAAAAACACCCAATTCTACTGCCTGCTCATTGTCATTTCACTACCCTGGTCTTACAAAAAGAACACATACGTTTAGGACACAGTGGTCCTCAAAATGTTCTCGCCAATATCCGTCTAAAATTCTGGCCGATCGATGGCCGGCGTGAGATCAAGAGGATCATAAACAAATGTCTAATGTGCCATAGGTTCAAGGCCATAAGAGCACAACAAATCATGTCTGATCTACCTGCACGTCGTGTAACACCTTCCCGTCCCTTCCAGACGACTGGAGTCGACTTCGCGAGACCATTCTCAATAAAATCATCTCATCTGAAGCGAGCCCCGGTATCCAAATCTTACATCGCCCTATTCATATGCTTCTCGATAAAGGCAATTCATCTTGAGTCTGTCTCTGATCTGTCCACAGATTCCTTTACCGCTTCATTGAAACGTTTCACTTCCCGACGAGGACTTCCATCTGTGATTTACAGCGACAATGGCACGAATTTTGTTGGTGCTAATCATTATCTTGCTGAAGTATCCCACTTCCTGACTAAGAATTATTCTCCCATATATGACCACTTACTCACATCATCAATAAAAAGGAAATTCATTTCCCCCTAGATCCCCACATTGGGGTGGTCTCTGGGAAGCCGGAGTCAAAAGCGTTAAAACTCATCTGATAAAATTGCTTGCTACCTCCACTTTTACTTTCGAACAATTCAGCACCATATTGACTCAGATAGAAGCCATATTCAACTCACGACCCTTACATCCCCATTCGACTGACCCTACGGACCTGCTGCCATTAACCCCAGGCCATTTTCTCATAGGAGCACCTCTAATGGCACTTCCAAACAAAGACTTATCCTCACTTCCTACAAACCGATTAAAATTCTGGCAACAATGCACTCAAGCTCAACAAAACTTTTGGAAAAGGTGGTCTGTCGACTACCTCAACCAATTGCAAAACCGTCCCAAATGGACTACCCCATCTAAAGATCTCACTATAGGAACCATGGTCTTAATCAATGACGATGACTCCCCTCCCTTACGATGGCCTTTAGCCCGCATAACAGACGTCACAGTTGGTAAAGACGGTAAAATCCGTTCGGTCCAAGTCAAAACCGCTTCAGGAACTTACACTCGACCAATTGTCAAAATCATCCTGTTACCCATGCCTGATTCCTCAGAATCATAAATAAGAAAAGTTATTTATATCTTCTCAACGTAACAAAGCGTTCTCTCGTTGCACAAATAAACAACCTTATACGTAAAGAAGATCTCTCTTACATTTACTCTTATATTGGTGGTCACATTACTTGTACTTATACGATCATGTCACTTCATTAATTGATCACACATTAATTTTTCAAACATTAAAACATTACTCTCTTACACTCACCCTCACTATACAATTCATTCCTCCGCGTAGAAAGGGAGTAGCGCAAGCTACATTGGAGTTTTCACGTTCTCCGAAGAAAAACGTTCCCTTTCTTACCCAGCACCATTCATTCTGATACAATAAAAACCCGGAAAAACACCCACATGAGCTTTCCATGCTCACTTATGGAATTTCACACCCCTTCACAACTTGGTCCCCCTTTTTGTTTACATATGCCCTAGGTTCCTGGACCGTTACTCCTTAAACAAACTGGTACCACAATTGCTTTAACCTAGAGTCGACGCTTGGCGTGTCGTAAGTCGCTAGGCCCCAATCGGACCGGGTAAGTCTCTGCCGGTGGCGAATTGCGCTGGTACATAGATCCATTAGTCCCGAAAAAACTGCCGCTTGGCCCTTTCCTATCTCTCTCATTCCTTCATCTTTCTTTCTCATAAAACTTAACCCAAACCTTACTCTTCTACAACATAATCATGTATTCACTCACTTACGCTCTCTCTTTTCTATTATAATACATACATTCTTATCGTTTACAACTCTAGTCCATTTCTAGAGTATATTGCCTACATTCTTATCGTTTACAACTCTAGACCATTTCTAGAGTATATTGCTTACATTCTTATCGTTTACAACTCTGGTCCATTTCTAGAGTATATTGCTTACATTCTTATCGTTTACAACTCTAGTCCATCTCTAGAGTATATTGCTTACATTCGTGCCCTTACAAAACAAGAACTAGCATACATCTAGGCCTCTTGTTCATTCTTACATTCATGACGATAGAGTCCTTACAACACTCTAATTTCAACCCATGTTCATTCATACATTCATGACGTTAGAGTCCTTACACCACTCTAACATCAAACCTTATCATTTCATACATTCATGACGTTAGAGTCCTTACACCACTCTAACATCAAAACCTTATCATTCTTACCTTCATGACGTTAGAGTCCTTACAACACTCTGACACCAACATTAGGTTACTTTTACATCCCTATACATTTACTTATATAATTACATTTACAATTGTTCACTTTCATTCACAATCCTGCATCAAAACTTTACACACTCTCACACTATCTAACCCTTTCACTAACATCGCATTCGATGTCTGAGAGCAGCCATCTCTGACCTTTCTTCCATTCTTCCCGCGCCCCCAATATGTTCGAATTTGATTTAATTACCAAATTCTCCTGTGACTTTTATTTTCATCTTCCCATTCATAATACATTTCGAACATTCTGCTCAAAACATATAACTAAATATATCCGTCTTCTCAACATTTAATATTTCCTTACATCAACAAAAAATTCATTTTAACTTCACTACCACATAAGAAATACAGATAAATATAGATCTCTGAAATTCCAATGAATATTTCAAAGTACCCGACACCTTAGCGCTTTATAAAAAAACTCTCTTCCAAACTCTGTTATCTGTATCCACGAAACCTTTTCAGGCCATAAAAAATCACCCCAACTGCCAATTTTCACTCGCTGTATCTGACCGTTACGTTTTAAAACTCTTTTATCCCATTGGCCAGATCCTAATATTTTGCTCTTCCTCGCAACTACGTCAACCGACGTATAAATACGCCATCTACCTTACATTTTGCCTCTTCATCATTTAACCGTGGTACATAAAGGTACTCAAGTTGTAAGAGCACCCGGCGTTTTTTATCCCGGTAACAAACATGTGTAATTAATCTTCAATCATCCATTAATCCCTCATATTATGTGCAAATAATCACAGTGTAACGCGTATGAACTAGTGAGTTCTTAATTGTCTACGCAAAAATAAAAAAGTTATAAATTCCTGCAATATAAAAAAATGAACGTGACATAAGTGTTTAATTTCTTCATACATTTCATCATACTTTTTACATCAGTGAATACAATCATTTGGTCCTTCGAGAGCATCAGCTAACAACAAAGAACTATCCATTCCATCTATTAGCCCACGTAAAAAAGGGTTAATTAGAACAATAATCTTCTCCACCTCACAATGGTTCAAATACCTGGAATTGCAGGAAGCCGGTACATTTTATATGCTGTTAAAAGTATTAGTAGCACAACTATCTCAAATTTCAATTTCACTAAATTAGTCCAATCACCGGGAACATAAAAAGTGGCTTTCCCTACGACAGCCCAAGAAAAGTTCCAATTTGGTGGATTTGTACAGTTTGGTAACTTAATTAATATTCCATGCATTCAGCATGTGTGGATGACCTCACAGCATTTAGTCTACAATTGGCTCATTATGCATCCTTCTGAGGTTCAGATTTCGCTCCAGCTCGTTATCCAGCCTACTCGTTTGAAATAGGGGATACCGTCGCCTGAAGTAAGCTTCCTAATACTGGCTAGTATTAGCTTTGTTACGGTATTAAAATTCACTAAATCATTTTCTTATAATTAATTGAAATTCAAAATTCACATATGAAAATTCACTAAATAATTTTCTTAAATCTAACTTGATTGGATTTATATCACAAATAATTGTAAAATTAATGTATATTGGGTTGCTTACTTTCAGGATATTTATTTGCAAATCGCTTTATCAGTTGTTGGTGATTAGCTGGACAAACTGATGGTTAAAGTTTATAGTCAGTTCTGTACTTAACTTTTCGGCTATCAATATCATTATCATTTAGGGTTTTAACTGGATGCTGAATAGCACGATAGGGGATTTTAATTTCCTAAAATGAGGGGATATGTTTGAGAGTCGGTGGACATGTCTCTTTATCTTGGATACTTGCTGAGAAGTGTTTTCTATGGAAGTTTGGCAGTGAAGATGGGTGAGTTCGTCTCTGTAGTATTTCGTCTACATTGTTTATTGAGTACTGAAATTATTTTGAATTTCTAAAGTGGCAATTTTGGTAATGATAATTTTCGGAAGGAGTGGGGCTTACGCCTTGTAGAACCTCTTGAAGCAGTTGTTGAAAAATAGGTAGACGCCATTATTAATGTTATTGCTTTTGCTGTGCCCCTGTGGTAGCAAGTTGTCTCCATAGCCTGTGGATAGGTTTAAAGGAGGATCCGTATTAAGCGGGATTTTAAGCACACCTGTTGTTTGGAGGATTGGAGTTGTTCAATCGTTCATCACGTCTAATTATTAGGATTTGAGATTCAGTGGTAGAGACGCCATTTTAAAAAAATCTCGATTTTTCGAGGTAAGTCTTTTCGATAATATTTCTCTTGCGAACCTACATCTTTCATGGTTTAATTTTAGATTTTTTTTGGCACGTTTTAATTGGAAATTTCCCATTTCCATTGGAAAACCAGATATTCAGATAGTTCTCCGGAATCAACTTTAAAACAAATTAGGAAGTCGGGGTAAGCTGTATAAAAATATCTTTGATGGTATGGTGTTCGCGATCGGAGATCTAGAAATATTATTTAATGCGGTGGCTACTTTCTTAGTCTGATGTATTTGTCGCCACATGGTGAAAGTTATTTTCCATAGTATCCAGTTGATTGCTGCCAGCCTCGTGAAAACACGTTTTTGTACAGGTAGACAAAGTTTTTTGGTCTTATCTGATTAGTGTTACTTTTATTTTTACATTTACATTTTTCTACTTTTAAAATAATACTTTTAAAGATAACCAAAATTAATTTGATAATTAAAACAATCCTTTATTGTTAATAAATATTATAAATTAATCTTGGAGTTTACCACAACAAAACAAAATTTTGCAATCCATTGAGGATGCTTTTTAAACTTTAAATTATAATAAGGTTTACTTAATATATTTGTGCGCTTTAAGCAATTGCTTCGAGTTCTTATTTAAAGTTGTTGATATGGAATTTATTAAGGTTAAATGAAATTCATTAAGGTTCAATGAAACCTATTGTTTGCTGACTATTCTTTCGGACAGCTGTACTCAGTTGTGCTGAATTGTAATTTTAAATCTGAAACTAAATATTTTTATCATAGAATAAACGCCAGTGGGTCACCTGAACTCATTCTCTTTGATTTTTTGAAACTATCATTATTTACATCTAGGGTAAGAGAATATCAAATTATTTAGTACACTTTGAGGTAAGTCATACGGTAGACCTGTGGGTCCCAAACCCTAGAAGAGTTTTGTAAGACGAATCGGAGGTCTTGTCGTCCCGTCATCGAGTAGGCTCTGCTGCAGACCAGATTGTGGTTAAGGTGAGATTATTGTAATTATTTTGTCGTTTATGACTGGGTGCAGGTTGTCTCTCCCCATAAAGTTAATAATAATAAATAAATAAAAAAAATAATAGAATAATGATAATAGAGTAAATAAATGGATAAGTAAATGCATAGCTGAAACGTAATAAAAGTTATAGTTTTCTTTCTTGAAAGTCCAGTTATCATTAATTAATTTGTGTTAATTAGAAATTTATATTGCTACGGCCCTTGGTATGTAGCAGCTTGTGCTCGCCGAATACAAAAAATCTAAATTGAGAGAGTGTCGGATATTCGCAAAGAATGTATTCGACAGTCTCATCTTCTTCACATCCTCTACAAAGTGGTGTGTCAGACATGCCCAGTTTGTAGAGATGTTTTCGCAGGGGGCAGTGACCAGTCAGAATACCCGTGACTATTCGACTGACATTAATAATATAAGGCTTTCCTTCAGGTTGGCTATTTTTGAGCCATCCTATTTGGTTAGTACACCGATATATCCTAATCTTTGGAGAGGGCTTGGGGGAAATATACGATTTACTCGCAGTAGATTCTCCATGCTTCTCTTTGTTTTTGTCTGATGATTGTTTTATACTCCTTGAGGGGAGACTTGTATTCTTGCCAGTCTTCCTCTAGTCTGGTACTTTTTGCCTTGTTGAAAGATGTCCTTGCCGTTCTCCTGAGCTGGTCTATCTCATGGCACCCCCATGGAGTGGAGGCTTCATTAAGTTCGACCCGCCTGTATTGGCAAGATATCTTACAGGTATTAATTATGAAGTTTAGAATAGTTTCATAGTAATTTTCAAAATTTCCTTTATTATTAGGCAACACGTCCTCGACTCCTCGCAGAACTTTTCAAACAGTGGACGTATTTTGTCCGATCAGTTTTCCTGGGGTGGCAAGTTAATGTGGAGGTTGTGAGCACCAGTTTTATTTCAAATTTGATCCAGCGATGGTCCGACATTGAAATGTCGTCGGATTCAAGCCAGCAGGAGATGATATTTAAAATGTTTATAGTATATAAGTTAATATCTATTGGCGTTTGACTTCGAGAGTTAACAAAAGTTGGTTTAGTACCTCTATTTATAATTACCTCTAATATTAATATCTTTGCTGTCCCAGCTTACGCGGTTAAAGTTTGAGTCGCAGGCTATTACCAACTCAAGTTTGTGCGTAAGACAGTGTTCCACAAGATCCTCCAGCTCCTTTATTGGTAGTCTTTTGGCTGCGTCTCACGAAGGGTATTCGGATGCCAATATTAACCGTTTCTTTTGATATTTTTGCGCATATTCAACCTGCACTACCGTTCGTGCGGAGCATGAAAAATACGTCAGTAGGTAGGTCGTAAAGTTCCTAGGGACATATATGATTGCTGGATAAGATGAAAATTTAACTTTTTGGATTATTCAGACCCAATATTTTAGTTTGTCTTATTCACGTATCCTGCATCACATCTATGTGGCAGCATAGTATTGACGAAGCTCCCTTTTGGTACTGAAAGTTACACTAAATGATATTTACCTTTATAATATTCATCACCATTTGATGATGGTAAAATAATTTTTTGTCTGTTTGGGCCATCTCCACGTCCTCACTTGGCGGTTGGTTGAAGTTGTCTGTCTTCGCTTAGAGCTGTTAGTTCTGCCCAGAGACTGTCGGTTGCCATCTTAGGAGATGGTTTGACAGTCCTCACAGAAACAACTGCTCCTTGAGGCTCCTCGGATAGGGGAGGGGATCCATACTTGATCTCTTGTCACTCTTCCTTTCCGAGTTAGTTTTATTTTCATTTTGACGATCAATGCGTAGCTCAACCTCATTGATCGTTTCTCTAGGGCTCCCATCTCCTCGTCTCTTATGCCGAAGACGAAGGGGTGTCCTTTGGGGTGACTTACGCTTCGTGATGAAAGGAAAACCACGCATCCACACGAAGGTCTGTGTTTTATTTGTTCAGTCGACGCAGTACATCCTCTTTGTCACTCAAGTCAGCGTGAGCTTCGTCAGTGACCCAAAGGCTGGCTTTTGTCAGCTGCGGGGGGTTATTTATGTGTACTACGTCGAGCTTGGTCTACTCCCACGGTTTAAGTTATGAAACCGTGTCTCAAACGTTTCGTATTTATCGCAGGTGACTCTGATTACTTCGCCAGAGTGCGACCATGACCTAAAAGTAGGTGGCATTTTTTAACCGCTGGAGGCGAACATAAGGGTTTCGTCCAGAGCCTCAATTAGCTGTCTCTTGACAATGTCTGAATTATCGGTAATTATTTGTCTATAATAGCTGTCCGTATATGGTTGATAGCTGCTTCATTGTAGCTTTTTGCGTTGGCGTCCATCCGTAGCCTCTTTTCTCTGGAAGAGTTCTCCTGCGAGGTGCTGGAGCGGATGCGCTTCTTATCCTGGAGGGCGACGCGTTCTCAGCGTTTTTTGGATGAGGAACTGGCATCACTGCCCATGTTTCTTTGGCCGCTGGTGCCAGGTTTGTATAGGGAGGGTTAAGTAGCGAAGGTGATGTCCCGCTTTCCTCTTTCTCTTTATCTCAGCAAAGCAGTCTCTTTTACCTCGACGGTGCTTTTGTTTTGAAGGTGAGTGATCTCGCCCATTCTCTGTTTTTGTATCTATTCTAATCCCAAGAGTAGCTAGGGAAAGGTTATCTCGCCCCTGGCAGAGCCCTGTATGCAAGGGAAATGCAATTTTCAAGGGGGTTTCGCGTGGTGCATCCAGGGGAACGTTACCTTACACCCTAGCTTGGGTTTTGTTGGAGTGATATTGTTGTATTTCCCCATTGAGCTGCAGAAAGCTACCAACAAGCAAACAAGCAAGCAGCGAGCAAGCAAATAAGCAAATCAACTACAAATCAATGGCCAACTTACAACCAGACCCGCCTATTTCTGCTGTTTACAACGAGTTTATAAAAACACTTGAACAAAATAAACATTCTTCCGAGCTATACATGCTTTCGAAGGACGAAATTCAGAAACCGAAGTCATTGCTGCTGCGGGAGAAAGCTTTTTTATTGCTCTTGACGGCGTTTCCAAAGAAAACACCATTACTTTGGGCTCCCTACGTTATCAAAATTTCGCAAGATCCGTTACGAAGGGTTAAATCAATCTTGCTGCATTACCATCTACAAGAGAAGCTTAATGGCAACATCCCCTCAGGCCTACTACCAAGTTCAATCTTCTTATCATTTACAGGAGAGTCCAGAGCAATGGGGTTATGAAAGGAGCAAGATTGGGCTTACTACAGTGAAAACAACTGTGAACAGTGAAGCACCTCTGAAATTTATTCAATTTATTTCGTGCAAGTGTCAGAAAGGATGCGGTAGAGCATGAGGGTGTAGGAGAACAGACTTGAGCTGTTCTATTATCTGCACATACTGCCCCAGAGATGCGTGTGAAAGTAGCGCTGATAGTTTTGCGGACTCTGAAGAAGGCAGACGACGACGACGGGAATGGAGGCCTGAACATTGTGAAATTATTGGCACAGGAAGACGAAAAGGATAACGAAAATGACAACTTGGATGAGGTGGAAATAAATTTGAAAGGATCCATTTATATAAGTGAGCCTGGACCATCTTGGCCCTCGAAACGGAAGAAAAGACATGAATAAATAACGAATCCTGGACTAGGCCTACTGGAATTACCACATAAAAAATGCTCCCCTTACTATACTTCATGGTGGTGCGGAAATGAGTAAAAAAGGTAGTACTCATCAAGTACTCGGTGCACAAAAGTTGCAGGAAATTGCATGCTCTATACTTTTTTAAGAACTACTTCCAACCTAGGTAGCACTGGAGAGAGAATATTCTCGAAAAACTGGTTTTTGGTACTATTTTTCCAATAAGGCGGTCGCATACTCGACATATTAATTAGGACACTAAAATGTACAAATCTACCAAATTAGAACATACCTTGTCCGTATCTGATCCTACCCATTGCCTGGACTAAATCATTTTCAAGAGTTATTAAAGAAGAATAGCGCGTGATGAGCTTGAAAACTATTACAAATCCTCCGAAAAAGACAAGTTCTCAATAAGCATGTTACACAGATTTATATGGTTTTCATCACTAGTAATTTTCTACATTCCGATGTATACAAAGTGTTATCTTAATGACTTCCTTTTATTATTTCGAGTTCAAACAATGAAAAAATATTTGTTAATCGGCGTCGAATAAACAAAAATGTCAATTTTTGTAGGAAGCAAACAAAATTACGGGTTTCATAATACCGTATCCAACGACCTCGATTATATTCCATTACGGACAGATATGTTTTGTATTATTATCACGAATATAACGAAGTATATTTCGAGAATGTGTGTTTTATTAGAGCAAAGATTTGGTAAAACATTGCTGGCTATTTGAACCGCAAAAATTTGAAAGAATGACGAAATTTTGTGCTATTTAATATTGTACTATTATTTCAAATGTCGCAATTTTACGCTTCTATCTGACCGGAAGTATTGTTAATTTATGTTTCAATTTCAAACAATAGTTCTCTCTTTTAATTTGAGAACAATTTCGATCATGGTTATAAAATCATCATGAGAAGCCTGACCGGCTAGCATTTTCGGAATTCGCCGACACATTAGCCGCTCGGAACGACTCTGGTAATGCGAATCTCAGACCCAATGCGTCGTGGATTTACCTATGTAAAATACATGTGCGCATTGCCAAGTAAGTACGTGTATATTTTTGTTAAGTTTCTAGAACAGTAACAAGCTATAGGTACTATTCAAGTAAATATATAAATAAATATTAATACTAATATAATAAAATGGATCTAGGGACATTACCAAATGTGCCTTACAAAGATACGTCATCCAATACGATTAGGTTGCAAATAAGTGAGCAAAAAGATTTTGAGGTATGTAGATTTTGGTATTTTAAGGTTAAGTTTGTGTAATATGATATAATTGCCGAACTGTAAAATCAAAAACATAGGAAATATAAATATAATAATAGGAAAAATAATAATTATAATTTTTTATTTATGAATTTGGAATATAGAATCTTATTACGTTGAAGAATAAACAGAATCTTAAACTGATTGGTTTTTTGTTGTAGAAATGGTTGACTGAATTGGAACATACTCAAAAAGTAACTTGGAGAGTTTCAAAAACTTTAAGCTTGGTACTGAAAAGCCACGCATAATATTTAAAAGATTATATCACTCTCATTTTAACGTAAAGCAAAAAAAGATAAATGAAAATTCTAGAAAAAGGATTTCTAGAAAGTGTTTTTAAATGAAACTCAAGGTCTCTAGTTAATTCCACAATATAATACAAGTTATTGAAAATTCTAAAAAATGTACAATTGTTTCATTTATAAACACTAATATGAGCATATTCCACGAAGTAAGGGTCGATTTCATTTCTAGAAACATAAACTGTCCAGCAAAATTATCGGTAACTATAAAGCGATATATTCCAGACACAAAATCAAAAAACAATGATGTTTATATGCCAAAATGGCCATGTATTGTGGAATTTCGGTATGAACATAATCATAATTTAAATTCTGCTGCAGCACTTGGAGAACGACCACTTGCCCTGGATGTGATAAATCGTATTATTGAGCTATTTGAGAAATGTCACTCAGTAGCCTCTGCATATCACTCTTATATTTTATCAATGATGGAGAAACACGACGACAACTATGAAAATATTGTTATAGATAGACATTTTACTCCTACTAAAACAGGTGTAGAATCTATATGGAAAAGCCATTTCAAAAAAAAACGATGACGAAAAGACTGGAGAAAATATGTTATCTGATTTAGATAACATGCTTAGGATGTTAGGATAAAAAAATGGTACTCTTTTTATTATAATTCAAAAAGAAGACCATTATTCTGTGGCACTTTGTACACCAATCATGCAATGAGTTGCAACACTTTCACAGTCGTCAGAGATTATGTTTGTTGATTCCACAGGCAACTGTGATACGCAAAATCATAAGGTTTACTATTTTATAACACAATCAGCTATTGGTGGATTACCTTAGTAGCAGTCAAGGATAAAATGTATTCTTAGAAGCTGTGCGTGCTCTTCATGAAATGTTTCCCATTAAAATAAAACCAAAGGTTATTCTTACGGATGACGATCTAGCTGAAAGGAATGCCTTAAAAAGGGTTTGGCCTGATTCTTGTTATTTATTGTGTAGTTTCCACGTTTTAAAAGCCTGTTGGAAATGGCTTAAATCAGGTAATAACCAAATTTCTTCAAAGGACGAACAAAACTGCTACAAATATTTTCGAAATATTCTTGTATCCAAAACATATGAAGACCTAGAAAATTCTTGTTTGGAATTTACTGGAAATTGCAAATATGATAATTTCACAAAATACGTAAGTAATATGATGGAGAGAGCTGACACTTGGTGCCTTTTATATGGGCATCATTTACCACTAAGGGGAACTAACACCAACAATTACATAGAAGTCGTATTTAGACTGCTAAAAGATATACCCTTGGAAAGGACGAAAGCGTTTAATTTACCCCAACTTTGCGACTTTATTACTACCAACATTGAATTTTATTATAAGCAACGAATTTTGTATATTTTGCTAAAACGAGCATCTAAGACAGTTATTAGTCGTTATTTGCCTGATGAAAAGAACGTGACTGCTGAAAATATAGTTCAATTTAATGACTTTGAATATGAAGTTAAAAGTGAAACCGATAGAAATGTCACCTACATCGTCGATTTACTGGTTTTCCAGTGTACGTGTCCACAGGGATTTACCGGTAAACATTGTAAACACCAGGCAGCAGTTGTAAAAAAAATTAATATGCATTCAGTTTTTAACACCTTATCATTGAATGTTAAATGCCATCTTTATCATATTGCCACCGGAAAGCAGGCAGATGCACAACTATTTTCGCCAATTGAAAATGTTTCAATGGGCCAAAACACTACTAAAGATGTTTATATAAATTCAGTTTCTTCACAAAATTGTAATTTTGTTATGAGTATTGTTGGTGATAAAGTTGATGACATTAAGTACGAAGATCATGATATTGCCGAAATTAAAAAAAAATGGGAACAACTTAAAAAAAAATCATGGAATATTTGGATAGAAGTCCATCAATATTCTATCCTGCGATTAAAGAATATTTAAAGAATTGTGATAAACATGCTAAGTCAGAGCATACTTTATTATCTGGTTTGCATACAGCTTTTAAATACAAAGGCGTAATCTGTAAAAAGAAACGACAGCATGTGTAGTGGAAGAAAGTCTCAACAATTTAAAAAAACAGTTAAAAAAGCACCCATTCCTTGGCGATATGTGTTGAAAATAATGTGGGCTTAGGGGGGATAGATAAAAAAATGAAAATATTATCTTTTATTTTTCAAATTTTTTTTATTAATAAACGTTGCAACAATTTTTTTTATTTTTTTTGTGAATATATACCTACATATAGTGAGTTTTTTAGAATGGTAAATGTAAATAATATTCGCCCTGTGTAATGTACAAAAAAAAAGCTCAGACGCGTCAAATTTTAAATTTAAAAGGGCATCTTGTTATAATAGGACGTTGCTGTGACGTCATCACTAGATATATTTTTTAATAAGATGGCCATTCAAATTTAAAATTTGACGTGTTTCAGGTTTTTTAATAAAATTAGATAGGCAAATATTATTTACATTTTCCAATCTAATAAACCTCACTGTACATATACGTATATACCTATGCCTAAAAAATACTGACAAACTGACATTTAACGTTTTGTAAATCCCCGACGCATTAGTCCAATACGTCGGGACTTTACGAGTCTGAGATTCGCATTACCCGAGTCGTTCCGAGCGGCTAATGTGTCGGTGAATTCCGAATATGCGACCGGCTACACCTTCCCAGACTACAAATTCCTATGCAAATGGCAGAAGTAGTTAATCACTTCTCCCCAGTGCACCAAGATTTGATATTTAACTGTGATACAAATGTGATATTTTCAAATTGAAACCTGGATGAGTTACGCGTAATAAATTTAAAAATAACAAGCCTTCCGGATCCAGATATATCCCTCCAAAGATAATCAAAGCCCTTGCTTCAAACGACATCCATTATGTAATAACTTTATGATCTGGTTAGTCGTGAAGAATTTACAGAATAATGGAAAAGAGCGAACAAAAAGCAGACAAAACAATTTAAAATCTATCCGGATACAGACCGATATTCTTACGAACAACTCATCCTCATAAGAATGAAAAGAGAAACATTGCGCACGGAGAGGGGGCTGTCAAGGAGACAGTTCGGTTTTGTGTAGTGTTAAAAATTGTAAGGACAACAGGACATCAATATTCTACAGCGCACCGACGACTCTGCGCTATCATCACATTGGACATAAGAAATGCTTTCTACAGTTGGCAGAAAATCCTAGATAAACTACGGTGAAGAGAGATAAATGACAGCATCATCAAAGAGTCTCCCTGTCAGAAAAGGAGATCATTCTGGAAGCAGAAGATACAGCCAAACCTAGAAACGTCACAATGTTCAGTCTTAGGACCAACATTGTGGAATATATTGTAATGTTTTCCTTATTTATTTAAACGTTTTTTATTACGGGTGGGATAAACTTTAAACACACGGTATGTCCACTTACAAATTTATTTAAACACTAAACTACTGACTAACACTTAATTTATACACTAACTATTCACTTAAATTTAATTTATTTACACACAATTTTAATTATTAATTTATATTATATCAACACTTTATTCTTCGCTATTTCGGTGTATTCTAGTTCATTTGTCGAGATCACTTTATCAACTAAACTCCTCCGCTGGTCAGTCCTTTATATATATTAGTGGCTTACTTACTAGATAATTCTAGATTGCGGCATACACAAAAACAATTGGCTCTCGCATTTTCTAGATAAGACTGTTCACAACAATGTCTAGATAAGATAGTCACAATCGTAAAAAATTCTTAGAAATCCCTGCGCTTCCGCCATAATTTTAACTTTCATACATGGCTTAGACAGAGTCGGATTCAGGGACTATATCAGTGTGCTGTTTCGTCACATTACCCCCTCCGTAAATAGCAGTTCCTCCTGGAACTTTTGTGTAGCCGAAACTGGATGTTTGAATCGGCAACTGGCCCCATTTCTACACTTACCAATCTTATAGAAATAAAAGGGCTCGTCTTCATTGGATACTTATAACGGGGGTTGTAGCTGCAAACTAATACCTGGACAACGATATCTTGAAAGATAATCTCTACCATGTTCTGATGACTCGCCAATCCAACTGGTTACTCGCTATCCTAGGCATAGCTAGTTTCTTCACGCTAGATTCTAACACATGGTCTCGAAGGTTTCGAAGTGCTTCCCACACATCGCGGTAGGTAGATCGATCTTGGAATTCGTTTTTAGTTACCACGTAGAAGACGTACCGCGAATTATGTTTCAGTGTCTTGCCCGGGGCTGGAATCTGGTCTTCAAGTTTTTCTAATTGCCCGAACTTCTTTCAAAAGACGAATGCCAGCCCTCGTGCGTTCTTGAGACGGGTGGGGATGTTGTGTGCCAGTGAATAATCTTCCGGGAGAGTGAACAAATCTTGTCGTTGTTCTGAAGTGACTCCATATCTAGCTTTCCCGGTATCTCCATAGGGCCCGATAAATTCATCGAAGGTAGGGTCAGACACACCTCGATTATTGTTTACTCTTTTCTCTAGGTCATGGTCTCCTTCGAATAGTGCTAGTCGGTTTTGGTGAACTACTTTTGGTTTTCCGTTGGGGATCTTGCTTATGCAATATATATAATCATTGATCCTTTTCTTGATTAAGTATGTACCTTTCCAGGATTTTGGTAATTTTTGAGAAAATCTTTTCTCCTCGTCGGGTTGTGCACCTATACTTTGTCCCCGCCTTTAAAACCGCCTTCTGTGGTCTGCAAGTCTTACCGACTTTTCATTCTGTCGGTGACAACTTGAAGATTTGTTCGAACTAATTCATGAATATCGTGCAGCCTTCTTCTCAATTGGATCACGTAGTCTTCTTCTGCTAGATCTTCTCCAGGCCGACAGCCAAATTCCAGGTCACAAGGAAGCCTCATTTCACGTCCAAACAGGATTTTCGCAGGTGTTTCACCCGTGGACTCATTGATGGCAAATCGATAAGCCAATGCGAATAGAGAAAGATACTGGTCTCAATCTATCTGATGGCTGGAAACTACTTTGGACAGGTATTTTCCAATAGTCCTGTTCATTCTCTCGACCATTCCATCTGACTGTGGATGTAATGCTGTTGTCCTGGTTTTCTTCATTTCCATCTTTTCGCAAATCTCCTGGAATAAATGGCTTCCAAAATTTCTTCCCTGGTCACTGTGAACTTCCAATGGCACTCCATATCGGCTGATAAATTCTTTTACCAATACATCCGCGACAGTTGTGGCCTCTTGGTTCTGGACAGCGTAAATTTCCACCCACTTTGTGAAATAATCCATTAAAACCAGTATGTATTTGCTACCATTTTCTATCGTCGGAAATGGTCAAGCGATATCTAAAGCAATCCTTTCGAAAGGGCTTCCAACATTTTACTGTTTCATAGGTGCCTTTCTCTTGCGATCACTCGTAGCACAAGTCGTACATTTCTTACACCAGTCCTTCACATCGTCGGAGCTGTTCATCCAATAAAACCTTTCACGGACTCGCTGAAGGGTTTTCTTCACTCCCAGATGACCTCCCAATGGACTGTCGTGTAACTTCTTTATTACTTCAGCTACTCTTGTTCTCGGGATAACTAGCTGTCTCCTCATCTCGGAACCATCATCGTTTTCAAGGACTCTTTTCAACAGCCTTTCTTTGAGGACAAGTGAGTCCCACTGAGCCCAATACGCCTTGAGTTCCGGTGAAACTCTTGACACTTCTTGCCAGGTAGGTCCATTGCCGAATCATCTTTAGGTGAGGATCATTCTACTGATCTTCTCTGATAATGGTGGGTGACCATTCTTCGCTGACTACCGTAGTTCGTGAAACTGCAACTCCCTTGGATTTGGACTTGTTGCATTGAGAATAGTCTACAGGGCACGACCGTCTAGGCAAAGAGTCGGTTTTTCGGTGATTCACATCAGCTGGATGTTCACCCTTGTCTGATTTCCCCTGTGATTGGAGTTCTTGGGTTACAGGAATCTTGGGGCGCTTAGACGGACTGCGTACGTGCTCTAGCTCGCCACACTCCCGGCATTTGATCTTCTTCGGCATCTTGTCTGCCATACCTTTTAACAAGTTGATGATCTGGTCAAGTTTGTCATCGTCATCTTCTTCCTGCATGGTCCTACCTTTGTTGTACCGCGAGCCCTTCGTGGCTGCTTTGCATTCAAGAGATTCTTGGTTTGCAGGAGTCGTAGATCGCTTACATGAACTGCGTGCATGCTCTAGCTCGCCACAATTACAGCATCTGATTTTCTTCGGCTTCTTGTCTACCATATTTTTCAACAAGTTGACGATCTGGTCAAGTCTGTCATCGTCACCTTCTTCCTGTATGGTCCTACCTTTCTTGTATCCCGAAGCCATCGTGGGCTGCTACATACTCAAGAGCAGCAGTCAGTGCATCGACCAATGTTTTAGGGTGAGCTAGCCGAAGCGTCTTCTCTATATCGTGGTTACATAAGCCGTCAATAAAGGCCTAAACATTCCATCATGTTCTATGGTGCTGATGGATAAGACAATCGAACTAGTCGCGCAATGTCCAGTTTATACTCTTGAAGGGTTTCGTCATGTTTCTGCCTTCGGTTCTTCAGCTGAGATTGGTACAAATGTTCTAGATGTTCATGATCATATGACAACCTCTTCTTCAGCTGCTCGAAGTCATCCGTTTCTTCCAAAGGTATTGTCTGAAGTACATCTAAGGCATCTCCGCGAAGCGCGATGGTTAAGTTCACTGCCTTCTCCTTATCGGACCAATTATTTATTCTTGTTTATTTGTCGAGATCACTTTATCAACAAATCTCCTCCGCTGGCCGGTCCTTTATATATATTAGTGCCTTTTTTACTAGATAATTCTAGATTGCGGCTTACGCAAAAACAATTGGCTCTCGCATGTTTTAGATAAGACTGGTCATAAAAACAATGTCTAGATAAGATAGTAACAATCGTAAACAATTTCAAAAAATCCCTGCGCCTCCGCCATAATTTTAACTTTCATACATGGCATAGACAGAATCGGATTCAGGGACCATACCAGTGTGCTGCTTCGTAACTGTATTATATTGTTTAAGTTACTATTTGCGATTTTCATGTAAACATTTCAAATCGAGGAGGATTGTTACAACTTAGTTATAAAGTTATAAGACATACAAGAAACATTTAATTTAGACGTTAAAGGTTATGGCGGCAAGAAAGTGTGATCTGTAATAAGTTTATTTTAATGAATTAAAGTATATACAAGCAGGAAGTAATAAGTTTAATTTACTAAAAAAATATTCCTACCCATGTACTGTAACAAACCGTATCATGTCGTATCCGTAGTCAAATTTTTAATCTTAAAACGAGTTTTTAATATATAATAAGTACGTTCAAGAAGACGTATGTCTTGATTTTTGAATAAAACATGGCTCTCTCCCATTTACGGTAACCTCAAAATAAAGATGAATGTTACGAGTATAACCCTGTACAAAAGGTTTCCTTTGAACTAGTAATAGCGAAGGCGAGAAACACTGCAACGCCCTCGCACGTATCTCAACCTACCATCACTCCTGAAAATCCTGAATCCCATCAGGACCTCAGCGTTTCCCTTCCATTTTCCCGGTAGCTCACAGGCGTTTCCCTATATTTTCACACGGAAGGACTTTTCATTATAATCTATTATTCACGTTTTATTAGAAAATTAGAAGATTTTTTTGATAAAGAAGTAATTATGTATCCAGAAACTGGCTGAAAGAAAGTGAGATTCCATTTTGGATTTTCTTGCATATTTGGCGAATATGCAGGTTCCATTTTTACTTTGGAACAATTAATTCAGAGAACTAACCATGAAATTGACAGTAAAAATAACAATAATTAGTTTTATAATCTCCAAGAAGCTGCGGAACATTTTGTGTTGTCAGTTACAGGTACTATCCAAATACTAAATTTCCCAAAAAGTTATATTTTTAGATCTTTACGTTGAATTTGTTTAATTATGACACAATAGATTTGGGTTAGATATCATTCATAGGTTGTAGTTTATCAATTCATAAAATTTCTTAATGACTATCATCGTATTTATTTTAAAAAAATCTGGACGAAGCGCTACTGTTTTAGATAGTCTAGTTTTCCATTTCTTCTTCTCCCCTCTTTTGTATCGTTTCTCGTTTGATTTACAAGGCACTGTAATATGCTTTTGCTTCATTTTATTTATGTCACTCTACTTCTATATCCATGTCTCGTTCTCGTTCTTGTTATCCGCAACTCATAACAATAAAAAAACTTTTCTCTTCGTCTCGTTTCTACCGCGAGAAGGGATGTTGCGTTTCGTCTTTGACAAAAGTTCAGATGGCAATAACGTTCTAGTTCACATGCATTGTTTAGTTTATTTTTAATACCAAAAATTCCTACGTATGTACACTTATTTTCGAGATTTGGTTTATTGAGAACAATGTCACTACCAAGAAAGTATTTTGTTGTTTTTCTGTCTCTTTTATGTTTTTACTAGATGAACCCGGAAGACGTCCTGTCAAACACGGGTCACTGTTCACAATCTATGGCACTTCTCCCCACGGAAATCTAACATTATGTTTCGTTGACAGACACTAACATTAGCCAGGAATTTAGTTGTTTTTCCCTTCGAAGAACGGTCAGGCCAATACGTCGAAATTGTTGAAATTTCGACTAAAAGCAGGTGTAGTAGAAAATCGAAATTTATGTTATATATATATATATATATATATATATATATATATATATATATATATATCTTTTTTGGATAGTTCTTGGGTATAGGTTTCTTGTGAATAATACGAAAATTTTATGACGACGTTTCGCCCATCATAGTAGGCTTTATCAAAATCTGTTTTATTTTGTGGAACAGTACCTACGAGTGGAAAGAATTAAAATGAAATTTGGTAGCTTACATTGAAGACATTCACAATTAACAATTAAAAATTAAAAGTCAAAAATTAAAAGGTTTTCCAGCTCACATGCAGGAATAAAATTTTGAAATTAAGTTTTATTATGGTACGTACCTCGATGTTTACATTTTAATGGTAAAATTAGGAATGGAAAGAATGAAGGTTCTATTATTGTTTTCGTTTTTTTCCTTTTTGAGTAAGTATTCTGGCTTATGTTACTTAGTTTTCCAATGGCAGAGAGATAAGGTATATATTAATTATTAAAATGGAATATACGAGGTGGTCACAAAAATTGGAATAATATTCATTGTTTATTTATAGTATTAAGTTGTGATAGATATGACTTAAATGATTTGTGTCTTGTTTATCATTGACAGTATGCTGTTCCTTTTTTATGTAAATCATTTCTTTCATCAAAAGTTTTTGGTAATTGTTATCTTGTGCCAGAATTTTAGTATTTGAAAAGTTAAATTCGTGGTTTTGGCTAGATTCATGTTTATGTAAAGCTGTTGAGGCATTTTTAGTGTATTTGTGTCCGTTTAGCCTGTTATTAAGGTATTGTGTAGTCATTCATATGTACTTATTGGGGCAATTTAAGCATGGTATTGAGTAGACGACATTCGATTTCATTTTAGTTGGAACTTTACTTTTCAAGGATGTGAACAAAGATGATAATAGATGTTGTGCTTTGTGACATACAATGATATCATGCTTCCTAAGATATATTTCATTTTTTCTGATAATTCTGCTGTGTATGGCATAGCAATATACTTTTTTATGCTTTTATCATTTATCTGTTTTTTATCAGGTATGTTACTATTATATAATTTGTGTGTACGTTGATTTATGATTCTGTTTATTAACTTTGTAGGGAAATTATTTTCATGAAGAACCTTCTTTACTTTCTTTAAGATCTCGAATCTATATTCGGGTGATGTTAGAGTTAGCGCTCTATCGGTTAAATTTATGATAACACTGTTTTTCTGTGAATTTGGGCGGTGGGAATTATAGTTTAGGTAGCGACCCGACCAAGTGTTTTTGGTATACCATTTTGTTTTAAGTTCTTCATTGTTTTCTTGTCGTATGATTGTCATATCTAAGAAATTAATTTTATGTTCAAGCTCTGTTTCTGAAGTAAACTGAAGTTTGGGATGGAAATTATTAAAAGCGTCTAGAATTTCGTCAATTTGATTTTCTGGTACGGCAGTGATACAATCGTCGACATATCTTTTAAAAAATAGTATAGGAATATTAGTTTTGTTTAGAACCTTGTCTTCTAGGTATTCCATGACAAGTTGTGCTACAGTGGAAGATATGGGAGAGCCCATTGCACAACCATCTAACTGCTGGTAAAATTTGTTTTTATGTTGAAAATAATTGCTGTTTAGTGTTAGATTTAACGCTTCAATAAACATGTTTTGATTTAGAGTTGTATATTCTTTTAGGGAGTTCCATTTCTCATTAATGATGTTTGTTATTAATTCGTTCGGTATATTAGTGTATAGGGATATCACGTCTAATGAAACTAGTTTGTATGTGTTTGGTATTTTTGTTATATTAATAAACTCCTTGAAACTAAAAGAATCTTTGATGTAATAGTTATTTTTGCATGTTATTTCAGATAGACAGTTACTTAAATATTTGGATAATCTGTAAAAAGGTGACTGGATAGATGATACTATAGGTCTTAATGGAATACTAACTAGGTTTGTGAAGTTTAGGTAACCCATAAATTTTTGGTGCCACTGCATTGTGAATCATTAATTTTTTTGCTTCATTTTCAGAAATCTGTTCTCTAGACAAGAATTTTTTTATTAGTGAATTATTTTTTTCTTGGTATATTTTTGTAGGGTCGTTACGTAATTTTTTGTATGTTTGGTTGTCGGAAAGCAAACTATCCATCTTAATATCATAGTCATTTGTATTCATTATAACAGTTTTGTTGCTTTTATCTGGTTTTAAAACAGTAATATCTGGGTTGTTTTTAATAAAATGTTTGGCTCTGTTAATTTGTTTGCTGATTTTTCGTTGAAATTTATTAGTTTTTGTGTTTTTGTGTCTAATTTTGATTTTATGATTGGTAATTAGATTTACAATATTTCCGCGAATCGTGTCTTTTATTTCGTTTGGTTTATCTTTAATAGCAGATTCAACACAAGCTATATATTCTGTTATAGGTAATTTACTTTCCTCAACAACAGGTATAGAGAAATTTTCGCCTAGGGCTAAAACTTCAGGGACATCTTCAGGTATTTGTTTATTAGAAATATTGTCTAACCAAGATGAAACATTGATCTTATTACTAGGTTCTGTAACATTTGATATAATTTTGGAAAGTTTTTTTTGGTTAGTTGTCTTGACCTTATAAAAAGTTTTCTCGTATTTGACTTTCTCTCTCTGCATGAAATCGTTAAAAGTATCTAAAGGTAATATTTGTTTTATTTCTGTTGCTAGTTCTTCGATTTGAGAGTTAAGATTGTTTATTTTGTGAGTAGACTCGGTGATTGTGAGATTAAGAATTTTATTTTTTGTGTTATTAATAATGTTATTGAATTTATTTTCGAGGTACGTACCTGTAAAACTAATGTGCGACACTTTAAAGTTAACAAAAGTCGGGTATACATCCAGATGTTTGCATCTTAATAAAAATATTCTTCGGTTCTTTTGTTTTGCTAGCTTGTTGTAAGAACTTGATAATATTTTTAGCTTTTCAGCCAATTCCAGTCCATAGGTAGTCCGTATTGTTTGAAGGAACGATATGTTCGGTGTAACTTGCATTTTTTCACCCTTGCAATTTTATATTTGTAGTATTTCTTAAACCATTATATATTTATCTTTTTTGGATAGTTCTTGGGTAAAGGTTTCTTGTGAATAATACGAAAATTGTATGACGACGTTTCGCCCATCATAGTAGGCTTTATCAAAATCTGTTTTATTTTGTTGAACAGTACCTACGAGTGGAAAGAATTAAAATGAAATTTGGTAGCTTACAATGAAGACATTCACAATTAACACTTCGAGATCTTAAAGAAAGTAAAAAAGGTTCTTCATGAAAATAATTTCCCTACAAAGTTAATAAACAGAATCATAAATCAATGTACACACAAATTATATAATAGTAACATACCTGATAAAAAAGAGATAAATGATAAAAGCATAAAAAAATATATTGCTATGCCATACACAGCAGAATTATCAGAAAAAATGAAATATATCTTAGGTAAGCATGATATCATTGTATGTCACAAAGCACAACATCTATTATCATCTTTGTTCACATCATTGAAAAGTAAAGTTCCAACTAAAATGAAATCGAATGTCGTCTACTCAATACCATGCTTAAATTGCCCCAATAAGTACATAGGAATGACTACACAATACCTTAATAACAGGCTAAACGGACACAAATACACTAAAAATGCCTCAACAGCTTTACATAAACATGAATCTAGCCAAAACCACGAATTTAACTTTTCAAATACTAAAATTCTGGCACAAGATAACAATTACCAAAAACTTTTGATGAGAGAAATGATTTACATAAAAAAGGAACAGCATACTGTCAATGATAAACAAGACACAAATCATTTAAGCCATATCTATCACAACTTAATACTATAAATAAACAATGAATATTATTTCAATTTTTGTGACCACCTCGTATATTCCATTTTAATAATTAATATACACCTTATCTCTCTGCCATTGAAAAACTAAGTAACATAAACCAGAATACTTACTCAAAAAGGAAAAAAACGAAAACAATAATAGAACCTACATTCTTTCCATTCCTAATTTTACCATTAAAATGTAAACATCGAGGTACGTACCATAATAAAACTTAATTTCAAAATTTTATTCCTGCATGTGAGCTGGAAAACCTTTTAATTTTTGACTTTTAATTTTTAATTGTTAATTGTGAATGTCTTCATTGTAAGCTACCAAATTTCATTTTAATTCTTTCCACTCGTGGGTACTGTTCCACAAAATAAAACAGATTTTGATAAAGCCAACTATGATGGGCGAAACGTCGTCATAAAATTTTCGTATTATTCACAAGAAACCTATACCCAAGAACTATCCAAAAAGATAAATATATAATGGTTTAAGAAATACTACAAAAATATATATATATATATATATATATATATATATATATATATATTCACAGATGTGAATGTGAATGTGAATGATGTCAAATTCAGTTCACCAGTTAGTACATAATTTGTGTGAAGATGATAATATATTCATTGATACAATGCTTTTTGAAAAATTTGAGTACTCAGTATTTCATCTAAATGTCCAAAGTCTTACAAATAAAGTCAATAACCTGACTGGATTCTTGGATGAATATCCATTTGATATACTCTGCATTGGTGAGCACTGGCTTGATATAAATAGTTTAGAGAGCATCAAATTAAGTGATTACTCATTAGCATCTAGTTACTGTAGATCTTCCAGAAAATTACATGGTGGTGTAGCTATATTTGCATCGCATCATATTAATTTAAGTTATATTGATATCAGTGACTTTTGTATACCTTTCCATGCGGAGTTCTGTGCTGCTGAAATAAAACAAAGAAATTGTGTTTTGTTAGCCATATACAGATCATGCAGTAAAGGCAAATTAGAAATATTTGTGGATCAGCTACAGAGTGTTATTAATAAGTTATACACAAAGTACAAATCTATTATTATCATGGGGGATTTTAATCTAGACTTGAATGATGATAGTGAGTACTCAAAGATTTTGATAAATATTTTTTGTGCGTATGGTCTAAGGCACTTGGTTCATATGCCGACTAGAATAACTAACACAACTAGCTCATGTATTGATAATATAGTCACAAACTTAGATGATGATAAACTCCATACAGGGGTGTATGAACCATTAGTGTCGGATCATAGTGGTAATTATTTGTTTTTTAGAATTGATCATTGTAATAATACATCCGTTAGGAAGTGTATGAGAAGAATTGTAAATAATAATAATTTAATTAGTTTTGTAAACCAAATTCAGGAAGTTCAATGGCCTGATTCTGGACGACTAAATTCGGATCAGTATGCAAATCTCATTACCGATATACTGTCTACATGTGCTGATACATGTTTTCCTTTGAAATCAATTGCTCATAGAAAGACAGCTTTAAACTGGTTTACAAGCGAACTTAAGGCAATGCGTAATGAAGTCTACCATTTGAGAGAGAAATTTAGGTCTGAAAAATCACTCTTAGATTGGTATAAATACTGTCAATTGCGGAAAGACTACCGTAAATCGCTTAAAATTGCGAAAAAGAATGCATATGAAAAAAACATTAATGAGTCAGATAACAAGAGTAAAGCTATCTGGAGTATTGTAAATCAGGAAAGAAACACTAAACATCAGAACAGAGTGTCGCACACATTAGAATCTAGTGAATTTAACAAATTTTTCGCAGGCATATCGGAAACTATTCTGAAAAGTATTGACAGTCCCCAAACTGACCCATTACATTTTTTGAATGCCCTACCTAGACCATCATCATCCTTTTTCATGTCGTCAATTTTGGAGACTGATGTTCACGAGGCTGTATTATCTCTAAAATGTAAGCCAAGTCTGGATTTTTATAATTTAAACGCAAAGATGATTAAAGTTACTTTGACTTCGCTAGTTGGACCATTGACAACCTTATACAACAAATGTATAAATGAGGGGAACTGGCCCCACGTACTGAAAATATCAAAAATTATTCCGGTATTCAAAAGTGGCGACATCGATCTCGTTAACAACTATAGGCCTATAGCTATTATACCTATAATCTCCAAAATATTTGAAATACTGATAAAAAATAAACTAAGCTCCTATTTAGAACATAAGAACTTAATATCTGAATGTCAATTTGGGTTTCAGAAACATAAGTCAACCATTCTGGCAATCTTGAATGTGATTGAGAGCATAGTTGAGGGTCTGGATGCGGGTAAAAACACGTACGCCATTATGTGTGACCTAACTAAGGCCTTCGACTGTGTGAGCTCGGACATTTTATTGCGAAAGATGGAACATTACGGATTCCGTGGTCGAGAGTTGGAATTGTTTAAATCTTATTTGGAAAATCGTCAGCAATACGTAAGCTACAATGGCTGTGAATCTAGTCGGATGTCGGTAAACGATGGAGTCCCGCAGGGTTCAGTGTTAGGACCATTATTATTTTTACTATACATAAACGATCTACCGGCGTCTCTTGAGTGTCGATCGGTTTTATTTGCAGACGATGCTACATTCTTAACGAAAGGAGAGGAAAATGTCAGCATCGAGAATCTAAAGTTAGCTAAATCTTGGTTTGATTCAAACAATTTGAAATTAAACGATGGGAAAACTAAAAAAATAACATTTAGCTCTGTGAAACGAGGTACCAAAGGGGAATCTGTGAAATTGTTGGGTATCACATTAGATCCTGGTATCAATTGGGGGGACCACATAGACTCACTATGCTCAAAGATTTCATCACAGATTTTTGCAATGAGACAATTACGCTCATCTATTGGTAGTAATCTTGTTATGCGTACGATTTACTTTGCGTTGATCCACAGTCATCTGGCTTATGGTATCTCTCTATGGGGTAACTCTAGCAGAGTACAAAGAGTCTTTACTCTTCAGAAGACTGCTTTGCGCATTATTCATAATGCAAAAAGTCGAGTACATTGCAGTGGACTTTTCGCGGAATATGGGATCCTGCCATTGCCTTGCATGTACATGTTTGAGACACTTCTGTGTATTCATAGGGGTGTACTACATATGGCAACTCATTCTGGTGTTCACTGTTATACCACCAGAGGTGCAGAGCGACTCATTGTGCCTTTTTCTAGGCTGCATCAAACACAATACAACAAACTAGATGTTAGATTGTATAATAAGTTTCTAGATTTGCATGCTGATAAGAATGTGAAAAATATGAGCCAGAATCAGTTCTATAGATTTTCAAAACAATTTTTACTACAAAATTGTTTTTACGCAGTTCAGGACTACATGTCGTTCAATTATTAGTCTTACTAATTCATTCTCACATATATGTTACTTCAGAAATCTAATTTTATGAAAATATTGGTTTAACTTTATTTCTATTCTATTATCTGATTTAGGAATTTTGATAACTACTTAGTAATTTAATATTAGGACTACACAAATGCTTTTGTATTTAAAACTGGTCAATAAATCGTATCGTATCGTATCATTAAAATGTTAATATTCATACGTAGGGTGTACCAGTAGACACAACCAAGTTAAAAACTAAGATTTCATATAAACGAATATAATGAAATGAGCAAATATTTTGTCAGATCTTAAGACAAACAGTTACCAAAAGGACTTAAAGGATAATGAATAAAAATTCTAATGATAACATTGTTTAAATAAGTATAAAATTTTACCTAAACAATTAATCCCAGGTCAAGTCAATGTCAACATGTTTCAAATTATTCTGAACACTGCCATGTAAATATCTGGATAAATAGAATGTAGGATCACTTGAAACCTGAAATAACATAAATTAATATTTAACTCACTAATTGGTTATCTATATTTACAGACGATGATAGTAAAGGTTTAAATTTGAAAAAGAATTGGAAAAACTCTATAATAGGTGACATACGGAACAGAGCCAAGATATCTGTCAAGGAAGTATGATAATTCAAAAAACTTTATAAACAGGGAGTAATAAAATTTAGAGATTTTCTTGCGAACTTAAATTTGTTGGTTATTAATTGAATATAGAATACAAAAGGCAAATTTGGAAACAACGAATAATTTATATAATATAAAATTAGTAAAAATTCAAAAATTTAAAACTAGACAATTACATATATATTAATAATTATTTAAGTTGTAGATTTTGTATAATTTAATGTAAATAAATAGACCTTAAAAAGGGAAATAGAACAAAATTTTATATTGTAACACATGAAAAAGGCATTATATGGAATCCCTAAGACAATATAAATAAATACAAATAAGTGTTGTTATCCTCCAGGACTGTTAAAATAAATAATTTTACATTGTTAACTAAAAACATTCAAATCAACAATTATTGTGTAAAAACAGTGAAAAGCAGGCTTTGCATTTTGTGAGGTAAAAGTTTGTTCATTTTGAAAATAAAAGACCATCGCGCTTAGGTTGGAGAATAGATAGCTTCAGTATAAATCTCCTCTACAAAATTTTTTGATAAAATAATATAAGAGTAAATTCTAAAGCAAAAAAAGTTGAGAAATAGTAATATTATTATTGATTAAACTGTGTGAGAACGGGAAGTGAACAGAAGAAGCATTTCTCCGCTGAGAAATCCGCAAGAACTGGGAGACGCTAGCAGCAGTACAGGTACCGAACATTCAAAATAAGGTCTGTGCTTTTTAAGTATTAATTTTGGAATTCCAAATAGCGAAATGTGAACAATAAGATATAGTTTGAACGTTTCAATAATAATTTTTACAATAAGGCCAAAAACATTATAATATGATGAATATCATATCATATCCATGGATATCCATGCATTTTTAGTAATAGATATAAATTGTACTTACTTGTTATAATTAATTCATTCCATCATTGTTCACGCTGTACATAAATGATCACCTAGCTTCCATTTCTTCCTTCTGATGCATGTTTGACTATTTCTATCTATCACTATTCTGATTTCACTTCACTCGTATTTCTTTTATATATATATATATATATGTGTGTGTGTAATTGTATAGTTCAGTTTTGAATAACATATCGATGATTTCAATGAATATATGAACGTTAAAATCGCAAAAACATTTAATACATCTAACATCGACTGTGAATTCCACATTTAATGTCACGTGGAACTTTATGAGAGCATACGTTTCTCCTATGCGCCGACGCAATCGTTTACATGATCCAAAGTATTCAGAGCGCATGACTGGATATAATGCAGGAGTGGTATCAGGAAATTTGATGTTAAATTAATTCGAAATCTGATCTTAACAATTTATTAAAATATTTTCTTTAAAGTGTTGGTATTTTTATTTTCATTCAATATTCATAATAAATTTATTAAAATGTGCTTACTTCATTCATTCTATGTGATAATATTCTGAATCATTAAATTCAGAGGTGTATATTCAGGGAAGATTTAATTTTCTGAATAAAGTGAACCATGAAAATTTCAGAATTAAATATTCAAAATTAAATCACATTTATTTATGTGCGTCCTGAATCCAAAGGGAGGAGTCTTCATGCTACCGACTCTATGTTAAAAATTAAAACATTAACATATCATAATTAGGAGCTAGCCGAAGGTAAGTCAAGTCTATATAAAACAAGACAACGACTCACTTATAACTTAACGATTAATAACTAAAATAAATAAAATTCACATTAAAAATTGGAATAATTATAATATATATATATATATATATATATATATATATATATATATATATATATATATATATATATATATATATATAATTTATTATTTATATATTTTTTATTTAATTTGATTAAATTTAATGTTTTAATACAAATTGGTTGTTTAATATTTATAATTAAACAAACTTACCTTCGGCTAGCTCATAAAATATCTTTTATTAATGTAATTTAAAATTTGAATATAAGTCGGAAGCTTGATGATTCCTCCCTTTGAGTTCTTGGCGCACACTGTATGAATATAATTTGATTTGTATATTTATTTAATTTATTTCTGAAATGGTGGTTCAGACTGATTTCATATAGAAAGACGGAAATATGTTAATTCTAACAACTTTATTGAGGACATGAAAAGAATAAAAACACCAACACTTCACTGAAAATAGATTTAATAAATTGTAATTGAGAAAATTATTTGATAACCCCTGCATCCTATGCAATTCTGAATACATTTTAATTCACTCTATTGCGCTTGCGCATCAGTTCAACGCATGCGCTTTCATACCTTACTACAACAAGAAGACGCTATTCACCGTCCATGCAGTGTATAAACGGTTTACGCTCTCCCAGAGTGTATACAGTTATGAAAAGTTTTAATACGTTATATCAATTTGAACAAAGCAATTACATATATATGAACTTTTAAATAATGTGTGCGAAGTGTAAAGAAGATAGTATTAGACAGAACTGTTATGCATGCATTAAAAGATAATAAAAGTGGAAATTATGTGAAATTTTATGGAACATGTAAACATTGAAAACGGATTAAATTTTAACAAGTAAGTACAATTATTTTCTTATAAACTATATTGCATGGATCTCCATGGAGATAAATTATTATGCATTGAAATAGATTGTTTTTAGGCCTTTTATTAAAAAGTCATTATTAGAGCGTTCTGGATATTAAAGTTAGTTCACTGTTCCTGTTTAAGTGGAATTCCAAATGTTTTAATTAAAATACACAGACCTTAGTTCAAAATCCTTGGATGCTACTTGCGTCTCTTATTTTCTTGACGATCTCTAAGTAAGAGATGCTCCTTCAGAACATCTTTTTCTTTTCATGGGATCTCCAAAACTTATTAAAGTGTTTCTATTATCTTTGTGAGGAATATTATAACCTTTTTTAATTAAAATTTTACAAATTTTATCACAGGAGATATATAACGATGCTAGCTTCTCCATCTCACCAAATCGACTCTTTTGTTTTTCAAAATCAACAAACTTTATTCTTCCTAAATTCAAAGCTTGCTTATCTTTGTTTTAATAATACAAATTGTCACTTTCTATGTCTTTTAGTTGAAAAATGTAATTGTTTGATTTTTAAGTCCTGAAGGATTAATACACTTATGCACAAATGTTCACTTTGAATTCAGGATTTTATATAAAGTCTTTTTCCTAGAATACATTAGCAATTTTAATTATTATACCGTTTTCTCATTTATATTTAATTTTACAAAATCTACAACCTAGATTACTGTTTCATATCTATGTAATTGATTATTTTTAAATTCTTGAATTTTCAATGTTTTTGTCTTACATAAATTATTTATTATTTTCGATTTTGTTGTTATTGTTCCATATAAAATAAATAACCAATAAATTTAAGTTGGTAATAAAATTACTAGATTTCATTACTTCCTGTTTATGATACATTGCTTTTATATATGTTTGGGCTGTGTTCCATTTATCATTTCTCATGAAGCTTTCAACCCTTTCTTTAAATTGTTAACTTTTATTATAAACACCTGCAAATATTGATAAGCAATTATTGAAATAGATATTAATTGATGTTATTTCAGGTTTCAAGTTTAAATGGAATTTTATTTTGCTGAAATTCATATGGCTGTGTTCAGATCAATGTGGAACTTATTGACATTGGCGTAAATCTGGAATTAATTATGCAGGTAACAACATTAATTTTTGTATATATATATTTATATATATATATATATATATATATATATATTGAACTAGTCCTCTAGTTCTTGAAATAGTTATAAATAAATAAACATTAAAAATGTATCTATTATTCAGGAAGGTGTAGCAGTAGACACAACCACCTTATGAAAGTGACTGACAATTCAGATATGAAATCAATAGAAAGAGTGAAATATGCATAAATATAATATCAGATATCAATATGAGTAATAAAAGGACTATGAATAGAAATTCTAAACACAACATTATTTATATAAGTATCAAAAGTTACCTGCATAATTAATTCCAGATTTACGCCAATGTCAATAAGTTCCACATTGATCTGAACACAGCCATATGAATTTCAGCAAAATAAAATTCCATTTAAACTTGAAACCAGAAATAACATCAATTAATATCTATTTCAATAATTGCGCACAACTTAAAACATTGGAAAAGGAAGGACGTAAAATGTGCTAGCATAAAAAATGTATTGAAACAAAACGTAAACAGGAATTAGTATAAAGACGAAATATTGAGAAGAGAAGCAGACATCGTATAAAAATGCATAGAAATATAAAAAATTAGATCTAGTTCCAGCCATGACTTTCTTTCCAAGCAATGCAACAACGATTTGTTCTTTCTCTAAAGATTTACAGCCAATCAAGAATTATGTAATCGGTCTTCAAACGGACCATAATTTAACTTTCAAATCAGAAATTAATACCGATTGGACACCCACACCATTATAAACACAATGGAAGAGAAAGCTCCAGTTGTGAATACTTTAAACTACCTGTACGACGTTGCCAAGTCGTTTTATGGTAAGAAAATTTTACCATTTTCAAATTATACTCTACAATGGGGACCAACTTTTTTTTGAATTTCTGTAAAGTTTTCTAAAATCAAATCTGTGTTATTACTATGAGATTAATAGGTCACTGAACACAAAAAACGCCTTTTTTGCAGATGACTTCATTATCTTCAATTATATTGCTTATTTCAATGTGAATCCTGTCTTTAATTACTTGAATACTATTGTTAACAATATCTTCTAGAAATCTAAAATAATGAATCCATAGAGGTTATATGCGGACTGTTAGGTGGGCCGCTAATAGTTATATACTTCCTATCCATATTAGGATAACATTCCCACTATGCAAATTTAAATATTACAGTTATGTTAATTCAACATCACATTGTGATAATGTTCTTCCTTTTTTTCCTCTTGTTTTCATCACATGCACATCTATACAACCGCTTATGTCCAGCTTGTGGCTGTTAACTTTTGTGATGTTTCAACTTAACCTCTCAGCGATGTTAAAGCGCTGCCTTTTTACATTACTGTGATGTTACTAGAACTTCCTCAAAAGGGTGAACAACTAAGAACGCCGACTGTCGGCCATATTTCAAAAAATAGTCATGGTACAACTTTAAAAAAATACCTTCAGGAAAATGACCCTGAAAAATCGCTGGAAAATATTTTTGAGTTACTAAAATATCTGCTATGGAGTGGAATGAACACTTAAAAACATAATACTGTGATTATCTCCAAAAAAGACATACTAAAGGTTTCCTAGAAATACAATTTTTTATATATTGATGAGATTATGAAAAGTGTAGTTAGGGACTTTTTGTCCTTATTCTTCAAATAAGAGGTGGGGGAAGGTTCAACCTAAAAAACAAATGCCGTAACACTTCTTTGTTTTTTAATCGATATCAATGTTTTTGGCGTCATTTAAAAGAGTTTTTCCCCTTTAATAAGATATGCTTAACAAAAATAACAAAATTAGACAATTTTGTCAACGCTATGTGAAAAAGTGGACAATTTTCCATTTTCTCGGAAATTTCAAATGTAATGAGACATTTTTTAAATTTTGATGAAAAGGGATTTACATTATCAGATATAAAATGCTTCAATTTACATTTGAAATTTCCGAGTGAATACAAAATTATCTAATTTTGTTATCCATCTTATTAAACAGAAAAACTCTTTTAAATGCGGCTAAAATCATTAATATCGGTTAAAAAAAGAAAAAGTTATACATTTGTTCATAAGTTTGAACCTTCCCCACACATAATTTGAAGAATAATGGCAAAAAATCTCCTTAATTAAATTTTTTCATAATCTCTACAAGATTTCAAAAATTGTATTTTTAGGACACCTTTAGTATGTTTTTTTGGAGAATTATGTTTTCGAGTGTTCATTCCACCCCTAGCGGATATTTTAGAGGGTGCAAAATATTTTCCAGCAATTTTTCAGTATCACTTACTTAAAGGTAAAAGGTAATTTTTCTGAAAGTTGTATCGTGATGATTTTCTGAGATGTGGCCTTCAGTCGTTCTTAGTTGTTCACCCTGTACATTTAAAATAAAATAGCAAAAAAAAGCAATAAAGGATTTAAAACGTTTATTCACTTTTAATGAACAGTACAGTGAATTTGAGAAAACAGGTACAAAATTAGAAAAAAACTATCTTGTCCAGGAATCCAACCTAAAAAAAATTAAATTGTGTAAGCATATTACATAACAAGTTTGGAAAGTGGAAACTATTAAACGCATTCAGTGAAAGCAAGGAATAAAAAAAGGTATATTAATCTGTAGTTGCCATAATGTAACATACTTTGAAACTGAATTAATAAAGTTTAATGGATACATTTACATTACAGCTAGTTTACAGAAAATTTATTAGAATAGTTTTTTAAAAATATTGAAACTAATTTTACACCATATAAAGATTTTATGAAACATTACGTTAAATAAACAGAAATCCAATCTGATTAAAGAAAATTCTATCGTTTACTTACGATTACTTTTTCTTACGCAAGAGTCGTTATTTCGAGTGCCTCTACCATTCCATAACGTACAGTTCAAAATCCTTATCTGTGAAACATTTAAAGGTGTTCTGAACAGCAGCTAATAAAACAATTACTTTAGATCAAATTGTGCGCATAAAGACCTTTGATCGATCATCATAAACTACATCAAACTTGATTTTCAGCCAATTAACTGGGACCCATTTTCCACAAGATACATGCGGGGCTCTTCATAGGAATAACAACATATTTCAAGAAGTGACTTTTCATGATTTACCTTCTATTACATGCCTCACTCCATTTCGCAGGTAAATTCAAGTGTGCCATGAAAATTCATACTTCTTTTCTATATAAAATAATATACTATTCTCATTTTGTTGGAACATATTGTATATTAACATCGTTGAATTGTAACTCAATGAAAACTAAGCATTATTAATAGACTGTATACAAAAAAAACTACTTATGAACAAGAGATATGAACACATTATCAAGTTAAATGAGTTTTCAATTAATTGTATCCAATTGAGTATCCTATAGCTGTGTTCCTACAATAATAAATAATTGAGTTCTGTTTGTTGACTGGATCATTCAGTGCCATAAGTTACATATTCTTCCACTAGATTATTGTAGGTACCATTGTAAGGGACAGCTACAGCTTATTTATTGTATTCAGTGTATTTTCAAATGAAAATGAGCTTTTTAACAGAAATTTCTGTTTCTAAAGTCTTAATCAGTCTCTAATTGTTCACAAGAATTGTTAGAATTAATGTTCAAATTTTCTAAACCTGCAATACTATATTGATGGCTATGACTGCTACTACAAAAACTAGAACTAGAGATACCCGATTCAATATTTTTTGTACTATTTAATACAATGTCTCTATCAGACTATCTGAAATAGTTATTCCCCTTTCTTTACATAATTACCAACTATTTGTTTTCTATTTTATTTATGTAAGTAGCTTCTGAAACATATTTTCTTCTAGACTCAAATCCCTGCCAACATATGAGCATATTTTATTATTAATAATAATATCTACCTTATTGCAATATGAAGTTTTTTGTAGGGTATATTGCATATCTAGGATTTAAAATAGTGTGAATCGTTTTTAAAATATACTTACTAACTAAAATATTTTAAAAGTTGAAAAAACCCTTATTTTGTAAGCTCTATTATATAATGTTAGTGTACAATTCCGCCACCTGGAATTTCAATGTACAATAGCCGATTAGAGTCTTTAATGAGTATGAAGTTTTAATAATTATGATTTTTGAATAGGTACTTAGCGATAACAGCTGTTGTTCGTCCATTATAACAAGAATTATAACTAAGCATATAAACTGAGGCTAAGTAGGAACTAACGAAAACAAAGACCACTTTATTCAAGTACTTGCAAAAAATGTGCTTCCTGCAAATAAAATATGACACAAAACTGAAAACCATCCGCCATTTCATGCTTGTCATTTATTTCCACAGATATGTTCGTTCGTCAGTTCCTCTTCTGTTTTCTTCTTTTTTTATGTTACTGTGAGGTTTTATATGAGATATTACTGAGAGTTTTATGAAGTAATATCGTAAAGACGTAATCTTAGAAACTTGTTAATTTGTAATATTACAGTAACATTTTCTATGTGATATTGGTGAGAAGTATACAAATTAACATCGTATGAATGTTTCCTATAGGAAGTTGCTAAAAAGAAGTTCATAGGATGTTTATGTAACTGCGAATTCAAGTAATATTGTGTACATCAAAAATATGTTTTATTTACATGACATGGATGTTAATAGAGTTTGTAATAAAATGAAGACATCTAGGAGATATGTTAATAACGTTTTAAATAAACATCACGAAAAGTCTCTAAAAATAACATCACAAAAAAGACTTGTTATGTTTCTTGTTTAGTGGGGTATTTAGGTTATTACGAATGGGTGAGACGTAAAAAAGCGGAGGTCCTGTATCCAAATCATATTATCAAGATCGGTTTCCGGAAAATTCTGTTAAATAATATTTTTTTTTCCTTTTGGAAACGGTATTTCCAGATAGGTAACTCCAGTTAAGTAAAATCATAGTATACATATACAACAATTTTGTTTCTAAAAATTACACACCAGACGCTAACAGTTTACCAAAGATTATCACGAAATTATGAATGACAATGTTTTTGAAGATAATGTCTATCAAATGCTGGATTTAATTCCATCATAGTTTTGTATAAGGCTCTATCATTCAAGGTTAAAATATTGTTTACCTACCCACGACTAATTCGAAAAAGTGGTTAATTGAAAAGGAAATTACTACTAACATGATATGATAAAGAAAGAACTTTTATTATTGGCTGGGCAATTAACAACAGCATTTAAATATATAATCTCGTTATTTTTTTAGCAAGCACTTGATATAAGCGACCACCATTGCATTTATCCATCAATTTTTGGCCTCAAAATCCCATATTCACAAAAATGCTGTTGATTTCGAGAAGTTTTGATTTTTCTAAAAAATCCCCTCACTTTTATTTAAAATCAAGTAATTGTCATCGACATAGGCAACGCTGTAAGCGCTTCTTAGAACCATTCGGTGATTTATTTTCACGACACGTGTTTTCTAGAAGAGCATACGAGCGAGAGGAAGAGAGAAGGACGGTCGAAGAATGAATGGTTGGTTATTATCTACTACTACGGAAAAATGTAGATCGCATGTAGATTGTAAAACTAAATATTATGTTAACATTGCGGAAGCAATGTAATTGTTAAGTGGAAGCGTGTAAGATGTTATATATAAATTAAATTGGTCATAAAATAGCTTCTACAAAGCAGCATCTATTTATTTATATTTTCAAGATCGAATCAACGTACGCGGAAATTTTTTAACAGCTCAAATTTTATTGATATATGCTATAATTAGAAAACTATGCAATAGTTTGTTTAAATAAACTCCTCAAAAAGAGAGAAAAAGAAGGAGAAGGAGAGAGAGAGTGATAGAGAGAGAGGGAGTAACATTTATAAACAAATCTGATATAAACAAATAAAATGTAAATACATTTAGTATCATTAATTTAGAATTAGAGGGAAAATAAAATGTAATGCTCTCTTCAATGACTCGTAAACGACTGATTTTATTGAAAAGAACCACAAAAGTAAGGAGAAGTAGAAATACATAAGTACTTTGATGCGGTATAGATAGATGGCGCGACAAGTTAAATTAATAATTTTAAATACACATTTTATCAACATGTATACAGCTGACCCGACAAAAATCAGGGAATTCAATTCAATTCATGTAAAATGTACACTCTCATTTTTCTTCTTCTTTATATTATTTTTTTCTATGCCTTTCTACTATCCCCTTTCCTTTTTGTTTTCGATTTTTATTTGATTCATTATGAATTTTAATTTTTTTTCTCATGACTTTTCCTGTTTTTTGTTCTTTTTCATGATACGTTTCTTGTTCTTGTGCTTTTTAGATACTTTTCTTGTCCTTTTTGTTGTTCTTTGTCTTGTTCATTTTTTGATACTTTTACTGTTCTTTTTCTCGATACTTTTCTTGTTCATTTTATGATTTCTACTTCTTAATTTAATGTTTCTTGTTAAATGTTTGTGAGATTGAATCCAAACTCATTTGTTGTGCATAATAACTTTTTTATTTATTTTTTACGCTGGTTAAAATATTACGGTGTGACACACATATATATATATGACATGTATCTTGACAGTTTTTCATAAACTTCTCGAAAATGAGTTTTCTCCAAAAAAAGTGCTATGTTGCGCGATTGGGCACATTATCCTGGAAAGTCCAAGTACTTAACATACCGCCCACATTGAAACTGTTGAATAGTTTCAATAAACAAATGAATAAATAAGTAAATTAACAGGTATTCAAAAATTATAAATGAACAATAGTAATTTAAAGAAAGTTCTGCAATAATAGCAATGTACATATTTCACTTTTCAATGGGAAGTGGACAGATTTTAGCTATGGAGCGTTTGAATGTGCCGTTTGCAGTTTTCAATGTAACAACTCTCACAACACCATCACTACCGGAATGAATGTCAATTATGCGCCCTATGGTCCACTGAAGGGGATGTAGGTTGTCTTCCTTAATGATGACGAGTTGGTTAACTTCGATGTCAGATGACTTCCTCCACCATTTGTTTCGGGACTGCAGCCCATGAAGATATTCTGTGGTCCACCTGGACCAAAAATCTTGAAACATCTTTGACAGCATATGGAACCTTGTTAGTTTGCCAATGTTCCGATTAGTTAGCTCTGGCAGAGTATGAAAAGGGCCTCCAATGAGGAAATGAGGTGGGGTTAATGGTAAAAGATCATCGGGATTATCGGAAATTTGAGAAATAGGACGCGAATTTACACAAGATTCGACCTGACATACCAAAGTGTGCAATTCCTCAAGAGTAAGGATTTGATTTCCGATGACGCGTCTTAAGTGATACTTCACATTTTTTATTGCTGCTTCACAAATTCCACCCATGTGGGGAAAACGGGGTGGTATGAAATGCCACTTTATTTTAATTTCAACAATTCGATGGAGATTTTTTTATTTGTCGATTTCACAAAATCGTAAATACTACCGATCTCATTATTTGCTCCTACAAAATTTGTGGCGTTGTCAGAATAGATGTTCGCCACCAAGCCTCTTCTTGAAACAAATCGCTTAAATGCATTTAAAAATACTTGAGTCGTGAGATAGCTTACCACTTCTAGATGTATTGCCTTTGTGGCGAGACAAACGAAAACACAAAGATATGATTTTGAAAATGATTTTGTGCGCGTGTTATGCATTCTAATAGTGAGTGGGCCAGCATAATCAATTCCACTGTTTAAAAATGGGGTAATTCTCTCGCGAGGTAATTTTCCCATTAAGGTTTCGATACTACGAGGGCTACACCTAAAACAAATTGTACATTTTCGTAACACTCTCTTTACATTGTTTTTGCTATGTATGGGCCAAAACTCTGTTCTAATAGCGGCAAGTAAAGCTTGAGGGCCTGCATGTAGCATTTTTTCATGAAAATGTGAAATTATTAAATCAGTGAGTGGATGTTTTTTGTGAAAAAGGAACCGCTGCATTCTGGATTCTTCCGCCCACCCTGAGCAATTGGAGTTCGTCAAGAAACGGGTTCAAGCAACGAATTTTGCTTTTAAGAGAGATGGTTTTTGACAAATTGATGGCCTTGATTTCATCGAAGAAACATTGCGATTGAGCTAGCTTGACAAGCATGTTAGAAGAATGTTGTAATTCGGACAGCTCGAAAGAGGGTAATACTGGGTTGGAACTTCGAAATGTTTTGAATCGAAATATGTATGCTGTGATTCGTTGTAATTTTGTAAAGGAAGAAAATTTATTGAATAAGTCAAAATCAGAGATTTCGGAAACCTTCAGGCACGTTTGTTTTTCTTTTCTTTTTTCAGGAATTTCTGTATTTAATGGAATTTCATGGGAAGGACATTCATCCTCATTAGGAGACAGCCATGAGGGACCATTTTTCCAAAGGGGAGTTTGTAATAATTGGTCCGGGGTAGATCCTCTAGACAATACATCAGCAGGATTATTGTGTGTCGAAATGTGACGCCATGAGTCTGGATCCATGATTTCATGGATTTTAGATACTCTGTGACTGACATATGTTTTCCATTGGCTAGGTTCACCCTTTATCCAACAGAGTGCTACGCTGGAGTCAGTATAAAAGAATACTTGGTTAATGTGCAAACTAAGGGAATTTATTGTAGAGTGGTAGAGTTTGGCTAACAAAAGGGCTGCACAAAGCTCTAATCGAGGAATTGTTTGAGCTTTTATCGGGCTGACCTTGGTTTTAGCACAAACTAAGCTTATCGAGTGATTATTGTCTGAGTTTGTGGTTCGGAGGTATATAACAGCACCATGTGCCAATTCACTGGCATCTGCAAAACCATGAAGCTGTATATTGACAGTGTTGGGACAAGCAAAAAACCTTGGAATTTTCAGCTTGTTTATGCCTTTGAGTTGTGATTGAAAGTGTTTCCACTTTTGAGAAACATTGTCCGGTATGTGTTCGTCCCAGCCAACTCCAAGTTTCCACAAAGTTTGCATAAATATCTTGGCCCTGATTGTTATGGGAGCCAACATGCCAATAGGATCAAAGATCTGGGAGATCGTTGCAAGTATCATACGTTTCGTGAACGAAGAAAAATTGAGATATTTATCTTTATAAGAGTAAAAGAAAACATCCTCTGTAGAATGCCAAGATATTCCCAAAGTTTTGGAATCAACATTGGTGTTCAAAATTTTTAAAGATGGATCATCTGCGTTAGAAGTAATTATTGAATTATGATTTGACCACCATTTTCTCAACGGAAGTTTTCCCTGGTCACAAATTGAAATTATGTCATTTTTTAGTTTTATGGTTTTTTTTAAAGTGGATGCTCCGCATAGCAGATCGTCTACGTAGAAACAATTTAGCACGACATTTGAAGTATCGGGCATCTTTTCCTGATTTTCCAAAGATAAATGTTTAAGACAACGTGTTGCTGAAAAATATGATGGAGCTAAACCATATGTGACGGTTTTAAGTCTGTATTCTTTTATAGGTTCGGATACATCGGAACGCCATAGTATTCGTTGAAAGTCGCGATTTTCAGGGTTAATATTAATTTGCCTGTACATTTTTGCAATATCGGCCGTCAAAATATACTGATGCTGCCGAAACTCTAACAATACGGCAAAAAGATCTCTGAATAACCGGACCAACCAATAATATGTCATTTAGAGATTGGTTAGTAGATATTTTGTGGCTACTGTCAAAGACACATCTTATTTTTGTAGTAGTACTTTCTTCTTTAAAAACGGCGTGATGAGGTGAGTAATGCGTTAGTTTTTTGTCGTCTTTTTCAGGCACCATCTCCATGTGATCCAGGTCAATGTATCCCTGTATAAAATTACAGTATTCAGTTTTTAAGTATGGTAGTTTGAAGAATTTTCTTTACATTGATGTCAATCGCTGAAGTGCAGAGTATCGTGATTTACCAAGTACATTTGGGTTTTCCTTGGATGGTAATGATACTTGAAATCTTCCACTGGGCTCTCTTGTATGGGTAGATATGAAATACTCTTCGCATGTTTTTTCTTCTTTAGAATATGCGGGAGTAAGTGTGCTTGGTAGGCATTCTTCTATAGTCCAAAGCTTCCATCTGATTATGTAGTTTAATGTTTGAAAAATACCATTGTGATTGATTTGATTTACGTTGAGTAATTACGCCAGATAAAACCCATCCAAGTTGGGTTTCTTGTAAAATGGGAGATCGAGCGTTAAGTTTTATTTGATTAGGGCATAAAAGATCCCAAAAGGTAGAAGCACCGAGAAGCAAATAAACAGGGCCTGGTTTGTAAAATGTCTGATCAGCCAGCTGGATATTGTTAGGAAGTTTTAAATGAGATATGTCAATGAAGTTCGACGGAAGAGTGTCAGCAATTTTGTGGAAAATGAAAAAAGATTGGGCTGACCGATAAGAAGTACGTTTGGACTGAATAACTGCATTTGTTTTAGATAAAGTATTTGTTTTAACTTGATTTATGCCAGATATGGAATGTTCAGAAACTTCAATTGGTAGGTAGCTGCAGCTTATTGCTCAAGTTCTGAGAGATAAAATTCATTTGTGAACCTGAATCAAGGAGCGCGTGAGCTTCATGAGGTTTGCCTTCTTTATCCAATATACATAAAACAGCAGTTGACAAAAGTACCTGATCAATATTTTCGACTACATTTTCAAGTACTGCAGAAAAGGAACTATTTTGTGTATTCTCTGGATTATTCGATATTTGGTGAAATACCGAAGATGTGGCAACGCTAGCAGCCAAGGCAACCTTTTCATTTGACCCTTGATTATGGAAACCTTTGAAATTGCTGTCATGTAGACAGGTATTATGTTTTTTGTTGCATTTTCTGCAACCTGAAGAATTGCATGAATTATTCTTGTGACCAAACCTTACACAGTTAGTAGAAATATTCAGGTTTTGTAAAGTTTCAAATTTAGATTTTGTAGACATGGCTTGAAGTGATTCACATTGATATATGTAATGAAAATTTTTACAAATAGGGCATGTATAAGTTGGATTTTTATTTGTGTCTGTGTTTAGGAATGAATTATTTTTTTTTGTATGTTTGTGTATCACTCCGTTCGTATGAATGTTTAGACGGGCTTTTCAATTGGTAAGATGACTTATTCATAGTTTCGTAATCATCCAAGAATTGAATTCGTTAATTTAAAAATGTTTTTAAATATTCAACATATGGCATATCTAATTTTTTTGTGAATTTTTTCTACTTCTTTTGAGTAGATTCTGATAGTTTTTTCAAAATAATGAAATTAAGTATTCAATGTGTCGAGAATCCCCTTTAGACGATTACACGATTCTTTATTGATAATTTCAAAATCGACAATAGATTTAAGATGTTTATGTATAATTGCCTTTTTATCTTCAAATCGTTGCTTTAATAAATCCCAAGCAATTTCGTAGTTTTCGTTTGTTACCTCCAGGGATGCAATTACCTCAACGGCTTCGCCTTTAACTGATCTGCACAAATAATAATGTTTCTCAATGTCAGGTAAATCACTTTTGTCTATTAGCGCATCGAACATATCTCGAAAAGAAACCCATTTATCATAATCTCCGTAAAAAGTTGGTAATTCTATTTGAGGTAATTTAATATTTTGTTTAGTGTTGGGTTTATTTTCGGAAATGTCTGCGAATGAAGATTCGGCGTTTTTTATTTCACCTTGTGCGGTGGCGAGATGACTAAAGTATGCGTTTTCAAATTGAATTCTCACATCATGATGTTCCTCAAGTTTTAAAATTTCTGGATAAGATGACGCTAGTTTTTCAATTTGATCTTGTAGCTCCTCAAACTCTATTAAAACTGAAATGATATTATCTACGCGTAATTTTAATTGATCTAATGATATTTTGTTGTCATTAAAAGCTTGGATTGACGTTTCAAATCTAGTTAGTTTTCCTCTAAGTAGACTTCTCTTTGCGACTAAATTTTTTAAATTTATCTTTAGATCATTTAGCTCCTTTTGTTGTGAATCTGTTAATATATCTGGCATCGTGTATTTTTAAAAGTTTATTTGAATAATCAAATTAAGTCGATGCTTTTTACAGTATGCAAATATTGATTTCTTGTTTAAAATAATTGTGTAAAATGTACTATGTTAAAGTATGCTGAAACTGTTGAATGTATGCTGAAATATGTAAAAGTTATTTTTATTTTATGTTAGTATGTTAACAGATTCTTATGATTTTTGTGCTATTTTGGCTCGATGCAAATGAAAAGAAAAAATGTCACACTTTGGCATGTGAAGCAAACCATGCATAAATCTCCAATTATTTAAAGGAAATAGTTTAAAAACATGGAAAAGTCTGACCTTATTTTCGCGTTGGAATCGTTGCTATCACCTGCTCTTCTGTTCTGATTATGGGAAACGAATTACCATATACCAATTTTATACGTCAATGCTTGATACACTTTTAGTTCTCGTTTATTGTAACATCCGCAGCTCGATAGAACCAAAATGTAATGTAATGTTTCTTGTTAAATGTTTGTGAGATTGAATCCAAACTCATTTATTGTGCATAATAACTTTTTTATTTATTTTTTAAGCTGGTTAAAATATAACGGTGTTACAAATATATATATGACATGTATGTTGACAGTTTTTCATAAACTTCTCGAAAAATGAGTTTTCTACAAAAAAAGTGCCATGTTGCGCGATTGGGCACATTATCATGGAAAGTCCAAGTACTTAACACTTTCCTTGTTTTTTTCTTGATAATTTTCTCGTTATCTTTCTATTTTTTTAGTTTTTGTTCTTTTTCTGTTTTCTAGCTCTTGTTCCTCTTCTTGATACTTTTAAAGTTCTTGTTCTTCCTCGTGAAACTTTTCTTATTCTTTTTCTTGATACTTTTCTTGTCTTTTTTCTAGTTCTTGTTCCTTATCTTGATACTTTCCTTTTTCTTGTTCTTCTTCTACATACTGTTCTTGTTATTTTTCTCGTTACTTCTCTTGACACTTTCTTTGTTTTTTTTTCTAGTTCTATTTCTTGACATCTTCTTGTTCTTTTCCTGATTACTTTCTTTTTTTGGTCCACTTCTTCCTGAAACTTTTCTTGTTTTTGTCCTTATTCTGGATACTTTCCTTTTTCTCATTCCTTTGTCTTGTTCTCTTCTTCCTGATACTGTTCTTGTTCTTATTCCTTTCCTTGATCCTTTTCTTGTTCTTTTTATTTATACTTTACTTACTCCTTTCTTTATACTTCTTCTTCTTCTTGATGTTTTCACTGTTCCTTTTTATAGTTTTTGATCTTGTACTTTTTCTTAATACTTTCTTTTTTCCGTTGTTTTGGTCTTCTTGTTCCTGATACTTGTCTTGTTTTTTATTCTATTTCTTAATACTGGTCTTGTTTTTGTTCTTCATAATTTTCTTGTTTTTTTTATACTTTTCTTGTTCTTTTTCTCGTTATTTTCTTGTTCTTCGTTTTCATACTTCCCTTTTTCTTTTTTCTAGTTTTTTTTATTGGTACTTTTCTTATTCTTTTTCCTCTTTTTTCTCATTCTCCTCCTTGATACTTTTCTTGTTCTTTTACTTTTCTTTTTTTTGTTCTTATTTTTGACACTTTCTTGATCTTATTTTTCTTGATACTTGTTCTTTTCCTTACTCTTTTTTTCTTAATATGTTTCTTGTTCTATTATTTTTTCTTGTTAATTTGCTTGATAATTGTCTTGTGCTTCTTTCTAGATCTTTTTATATTTCACGATACCTGTCTTGTTTCTTTTTTATTGGTATTGATACTTTTCTTGATCTTTTTCTAGTTATTTTTCTCAAAACTATTTTTGTTCGTTTTCTTTTTTCTTAATACATCCTTTTTGCTTTTTCTTCGTCATCCGGATACTACGTATACAAATTCTCGTATTACTCCAAATGTAACTATCCATGGAGACCTAAGAATCCTCTTAGTACGGGATGTAGTCACAGTACAACGCCCAAAACTTAACAAAAGATTCGAATCACAAAGTAACCCCCTAATTCCATCCCTATTAGAACTTAGAACCGAATAGCAGACTTCAGAAATCTTATCTAGTCAATAGCTGCTCTTGAGCCAATAAATTGTTTGATTGATAACAAATAATGATATGTTGAAAATAAAAAATCAATAAATCTGTGTTTACGAAAATAATTTAAATAAATAAATCTGTTATTTACGCTAATTATGTAGATACACGTTCACTTTAGATTGTTTTAGGTAACACCTCAATTTCCTATATAATAAAGCCAATTCAGTTTCCCCTAATAATCGGCGACCATTTCGTACCGAGATAATGTTACGTAGGTGAACTCCTTTTTATCTCTTTACCAGCCAGTACTTTCCTTGTTGATTTCTATTATTACGGATTACATAAATTTTCAAAGTGATCTCTTTTCTTGCTGCAAAATGTAAAAGTATTAGTTTCATTTAATTGTTATGTGTCTCGGTGGCTTTCTATTTGGATCAATACATATTACAGGACTGTACTCGCGACAAAACGATGTCGATAAATAATAATAATAGAAAATTTATGTATGATGATTATAAGTAGCACAAGGTGGCAAGGTCAGTTTGAAAATTAATTGAAACAATATCAAGGAAATTAAGCGACCGAGTAAAGTAAATTTGTAGGAAAAATATCAATAGAATGAACAAAAATCGCTACCGAATCAGAAGCTTAATAAAAAAATATTTTGACCGGGTAAACATAAATATTAAAGGATAAAATAATGTTGGTCCTATCTAAACACACGAATAAACAATAATCCGTCAAGAAAAAAAATTTATCCCTTTTTTTAATTAACTTTGCTTTTGTTAAATATTTAATTTTAGTCGCCTTCTTTCTGATTTTATTCATTGTTATTGAAATAACTTATAAACTATTGAAGAAAGCTTCAAGACTTTTGTGTTCTTCATCAAATAATGAACAAATTGAGCTTTGAGTTGGACTCAATTGTTTATTAACATTTTTTTATTATTTTATATATAATTCTCCCGAAATTAACTTTTCATTTCAAATATCTGACAAACTATTGAAAATACAATAAGAACGCTTCATGACTTTTTGTTCATCGATTATTAATGAACATATTGAGCTTTCAAACCGAATTTAATTATTTAAAGTATTGTGAATAATAATATAAAGTTTTTGCCTCTAAATTAAAATTATAAATATTGTCGGTACAGTTCGGGGAGGTAGGACTTTTCTTTAGGAAATTTTGTGCTCTTAACATCTGAATATCAATGGCAATCCTTTTTGTTTCATTATTTCTAACATTTGTTAAGAAGCAAGTGTGTTAGAATAAATATTTTAACAGTAGAGAATTCCAAATATAAAACTTATTCTTTTGGAGTTTATATTAATTAAAAAATTACCAAATAGTATTTAAAATGCTCTACGATTGATTTAATAATTAAATCACCATTTATGTGTACAAATTTTGAATTTCATTGTAAATTCATAAAATTGTATTTAAATGTTCGATCGAGCCAGTGTATATCTGTAATTTCTGCTATTTCTTAATCGAAACAATTGAGATACTTTCTCGACATTTCCTAACAGTTGCATTCTCTTAGCTCATATATTTTAAGTGGGAGAAGGAATCGATTTCATTAGATGAAAGATTGAGAAAAAATACTGCTTAAAAATATATTCTAATAAGTACATTAGACATAATTTCTGCAACAAGGTCAACATTAACCCTATATATGTTACTACGTCGGGTGATTCACATGTTTTAATCACAACGAAGGCAGGTGATAAAAATATTAGTTCTTGTGTAAAACTTTTAGATACGAAAATGGAGAGAGATAAGTGAGACTATTTCATAAAACAACATAAATGTCACTCTGAAAAATTAACAACTAAAAAATTCACCACCCGGTAGTTGTTAGTCAAAATAAACACTAGCCATTTTTATTTTCACAGCACAGTAAACAGCATTGAAGGCATATAGGTCGTTTGCATTAAAAACAAACATACCATGTTTTTTTGTTTTCTGAGATGGACATATGCAGCAATATTTGCGGATTTCCAATTTAGTTTCTTCAATTTTCCCGGGATTTACCTCTATGTTGAGAATTCGGGCAATGATACATTTGAGTTCCCGTGGAATGTTTTTTTGTAATCTTATACGCATTTGCTCTTCTACTAACGCACTACAATGTTGTTTGATGTAATGTAATGCTAGCACGAATAAAGAACATTTAGCACATCAATTTTTATAGCTAGCACACCAACGATGCTTTTGATTCTGGGGGGCGGAGGTTACAAAAATAATGCTATACTTACTCGATGAATGAATTGGTTTAATTGTTACGAAAAATTATCGCGAATATTCCACTCATAGGGAAAAAATTCCATATAAAGCAGGATTTTTCGGCAATCACTTCCCGGAAGGGCCCATAATTTTCCTGTTAAGTCCGTGTCTAAGTAACAATTGTTGTTATGTTATTATCATAATTTTAATTTAAAATATCATAAAAATGTCACATTTTGAAAACGATTCTTCAAGTTTATTCCAACAACAAGTGACTGGAAATGAACCGAAAACGGTAATTAAATACCATGTAATGTAGTTTAAATGATATAATTCTCGCATTAATACAGTTTTACATCGTCTAATGGAGACATATTCTATCGAATTGTTCATGAAGTAGTCATATATAACAAGTACCTTGAAAATTATCGGCAGTTTAAAAAAAGTTTGCTTGAATGCTGCAGTTTATCTTTCCTTCCTGTCTCTGATAGTCCCTTTAAAATATCTTTGATGATATCTATATTTTTCCATCTAGTAGGTTATTTGATTAAAGAATAAATAATTGTTATAGAACTAATAGATATACATTTATTATTAATTAATGCTAATTCCAGAATAAAAACCTAAGCTACCCTAACCTAACATAGGTGTTTTAATAAAACAAATTAATCAAATTAAACTATTTATTCTTGTGATCTGAAATAATCCGTACATCAACGTTTGCTAACCCAAACTAACCCAATTATTCATGCTAATCTTTCATGGATAGACTAAAATATGTTTGTAATTTGTTAGAGGGGTTAGAAGTAACTACCCGATTTGAACGTTTCCGTATATAAAATGAAGCTCGCTTTTAGTGTTTTAAATTAAACTCACTGTTTCTAGCTAATTCCACAATATAATGAAAATTGTTGAAAATTCTTAAAAATTGACAGTTGTTTCGATAAATCAATATCATCGTCAGAATGACAGAAGTTACATTTCATTTGATGCCTACCTGATGTTTAGTAGTTATTTTTGGCTAGACCAAGAAGTGACCCAATTTGTGATTGATTAATATATGTTAATAGAAAAAGAAGAGGAAGATGTGATATTACAAATATTGAAGTTTAGATATTATTAGCCCTATGGTGTTATCCTGGATATCATTTTGCCAATTAAGATCAGTATAACTGTGCAATGATATAGAAAACCAGGAAAACTATATCTGCTGATCTTTACAATTATCACTTAAGAAGACAGTTTATTAGTGTAGAACTCCCTAGATTTATCTGTTAATTGACAACTTCATATTGTGGGTTTCTTAAATGTCTTCTAATTTCCAATTCTTCAAGGAAATCAAGTTCTTGTTTTTTTTCACAAATATGCAGCACTTCAAATTCTGTGTTAATGAATGATTGGTGTCAAGTAGATGTTTGCGTAATGGGATTTATCTGGTTGTTTTAATCTGTATGCCTGTAAGTGTTCACTGTATTGGAATTCAAAATTTCTAAGGGTCTGACCCAAATAGACAGCATTACATTCTGAACATTTGAGTTTATATATACCTGATTTCTTTGATATTGGTATTTTTGTATTTACATTTAACAATTTTGTACTAACGTTACTTTCTGTTTTAAAAGAAATTGTTGTATTCGTTGCTAAATATATTATCTTTTAAATATTATTAGAAATATTCTAAAGTTCTAATGCAACTTTTTCCTCTTTTTTATTAATTAGCTTATTTATCATTTGTAATGTATAACTGTTGGATGTTGCTATTTGTCTAATTGTATTAATCACTCTATCAAAATTACATTTGTTGATAGGAACTGAAAAAGCTCTATGTATTATTGAATTATATGCCGCTAGTTTATGTGACATGGGGTCACATCAGTGTGTGTTGGTTTTCGGTAAATTTAATGATCAAGTACATTATTAACTCTTTGAATTTTTAAATCAAGAAAATTGATTGAGCTATTTTCTTCGATTTCTAATGTAAATTTAATTTTTGGGTGTAAATTATTAATGTGGTTGAAAAATACATCTAATTGTCGTTCACTAACCATCAAACAAGCTAATATGTCATCTACATATCTATACCAAAATGAAACATTTTTCGAAATATTACTTTCAAAGATCTTTCTTTCTAAACTGTCCATAAAAATGTTTGGTAAAATAGGTGATATAGGGCTTCCCATTGGTAAACCTTCATTTTGAATATATATTTTATTGTCAAAAGTGAAATAATTCTGATTAATACATACATCAAATAAATTAAGTATTTCTGATATTATTCATGGATTAATATTTTTATGTTCTACTAATTTTCTTACAAGTATTAGACATTATTTAGGAGGAATTTTAGTGAACGTATTAGTAACATCAAACGAAATAAGTTTATAGTTATCTTGCAAGTTGATTGCTTTAAATTTTTTCATTAGTTCTATTGAATTTCTAATTAAGTACTGAGATGTATATTCGTAACCATTAAGTATATTGTTAAGCCTCTTTGCCAATATATTATTAATAATTTACACCCAAAAATCAAATTTACATTAGAAATTGAAGAAATCAATCAATTATCTTGATTTAAAAATTCAAAGAGTTAAAAATGTACTTGATTATTCAATTTACCCAAAAACCAACAAACACTGATGTGACAATTCCATATAGTTCCAATCACCCCATGTCACATAAACTAGCGGCATATAGTTCAATGATACATAGAGCTTTTTCAGTTCCTATGAACAAATGTAACTTTGATAGAGAGATTAATACAATTAGACAAATAGCAAATTCCAACGGTTATCCATTACAGATGATGAATAAGCTAATTAATAAAAAAGAGGAAAAAGTGGTATTACAACTAATATTTCCTAAACAAACTGATGAAATAAAAACTTATAAAACCATCACATATGCTGGAAATATTTCTAATAATATTTCCTAGATAATATCTTAAGCAACAAATTCAACAATTCCTTTTAAAACAGAAAGTAACGTTAGTACAAAATTGTTAAATGTTAAAACAAAAATACCAATATTAAAGAAATCAGGTATATATAAATTCAAATGTCCAGAATGTAATGCTGTCTATTTGGGTCAGATCCGTAGAAATTTTGAAATTCGATACAGTGGACACTTACGAGCATACAGATTAAAACAACCAGACAAATCCCACTAAGCAAAACATCTACTTGACACCAATCATTCATTGACACCTAACACAGAACTTGAAGTGCTGCATATTTGTGAAAGGAAACAAGAACTGGATTTCCTTGAAGAATTAGAAATTAGAAGATATTTAAGAAACCCACAATATGAAGTTGTCGATGAACAGATAAATCTAGAGAGCTCCGCACTAATAAACTGTCTTCTTAAGTGATAATTGTAAAGATCAGCAGATATAGTTTTCCTCGTTTTCTATATCATTGCCCAGTTATACTGATCTTAATTGGAAAAATGATATCCAGGATATCACCATAGGGCTAATAATATCTAAGCTTCAATATTTGTAATATCACATCTTCTTTTTTTTCCTATTAACATATATTAGGTCAATCATAAGTTAGGTCACTTCTTGGTCTAGCCAAAAATAACTACTAAAAATCAGGTAGGCATCAAATGAAATGGAACTTCTGTCATTCTGACGATGATATTGATTTATCGAAACAACTGTCAATTTTTTAGAATTTTCAACATTTTTCATTATATTGTGGAATTAGCTAGGAACAGTGAGTTTCATTTAATATGAGTAGGTTCCACGAAGTAAGGGTCGAGACAGTTAAGCTCGCTTTTTTTTAAACGACTCAAAAATACATTTAAAATTACAAACTATTTACAGAAAGTAAATTCATATACGACAGTGAAAAATATTAAGTTAAAGAAAAATAGAAAAATAGTTAAATCATTAGTTTTACTTATATAGTCCATGCTGCTTTCAATATAATTAGAAAGAATACATATTTTTACAACCATCAGTCCTTCGGGAAAGGCCTTTCTTAACCCAAACATCTAAGTCCTTCCTTCCTACAACAGTCCTGAGAAAGTAAAAAAGCGCCAGTGCCCATCAGCCAGTTTGGATGTACCTACAGGAATTCTATTCACTATTTTTTTTAGTCACGAGGGGATTTGGGCTCGGGTACCGTAATAGTTTGCCGCTCAGCTATATAATTCGGCTTATTGTGCACTCCCATTCGCATATATTAAGCAGAGTCCCCTCCTAATTTCTTGGTGAACAGTGAGATTCGTCGGACTATACTTTCCTGCAGTCCCTACTGATTTGCATCTAGAAACATATTTAAACAGCGGGCTATCCTTCTGCACAAGGCAGGACAATCGAAGATAACTTGCTTTGCGGTTTCCTCTATCTTTCCACACATCCTGCAATGGGGGTTTGTTGCGTAAATCCCCATCTTCGCTAGGTTTGCATTGAATAGCCAGTGGTCAGTTAGAAATCCTACCACTTCTCGCAGTTCTTTCCTGCTCAGTCTAAGAGCATCTGCTGCATTGGAAATATATGGTCCTTTGAGCATTCTTTTGGACAGAGCGTGTCCCGCATCTCTGTTCCAGTGCTTTTTGGGTTTATGCGACCCCCAGTTGGACACAGTTTTTTTACGACGCTATATGGAACGCTGTATGCTTGTTCTGGTCCCATGAGGGTGAGGTCAGCTCTTTTCTTGGCACACTTATCAGCTCTCTCAATTCCAGTTACTTCTGTATGGCTTGGCACCCAAGTGAGAATTACTCTATTAGCTTTTGCTAAGGTTTTCAAGGTATTATGACAGTCCCATACTATCTTCGCTCACTTATTTCTGTTTTATACTATAAAAACGTATGTTTCATATAAATAAGTCTACAGGATCCTAGACTAATAGGAAAAAGTAAATTATTCAACTTGGTTAGTTGCATGTCTTCCTTTTGACACTTAGTATAAAGTTAAAGAATTAGGAATACCATTTTCATCGTTGTTACTTTCATCTTTCTGTAGTTTTTTTCAAATTTCGGTAATTTTTCATCTCTAAATTTCGTTTGTGCATATGTTGTTGGGTCAATTATATTTTCATTTCTCTTATTTATAATTTTCTCTCTGCCTTGAGTATTTTCATTTTGAATTTTTTCATACAAAAGTTAGAAGATTTTTTATGATTTTGCACATAATGTAATGTTAATTGATCGTTCAAAACAAATGGATCATAGTTATTAATATGTCCCTTAATTATTTCGAATTGAGTAAATTGAGTGACAGAATGAACAGAATTATTATAAGAGGGAATTGAATATTTCATGAGTTGATTAGGGGTTAAATCTTTATTAGCCCCTCAAAGACATCGAAAATGTTCAATTAGATTCCACAGGTGAATTAGAATTATTATTTTTTGCTCTGGCATAGTGAAGTTCAATATTATGTAATTTACAAAAGTCTTGCAAATCATTATTATAAAATTTTGTTCCACAATCTGCCGTAATTTTATGTGGAAGGCCATGATGAGTTATATAACTCAATAAGATTTCAACAATAGAAACGCCTGTTATGCTTTGGATTGGATATGCTTGTCCATAGCGAGAAAATATATCAATTATTGTTAAATATGCTTGGGTACATATTTTAAAAGCAGCGATACGTATGTGGCTAACAGGTTTGGCTGCTGTAGGAGTTAAATTGAATGTAATTACCGGAGGATTCCTATCATATTTATTTTTCTGACATATTTTTGTAATTTTCTATGTCTTCTTACATTTTAGTCCAATAATATTTTGAGCTGAGTGAATTTTTAAGTTTATTAATCCCTCTATGTCCTTCTTTCTATAGATGATAATATTCCATTCTGGATTTTTGTTCATCTATAGTTTCTACATCTTTTAATACTTTTGAGAAATGAGCAAGTTTAAACATTGAATTTTTAAATGTGTTTTGAGCAGTTATGAATGAACAATTATAAAATAAAGATGAATGCTATTATTATACAGGGTGTCCAGGGACTAATGGGAAAAAAGTCAGGAGCGTATAATCTGAGCCAAAATAATGTCAGTACTTCATATAAACTTTTTCCATGCAGGCCCTCGTTTTCGAGTTATAGGCCTCCAAAGTTTTAATTTTGAATTTTATTTTTTGTACTAGTTATTTGATCTTTATAAAATTCACGGCAAAGCTATAATGTACGTGTATGTTCATTTTGGAAAGGTAAACAGATTTACAGTAGTGCCTTGAAGCCAGGGACGAACTACTCGCTATGGTTAGTGATCCAAAAAATTTGCAGGCATGGCACATCCTGTATGAAATTATCGAAATTGACTTCCCCACACATTAAGCTAACGAAAAGGCACTCTTGTTGAAATTCGATTAAATGAGCCGTTTGGATAATATTTACAGTTTTATTGATGCACTACGTACCTAACTAACTTATTAATACGATGTCCAAGATTTACCTACAGTACTACAAAAAAATAATTTGATGATAGCAGATGATAAAAACATTAAGAGCTTATTTAATGAGAATTTAATTGGTACGCAAACAACGTAATTAGTTGCTTTTAATCAAAATTGCGAACACAACATTATAACCATTAAGAAAACTGAAGCTAATTCCTAAACAACTACAAAAACTAACGTTATTCTTATAAATGTTCAATATGAGCTCCTCCCACTTCCACGCACATTCTAAGTCTACGAAGGTTGTTTCTTTGCACTTGAAAGAGCAATCCCATATCATTTCTAATAACATTGCAGTGTAACACCAATCTGTCTATTAAATATTGCCTTGTTTGCACAGGTGTTGTGTATACCTTACTTGTGATATAACCCCAGAGAAAGAAATCCATAGGATTAACGTCTCCTGATCGCGGTGGCCATTGAAAAGAGCCTCCACGACCAATCTATCTATTAGGAAACCTTCTGTGTAAATGCTGTCGTACATCTAAACTGAAATGAGGAGGAGCCCCATCATGCATGAACCATAAATTCCTACGAGTTTGTAGTGGCACGTCATGAAACAGGTTCCATAACTCATTTTGCAAAAACTCCAAATATCTCTGACCTGTCAAAGTACCGTCAATGAAGTATGGCCCTATCAAATAATTGCCAACTATTCCTGCCCAAATATTAACCATGAATCTATGCTGGTCCCTAGTTTGTATAATGCCATGTGGATTCACATCATCCCATAAATGCATATTATGAGAATTAATGACTTTATCTGTGGTGAAACCGGATTCGTCCGTAAAGAGAACGTTACTAATAAATGTATTGTCTGCTTGTTGTTATCGCAGAAACCACTGGCTATACTCAAGTCGTGCAGGATAATCAGCCACTGTAATACTGTGTACTTTTTTCATGTGAAAAGGATATAACAGCTGTTCCTTTAGGACACGATGAACAACTAATTTCGAGACGTTAAGTTCTCTTGATAATTTTCGTAAACTCGTTGATAGTTCATTATCAACTGCATTTGACAAGTCTTGTTCATCTGCCACAGTACGTAGGCTAAGTACTGGAACTTATCTACCTTTTTTGGCAAAAAAACTTCCTAAAATTTATTATTTTGTTTTGTATACATGGAAAATTACATTTACTTATTCATGCCTGTTTCTCGTAACCTGAGATCAATACGTTCAAACATTCGTCTGTCTGGCAATGCTCTGTTTGCAAAATATTCCGCATAAAGCCTTCTGGCCTCTAAACAGTTTCGAGAAGCCAGTTTATACATTAAATGCATATCTGCGTACGCAATAAAAGTGAATTCTGCTATTGTAAATGTTAAATTAAGGACTTATGAATTATTGACAAGTACTGACTACGAACTATTCCACACAACGTTTGACAACTAATCTTATCGAAGAAAAAATATATTTGTATTACGTGTAAAATTTAATTTATTTTTGCATAGCGCGCTTCCAGCTCTCTAGACATAGAGCCATAATCAGTGCTTAATCTAAAAATACATATTCAAATCACAACCAATAGTGTTAAATTACTAAATAAAATTCAAGTTGAGAAAGTTAACAATAGTAATATATGAATTTAATTTAAAGGTAATACAAAAAGGTTTTAATATTAGAAATTTAATAATAAAAAATGATTTTAATTACATTGAAGTTACTATTATTTAAATTTAGTATATGTGTCATAATGATGTTTTTTGAAACTAAATAAGAGAAATGAAACTAGATGTTAAACTTATTAGGTAGGTATAAAAAGTTTTATATTATTAAATGATTTTTAACGAAGAAAGGAAAACTAGATATGAAATTTAATTGCATACAAAATTATTTCCAATATTATTTATGATTAAATTTATTTCATATCTAGTTTTCCTTTCTTCGTCAAAAATCAATTAATAATATAAAACTTTTCATACCTATCTAATAAGTTTAACATCTGGTTTCATTTCTCTTATTAAGTTTCAAAAAACCTCTTTATGCCACATATACTAAATTTAAATAATAGTAACTTCAGTGTAATTAAAATCATTTTTTATTATTAAATTTCTAATATTAAAACCTTTTTGTATTAGCTTCAAATTAAATTCATATATTACTATTGTTAACTTTCTCAACTTGAATTTTATTTAGTAATTTAACACTATTGGTTGTGATTTGAATATGTATTTTTAGATTAAGCACTGATGATGGCTTTATGTCCAGAGAGCTGAAAGCGCGCTATGCAAAAATAAATTAAATTTTACACGTAACACAAATATATTTTTTCTTCGTTACCCTATACGTGTACACAGCCACCAGCATCATTTGATGTCCTTCATTAACTAATCTTATGGTTACTTGATAAACGGTAAAAACACTTATTAAAAGTTTTTACCAACTTTCGAATTATTAAGTCGTTAATGTTTTTTATCATCTGCTATCGTTAAATAATTTTTTTGTAGTACTGTAGGTAAATCTTGGACATCGTATTAATAAGTTAGTTAAGTAAATTGGTACGCAGTGCATTAATATAACTGTAAATATTAGCCAAACGGCTTATTTTATCGAATTCCAACAAGAGTACCTTTTCGTTAGCTTAATGTATGGGGAAATCAATTTCTATAATTTCGTACAGGGTATGCCATCCCTGCAAAATTTTTGGATCACTAACCATTGCGAGTAATCCGTCCCTGGCTTTAAGGCACTACTGTAAATCTGTTTACCTTACCAAAATAAACATACACGTACATTATAGCTTTGCCGTGAATTTTATAAAGATCAAATAATTAGTACAAAAAATAAAAATAAAAACCAAATTCAAAATTAAAACTTTGGAGGCCTATAACTCGAAAACGAGGGCCTGCACAGAAAAAGTTTATATGAAGTACTAACATTATTTTGGCTCAGATTATACGCTCCTGACTTTTTTCCCATTAGTCCCGGGACACCCTGTATAATACGATATATGGAATTTAAAATATCTTACACCTAACGGTAACTAGACAATATTGATTAAAGCAAATAAAATAAAATAAATAATTTTTTTCTCCTTACTAAAAAATCTAGGAAATATTTATTTATTCAAAGTCTGAAATCTGAATAATTCGAAGGATAATACCATTTTTTCTTTAACGATTGCATTCCTGATCTAAAGATAGTTCCGTTTACCTTGATTATTGTGTACCATGATGAATTTATTTATAACAAATGTATTATCAGAAGCGGATTCACAATATTTTTTAAGAATAATCATTTCGTAACTTCGACATAATGTCCCTACCAGGATCAAGACAATAAACATATAAATAAACGGTGATTTATACAAGGTGGAATTATAAACCTGCAATACAAAATTTCATTTATTTCAAACTAACACACACTGAACTGGTTCTAAACTAGAGAAGTGTTTTAAATGAAACTCAATGTTTCTATTTAATTCCACAATATAATGAAAAATGTTGAAAATTCTAAAAAATTGACAATTGTTTCGATAACTGAATATCATCGTCAGAATGACAGAAGTTACATTTCATTTGATGCCCACCTAATGTTTAGTAGTTATTTTTGGCTAGACCAAGAAGATGTGATATTACAAATATTAGCCCTATGGTGATATCCTGGATATCATTTTTCCAATTAAGATCAGTATAACTGTGCAATGATATAGAAAACCAGGAAAACTAGATCTGCTAATCTTTACAATTATCACATAACCCTTCAACAGCTAGCGTTACCATATGGTAACGCTTACAAGGTTGTACATCAAGCGCCGCCATATATTCTTGAGGTTAGAAATTTGAACTCTGCGAGAGGGTATCCTTACTACATACGTATTGCTACTCGCATACCCTGGAAACTTAAATGAGAATGACAGTTCTTTTTAAAATAGTTGATCCTTCAGCTGTAAGTGGCGCTGACTCAAATTGGCAAGTGACAAGTTTCTGTATTTGTCATAATGTTCTCTTATCTATGATATTTGTTTACATCGACTTCCAATATATTTTTAATTGTGTTATTTGTATTGAATAAATTTCCAATGAAAATGGTGTTTGTGTGCTGTGTTAAAGACTGTTTTAACTCTACTAAAAACGGATTTCAGATGCATCGTTTCCCGAATAATCAGGAAGTAAGTTAACCTTAAAAATGTCCCTAATGTTAATTATTATATTTTGAATATAAAAATACACATGTTTGAAATTAAATTTGTATATTTTTAGCTAATAACGTTGGTTTTATAGAAAAGGTTTACATTGTGTACTGTTTTTGAGGATATTTTGTTACAATATTTCAATAAAAGTAATTGAATAAGCTTGAGCAAACGGCATTTATTTTATAATTTTAGATGTGCAATATTTGGTTGTCTGCAATTGGACGTTTGGATATGAAGGGAAAACCTCTTGAAAGAATTCGTGCATCCTATAGAGTTTGTGGCATACATTTTGGACCAGAAGCTGTTTAAGTTGGTAGCAGATATGGATCAACAATAAAAGCTAATGCTGTGCCCACTCTATTGGGCAATTCCATTGAAATATGTAAGTTTTTTTAATGAAAAACCCAGTGGCGACTCGTGGTTAATTTTATAGGGGGGTCATAGGTGATGTGACCAAAATCTTAAAATACAGAACGACACTGACCAGTCCCCCGAAGGTCTATTCGCCGTGGGCGGAATTTTTTCGAAAAACCATGTCCAATTTCTGCCCAGAAGTCGTTAAAATCGCTAAAAACGCAAAATTTGTGGAGTTCTTTTCCAAAGCCAGAGAGGCAAAAGAATTTTTGGGCCACGCTTGTTTTAGATAAAAATATTGCTCTCTTAAAAAACAACCACATTTTATTCTTTTCTATACATATTAAATATAGCAACCTTAAATTAAATGATAATTAGTGTTTTTAAATGAAACTCAAGGTCTCTAGTTAATTCCACAATATAATACAAGTTATTGAAAATTCTAAAAAATTGACAATTGTTTCGATAAATCAATATCATCGTCAGAATGACAGAAGTTACATTTCATTTTATGCCTACCTGATGTTTAGTAGTTATATTTTTGGCTAGACCAAGAAGTAACCTAACTTGTGATTGGCTTAATATATGTTTATAGAAAAAAGAAGAAGATGTGATATTACAAATATTGAAGCTTAGATATTATTAGCCCTATGGTCATATCCTGGATATAATTTTTCCAATTAAGATCAGTATAACTGTGCAATGATATAGAAAACCAGGAAAACTATATCTGCTGATCTTTACAATTATCACTTAAGAAGACAGTTTATTAGTGGAGAATTCCCTAGATTTAACTGTTCATTGACAACTTCATATTGTGGGTTTCTTAAATGTCTTTTAATTTCCAGTTCTTCAAGGAAATCCAGTTCTTGTTTCTTTTCACAAATATGCAGCACTTCTAGTTCTGTGTTAGGTGTCAATGAATGATTGGTGTCAAGTAGATGTTTTGCGTAGTGAGATTTATCTGGTTGTTTTAATCTGTAAGCTCGTAAGTGCTCACTGTATCGTATTTCAAAATTCCTAAGGGTCTGACCCAAATAGACAGCATTACATTCTGGACATTTGAGTTTATATATACCTGACTTCTTTAATAGTGGTATTTTTGTTTTTACATTTAACAATTTTGTACTAACGTTACTTTCTGTTTTAAAAGAAATTGTTGCATTCGTTGCTGAAGATATTATCTTTGAAATATTATTAGAAATATTTCCTGCATATGTGATGGTTTTATAAGTTTTAATTTCATCAGCTTGTTTAGGATATATTAGTTGTAATGCCACTTTTTTTCTCTTTTTTACTAATTAGTTTATTTATCATATCTAATGGATAACCGTTAGATGTTGCTATTTGTCTAATTGTATTAATCTCTCTATCAAAATTACATTTGTTCATAGGAACTGAAAAAGCTCTATGTATCATTGAATTATATGCTGCTAGTCTCTGTGAGACAGGGTGGTTAGAATTGAATGGAATTGTCACATCAGTCTGTGTTGGTTTTCGGTAAATTACATAAAATAACGAAACCAATTAGACCTGTAGTCTCTTATGTTAATGCTCCTAATAATATATTGGCAAAAAAGCTCAACAATATACTCAATACTGACGGATATGAATCTCAGTACTCAATTAGAAATTCAATAGAACTAATCAAAAAGTTGAAATCAATCCACTTGCAAGATAACTATAAACTCATATCGTTCGATGTAACTAATATGTTTACTAAAATTCCTCCTAAAGAATGTCTAATACTTGTAAGAAAATTACTAGAAGATAAAAATATTAATCCAGGAATAATATCAGATATACTTAATTTATTTGATGTATGCATTAATCAGAATTATTTCACTTTTGACAATAAGATATATATTCAACATGAAGGTTTACCAATGGGAAGCCCTATATCACCTATTTTAGCAAACATTTTTATGGACAATTTAGAAAGAAAGATCTTTGAAAGTAATATTTCGAAAAATATTTTATTTTGGTATAGATATGTGGATGACATATTAGCTTGTTTTATGGGTAGTGAGCGACAATTAGATGTGTTTTTCAACCACATCAATAATTTACACCCGAAAATTAAATTTACATTAGAAATTGAAGAAAATAGCTCAATCAATTTTCTTGATTTAAAAATTCAAAGAGTTAATGATGTACTTGATTATTCAATTTACCGAAAACAAACACAGACTGATGTGACAATTCCATTCAATTCTAACCACCCTGTCTCACACAGACTAGCAGCATATAATTCAATGATACATAGAGCTTTTTCAGTTCCTATGAACAAATGTAATTTTGATAGAGAGATTAATACAATTAGACAAATAGCAACATCTAACGGTTATACATTAGATATGATAAATAAACTAATTAGTAAAAAAGAGAAAAAAGTGGCATTACAACTAATATATCCTGAACAAGCTGATGAAATTAAAACTTATAAAACCATCACATATGCAGGATATATTTCTAATAATATTTCAAAGATAATATCTTCAGCAACGAATGCAACAATTTCTTTTAAAACAGAAAGTAACGTTAGTACAAAATTGTTAAATGTAAAAACAAAAATACCACTATTGAAGAAGTCAGGTATATATAAACTCAAATGTCCAGAATGTAATGCTGTCTATTTGGGTCAGACCCTTAGGAATTTTGAAATACGTTACAGTGAGCACTTACGAGCTTACAGATTAAAACAACCAGATAAATCTCACTACGCAAAACATCTACTTGACACCAATCATTCATTGACACCTAACACAGAACTAGAAGTGCTGCATATTTGTGAAAAGAAACAAGAACTGGATTTCCTTGAAGAACTGGAAATTAGAAGACATTTAAGAAACCCACAATATGAAGTTGTGAATGAACAGTTAAATCTAGGGAATTCTCCACTAATAAACTGTCTTCTTAAGTGATAATTGTAAAGATCAGCAGATATAGTTTTCCTGGTTTTCTATATCATTGCACAGTTATACTGATTTTAATTGGAAAAATGATATCCAGGATATCACCATAGGGCTAATAATATCTAAGCTTCAATATTTGTAATATCACATCTTCTTCTTTTTTCTATAAACATATATTAACCCAATCACAAGTTAGGTTACTTCTTGGTCTAGCCAAAAATATAACTACTAAACATCAGGTAGGCATAAAATGAAATGTAACTTCTGTCATTCTGACGATGATATTGATTTATCGAAACAATTGTCAATTTTTTAGAATTTTCAATAACTTGTATTATATTGTGGAATTAACTAGAGACCTTGAGTTTCATTTAAAAACACTAATATGAGCATATTCCACGAAGTAAGGGTCGAGGCAGTCAATTTCATTAAAAAATCTTCGAGAGAAGATTTGACCCGACTGTACCAGAAGTTACTACAAAAACGTTACAAAGCATCACAAAACATTTGGTTTAACCAAGAATGCCTTAGAAAAAAAGGTAATACCAAATTATGTGAATATAAAATGTCACACTAAAACACCACAAGCACAAAAAGCTATAAAATGTGCTCAACGAGTTTGGATAAAATCTGAATGTAAGAAATGGTTCAAAGTTAGAGACTCCCTAGACAACTACATAAAAGTTGTACATTCAGAACTCACATTCCAATTACATCCAGTAGAATTTGACTGTTTGGATGACAAAATTAGAGAAAATATCAGCACTATGAAGCATATGAAATTTAAGAAACAAGAAAAGAAGCTACAGAATCTTGAACACACACAACATAAAATTCAATACTCAAAACATCATGAAACTGTAAGTACCTACATACCAACACACTTTGCACCACGATTTTAAAACCTTTCAGACACTAATTTTACAAATAGTGAAATAGAATTTTTAAATAAAGGTTTAAAGTACAGCATACCACCTAAATTTACGAATAATATTAAACAAATTATAGCTACAGAGTCAGAAATAGCTTTAAAATCTAATTCAAATAATTTTCTTTATGAGAAATTGAAAATTGCCAATTTAATCAAAAATATTGAACCTTCAAAAGTTAAACATCAAACAAAAAATGACATTTCAGTTTTAAACGCAATTAAACAGAAGATAGAGAATCATAACCTAACAGTTACAAAATCCGATAAGGGGAATGCTACTGTCATTTTGACGACTGAAAATTACAATTCCAAAGTATATAACTTTATAGAATCCAGCGATGTAGAAGTTCTTAAAGCAGACCCAACAAAGAAGTTTTCTAATAATGTAAGGGATATTGTTAATAATTCAAATTATCTTTTAAATGATTACGAAAAGAGGTCTATCATACATAAGAATCCTCATTGTCCACAATTATATGGAACAGTTAAATTACATAAAATAACGAAACCAATTAGACCTGTAGTCTCTTATGTTAATGCTCCTAATAATATATTGGCAAAAAAGCTCAACAATATACTCAATACTTACGGATATGAATCTCAGTACTCAATTAGAAATTCAATAGAACTAATCAAAAAGTTGAAATCAATCCACTTGCAAGATAACTATAAACTCATATCGTTCGATGTAACTAATATGTTTACTAAAATTCCTCCTAAAGAATGTCTAATACTTGTAAGAAAATTACTAGAAGATAAAAATATTAATCCAGGAATAATATCAGATATACTTAATTTATTTGATGTATGCATTAATCAGAATTATTTCACTTTTGACAATAAGATATATATTCAAAATGAAGGTTTACCAATGGGAAGCCCTATATCACCTATTTTAGCAAACATTTTTATGGACAATTTAGAAAGAAAGATCTTTGAAAGTAATATTTCGAAAAATATTTTATTTTGGTATAGATATGTGGATGACATATTAGCTTGTTTTATGGGTAGTGAGCGACAATTAGATGTGTTTTTCAACCACATCAATAATTTACACCCGAAAATTAAATTTACATTAGAAATTGAAGAAAATAGCTCAATCAATTTTCTTGATTTAAAAATTCAAAGAGTTAATGATGTACTTGATTATTCAATTTACCGAAAACCAACACAGACTGATGTGACAATTCCATTCAATTCTAACCACCCTGTCTCACACAGACTAGCAGCATATAATTCAATGATACATAGAGCTTTTTCAGTTCCTATGAACAAATGTAATTTTGATAGAGAGATTAATACAATTAGACAAATAGCAACATCTAACGGTTATCCATTAGATATGATAAATAAACTAATTAGTAAAAAAGAGAAAAAAGTGGCATTACAACTAATATATCCTGAACAAGCTGATGAAATTAAAACTTATAAAAGCATCACATATGCAGGAAATATTTCTAATAATATTTCAAAGATAATATCTTCAGCAACGAATGCAACAATTTCTTTTAAAACAGAAAGTAACGTTAGTACAAAATTGTTAAATGTAAAAACAAAAATACCACTATTAAAGAAGTCAGGTATATATAAACTCAAATGTCCAGAATGTAATGCTGTCTATTTGGGTCAGACCCTTAGGAATTTTGAAATACGATACAGTGAGCACTTACGAGCTTACAGATTAAAACAACCAGATAAATCTCACTACGCAAAACATCTACTTGACACCAATCATTCATTGACACCTAACACAGAACTAGAAGTGCTGCATATTTGTGAAAAGAAACAAGAACTGGATTTCCTTGAAGAACTGGAAATTAGAAGACATTTAAGAAACCCACAATATGAAGTTGTCAATGAACAGTTAAATCTAGGGAATTCTCCACTAATAAACTGTCTTCTTAAGTGATAATTGTAAAGATCACCAGATATAGTTTTCCTGGTTTTCTATATCATTGCACAGTTATACTGATCTTAATTGGAAAAATGATATCCAGGATATCACCATAGGGCTAATAATATCTAAGCTTCAATATTTGTAATATCACATCTTCTTCTTTTTTCTATAAACATATATTAAGCCAATCACAAGTTGGGTTACTTCTTGGTCTAGCCAAAAATATAACTACTAAACATCAGGTAGGCATAAAATGAAATGTAACTTCTGTCATTCTGACGATGATATTGATTTATCGAAACATTTGTCAATTTTTTAGAATTTTCAATAACTTGTATTATATTGTGGAATTAACTAGAGACCTTGAGTTTCATTTAAAAACACTAATATGAGCATATTCCACGAAGTAAGGGTCGAGACAGTCAATTTCATTAAATGATAATTAATCTAAATCTTTTTAAAATTTAAGTGAAGCCTTCGATCTTCTGTATTTGCAAAGTGATCAATAACCCTTTCATTAAAATTATGAATACTATTCAGAAATTGCTTTTCTATGCTTAACATAGCTAACGCCGACAATCTCTCCTGTCCCATAGTATTACGCAAAAATGTCTTGATTCTCTTTAATGTAGAAAAACATATTTCTCTTTCTACAGTTGTCATTGGTAATGTACATAAAAAAGTCAACAATTTCACAGTTTCCAAGAGATTGTTATTAATAAACAATTGCAGCATTGGCACAGCTCCTGAACTCTTATTAAAATCATCGCGTTCATAAATAACTAGAAGTTCAGTTTTTAGTTTTAAGTAATTAATACTAGAATAGTTTTCTCTTATTGACTTAAGAATACGATCTGGAAAATTAATTTTATATTGTTCGAACTGGTCACTGTAAAATAACTGGGCAATCAATGAATGATCACTGAAAGTTAAGCGGTGGTTAATCTCAGAAATTATTATGTCGCAAACCTGCAAAGCAACTTGGCGCTTTGAGTCTTCATTTTTCCTTGGTCTTTTTGCACCAAGTGTTGAAGGAGATGAAGGTGCTTCGGAAAATATCTCATTTAATAAAATATGGTCTGACTTTTTGAATTGACATTTTAAATGAGTCTATATTTTTTTCACCAATATTACGTCAATACCATGTTTTTGAAGTTGATTAAAAAGAACTTCACAATTAGGCATCATTAAATGGAAAAAATTTAGCCAACAGAGGAAATCCAAGTATTGTTTGAATATTGGATCCAGCTCTGAAACAGAATTTATAAGTCCACGAAATGTACCCGGGTTTACCGAAGATTCTGTCGTTCCCTCGCAAAGCAAGTTCAAACGCCCCACAAAAGTTCACACAGTAAATTATTTTATTTATAATATATCTGTTTTTCCACACATTTTCATGCCGATGAACTATACTTTTTTATTTTCTATTTTAAATGTTTCAAGTCTTGGACACCGTTTTTACACCATAAAGAATTATTTGAAAAAAGCAGACAAACGAAACAGTAAAATGCATCACTTACTTCACATCCGCAAATCCAATCCGACAAATCATACATAGACCTGCGAAAATTGCGATGAACTTCTTTATTTTTGTCCTTGCTAGTCTGTTTAATTTTCATATCTGGAAGAGGACGACCACCTTCGTTTAGTTTTAATAGTTTTTCAAAATTTAATTCACTTTTCGTTCTCAAATTTTGGACCACTTGCACCACAGACTTGATAAAATGCGTAGAATAAAATAACATCAAATAATTAAAACACAAGCCCTCAAAAAAACGAATCAAAAATCGAAAAAATAACAATAACAGTTTATTACATCAAAACACAATTCTTATTTGACTTCAAAATGATCTCCTTTAAATCAAAATATAGCGCAGTCTGCCAACCCCTCCACTCATCTCTTTTCTAAGCGTGTAATAATCGAACGACGTGAGTCGATTCGTCATCGATATTAACCCGGGCTTTTGACCCAACACATGTAAACTTCGGCCGTGTTTCTTTCACGTTACGAAGATTGTCAACGTTCGGCAGATTCCGTCCCCATTTAACGCGTTGAGGTCATCCATGGACACCAGTCCGTTTCGCTATTTTGAATTTCGCAGAGATGTGGGTCGAAATAACGTTTACACGGTTGTCTTGACAAACGTTTACACGGGGTCTTGAAACATTTTAGGTGATTTTTTTTTAATGAAGAGAAATTCTTAGTATTAGTATTTAATACTATACTATATGTATAGTAGGTATATTTTATTTTTTTATATATCTATTTAAATATTTTTCTAAATTATTTTTTAATGGGAGGTCATTGACGCAATGACCTAATGGAGGAGCCGCCACTGGAAATACCAAAGATTAACTAATTTTTCTATTGTTTTGTGGAAATGTAGGAAAACTAATTATACATTTATTTTTTAGTTCAAGAACACCATTGATGAGCAACATAATATGAATGCTGTTCCTCTTTTTCTGTTATGTGAAGAAGACAGTACCAACATAGTGCGTGTTGAATAATATCGTCAACTAAGTCACCTGATATTTCCTTGCGTCAGTTGTTTTTTTTAATTGTATTTGTAATATTTTGTAATGGATTTTTAATTTTTTTAATTTTATAATATGTAATATACTTGTTATTGTGTTCAAATTGTGTGTTATTGAAGTTAATTGAAACTGTCGAGTGAACTTAAATATGTGTGAATTTGATTCGACAATATTCGAGGTCACTCGATAATTTCATTCAATTTTCACCCAATCGGGGCTCTTATTAAATAATTCAAATCGAAAAATTATACATTCAAAATAACAGCCGCGCCAAATTTAATTGATCTTCCAGCCGTAAGTGGCGCTACCGGTTCTCTGGGACCTCGAGTTTTAACGTAAGATTCCGATCTATCCGTGTATATAATATTCTCTTATCTATGGCTACTCGTAAGTACTTATTCGAGGTTCGCAGCGGCTTGTTGTGTGTATCGAGCGATCGTTAAAAACGATTTTGTTTGCAAATCATGGACTATGGCGACCTTCGATTACAGTAAGTAACTTTCAAACTCCTCCGTTTATATTTTATTTGTTTATAATACGTACAAATTATAGGTAAAAGTGTATTTTATAGGATGGCCAATAATAATGTGTGCTAGTTTATTTTCAAATAATTAGTTAGGTTCGTTTTTTTCGCCTGTTACCATATGGTAACGCTAGCTGTTTATGGGAGTCAATTAAATATTGTGTAATTTTTTTCCAGGAGAGGTTTTACCTTGGAAGAAGCTCTGCAAATGGTGTATGAAGATGACTTAAATGTTTAAGATATATTTATAGAACCTCCGGAGGCAAACGTTTTGACCAATGAAGATTCAGGCGACGAAGAGGCGGGGGGTTTAGTCGATAATCTTAGTGGTCAACAATTATTAGCTGGAGCAGAACTAAGAGTGAACCAAGCTATAAATGAAGAGCCAGACGAGCCTGTTCAAGATAATGAAGGTCCGTATACCAGACCAGGACAGGAAAATATCACTTGGATAAAGAAAGGCGATATAATTCCAAATAAAAAAGCTTTTCCCGAACCTGATTACTCTTGATTTGAAAATCTAATGGATGTAGAAATTTTTGAGCAGTTTATTGATCAAGAAACTGTTGACTTACCTGTTGAGCAGTCTATAAAATATGCTATCTTTTTAAATCAATCAGATCCTAAAATCACTTCTGGGGAGATGACGCCATCGCCATCATGATTCTAAGTGGTTATCATGAATTGTCTGGAAGAGACATGTACTGGAGTACAGAAAAGGACTTGAACGTATCATTGTGTCAGATGCCATGCGAAGAGATCGGTTTGGGCAGATTCTAAAATATCTACACTGTGCTGATAACACGAAACCTAATAATAATGACAAAATGTGGAAATTACGACCTCTCATGGATAAACTACGAGCAATTTTTATTAAAAATGTTGTTCCTGAACAACACCTGAATTTTGATGAATCCATGGTAAAATATTTTAGAAGACATCCCAGCAAACAATTCATACGAGGAAAACCAATCCGATTCGGCTACAAGGTATGGTGTTTTGTTTGAATGCTGTGTCGGGGTATCTTGTAAATTTCGATGTATACCAAGGGAAAAACCCTAGGGGAAATACTTTCTATGAAAATGGATTCGGTAAATGTGCAGCACCTCTTTTCAACATGATTGACGACTTTTCCCCTTATGTGTCCAAACTTCCATTTCGATTTTATTTTGATAACCTTTTTACTGGCTCTACATTACCTGAAACAACGCGGCTTTGATGGAACGAGAACAATCCGTGACAACCGTATCCCGAAAGGCTGTCCTTTACCTGCGAAAAATATGTTATCTAAATCTAATTCTCAGAAAAAGGGTGATTACGTATCAGCTATTGATAAAAAGATGGAATCATTGTTGTGAAGTGGCTGGATAATAATGTTGTTAGCGTAGCCTCTACCTGTCATGGAGTAAATCCCGCTTCTTTAGTGAGAAGATTCTCTCAGAAAGAAAAAAAAAATGATACAGGTATCGCGCCCATCGCTTATAACCGAATACAACCGTTTTATGGGAGGAACCGACCTGATGGATGAAAATATTTCAAGATATCGTATATCCTTCAGAAGAAAAAAGTGGTGGTGGCCCATTTTTACTTGGTTGCTGGACACAAGTGTAGTAAATGCATGGTCTGTTAGGCGAAAATGCAGAAGCAAACCACCAATAAGTCAGCTAAATTACAGAAGACAAATCGTTTTGCATTATCTTGAGAAATACAAAACAGTTTCAAAATGATCAGGAAGGCCATCTACATTTAAAAACAGCGTTACTCTAAACCGGGTGTCTGATGATATTAAATATGACCAGGTTGACCATTTATCAGTTCCGACTAGGGATAAAATAAGAAAACGTTGTGCCGGTGAAGGTTGCTCCTCAAGCATCCGAACAATGTGTTGTAAATGTAAATGAATTGTAACCTGGCACAGCATATTTCTAGGAAAAAAAAATCCGCCGTTGAAGGGTTAAGAAGACAATTTAATAGGGGAGAGCTCCCTAGATTTATCTGATCGTTGACGACTTCATATTGTGGGTTTCTTAGGTGTCTTCTAATTTCCAACTCTTCAAGAAAATCCAGTTCTTGTTTCCTATCACAAATATGCAGTACTTCTAGTTCTGTGTTAGGTGTCAATGAATGGTTGGTGTCAAGTAGATGTTTTGCGTAATGAGATTTATCTGGTTGTTTTAATCTGTATCTCGTAAGTGTTCACTGTATCGGATTTCAAAATTTCTAACGGTCTGACCCAAATAGACAGCATGACATTCTGGACATTTGAGTTTATATATACCTGATTTCTTTAATGTTGGTATTTTTGTTTTAACATTTGACAATTTGGTACTTATGTTACTTTCTGTTTTAAAAGAAATTGTTGTATTCGTTGCTAATGATATTATCTTTGAAATATTATTAGAAATATTTCCTGCGTATGTGATGATTTTATAAGTTTTTATTTCTTCAGTTTGTTTAGGAAATATTAGTTGTAATGCCACTTTTTCCTCTTTTTTATTAATTAGCATATTTATCATATGTAATGGATAACCGTTGGAAGATGCTATTTGTCTAATTGTATTAATCTCTCTATCAAAATTACATTTGTTTATAGGAACTGAAAATGCTCTATGTATCATTGAATTGTATGCCGCTAGTTTATGGGACATGGGGTGATTGGAAATATATGTCCCATAAACACTAATATGAGTAGATTTCACGAAGGGTCGAGATAGTTAATTTCACTAATAGAGAAACCAAAAAAAAAATGAGCAAACGGACACGAAATATAGACCAATATGTTTACTGGACGGTATGGGAAAGGTAATGGAGTACATAATCGCATCACGAATGAATCACGAACTAGAAGCAGGTCATGAGTTGTCCGAAAACCAATATGGCTTCATAAAGAGCCGCTCTACAGTTGACACCATGATAAATATAAAAAAGAAAATAGAGCCTATTAAGAAAAGCTCCTTTCCGAATCGAAGCCTGTGTATTCTTCTTACCTTAGATGTTGCAAATGCGTTCAATATTGCGCGGTATAGCATCATTATGAGGGAACTAGCCCATATATAAGAAAAATTATTGGAAGCTACCTAAAAAACAGAGTCTTACTAGAAGGAGAAAAAAGTTTAGATATCACGATGGGGGTCCCACAAGGCTCCGTCCTGGGCCCACTGCCTTGGAATATCTTCTACGACCACAGAATGAAGCTGAAACTTCCAGAAGGAGTAGAGAGTAGAGTCGGATATGCCGACGACACTGCAGTCTTAGTTGAAGCAAAAAATGAAACGGCCCTCATCTCCATAGCAACCGTTGCACTTGCAAAAATTGTTGGGGAAATTGAAAAAATAGGCCTGAAGTTGGCTATTGATAAAACAGAGGTTGTAATACTAGAAACACTACAAAAATGTGATAATTGAAATAGATAACTCGGAAATTCGTAGTAGTGAGAATATAAAATATCTAGGTGTAATTTTTAGTTGCAAGAATAGCATGAGGAATCACATTTTTAAATAACCGGAAAGGCTGAAAAAACCCTTGCCTCCTTAAACAGATTGATGCCAAAGATAGGCGGACCCACTTCAAGTAGACGAAGGATCCTTGTATCCGTAGTCCACTCCATAATATGGTATGCTGCACCAATATGGGGAAATCCAGTAAAAAAGTCACACTTCAAGAGTTTGGAAAGATTGCAAAGACATATATCAATGAGAGTCTGCGGAGCATCTCGTACGATTTCAACTGATGTGGTGCTGGTAATAGCAGGCATTATGCCGATAGATCTTATGATAGATGAGAGGATCAAAATCTTTTTTGAACCAGAAAATAGGAATATTATGGAATATGACACCCAACAAAAGTGGGTAAATAAATGGAATATCCAAAATGGAAGAGCGACATGGACTAAACACCTCATTAAAGATTTAAAAAAATGGCTAAATAGAAAACACGGAGAGGTCGATTTCTATCTAACTCAATTTCTGAGCGGTCATGGATGTTTTGGAGAATACCTGAAACGATTTAAACTAAAAGAAACTGCTGAGTGCTTCTTATGCATGAGTGAAGTATATTGGGTAGAACATACCAGTTTCTTTTGCTCAAGATGGGAACAACAGCGACAGACCACAACGTCATTGCTTGCACAACACATCTGCACAGAAAATATCATAGACGTAATGCTGGAAACAAAAGAGAATTGGGATATAGTTACACATCTTATCAGAAATAAATTTTTTACATACCATCAAATAGATCTACGCCCCTAGATGTAATGCATATGGCGGTTCCAAGGGGTCTACCATATGATCAGAAGGGCCACTTGTTTGGTTAGCTGTGGCGCCAACAATGTCCTTTTATGAAAAAAAAATTAGATTTACCATAATTTACATAAATAATAATATTTCCAAACAAAATTTTGTTACTATATCGTAGAGACTTAGAGGATAACGTAGAGATTCCATACTTTAGGCGTGCACTGTAGATAATTATTGTTATTTCTATTAAATAAATAAATTTCCTTCATTATTCCTTACATAATTATTTATACTTTGTATGTGCTCTTTCTTTACCGATTTCAAAACTATCAATCTTGTCTGACGTTCACTCTATATAACATCAGTTTGTACGTTGAGTAAAGTAACTTCTCATTTAAAAAATATTACAATTTATGGGCTTTTTCTCACCACCATTGTAACTTCTATCAATACAAAATGTATATCAGAAAGTATGTGAGAATCGTGCTTTTCCAGCAGATTGGAAAATGTCTTCTAACCCATAATTTCCCTTAATTTTAAAAGTGAATAGTTTAGAATTTTTGCTAGTGAAAAACTAGATATTCCCAGAAGTTTAATTGGATATTAAAAGAAATTGCAGCAAAAACAAGAAAAAAAGCACCACCTTGTGGCTTATATGTGGACTAAAAAACAGTAACTTCAGTTTAATGGTTTCGGACGGTGCTGATTCTGAATTCGTTTACACCTAATCTATAACACTTACCGGTAGTCCATTGAAGCTTGAAATGACAGACGGACGGACAAAGGAGCTGATGTCTCTTTTTTAAAATCATTAACAGCTGTGTAGTGAAACCCTGTTTTTTAGCTACTTCTGAGTGAAATCTTAGCCGAAATATTGTAAGAGTCAAAAACATTCTGAGGGACAGAGTTGTTGTAGATAGTTATGTACGAAATAGCACACTAGTGTAATCTCGGAATCCGACTCTGTCTAACCATGTATGAAAGTTAAAATTTTGGCGAACGCGCAGGGATTTCTTAGCCCTTAGGTGGTCGCTATAATTATTTTAACATAATTAGGCGCCTGGCGTATTTTGTACGCCACCAAGTGAAAGAGCACCTTAGCCTGTTTATAACAGTCAAATGCCGACAAAAAAAGAAAAACATTATTTTGTTTAATATTTAATGTACAAAGCAGATCTTTCCATACATGAGTAAAACTCGAAGAATAGAGCGTTTAACTATAAAAAAAATGTTCAAAATTATTAAAATATATTAATAGTATTATTCTATGGGGTATTTTCTGGAGTTACATCATTTTGAGCAGAGTTACAAATCAAGCAGAGGTGTGTAGTAATGACATGCTCTTTGCATGCGGGCTTTTTGCAGGTGTTGGATTTTATGGTAGTTGTTCTGTTCTTTTTTCTTCCACATTGGACACACCTTTCCTTAGATTTTTCATCAACTGTAGCTTCTTCTGGAGGCCGATATTGTTTTAGAAACTCTTTCACATCAAAAGGTAGATTTCTTATACTAGATCTCATCGTCAAAAAAGGTTTCATAAGAGACATTGATAAGTTTTTTAGGAAAATCGTTCTTTTTTCTCCTTCCGACTGAAATGCGTTGAAAATTATGTTAGAGTTAATTCCTGCTATATTCATAATTTGATAAAAGGCGACTAACGGCCAGTATGACACCAAAGAAGTTTCTTTAGTGAATGCAAATACAGACGAATTTATGCTTCGAGATTTTGAAGGAAGAAGCTCCAATGGAATTTCTCTTTTGTTTTTCTTCAAAGTCCCCACAACTGTAATTTTCTTTTCAAGCAACGTTTGAGCCAATGGGTAACTGGTGTACCAGTTGTCTGTGGTTAGATTCCTGATTTATTTTTAAATGGTTCAACCAATCTGAGCACGACATCAGTGGGAGAATTCGGAACATGATATAATCCTTCCGGTTGCTTTCCGCAATATATTTCGAAATTGGAAACGTAGAACATCTTGGAGTCACAAACTGCAAAAACCTTCATACCATATTTAGCTGGTTTGTCTGGTATATACTGTATGAAACTGCACCGGCCACGAAATGGAATAAGCATTTCGTCAATTGTCAATCTGTCACCGGGACAATAGTTGTTTTTGCACTTTTCCACAAAATCATCATAAATCTCCCTTTTCGGAGCCAGCTTGTCAAGCGATCTTCTTTGTGGCCTGTCATTTTTATCATCAAATCTTAAAGCTCTCAACAGAAATAGAAATCTTTTGTAACCCATGCAGGCCTGAAAAATGATCATCCCAGTACCATCAGTTATCCATATTTCGCGACTCAATTTCTTTAGCCCTGATAAGTATAACAAGCCGAAAAGAGCTAATATTTCTTCTTTGCAAGTTTCTTTTGCATCTCTTTCCCTTTTGAAGTTATCCTGAACAGATGTTATAAATATGTTTGTATATTTTACTATGTTTTCGATTTGCTCACATGTTATGAATTGGAAGGAGACACTTAGTTCATCTGTGACGCTTTCACGCTTTAGTAATGGTCGAGGAAATATTTTTACAATATTCTTTGCATCTTGCTTGGCAAACTTACTTCTTAGAGGTGTCTCACTCCAATTTAGGCCTTTGTCCTTACTTTTGAAGATGCTACGACCCACTTCCTCTTCTGAGTCTTCTGAAACAGTATCATCGCGTTCCTGCAAGTCATTCTTATCAGCTTCTAATTCTGAACAGGAATCGTGGTCACTTCTTTGAATTTCTTCGTCAGAATCGTCTTCATCAGAGCCTCCAACAATTTCTTCGTCATCAGGTGACTACAATATTTTGAGCATCATTGCTTCCATTTCATTTTGCGTTAAGTTCTTAGGGTCTTTCACTGGGATGGAATACCTAAATACAAAAAAAATAATAGGCGTAGTAAATTAAGGAAAAAACAAAGAAACGAAAATATATACTTACATAGTCGCTTGGCGTATTTTATACTCCGCACGGAACGAGTATTACTTCGGCAAAGCCTGGAGAATTACTAACCGCGCGATTCGTGTTGCTGCTTGAGTAGCGGAAAGAAGACTTATAGGTGGGAGGTCAAATGGGCGTTCGTAAAGTTTTGACGATTACTAGTGATTTCAAAATGGTTTTTGGTTAAGTGGCGTACTTTTTACGCCAAAGCGACCACTTAAGGGTTAAAACTGTTTACGATATTTTTTGTGACTATCTTATCTAGACATTGCTTTTGTGACCAGTCTTACCTAGAAAATTCCAAAGAGCCGATTGTTTTTGTGTAAACCGCAATCTAGAATTATCTAGTAAAAAAGGCTCTAATATATAAAGGACCGAACAGCGGGAGAAGTCAGTTTATAAAATGATCTCGTGAAATAAACAAGTGAACAAGTAAATAGTAGTGAAGTGTTTATATAAATTAGTTTAAGTGCGTATACTGGGTATATAATATAAATTAGTGGAAAGTTTAGTGAATAAAGAAGTTAAGTAAGTGAACCTATCGTGTGTATGAATTCAACGCACCCGTCAGATGAACTGTTTTAAATAAATAAGAAAAACATTACATTGGTGTCAGGTGTGGGGTAATGTAAATAAATTGCTACGTAAAAATGGCCAAGAGACTATATGGCCTGAAAGTGACGGAACTAAGAGCAGAACTGGAAGATCGTGAGTTGGAAACGTCCGGTAAGAAAAGTGAATTAGTAGAAAGACTTAAAGTGGCACTGGAAAATGACGGCTTGTATCCAGAAACAGTTTTATTTAATGACGAAGCTTCCACCTTATTCTCGTCAATTTCTGTAATGGAAAAGAAGATTTCAACTAATGTGAAGAACGATATTTATGCCATGGAAGAGAAGATTTCAACTAATGTGAAAAAGGATATTTCTGCTATGAAGCATGACATTTATGCTAATATGGAATAGAAGATTTCTGCTATGAAGAACGATACATCTGCCGATATCTTATTAATGAAGAACGACATTGCCACTAACATTGAAAATGAAATTTCGTCTCTAAAATCTGAAATCGAGAATAAGATGTCAACGATGGATGAGAAAAACGAGAATAAGATGACAACGATGGACGAGAAAATCAATTAGTTAGAAAGAAAGATGACAGATATAAGAACTCAAGACACGCCAGCGGAAGAAAAGAAGACCAAGCAAACAAAACTTTGCAATCCAGAAATACCCCCTAAGTTAGAAGACATTGGTAGTTTTACCCGAGTCAAGGCCCCAACGTTCCATGGAACAATGTCGTGGACCAATTATGTGAAACAGTTTGAAGCAACCGCTAGAGTGAATAATTGGTCCGATAAGGAGAAGACAGTGTACTTAACTATCGCGCTTCAGGGAGATGTACTACAGACGATACCACTTGAAGAAACAGATGACTTTGAGCAGCTGAAAAAGAAGCTGGACATGCGATACGGTCACGAACATTTCGATAATTGTTACAGATTCCAGCTGAAGAACCGAAGTCGGACACGTGACGAAACCCTTCAAGAGTATGAACTGGATGTTGCCCGACTAGTTCGATTTGCTTATCCATAAGCACCAGATAATATGATGGAATGTTTAGGCATCCAGGCCTTTATTGATGGCTTATGTGACCACGATATGGAGAAGATGCTTCGATTAGCCCATCCTAAAACATTTGTTGATGCATTGACGGCTGCTCCTGAATATGAAGCAGCCACGATGGCTTCGGGATACAATGAAGGTGGGACCATACAGGAAGAAGGGTACGATGACAGACTTGACCAGACCGTCAACTTGTTGAAAGGAATGGTAGACAAGAAGCCGTAGAAAATCAGGTGATGTAATTGTGGCGACCTAGAGCATGCACGTAGTTCGTGTAAGCGTCCTACGACTCCTGCAAATCAAGATCCTCTTAAATGTAAAGCAGCCACGAAGGGCTCGCGGTACGACAAAGATAGGACCATGCAGGAAGATGATAACGATGACAAACTTCACCAAATCGTTAACTTGTTGAAAGGTGTGGCAGGCAAGAAACCGAAGACGATCAAATGCCGGAAGTGTGGCAAGCTAGAGCACGTACGCAGTCTGTCTAAGCGCCCCAAGACTCCTGCAACCCAAGAACTTCAGTCGCAGGGGAAATCAGACAGGGGTGAACATCCAGCTGATGAGAATCACCGGAAAGCCAACTCTTTGCCTAGACGGTCATGCCCTGTAGACTACTCTCAATGCAACAAGTCGAAATCTAAGGAAATTGCAGTTTCAAGACATTTTCGATGTTGAAGTGGAGAGTAAAATAATCAGTTTTGCCGATGATACTGCTGTTATGTACAGCTGTGACGCATGCGAGTGCTTAAAAATAAAAATAGAGTCAGATTTTCCAAAAATTATCGATTGGTTCAGACATAAAAAGCTAACAATTACTTTTGACAAAACTTATTTCATGCCATTCAGTAGTTATAAAAATTCCTTGCCACCTTACACTGAAATTGAAATTGAAAGTTTACAAAATATTAATATAAAATCCACCCATGAAATAAAATACCGAGGTATAAAAATTGATTCTCACTTAAAATGGGATGCACATGTTGGAGACATTGCGAGGTGTTTAACGATTACTACTTTCAAAGTTTAAATATTTGAAATCAATTCTAGACATTAGCCAACTAAAAATAATTTATTACTCACTCGTAGAGTCAAGATTGAGTTACGGAATTCTTGGATGGTGTGGTATTTCACAAACACATTTAAAAACTATAGAAGTACTTCAAAAGGAAATTTTTAAAATTATATATAATATAAAAATGGACTATAACTCTGACTTACTATTTTTGGAAAGTAGGGTCATGGATATCAGACAATTATATGTTTACTCTATTATATTGAACATCTATGAAAATAAAAAAACCTTACGAAATATAGAACAAAACTACTCTACTAGGTTAAAAAATGAAAATTATGCAGCTACCAATATAAATACGAAAACAATTGGACAAAGGAATATTCTATATCTATCTGCCAAGATCTTCAATTTTATTTGCCCAATATGTATAAAATTTATATAACAACTATTAATTCCTTGAACATGATTAAAAGATTTCTTAAAAAATTTGTCCTGGATTCAAACAGGCAAGAGCTTCTTGCTATAATAGACCAAAAAAATTATTAATAAAATAATCATTGATAATGGGGGAAACCTTAAAATTAGTATATAGTCAAACTTACCTCTCCACCACTCAGACGTTTCATTATTATTTTACTGCCCTTCCTTTAATCTGTGATTGCTTTTTTTCAGGATTGTATAGGTTTATTTTCATGTTTTTATAAAAAAAATTCATAAACACTTATTCAACTGCTTGTGCACGACCATATCGGTTTTAACGAGCTGGAATACAGTCACTGTTTAATATGTTCATATTATCTTCAACCCTACATATACTCTTACAATCTAGGGAATTTGAAAAGTAATTTTTGTGAATTATGTTATGAAGAAAATATTATTGTTAAAATGTTATTATATAGTAGGGTGCTCTTTTTATCATATTTACAAATGATTTTTAATGTGATATGTACAAAAATATTTTTTTCCGTGCCTTTCAGTTCACATTGAGAGAAAAAATTATTTTCACAATTTTATTTATTATAATCTTATTGCTAATTGTTTTGTTTGTGAAGTAGTAGGTTCTTCTTCTGTATCATCCGTAAGTGATTTTGATATGACATCTATATATCTACTGGTGATCTTTGCTAATACCGGAAGAAACTTTATTTTTGCGGTTTTATTCATTACAATCTATGTTATTTAATGTGGTTACAACCCACGCACAGGTTCATCCTTCTGTGGGAATTATTTATTTATTTATCTATATTTATTTATTGTTAATAAAAATCATTGTATAATTCAAATTGAGTGGTGGATAAATATTATTATTATTATTATTATTATTATTATTATTATTATTATTATCATTCCATCTACCTCCAAGAGGCGTGCGGTTTTAATATGCTAGAGAGGAAACAATTCAGTTTGTCTCTGCTAGCTTAGAAATTTCCTGACTATATGGCATGTTTGCAGTAAGACTGCTCTTTGTCCGATGTCCACTATGTTATGTGGCAACTCTAATTCTCCTAAATTTTTGGAAAGCTGGTCACTGACAATCCCTTCCACCGAAAACACTAAGGGGATTATTTTCACTGTATTTAGTTTCCAAGTGTTCTTGACTTCATAGGAGAGATTTTCATATTTGGTACACTTTTCTGTCTCGGTCTTCCTGATGTTGTGACTGAGAGGTACAGCAATGTCGATGATAATTCCTGTTTTTTTATCTTTATGAATCAACACGATATCTGGCCTATTATAATCCACAGTGCGATCAGTTTGCATCGGTCTATCCCAGTAAAGCACCACGTCATGATTTTCTATAACTGGTAGGGGGTTGTACTTGTAGTACGGAGGAGGCATCACGTCAAAAAGTTTATGCTTAATTCCTAATTGCTGATGGACAAGTTTAGCTACTTGATTGTGCCTTCCTAAGTAGGAAGATTCTGCAAGAGCTGTACAGCCAGCGGTAATATGCTCGATGGTCTCACCAACCATCCCGCACTTTTGACATTTGTCGGTTACATCTAACTTAAGACAGTGCTTTTCATAATTTCTCGTTCTTATGACTCTATCTTGAATAGCAATAATGAAACCTTCCGTTTCTGGGTAAAGTTCTTTTCTAGTAAGCCACTTAAAAGACGATTTTTTATCCGTACCAGGAGCTGTTGTAAGTTTAGGATACCTTGCGTGGATAGTTCTCCTATTCCATTCTGCTATTCTATCTGTAGTTGATCGATCTTCCAGTACCAGGTTATGAGCACTTAAGTTTAGTGGCGTATACCCTTTATCCTGTTGTGCAACCAACTTCATCAGATCGCTCCTTTGATTCATCAGTCGATGCCTCATACTCATTTCTTGGCGCACACATAAGTTTCTAATATTAAGTAGTCCTCTACCTCCTTCTCTTCTTGGAATATACAGCCTTTCAACAGATGAGTTGGGATGCAAACATCTAAATTTCTCTAGAATTCTACGGGTCGTGCGATCCAGTTCCTCCAAGTCAGTGTTGGACCATTTGACTATTCCAAATGAATAGTTTAGAGCTGGCACTGCCCATGAATTTATAGCAGCGATCAAGTTTCCCCCACTTAGTTTTGTGTTCAAGAGAGTCGTGAGTCTCTTTCTTATTATTATTATTATTACTACTATTATTATTATTATTACTATTATTATTATTATCCAGTATAACACAGCGCATTTGCTGGGTCTAATGTATATAAACTAGTTGTCCTCCCGACATCTGAGGTTTATAATACTTTCCGTATAATATGTGCTGTTCCGTTTAAAGCAGTTTGCTGTAAGACTGCTGCATCTGGTTCTTCTGGTATCATTGAAATGTACTTCACATGATTGGTCGTTATTGTCCGGAGAGCTCCTATCACTACTGGAATTACTTCTACTTTTGTGTGCCACATTCTTGAAATTTCGATTGCTAAGTTTTTGTATTTAAGCAATTTCTCGGCTTCCTTTGAGAATGTATTATTGTCGCATGGTACAGCTACGTCTATTACTTTGCATACAGAGTCGTTGTTGTTCCTTATCACGATGTCTGGCTTGTTCGCAGGTATTGTTCTATCAGTTTGAATTTGTTGATCATAGAGTATTGTAACGCCGTCTTTACTAATAACATCTTGTGGTTTGTGGTTGTACCATTTTGTGTCACATTCTATTCCAAAGTTATTACAGATCTTCCAGTGCAGATACCTGCAGATGTTATTGTGCCTCTCTAGATACTCTCGTTTTGCCAGTTCTGGGCATCCTGACATTATGTGGATAATATGTTCTTCGCCCTCATTACATAATCGACATTTAATCTCTGTATTCAATTTGAGAATATGTTTTTCATAGTAGCGAGTTCTTATGGCTTGGTCCTGTGCTGCAGTTATAAGAGCTTCAGTCTCACCTTTCAGTGTTCCCTTCCTTAGCCAGTCTAAATTTCCTTTTATGTTGATATTTGACTTTTGTGGGCTTTGGGGAAATTGTCCGTGAAGGGGTTTTCTGGTCTATGTTTCTTTCAGTTTTTCGACTATTCTTGTTTTTATTATGTTTTTTTGGAGGTTCGTTGTGTTTTGTTGCTCATGTGTTATATTCAGCTCCTCTTTAATACGTTGGACTTTGTATTCTATTGTTTTAGTTGGCTGAATTTGTTTCTGGATGGTTCTTATCATTTCAGCTATCTTGTTGTTATTTGAGTAAATATAGTTGTAAAGTGCTATATGTGCCATATTGTATACCGATTCGATTTCTCTAAGTCCCCTTCCACCTTCGCGTCTTGGTACATATATTCTGTGCACATCCGCTTTTGGGTGAAAAAGTTCATTTGTCGTTAATAGTTTCCTGGACATTGTATCTATTTTCTTTATTTTGCTGGTGGTCCACTCTACCAATCCGAAGCTATATTCTAAGACAGGTATAGGTAGAGCACTTATTGCGCTAAGTTTGTTTTTTCCTGTTAATTCCGTTTGTGAAATTTTTCTTATTCTTCGAAGGTATTCTTTATTTAGTTTTTCTTTAATAAGATTGTGTTCAAGTTGTGCTCTTTCGTCCATTCCCAGATATTTATATGTCTTTCCGGGTTCTAAGCTTTGTATTTCAAGGTTTTGATCAATTGTTATGGTGCTAGTCTCTGTCATTTTTCCTCTAGTAAAGGTTGCTGAGGCACATTTGTCTAAACCAAATTCCATTTCAATGTCTTTACTGAATTCATGGACTATTGCCAATAAGCCCTCAAGATCATTTTTGCTTTTGGTGAATAATTTTAAGTCTTCCATGTAAAACATATGAGTGATCATTTCTGAATTTGTTGGTGTATAACCCCTTTTCGAGTTGTTGAGTTCTTGGCTCAGCGGTATTAGACTCATACAAAAGAGCAATGGAGATAACGAATTACCTATTATTATTATTATTATTATTATTATCTTCTTCCTTTCTCAGATATTCTCTGGTTAGTTTAGGAATATATGCGGACGTCAGGTCAAGCATAGTTTCCATTCTGTTTTTATTATTCCCTGTAGTTCTCATTTAAAAATTTTCTAGTTATAGAGCAAGTATCTATTATGACGGACTTCTGTAGTGGTATGTATGTTGTTGGATGAAGTTGTAATTTCTGAATGCTGTCGTGTAGATTTCTTGGTATAACTCCTGTGTTAGATAATATTATGGGTATTATAATCACTCTGTGCTGGTGCCACATGTCTTTAATTTCTTCTGAGAGACGGATGTATTTTTCAATTTTCTCTCCAATTTTGTTTTGTAGATTGTGCGTGTTAGGTATGGAGATTTCTATTAAGTAAGTGGTTTTGTTGTTTTTTGTTATTAGTGTGATGTCCGGTTTGTTCTGCGGTATTGTCTTGTCTGTGATGATTGATCTGTTCCAGTATAGTTTAGCATTGTCGTTTTCTAGTATGTTTTGTGGTGTATATTTGTACGTAGGGGTGATTTCTTCTATAAGGTTGTATTGCTTCGCAAGCTGTTGATGTATGTGTTTCGCTACATTATCATGTCTTCTGGTGTATTCTGTATTTGCTAGTATGTTGCAGCCTCCCGTTATATGGTCAATTGTTTCTATGTGCTGTTTGCATAGTCTACATTTGTCTGTTTGTGTATTTGGGTCCTTTATTATATGTTTGCTGTAGTATCTGGTGTTTATCGTTTGGTCTTGGATTGCGATCATAAACCCCTCTGTCTCACCGAAGATATTCCCCTTTGTGAGCCACATGTTGGATGCCTCTAAGTCTATATGTTGTTGTGCTAGATGTTGTGGATGTTTTCCATGTAGTGTTTTTCCTTTCCAGTTTTCTTTCTTTGTTGCTGGTGTTATTATTCTATCTGTCGGGTTGTATGTATGGCTGGAAAATTTTAGGGGTGTGCCTGATGTTTCAGAGTGTATGATGGCTTTATGGATTTTGCTTGTTTCCCCTCTTTCTACAAAGTATTTTCTCAAGTTGTCTACCTGAGTGTAGTTCATATTTTTAATGTCTATGAAACCTCTTCCCCCTTCTCTTCTGTTAAGTGTAAATCGTTCCACTGCTGAGTGTATATGATGTATTCTGTGTTTGTGACATTGCGATCGGGTTAAGGTGTTTAGGCTTTCGAGATCTGTATCACTCCATTTAATTACTCCCATTGAGTACGTTAGTATTGGTATTGCGTACGTGTTAATTGCTTTGGTTTTATTTCGTGCTGATAGTTCTGTTTTAAGTATGGCTGTTAGTCTGTGTTTGTATTTTTGTTTTAACTCTTCCTTCAGTGTTGTATGCTCTAATCCAATTTGTTGGTTGAATCCTAAATATTTGTAGTAATCAGTACTTTCCATACTTTGTATTATCTGATTGTTGCTGTTCAGAGAGTAGTCTTCTTGCGTGGTTTGTTTTCCCTTGACAATGCTATTTATTTTGCATTTGTCTGTTCCAAACGTCATTTTGATGTCTGAGCTAAATGTTTGAGTAAGAGTGAGTAGGTGGTTGAGTTGATGACCCGATGCTGCTAGTAGTTTGAGGTCGTCCATATAAAATAAGTGAGAAATTTTACATGCATGAAGACTTTTGATGACGTAGCCGTAGTTGGTATCATTTAAGATGTTGGACAGTGGATTTAAGGCGAGGCAAAACCATAATGCACTCAGGGAGTCTCCCTGAAAGATGCCTCGGTTAATTTGTATAGGTTTGGATTCCAGGTTAACTTGTCCTGTCTTGATTGAGAGGGTGGTTTCCCAGTTCTTCATTATTAATTCTAGAAATTTTATTATAATTGGATGTACTTTGTAGATTTTTAATATTTCGATTAGCCAGGAGTGGGGTACACTATCAAAAGCTTTTTGGTAGTCAATGTAGGCAAAGTGGAGAGATCTTTGTTTTATTTTTGCTTGATGGGTTATTTCTGCATCTATAATTAGTTGTTCTTTGCATCCTCTAGATCCTTGACGACAGCCTTTCTGTTCCTCGCTTAATATTTTATTTTTTGTTATATGTTCAGTTAATTTTTGTGTGATGATTGATGTTAGTATCTTATATATAGTAGGTAAACAGGTTATAGGTCGGTATTTACTTGGATCGTTTGTAGCATTGCCTTTTGGTTTCAGATACGTTATACCCTGTGTTAATGTTCGGGGGATTTTATTCGGGTCTGATATATATGTGTTAAATAATTTTGCGAGTTGTGAGTGAGTGGAAGGAAATTTTTTTAACCAGTAATTTGCAATTTTGTCTACCCCTGGGGCTTTCCAGTTGTGTGTTCGAGCTACTGCTCTTGATATATCTTCTGGTGTAATTATTATTCCGGACATTGGTTCGATTGAGTTGAACCTATCTTTTTCTACATGTATCCAATGTGCGTTCTCATTGTGTTTAGCGGGGTGTGACCAGATATTACTCCAGAAATCTTCAATGATATCCACATCGATTTGATCATTTGTTATGTTTTCTTCTTTATTTTCTAGCGTCTGATAGAATTTCTTTTGATTAGTATTGAAGATGTAGTTTTGTTTCCTTCTGTTTGCGCTTTTTTTGTACCTTCCTAATCTTTTCGCTAGTGCTTGTAGTTTTTGCTTCTTTGTGTCAAGTTCGTTCCTTATTTCTTCATCTGATTTCATTTCTATGGCTTTTTTCTTTCTTTGCGACAATTTTCCTTGCGTATATTGCGTTAGTTGTCCAATATGTTTCCTTAGGAATTCTATTTTAGTTTGAAGTCTCCGTTGCCAGGCTGGTGTTTTTGGTTGATAGGGCATATTTGTTTCTTTCTGTTTTGTGTGTAGTTGAGTGGTTGTTATTGCCCCTGTGTATATGAGCAATTGTATTTCTTCCATACTTGTATCGGTAGTTATGTTTTGTTTAATTATATTATTTATGTGGTCGACTGTTGTTTTTGTGTGTGCGTTTTCTTGTACTTTTTGTATATATGGTCTGTAGCTCATTCCTGTATCTTTGTATTTTATGTATGTGATATTAAACTCTTCTTCTATTTCTTTTTCTTCTTTTTGTTTTTCATTTAGTGTTGTGATTACTTCTGGCTCATGGATCTCTTCAGCTTGGACAGCTTGACGCTCTTTTATTTGTGTATCATCTGCGTTTATTTCGGTTGCTGTATTACTTTTGCTAGTCTCTTGCGCTTCAGTGATGTCTGTGACTGTGCGTATGTTGTCTTGTTCGATTGTTTGCTGGGCTTGCTTTTTAATTACTTCTAATTCAAGTTGCGTTATCCTGTTGTTCCTTTTTATTACACGTACTTGATCTGCCAACCGTTGTTCTGTTAAGTCGCCAAGTTCGGGATACTTGCTGGTAAATGCAGCATGTAGCTGAGGTCTATATGCACTTAAGTTTGTTTCTAAAAGAGTTACCTGATAGTAACAGAGCATGAGTTGTCTATTTACATCATCTGTCCATTTCATTCTCTGTCTTTGTTTCCCTCGTAGAGTGGTTGGTGGGAGCATCTCCTGCAAAACATCTCTATTTGGGTTTGGGTTTGGTTCATTTTCCATCGTCGTAGCTGTGTCGGTACCTTTGTGGTCGAGTTGCAGATTCCCGCGCCGTTCTCGACCGTCACGGCGCTCGTCCGAGGCGTTTCTGAAAGTTTTTGGAACCCTCTTACACACTATAGGGTGGTTGGCCCATCTAGCGGTGGTTTCTTCCTCTCGCGTTTGCCTGCCTGTTGCGGATTCGCCATCGGGGGTTGGTTACCCGATCTTGAATCCTCACAGATGGTTTACCAGGGTCTACCGACGTGGAGGTGCGAGCAGAAATTGGTAGGAGAGGCTGTGAGAGACGCTTCACTACCCTTTAGACCCCTTATTATTATTATTATTATTATTATTATTATTATTATTATTATTATTATTATTATTATTATTATTATTATTATTATTATTATTATTATTATTATTATTTCTATATTTTTTTCCTCTCGCCTTACTATAGATTTGGCGGTAAAATGGGTGAATACAGTTCTCAACTAGAGATCAAAGTTATTCACCCTAGCACCTTTCTTATTATGTGAGCAGTTCCCATGAGTGCAATTTTTTGCACTTCATACATGGATGGTTTACCTGGGATCATCTCTAAGTATGTTTTCAAACTATCCCGCATCATTCCCAATGCTCCTACAATAACGGGTACCACTTTAGTTTTTGTATCCCACATCCGACTTATCTCGATTTCTAGATCTTTATACTTGCTTATTTTTTCGTTTTCTTTGTTCACTATATTGCTATCATCTGGGACAGATATTTCGATCAAAAGACATGTATTTATGTTCTTATCATATAGTACTATGTCCGGTCTATTTGCCAGGATTGTTCTATCAGTAATTACAGCCATATCCCATATAACATCGATGTTGTTGTTGCTTACGACTTTTTCTGGGACATGATTATAATACTTTTCTGCTACACGCAATCCTATTGCGTTGCATATAGACCAATGGATGAATGAAGCAACCTTATTATGTCTGTTAGTGAATTCTGTTGGGGCAAAACTCGTAGATCCGGCTATTAAGTGGCTAATGTGTTCATTTGATTTGCCACGGAGCTTACATTTACTGTCTACCGATTGTTTCAATATGTTCTTTTGATAGTATCTAGTAGCTAGTACCTGATCTTGAGCTGCAATAATGAGACCTTCAGTTTCTCCTTTAAGTCCAGAACTACCTAACCAGGCTACACTTCCCATCTTATTAACTGTTGGTTTGCTTAGATTCCTGAAAAATTGTCCATGTAGTGGCTTTTGTTGTGATGTCTGGATCTTGTGCCTTTCAATTACGTCCTTAATCGCATTTGCATTCCTCAGAGCATTATCTGTTATAAGATACTTTTCTCTTATTTGTGCTGACTCTTTTTGGATGGAATATTTTGACTTGTCCGAATCGTATATTTTAATTGCTTTGCAGAATTTATCGTGTTCGGTATCAATATAATCGCCTAGACCTATAACAGCCTGTTCATAAGCTGCGTCCAACTCGATTAAGCCTCGTCCGCCGTTTCGCCTTTTAATGTATAGTCTGGCAACATCTGCTTTAGGGTGATGCATACTCCCCATTGTGAGAAGTTTCCTCGTTTTCCTGTCAATCTTCTCTATTTCTGATGGTAGCCAGTCGACAATACCAAAGCTATATGTGACCACTGGAACTGCGAGGGTATTAATGGCTATGATTTTGTTCTTCGAATTTAGTTCGGTACTTTGGATTTGGCGGATACGGCGATAATATTCTGCTGATACCATAGTTTTCATTTTAGTGTTGTCTATGCCGTCCCTTTCTTCGACGTCGAGATATTTATAAGATTCGTCCATCTCCAGGTTTCTTATTGAGGTTCCGTTATCAAGTTGAATGTTGTGACTTTTGACTAGTTTGCCTCTTTTGTAAATAGCTGTCGCACATTTGTCTAATCCAAACTCCATATTGATATCGTTACTAAATCCTTTCACGACAGTCAGTGCTCGATGTAGTTGAGTCTCATTTCTACTGAATAATTTCAGGTCATCCATATAAAACAAGTGATTGATTTTAATATTCTTCCCAATGTCAAATCCAATATTTTCTCTGTTCAGGGTATTGGTTAGTGGGATAAGTGTCAAGCAGAAAAACAAAGGTGATAAAGAGTCCCCTTGAAATATTCCTCTTTTGATAGATATAAGTTCTGTTTCAATGTTTCCTTTGTTATGGATCAGCGTCATTTTTATTTTCCAGGTCTGCATTGACTCTCACGAATCTGCAGATTATTGGATTTATTTTATATATGTCTAACACAGTGGCTATCCACGAATGTGGGACGGAGTCAAATGCCTTTTTATAGTCAATCCACGCTAGACCTAGATTTCTTTTGCTTTTTTTGTAATTGAGATTACCATCTTACTCATGAGTAGTTGGTCTTTGCATCCTCTAGTGGCTCTTCGACATCCTTTTTGTTCCGCTGGGAATATTTCTTTGTTAACAATATGTGAATATATACGATTTGTCACTGCACTTGTAATAATTTTATACATGGTAGGTAAACATGTAATTGGTCGATAATTTTTTGGGTCCTTGGTATCTTTACCCTTAGGGAGGAGGTATGTATGTCCCTGTGTTAACCATCGTGGCATATTTTTAGGGTCTATAAACGTTGAGTTAATGGCATTTGTGAGTATTATTATTATTATTATTATTATTTTTATTATTATTATTATTATTATTATTATTACTATTATTATTATTATTTTCCTTTTTGTGTCACCGGATTTACACCCGGCGTGTTTCAACGACAGTCGGCCTCAACAGCAAGACTTTCGTTGGGTGTCACTATTCTAGAAATGACCTAACAATGTTTGTCGCATCCAGGATTACAGATTTTTGCATTAATCGGTAGGTTGACTCAGGAATATCAATGTCTTTGAGAGAAGTACTCAGTTTCTTGGGAATTAGCCCCATACAGGATAAAACAACTGGAATGATCTTGACTTCTTTAAGATTCCACAATTCTTTTATTTCGGTCCTTAGCTCGGCGTATTTGCTTAGTTTTTCATTGTATTTGCTTTCTGTGTTAGAATTATTTGGGATCGATATATCAATAAGCAGAGCTTGCTTGGATTGTTTATTAATGACTGTGATGTCCGGCCTGTTGTGTCGTACTGTTACGTCCGTCATGATAGTTTTATCCCAGTAGATCTTAACATACTGATTTTCGATAACTGGAGGGGGCTTATATTTGTAATATGGCTCGTTGTTTTGTGGATCAAGGTTAAGTTTTTTCAGTACTTCTAGGTATACTACTGTGGCAACTTTGTTGTGTCGTTCTAGATATTTAGTTTCAGCTATGCTTTGGCAACTAGAAAGAATGTGTTCAATCGTTTCTTGACTTCTGTTGCACTTTCTGCACCTATCTGTTGGTATTTCTTCCTTCAAGATATACTTTTGGTAATTCCTCGTTTTTATAACCTGATCTTGTATACCAACCATAAAACCTTCAGTTTCTGGGAACAGCGTTCCAGTTTTAAGCCATTCAACCGATTTAGCTTGATCTATCGTGTCTTTCTGTAAATCATTAATGAATCTTCCGTGCAATTCTTTTTAACGCCAATTTCTAATTTTATCTTCCTTATTTCGTGTATTAAAGGGCGTAAAGTTTTCCATGCTTAGGTTTAAAGGTGTATAACCCGTATCTGTTTTCACTATGGCTTTATGAAGTTGACTATTTTGGTGACGGAAAAAACTCCTCAAGCCTGCAATTTGCTGAGTGCAAGCTTCCACAACATCTTTTATTCCTCTACCTCCTTTTTCTCTAGGTAAATTTACCCTTTCGACGGACGCTTTTGGATGGTGTTTTCTATGTTTTGTTAGCTCGGTTCTAATCTTTCTGTTTACTGCTTCCAGGTCCGTTTGAGTCCATTTAATTATTCCGAAGGAGTACTGAAGAGCGGATATGGCGTAGCTATTTATGGCCGTGGTAAGGTTTCTTGAATTTAGTTTACTTTTTAAGAGGTTGTAAAGGCGTTTTTCGAATTCGGTGGTTAATATGGCTTTTATTTTTTATGTTCTATTTTGTGTGTCTGAAGGATTCCTAAGTACTTGTAGGGTTTGTCTGTCATGGCTTCAATATATTTGCCTGGCTCTAGTTCTATAGGTTCTCCTTCTTTCAGCTTTCCCTTTTCAACCGATACAGTTTGGCATTTTTCCATACCAAACGACATTCCGACATCTGTGCTCCACTGGTGCATGAGTTTTAAGTTGGATTCTAGGTGTTTTTTGCACGCGGCATATAGTTTCAGATCATCCATAAAGAATAGATGACTTATGGTTGTTGAGTTTCGATCCGCTCTAACAGTTGCTCCATATCCTGTGTGGCTTAGGCCACGTGATAATGGGTTTAAACACAAGCAGAACCATAGAGCGGAAAGTGTATCTCCTTGAAAGATTCCTCTTTTAATACTGATAGATTCAGTTTCTAGTTCTGTGTGATTTAGGTTAATTTTGAGTTTTGTTTTCCAATTACTCATAGTACTTTTTAGAAACCTAACCACCACAGGGTGTATATTGTAAATTTCTAAAGTTTTTATTAACCAACTGTGGGGCACTGAGTCGAAAGCTTTCCGATAGTCTATATAAGCCATGTATAGATTTCTGTTCTTCTTTCTGATTTGTTCCAATATCACATTATCGATTGTTATTTGTTCCTTGCAGCCCATATATTTTCTTTTGCACCCTTTCTGCTCCTCAGTTAGAATATCATTAGTTTCTAGGTATGCGTACAGTTTATCACATAGTGCTGCAGTGAAGATTTTGTACATTGTAGGAAGGCACGTGATGGGTCTATATTGAGAAGGATCTTGGGTTTGATCAGATTTTGGAAGAAGATAAGTTACACCATTTGTAAGGAAGTCTGGTAGTTGGTCATGGTTTCTTAGAGCGATATTAAATTGATTGGTCAGGTGATGATGGGTAGCCGTAAGTTTTTTGTACCAGAAATTTTGGATACCGTCGTTCCCTGGTGCTTTCCAGTTGGCCAAGTTTTTTATTACCTTTTTTAGATCTTGTAATGTAAATATTATTTCTTGCATATGTAGATGGTTGTTGTTCTGAATTTCTGTTTTGATCCAAGGTGTATTTTCCTGGTGTTCGATTTCCTTCGACCACATTCCTTCCCAAAATGTCTGTAAATCCTCCTTCTTTGGCGGTTGTCCTTTAGAACCAGGTTGTTTGTTAAACGATCTATAGGAGCCCTTCTGATTTTTTGAAAAGAAGTTGTTTTGGATTTTGCGTTGGTAGCTCTCCTGATATCTTTTTAATCTTTTAGACGCAACTGCAAGTTTTTGTTTCCAGGTATCTAAGGTATCATCTATAATTGTTTTTATTTCATTTGTTGTTTTTCCTTCCAGCTGTTGTTTAATCTGGACCGGGATTTTATTTAGCAGCTTTTTGGATTTTTGCCCATTTGCTATTTGTTGAATTCTACCAATTTCTTTTCTCAAATTCTCGATTTTGGTACTAAGTCTTTGTTCCCATCTCGGTTTTTGAGGTGTACGTGTCTTAGGTGCTTTTAGTATTTTTTGTTTGTTGACTTTGATTGTTGCTAAAGCTGCGCAATACACGTGAAGATGTATTTCCTCGAGGTTCATATCTGCATCCAATTGACTTTCCAGAATTTGATTAGCAATTCCTAAGAGAGAGTGTGTGTTTGGAGTATAAATGAGTTTTGGTAGCGCCGGCCTGCTGGCAGGGTCGGATCCTCTGAATTCAGTAAGATGTTGTTGGTAGTTTTCTTCCCATAATGTTTGACGGTTGATTACTGAGGGTCGAAGACTTAATAGTGGTAGGTCAGCTTCAGATCCTCTACTTTCTTGTTCCTGAGTCTCTGGGGTTTCATTTATAGGCTGTTGATTAATCTCCCTCTCCACCTCTGCCCTTATTTGTTCGATTGCAGGTAGAGGTATTAGGTTATTTCTTATGATAGCTCTACGTTGATCTGCTATTCGTTGTTCTGAGAGGTGATTTAGGTGTGGCATTTTCTCAATGAAGTGATTATGCAGTCGCATGCGGTACATCGTCATATCAGTCTCCAGAGCCGTAACTGTGAAAAACGAACGTATTACTTGTTTGTTGGTTACATTGTCCCATTTCATACGTCGTCTTTCTGATTGTGCCTGATTTGGTTCAGTGGGTGCGACAGGCTGTCGCACAATACGTCTCCGAGGCGCCGTAGGTTCAAGCGGTTGATGGGGTACATTTCGATGAGCGGTGCCCCCACCATTCTCATCTACATGCTGGACATCCTGACGGTTCCGATTGGAAGGACCAGCATCTAATCTTTCCCCGCCCGAGTAACGATTTCTTCGTGTGTTGAAAGCACTTTTTTTTCACACCATACGGGATGCTACCCCGCGTGGTGGTGGTTCTCCCTCTCGCGTTAGCCTATCTGCTGCAGATCTGCCACCGGGGATGGTTACCCGATCCCGAATCTCCAGAGATAGTTACCGGGGCTACCAACGTGGAGGTGCGAGCAGGAATTGGTAGGAGAGGCTATAAGAGACGCTTCACTATCATTTTAACCCCTTATTACTATTATTATTAGTATTATTATTATTATTACTATTATTATTATTATTATTATTACTCAAGGCATATTGGGCTCAGTGGGAACCCCTTATCCTGGAAGAAGGACTGTTGAAAAGAGTCCTTAAAAACGATGATGGTTCCGAGATGAGGAGACAGCTAGTTATCCCTAGAACGAGAGTAGCTGATGTACTGAAGAAGTTACACGACAGTTCATCGGGAGGTCATCGGGGAGTGAAGAAAATCCTTCAGCGAGTCCGTGAAAGGGTTTATAGGATGAACAGCTCCGACGATGTGAAGGACTGGTATAAGAAATCTACGACTTGTGCTACGAGTAATGGACCACATCGCAAGAGAAAGGCACCTATGAAACAGTATAATGTTGGTAAAGGAGCAATGCCGGTACGGCCTCATTCCTTATATAAAATAACATGGGAAATCCCCAAGGTCCATCGTGGTAATTTTTGACTCAATTCGATCTGCACATGCGTCAACCATGAGGCGGCCGTCTTGTGCGCAGCCACCTTATTGATGACGTACGTCACGTGTAACGTCAAACTTCACTGGTAACGTCTTACGTCACGTGTAACGTCCTACGAAACTGCTTCGCCGAAAGTAAAGTAATGTGGTTTTCTTACCTATATGACGTTTGGCGGTACACGTCACGTCTAATGTCAAACGTCACGTATAACGTATCAACTGCCTGAGAAGGGGTGACGCCATCAGGAAGATAGATGCGCACAAGATTGCTGACAGCCGCCTCATGATTGACGCATGCGCAGATCGAATTCCAGATATTAATTTGCAACTACAACCCCCATTATCAGTATCCGAAGACGGTGCCCTGTTATTTCCATAAGGTCGGAAAGTGTAGAAATGGGGTCATTTGCCGATTCAAACATCCAGTCTCGGCTACACAAAAGTTCCAGGAGGAACTTCCATTTAAGGAGGAGGTAATTTTACGAAATAGTACACTAGTCCCTGAACCCGACTCTGTCTAAGCCATGTATGAAAGTTAAAATTTTGACGGATGCGAAGGGATTTCTTAGAACTGTTAACGATCTTTTTTGTGACTATCTTATCTAGACATAGTTTTTGCGACCAGTCTTATCTAGAACATTTCAGGGAGCCGATTGTTTTTGTGTAAGCCGCAATCTAGAATTATCTAGTAAACATGCATTAATATATAATGGACAGACCAGCGGGAGAAGTCAGTTGATAAAGTGATCTCGTGAAATAAACAAGTGATCAAGTAAATATTAGTGATGTGTTTATATAAATTAGTTTAAGTACATATACTGTGTATATAATATAACTTATTGAATAGTTTAGTGAATAAATAAATTAAGTGAGTAAACCTATCGTGTGTATGAATTTATACCACCCGTCAGATAAACAGTTTTAAATAAATAAGAAAAACATTACAATTGTAAGAACACATGGATAATGCCGCCAGCAAGGAGCCATGACATGAACACAAGATGTGCACAACATGATGGAAAAATGGCCAGAACATCGGCATCGATTTATATTTTTTCAAAATGTTTTTAAAGGACATGATAGTTGTTAGTAAAGAATATTAAAAAAAAACAGCTGTGTTGGACATTAAAACCCCAGTATCACTGGATCATTCATTCGATATAGTACTTTTAAGAGTTTGCTGTTGGTTCAAATTACTTTATTTGACACTTTTTGATTTCAGAAACGCTTACAATAGAGTGTTCTCGTGAATAAATTACGAAGGGTGGACAATTGTCAAAATACATTAAAAAATAAACGGTTTTAAAGATTAAAACTAACTTTTCTGCATCTGTGGCCCTGAACAATATTCTATCATAAAATTGTTACTTATATACACTTCAGGGGATGTATCGTGCTAACAAACCAAAATTTGTACAAAAATCACAAAAAATGTAGTATATCTGGATTTATAGGACCCGCTGTACTCGCTCTAGTCAACTGAAAATCAATAAGGTACATCTGTGAGGTACCTTGAACAATATTCAATCATAAAATTGATCAATCGTATACTCTTTGGAGGCTGTATCGTGCTAACAAACTGAATCTTCTCCAAAAATTACAAAAATATCGTACTTAAAGTACTGTAGCACCTGTTGTATTGGCTCTGGTGAGCTGAAAATCAATAGGGTTCATCTGTGACATGTTCTTAACAATATTCAATCATGAAATTTGTGACTTATTGCACTCCAGAGGCTGTATCCTGCTAACAAGACATGTAAGAAAAAGTGGCCGACGACGACATACACACAGGATTTTTTGTCTAAAAACCGTTTTTTCGTGTTGTTGTTGATGGAAAACATAAAAATAACTCAAAATTCCAACTTTTTTTGGGGTAAACCAATACTTTTCTCGCATATTAGATAGGTTGGGCGGAAAAGTAATATCTCAAAACAACAAAAATGTGAAAAAATGTATAAATATTATAAACAATTTGATGAAAATTCTAAACAAATGGGACAAACGCAGTGATATACACATTACCCTATACAAATCTGAACTGGAAAATTGTGTTTAACGATGCGAAATACTCTTCTCTATTTAATAATAAAAACAATGAACATGTAATAGGATATTAAAACACTTTGCCCTCATAAACCTACCACCTAACTTTTGTACCACCCATGTTCAACCCCCATGTTATCCTTAGGTGGTCGTATTATGTCTGACCTTTGAACTTTTACTGATTAAATTCAACCTACTCTGGAATATTCGTTTGAGATTGTCGTGTTTTTTTATAGTCTACTTCACAAGTTGAAAACGGTGGAAAATACACTCAGTGACATAGAAACCCGAACACTCAGTAAATACTGAATTATTTAACATGAAGTTTGGAGTTTGAAAATTACTCAATCGAATTTTAAAAATAATTATTTTACAGTACACTATTAAAAATTATTTTGTTAGAGTAGAACCATACTTGGAATTTTTTGTTGTTGTTGAGCTATTTTTATGTATAATGGTAGATATATTTTTCTTTCAAATTCTCTGACACATAAATTGTAAATAAATATGAGTTCACTTTCATAAATTGTTGACCACACATGTAGCCACGCATTTTTCACCCGATCACCAAATGTTATACCAGTCATTGACACGCAACAAAATACCATGCATTATTTCGAAAATATTGAAAAAAAAACTCTACTGTATCTTTTGTTACAATAACGGCTTTCTTCAAAAATATATAATACCTTCAAAAATATTCATGCGATATTTTAAATTGTATTTTTCTATGGTGTTATATACAAAATGGATTAAACCACATATTCTGGTCTTATACACCACCTCCTTAAAACATTTAAAGTGCAAGGTATAATATTATTGAATTCTCTCCACAATCGGTCAAAATTTTTATTTTTAATTTCATCGTTCAGTATGGATCTTCATCAAGTAAAAGCTTCATCTATTCAATTTTTGAAGACAGCTGATATCAGGCTATATGGTATTTTAAATTACTTTTAAAAAGTGCAGTGGGTACGCAAAATTTGTGGTTCTTCGGGTAGTGTTCCAGAAATCATGTATACTCTAGATACACGAAATTAAATACATACAACAAGAGCAGTCCAGCCAACACAGCAAGTTTCTATGACGAAGAAAAATGATTAAAAGAAGAAAAGAACATTCAGTATAGTAAGAGACATATTTTTAGTATTTATGTTAAGGTAAATCATTCACAACTATCACATATACTACACCCCATAGAGTTTGACATTTTAGATAGGGACATAAGAGATAAAATTTAAGTAATAATTCACAAAAAGTACCAAGGACAAACGTAAATTAATTATTAACCAACAAAACAGTATCAAAAAACCCACAAACCAAATTCTCAGAAATTTTTTGATAAATTCGTCAATCTTTCAAATAAAATTGTTTCAGATGAAGAAGTTCAATCATTACTAAAAAGGTTTTAAACATAATATTCAACCCACATGTTCATTTGATAACTTCAACAAACTAGGTATGGAAACAGAAATTAACTTGTATAATTTTCCAAATAATTCTAATCTAAAGCATAAAGCATCAGAAATTATTAAAAAAAGAAGTTGTACAGTTTAACAAACGTAACTTTGAATTATCAGTCGCCAAATCAATTCAACAAATATCAAAGTCAAATAGTCTTATTTTCACAAAAGCAAATGAAGGAAATACGTTAATAGCATTACCTAAAGAAGATTATCTATTAAAAACCAACATTTTTATTCAGGCAAGCAATTTTGAGACCCTTAAAAATGACCAAACTAATAAATTTCAGAAACAAATAAAATTAGCAGTAGATAACGCCAAATCAACAATTAACGATAAAGAAAAATATAAATTATTTTTACCCAATCTTAAACACCCTGAACTTTATTCATTAATTATCCTCCATAAAGAAGGGTACCCAATCAGACCAGTTGTTTCTTATTTCACAGCACCTTCATTCAAAATTTCAAAGATTCTCATAGATGTCATTTCTAAATATTGTTCATTCAAACCTTGATTTTCCGTTAAAAAATCAACGGATTTAATTATTAATATTCAAGATATAATACTACCCCATCATTCTCAATACATATCGTTCGATGCAACAAATCTCATCCCTAGTATACCTCCTAAAGAAACTATAACTCTTGTTCATAACTTGCTCACATACAATAATGTTGATCCTATAATTCACTCTGATATCATTACTTTATTAAAAGTGTGTTTGAATCAAAATTATTTTCATTTCAATGGAGAGGTTTATAGCAGTAAAGACGGTTTGATTATGGGCAACCCCCTCAGCGCCCTACTAGCCGATATTTTAATGGATGATATAGAAAAAATAATTCATGAACACCCCCTTAGTAAAAAATTTATGTACTGGCACCGATATGTGGACGACATTTTAGCTATCTTCATCGGTACAAATAGACAATTAGACAGCTTCATTACTTACATAAACTCAATTCACAATTATATCAAATTTACTGTACAGTTTCAACAGAATAAGTCTATAAACTTTTTAGACCTTACAATTTCAAATATAAATAATAAACATGATTTTTCTATATTTTATAAACCATCACATACAGATATTACAATTCATAATAGTTCTGTCCACCCATTCAGTCATAAACTAGCAGCTTTCAATAGTACGATATACAGACTATTAACAGTTCCATTAAATACTAACAATTATAACAAAGAATTGAATATCATAAAACAAATAGCAGTTAATTAACAATATCATAAATAAAAAGATAAGAAAACAGACTTTATAACAAGTATTCCTTTCTAATAAAAATAATAATAAACAATTTAAAAGCTTAACGTACTTTGGAACACCATCCTTAAAAATTAAATCATTTTTAGAAACTTTAGACATGAATATTTGCTTTAAAACTGATTACAATTTTTCCAAACTCTTTAAAAATAATAAATCTAAATCTTCAAAATTAACCAAATCAGGAGTTTATAAATTAAAATGTGGTAATGACAACTGTGATAAAATTTATATCGGTAGAACTTTTAGAAATTTTAAAACTAGAATTTCGGAACAAAAACGTAGCTATGACAAGTGAAAATTAGATTCTAACTATTCAAATCATTTATTAGAAAACTAACACATTTTCGACCCTAATTTTGAAATTTCACATGTAGTCGGTTAATCCTTTAGTTTAAATTTATTAGAGCCTCTTGAGATAAACAAAAATAAATAATCAGTTAACGATCAAATAGATATCAATAACTCTCCTTTATTAAACCTTTTTACCTAGAAGATAGCCTAGGAATGTTTGTAGTGAATGAATTTCTAGGTAATTTCTTTCAATACTTTTGTTAACATTAGTAAATAGAATTCTGTATTTATGCACTGTATATATTAAAACACTTTTAAATTATACCTTCATTCGTTTTGAGAAAGCTACTGTGTTAGTGAAATGCGTCAACCAGTTTAAATTGAACATTATTTCAAATAAATGAAGTTTTACACAAATTATATTGAAATTGACTGTCTCGACCCTTACTTCGTAGAATATGCTCATATTAGTGTTTTTAAATGAAACTCAAGGTCTCTAGTTATTCCACAATATAATACAAGTTATTGAAAATTCTAAAAAATTGACAATTGTTTCGATAAATCAATATCATCGTCATAATGACGATGATATTGATTTATCGAAACAATTGTCAATTTTTTAGAATTTTCAATAACTTGTATTATATTGTGGAATAACTAGAGACCTTGAGTTTCATTTAAAAACACAAATTATATTGTTTTATTTTTGGAGTTATTTTATATTTTAAAAATAAAAACTCGACGGTTAGGATTTAAATTATCGCATTTATTGTCCAAAATGATCTCCATACAATGGTATGTGTCTCCGTCTCACTCCAACCAGTCCACCAGTCCATGTACATCTAAGGACGTCTCGTTGTCGAGCCCACTTCCGTCCAAGGACTGAAGTTGAGGAATTGCCGGCTCCATCTTGGGAGTACTCCCATCCTCTCAGGTTGAACCCACCTTCAGCCATAGCCTCTGAGGTAATACGCTTGAACTCATGAACTTTTAGCAGGGCGTTCACACTACAAACAAGGTTTTCGACATAAAAGCTTCTCGTCATTCGTTGAAGCAATTTTATCACACCAGGAGCCGCGTTCTCACTACAGCCTACAAGAAGGGACTGCAGATCACACCAAAAACAACTCTGTTATATCTCATTGTCACAGTTTTCAAGACAACGGGGTTTTCCTGATCAAATGTTGTCCAGAGGAACTTCAAATATTCCCGGTCAGTGGGGTGTATCTCAATTTGTAAGAACGCCTTCTCAATGTCGGCTGATACCCCAACTTTGTGCTTTCTGAAGCCAATCAGAATATCAGGAATGAGCTCAATCATGTTTGGTCCAGAATTCAAACAGTCATTGAGCGATTGCTTCCCTGTCACTCTGGCAGAAGTATCAAAAACTGGCAGTAGAACTTGACTCCTTTACCACTGGTCGATTGTGTAGGTAGTGGCCACTGTAGCTGTCTGACATCTCTTCAATGATGTTCAACTTCATCCAAGTCTTGAAGACCTGGTCACATGCATGGAACGGTTTGTCATCATTAGCCAACTTATTTTTTGTCACAGCAAGACGTTTTTCAGCCAGCCCGCGGTAAGAAGAGACCTCCAATATTATCTCGTTCCCTAGTAGCCTCACCCTGTACCTCCCGTTGCCAAATTCTATCCTGTTTTTGAAATATTTTAGTGTGTTAAATCGGAACTTATCACGTTGACTCTTTTCAATCGGATCCCAGATGCTGACTGCCTCGAACCTCCAAAGGTCACTTTCATCCCCAGATGGTATGGAAACTATTGTATAATGCATGGTGAGTCCCGAATTCACAGTGTTACGCCTTTCTTATTAACTCTGATGAGAGTCTCTCTAAACTGTGTCTCAACTGCTACACTGCTACACTGCTACACCTGATGAACGGATCTTGGGACTTCCAGACCAAACTTTCCCTGCTATATCTGCGCCGATGAGAACGTCTACGGGCCCGGCGGAATCCTTGGTGAATTGGATTTTCAGCTCTTGCAGCCCCTGTTGAATTTCACGGTCAGCAGAAACTTGGGAAATGAAGGCAGCTATACTTCCTTGATCAAGAGTTGTAAATTTAGAAGCATAATTATTTTCCAAGCCTCGGAGGTGTATTTCGTATGTAACATACTGCCACCTCCAACGAGTGAGGACACGAGATTTTCTTCGCAGATGGATGTGTATTCCAACTCTTGGGCAAATTTCCGCAGAATGTCGGAGCTCTGGGAACCGCTATAAACCAGAACTCTCATCTTCCCCTGCCTATCACCATTGTAAAGTATAGCCACAAATGTCTGCAGAAATATTTCTGGACTATCACTCACACTTTGACTTAGTCTTTAAATGGCTGGATTTTGGGCACAATAAATCAATATGGCGACTCCCACGGGCGGGGTGATTCAGTTTAGCACATACAAAACAAGCACGTGATCGCTTCAAAACAGTTTTGTTCCTTCAAGCGACATAAAGGCACGTCTAAGAAAAGACACAACTTTTCTGGATGCTTAGATTGGCCAAGCCAGCAGCTGTGGCACTTCTACCAGCTCGGTTCTGATTGCAGTTGCCACCACTGAGTTGATATCCGATGGTGGGCGTTGCTACTCTCTCCTCAGTTTCAACCCCAGCCTTCAGGAATGCCATAAGCGCATCTATTTCGAACTTCAATGGTGCACCAAGTCCCGTGGTTGAACGCTGCCGAACTTTCAGGATGTCTACAGGAATACATGACTCAATTAGCGGAAATAATAACGCAGTGTACTGGTCAGAGACAATATCAAGCGACTCAAAAGCTCTAACCTGAGTTTTCTAACAGTCGTACAGCTTCATTTCTTGTTTATTCGAAACCAATTGCAATAAATCTTGAACGTAGTGATCAATCAACAAGCCAAAACGATTCTTTATTGCTACCAGCGCTTTTGTATAGTTTTTGGCTGATGGGGGACAGCTTTCTACAAGCGATCTTGCTCTAGACCCAGTAGCTTTCATCAGAGAGATCGCTATCTACGTCAATACTAAAAAACTGTAACCAATAGGCGATCCACTGGGAAATGTCGCTCTTAAACTGTCTCAACTTGAATTTATTCAACCTAATCTTAACCCTCTCATTACTACCCCTTTCACTAGATGCCATCGTGGGTCCAGGTCGTATCAAGGATTCAACTCTACACTTGATGGTGTGATATGTCAGCTTATACAAGTCACAGCTTTCCACGTCAGTCAGTAGGGCTTTATCAAATTCAGCTGGGCCTGAAACTTCTGATTGATCTCAATAAGTTCAAGATATTTACCTTCTAGGAGTTTGAATCGGCTATTCACCTTAAACAGATCGACGTTCACTTCTGAAAAAAGCGGTAACAGCCCGTTGAAAATCTTCGTAAAGGTAGCACTCCATGTTTCGCCGAAGTTGAACACATAATTGTTGACGAAATTCTTCATTGACGAACGGATACTTCAAGGAAGAGCCTCCAACACACACACGATGGTCGATTTCTCACGCACAGGGAGCCGACAGATACTTGCTACACAATGGGTGGTATTAATAAAAATCAGTAGAATACTTACGGTTTCATAAGTTAATACTGAAAAGTATATTATTAAAGTTTAAGTACAAACTGATACTTGAAGTATGTACTGAGAGAGTATAAGTTTGTACTTATGCTGACTAGTTCTTACTTAAATCTATATTAGTAAACGATAGGTTATACTTAACTATATTCTCATACATTTTTAAGTCTGCTTCTTAGTATACTGATAGTTCTTGCTGAAAGTGTATACCTATTTGTTTAAAAAATGTTTGTCGTGCAACGAGCTCCAAAAGTTTATAAAATCAGACGAGAAGATCCTCGTGATCGAGATTATGTGAAATTGTATCGTTGTAACCCCGAAACTGTGGCATGGTTGACAACACATTTTTTTGACATTGATACCGGGGAAACCAGAGGAGGGGCCATAGACAATATTACCAAAAGAAAATCTTTTTGCGATATATTGCTGATCCAGGTAGGTCTTTTACTTTCCTTAGTACACTGGCAAATATTAATATATTATGTTATTATTTAACTTTTTGTTATATTTGGCTTTAGGCTTCCAGATTGGTGTAGCAGAAGATATTGGTGTAAGTCAATCAACGGTATCAAATCGGGTACATCTTGTGAGCCAAAAAATTATTGAAAAATCTCATATTTGGATAAAGTTTCCTCATGTACCCAATAAACACACACACGTGTAATATACGTTTATATGTGGTAGCTGACGTTGATTAAACGTTACTGGTTGAATTTTGCAACGTGACTTTCGGAACCCATATTCAACCAAACGTTGATTCTACGTATAATCAACGTATATGACTCAACTCATCACTATCCACTACCGTTATGATAAGTGTCCACACCGCCATTTTGCATTTTTAGAAGCTTGTGTGTGCACGTGCTTGTTCGAGTGATTATAATTTGGTAAGTACCTTGTAAAGATTTTCTATATAACTGAATTCGGTATTGCACAAACTAAAAATATTTCCTTGTTGAAACTCTTATTCATTCTCAATTTACGGGTAATTAAGGTAGGTAAGTGCTAATCTGTAATGATTAGTACAGTTGACTTCAATAATCTTGTCGGGGTTGTAAGGTATAAACGCTTTTTACAGTGATGCTGAGTACTTATTATCACAGTCCCTCATCGGTAGGTACTCTCATAGTCATAATTTCCAGTCGAACAATGTCTATCCAATTTTAATAGGTTGATATAATCAATCACGTTGAAAATGGGTAGGAGACAAACGTTGAAAACTGGTAGGTACAAATATAGTAGAAAATATGATTAAGTGAAATAGATAGATTTATGAAGATCGAGTATTAGAAGTTTTCCAACTAAGTAGATTGAATAAAAACTTTTTTCATTCATTTTATATCTAGAAGCTTACACTCATTTTTTATAATTCGCGTATAGTACTTTTCATCAAATGACAAGCGCAGCAGCCATGTTGGAAAAGCGGTAGTTTAAAAGTTTCGAACTGTTTTGTGCAATAATGGCTGGAAATGCAATATTATCTCCACAAAAAATCCATTATTGAAACAAAGTATTGATGGGCTGTATTTGTTGACAAATTCAGTTAGAAGGATAGTTGTGAGAGATGAAAATGTGGTTAAAGTGTCATGAACGTTCTCAACAAGGTAAAATAAGTGTGCTATTTGAGAGGTTAGCTGTCATTACAATCTATTATTTGAATAAAATTAGGCGAATAATAATTATTGAATAACTTTACCCTTATTATCCATAATTAATTATTGTTAGCACATATAGAAATTAAAATCTAGGTTGATAATTGAAATTATTGATAATATCTATTAAAATTAAAAAAAATTATGTTCATGACTTTGAATGTATGAACTAGTAACGGAAACACGAAGTATGAGACACGTTCCAAGAAATCGACAAACGATTACCTTCAAAGATTCTGGATATGACTTTGCGTTTCTCTGTACACATTTAAATGTGTTTTCGAATATGAATACTATATTTCCACTCAACATTATAAATTTTCAGGTAACACGATTGAAATCAATTGGCAGAATCTCTCCGGAAGATCACATCAGGAGGATTTTGAGATTTTTGTTAACCAACGAGCTGGCTACCCTTTATAATTGGTAGGGCACTGATAAAACCGCTTCTAGGGATACCCGTGTAATCCAACTAATTTATGGTATGGTGCAGATATTTTGTTTGTCATACAATTGTTATACAATGCATTCCATTTAAAACGAGCCACACTGAATAACTTTGGAGACAATGATTTTCAGATAAAATAAAAAAACACGTTCACAATGATACACAGAGGGACACATTTTTTTATATTCAAACTGATGTAACTTTCACTATAGCACCCCCAGAGCACGTAATCACATTCTTTCAAATGAATCACATTAAATTTTTTTGCATTAGATTCTCTTTGATGAGCAGATTTTTAAAAAGTGCAATACATATGGTTTGAAGCTTTTCATCCCAAATAAATTGTAGATGTTAGCTTCAGGGCATACGTATTGTACTTTTTGAAATCTGCACATCAAGGAGAATCTGATAATATAAATAAATATAGAGTGATCCATTTAAAACAATGTGGTGACATGCTCTGGGAGTGCGATACTGAAAGTTAAATTGAGTGTGAATATGTCAAAATGTGTCCCCCTGTAGTTAAAGTGTTTTAATTTTGCCTAAAAGTTATTGAGCGTGGCTCTTGTTTCGAATGCAATGCACTGTATTAATTATTTTTTGCAGTTGCCGTAAAAAAATAATTTGGAGCTGCAACGGACATAGAGATAGCCGATGCCACTAAAGATTGGCTAAAGTGTGCAACAAATCGAAAAGAAGAAATCTTTGAATGGTACATTCATATTTGTTAAATTTTGAACAAAATATTTTAAAGTTCAAAGGAATATAAGTTTATTTCTATACATTATTCATTATTTTTATGTTTTGGATGGAACATTCATATTTGTTCAATTTTCAACAAATAATATTTAAGTTTAAAGGAATATTAGTTTCGTTAATTTTTCAATTTTTTATTATTTTTATGTTTAGAATGAAACATTCATAATTATTCAATTTTCAACCAATGATTTTTAAGTTTAAAGGACTATTAGTTTAGTTTATTTTTATAAATTTTTTATGTTTATGTTTTGAATGGAACATTCATATTTATTCAATTTTCAACAATGATTTTTAAGTTTAAAGGAATATTAGTTTAGTTTATTTTTATAAATTATTATTTTTATGTTTTGTTATTATATTATATTTCTTTAAAAATTTTGACATTGTTTTTATTCTCAGGGTTGGTACAAAATCCAGGAACAGCGAAATATCTCGAAAAATACACATTCTGACTAAAATTGGAAAAAGGCATTTTCGATTATTTTTCAAAAGTTATCCAATGACACCAAACTCGTTTCCCCTTTCACTTCCACTGGGAATACATAGATTTCATGTACCATAATTGACTCCCCTTTTCCTTGGGGAAGGGGGAATCAAATTTAAAACTTGACTTAAGCCCTATTTTTTGGATTAATTGGTTGCTATGGTACAAAATACATAGATTTTGTCCCTAATTTTGAAATAATAATAAATTTTGCATCGGTTATTGTACAACATACTGTTTTTAATGGATATATTACTGTTTGGTTACTTAGTTTCAGATGCAGAATACAACTGAGCCGAACAATAACCGATTTGAGACTTATTATCTCAAAATTGCAGACAGTACCTTCGTATTTTGTACCGTAGGAACTGAGAATGCCAAAAAAATAGATCTAATCAAATTTTTCAATTTATTTCTCTCTTCTCTAGGTGCATGGAAAAGTGATTATGGCACATTATCTCAATGTAATTTTTTTTGGAGAATCTAATCTAAATCAATACAAATAGGGTTTCTATTTATGAATTCAAACTTGCCCCTTACCCCACTCCCAGGAGATAGAGGAGGTGGGTCGAGTTTTAAGTCATTGGATAGCTTTTGAAAAATAATTGATAGATAAATTTTCGGTTCGGTGTTTATTTCTCGTGATATTTCACCTTTTCAAGACTTTGTACTAACCATCTATGATCTTCATCCGTACAGGAAATAAGTAACGTTGTGAACTTATCGTACTTGTGTTTTTGGAACGTTTATAGAACATTTCAGGGTAGAAAGTTGAATTATACTATTATATATATAGAAATATGTAAACATCGTTCAACCGGGAATATCAATATTATAATATTACCTGGATACTAGAATTCTTCGTTTAATTTCGGTAATATTCTAGTATCTATTGGGGTCGCTACAAATCGAACGTCAACGTTGAAAAACATATTCCTGCAACGTTACATCTAAACCAAAAGGTATCGTTTTAGTGAAGTAGATTTTCAATGAATAAATAACGTTGAAAAACCGTGACTTGGTCGAGTTACGTTGAAACCAAAATACAACGTTATATTTCAGTAGAATTCACATTACAATAAGTATGTTTGCAACGAGAAAACAAATCAATCATCAACGTTGAGAATTCGTATATCTGCAACGTCACATCGAAACCAAAAGGTATCGTTTTAGTAAAATAGATTTTCAATGGATAAATAACGTTGAAAAACCGTGACTTGGTAGAGTTACGTTGAAACCAAAATACAACGTTATATTTCAGTAGAATTCACATTACAATAAGTAAGTATGTTTGCAGCGGCGAAACAAATCGAACATCAACGTTGGATATTCATATATCTGCAACATTACATCGAAACCAAAAGGTATCGTTTTAGTGAAGTAGATTTTCAATGGATAAATAACGTTGAAATACCGTGAATAGGTAGAGTTACGTTCAAACCAAACCACAACGTTATATTTCAGTAGAGTTTACATTATAATAACTATGTTTGCAACGAGGAAAGAACCTCGAATCAACGTAATAAAGTAACGTTACCGTAAAACCAGAATGAAACGTATTGCCTAACGACATTTTGCCGTTTTTTCAACGATGAATGCTGGTGGCGTTACTTGGAAAATTCAACGTTTTTTTCACGTATCTGTGTTTATTGGGTATGTTTGTACTTTTTTGGTTATCTATTTAATTAATTACCTTGGAAACCGTAGGACTATGAAGCGTACAACAGGAAATACAAAAATGGCGAGCAAAATTTCGCTTTCCAACTGCTACAGGTGCAATTGATTGTACGATGATAGGAATTGAAAAAGTTGGGAAAAATCATCATGGTAAAGAATACATTTGTCACAAACAATTTCCCGCAATAAATGTACAAGCAACATGTAACGCCGATAGTCCGGTCAATTTAATCATTCGAAGCTACATAAATTCCCATCAAGCTGAAAATCAGTAAGGTTGTTAAAAATATGATTAAAAATAAAGTTTGAAAGTTCCCCATCTTTCCCCTGTATGGAAAAAATTGTATTCAAGGTCAAAGGTCAAAAAAATGAGTTTCACGATTTTCAGCGAAACGGTAAGTTTTATCATAAAAATATTTCACACAAAAATTGTAGATCATAAATTAATCTACAAAAAATGTATCAATACTTTTTTTCTTACGAGCCACCGTTTTTGAGATATAACGATTCAAAAAGTTGTACAAGTTGCAATCGTCATAATATGCACACGTTTCCACGCCACCTATGAGGTAGTGGTTTCCCCCGTAGGTCTACTGCACCGGTCAGTTGTGATCCTATTTAATTTGAAACTATTGCAAAATTACGGGAATTTGTAAATATTGGAAAGGATAAAAAGCGGTGTAAATTAAAAAAGTGGTGAATTCTTCTTCTTGTTCTTCTTCATTCTGAGTGCAAGTAAATTGCGTCAAAAGCGATGTATCCTCGTAGGAAACAAACGAATCCTCCTCTGTTTGTACATGCCAGAGAACAAAACAGTCCGACTTTTTTGCAACCACATTAGCACTGCATCCCTTTTTGCAGTTGCAAAAAATTGTGTTTTTCCGGTGCAGGTGGGAGTAAAGTTTGAACTGGTTCCAATGTATTGTCGACCAACTTGCAACCCCTATCTGTAGGGTCTAGCTGATAACCAAGCCACACTTGAACTTGGTAATATACCTGAAGAAGATGTAGATGAGCAGCAACTGAGGTTGGAGGAAGAGAAGCTAAGTGAACTTGTTTTTTATTCTTAGTGTTTTTAACGAAACATACATATCGATGCTTATCTAAGCAGGTAGTTTTTTTAGGAGCTCCGTAGACAGAAAGAAGAGAGCGGATATAGCTTCTTCTTGAGTTGAATTACTGTTTTTAAAAACTTGAGCACATTGAACAAAATCTAGTTTTTCAAACATTGTGAAAACTGTTGTTTTACGCCTCCTGTAAAATGCAGATGTCGTATCACAGCCAGTTATTGTGTGTAAAAATAGTACGTGATTTTGACACTTTGCAAAAGTAGATAAATTTTTCCTGGTTTTAAGAAGAAAATAAGTATTTTTGGTTGGAGTTCGAGCAGTTAGTAATACAAGTAAGTCTACATCTTCACCTACAACAATAGTTGTATTTGTCAAATTGAATTGCTTTATTGCTGTTTCAATAATCAATACATCAGCATCATTATTAGCTTGTTTTACCAATATATTTTCAGTAGTGAACTTTTCTTTCAACATGGAAATGAACCGAGACTTGTTGTGAGTATTTGTAAGAAATTTCTGTTGACTGGTTGGAACTGTCATATGTCTTCAAATAAAACATCAGAAGATGAAGATGTTGCTAAAGTACGATGACGTTGTTCTGCAGCTTTGATATTTCTCGTGCAATCATCACAGCCATCAAACACGACAGTAAGTCTGGAACCAAAATGTCGACGTACATACTGAACGTATTTATCTAAGATAACGTTGAATGTTTCTTCGCTATCCCACAAAACGCGATGTAGTAAGTATCCTCCGTCAATGATGTATGTCGCATTAGTGTTGTTAATATCAATATTTACCTTTTCAAAACAATCGTAAATGTGTTTTACGCATCCCGATGTCATCAAATAACGATAAAGGGTAGGGAGCTAATTCATATTCAAAATATTTTTCGATTTTATCTTGAAAGGCTGCAGTAATACCCATGCGTTGAAACAATAATACAGGGTCAATAGGTACTTTTTCTTCATGAACTTTTGTGGTACTAGTCATAGCTAAAAGAGGAATAACTTTGTCAGCGCGTGATATTATTGAATGTCTGTCCTGTCATTTTTGCCATAGAAGCAAGTCCAGCTTCACGAGCTATAGAACAATTAATTTTATCATCACCAACGACACCACTCGCAATAGAATAGTAATTTATGCAACAAGTGCATAAAGTGGTACTTTTTATCACGAATGGAAAAAGTTGACCGCTCGAGCCGTCAGGCGAGTGCGGCAATTCCATGAGTGAAAAAAACACACTTTATGCACATGTTGCATACATTATTTTTTCTACAGCCCTATACAAAAAAATAAAATTAAAATAGAAATTTGGGATATTTTAATTAAGCTCCTTCGGTAAATTACAATTATACGTATTCCAAGTTTCATGAAAGTCCATCCTCGATGCCCAGCCAAGATTCATTGTGTTAGCTTATGGGAAGCGTGAAATAGAGTTAACGTTATGGCACTTTTTTTAACGCTTTTTCAGTTTTTTTCACTCTAACCATAAAGTTTCATGAAAGTCCATCCTCGATGCCCAGCCAAAATTCATTGTGTTAGCTTATAGGAAGCGTGAAATAAAGTTAACGTTATGGCACTTTTTTTAACGCTTTTTTACCTTTTTTTACTCTAACCATAAACAACCACTTTAAGCGCTGCAAACCGATGAAATACAAGGTACTTTAAAGATAGGGCGTAGAAAAGTAATTCTGTCAACCTCTGGAAAAGGATCATGCGTTGAGAACCACTCTAAAAGTTTTCGTATGTCTTTAGCATCTTTTTTTCTATTGTAAGTATACATTACAATCACCGATAGAGAAATATTTCAACATATATAACAACTCTAGATAAGAGATGTATATACGTGGCGCACTCATGCATATTATGACGATAACAATTTGAACAACTTTTTAAATACGTTATATCTCAAAAATGGTGGCTCGTAGGAAAAAAGCATTAATACATTTTTTGTAGATTATTTTATGATCTACATTTTTTGTCTGAGATATTTTTATGATAAAACTCACCGTTTCGATGAAAATCGTGAAAAACTAATTTTTTGGACCTTTGACCTTGAATAAAAATTTTTCCATACAGGGGAAAGATGGGGAACTTCCAAATTTCATTTTTGATAATATTTTTAACAATCTTACTGATTTTCAGCTCGATGGGAATTTATGTACCTTCGCTCTCATTTTTAGGTCTAGATTGACCGGACTACGTTGAGTTATTTACAAGTGTTGGTGCAGAATGGCCAGGTTTCAGTACATGATAGCAGGATTTGGAGGAACAGTCACATCTGTGGTGTATTAAAAACATTTGGCAATGCAGTATTGTTAGGAGATATTATATTGAAAAATGTTTAATGGTCCCATTTAGAGAACCAAGAACTGCAGAAGAAGTAGCATACAACAACCTTTTGAAAAATGAACGTGTAATTATCGAAAGATGCTTCGGACAGTTAAAGCAACGATTCCCTTTATTACAAAATACAATTAGACTACCATTAAGAAAAGTGCCATCCATTATTATAGCATGTTGTGTTCTTCATAATATTGGAAAATATTTAGAAGATGAAGAAGTGTTTGAAATTGAAGAAGGCTTACATCCAGACGATGAAGATAAATACGAAGAAGAAGAACCTGTTGGACTTGTTGTGGCTACAATTATTTACGCCAATCAAAATAACTAAGAAAATTTTTATTAAATTGAAAATACATATTTAATTACAAAATAGTGTAATTTTTCTCTCCTTCTCTTACAACATAATCTTTATTTAACTATTTCTCCAGCTTTGCCTTTTTAAGGTTTAGAACATGCATTTACTTCAAAAGCATCAATCTTTGTAGTTCCATGGTGCTTGAAGTACGTGTTTCCTCCGTTTCGTACTGTTCTATAATTTTTTGTCGCTTTGGACGTGCAGGTAACGGTGGTGGCAGTGTTAAAGGAAACACTGAAGCGACTGACGGACCTGCCACTTTATCGGACTGTTTTTCTTTTTGTTCGTCAGAAGGGATTCAAACAGCAACATGTCCTGAAACTAAATATTACACAAGCTTAATACATATAATAAAAATTAATTATTTCACCAGGTATTTTGTTAAGAATAAGATTGCACTCCTCTTGATCCCCCTGTAGTGCAGTGTACATGAATTGTTCTGCTGCACTTAGCTTCATCTTTTTATTCCCAGTTATGTTGGCATCAGTCTTTATTTTTACTACCGCCTTCAGGTTAATAATTTTTCTTTATAATTTTTTGAAATCGGTAGGTTTCCAAAATTATCTACAACGTTTTCATAGTAACTTACAACATTTTATAATGTTGTAATATTAAAATGTGAAAATATATACAAACAATCTGTTTACCGAGAACAGTCTGGTAAGTTTGTTGTACCACTTCCTTTTAAACACTCAAATACTCAGTTGAGATACATACACTCAAGCATACCGACGTTTCAAATCACTGAAAAATCGATTATATAGATTATCCCAACTTCAAACTCTTTATTCAGACTTTATAAATGAATATCATCAAAAAAATTATATTTCCGAAGTTCCATCTTCAGATTATCAATCCTCTTCAGCCTGTCATTGACCTCATCATTGTGTTCTAAAGCCAGATAGCATTTCTACCAAGATTCGAGTAGTATTTGATGCTAGTGCCAAAGATATAAAGGGGATAAGCTTAAACGATACATTATATACTGGTCCAGAGCTTTATCAAGACTTATCGACTATTTTACATACTTTTCGTTCTCCAGTTGTATTCAGCTGTGATATTAAACAAATGTACTGTCAAATTTATATTAAGCCTGAACATAGAAAATATCAAAGGTTTCTCTGGCGCTTTTCAAACAAAGACGCAATTAAGTAGTATACCCTTAATGTGAGTCTCTTCAGCTCCATCTTTGGCCCTTAGAACATTAAAAGTGTTAGCTAGTCTTGAACAAAAAAATCATCCCTTAGCCTCGGAAGTACTGAAGGAATCAATTTATGTTGATGATATTGTAAGTGGCGCAGATTCCGTCGAATCAGCCATAAATATTCAATCAGACCTAATTAAGCTTCTTAAAAAGGGAGGATTTGAATTAGGAAAATGGACAAGTAATCATCCTGCACTATTATCAGCTGTTCCTTTAACAGATGCTCAAATACCTCTTACTTTTGATAATGAAGGTCCTAGATTCGTAAAACTCCTCGGATTACAATGGAATCCCAGTTCAGATGTTTTTTCTTATAAATTCACTTCTATTGAATCAAAATATACGAAGCGTAGTATCCTGTCACAATCAGCTAAAATATTCGACCCATTGGGATACATAGCACCCCTAGTGTTTATGGCCATATATATCATTCAATTGCTTTGGTTATCGAAATTGGTATGGGATGATGAACCCTCTGATGACATTGTTGCACTTTGGGATCGATTTAAATATGAATTACCCAACATATCTCAAGTTCAGTTACCAAGAATGCTTATTTCCAAAATAGTTATTCGACTATAAATACACTGTTTCTGCGGCACTAGCACGAAGGGGTATGATTGTGTAATTTATTTCAGATATATAACCTCTGATAATCAGATTCAAACTCGCTTAATTTCTGCAAAATCTCGAGTAGCCCCTTTTCGAGTAGTTTCATTACCCCGCTTAGATCTTTGTGCAGCATATCTGCTTACAGAGTTGTTAAATTTTATTAAGAATTCATATGCTAAGCGTTTAAGTTTTAACTCTGTGTACGCTTGGTCAGATTCGCAAGTTACTTTTGCGTGGCTTTCTTCTTCACCTCATCAGTGGAAAACGTTTGTAGCTAACAGAGTGGTCTTTATTCAAGAGACAATATCTATGTCCTCTTGGAGATATGTTCCTTCTGAAATGAATCCTGCTCGAAGGATCAAAATGTTTCGTGTGAAACACCAGAGTTTCTGGGAAATGTATAAAAATGGACTGTAGATTGAAAGACAGATGTATAGAAAAAATAGCAGTACTTACCACTCTCCTGGTCTTCACTTATAAAGGGCGCCCTTCTGCTGTTTGCGTCTAGATCAGTGATGCACAACGCGAAAACCCCGTAAATGTGTTATCATTAAAACTAATAGGTCGTAGACCGTAACTAAATTTTTGTATCGACGTATACTCTATCGATGTCGGTATTAATCTGTTCTACTCCTTCGTCGTCGTGGCAGTACTTCTAAATTGACTATACAGCCTGTCCTTGCAAATATGTCATATACATTTTTAATTTGGGAAACAGAAATTAAAAATTATTATCGTTTATTGAACAAGGCATGATAACTTACTTTCATAATGTTGTTCAAGCGTGGCTAAGACGTGTTGTTTTCTTCTATTTATTGTGGGAGTTTTCCCTTTATTTAAAATAATAGGGTTATCCCGAACAAATTTCGCCACAAATGTTAATTCCGTCTCTTTAGTTTTTTAAACAATAGTCTCATTGCCACTTTCTTCACTTCCAGACGAAACGAACGACATGATGGTTGATAAATAAAGTAAATTCTTTCAGGTTTGTATATATCTGGTGTATGTAAACTGATTTGAAAAAGTGTTAACATGAGTTTTTTTCATTTTTTTTCTTGTGAATAAATTTCGATTAAATGAGAAAATACTTAAGCATAATCAGTAGATACTTCTAAGTATCAGCATTTTTTTCTACATTTCAGTATTTACTTAATGCTGATGCGCTAACATAGCTCACATTTCCAACATTATCTAATATACGAGAAAACTATTGGTTTTCACCAAAAAAGATGGAATTTGGGTTTTCTTTTAGTTATTTTTTCAGCGTGCCTGTATTTATGGAGTTTCATTGAAGAATTTGTAAATTTCCACATCGTTGAATGGTCGACACCTAATTCTGCTTGTAATTGTCGGTGAGCCACGTGATAATTGGTTCGGTGTTCCCCATTCAAAACCCTGTAAACTTTCAAACTTTTTCAGAAAGTTCCCAATAAACACACAAACGTTTCAAAAATATAAAATATTTAACATGTAACCTAACGTTTATAAATGATTTTTAGGCAACTGGTTATATTACCGGAGTAATGTCGCTCGTTTCTACGTAACATATAACGATTTATCCAACGTCAAATACAACGTGAGTTTCGTAACGTCATTCAAACGTTACCGTTTTAATGTGATTTACCGATTGCTTTTGAACGCAATATAAACGTTTATTAAACAGTCTTCTGAAACGAAATTTAGCACACATCTTACTAACGTCACTTAAACGTTACCTTTTCAATGTGATTTACTTAGTACTTTTATAACGTAATATAAATGTTTTTATAATGCAGTTTATAAACATTTTTGTATAATGATATTTAGCACATACTTTTAACGTAATTTAAACGTTACTTATTTGATATGATGTAGGTACCCATTGCGTTTGTAACGTAATATGAACGTTCTTATGCTACTTATAGACGGTCTTTTGAAACGAAATTTAGCACCCACCTTACTAACGTCATTTAAACGTTACCTTTTTAATGTGATTTACCCATTGTTTTTGAAATGGAATAGAAACGTTTTTATAATGCAATTTATAAACGTTTTTGTATAATTATATTCAGCACTTACTTTTAACGTGATTTAAGTGTTACATTTAATCGGTTTAAACCATCATTTCCGTAACATTATATTCACATTTAAAATTAAAAGTAGAGGGGGGCATATTTGACAAAAACTGGAATCGTATATTAACGTTTGTAAATAAGTAATATTTGATAAATAAAACTTTATTCATAATATTAAAATAACAAATAGCATTTATTATACAAGAAATAAAGCATTTATGTATTCTTCACTTGTTACCGTCTTCGGTCCTCGATGGATCCCTTATACTGATGAGCTACGCTTACGATTAAAAGGAGCTAGTCTATTCGTACAGCAACATCGATTAGCGGGAACCGGAACTCCACGGCGACGTTAATAGGATTACTACCAACTCTTCAGGCGTCTCGTGTTGGCCGTTGTGGTTTGGGGTTACGAGAATTACGGGCGATTGTTACACGTTATATTTATTTTATTTGATAAATCCACACAAAAATAGTATACAATAAAAAAAAAATCTTGTAATTAACATAATAAAATAAAAAATGTTCCTAAAACTATAACATAAAATATATAAAATTTCTAGTTTTAATATTTTACAAAACAACGTATATATATATATATATATATATATATATATATATATATATTGAACCAGATATCTTAGATAATAAGAGAAGTAGTATTATAAAATTAAGTTTTCTAGTATGAAATATATATGAAAATAACATAATTTAAGAAAACAAGTAAAAAGGAAACACTTTTCTTAATTTAAACAACATATCAAATAAAGATATATTAAATAACAGCCAATAACAATATAAAAAATAAGGAATTACCTCAATGATAACATAAAATATAGATATTGCCTAACCAATGTAATGGTGTAAATAAAGTTGCCTAAGACGAAGAATAATTTCCATATCATAACAGCTGTTCATCTGAAATGAAAACAAATATTACTATAGTTAATTCATTATAATCATTAATTTAAGAATAAGAACAAATATAAATATTGAATAGAATATAACCCAATAGATTTCATAGATAAACAAATAATGACATATATACAAATAACATAAGAGAATTTATATTTATAATTGATATGAATGTAACAAGGATATACTATCAATAATAATATTGAATGTTGTACCATGTAAGTGTATCTAAGTATAACCAATTTTAATGTATTTGTATGTATGAAATTGTTTTGATAAGTGATTGAAGTTTCAATTATCTGATTACAAAAGACAATATCTTATTGGTTATAAAAGATGACATAACAAACTGTGAATCAATAAATAAACTTTTGAATAGTGATCTGGAAAAGAACAAAAGACTGTGTTGTTTAAAAAAGTTGAGAATCGAGGGGACGCTTAAGGAGAACGGTAGCTGGTGTTAAGAAGCGAGGAGTGTGTGGGATAGTGTTCCTAAAAATTTAAAGATATTCCCGGTATAAGACATTTAAACTCCTAATGTACTATTAAATACAATATTAGAAATACTTACAGTTAATTGTAACAAGTTTTCCGACAAGAATCTGTGAAATTTTCAACAAATTTGGTTTTTTGGAGATTCAGTGGGTGTTCCTGGGATCCAGAGACTTTCTTCCAAATTCAAGATCAACAGGTCAGTGTATTTAAATCATTTATTGGCCAATAAATAGTGTAAAAACTCAAAATCCCAATTAAATACTTAATTTTATAAATTGACAAACTTTTGAAAATATGATCGATCTAAAAAAGAAAGAAACGGACTTTATATAGTGTATTCATTGCATAAATCGTTAAATTTAATAAAAGGCCGAACTTTATATAAATTAAAATATGTACTTACGCTAATCACGCCATCTTGTAATCACATAAATCTGGTGATTGAAATTTTACAATGAAATAACTATGTCCATCTGTATATAATTTCTATTGTTCTATCCATGTATATAATTAATTTCTTCCCACAGCTATGTGTATCATATATAACTATGATATATATAAATTCTTTTATGTTTATTGTTGAACCATTCAATTGTTTGCATCGTTAACTAATTGTGTTGTATAATATAGATGCTTCTTACGTATCATAATTGTTTGTTTCATGCTAAAGCGCATGACTAATTTTTTCACGCATGCGCATTTATGATATTATTAAAATCAATAAATAGGTACATATATCCATTGGCGTCGCATATTATTTTATCAAATAAATATTGCATTGATAATTAAATTGATTTCAAATAATGTGTTTTCTTTTTATTTCAACTATTACATCAGTATAAATTGCCAGGACTCAAAGGGAAAAAGGATTTCATGCTCCCGAATAATCTAATTAAAATAAATTATTAAACAAATATTAAAAACAAACTGAGCTAGCCAAACTAAAACAAAAATTATAAATAAATAATAAACATACACATTAAATCTACTATAAAAGTAAGTATTATATCAAATATTTAGTATAATATATATATATATATATATATATATATATATATATATTATTATCCCCGATATACTGTTCTACTTTTTATTATTTATTTAATTACATTTCTGAAGTTTATCTATGTTTTTTTTTAAATTGGATTGGCTAGCTCAGGTTATATGATTATATTTTTATTATTGATTTAATGTTTTAATGGAGAGCATGAGAACACTTACTCTCGTTGGGTTCAGGATAAAATTAAACAAGAAAATATTTGAAATCTGCATCCCACAAACAACCTGCGAAAATCATCTCCATCAACGCTGTGAATCGATTATATGAAACACAGTAATTCAACCTATGTGTTATGAAACCTTGCCCTGTGTTTGGCAAATGACATGTAAATGAAAATCAACAACTCAAATTTAGTTCCTATAATTATCAGACAAATGTAAAATTGAAAAGCATCATAAGCAGTAAATAAAACTTATGTTAAAACAAATATAATACAGTGCAAATTACAAATACCAACTATTATTATATACCTAAAATTATTATTGTGTAATTTGGCCAAATTTATGAATTACGTTTGAGTTTAATATGGTTAACCAAATAAATCGTTAAAAACACTAACCTGACCACAACACTGGGAAGTTTCTAGTATATGCTATTGATGTGGAATCTTCTGTACCAAAGCTGGATCTCCTTCAATCTTGTAGTTACAAACTCTATAGTTTGTATGGCAGGTAAGTTTGTAAATTCTTGTTAAATCACTTAGATATTTTTGCTTATAATGTTTATGTTACGATAATAATGGTTTAGGAAACGTATTTTGTCACTATAAAGTGATTACTTTTTGAAAATTCGGGTAGCGTCCCCTCTCAAACTTAGAATGTTTATATTTCTCACAAATTCTTTTTATTTTCTTTTCAAAATGTTCAATGTATATTGATTAAATGTTTGCAATGTCTTTTGACTTTAATTTCTAATAATTTCCCAAATATCTTTATAAAATTTATAAAATTTTCTTACATGCGTCCTTCTCCATTAGCTTCGCTTCACCAACCTTTTGTTTTTCAAATCAACAAACTTTTTTGTTGTCCGCTTTGTTAATTGTAAAACAAAAAACTTACTACATACTAGATAGAATATGCTTTGTCTTATCTAATGTTTCATATGTCGATAAATGTCTTTATATTTTCCTATGATTATGGATTGTTGATGTAGGATTTCAAACTAATTTACCATTCCTATTTACATACTCATTTTTTCAAAAATCTACCTTATTTTATTTAACAAAATTATATCTATTTGACTTTAAATTTCAATATCAATCCATATACAATCTAGAATGTTCAAATATCTGTCATAATGCATTTCAATTAAATCTTTACGCATCATTACATATTTATCTATTACAAACTTGGTTCTTTATTTATTTCAGTCATCATATTTTTCTATTGTCAATAGTTCACAAACATAAATAATTCTATGGTAGAATCTACCTCCGCACTAAGTGTACTTCATTAACAGACATGAAATTTTTAGTTGTCACTCCAGTTATCTCCTTTTTAATATAAACATTACACTTTTGTTGGTATATATCGTGATCTAACATTCTATTTATTATTGTCTGATAATAATTTATTTTCTTTTCAGATTCATTGTTAGATGTTCGAAATACTGGATACAAATTATCATTTGCTATAGACAAGAAAATGAGTTTATGATTTGTTAAGATATAATTAAAATTTTATGAAAATAATGCAGTTTATGATCTGAAATCCTAAGGTAAATAATTTTACTATTACTTATGTATCTCTTTCGTTTTGAAGCATAACTAATATAATAAATGTTCAATTCAATAGAGAATATATATTCTTCTTATATTATCATCATTAGAAAATATAATTCCAGCTGTGTGAAACAATTAATTTCCATCTGTTACTCTACAAGGTTGCAAATTTCATACTTTTGTGTTCCATTCTATTTACTGTTTCTTACGACAAGTTCAATATATATATATATATATATATATATATATATATATATATATATATATATATATATATATATATATATATATATATATATATATATATATATATATATATATATATTACGCGATTAGAAAGCGTTTTTGTAAATGCATATGAGTTCAATTAAGTCGTTGTTTCCAAATTTAAAAAAGCGTTGTATATACAACGTGTTAAAAAACATTACTGCATAACCGTTTATATCACGCGAAATAGTATAAATAATGTTAAAAATACTACGTTAAAACAACGGGAATCGATAGCGTTTTTGTAAATGCATATGAGTTCTATTAATTCGTTGTTTTCAAATTTGAAAAAGCGTTGTATATACAACGTGGTAAAAAAATTGTTTTTAACTATCTATATCACGCTAAATAGTATGAATAATGTTAAAAATGCTACGTTGAAATAACGGGCATAAAAAGCGTTTTTGTAAATGCATATGAGTTCAATCGAGTCGTTGTTTTCAAATTTGAAAAAGCATTGTGAAAACAACATATTATAAACATTTACTGGATAACATTGTATACAACTGAAAATAGTATAAATAATGTTGAAAATATAACGTTAAAATAACGGAAATAGAAAGCGTTTTTGTAAATCCATATGAGTTCAATTAAGTCGTTGTTTTCAGATTTGAAAAAGCGCTGTATATATAACATGTTAAAAACATTACGGTATAACCGTCTTTATCACGCGAAATATTATAAATACTATGTTAAAATAACGAACATAAAAAGTAATTTTGTAAATACATTTGAGTTCAATTGAGTCGTTGTTTTCAAATTTAAATAAGCGTTGTATATACAACGTGTTAAAAACATTTCTGTATAACCGTCTATAACTCGCGAAATGGTATATATAATGTTAAAAAATACTACGTTAAAATAACGGCCATAAAAACCGTTTTCGAAAAAACATGTGGGTTAAGCTAAGTCGTTGTTTCCAAATTTGAAAAAACGTTTGGAATATAACGTTTCGAATTCAACCAATTTGTCAAAGTTGAAAATTCAACGAGTAACGTTGAAATAACACTAAAACGTTTTAAAAACGTTTTTTTTACGTAGGTGTGTTTATTGGGTTATTATCTCCGCAGTTATTTAGGGTTAGTACTTTCTATTGGGACACCGTGTATATCGTGTCTCCTAAATATGAATAATGATGCTATTTCAAAGTTATGTTGTATTTTTATGTGGTTTATTATGTCTATTTTCGAAAAAAAGTTAATCTAATTAGTTACCTGCCGTACCAACTACATATATCATTAAAAAGATACTCCAATCGTAATTACTTAGTTAAGATGATTAGTGAAGTCTGTGAATCGACGTGAAGTTGCACCTGTAGCGCTAGAACTTGCTTGTTTAAAAACCTGTTCGCTATGTCGGTAAATAGCACTTAAATAATCTCTGTATAAAATAAGTAGCAGAAATTAGCGGTAAGACACTTTCTCAGGGTAGTATCTATACATTTCACTTAAAAATTTTTAGATCAAAAAAATCTTAATAGTAGTTTAGTGAATGGAAAAATAATTTCTGTCATGAAGTAATATTTTCAACAACATCCGTTACATATTCTTCTTCTTTTTTCATCACTCTCTTTTTATGTCTTTCGCATACAAGCTGCTAAACAAAGGCTCCTTCGTTATTCTCTTCATTGTTTCGCGTTTTGCTTTTTCCATTTATCCATTCAGATTTAGGGTTGTGCTGCGTCCATTACCATTTTTTTTCAATATTTTACTGCCATATCCAACGTCATCAGAAAAGGCAGTAATTTTTTCTCTTATTTTCCAATCCAGTCTATTTCTTGCCATTGTTGTCCAAACCAATTCAGTTGTTTTTTCCTTATTTCCGTAACCATCGGCACTTGTTTTGTCATTTTCCTGGTTTCGCTATTTTTAATTTTATCGAATTCAGTTTTCCCTGCTATATTCATTAGATGCTTCATTTCCACGGCCACTTTTTAGTAGTCGCGAAAATAATACAAAACAGAATTGAATAAAACCCTAGAAAAACAACAGAACCACAACGTAAACGACGAATAGAGGCATTTAGAGGACACTATAAAAAAAGACGGCACGGAAAATAAAAAAGGGAAAAGGAGAAGAATGGTTTGATGCAAAATGCACAGAAGAAATTAAAAAGAGAAGCCAAGCCAAACAGAAAATGTTACAAATTGGTATATATAAAAACAAAGGACAATACGAAGAACAAATAAGAATAACAAAGAACATATACAGGGCAAAAAAGCGAAAAGGAATGGAGGACAAGATAAAACGTATAGAAGAAAAGTTTGTAGATAATGAAATGAAGAACTTTTACCAAGAAATAAAATATAATAAAGGGAAAACTGGGCAGAGGACCATATGTATAAAAGAACAAAAAAGGAGAAATAATAATGGATGAAAGCGAAATGATACAAAGATGGGAAGAGTACTTCAAAGAAATATTAAGAATTAAGTCATTAGTAGGTAGGAAATTAGTGGAATTTCAAGATTTTATGTTTGAAAAGAAAAGGCAATAGACGGTTTTTCATTAGTCTTTCGATCATCTTCGATAAAATTGGTAATTAGGCAATAGGACGATGGTTACTAGTATTATGTTTCTCGCCCCTTGTGGACGGGAATTATAGCTGTTTTTAGACAGTTAGGATCGAGACCTTTTTCAAAAGATTCATTGATTAGAGAGCATAAAATGTTGATCGCCATTTGGAATATTTAAAAATAACTTAGCTGATAACCCATGAATGCCACAGGAAGTTATGTTTTAAGTGCTGAGTATTAAACTTTAATATATAGTATAAGACAGAGTTGGATACAGGTATTACACCAGAGTGCGATTTCGTAACAATAAGATATTATAAATATTTTCCAAAATTGAATAAGTGTCATTGGACTTTCTAGTATACAGGATAAGTCGAAATAATGGTAAATTTAATTATATCTAAATTTGCACAACGGCAAAATTGAAACGTATCAATCTTCTATCTGATTGATATTCACATCAGCCATCTAAGGAACGTCTCCTGTTTACACTTCTTCCTGTAATCTATATTTCAACTTCCCCCTGTATAACACAATTCATATATCCTGCCCAGATCATATAAAGAAATATATCATTCTTCTCAAATATTTAATACTTCTTTACACAGACAAAAATCCATTTTAACGTTACTCTCACACAATAAATACAGATAAGTGTTGTCTTATTATTTTCCACTTAATATTTCAAAGCAACCGACACCTTATCTCTTCACAAAAACTATCTTCCAAACTTTGTTATCTGTAACAAACAAACCTTTTTCATGCAACAAAAAATCACCCCGTGTACTCTCCACTCGTTGTATCTGACCGTTAAATTTTAAACTCTCTTATCCCATTGGTCAAATCCTCAGATGATTCTCCTTCTTCTCACCCACTTTAACCGGCCTATAAATATGAATAATACCCTACTTTTAACCACTTCCCAGTCATCCTTCATACAAACTTCCCAGTCATCCTTCATACACTTCATAAGTCAACCTTCGTACATAATGGTACTATCATTCTAAGAAATTACCGGCGTTTGCTACCGGTAAATCATTTTAACATTTCATTAACCATCATTCAGTTAATCTACCAGATCAAACAGTGAAAAATGCTTACAAATCAATCAACTTCTAAATTGTTCAAGCAATGAACAAGTTATAATTTACTGCAATATATTCAAATGAAAGTGACGTAATCGTTTAATTTATTAATACATCATACTCCTACAAATAATACAGTGAACAACAAATATGGTCCTTCGAGTTAACAGCGTAAAATACAAACTTCCCGTTCCATTTGTTATCTCTAATACAAAAAAGAGGGATAATAAAATAGTTATCATGCTGTTACGCACTTTGCCTTTCTTTATATCTTTTTGTTGTTGATCCTAATTTGTTCACTATTTAAATATCTTCGTTTCCCAACATCAGCTCTACATTCTCTCTGTTCGTTATGATTATTTTCTTGTCTTCTCTCATTTCTCTCTGAACCCTTTAGAGTGGAGCAACATCGTGTCCCAATCCTTAGATTATTCAAATCCTAACCAATTTTCTTGATTCCATATTACAGTATCAGTGTGAACAGCATAGAAGACATGAAATATCTGTCGATTGTCTTCTAGGAAAATGATTTCATTTCTCACTTTGATTTTTGTGTAGTTCTTGGAATCATAAATATACTTTATAAAAAATAATGCTTTCAACTAGTAACAAGAAGTTTTTTATTAGATTTTGAAACATTTGTGTCTTTTTCCTTCGACAAATTTTGGCTAGATAAAAATATTGAATTATAAAAAATATTGTTTGAAATATATCCGACCTTTACTGCCTTCAAGTTCTGTACCTTGCGCTACCTAAGAAGTTCGTCCAATCCTGCTTATCTCAACATCAAATAACTTTATTTTCTTTCCATCTCGTTCTGCTTATCCTTGTGAAAGACAAAGATGCCCGAAAGAGAGAATGTTTAATATAGAGTAACATCTAGCGTTAAAATCTGATCGACCGGTTCATTGGCTTCCATGCACGGCTTTATAATAAATCACATTCTTCTTCTTTCTCCTATACAGAGAGAAACGTTTTCGATGTTTGTGTAAATCAAATGAAATGGGAAGAGCATAATTTTTATTGTATTGCATCTTGTGAGGTTAAGCATAATTCTTTTTAATAAATAATAAACTTTTAACAATTTTTAGTATCAAAATTTTTTATTTATGAATGACGATCACAAACTTTAACACAAATCAATACATAATTAGATTGTCCATTATTGGACTTGCTAATTAGGGCTGAACTAATTGATTTTAGGGAAAAATAAACCTAAACTATGATGTATGTATAGTAGAGGCAGTGATGAAGACGAAACCCAATTTGTGTAGTTCACGTAACAGATATAGTTGTCGGCTTTTCGTTTGATTCGAATACGAGGATACCGTTATAGTCCAGTCAATATTATAATTCTAAGTGCTTAGTTGACGATAAATTCATTTATTATTATATTTTCAACTAATAATTATTATTAATTAACGTATAAAACAAAATACATTTCTTTAAACAATATTAACCTATTTATGTTTGGAAACATCTTAAACATAACACCAGACAATTAACAATACCTCATATCTCGTTTTATTAAGAAGAATTAGTAATATAATTTTCAACTTTTTCACATCTTTGACTGAACTATAACTATCTTATTGAGAGGACGATTCTTTCGTGCACAACAGATGTTCACTTTTTAGTTGGTAGTCTGACATCAAGAAAGAGTGTAGTGTTTTTCTGAGGAGTTTCGGTAAGTATACATATTTATTACATAGCAATTATATTTTTAGTTAAAAATTAAATATTTACAATGTGGCGTTCGAGTTCGGTCCAAAATATTGTGTGTAGCAACGACGAAAATTTAAATAATGATGATGAAAGTGAAAACAGGATTTGACGACATTTAAATTTGGAAGCACAGAAAATATGTTTCGATGTGTATAAGAATCTACGGGAATCTTGATGAAAAAACAGAATTAATGCAAGCAGTACTTGATTCAACAGAAGTAATAAAATTATGAAAAATCACCATATATGACTGTTACAAAAGTAATGAGTTATCCAGGATTGAAATAATAAGAAATAAATTGACAAATGCCGGCCGTAATGTAAATGGCAGACACAAAACTATTGAAAACTGTGTTAAAAAATTGGGATTAAAATTCAAAACGATTGATAAACGTCAAACACTCATGGAAAGCAGAAGAATAGTGGATATGCGGTATACATACTTGGGACAAGTAACTAAGTATAGAGAAGAAAATCGGCCAATTGTCTATTTGGACGAAACTTGGTATGATACACACGACACGGTTAAGAAAGAATGGACTGATGGGTAAAAATGTGTATGCCAACAATACCTGAAAGCAAAGAATCCAGACTTATTATTGTGCATTGCGGTGGAAATGAAGGATAGGTTTCAAATGTCTTAAAAATATGTGGAAAAAATGGAAGATTGCAACGTTGACTATCATAAGAACATAGACGGTAATATTTTTGAAGAGAGGTTTGAATTCACATTGATCCCAAACTTAGAGCCAAATATTGTTGATAACGCTTCTTATCATGTACGACAGCTCAATAAATTACCAAATAAAAGCTACAAATATTCGGAACTACAAATTTTTTAATGGATAATAATTTGAACTTTGAAGATTCTCATACAATACAACAACTGATTGAAGTTTTACAAACAAATGAATTTAAGAAATTATACGCCCTAGAGAGTATTCGGCTGCTCCAAGGAAAAACACAGTATGTGTAAAAAACAAAATTAGCTGGAAATGGCGAAAATGTATTTATTCTGTTGTATGTGACATTTATTGTTAACAAGAATAGATATTTGCATACCGGTTATTTTGTGTTAAATGTAGAATGTAAACCAAAAGGTTAAATTTGGGAATTTGATTTTTTTCGTGTTTTATAGCATGTACTGTTTTCAATGGTGTTTTTTAGTAACTTTTAATAACAAATACACAGCAATGTGTATTTGTTCTTGCTTGGTATATTAGAATCATTTACGAAATTAAATTGCCTGTTATTTTACTTATACATTATTAAAAAGTGGTAGTTTTAATTATAGTTTATTTTATATAACATATAAATTAATTTATAGCTCATCAATATCCTCGGTTATACCATATTCCGAATATGTACAGTATCGTTTTCTCGTAGGGTGGTCCAAAATTCTCTCCTTGACCTTGATTATATATAATTCTTCTTCCTTTTTGGAATTCCTTGGTGTGTTGGGAACAACTCAGTTCGTTTTGATGCATCAAATCACTGGATCACTTCGTTTATTTCGCGGTGAAGTTATTTTCTCTTCTTCCATTCATAAAAGTTTTTCAGCTCTACGACAGTTACATTTTTTCTAGACGTACCAACTACAGTTTTATATCTCTGTAGTCATACACATCTCTGACCTGTGCTAGATGTTTTTCAATGTTATCATGAATACCATCTGCACTCATATGAGTGTGACTTTTAGTTGAATATCTAAAAGTAATGCTATTAGGACCTCGTTCTTAATTTACAAGGATTACAAATGCCGTACACATAATCCAGTTTTTGTTCTGGGCCGTGTAGTTATCGGCCCAAAATACAAAGTAGGTGGTATATCGTTCTGTTTCTACGAGTATTATTGCCACAAAGGAATCTACAATATTATGTGCATTTTGACCGGCGATACACATCGTGCCACATCACACAATAATTTTTATTGATTGGGTTCTTATGTAGTTCTGCGAGAGTCTCGTTAAATACAATACAATAAAATAACTGTCTTTAATTGAAGGCATATTTGGAATTAGTAATACTTTTTGCAAATCCATAGAGTATATTTTTGTTGTTGGATTGTCTGTAATTTTACTGTCGTCTGTGTATTTGTTGGTAGCTTTAGTTTCATGTAGAGTCAATTTTTCCTCTATATTCTTTACTGCTGCGTCGTTATTTAGTACTGCCTCGGCTTCTTTCTCCTGCATTTCCAAGGCCAGGCATTCGTCACAAGTGTCTGAAATAGGCATAACAGAGATATATGCATCTTTTAGAGTTTTTCTGTAAGTTTATTTTTTACACACATTGGGATATTTTGAATTAGAATCTTGGAACATCGATTGTACAGTAAGTTCTCGTGGTAGATACCTTATATTAGGAGCATTATGTATTCTATAATGAGCTACAGTTGGGTGGAAGCTATCGGTATATTCTTTTATTAGTTCACGATTAGAAGTAGGTTGTGCATGAATTCCTCTATTCTCTTTCACTGCAGTACATCCCTCCTGTTTTTTCATGGCATGGCATAATTCTGTCAAGACATAATCGTTTGTATAACCAAAGGTATTGAGTAAAAATAAGCGACAAATCGGTGAACTGAAATTATTTTGTGGCAGAAAATATAGACGACTACATATTTTCTTATAGCTATCGTTATTAGCTTGGACTATCGTTCTTATTTTAATATATGTCACATGCACGTTTTTGCCAACCATTTTCACCTATTTGTACAATTAAGAGACCAATAAGTATCCCCTATTACATTGCGTTCTTCTTCTGTAAATTTCTTACAGCTTTTTCGGCATTTTCCTTGGCAACATCTCCTTATCGGGTGCTTTTTCTTCTCCCTATTTGCTTTTTGTTCATTGTTTAATACAGGTCTCTTAGCAGCCGTTTTACGTCTTCTATTTTCACCTCCCCTGCTTGCTTACTTGGACTATTCCATTACTAGCAGTATTTACAGTGCCTTTTATAGTCTTGTCTTGTAATATTTTCACCGTAGTAGCAACTTCTCGGATATCTTCTAATATGTCATCATCTTCAATAATAGATCGCTGATCTTCAATAATATACCGTCAGTGTTTTCAGGCATTTCGTAAGGCATCTCTTGATATTCATTTGAAGTGGTATGCACATTTTCCTGATCACTATTATGGCTAGTGTTAACCTCCATTTGAAAATCGAGATCTGCAACACTGTCCTCGTTTGATATTGAAGTGCTGGTGCTGCAATTACTAATTGCATCCAAAGTATGTTCCTTTTTGCTATAGGGCCTGGAAAAAATATCCACCGTTACCTTCAAACAGTTAAATAGTTCAAAAACATTAATTTTTTAGTAGTTTGACTATTTGTAATCCATTCGGTAAGGTACAGAAATTTGGGAAATCTGACAACATTATTTAGGCCTCTGAATTGACATAACCTCAACGCGGTTCTAGACTCACAAATCAGTAAGTTACTTACATTTGTATATTGCACATCTCCAGTATTCGTCGTATTCGTGTATTGAACATTGTTATTTACACAGAAACACTTTAATTGGTAACAAAATCACGCACGTGGTGAGATAAAGGGAGTTTCAAACGGCTGTTGCCACGTCTGCGGGTGGTTGTACAATAATATGTATTAGTAGTTATAATTTTAAACCAACTTAAAACACAGCATCTACTTATAACCACGCTTAAACCCCAGTAACTGGTATATACTGTGTTTTACTGTGGTATTTTTAAAAAATTAATGTAGATACTGTGTTTAAGGGTGGTCAAACTATGATTTCTAATACAGATAGACCATTCAAATGCAGCTTATAACATGCGGTAAGAACCAAGTATGTGGTAACATGTAGAAACGTGTATTTGGATTTTTTTGTTGGTTATTGTGTTTTTCCTTGGAGCAGCCGTATTGCTGAACAATATGGACACTCTGTGGTGGTTACTTAGCAAGTGCCCCTTCTTTAACCATAGACCCACTCAACTTCGGGAAACACTTACCTAATGAACCATTCTTTAGGGTTAGAAAATGATATCGTTTTAAAAACTCACTGCGATGACATATATTTATAAACTACAGATATAAATTACTGACCACAGAATACATACGTTTGTACTATTAACAACAAAAATAATACTGAATCATTTTCAAAGAAACAAACTATCTATATATAGGAAAGTATTAAAACTAACACAGTCAATGCTCCGTTTTCTTGACCTTGTAGGTCATGTCAATACAATATTTATAGAACGGACGTGTTTGTTATCTATTTCACTGCCCTTGCCAATGGCCTTCCAGTTCAGTGGCCGCTAGCAATAATTGAAATTAATGTTTACTGAAATCTAATAATGTCTTTTTGAATAATGTCTTTTTGGGATCATCACAACTCTATAGTGAGACTTCCTCCTTATTTTTGTATTTTAAATCCCATCGAGTTAAATTGAGCACAATCAAAACAGAGATTAGAAAAGTAATCGATAATGAAGATGAGTAAAAGAATATTGGGCAAGACCATATTAAAGGAGGAAATAATTTTATTATTGATTTACAAGACGATAATGATAGTGAAGCAGATGATATAGGAGAAGGATTAATAGAATTGTTGGAAGAAGAAAATTAATTAAGTTTAATATATTTTTCATGTCACTTATATATTAGTGAGAAAGAGGAGTTAGATATAATATTTATTTTTAAAGAATTGTTTTAATCATCGTTATAACATTTTTTTTTGTTACTTTTTCATAGAATTTAATTTAGTTTATGGTTTTTGCTTTGAAATTTAGTTCTCCATAAAAAATGGAATGGGATACAAAAAGGAATCAGTTCACGTCTGATATCCCGTTTAAACCGTACGCCCTTTTGACAATTACGTAACATCAAATACAATATAGGTATTGGTAAGTAAACAAAATATTAATACCTTTCAAGAGTTTAGCTCCGCAACATAATTTAAAAAACAATATACGATTAGATTGCTACACTATTTCTACTACGTCAACTATACTGAATAAACCCGATTTGTTTTGTGTGAGTATGACAGCGATTTTTGTATATAGATCTTTGATCTTCCCTTAACACTACGCCCTCTAACGGATGAAATCCTCTATGGGAACCACTGAAGATTCAATTGATTCGAGTTTGGTTAGGGTAATATGTTTGGTAATTTATCTCCATGTGTGTGGCTTGCTGCTGAGATATGTGTATAATTTTATACCTACTCGAACTGAGCTTTTTTAAACTTTGTTCCGTGTCGAAAGCAGCATTTACCTCAGGGTTTATTTCTGGGTTCCAAGAAAAACACATAAACTTCCAATGAAGCATCTCCTTCCATCTAAAGTCTTTTGTTTTTTACGTTTTATTTTTATCATCTTTTTTAGCATCGTCTTTTTCTCTTCTACTACAAGGTTTCTTGCGTGATAGACTCAAGATTTGCTGAGAAGAATTTTTGGAAGCCAGCTTCGTCAAAAAACGTTAGATAAAATGGTGTATTTTTTTTTCTAATTCTAACTCGGGCTGGGAACTGCTCTTCTTTTTCTTTAAGTGCACTGCAAGATGTTTGAACGGTTTTCTGTTACAACAGAAGAAATTGTAGGTTATCAAAAACGTTGTGCTTCAATAAAATCAGATATCCTGAAATATTTCCAAACTTTTTTGAATAATACTTTAATAATAAGTACAATTATTTCATCATGAAATTCTAAAAGTCCGTAAAGAAATATTTTAATCTGGTTAGAACTTGTTTAAAAAGCCTGCTTTTCACTGTAGCTTTCCATACGGTTTTCCCGATGTGGTTGTTAATCAATTACTTAATTACTTTATCCAGCACGTTTCTCCCGCAGTCTTACTAATAAATGTTCCCTTTTCCTTCTCCGCGTTGCAGATATTTACTGTCTGTTTGGAAAATAGAGTGAAATTTATCTTAGGAACGTTTTGAGAAAGGAAATATTCTTTATTTTATGGAAGTATGCCTTGGAATACAGCTAAAATAAACATTGAGGTTTTAGTAGATGGTCACTTTGCAGAAGAAGAGTTAGAAGGACAGATTATTTATTTGTGAAGATGAAATTTATGATTAACCGAAATATCATCGCGAAAGTGAAAAGGTTCTATTGATATTTGTCTATTACTCAAATATTGATCATCTTCTAGCAGATAATTTATCATTTGATGCAGTATGGGTGTATCTTCCTTCCACTGCACAATAGAGCTTGAGAATGATACAGAGAGAAAGATATACAGGGTGTCCCAACTAAAATTTGATTTTTGTACAAGTTTTGAAAAAATGTATTAACAATTTGGTTTGGGTTATTGAAGGGATCAATCAATATATCGAGAAAATGGTGGAAATTCTAAAAAAATTGATAATTGTTTCAATATTACTATCACTGTCAGAATGACAAAAGTTACATTCCATGTGATGCCTAATTGATATTTAATAATGATTTTTGGCTAGACAAAGAAGTAACCTACATTGTGGATTGACTTAATATTATATACTAGAGAAGCCGTGCTGCTCTGTACCATTAGGATAGACTATGTATGAGAGGGTCTAATTATTACATAAAATCATTTTACAGTACTTCCTTCCAGGCAATATTAGCTGTGCGTCGGCCGCAGTATTTGGAAAAAATTGAAAGTGAAGTTGATTGTGCACACATAACTTTCCTCAAACTCGAATTTGAACAGGTAATGGCTCAAAAGAAAGGTCTTGATCCACTGAGTGTTCTTAGAATTGTGTCAATAGCCTACGGTAATTAATTATAGAGATTTGAGTGAAGGAAAATCTTGAACAGATTGAATGTAAAGTTGATTGTGCACACATAACTTTCCTCAAACTCAACGAATTTAAGCAGTTAATAGCCCATAAGAAAGAGCTTGATCCATTGAGTATTCTGAGAGTGAAACGATCAAGACCCGTTCATTAGAAGAGGAGCTATGAGAATTCGAATTGCTTGAGTGAATGTGTCCCATAAGAAATGTACAGAGAAGAATCGCGTTTGAGTATAACTTAAGTAAGGTGGGAGTTGAGTAAATTTCAGTGATTGATGACATATATGTGTCTAAATACCTTTCATTAAAAAAAATGGAGGAAATCGGCCGGATACAACCGCCAGACTTCAGTTTTTATAAATTTTTTAATATATAAGATGAATAGAAAAATGAGAAGATATGATTACAAATATTAAAACAAGTAAAACTAAAAGAATATATATTATTCGATACTGAACTGCTTCTGAAAACTTTCCCTTGGCTTGATGGTGTTTCTCTGTACTACTTATAGTCAAAGGTTACCATTAGACGGTAATGCCGTTACGTACGCCATCTACGAGGTGATATCGTAATCTGATGGAGACTCGTAGTTCTCTGCTTACGTGGCACGGAGCAATGTGTGAGGATAGCTGTGTGTATGGCAGAAGCAGACAGTGGTTGATGGTTCATACAATCTACCCCACTAAACAAGAAACATAACAAGTCTTTTTTGTGATGTTCTTTTTAGAGACTTTTCGTGATGTTTATTTAAAACGTTAATAAGATATCGCCCAGATGTCTAAATTTTATTACCAACTCTATTAACATCCATGTCATGTAAATAGAACATATTTTTGATGTACACAGTAATAGTTGAATTCGTAGTTACATACACATCCTATGAACTTCTTTTTAGTAACTTCCTATAGGAAACATTCATACGGTGTTGATTTGTATACTTCTCACTAATGTCACATACAGAACGTAACTGTAATATTACAAATTAACATGTTTCTAAGATGATCACATGTTGCAGTAACTTTTACATCTTTCGAAATAATTTTTATTGACATCGTACTTATTACGTCTGTACGACGTTAGTTCATAAAACTCTCAGTAATATCTCATATTAAACATCACAGCAACATAAAAAAGAAGAAAACAGAAGATAAACTGATGAACGAAACATACAGTAGTTATCTGTGGAAACAAAAATGACAAGCATGAAATGGCGGATGGTTTTCAGTTATGTGTTATAGTTATATTTAATTTGCAGAAAGCACATATTTTGCAAGTAGCACTTGAATAAAGTGGTCTTCGTTTTCGTTAGTTCCTACTAAGCTACAGTTTCTATACTTAGTTATAATGGAGTCGAGTACCTGTAGAACTACAAAACGTTGAAGGATATAAGCGCTTTGAATGTGAAATAAAAAAATGAATATTTTCAAAAAATAGAGACTTTTTCCAAAATAGAATAAACAAGATATAAAAAGGAAAATATGTGGTTGTATGTGTGTGCGAATATATGTGTTGAGAATTAATTTATATCTACCTACCCGACTCACTATATCTACTGAACTTGTCAATATTACTAAATTTATCAATACTATACCGAATTGATCATTATTATTATACTGACACTGTCAATACTAAAAATAATATCTACTTAATTGTATCTTTATAATTTAATTTTACTGTATCTATTTATTATATCACACACAGTTGTTGGTAACCTAGTTACTCACAGCTTCTGTGATTAATTGTTTACTTCTACATAAAAAATGTTAGTTAAATTTTGTAGTTTAAATATTTCTGTTTTGTTGTGAAATAAACATATATTATATCCTCTGAATTTGGAGACGCCCCAGACGATTGCTAAGGCATCTCTCTCCGTTGCAGAGTAGTTTCGTTCGGCATCCGTTAGAAGACAGCTGGCACATTCGATTGGGTGTTCATTGGCGCCTTCCCGCCTGGACAAGGGTTTAATAATAAACGGTTCCCTTTCGTTCGCTTGTCTTAGCGTAGATGCGGTTGTCTTAGCGTAGATGCGGTTGTTAAGTGCTTTTTTAGAGTTTCGTCAGCTTATTGCTGCTCTGTTTCCCATTTCCAAGGTACCTTCTATCTGGTCAGTTTGGTTAACGGTTTAGCTATGAAATCGATGTTTTCTATGAATCGTCGGTACCAAGAGCAAGTCTGTACAAATGATAGTAGCTGTTTCAATTTTTTTGGGAGTGGTCGGGCGACGATCACCCGTATTTTACTAGCATCTGTCGTAATTCCGTCCTGCGTCAGCGTATGGACTAGAAACTTTATACTAGTGCATGCAAAATTGCATTTGCTTCGGTTGATACGGAGATGGTATTGACGTAGCTGCTTAAATACTTGGGTTAAATCATGTACGTGGTTTTTGATCGTGTAAGATCTAATAATTAAGTCATCTGGGTACACAAAAGGGAAATGTTACTGAGACTAACTCGAAATCGGTCCATCAGCCTTTGGAAGGTAGAAGGCGCATTACTTAAGCCAAGAAGAAAACGTTTAAAATATTAGACTCCAAATGAGGTGATAAGTCCAGTCTTCTTCTTGTCGTCTTCGTGAATCTTGATCTGCCAGTACCCCGATCTTAGGGCCAAGGTGGTTATAAAATGTTTAAATTTAGCCGCGTGTAATAAATAATCTATCCTGGGCAAAGGACGACGATAATCTATACATACTCTGACATTGTTATCTCTCTTGGGCACGAGCACTACAGGAGTTATCCACGGAGTATCACTCTCTTCTATGATGCTGATGGTCAACATTTCGTCGAGTTTGGTACGTAATATGTTCTGCTTTATCAAGCCACGTCTATAACAGGAGTTAGTAATCAGTTCATGATTACATGTCAATGATGTGCTCCGCGTAAAAAGTTGGAGGTCCATATTCTTCAAACAAGTTCTGAAATTCTTCTAACAAGCTATTCAATTGTTTTCTTTCAACATGCAATTCAGAACAGCTCGTGATGCGTGTTTCTCCTTTTCCTGGGAGGGGAATGAGTTGGATAATTGAATATGACGTACATCATATCGGGAGAATAATCATTGGAATTAACTCGATTATTCTTCTTCTCAATTCTCTCAAACTCCCCTTCTCCTGTGTCGTCAGGTAGTGGAGACGCAAAGCATTCCAAAAATGGTGACGTGGCTTGCGTGATCCTGGTTTCATATAGACTTACAGTTGATTTATTGGATATTTACCCGTGCGTCATTAATATCTGATAACATAACCGACAAATGGCAAATTATTTTGTTCTGTTCTTCACTATTAATAGAAAGAGATGCCACTTAATAATTATGTCGGTTATGTTATCAGATATTAATGACGCACGGGAGAAGATCCAATAATTCAACTGTATGTGAAGCTTTACTTCGGTGGTAATAGCATGCTGAACAGTGTCCACCGACTTTTAGAATTCTATAGGGTGCCGCTTTTTTAAAGAGAAAAAACTCTAGACCACAATTGTCAACAATGCTGGTGTCTTTTTTTTTCGTCTTCTTTTTTGACTTTGCTTTGATACCACTAAAGTGTGTAAAGCTGGGTACAGACCAAGGTCTCGAGCTGTTCTCGAATAGTTTGTGAACTTTTACGAACTTGTTGTATACGCCAATTCGTGAACAGTTCTAGAGCAGCTCGGCAGCTCGTTTGGGTTCCGAGCCGAGTCGGTACTTTCAAAGGGTTCGTTTGCGAATGTTCTAATTTCACAATTATAAGCACGCCGCTGCTACTTAAGCCCACGTCCGCGTTTTCCTTACCTCTCTGTGATGTATGGCGTCAGTCAGTCGGCTGCCAAATTGCCTAAAAACTACCTAACTCCGAACGTTACTGGGGACATTAAGTTTTCAACCCACAAGTGGTTAGCACGTGCAGTGCTAAATTCTTTCATTTATTAGTTTAATATTTTCGTTAAGTTAAAGGGTGAATAAGTGTATTTGTTATTTGTGGAGATAGTAAATGTAAGTTTAAATTATAGTAAATCTAATTAGGAGTCAATTCAACTCAATTATAAGAAGAAATAAATAGTTTCACGCTACACTACCAAAATTATTCCTGTTCTCAATTTACCCACCCTATAGGATTAAACAACATTATCGAAGGAGAGCTGAAATATTTAGAAGAAAACAGGGAAATAGATTGATGCATGAATTGCATTGATTATTTTCATTGGTCCTTCGAGCAGGATTTGAGAACAGGAATTCGCAAAATTTATTTTACATTTTTTATGCAATTTCGAACAACGATAAAAGTTGAAACTGCCGGCCGCTGTGCTGGTATCGAGCATTTCCAACGTCCAGAGCCGTACCGAATTAACATTTCCGAGGTTCCAGTCATACAAGTTCAACTCATGCTATGTTTCAAAAATTCCAGGGCTGTATTTATTATGATGCATGCTAGTATGTTAAGATTTTAATATTTATATACTTATGTTGAATGACTCCGAACAAAAAAGAAAAATCGATTTACACTATTATCCCAATTCCAATTTGAAAAGAATATTTCAACCAACTTTCAGATACTTAATGAATCGATTTTTTTAAAAAAAAAACGACTCTCTAGTGTTTGTTATTATATAGGGTGTAGATAAATGTTTTATATTCTTGCGCATAAGTTATACATATTTGTAAAATTTAATTTGTTTTCTTGCAAAAACTCATTAAGTAAAAAAGACTTTAGGAGTGCGATCCGAAAAAGTGGATTTAGTGCAATAGTCAATTTCGCGTACGCGTAATAGTTAGCAGTTTTTACCATATTCAAACAGTTGTAAAATTAGTCTAAGATTGTAATTATTTTCTTTAGATTGCTTTCGCCGCACATTACAAAAATAATGGATGCCTTTAAGAAATCCAGAAAACTGGCCAAAGCAGCCATAACGCGAATTCGAAATTCAGTAATTAGCCGAATTGATGTAGAAACTAATTTTTTCACTTTTCAATCTCAACTAGATTCATTAATTGAAAAATTTAGCGCGTATACTGACGCTCAAAATAATATTGAAATTCTAGACACGGAAGAGAGGGACAATGAGGACAGGGACGAAGTAGAGAATAATTATCATGAATTAGTGGGTATATTTAAAAAAAGAATTCATGAGCTTTCTTCGCCTCCGCCAAATAATGTTGTCATTCAAAACGCTCCAAACTCTCCTGTTACTCCCAAAATAGGAGTAAAACTCCCTCAAATTACAATCCCATGTTTCTTAGGCGATTACCAAAAATGGACTTCTTTTTATCAATTATTCAATGCCCTTATTAAAGAAAATTCAGACTTAGATAATGTACAGAAATTCATATATTTGAAATCTTATCTGAAGGGAGAACCCTTATCTTTCATAGATTCCTTAGAAATAAGTAACACTAACTTTCCTATAGCAATAAATATCTTAGAAAAGAGATATGAAAATAGTCTAGCCATTATTAACGCACACTTAAATGCAATACTGGACCTTCCAAACCTCACAAAAAGTACTTCTACCTCCCTCAGGGATTTTATAGTAAACGTTAAAAAGAACTTAGAATCCTTAAAAAATCTTCGATGTCCCACTGAACATTGGGATTTAATTATCATAAATATTCTGTTGAGAAAATTAGATTACGGCACTAAGAAATAATACCAGGTGAGTAGAGAAATTGACAAAACTCCCACGCTGGACGATTTTTTTAAAATAATTGAATTGAGATGTAATACTTTGGAATCTTTAAGTTCGCACGCTATAGCTTCACCCGAGGTCAAAAAGGAAAGATTTATTCCTAAAATTAATAATAAAACATCCCTTCATGTAAGTAGTGCTTCTTCAAATAACTTTAATAGTAGGAGGCATTGTTGGTATTGTAAAACCCCCACTCATGACATTTATAAATGTAATACATTTTCCAAAATGACTGTTGATGAAAAATATCAATATCTTAAATCACTGACTTTATGCACCAATTGCATTGGTGGTAAGCATTCGTTGTCCGAATGTAAGTCTAGAGGTTGTTCCTTTTGTGGTAAAAACCACCACACAATCCTTCACAGGCACAATATTTCTAATGCTTTCCCCTCAAATAGAGAAAACATTTCCGATGCCCTAAATAGTCGGGCAGCAAATCTTCAATTTCAAAATTCTGAACATCATTCTTCTAACGTCCATAACAGTACTGGTGCTAAGCCTGAAACTCCGCATCATAGCTCGGGATCACGAGCTCCTCACTCTGATATGGACAATGCATCCTTCAGTCAAAATTGGCGTGTTCCTACTAATAATCAACAAACTATCCATAATAAAAATAGTGTCCAAAACAAAGATTTCGACTTTCGAGAATCAAATTCTTCAACAACATCTCCTTTGTTCGTGGGTAAAGGAATCCCCGAGGTGCTGCTGGCGACGGCTATTGTTGCTATTGTTTCAGAATCGGGCCAGTTAATAAAAGCCAGAGCTGTGATTGATAATGGTTCGCAGTTGTCTTTCATTTCTGAACGAATCCTTTCTTTGCTTAAAGCAAAACCTTATCGAAAACCCTTGAGGTTCTCTGGCATAGAACATACTACAGTCATGTCACATAAAATGTTGGACGTTACCATTCATTCAACTACCGAGCAGCATTTTCAGCTTCAACTGTCCTGTGCTGTCCTTCCTACCATCACCTCCAACTTACCTAGAGCTAAACTAAATCCTCATAGCCTAAACATTCCTGCTGATTTTCGTTTAGCCGATCCTGATTTCCACATTTCGTCTGAAATAGATTTACTAATTGGTGCAGATGGCTTTTATGAAATCATTCTTCCCCACATATTCCGATTGGGTCAGGGCCGTCCCACACTCCAACTAACACAATTTGGTTGGATCATTCGAGGGCAAATGCCTTCACAAGTCTCCTCTCGTCCCATCGAAAAAACGATGTTGTTCTGTCAAAATCAAACTTCCGATGATTTTATACATTCATTCCTTCCAAAATTCTGGGAAGTGGAACATATTCCTGAAACAAGTTCCATATCCTTGGACGCTGAACAAGCTGAACAAAATTTCCTCCAATCGTATAAGCGCCTTGACAACGGAGCATTCCAAGTGGATTTACCACTTAAAAATCCCTGTTCACAAAGCGAACTCGGCGACTCTTTTCATGTCGCTCAAAGGAGATTCCTACTTCTCGAGAAAAGATTTCAGTCCAATCCTAAACTATTTGCAGAATACCAAAAATTCATAAATGAATATTTATCATTGAAGCACGCTTCTTTTGTTCCTTTCGATCCCAAAAAGCCTAATTCTGAATTCAAATATTTTCTTCCTCACCATTGCGTGATGAAAGAATCCAGCGAAACCACCAAGCTTCGCGTAGTATTCGATGGTTCCTGCAAAACTTCTACCAACGTTTCGCTTAATGACATCTTGCTTAAAGGCTATCAGGTTCAACCCGAACTGTATGATATTCTTTGCAGGTTCCGTTTACATCCCTATGTCCTTACTTGTGATATTGAAAAAATGTATCGTCAAGTCCAAGTCAATCCTAAGCAAAGACATCTTCAGAATATTTTGTGGAGAAATTCTCCCAAAGAGCCCCTTCAATGTCTCCAACTTTCCACTGTAACCTATGGTGTCACTTGCTCTTCATTTCTCGCCACCAGGGTACTGAAGGAACTGGCTTCCTGTTATTCGGAACAATATCCTTTCGCATGCGATGCTCTGTTAAACCAAACATACGTTGACGATATTTTATATGGCTGCCTTTCCTTATCTGATTTAAAAAGATCCTATTCTGAGTTAAACAAACTTCTAAATTCTGCTGGGCTACACCTACATAAGTGGTCCTCCAACTCTTCTCATTTCCGACAACTATATTGTGAACGAAGGTACTCGAATCCCATTGAAATAGAATTTGAGAATATTCCTAACAGGGTGTTAGGACTTTCCTGGAATCCAACTACTGATCAATTTTCAATATCATTACCAAGGTCTCTTTGTGTTGACAATCTTTCCAAACGCAATGCCCTCAGCACTATCGCCCAAATGTACGATCCTTTGGGTTTCCTTGTACCCTTTGTAGTGTTAGGAAAAATGTTCATGCAACAATTATGGCAATCTAAGGTGTCTTGGGATGCACCTCTTAATTCAGACCTAGCAAAGAAATGGAAAATGTTTGCTAGTTCTATACCCTTGCTAAGAGGTCTGAAAATTCCCCGCTTCCTTTTTACCAAAAGTACCATAACTACGCTTCAACTCCACGGTTTCTCCGACAGTAGCTTAAAGGCTTATGGCGCCTGCCTCTATGTAAGAGCTACTTATTATGACAATACCGTTTCTTGCACACTCATAACTTCCAAATCGAGAGTCGCGCCTCTTAAAACCATTTCAATTCCTAGGCTTGAGCTTAACGCAATGGTACTCTTGACTAAACTCACCCAAAGGATTCTTGAAGTATTCAAAAATAAATTGAATTTCAAATCAATTAACTTGTGGACCGACTCTCAAGTGGCACTACATTGGATAAACTCCCATTCTTCTCGTTGGCAGACTTTCGTAGCCAATAGAGTGTCCTTGATTCAAAATTGCTCATTCCATGCATCGTGGCGCCACATCCCTTCCACTGATAATCCAGCAGATATTCTATCAAGGGGAGTTCTGGCCCCTCAACTCATGAGTTCCGATTTATGGTGGCATGGTCCGAATTTCCTTTCAAAGGCGACCTTGAATCTATCTGACTTCAACTTCAAGTTACCAGTTCCCAAAACGATCCCAGAACAACGATCTTCAAATCTGAATGTATTCATTTCAGAACTCAGTTCTCCTCGAGAATTTTGGGCACAACTCTTCAGCAAATTCTCCCAAATTAACAGGTTGCTTCACACCCTAGCCTACATACTAAGATTTGTTACTAACTCGAAACGACGAATTAACAAGCTCAGTGGTCCATTAACCATCCACGAAACAAATTCTGCCTTAGCGCTGGTCCTTCGACAAATCCATACTCAAGCCTTTTCAAAGGAGCTAAGTGAAATTGATACCCTAGTGTTATTAAAAGAAGATGACGTCCCTCCTTTACGCTGGCCTCTAGCCAGAGTAATCGACATTATTCCTAGCTCAGATAACAAGGTTCGTGCCGTTAAATTACGAACCCAAGAAGGTACTTTTATCAGACCTATCACAAAGGTCTGTGTTTTGCCTTTTTGCTGCTAACCTTCGTTCAATCCAATTATATATTAGTGTGGAAATCGGAGATTGTCCACAGGGGGGAGTATGTTCTAATTTCACAATTATGCACGCCGCTGCTACTTATGCCCACGTCCGCGTTTTCCTTACCTCTCTGTGATGTATGGCGTCAGTCAGTCGGCTGCCAAATTGCCTAAAAACTACCTAACTTCGAACGTTACTGGGGACATTAAGTTTTCAACCCACAAGTGGTTAGCACGTGCAGTGCTAAATTCTTTCATTTATTAGTTTAATATTTTCGTTAAGTTAAAGGGTGAATAAGTGTATTTGTTATTTGTGGAGATAGTAAATGTAAGTTTAAATTATAGTAAATCTAATTAGGAGTCAATTCAACTCAATTATAAGAAGAAATAAATAGTTTCACTGTACACTACCAAAATTATTCCTGTTCTCAATTTACCCACCCTATAGGATTAAACAACACTATCGAAGGAGAGCTGAAATATTTAGAAGAAAACAGGGAAATAGATTGATGCATGAATTGCATTGATTATTTTCAGCGAACACGTGGCGATCTCAGTATGTGTGTGGACGTTGACTGTTCGGTATCATAATATACGCGCTGTTCATAAAGAGTTCCTTATCGAAATATTATTATTATAGTAGTTTTTTAAATAAACATGGACTTGTCAGAGGACGAAATTGTGTGGTTGATAGAAGAATATCGCCGGCATGAGAATTTGTAGAATCCCATGCACAAAGATTATAAAAAGAGATAAGTAAAAAAGACTCATACTAAGATATAGGCAGGATTTTGTCAAAACCAAAAGATGATGTGAAAAGGAAAATCAGTGTTATTTTAGCGCAATACCGAAGAGCTCGTCAAAAGGCTGAACGAATGAAAAAGTCAGGAATGGGCACAGACGAGATTAATAAAAAAGTGTGGTTTGGATACAAAATATGGGTTTTTTGAGTGACAGATATATGCAAAATGAAACACGGGATACGGTGAATATTTTTTTATGAAACTGCTAAGTTTTTATATACAGCGTTTTTCATTCAAAATCACTTTGCCACTGTACTCTTCCAACGGTAGAAAGATATTCAGCGAAATTATCTCGAATTTGACGTGAATTCACAGTAGATTTTCTTGGAACGTTTCTAAAACTCTGAAAGGAGTTAATTTCTGATTGATCTTTTCTCCACGAGCCGGGAATCATCTGCATCGTCTGATAATCTTCACGATCAAAGGCGTCTTCAGGTGCATATATCTTTGAAGATTGTTTACTTCGAATTAAAAAATTGTGTAGATAGAGACATGCAAGTACTACGGACGTAGTCTTTGTTGGTTCCAATAAAAGTGGTTTACGTAGAACACGGAATACGGATAATACTATCCCAAACGAATTCTCAACTATTCGTCGAGCTCTAAATAATCTATAATTAGAGGCTCGCTGACGGCTTCCCTTCAAATGCATTTCAGGGTACGGTTTCATCATGTTTTCTTGTAGAGGAAATGCGTCGTCAGCAACAAAAATGAACGGTGTATTTCGTTCCCGTCTCAACAATGCTGTTGCTGCTGGTAGAGATAAAGTTCCATTTTTAAGCTTTGTAGCCAGATCAGTGTTTTTAAAAACCCCTCCATCAGAAATCCTTCCCTGACATCCTACGTTGGCAAATAAAAATGAGTAATCTGCCTTAACTGCTCCCATAAGAACAATGCTGAAGTACCCTTTATTATTGAAATATTCGCTTCCGCTATTAAATGGCGCTTGCAGTGTGATGTGTTTACCATCGATAGCACCTATACAGTGTGGGAAGGTCCATCTTTTATTATATTCTTCGGCAACTGCGAGCCATTCTTCAGATGAATTTGGAATCTGAAAATAAAAATACCAATACATTTCAACTGTCTAACGCGTAGTTAAAATGAAAATCGAATAAATTATTGGAAATTAAATTTTGTTTTAGGAGACTCAGGACGCATCTGCCAATGTGGGAACTTCTGCTGAAACAAATGTGGAAACTAATGACGGTGCCGTCGATGAAGCGAATACGACAAACAATAATGAACTTCAGGATGAAGAATTAAATGTAGATAACTGAACAGAAAATGCAAGAGGGATTTTGGAGGAGTTAAGCAAGAAACGAAAAAGTGTGTTGACAACTATGAAGCACGTGTCAAAGAACATGAAGACTACAGAAAATAACGACCAAGCCGCAGACTCTTTCAGTATTCTCAAAACTATATATGAAAAAAATGAAGCGCCACCTGATGCTTGCTCCTTATTTGCAAATCATATTGCTATTAAGTTAAGAGAATTTGATCCGTTAACCAGAGCATATGTCGAGTTTAACATTAACAAAATAATTTATGACACCCAAATTAGCATTTTACAATCGCAATCCTATCAAACTTCAGTAAAGCCAGTTATGTGGTCTCGCAACCACAGTCAGGTTGTAGCACTGCAATGACTTCACCCTTCTGAAACTATGACACTGATTCACAGTATTCTCAACAGCATTTCGAATCATCATTGTGTGATGCAAGTAACAACTCATCTCTTGTAGAAACTACTTACTCCACAGATGCAGATTCTCAAGTACGACCAGGTTGTTGTAGTACACCAGTGCTGTCTTCCCCAGAGGAAGAGCACTTGAGTGATTTTATTATTCCAAAACTTATCAGAATTTAAATTAACGTAGGTAGGTATATCTACAACATTATTGTGTATGTTTTTTTTTAAATAAATGAATACAAGTGTAAAAGAAAATTGCTTACCTTTATTGAGTCACTTAGAACTGTAATTAAATATTCACACACATCTGGTACAATCGCAGAAATGCTTTGCTTGGAAATTTTGAATAAATACATCAGACTTGTATAGCAATTTCCTGTTGCAAAGTCAAAACCAATCTTTTCCTGGATGAAATACACTCCCGATAAATTGTATCTTGAGTTTTTCAAAATCTGCTACAGGCATACGGCTAAAATTTTTAAATAAACTTCTTTGCCATCACCGCCTAGTCTTACGTTTCTTTTTTTTCGACTCGACATTTTGTTTTATTAAAAAGTATGCTGCACAAGCAATGTTAAGATCGCTTTCTTCGTCGCTATCTAACAATGACATTTTTCAAATTTAATTATTTCAATTTTTATGAAAGTGCAGTTCTAGTTCGAACTTTTCAACGAACTCGACCGAACTGAACACAGAACTGAAACTCTTCTTGTATGGACGATGTGTTTGGGAGCGCCTCAGGTTCAATTCGGGAGCTGTTCTAGAACAGCTCGCGAATTTTTTATTTCGGTCTGTACCCAACTTCAGATTTCCGGACAGGTCTCATTCCAAAGCTGAGACTTCAACGTATCTGTTCTGTGTGCTGATGTATTACTTGACACCCCTTTTTCATTTAATGTTTTTCAAGGGGTGGTTCTGGACGCTAGAGGGTTGAAAAAAGAAGTTTGAAACTACGATAAAAATCCATCCCCCTGTAGGTTAAAATTGACCTGTTTCGTCATTTTTTCAAAATATGAACAGAACTCGAATTATTTGGGATTGAACATTTTAATTGGGACACCCTATATATGGTATCGTTTCATTTTTCACGAATTTTCATCCTGATACAGCGTTCATTACAAATGAAACCGGAATTATTTTTTGTCTTTGTTCGCATAGAATTCAAAAGTGGTATAAATGTCCTTATAAGAAAATAAACATATAATCTCTGTCTATATTATCTTAAGGTGTTTTCATTATAATCATATGTGTTTAAGAACCTGTTTTCTATGAAAAAATTAGTTCGATAAGTATCAATAAACTCATCTGGTGGAATGGTGAACTAATCTTACCGGTACCTATTAATGTATACATAGCAAACATTAATCAACTCACATAAGTGCTTAAACAAACAAAGGACAAACGCCTATAGTAAAGAGAAACAGAGAAAAAAACCGGTTCTACGTCTTTATAGTAATTTTGATTGCATCATAATTAGATGGAACCATGAGTTACGTCAACAACTACATTGGAAGGCGAAATATGTGTATATATATCGTCTAAAAATGAGATCATTTTGAGAAACTAGTAAAGCACATTTCACGTGAAAGTGGACGGAATATAGAAGGAGAAAGAGAGGTGTCGAAAAAGGTCAAACTAGATACGTTCGAAGACGTTTATTTGAATTGACTATTTTTTTTAAATAATTTGTGTCGCCTCGTCCTTCATATTAATATAATTATGGAGAATGTTTAAAGTTTAATATAGTATTTGACTATTCTGAGGAAGTTATGTTTGCTATTTGTAATATTTTATACATATTGATTTAGCCAGGCAATGTATCCAGAAAACCATGAAACTTTAGTCAGTTTTTGCTCAATGTTTTAGTGAAGGAACCCACTAAACAAGAAACATAACAAGTCGTGTTCTTTTTAGAGGCTTTTCGTGATGTTTATTTAAAACGTTAATAAGATATCTCCTAGATGTCTTAATTTTATTACCAACTCTATTAACATACATGTCATGTAAATGAAACATATTTTTGATGTACACAATAATACTTGAATTCGCAGTTACATACACATCCTATGAACTTCTTTTTAGCAACTTCCTATAGGAAACATTCATACGATGTTAATTTGTATACTTCTCACTAATGTCACATACAGAACGTTACTCTAATATTACAAATTAACATGTTTCTAAGATGATCACATGTGTTGCAGTTACTTTTACATATTTCGATATAATTTTTAGTAACGCCTACGATTACGTCTGTACGATGTTAGTTCATAAACCTCTCAGTAATATCTCATATTAAACATCACAGTAACATAAAAAAAGAACACAACAGAAGAGGAACTGACGAACGAAACAGACAGTAGTTTATCTGTGGAAACAAATGGCAAGCATGAAATGGCGGGTGGTTTTCAGTTTTGTGTTATATTTTATTTGTAGGAAGCACATTTTTTGCAAGAAAAAGTACTTGAATAAAGTGGTCTTCGTTTTCGTTAGTTCCTAATGAGCTACAGTTTCTATACTTAGTTATAATTCTTGTTATAATGGACGAACAACAGTTTTTATCGGTAAGTACCTATTCCAAAATCATAATTATTAAAACTTAATACTCATTCAATACTTTAATCGGCTATTGTACATTGAAATTCCATGTGGCGGAATTGTACACTAACATTTTATAATAGAGTTTACAAAATAAGGGTTTTTCAACTTTCAAAATATTTTAGTTAGTAAGTATATTTTAAAAACGAATCACAATATTTAAAATCCTAGATATGCATTATACCCTACAAAAAACTTAATATTGCAATAGGGTAGATATTATTATTAATAATAAAACATGATCATATGTTGGCAGAGATTTGAATCTAGACGGAAATATTTTCAATGTTCAAGATGTTTCAGAAGCTACTTACATAAATAAAATAAAAAAAATAGTTGGTAATTATGTAAAGGGGAGTAACTATTTTAGATAGTCTGATACAAACATTGTATTAAACAGTACAAAAAATGTTGAATCAAGTATCTCTAGTTCTAGTTTTTGTAGTAGTAGTCTTGGCCATCAATATAGTTTTGCAGGTTTAGAAAATTTTAACATTAATAATAACAATTCTTGTAGACAGTTAGAGACTGTTTAAGACTTTAAAAACAGAAATTTCTGCTAAAAAGCTCATTTCAATTTGAAAATACACTGAATACTATAAATAAGGTGTAGGTGTCCCTTACAATGGTCTATATTAATCTAGTTGAAGAATATGTAACTTATGACACTGAATGCTCCAGTCAACAAATAGAATTCAACTATTTATTATTGTAGAAACACAGCTATTGGATACTCAATTGGATACAATTAATTATAAACTCATTTAACTTAATAATGTGTTCATATTTCTTCTTCATAAGTAGTTTTTTTGTATACAGTGTCTTAATTATGCTTAGTTTTCATTAAGTTACAGTTCCACGATGTTAATATAAGTCACTTCTCGAAATAAAATATGTTATTATTCCTTTGAAGAACCCCGCATGTATCTTATGGAAAACGGATCCCAGTCAATTGGCTGAAAATCAAGTTTGATGTAGTTTATGATGATCGATCAAAGGTCTCCATGGGCACAATTTGATCTAAAGTAATTGTTTTATTAGCTGCTGTTCAGAACACCTTTAAATGTTTCACAGATAAGGATTTTGAAGTGTACGTTATGGACTGGTTGAGGCACTCGAAAAGTAACCTTAAGTAAACGATAGAATTTTCTTTAATCAGACTGGATTTCTGTTGATTTAACGTGATGTTTAATAAAATCTTTATGGTATAAAATTTTTATTAGTTTTAATATTATTAAAAAACTATTCTAATAAATTTTTTGTAAACTAGCTGTAATGTATGTGTATCCGTTAAACTTTATTAATTCAGTTTGAAAGTATGTTACATTATGGCAACTACAGATTAATATACCCTTTTTGTTTCTTGCTTTTACTGAATGCGTTCAATAGTTTCCACTTTCCACACTTGTTATGTAATATGCTTACACAATTTTATTTTTTTTAGGTTGGATTCCTGGACAAGATATTTTTTTTCTAATTTTGTATCTGTTTTTTTCAAATTTACTGTACTGTTCATTAATAGTGAATAAACGTTTTAAATCCCTTATTGCTTCTTTTGCTATTTTATTTTGAATGTACAGGGTGAACAACTTAGAACGACTGTAGGCCACATCTCAGAAAAGAATCATAGTGGTACAACTTTCAAAAAAATTACCTTTAGGTAAGTGATCCTGAAAAATTGCTGGAAAATATTTTGCAGTCTCTAAAATATCTGCTAGGGGTGGAATGAACACTCGAAAACATAATACTCCAAAAAAACATACTAAATACAATTTCTGAAATCTTGATGAGATTATGAAAAAAATTAATTAAGGAGATTTTTTGCCATTATTCTTCAAATAATTGGTGGAGAAGGTTCAAACTTATGATCAAATGTATAACTTTTTCGTTTTTTAACCGATATTAATGATTTTAGCTGTATTTAAAAGAGTTTTTCTGTTTAATAATATTGATAACAAAATTAGACAATTTTGTATCCACTCGGAAATTTCAAATGTAAATTGACGCATTTTTTCAATTTTTATATCTGATATCGTAAACCTTATATCTTGGAATATATCCCTATTTTTTCAAACCCTATTCCTCAGAATTTAAAAAATGCCTCATTACATCTGAAATTTCCGAGAAAAATGGGAAAATTGTCGACTTTTCACATAGCGTTGACAAAATTGTATAATTTTGTTATTTTTGTTAAGCACATCTTATTAAAAAGAAAAAACTCTTTTAAATGACGCCAAAAACATTGATATCGATTAAAAAACAAAAAAGTGTTGCGACATTTGTTTTTTAGGTTGAACCTTCCCCCACCCCTTACTTGAAGAATAAGGACAAAAAGTCCCTAGCTACATTTTTTCATAGTCCCATTAACATATCAAAAATTGTATTTCTAGGATACCTTTAGTGTGTCTTTTTTGGAGATAATCACAGAATTATGTTTTTAAGTGTTCATTCCCCCCCATAGCAGATATTTTAGGAACTCAAAAATATTTTCCAGCGATTTTTCAGGGTCATTTTCCTGAAGGTATTTTTTCAAAGTTGTACTATGACTATTTTTTGAAATATGGCCGACAGCCGGTGTTCTTAGTTGTTTACGCTGTATTTGCTGATTAGGCACAGAAACATCTATAGGATGTCATCTAGAATGTTTGAGGTATATTAGTTAGAGGTTTAAGTAATGTCCATACAATATCTAAGAGAATACACTGTATTGTTTTTGAAATGTCGCATTTAGATCATTGATAAGATGTTATTTTTTAGACATTGCATTAACATCGACAAGATGTTAAAAGGCATTTCAGAATGTAACAGAAATGTTGTTTTTAGTTCGTTATAAAGACTTCCTTTTGAGGAAGTTCTAGTAACATCTCAGTAATGTAAAAAGGCAGTGCTTTAACATCGCTGAGAAGTTAAGTTGAAACTTCACAAAAGTTAACAGCCACATGTTGGGCATAAGCGGTTGTTTAGATGTGCATGTGATGAAAACAAGAGGAAAAAAAAGAAGAACATTATCACAATGTGATGTTGAATTAACATAACTGTAATATTTATTTGCATAGTGGGAAGGGTCTGACCGGTATAGTAATTCGACATAATTTTTAAATCGTCTGAATTTGCTACAATTTGAGATCAGGGCGAGTTCTATACAGCTATTGATTCTCAAGATACATTTTTTCGAAAATATGCCATTTTTTCCAAAAAGTGATATTTTTTCTATGTTTTGGAATATCTTCTAAAATATGCATCCCACGTCAAATACTACATACAATGAAGTTGTAGTAAATTTAATTTGCTTTGATTTCAGACCAGACTGGTAAATGTATGCCCAGCAGCTCTCTCAAAAACGGCGCAGATAATCAAAAACAGTCATAATTGGGTTTTGAGGGGAAATGCATATAAACTATTCTCACGTCTTTTTATGGTTTTATTTATCAGACAGTTAAAATTTATTTATTTTTGTTATTGTTAAAAAATTATTTGATGGAGAAAGAAAACGATAATATACCTATCGGGAATTACGTCATCATCAAACATTGTTTTAAATACCTACATACTAAAACGCTTGTAAAAACATCATGGTACCCTACTATAAGAACAAATTACAGTTACACAAAAAAATCAAATGAATATAAATCATGTTCCTTTTATCTTAGATGATCCGGGCTTGGGCTTCCACGAAGATGGTATCTCGATGGCTCTGATGGACGCTGGTAGAGGCACATAGGCCATCTTTATCGTCTGCACAATTCAGCTCCACATACGGGACGTTAATGCAAAATTTGCAGAAACCTGAGCTGTAGAACCCTGCCTTTCTGTACGAGCATATTCCAGAGCATCCTTTCTTCCATTTACATGAAATTTTTCGTAGAAGGGCAGAAGATGCGGGATCCATGGTGGTAGGGATAGGAGTGAGTCCCTGAGAAGACAGCTTCCATCCCCAATCAGTGGAATTCAAATTAACTCCCCGCCACTTCTGTACTTGGAGGTAGCACCTTGCCGCATGGTGGCCTGGGGCATCTTCCGTCGGTGGGAAACGGAACCTAACCTTTTACATCCATTCCGCAAGATCAAAATTTTCGTACCCCTCTTCTTATCTTCTTTCCTTCTCTCAAATTCATTTGATCCATATTTTTTTATCGTTATTTTGATACTCTACTCTACGATTTATTTTTATTATATTGATAAATTATTTTTATGGAAAATTTATATAGCATTTATATTATTAAAAAAAATTAATTCTCTGAATGTTCAATTAAATAAAGTTTTTTAGAGCCTAATTTAGATTTTTAAAAGCTATCTTTCAGAGAGCCCCACTTTTTAGAGAAATCGCCCCACGTTGGGCGCCATTTGTTTATAATATTGATGTTTATATAAGTGTAAAAATTCTAATCATTATATAAACATCGATATTTTAACAAAATGACTCCCAGCGTGGGGCGATTTCTCTAAAATGTTGGGCCAAATCAATCCAATGGAAAACATTTCTCTCGCTCCCTTGATTTTCTGCACTCGTCTTACAGCTCGTGCCACAACTTCTGCACTTAAACGATATAATTGATACGCTACAGCGACACCTGGTGTGAAGTCATCTAGATCACCAATTTTATTTAGATCGACTGACCTCAATAAACACACCTACGTAAAAAAACGTTTTTAAAACGTTTTAATGTTATTTCAACGTTACTCGTTGAATTTTCAACGTTGACAAATTGGTTGAATTCGAAACGTTATATTCCAAACGTTTTTTCAAATTTGAAAACAACGACTTAGCTTAACCCACATGTATTTTCGAAAACGGTTTTTATGGCCGTTATTTTAACGTAGTATAGACGGTTATACAGAAATGTTTTTACCACGTTCTATATACAACGCTTTTTTGAATTTGAAAACAACGACTTAATTGAACTCATATGGATTTACAAAAACGCTTTCTAATTCCATTATTTTAACGTTATATTTTCAACATTATTTATACTATTTTCTGTGATATACAATGTTATCCAGTAAATGTTTATGATATGTTATTTTCACAATGCTTTTTTAAATTTGAAGACAACGACTCGATTGAACTCATATACATTTACAAAAACGCTTTTTATGCCCGTTATTTCAACGTAGCATTTTTAACATTATTCGTACTATTTAGCGTGATATAAATAGTTAAAAAGCAATGTTTTTACCACGTTGTATATACAACGCTTTTTCAAATTTGAAAACAACGAGTGTTTTTAAATGAAACTCAAGGTCTCTAGTTAATTCCACAATATAATACAAGTTATTGAAAATTCTAAAAAATTGACAATTGTTTCGATAAATCAATATCATCGTCAGAATGACAGAAGCTACATTCCATTTTATGCCTACCTGATGTTTAGTAGTTATATTTTTGGCTAGAACAAGAAGTAACCTAACTTGTGATTGGCTTAATATATGTTTATAGAAAAAAGAAGAAGATGTGATATTACAAATATTGAAGCTTAGATATTATTAGCCCTATGGTGATATCCTGGATATCATTTTTCCAATTAAGATCAGTATAACTGTGCAATGATATAGAAAACCAGGAAAACTATATCTGCTGATCTTTACAATTATCAACACAATTATCAAAACAACGAATTAATTGAACTCATATGCATTTATAAAAACGCTTTTAATTCCCGTTATTTTAACGTAGTATTTATAACATTATTTATACTATTTCGCGTGATATAAACGGTTATACAGTAATGTTTATTAACACGTTGTATATACAACGCTTTTTTAAATTTGAAAACAACGACTTAATTGAACTCATATGCATTTACAAAAACGCTTTCTAATTCCGTTATTTTAACGTAATATTTTCAACATTATTTATACTATTTTCCGTGATATACAATATCATCCAGCAAATGTTTATAATATGTTCTTTTCACAATGCTTTTTCAAATTTGAAAACAACGACTCGATTGAACTCATATGCATTTACAAAAACGCTTTTTATGCCCGTTATTCCAACGTAGTATTTTTAACATTATTCATACTATTTCGCGTGATATGAATAGTTATACAGCAATGTTTTTACCACATTGTATATACAACGCTTTTTCAAATTTGGAAACAACGAATTAATTGAACTCATGTGTATTTACAAAAACGCTTTTAATGCCCGTTATTTCAACGTAGTATTTTTAAAAATATTTATACTATTTCGCGTGATATAAACGGTTATACAGTAATGTTTTTTAACATGTTGTATATACAACGTTTTTTTAAATTAGAGAACAACGACTTAATTGAACTCATATGCATTTACAAAAACGCTTTTTATGTCCGTTATTTTAACGTAGTATTTTTAACATTATTTATACTATTTCGCGTGATATAAACGGTTATACAGTAATGTTTTTTAACACGTTGTATATACAACGCTTTTTTAAATTTGGAGACAACGACTTAATTGAACTCATATGCATTTACAAAAACGCTTTCTAATCCCGTTATATATATATATATATATATATATATATACACGTTGTTTTGTAAAATATTAAAACTAGAAATCTTATATATTTTATGTTATAGTTTTAAGAACATTTTTTATTTTATTATGTTAATTACAAGAATTTTCTTTTTTTTATCGTATTATATTTTTGTGTGGATTTATCAAATAAAATAAATATAACGTGTAACAATCGCCCGTAATTCTCGCAACCCCAAACCACAACGGCCAACACGAGACGCCTGAAGAGTTGGTACTAATCCTATTAACGTAGCCGTGGAGTTCCGAACCCGCTCATCGATGTCGCTGAACGAATAGACTAGCTCCTTTTAATCGTAAGCGTAGCTCATCAGTATAAGGCATCCATCGAGGACCGAAGACGGTAACAAGTGAAGAATACATAAATGCTTTATCTCTTGTATAATAAATATTATTTGATATTTTATTAATATGAATAAAGTTCTATTTATCAAATATTACTTGTTTACAAACGTTAATATACGATTCCAGTTTTTGTCAAATATGCCCCCCTCTACTTTTAATTTTAAATGTGAATATAACGTTACGAAAATGATGGTTTAAACCGATTAAATGTAACACTTAAATCACGTTAAAAGTAAGTGCTGAATATTATTATACAAAAACGTTTATAAATTGCATTATAAAACGTTTCTATTACATTACAAAAACAATGGGTAAATCACATTGAAAAGGTAACGATTAAGTGACGTTAGTAAGGTGGGTGCTAAATTTCGTTTCAAAAGACCGTCTATAAGTAGCATGGGTACATCACATCAAATAAGTAACGTTTAAATTACGTTAAAAGTATGTGCTAAATATCATTATACAAAAATATGTATAAACCGCATGATAAAAAAATTTATATTACGTTACAAAAGTACTGGGTAAATCACATTGAAAAGGTAACGTTTAAGTGACGTTAGTAAGATGTGTGCTGAATTTCGTGTCAGAAGACTGTTTTATAAACTTTTATATTGCGTTCAGAAGCAACCGGTGAATCACATTAAAACGGTAACGTTTGAATGACGTTACGAAAATCACGTTGGAAAAATCGTTATATGTTACGTAGAAACGAGCGACATTACTCCGGTAATATAACCAGTTGCCTAAAAACCATTCATAAACGTTAGGTTACATGTTAAATATTTTACGTTTTTAAAACGTTTGTGTGTTTATTGGGACTATAATCATTGTTGTACTCAATAACTAAGGATCCTCGTGTAAATTTTATTTTCCGTATTTTAGATATCATGGCACCCACTCGAGTTAAAGTTTGATATTCCTTAAATACTCCGTTCAAGTGTTCAAAGGACAAACATTTCCCAACCATATTATTTACCTGGAACGGGTTATATTTTGTGCAGTTTTTAATTAAATCCATCCATTCCTCAGGGGTGTAGATGTTACTTCGTTTCTTTTGTGCTCGACTGATAGAAGGAAAGTCGCAATAGTTGGGCAAATATGTATGACCCGTAACGACATAATTGACATGCATTTCTTGAATATTTGGTAGCACATTTACCATGTACATCATAAAAAGACCATATTCGAGTGTACGATTTTGACCACCACAACAGTTACTGAACAGAATTAATTTCGTAGCAGACATTGGGATATTATTTGTAAAATATTGGTACAATCAACTAGTTACTTCCTGGGACCCTCTAGCATCCTGAGTTTCGTACCAAAAATTCATACATACTTTTTCTACATCATGTTGATAAGAATGTATTCCAAAGTTGAGGACGTGCAGCTGTTTTAAATAATAAACCTCTCATCTGTTTAGATGGGACAATGGAAATGTCCGTTCTATATCGATAGTAACTACTTAATACACTCGTACTTTCAGGCTCCAAACATTCTTTTTTGAAATTATTTAGGCTATTTCTAGCTTTTTTAGCCATGTCAACGTGCTTTTCCTTTTTTACTGTTATTTTGCCTCATCGTTTTCAGAATTTAAAGCAATTTGGAAAGCGTCGCAAAATTTGCATGTGTCCTTTTTGGGGATATAAAAATGCAGGTTAAGCTCTGTCCTGAAAACCTTTTCATACAAAGATTTTTCCAAGATCAGTTTTCCTTAGGACTCACATTTATATTTGAATAAGGTATACTTCTTTGTTATCGTCAATACAATCGACTTGAAACCCACTCCCCGTAATGGCTTCTGTATCTAGGAAAGCTTTTAATATGTTCCCTTATCCATTTCTCCTCTGAGGTCTTATTCCCTGGAACTTTCTTTCCTCTCTGATCTGGAGACGGAATGGTGCTACCATCACGATTTTTAATGCATAGTCCAAGCGGTGATTGCCTATTTACAAGACTTGCAGATAAAAACTCTAACAAACCTTCTGATTATGTAACACAAACTGTCTTGTACAGATTTGCAAATCAATTTTGGTAGTTGACGATGCGCGAGAAAGCTATACAACTTGAAAACGTTGTAAATGCAATTACCGGGAAGAGCAGGCGACGTACAATCCGCATGCAAAGTTTTAAAGGTTGTGAGACTGCTTATACGTACGAGAAAAACACAATATTTTGAATTTGGATTTAATGTGCTCTTTATTATTAATTGAATGAATAAGGAAATAAAAACCATTAGATTTTTCTATGAAAATTGGGTTTTTTGTACACACATAATTATTTTATGTGATGTAAATAATAAATAATAAATAGATTCCAAGAGACATAAATTTTCACCTTTACTTCAAATTAATGTCTTTTAAGTAGTCCCTTCATAATATTCGTCATTGAGGTTTATTTGAATATAAATTTCATATAAAGTCAGGTAGATTTTGCAGATAAAGCGTACAATATGATAAGGATTGTTAAACGACTTTCTAAATTTAACAATGGCCAACAATTTTTCCTATCTGTTCAAAGTAATAGTTAATGACTTACCTACCTGTTAAGGTTTCTCAAATTGTTATTCTTAATAATATGTAGTAGAAAATAATGTAAAAATTCAGGTTTATACATAAAATTTGAAAAACAAATTGGGGAAATCACCTTTAGAGATGGTCTAATAAATATACTAATAATATAAATAAAATATTAAAGCTTTTTTGTGGTAGATATTTCTACTTTCATATGTAAATTTTAGGGTTTTTTGCAAATATTGACTATGAAATTAGAACATCCCTTCACATTTTTACAGAGCTAGGACTGGCAAAACAAGAAAAATTTGGTTCTGGATGCCCGTCAATTATTGTTAATTTAGAAGTTTGTACAGATATGCTTCAAATATTATATTACTCTAGTGGAATTTAACATGGTCACATCTAACTTTTCAATCGTTTGCAAAAAATGTGCCAAAAATTCATTACAGAACTCTTTAACCTTTATAAAATTGAAGGTAACATTTCGTTTGGCAACATATTCTTTAAGTGCCGCCTAAAGACTGTCGATCGGATTTAAGTTCGGGTGATAAGTGGGTAGCCTTAAAAATTGCAATCCATGTCGTATAAACAATTCATCAATTTTATATTGCGGTTTGTACAATTTTGCAACGTTATAAAGGTACGGATTTAACATTTATTCACTGTAAGTTTCTTTCAGAAATCCATTTTTTTAATTGTTTAGTCCAAGCAGTCGTAGGCAATTTTTCATTTAGAACATTGTGATATGGAGCGATATCAATTACCACTACTGCGTTTTTTGGTGGGTTTGGTATAAGTTTTTCTTGTACCCACTTCTCATAATTTTCGTACGCCATTTCATTATGATAATCTCCTGTTTTTAACTGGGAGTTCCACATAATACCAGCATTAGGTACAAAACCATTTTCACTTCCTGCATGCACAATGATGAGCCTATTACCTTTTGAAACGGGTTTTCTTAACCCTTCGTTACTCTTGTAGCTCCATCCTTTAAGGTGCGTGTGACATGAATGAATGTATGTTACATCCATATAAATGATAGGTTTGTTGTGTTCTCTACACTTTTTCATATTTTTTTAATATAGTAGGCGTAAATTTCTGATTTCGTGACGTATCATTAACAAACTTCAGTTGTTATTTATGTTGGTCCAATGAAAACCAAAAGAATGTATTTTTCTATTTCTTATATTTTCATGGGTTTCGGTCAGAAATAAAATCACTTGCTTATAGTGGTTACGTTTCGGTCTATTTTATTTAAACCATTTTCAAACCTTTCTAAAAATGTTTTGAAAACACAATACATTTATTAAAATACATATTATTAAAAGATGTGTCTTTAAAACTTACTTTTTGATTATGCCTCCGTAGAGGCTCGTCTACTACTGTACAGTAGTATTTCTTAAATTAAAAAAAAGACCATTAATGTATACAAAAACAAATAATACAAACAATGAACTATGTTAAAAATGATTAGAATGTATTTACAGAGTGCCCTAATTAAAATAAAATTAGAATTAGAAATCTATTTTTTAATTTTTAATAAGTAGGTAAGGTGTAGATATTCGTTTATAATAGTAAGTTCGTATATATACAGCTTAAATTGTCTATGTCAGTTCTGAAATTGACTGAGTCAGGATTCTTCTTAATATTTATCATTTCTTTTATCAATCTTTTACTATTATTTTTTTCTGTAGTTAATATTTCTACGTTGTTGAAATTAAAAGAGTGATTTTCATCAAGTGAATGTTTTGATAGTGCAGTACATTCATTGTTATTTCGAACTGATTGCTGGTGTTGTTGAATTCTCTTATGTAAATATTGGCTAGTCTGACCTATGTAAGTACCATTGCAGTCAGAGCAATTTATTTTATATATTGAGTTTATTGTGTTCTAATTATCTGGTTTGAGTCTAGAAAAAAGCTTATTTCCTGTAATGTTATATGGTTTATCAGCAATCTTAATATTAAATGGTGTTAGGCATTTTTGTAATGGTTTATTAATATCGGGAATGTACGGGAGTGAAATATATTTTGATGGATTACTTTGGCTATTAAATTTTAATTTGCTGTAATAGTTGTCAATTCTCTGTTTAATAATGGGCTCATAAAAATGTTTAGGATAATTATTTAAATCTAAGGTATTTTTGATTTTTTCAATATTATTAGGCCTGTGTTTTGGATGTGATAATTGTACCGCTCTATCAGTGAGGCCAGTGACAACACTCTTCTTGTATTTTATGGGAGCGTATGAATTATAGTTTAAATATCGTTGAGACCATACCTTTTTTGTGGACAAATTGGTAGATATTCGACCGTTGTTGTCATATTCTATATTCATATCTAAAAAATTAATAGAACGATTTTTGACAATTTCTATGGTGAATTGTAATTTTTTATTGAAGTTGTTAAAACGTCTTAGAATATTTTCAGTCTGGTCAATTGGTACACAAAGGATACAGTCGTCGACGTATCTTTTGAAAAAAATTGGTTTTTCTGGTAAATCTGCTAAAACATTGGATTCTAATATTCAAGTACTAAGTTTGCAATCGGAGCAGAAATTGGAGATCCCATTGCTGTTCCAAAAATTTGTTTATAGAAACAGTCACCAAATTGAAAATAGGTGGAATTCAAACACAAATCAACCTCCTCGCAAAATGCATCTAAGTCTAATGGTGTGAAATTCTTGATTATATTCCATTTATTTTTAATACATTTGATTGCAAGATCCGTAGGAATGTTTGTGTATAAAGATACAACATCTAGTGAAATTATCCGGTGATTTGGAGGAATGATTTGCTTTTTAATAAAATTGCAAAATTCCCACGAATCTTTTATATGGTATTCTGTTAGTCCGATTACAGATGATAATATATTAGGTCAAACTAGCCAATATTTACATAAGAGAATTCAACAACACCAGCAATCAGTTCGAAATAACAATGAATGTACTGCACCATCAAAACATTCATTTGATGAAAATCACTCTTTTAATTTCAACAACGTAGAAATAATAACTACAGAAAAAAATAATAGTAAAAGATTGATAAATGAAATGATAAATATTAAGAAGAATCCTGACTCAGTCAATTTCAGAACTGACATAGACAACTTAAGCTGTATATATACGAACTTACTATTATTAACGAATATCTGCACCTTACCTAGTTATTAAAAATTAAAAAGTAGATTTCCAATTCTAATTTTATTTTAATTAGGACACTCTGTAAATACATTCTAATCATTTTTAACATAGTTCATTGTTTGTATTATTTGTTTTTGTATACATTAATTGTCTTTTTTTTTAATTTAAGAAATAGTACTGTAGAGTAGTAGACGAGCCTCTACGGAGGCATAATCAAAAAGTAAGTTTTGATGATACATCTTTTAATTATATGTATTTTAATAAATGTATTGTGTTTTCAAAACAGAAAGGTTTGAAAATGGTTTAAATAAAATAGACCGAAACGTAACAACTATAAGCAAGTGATTTTATTTCTGACCGAAACCCATGAAAATATAAGAAATTGAGAATTTACGGTCATCAAAAATATATATCCAAAAGAATGTATTTGTTTCCGCTGAGTTTCGCGACTTCCTGCGAAGCCATAACTATCTGCAAAGGTTTGGTCTACATTTCATAACGTGGATACTTTTTTCTCGGATATATGATAATTTATAATGCACCTTCTAAGCACAGTTTTGTCGAATTGATCCATACGGATACGGGACGTTCTTTGTTTTTAGTAGGTACATCAGTGTCAGCATTACTTCTTGCCAGTGCTTCTGTTTCAATACGGGAAAGCGTTCTTAGGCTAACTTTCGTAACAGCAGAAACTCGTTCAATAGCCTGACAATAAAATAAGTCGATATAAATGTTGTATTGATAGTTTTACTCAGGTGTATTTTTATAAAAATAAAATGAGGAAGTAGTTATGTTTGTTTTTAGTGACTGTCCTTTGAAATAAAAATTTTTGTCGTGGTTTTCGGCCATTTAAAAGAAGTATTAAATTCAAAAATACTATATTACGTTTCATTTCAATAATTGTTCTAAACGATTTTAGATTTTAGTTCAAACATATTACCAAACCGCAATTGTAACTGAAATCGGAAGATGGTTCAAAACAAATCCGAAACGTAATAGAGATAGGTAAGAAATTATATTTACAATTATAAGCTAAAAACCCTATTATATATATTTGAATAGGTATCCTACACAAAATAATCATGTGTCCTTCAATATACTCCTGTAGACAGAAACAGAATAGTTATTTATGCAACAATTGCATGAAGTGGTGCTTTTTTCACGAATGGAAAAATAGACGCATGAGCCTCAGGCATGCAAAAACCAAAAAATGTCTCCTTTAGGTTGCTCTAAATGGACTAAAAATGGCGTCGATTTGTTTGTCATGATGACATAACGGTGCATAAAATTGACACATGAGTGCATAAAATACTTACTTTGTCTCACCCTAATGTCACTTTTTTAAATCGTTTAACAAATAAATATTTTATGTACGGAAATCGATTTAAAAAATTTACTATCGAGTGTAAATTTGTTAAATAATTACTTTGGTTTAAAAATTTTATTGCAATAATTAAAACTTACCTTTGTTAGTGGAATTGTCGACTTGCCATTGTTTGTCTCTTCGGTCATGAAATTTAAAACGTTCATAATTCTTTCACTCAAGTTTTTATGAAAAGCTTTACTTTCTGGAGTCGCCAAAACAAGTTAGTATTGCAAAACCCTGGTAATCACACTTATCTCTGAACTGTGCTGTCGAAACCAGGCTAACGAAATTTGCCAGCGAAGTGAGCTCTTGCAATCCGCATACGTCTTTGATACGGCCGAACTTACGACTGCCAAAATTAATTCACCAAACTGTATATAGTTTGAGACTAGCTGGATGGTGCCTGGATCGGTTGCGTGTTCGTTTTGGTACTACTGTATTTTTTTATGGATTTCATCAGGTACGTTATCTTTACATTTCAGTCGGCAAGTATAATCTCTAGCGATAAACATTTTAGAAGGCACAACATTAGCTCTAATATTCATGTATTCGCTTTTTGTAATGTCTTCAACTACTTCATCTTCTCCAAGGTTTTCCATATTTGACACGTTTAATGCAGGTGTATTCTCATCGGACTCTGCAATCAAATGAAACATTTATCTATACATGAATCTTTACACAAAATAGTTACTTTCTACTGGGATACACAATATAATAATAAACTTTTGAAATTTCATGAATATATACTAAAATACAATTTACAGACATTACAGAATAATTTTCAAAAATATTTAGAAATGCGAGAAGTTTTTGAATTTGACAACCCCGTATTTTAATTCACTTACCCATAACTGGATCGTCGGCCATATCGAAATTTTCTGACGGCTCAAAGTTGTCGTCGCTAGATCCAGGAAAAGGCTCGGAATCACTTTCATCATATTCTTGCAATGCAGAAGACATAATTCTATGCGTACGAGACATTACAACATTATTCATTTCACTAATTATTGAGTCCACAATATATATTTAGCTAATAACAATACCAATAAAATGTCAAACATTGTTCTTCCCCGTCTTGGGACTCTTCATCAGGTAGTGAATTCGACCTCAGTTAATGAAATTTCATAGCTAACACTGGGATGCGGTGAACAATCAATAGTAAATTGGACGCCACCAGGTTAAAAACTGGAAAGTCAGGGAAGTCAAAATATTCAGGAAAAAAACTATTATTCATTAGCCGCAAATGTGCAATATAACAAAAATGATAGTAAAAAACGGAAATCATGTACTTTATTGAATTATAACCAGAAAAAGAACTCGATAGAGAAGGCAGCGCTAGTGATATGAACGGATAAAGTGAAATGAAGGAAGTTCGGTCGGAAGAAGCGAGTAGTGAAGTTCGATCAGAAAACGCTGGTGAGATAGAAAGTGAATACGAAGAATGTATGACAATTGTACTGAATGAGACAGACTCTACTGACTCAGATTTGGAGAAACAAATTGTCAAAAAGTTAAGAAAGTGGGATGTTGGATAGTTCACATAGTGTTACAGTTCAGGTCTATGGCCCTGGCCAGAATTGACAGACATACAGTCCCACTAAACAAGAAACATAACAAGTCGTTTTTGTGATGTTCTTTTTAGAGACTTTTTCGTGATGTTTATTTAAAACGTTGATAAGATATCTCCTAGATGTCTTAATTTTATTACCAACTCTATTAACATCCATGTCATGTGAAGAAAACATATTTTTGATGTACACAGTAATACTTGAATTCGTAGTTACATACACATCCTATGAACTTCTTTTTAGTAACTTCCTATAGGAAACATTCATACGGTGTTGATTTGTATACTTCTCACTAATGTCACATACAGAACGTAACTGTAATATTACAAATTAACATGTTTCTAAGATGATCACATGTTGCAGTTACTTATACATCTTTCGAAATAATTTTTATTAACATCGTACTTATTACGTCTGTACGACGTTAGTTCATAAAACTCTCTCAGTAATATCTCATATTAAACATCACAGCAACATAAAAAAGAAGAAAACAGAAGAGGAACTGATTAACGAAACATACTGTAGTTATCTGTGAAAACAAAAATGGCAAGCATGAAATGGCGGATGCTTTTCAGTTATGTGTTATAGTTATATTTTATTTGCAGGAGGCACATATTTTGCAAGTAGCACTTGAATAAAGTGGTCTTCGTTTTCGCCAGTTCCTACTAAGCTACAGTTTCTATACTTAGTTATAATGGACGAAAAACAATTGTTATCGGTAAGTACCTATTCCAAAATCATAATTATTAAAACTTAATACTCATGCAATACTTTAATCGGCTATTATACATTGAAATTCCATGTGGCGGAATTGTACACTAACATTATATTACAAAATGAGGGTTTTTTCAATTTTTAAAATATTTTAGTTACCTAGTAAGTATATTTTGATAACGATTCACAATATTTCAAATCCTAGATATGCCTTATACCCTACAAAAAACTTGATATTGCAATAGGGTAGATATTATTATTAATAATAAAACATGCTCATATGTTAGTAGATATTTAAATTTAGAAGAAAACATTTTCAATGTTCAAGATGTTTCAGAAGCTACTTATACAAATAAAATAAAAAACAAATAGTTGGTAATTATGTAATGAAAGGGGAGTAATTATTTCAGATAGTCTGATACAAACATTGTATTAAACAGTACAAAAAATATTGAATCAAGTATCTCTGGTTTTAGTTTTTTTAGTAGTAGTCTTAGCCATCAATATAGTTTTGCAGGTTTAGAAAATTTTGACATTATTGCTAACAATTCTTGTGAACAATTAGAGACTGTTTAAGACTTTAAAAACAGAAATTTCTGTTAAAAAGCTCATTTCCATTTGAGAATTCACTGAACACAATAAATAAGCTGTATTTGTCCCTTACAATGATACCTATATTAATCTAGTTGAAGAATATGTAACTTATTATACTGAATGCTCCAGTCAACAAACAGCATTCAATTATTTATTATTGTAGAAACACAGCTATTGGATACTCAATTGGATACAATTAATTATATACTCATTTAACTTGATAATGTGTTCATATCTCTTTTTCAGAAGTAGTTTTTTTTTTGGATACAGTGTATTAATAATGCTTAGTTTTCATTAAGTTACAATTCCACGATGTTAATATACAATTTGTTCCAGGATGAAAATAACAAGATGAGAATAGTATATTATTTTATACAGAAAAGAAGTATGAATTTTCATAGCACACCTGAATGCACCTGCCAAATGGAGTGAGGCATGGAGTAGAAGGTAAATCATGAAAAGTCACTTCTTGAAATAAAATATGTTATCATTCCTTTGAAGAACCCCACATGTATCTTATGGAAAATGGGTCCCAGTCAATTGGCTGAAAATCAAGTTTGATGTAGTTTATGATGATCGATCAAAGGTCTCCATGTTCACAATTTGATCTAAAGTAATTGTTTTATTAGCTGTTGTTCAGAACACCTTCAAATATTTCACAGATAAGGATTTTGAAGTGTATGTTTATGGAATGGTTGAGGCACTCGAAAAAAGTAACCGTAAGTAAACGATAGAATTTTCTTTAATCAGATTGGATTTCTGTTGATGTAACGTAATGTTTTATTAAATCTTTATGGTGTAAAATTTTTATTAGTTTTAATATAATTAAAAAACTATTCTAATAAATTTTCTGTAAACTAGTTGTAATGAATGTGTATCCGTTAAACTTTATTAATTCAGTCTCAAAGTATTTTACGTTATGGTAACTACGGATTAATATACCCGTTTTTATTTCTTGCTTCCACTGAATGTGTTTAAAAGTTTCCACTTTCCAGACTTGTTATGTAATATGATTACACAATTTTATATTTTTTTAGGTTGGATTGCTGGACAAGATATTTTTTTTTAATTCTGTACCTGTTTTTTTCAAATTTACTGTACTGTTCATTAATAGTGAATAAACGTTTTAAATCCTTTATTATTTTTTTGCTATTTTATTTTAAATGTACAGGATGAACAACTAAGAATGACTGTAGGCCACATCTCAGAAAAGAATCATGGTACAACTTTCAAAAAAATTACCTTTAGGTAAGGGATCCTGAAAAATTGCTGGAAAATAGTTTGCAGTCTCTAAAATATCCGCTAGGGGTGGAATGAACACTCGAAAATATAATATTCCAAAAAAACATACTAAAGGTGTCCTAAAAATACAATGTTTGAAATCTTGATGAGATTATGAATAAATTTAATTAAGGAGATTTTTTGCGATTATTCTTCAAATAATGAGTTGGGAAGGTTCAAACTTATGAAGAAACTTATAACTTTTTCGTTTTTTAATCGATATTAATGATTTTAGCTGCGTTTCAAAGTTTTTCTGTTTAATAAGATTGATAACAAAATTGGATAATTTTGTATCCACTCGGAAATTTCAAATGTAAATTGAAGCATTTTTTTATATTTGGTATTGTAAATCTCAAATCTTGGAATAGATTCCTATTTTTTAACCGCTTTTCATCAGAATTTAAAAAATGCCTCATTACATTTGAAATTTTCGAGAAAAATGGGAAAATTGTGGACTTTTTCACAAAGCGTTGACAAAATTGATCAATTTTGTTATTTTTGTTAAGCATTTCTTATTAAAAAGGAAAAACTCTTCCAAATGAAGCCAAAAACATGGATGTCGATTAAAAAAAAAGTGTTTCGACATTTGTTGTTTGGGTTGAACCTTCCCCCCCCCCCCTTACTTGAAGAATACAGACAAAAGTCCCTAACTACATTTTTTCATAATCTCAACAATATATCAAACATTGTATTTCTAGGATACGTTTAGTATGTCTTTTTTGGAGATAATCACAGTATTATGTTTTTAAGTGTTCATTCCACCCCATAGGAGATATTTTAGGAACTCAAAAATATTTTCCAGCGATTTTTCAGGGTCATTTTCCTGAAGGTATTTTTTTAAAGTTCTACTATGACTATTTTTTGAAATATGGCCGACAGCCGGCGTTCTTAGTTGTTCACCCTGTATTTGCTGATTAGGCACAGAAACATCTATAGGATGTCATCCAGAATGTTTGATGTATATTATTTAGAGGTTTATGTAATGTTCATACAACATCTACGAGAATACACTGTATTGTTTTTGAAATGTCGCATTCAGATCATTGATAAGATGTTATTTTTTAGACATTGCATTAACATCGACAATATGTTGAAAGGCATTTGAGAATGTAACAGAAATGTTGTTTCTAGTTCGTTATAAAGACTTCCTTTTAAGGAAGTTCTAGTAACATCACAGTGATGTAAAAAGGCAGCGCTTTAACATCGCTGAGAAGTTAAGTTGAAACATCACAAATGTGACCAGCCACAAGCTGGGCATAAGCGCTTGTATAGATGTGCATGTGATGAAAACAAGAAGAAAAAAAGGAAGAACATTATCACAATGTTATGCTGAATTAACATAACTGTAATATTTATTTGCATAGTGGGGTGTGTCGCATGTTAGTTAGGGATGTCATCCAAACATGTATCCAAGAGTTTATGCAATTAAAACCTAAATAGGTATAAAAATATTTTAATAACCCAATACTAAAATATAGTTAGCAGATAGAACAAAAGTTGACCTTTTGCATTTTTTCTCTAATTATTAATTAATAATTTAGTTAATAGGGTGGTTAACACTTATTCCAACGCACTGTATACCATTTTACAATCCACCAGAATCAGAATTTTAATTAATATCCATCTGAAAACAGTAGCTAACCTGTATCTTTCGCCAATTTCCTCTTACTTATGTATCTATCTCTTTCACTACTCGGAGTAACCCCTGGAAAAACCTTTCCACTACCCTATAAATAAAGTTTTGTATCAAGTCCCAAAGTCCTTCTTCCCTCTCTTGCCTGCCTGGCTAAAACGCCACAGGCCGTATTGATCTCGGTTAGATTACCCCCTTTTCACTCCACGTCGTCGTGTATATATATACTCTCTCTTCTTCGTTCCGCTCTATGGTAAAACTGTCGCAACAATGGAATCCGTAGCCGGCAAATAATTGCTCACTTTACATTAACGGATGCTATATTATATGGGACGATCTGTTTAGCGATGTTTTTATTTACAGTGATTTGGTAGAAAATTGTGGGCGTATTTATTCTGGTAATTCAGTTGACTGTCCTTTAATTTATTAGTTTTTATTGTTTTTATATGAACAATAACTAGTTGTAAGCTTAGAGTAATAATATACATAGAGAGGGCTATTCATTCATAAACACGTTTATTTTTGCGGCCAACAATTCTAAACGCCAGTAGTAAAATCATGAATGAATTACAAAAAGTGGGGATTGTATTGTGGATACATCGCCTTGGCGTCATCGTCAAAGCATATGCGTATAAATCTATTTAAAAACAACAAATATAAAATTATATTATTGGAATTTTGGTTTTATAGATATTTCATTCTATGATATTAAAGTTTGTTAATTTTAATTAATTTAATGTAATTAATCTACACATCTAATCTATATTTCTATATATTGAGATAATTGTATCTTTTATTTATTTAATTGTTTATATTTTTATATTATTTATATTAGGTTCATATTATTTATCACAATTTTAGTTGTTGAGCGCCAGATGAAATTAGTCTATCAATTTTTTTTTGTTATTATTGTGAGCCAGCTATACTCAGTCTATGAGGATGAAACTCCTAACCATAGACAAGGAATTATGGTGGTTGAGGATACGTCTTTTACTTTATAAATTCAAACTCTAGATATAATCTAAATTGTAATATAATTAGTAAATAAAATAATAAACACTCAAATTATTATGTTCCAATAACTTTACAAATAATTAAATATCTAATACAACCCTGTATTTTCTGGTTATCTTATAGGAATAGAGAGGGCAACACTAAATAAATCAACTAATGTCGATAAGAAAGATCTCTTTCTCTATAGTTATTTGGTTTTGTGTCATAAATATTAACCTATTTTCAAATGTATTATTATTTAATTGTAAATAACAATTTCTTAATTGACCAATACATTTATCGTTATGTTTTTAAACACAATTGAAACTATCAAAGAAATTCAAATATTTGACAGGATTGTAATGATGGCACAAATTATAAATCTTTCACATTCGAGAGGTAAAATGTTTTGATATAGTGGTAAGTACTGATTGTTCAATATTAATTTGCTAATATTAGAGTTTTTTTCTAAATGTCCTTTATATTTATACTTTTTCCATCAGTGATCAATAAGAAATTATTATTTTACTTTATCTAACGAAATAGTTTCCTTTTTAGGTTATATTACTATTGTTAGAACAGTTTATATAAGAAAAACTTCACCTCACAGTTCGTAGTCACTCTTAAACTCAGTTCTCCAGATGATATTCTTTTCTGCTTATTTTAATTTGTTTGAATAGGATGGCCAAATAGTTCAAATTTATAATTCTTCCTATAATGTCACTATCAATCTGTCTTCCTGTATAATAATGTAGGTATTCTCAATTTACAATTCTTTTTATTACAATCTAATTCGTTAATATCTTAACTTTGATTTTGCTATCATTATCATTCACTATTATACAACATTCAAGTTTTCTTTTCTTATTATAAGTTTCAACAATTTACCTTGTTTAATAATTATAAAGTATTTTTCTCAGCTTCAGCTTTTCTTCCATATAACTTAACTTCTTTTTATTTTATTTTACTAGATTTCTTTCTTAGGATAATTCTTTTTTACATCTCTCCTTCAAAAATTCCAATCTGTGATCATGTTTATTTTTCCTAGCAACCATCCATGACTTGTTATTCCTACTAGATTGATATTTTATTTCATGTAGAGATTAAGTAAGGACTTCGCGCACTACTCTTGAATACTTTTAAATTTCTTATCTATTAATTTTCTTTTACAAATTAACATTTACACTAATAATTATTGGATTCATAATAATTATATCAGTAAAATTTATATTCTCTCAACCACCTTTATAATTTATTTGAGGAGAGTTTTCATTGAATTTATCATTTCAAACCTATCAATTTTATTTTAGTTCATTCCCTGAAATTTTCGAAAACTATTCTTTTGTATTTATTCAACAAGAATATTTTCGAACATTTTACCTAACTCTTGACTAACTAATAACTTGTATAAATACATACTATTACTAATAAATATTCAACTATAAACTAATCATTTATTTTAATTTATTTTAGGATTAAGAACTGAAAAATTTATATAACCGAGATACATGAAAAATTCCCCGAATTTTCTTGGTTGTAGGATGTGTTAGTTGGTACGAATTTACTCCATGTTGGGTATTAATCAGATAAGGACCTTCATATAATAATTGTAGTTTATCACACTTGTGATTTCTATGATTTGGAACACGCAGAGCTTTAAGAATAACATATTCACCGAATTGAAAGTTAACTGGTTTCTTTATTTTGCTCTTTCTTCTCTTAATGTATTTTTCTGCATTCTTTAGTAATTTTCCATTTGTTTTCTCGACTAACTGATTATAGGTTTTCTCATTCTCTAAGATCCAATGTCTTGCTGGTTGTTCATTTTTAAATAAAAATATTGGTGCCAATTCTGTAATTGTATTGGGTATGTTGTTCATATAAAATTGTACGTTTTCTAGATTTTGTTCCCAATATTGTTGTTTATCATGGATTAAAATTCTCAGATATTTGATTATTTCCTTTATGACTCTTTCAGCTGGGTTAGCGTTTGGATGTCTAACAGATGTAAATATAAGGTTTATATTTGACTTAATCAACCATGTTTTTAATGATGCATTATTAAAATAGGTAGCATTATCCATTATGCAATTATTGGGAATATCATTATCCATGAAATATTTTGTTAAATTCCTCTTTGTGATCTTTGTATTCGTTTTATTACTAGGAAATACAGTTATAAATTTTGAGAATATGTCCACAATTACCATGATATGTCTACTGCCTTCTATACTAGGTACTAAATTTGAAATGTAATCTATTGCTATGGTTTCTAGAGGTTTTGAAGCTAAAATAGTTTTAGGTAAATTTTCAATATGGAAATTCTTTTCCTTGGCAAATTGGCATATTTCACATGTTTTAACAAAGTTTTTTATTAGATTGATGTCCTTCCTAGAAATATAATTTTCTCTGAATATCAGAAATAATTTTCTAGTACTAATATGATTGAATTCTATGTGTAATTTTTTTATAATTCTTCTTGCCAAATCTTCTGTGATTACATAAACTTCGTTACCGTATAATGATTTATAGAATACCCCCTCTTTATATTCAGATTTATTTTTTTCGTCTTGTTTGAAATTCAATTGATCTGCCTTTATTGTTTCTAATGAGAATATTCCTTGATTTTTCTTAAACATATTTAGTCCTATTTTCTTTTCATTCATGCTATTGTTTTGTAAATTACTGTCCATTCTGCTGATGTTGTCAGGTACAATATTTTTACAGCCTGGTACATATATGATCTCGAAATCATATTCTTGTATCAGTAAAGCCCATCTATGAATTCTAGCGTTCCCATATTTTTTTTTAAAATAGTTGTAAGTGCTTGATTGTCTGTCAAAATGTCAAATTTATTTCCAAGTAAATAAAATCTTAGCTTTTGTATACAGAATATGATGCTAGCTAATTCTAATTCGCCAACACTGTAGTTCTTTTCTGATGTTTTTGTTAGTCTACTTACAAAAGATATGGGAATTTCTTTATCATCTAAATTTTGAATTATTACTCCAGCAAAACGATTTATCGAAGCATCAGTCTTTAGGATGAATTTTTCGTTATAATTAGGATGGTACATTTTAAGTTGTTTTAAGAATCCTTCCTTTATTTTGTTAAAAGCCATTTCTCTTTCATGGTTCCATTGCCATTTTACATTTTTATGAAGCAATTCCAAAAGTGGTAACTCCATTTCAGATAAATCTGGTACTAGTCGTTTAAAATAGTTCAATGTACCTAAAAATCCTCTAAGAGTTCTTAAATTTGACGGTCTTGGATATTCCTGAATTGATTTACATCTTTCAGGAGACAGTTCAATACCTTGTCTATCAATTTTGAAACTTAAATATTCAATTTCTTTTTTATAAAATTGGCATTTCTCAAAGTTTAATTTTAAACCAGCCTCATTATTGATTAATTGATATTCAGAGAATATTATATTTCTAGGAAGGACATCAATCTAATAAAAAACTTTGTTAAAACATGTGAAATATGCCAATTTGCCAAGGAAAAGAATTTCCATATTGAAAATTTACCTAAAACTATTTTAGCTTCAAAACCTCTAGAAACCATAGCAATAGATTACATTTCAAATTTAGTACCTAGTATAGAAGGCAGTAGACATATCATGGTAATTGTGGACATATTCTCAAAATCTATAACTGTATTTCCTAGTAATAAAACAAATACAAAGATCACAAAGAGGAATTTAACAAAATATTTCATGGATAATGATATTCCCAATAATTGCATAATGGATAATGACCATCACATATGCAGGAAATATTTCTAATAATATTTCAAAGATAATATCTTTAGCAACGAATACAACAATTTCTTTTAAAACAGAAAGTAACAAAATTGTTAAATGTAAAAACAAAAATACCAAAATTAAAGAAATCAGATATATATATATATATATATATATAAACTCAAATGTCCAGAATATAATGCTGTCTATTTGGGTCAGACCCTTAGAAATTTTGAAATCCGATACAGTGAACACTTACAAGCATACAGATTAAAACAACCAGATAAATCCCACTACGCAAAACATCTACTTGACACCAATCATTCATTGACACCTAACACAGAACTAGAAGTGCTGCATATTTGTGAAAAGAAACAAGAACTGTATTTCCTTGAAGAATTGGAAATTAGAAGACATTTAAGAAACCCACAATATGAAGTTGTCAATGAACAGATAAATCTAGGGAGCTCTCCACTAATAAACTGTCTTCTTAAGTGATAATTATAAAGATCAGCAGATATAGTTTTCCTGGTTTTCTATATCATAGCACACATCACCATAGGGCTAATAATATCTAAGCTTCAATATTTGTAATATCACATCTTCTTCTTTTTTCTATTAACATATATTAAGTCAATTAAAAGTTAGGTCATTTCTTGGTCTAGCCAAAAAAATAACAACTAAACATCAGGTAGGCATCAAATGAAATGTAACTTCTGTCATTCTGATGATGATATTGATTTATCGAAACAATTGTAATTTTTTTAGAATTTTCAACAATTTTTATTATATTGTGGAATTAGCTAGAAACAGTTAGTTTCATTTAAAACCCTAATATGAGTAGATTCCACGAAGTAGGGGTCGAGACAGTTAATTTCATTATTCTAATCACCTTTTTTCCATATAAAACTAGCTTAGACTGTAACTTTCACTATTCCTCCATCATAATAATTGTTAATTCGATAAGGAAACCCATAAATATGAAGCTACCTGTTAAACAAGTGTATATTTTCAGTCTGGTCTATACCTGGATGGTATTAATAAATCATGGCAGGTAAACTTGCATCTATCTACTTGTAATCTGAGATTAGATATGGGCGTTTGAATTGCCCATCCCCGGTCGGGTCAATTGAAATTTAAACAGAGTTGGTGCGCCTACTATAACTTCAAGTCAAGACGCCTTTGATTAAGTTCAAATTCTAATAGATTTTTATAGTATACCAATCAAACATAAATAAAAGGAATTCAGTCAGAGTATTAAGAAGGTTTGAAGTAAATTGCATGGAAATCCCTCTGCTTTTAGGCCGCTTGACATGGAGCAATACAATATGCAAGTAATAGTATGCAATTTATTGCAAGGTCAAAATAAAGCATGTGATGAATCTTGCACATAGTTTGACAATATACAAGGCTAATAAAAAGTTATAAAAAATGGTATTAACAAAAATTTCAAATCAACAAGAAGGTTAGTTTTACAAAAAATGTGCTACAGTCAATCAAGTGATTTGACTGACATTTAGTTGGTCGTTGAACCGAAAGTAACTAAATTTCTCCCTAGAATTGCATCTTGCATGCAATAGAAATGGCACCAAAATGATAAAGTTGCAATTTCGAGATCTATCGGTTGAGCTTCATCTGATTATGCTTATGATCAAGAAATATTGCGTCTTGCATTGCATGTCAAGCGACCTTTAGCAACCGTGATTAGAAAAGTGAATATTCATATATTATATACAATAGACTATAGCTAGTAACTTGAAGCAATGGAATACGGCATTTGCAAATTATGTCTCATTTAAAATTATTATTTATTTAAAAGTCTCCAACAAGGGGACGGTGTTGTTCTTGAAAAGCTGTTTTTGAAACTAATAAACAAGACATTTTTTTCTTAGCAAACATGAAAATATTTCTGGCCACATGAGATACATTCTCCAAACTTGCTTCCATGTACCAGGTATCTCATTCATCTCATCACACAATTAAATCGGTTATTTTAAACAAAATTTACAAAATTGAATTTATGTAAAGCCGGACCTGTTGGAAACGGCCGTTAACAGGTCGATTCTCGCGCCCACTGTTGGTACTGTGATGTCCAAATTAGGAGATACAGTCACTACGTACAATTAGAGGGAGTATATTTGGTTATTAGTTTATTAGATATTACGAATTACTATAACAGTCAAATTAGATAACACCCACTTCTTTGAGCAACTTGCTTAATGATAATATTTAACGGGTATAGAAATAACCTTCGTAGTAAGTGTTACTCGATTGTAGGAAGTTAATTAGTATTAGATTTATAGGATTTATTTGGTAAAATAATTATTACAATGTTCACGATATTTATGTAAAAATATGAAAAAATTATAAATTCATGAGTGTTAGTTTAATTTGGAGTACCATAGTCCATTCGTTTGTCGTGTGAAGCAATTTTTCCTGAGTGAAAGCAATACAAATTAGGTTAATCTTCATAAACCATAATAATATAGAATAATTTATTTCTTTACTTCTATGATTTTGGAAAGACTGAAAGTTTTGGGAATTGAAGTAACCTATTCGGAACAATTTGAAAACCAAAAAATGTCTCATTTAGGTTGCTCTAAATGGACTAAAAATGGCGTCGATTTGCTTGTCATGATGACATAATGGTGCATAAAATAGCATAAACTACTTTGTCTCACCCTAATGTAACTTTTTTAAATCTTTTTCAAGTAAATATCCTATGTACCAAAATCGATTTAAAAAATTTACTATCGAGTGTAAATTTGTTAAATAATTACTTTGGTTTAAAAATATTATTGCAATAATTAAAACCCACCTTTGTTAATGGAATTGTCGACTTGCTATTGTTTGCCTCTCCGTTCATGAAATTAGGAACGTTCATAATTGTTTCACGTCACTGCTCACTCAACTTTTTATGAACAACTTAACTTTTTGGAGTCGCCATAACAAGTTAATATTGCACAACCCCGGTAATCACACTTTTCTCTGAACTACTGTCGAAACGAAGCTTACGAATCTGCCAGCGAAGTGAGCTCTTGCAATCCTCATACGTCTTTGCTACGGCGTATCGGAAGTTGCCAAACTTCCGACTGTCAAAATGAATTTGCCAACCTATACATTAAAAAATTAGTTGTGTTTTTATGTCTCCCGTGTCTAAATTTCGCAATATATAAACATAGTCTACAAACAAAAAATATAGTTTCAAAGAACCAACAACATACAGTCTATTGAAAAATACCAAGCTATAAATAAAACGCTCATTATATTATCCATTTTCAAATTAGTCCTGACAAGAACTGATTTTATATTTTAATAAAACAATAACAAGAACGCAAGAAAGAATAAAATGGAAGGTACAGGGTGGACCGATCAAACCGGATAGTAGTAACTCTAGCCAATTGGGATGGAAGTTGTTACTTAAGATCCCGAACAACAATTAGATGCAGTTTTTTGGACCTAGGCTCTGATTTGGTTATCATTAAACGAAAGGCAAGAAAGATCAGTATGATATATATAGTGGCTTAACACTCCTGTGGGAGTAGCGCCGCTCTTACGAGCTTTCTAGATCCTTTTCTAAGGGTGGATCAGACCACATATACTTTTTCAAATTTTTTCTACTATTTGTAGCCACTGCTTCCCGTCCTGCGTTTTCTCTTCTCAGTATCTAATTCCCATAGTCCTGAGATCACCTACTACCTCCTGCAATCAAGTTATCCTTGGTCTTCCCCTTCTTCTCTTACTTAAGTGCTTCCACTCTACCATTGAGTATATTATTGCTTTTTTAATCTTTGTTCCTTATTTTTTCTTACTATGTCTTTTTGTATCTCTTGATATAGTTCCATATTTGTTCTTCTTCTATATTCTTCACCTGTTTTTTTTGGTCCTTATATTGTTCTTAGTCTTTTTCGTTCCTGTATTCTCATATCCTTTTGTTGTTTTTTAGTCATAGTTAATGTTTCTGCTCCATACATCATCTTCTTCTTCTTCTTGTGCCTTGTGCTTCTCGCACGTTGGCGGTCCTTTGTACTTCTTTCATGTCAAATGTAAGGTGCCATTTTCTCCCTTTCGGAAGATTGTGGCTGCATCTCTAGTTCCGCACCAGTCCCTAATGTTTCGCAGTCATGAATGTTGTTTTCTTCCCGGGCCTCTTCTACCTACTATTTTTCCTTACAAAATCAACCTAGGTATTGAGTATCTGGCGCCTCTGAGTATGTGTCCAATATAGGATATATTTCTCTTCTTCACGATTTGCAGAAGTACTCTATGCATACCGGCCATTTCCAGCACCTCTTCATTAGTTTTATGTGCAGTCCATGGGATGCGTAGGAGTCTACGAATTGTCCACATTTCAAATGCCTCTATCCGATTCAGAGTTTTGATTTTTAGAGACCATCTTTCTGCACCATAGAGCAAGATAGGCCAGATGTAGCATTTAACTACTCGAATCCGAAGTGCCAGGGGCACATACATCATCACCGGTCTAATTATTGTGTTATATATTCTTATTTTCGTGCGCTTGCTAGTTATTTTATTTTTTAATAATTTTTTGTTAGCCTGAAATGCTTTGTTTGTTGCTACGATTCTTTCCCTTATCTCAGTTTCTCTGTCTCCATCGCTACTTTGTTATTCCCAGATATTTAACTGTATCCACTTCTTCAAATTCATATCTTCCAATTTTCACATTTTTGTACTCACAATTCTTTTTGAGTCTTAAGAATTTAGTTTTATGTGTATTTATCACCAGTCCAATTTTCTTTCCCTCCTATATTATCTCCTTTAACATTTCTTCCATTACCATTCTGTTTTTAGTCACTAGTGCTACATCGTCGGCATATGCTATTTGTCCTCCTCTGGTCCTTAAATTTCCTTAACATATTTTTTTCAACGTATATTCTAGTGCCAAATTGAATAGTGATGCCGACACTCTTTTATTATATGTAAACTTCTCTGTTTTCCCTCTTTGTGTTATTACTTCTGCTACGCTTTCGTCTAGTGTCATTTTCATTAATCTTATCAGTTTATTATTCACTTCCATTTCATTCAGCGCTCTCAGTAATTGATTCCTTTTTATTGAGTCAAATGCTCTTTGGAACTCAATGAATAGTATCTCAATGTCTATGTTATATCCGTTGGACTTTTCCAAAATTTGTTTCAGTATATGTATCGCATCTGTAGTTGACCTTCCCTTTGTAAATCCGTACTGATATTCTCCACCTCTGTAATCTGCGTCATGAAGTCTTCTTTTTATGACAGTTGTTGTTATCTTATATGCTGTATTCAGTTGAAGTTCTCACAAACTTGTTGGTCTCCCTTCTTGTGTATTGTTACTATTTGTCTCACCTTCCATTCCTCTGGCATCTCTTCTTCCTCCCATATTTTATATATCAATTGGTATAATTTGTCTTACAGTTGTATTTCATAAGTTCCATGTTGATTTCGTCGCTTCCTGGCGCTTTTCCGTTCTTACTCTTGTTAATTATCTCTCTAATTTCTTCCATCGTTGGGCTCTCGATTCCATCTTGTTTGTTATTTGCTTCTGTATCAACCTTCTCTCTTACTTCTGTTTCTGTTAGTAATTCCCTAAAGTATTCCATCCATGTCTCTTTATATTCCGCATCTTCATTAACTATTCTTCCCTCTTTGTTTTTTATTCCTCTTGCTTTGTTTTTATATGTTCGGGTCTGTGTATTTATTTTTTGATATTAAGCTTTTGTGTTCCTTGCATAACTTGACCTTTATATTTCACTAATTCTGTTTTCAATTATTTTTCTCTCAGCTTGTTATATTATTTTCTTTATTTCCTTTCTTAATTTTTCATAAGTTTCTCTTTCTTCATTTCTGTTCGTCCTTATCCATTTTACGCATGCTTCTTTTTTCATTTCTTTGCATTTTTCAACGATCCATTCCTTCTGTTCTCTGTTTACCACCGTTCAGTATTACATAACCTAATAAATGCATTCGATACATTGTTCTAGAAAAAATTCTGAATTGAATGACACATATTTTTAGGAGCTTTATCTCTATTTTTTACGAATTTCAACTTGTCGACTGGACTATTATTGAGTTATTGAATAAGCAGGACTTATATCAAGAATAACATTTTTCGTTAAAACTGAAATTAAAAAAGTTTTTCCTGTTGGACTGTATAATTTTTCATTTATACATACAAACTTATTACGTTTTTTTGTTTTGATGTAAGTCGTGGTTTTCTTACAGTCGTTTAACTATTTTCTATACTAAAAATACAAAAAATTACAGTTCGTAGTTGAGACCTAGATAAATATATTTATCGTCGCAACAAAAAACGTTATAGGTATATCATCTAGTATAAAGAATTATGTTTTAGTATACCACCGATACTTACTCTTATAGGTCACTGAATGCGCGCACTCTACTTTCCCATTTAACTGTACATTTTATCAATCGGTGTTTATTTTAAAACATAATTTTCTACTTTTAATTGGAATAATAGATCGCAACGGTTTTTTTTAATTCTGGATATGAATCGATGCCCTTCTTTGATCATACACTCTACGTATTGAAATTACCGAATTTTTTCATTAATCTCCATTTCATTGATAAATAGTTACTTAAGATACAAGTAGTGTGAAATTTATATTAAATATTATACAGGGTAGATATTCATTTTTCGTTAAAAAATCAAACGTCGATTTTGTGTGTTTTATTCTAACAACACGCGATGGTATTATTTATATATTTTCCTATGGACTAAACAATAATATATTATGTAATACTGTTAGTATGACCTAGAAAGCTAAATAAACACACTCGTTTCGTTGTTACTGTACACAATACAAACAATTATCAAAAATTGAATAGAACAATCATGAAAATCCATGGTAGTTTTTTATATTGTCTATCAATCAATTTTATTACCAAGTTCAACCTACTTACCAATTCGTTTTAACCATTACTTATTCATGATTTCGAATACTCGATTGAAAATTTCTATGAAAATGGTGTACTACTATTGCTTCGTTCTTAAAGGTTGAGTTTGTTTCAATATTCATTTTATAAATAATTGTATCAAACATTATTTGAAATTATTAATTATACGTGTCTTTGGTAGGCGCTATTTGGCATATTTTCAAGTCCAATTACCTTAGTTGGACGGTGTTATGCAACAACCGTCTAACCCACACTTTTATCAAAACACATTTTATTATGGAAAAACTTGTAATACGAGTCAAATGATTATAAGCAAAAATGGTTTAACCGATATTTGGTTTCTAGCGCCATATGTGAGTCAATTTACTAAGCCACAATTTCTAAATGCTATGCTATAGAAATATGCAACACTGGTCTATCCCACAAAATTCCAGTCCTGTGGGATAGGTCATTTTAGAAAATTTCTCAGTGTGGATGATTTCTTGTTTTTTATCTTGTTGCTGATGATAAAATTATTTGTGTGAACAGTTAGAGTTTTATCATTATTGATTGTGTTCAACGTGGTAAAGGTAGGGGAGGGTGGGGCTCAATGGAACACGGGGCATAGTGGAACAGTTCGTGTACCGGATTTACAGAAGTGTCCAGTGCAACGGGATTCCGGTAGTAAGGGCTGCGGGCCACACCCAACAAAGACAGCTAATCGTCTCCTGCTCATCAGTCGCGTACCAAACTTGACGAGGTAATGTGTTGTTTTTCGTTGTGAAAGTAAAAATTCAGCGCCAACGGATTTTTGCCTCCAGATAAGAGTGATTTTTTAATGCAATCGACTTTTATAGCATTTCATTGTACATCTATCCCTGAAGTTTTTGCTCGACTTGCGCATTTCTACTGCTTCACGTTTGTAGTACAGAGTATGGGAAAGCAAAATGGTGTGTTTGGGGTTCCTTGAAACAGGTGAATTTGGTGTGTTTTACATTGTGCAGTAAGTATGGTTTTTTCTTCTTGTTTCAGAAATGGTGCGAAATCGACAGCGCAAGAGTACCAAGGGGCTCTTCTCGGAAGATGACATGAAGGCAGCAGTGGAAATAGTCATGAATAGAAACAGTTTAAGACGTGCTGCTACATTGAAGAACGTTAGTTATGTCACTTTATCAAGATATGTGAAGAGGAGAAAATAATATGGTGATGGTGGAGAAGAGAATATGAAATATGCACCTAACCACACAGTTAGGATGGTCATCACACTGAAGCAGGAAGAGAAACTGAAAAACTACCTCATTATGTGCTCTAAAATGTTAAATGGCCTACCAGTTGAAGATTGCAGACGAGTTGCATACGAAATGGCAGTTATGAACAAAATACCATTCCCTATAGCATGGGGTGAGAAGAAAATTGCAGGAATTGACTGGTTTTACGGTTTTCTGAAAGGGCATCCCAAACTCAGCCAACGAACTCCTGAGGCTTGCAGCTTGTCTCGTGCTACTTCGTTCACCAAATCAAATGTTTGTGTGTTCTTTAATAACTTGGAAACACTGTATCGACAACACCCAGAGTCTAGAGATGGGACAAGGGTGTTCAATTTGGATTAAACAGCCACATCAACTGTGCAGAAACCCCAGCGAATTGTGGCTGAAAAAGGCGTCAAGCAAGTGTGCAAAGCTACAAGTGGGAAAAAAGGCACTAACGTCACTACAGTGTCCATAATTTCTGCGTCTGGCAGCACAATTCCGCCAGTCATGATTTTTCCACGTGTTCATGTCAAGGACCACATGACTCAAGGAGCACCTCCAGGGACACTGGCCTTAGCCACCCCTAGCGGTTGGATGACATCAGAACTTTTTGTGGAAGTTATTAAGCATTTCATCCACCACACTTGCAGTTCTGGAGAGAACCTCACTCTATTAATCTATAACAATGTAGAAAGGCACTTGTCCCTGGAAGCTCTTATGCTGTGTAAGGAGAATGGTGTCTCAGTTTTGACTTTACCTCTCCATTCATCCAACAAAATGCATCCACTAGATGTTGCGATTTTTGGGACTCTTGAAACTTATTAATATGCAGTACTTGACTCTTGGATGATGCAAAACCCTGGCAAAACTGCTTCAATTTATAATACAGCATCCTTCGTAAACACAGCTCATCAGAAAAGCATGACACCTTCCAACATAATTGCAGGCTTTAAAAAAAGTGGGATATATCCGTTTGATCGAGATATTTTTACAGAAGCAGACTTCTTATGCAATTATGTGACTGACCGACCGCCTCCTACCGTTGTGGACGATCAACCACCTGGGAGAAATGTTTATGCTGTGCCAAGTGATTTGCTCAACGGTTCCCTCTCGCAAGAAGAAGAAGGAGCAGCTTCCCTAGAAGAAAGAGCAGCTTCTATGGAAGAAGCAAACTATACAGACATCGGTATCCTTGATCCAGGAGCTGGTCCAAGTCATGCTTTCCTATCTCCCGAAGATTTTCGTGGTTATCCAAAAGCAGGAGAACGAAAAACTAATCGAAAGCAGCGGAAGAAAATAAAGAGTATGATAGCCACGAGTACTCCAGAAATCAAAGCCATTGCAGAGATGTTGGTCAAATCACCAAGATGAAAGATGATGAGGGGGACTATGAGGTCAAATTCCTACGATACCGTAAATACAACACCTTTGTCGAACCTCTTGTGGATGACATAGCCTCTATTGATGACAAAGACATAAAGATGCTACTGGAAAATCCTTCTGTGGTCCAGGGCACTAAAAAACAAAAGGGCTTCGTCTCATTTAACGTTGATTTTAGCAATTTGAACATTGGCTAAACAAAAGTATTTTGTGTTTTCAATTCCAGATCCTTACCCCTTTTTTAAATGCCTTCTCTTGACATTTTCAATTCAAAAGATAAAGTTTTTCATGAATTATCGTGTTTTTTCAATTGTTCCAATGTACCCCATGCCCTGTGTCATTGTACCCCAGGAATGGGGCACAATGACAAAATTCATTTTTTGGAAAATGGCCGCTCTTGGTCACATATGATTTCTATAATAAGGGTTCATGCATTCTTTTCATAGCTTAGATCCTTAAGTCAAAGGAAATCACTAAAATGCTGAAAAAAAAATTCATGTGGGGAGCTATGGGCAAAACCAACTTTTGTGTTCCATTGTGCCCCACCCTCCCCTAAGCTAAAACATAGATACAAAAGTACTCATTTAAAAATCAAAAAAAGCTAAATAGAGAAACCTCACCTATAATATTGTTCAAAATACGTGTTTTACATAATTATTCAATTAGATGGAAAATAATATGGGACTAAAACAATGTGCTTTTTATTTGTATAAAGAAGAGGTTTATAAATTTTAAGTAGTAAATTATTGCAATTAGCACGACTAAAGGCTGTAAGTCTAGTATTATCACGTATTATGTGGCTTAGACCATTGTTGCAAAATAGTGAGCGGCTCATTTTTGATTTTCCAAAAAAAACAAGTCGTTGGAATAATGTTTTTTTTTTCTTCATGATGAACGTTCCAAGGGGAAAAAAATAGTAGACATGGTGCTCTCACAAAACAAGGTAGAACCTGATTTGGTACCTTCGAAGGACGATGTGTATTAATAACCAAATGCGTTAAAGAAATCGAGAACACGAACAATTTGGTGTCGAGAAGATCCAAGTCTAAAATTTACGATATAGAAGATCATTGCGTTTGCAAAGAAGCGTTTTTAAATACTTTGCAAATTAACAGCAATCGAGTTCAGGTAGCTCTAAAAAAAATGGGAGGACGAAATGCTATAAGTCAAGAACGGATAGAAAATATTATAAAGCATATTTCGTCATCTCCCACATATATTTTCCATTATTGCCGTTCTCAGACAGATTCAATATTTCTTAATCCCGATTTAAACTTACGTAAAATGTATTCTCTGTACCAAGAAAAAACTGATAATCCAGTAAGTCTTTCCAAATATAAAAATATTTTTTATTCCCACTTTCGGAGAATGAAAAAGGTTTTCGTTACGTCATGAAAGGTTACAAATTATATGTAAAAAAAGTATGATGCAAGCAAATCGCCCAAGATGGTATTCTTACCTGAAGTTCTCGGATGATCTTCTGCGGGGTGGCAATCCTTCTTGGAAACGATATTATGGACTGTAGCAGGGGTTCAATGGGTTTTTATTAAAGTTCCTGGCACTAGCGCGTTAAATATTAATTACTACGAACGGTTCACTTCGACAACTGTTCTGCTTCTCCTTTTCTGCTTGGAGAACTGGGTTTTTAAATTGAATACAATAATAATAATAACTTTATTCACAATAAATAAGTATAATGGTTACAATTATAAAGAACGAATGAAGTAGAAATGAACGATAAGTACATGAGTACAATACATAGATACACATAAATAAATGTAAATACAACGCACAAAATATGAATACATATGAATAAATATAAATAAAAAAGCACAAAATATAATTACACATAAATATATGTAAATACGGAAGTACAAAATATACACAAATAAATGCAAATACAAAATATAGATTCACAAAAATAAATTTAAATACAAATGCACAAAATATTATTACTCATGAATAAATATAAATAAAAAAGCACAATATATATATATATATATATATATATATATATATACATATATATACACCCAAATAAAAGCAAATACAAATGCGCAAAACATAAATACACATAAATAAATGTAAATACGGAAGTAGAAAATATAATATACATAAATAGATGTAAATACAAATGCACAAAATATAAATACAGCTGAATAAATATAAATACAAAAGCACAAAATATAAATACCTCTAAATAAATGCAAATATAAAAGCGCAAAATATAAATACACATAAACAGATGCAAATACGAAATTACAAAATATAAATATACATAAATAAATGCAAATACAGAAGTAAAATATAAATATATTAATCTTAATCAGAACTCAAACATGCACACACATAGACAGCAAATTAAATGCTAATAATTAAATGTTTACCCACAAGCATGGTTATACACTCACAGATACCAATACACTTTCACTACCATATTACGCAATTACACATTCATATGCAGGCATACATAATCAGGATTCAAATCATGAATGCTGATGATGGCTCGTCTTGATTGACTTGTGTGGTCAAGAAAAGAGGATAATCTTGATTAGGTTCATATATTGCAATTCCGTTACTATATGAACATTCATTGTATTCTCTTAATTTACTATGTTATTTATGAAGTTTCTTGGTTTATCCAATATAAATGATTTTAACTTTCGTTTATAGATTGGCTTGCTATATATCCCCTTCAATGTTGTCGGTATAGTGTTGTACATCTTTATAGACATATACGAATACGCCCGTTCAAATTTGGACTTTTTAACTATAACTGGATAACTGAGAAAGGTACGATTTCGAGTGGTATATTGATGATTACGAGGTTCTTCTTTATCACTGCTAAAGTGATATTTGACATTGGTACAGTAATAATAGAGCTGCCTTAGGTCGAGAATTTGTGTTTCCTCGTACAGCCTATCAGATGAATATCTGTAATGTTTCCCCATTATTAGTCGTAAAAATCTTCTTTGTAAGACTTGTGAGGAAAGTATATGCACTTGCAGAGCCGAACCCCAAACTGTAATGGCGTACCTAATATGAGTATCCACAAGCGCGTAGTATAACTTTTTCAATTGCGGTAATGGTAAGCATTTTTTAAGTAGTTCAAATTTATATAATATGAATTGTAGTTTTCTTATAACATATTTTATATGACAGTCCCATTTGAGGTTAGTATCTAAGTATACTCCCAAGTATTTAATATTTGTTGTGCCCTCTATTTCATTATTTGCAAAAGTTATTTTTTGATAGGGAGCGCTGCCAGAAGCGTTGCAACTGAAAGGTGAGAATGTAGTTTTTTCTAAATTCATTGTTAAAAGCTTATAATCGAACCAGTCCTTTACAATAATTAAGTCGGTTTCAACTTTCGTTTTTAGTTGTTCCCAGGTTTTCGCCTCATAAAATATTACGGTATCATCTGCATGACCTATAATATCTCCTATCGTGTTTAGACTAAATAATTCATTAATATAAAGATTAAATAAAACTGGTCCCAAGATGGTACCCTGTGGGACTCCACGTTTCATTGTTTTCTTGGTACTTAATTCGTTCTCAACTTTGACTAGTTGTTTTCGATTAGTAAGATAACTATTGAAAAGTTTTAGACAATTACCTCTTATCCCGTTTGCTTCTAACGTTTTGAGCAGAAGACAATGGTCAATCGTGTCAAAGGCTTTACTAAGGTCGATAAAAACACAAAGACAAGGGGTACCTGTTTCGAGTGAATTTTGTACTTTCTTAGTTAATTCCAATATCGCATCCTCAGTAGATGTATTTTCTCTGATTCCAAATTGTTTCATTGAGATACATTTGTACTTATCAATAAAATTGTTCAATCTCTTCTCAATAATTTTTTCAAATATTTTAGTTAAATGAGATATTAGAGATATGGGTCCATAATTGATTATTATTGCTTTATTTCCTTTTTTATAAATTGGACAGACCACTGCTTCTTTAAATTGCTTTGGCCAATATCCAGTGTCAATACTCATATTTATAATATATTTCAACGGACTAGAAATATGTTCGGCAATATACTTTATAAAATCTACGCCTATCCCATCGCTACCATCCGATTTTTTATTTTTTAGTTGTTCTATAATGTCTACAATATCAGTTGTATCAGTATGAGTCAACTGTATAGAGTTAGGTAAACTATATGTACGAGGAGTGAAGTTTGGGTTTTTATTTATTTTTTGTGCTAATCTCGGACCCATGTTCACAAATTGATTGTTAAATTCATTTGCTATATCCTTACCATCAGTTAAATTTTCTCCCTTATCGTTTTTTATTATATATATTTTCGCTTTTTTCTTCTTTTTGTCAGTTATATCTTCAACAATAGCCCATAATGTTTTAGAATCATTTTCACCACTTTCAATACAGTTTTTGTAATAGTTTTGATTTGTTTTTGCAATCAAATTTGCCAGCCCATTCCTCGAAATATGATATCGATATTTCATCTCTAAGTTATTAGGATTTTGCAAAGCTTGTTTGAAAAGTTGATTTTTTCTATGGACTCCACTTAGTAGGGAATCTGTCATCCATGGTGCAATTTTCGTAGATTTCTTTCTATTTTTTTTTATATCTATATCTATAGTACAGTTTTGGATTATATTGTTGATTATTTTGAGTAGTATATCTGTGGTAGCATCTGGGTCACTTTGCGAGTATACAGGACTCCAATTAATTTCTCCCAAAATGGTTGATAGTCGGATATAATAAATGACCTTTTTGCACGTTTTGTAGTCTTGTTCTTTTTTTCTGTTATTATGTACTATTCATAAAATCAATGTCGAATGATCTGTTATATTTGTATCAACAACTATAGGTATGACCATTTCTAGTATTTCAGGAATTTTAGACTTTATGTATATGTGATCTAAGCATGCTTTTCCTCTTGTAGCTATGTTGACCATAGGCATATACCCGTATTCATGCAATGTATTATTATATTCTACGGTGTCATTGTTATGCTGTAATATATTGATGTTGACATCTCCAATAAAAAAGTCATATGCGTTATCATCAGATTCAGATTCAAAGTAAGTTTAAAGGTTTTGTACAAATTTTTGAATGACTGTAGAAGGTGGCCTATAGCATGCAATTACATTGATACTACTTTTATTGAATTTTATAATCATTTTCAGAAACTTAAATTCATCTATTTGTACTATTTTGTGGTTGAAATCATACTTCTCTTTAATAAACATGAGCGTACCGTCATTTTGATTATAACCCCTATGATTATATAGGATTGAAAATCCAGGTGGGTTATACAAGTCTGGATTATGTAGCTGCCAAGTCTCTGTTAGTATTATTAAGTCAAATTCTAATTCTGTTCCTTCTATAAAGATATTTAATTCATCTATATTTTTATCAATGCTACGGATGTTATTGTGTAGTATTTTGAAATTTATATTCTCATTGTTTACTTGCAATATTTGATTACACTCATATCCGTTATTTAGCCTATATGTTTCGATTGTTTCAACCTCAAAATCTCGTATATATTGATCCATTATTATTTTTGCGTTTAATATATAGTAGTAATATTTAATTTCAAATTAAACATAAAAATCAAAACAACCAGCACCAGCAATAAACATACTAACCAAAGACAGCAGTCAGGGATACGTTATCTATTTGTTCTAGATCCTAGACGAGTTCTAGTTGCTTACGAAGTTGAACTGTGTTTGGTATTCACATTCGGTATGCCTTTCCTTATTTGACTTTGAAGCGCCTGTACCTTGCAGTCCCTTACTTTTATTCTCTATTGGTGTGTCCGACTTATGACTGTTGATAATATTAGTTGACGTACTTGGGGTTGATGGGGCACTACTTGGTTTAGTAAATTTCACTACCTGACTATCATTCAATTCCTCAATAGTATGGGGAATTTGATTGATATATAGCTTAGATCCCCTAATATAGCAGTTATTAGTGGTAATCTCTCTCGCCTTTTTTAAATGTTCCAGTAATATTTTTTTCTCTTCTTGCTGATATCTTGTTAAATCCGGTGATGTATGTATGTATGTATACCGTATGTATACCGAAATGTCCGCTGGGTGTAAAAATACCACCAACAATTTGCATGGGATTTTAACATCTACATTTTATTATTAAATAACCTTACATATTGAATATAGATCATAACAAATTAAAATAAAATTAATGAATACGTAACACTAAAGTTTAAAGTACCTCACAAGGGCACTTATCGAATGTGTGATATCTATACTGCTGAATTGAGTTCTGCTAATAATTTTAAAAAAACAGGAATTAGAAACAACACATTTAAAACATTTACAGATTGCAGAACTACGGGCTCAAATGAATTCTGATATTACTGCGTCACAGGAAGATGATACAGTGGCAACTTTAACGTTAGATTTACAGAAAACGCATCCTATTCCTAAACTACCAACTGGGATCGTTTATTATAAGCGACAGTTGAACTTGTACTACTTGGGCATTTTTGTTGGAAGCTCCAAAAAGGACATTTGTAATATCTGGTTGGAACATGAAGCTGGCAGACCCAGGAATTCGGTTCTTGTAAATTTATTATTGAAAATGTTGAAGTACCTGTTAAAAAAATTGAATTTGTGGTCGGAATCTTGTGGTGGACAGAACCGAAGCATTGAATTGGTTATAATGCTTATCCACGTTTTACAAAATCACACATCGCTTTAAACAATTTCATTGAAGTTTTTGCTTTCCGGCCATAGTTTCTTACCTAGCGACTCACATTTTGGTGACGTAGAATGTTCTCTAAAAACTCATCAAAGACTGTACACTCTCGATGACTACACAGATGATATGAAGATTTGTCGTAGAAAAAATAAGTTCATTGTTGATCGTATAAAACCACAGGACAGTAGTAAACCTCGAAAAAGCTATTACGAATCGCAAGACTGCATGCATGTCCGCGGTTACCACTCTGTTTCAGTAGCCCTTTTTTGCGTGAATTACCCATGAATGTCTTCATTGTTGTTGTTAACATATCACGCGATATTCCTACATCTTCTTTGTTATTTACTATGGGTCGGAAGGTTCATGGCGGGGGGGCTATTTGCGCCTCCGTGTCGATCTTGGTTGTTGTCCTGAAAGCTCGGGATCTTCCAATTCAAGGCACATATGAGCGTTTGGTTTCCCTGCTGAAATCCGTTGTTTTGTGTTTTCCCATGTTTCGATTAACATCTTCGCTCTCAAATTTCACATCCTTATTTGGTTATACCGTGCTGATGACAGCAAATGAGCCAGAAACATGCATGTCCGCGGTTACCACTCTGTTTCAGTAGCCCTTTTTTTCTTTTTTTGCGTGAATTACCCATGAATGTCTTTTGTGTTGTTATATATATATATATATATATTGAACTCATCACAACGTCTATAAGAGTTTGAAGGGGTTGATGTGAGAGGTTATCAAGCAAGAAGTTGGTTAGAAATCACCAAAACATCGGGAATTATTTGTCTTTGTTCATATGAATGAAGTTAAAGTGAATTATATATTGAATTTATACCTATGATATCATTTATTTAATATAAATATTGAAATACTAAAATAATATTCAAAACATTTACCATTATGTCAATACTTCATAAAACAATTCAACTCATACTTATAAATCAGACCATAAATCATATTTAGACAATATAATAACTTGTAAATGTGGCACATATGTCATAAAAAGTATCTAAAACCCTAAAAGAATGAATAAATGTATTTAGATTATTATAATAGATCATGTTTAATAAGAATTAGTAGCAAAATCATTATTTTCTATGTTTATTATTACAATGACACAGAGAACTGTCAATAAGATTTCAATGTCAAATTCATTTTCAACGCATGAAACGCCAGTGACAGAAGTTCGTTGTCATAGAACTATGTAATTCTGATTGATATATGAAACGACAATGAAATATAACACATAAAGAATTTTTGTAAATATAATTTTAGGCCAAGTTTATGAGAAATAATCGTGACACAATTTTAATAGAGATTGGAAAGAATTATATATATTTTGAAAAGTTTCAGATTGTAGATTTGTCTAATTTAGAATGGAAAAGTATTACAGAATGAGAGATTTTTTTTAATAAATAGGGATATTTTTTGGAGAAGTAGAGTTTTAAATAGATAAATTAAATTATTTTGGAAATAAACAAAGCATTAAATATCATAAAATAGTTAAGAAAAATATGAAACTAAATGAAAACCTCTGACTTGTAAATTATTGTTAAAAGAAATCTAGTGAGATGCTGAGTGAGTTTTGTCCATAGCAACGGACAGGAAAAAGGAGGATTGTTGATTTTGAAAAAGTGGAGTATGAGATGTGATATTTTGGAGAGAGGACGTAGTTAAATAACATTTTAAAATTATAATAAAATATAAGTAAAGTACTCATATAAGTAAAGAAAAGTATATCAAAACGTGTAAATGAAGTTGAAGAAGTTATTTGAAAAGATTTAGAAGTGAATTGAAGATACAGACGATAAAGGATTAAAATACATAGAAAAGAAAGGTATTGAAAGAATAAAATAAACAGAAAGTACCATTGGAACATATTTATAAATTAATAGAAGTCTGAATTGGAAAATAAAAAATAAAAATAAGATATCTTAAATTATACCTGAAATATAATTTCAAACTTACGTGTCAAGTTCCAGAGAAGGTATATGTGGTAGACACATGTATAGAAGTGTTGGTGTAGAAGATTAATTGTAAGTTCCAGAAGAAGACATCGGTAGTGCAAGGTTAATGTTGCGTACTTTATTGGTTAACCAATTAAATAACTGAAATAATTTTGTTTTGGCCATTTAAATTAATTTTCTAGCATAAAGGTATATATATGTATATAAATATATATATATATATACTTCTTTTCGTATTTTCATTTCATAGTTCTTATAAAATATATAATTAGAGTGTATGTCGTTGTCGTTTCATCCTGATATCAGAAAAATAAAATAAAGGAAAAAAGGTTTCATAACTTAGGCGTACCAACGTATTTAAAATCCACAACTCAAAGGGAGTGAAGAGTCTCATGCTCGACTATATATATTTGAGCTAGTCGAACCAACATTTGTATATAAATTAATTGAAAACTAAATGATTCTTTGATAATACATACATAAAGATAATAATTTAATTATAAATAGACTCCACAAAATAGAGCATATATAAGTAAATATTATAATATGTATGTGTTATAACGGAATTTGTAAGCACGATAAGCGTATTTTTTGACGGATCGGAAGCAAACTTGCTACAAAAATCGGTTGGGCCAAAATTTTGGACGAATTCGTTAATGAGCCAAATCGGCCCAGTAAAAACAAAATGACGGCCTGTCAAAGTTGGAAAAAAATCGTACTCCCTTTGTTTTTTATTTGATGCAAAAAAGTTACTGAGCTTTTTCAAAGATCTTAATACGTTCTACAGCTTTTGTATTTAACATTTTTCTCTAAATCGTACATTAAAACATTTATTTAAGAAAATTCACAAATTTACCAGAAATGTTTTCCTACTTTTTTGTTTTTGATTTGATGCCAAAATGTTACTTTGGTTTTTTGTATATATCAATTCATTCTATTACTTTTGAATCTAATTTTTTATTTTGGGTTTTATGCAAAAATGTTACTGACATAAGCCTGTTCAATTGGTCCTGTGCCATTGGGATTTTTTTATTTCAGTATTTTATTTTTTTTGCTTATTGCAAAACTAACACCTGTTTATATTAAGTTTTTTAGAAACCGTCTAACCCTCTTTGACATAGTTTTTTTTCTGTCAAAAACTACTTTCATTTTTATTAGGTTATAAATTTAGTTTTTGTGTTTGTTTCTATAGGGATAAAAATACAAACTGTTGGTTAGCTCATTGTTGCATAACACCGTCCAATTAAAAGTATTCCCAATTTCGAAATATACACCAATTTTTAAATTTCATCAAAATTAGTCATAAAAATTGAGTTATTGAAGAAAGTATATACCGAAAATAGTTTTAATCATTTGCAACTTAATAGTGACTGACTTTCGTGAAGATTTTTTTTGTTTCACTATATTTACTAGAATGTGTTGAATAATTTAATTAATATCTTAGTAATTACTCACGACATCTCAACCGAGCAATTTAACAAATTTGCTTTTAAAATGCGAAAGCCATTAATCAAAATATGAAATTAAGACGTTGAACTAATAATGTCACAATGTTTTTCCTAATGATAGTTTAATTATGTTTAATAAAATCGTGAATAATTCCTTGTACTTGCAACTGATAATTAAAATGGATTATGGGAGAGTTAGAATTAATAATAATCCGGTTTAATAATTGTACTATACAAGACATAACTATTAATCTAAAATTAAATCAATTTCATGATTTTTTTTGACATAATATTGTTTAATACAGCCATTCTCTAAGTGTGTTCCGCGGAATCCTAGGGGCGCCATACCCCCATATGGGTTCCAATATCGTTGAATCTATGCCATTGGACATAGAATTGAATGACAAATTTGTTCACATTATTCAACTATACGGAAGTCTGGTTTTGATTATAACATCGAATACAGAAGAACCTCTGATCATACTAACGTTGATTTTTTATCTCATTTTCCTACAGAACACACTTCTCGTAACCTGATGGATAGCTGCAGCTTGATTCACTACAAGTTGATAGTAAAGTGATTTGTAGAACAACTGCTCTGGACAAGAATCGACAACAAGTTTTACATGCACTTAAAAAGGGAGAATCAATAGAACAGTTTGGTTTTCACGACAACGAACTTACCCTGCAAGATGGATGTATTTTTAAAGGCAGTAGAGTAGTAATTCCAGAAGATCTTCATCAGACTGTTGTAATGAAGTGGGTCAAGGGATCCGCTGTCACCAGTGTAATAACTAGTGGTCAGTTAGGGTTTACAACCCTCCGTTACCAGTGTAGGACAACCTTTGAATTCCTATTGCCTTGCATTTTTGCAGCGTGCTGTCACCAGTGCCTTACGGCACAATTTAGAGCCAGGAATCCCCCTGTGGGTAACTTCGGTGGAGGTGGTTTCCTGGCACGAGCGGACAAGGTCTCCGTGGGGCCTCTTGGGCTTATACAATGTGCCAAGCCTGAGTTCTAGGGCAGGTCGCGTCGACCCGTTCAACCTTGCTGGTCCGAGGGTAGGGGTTGTTGATAAAGGAAACAGACTGGGTGGATAAATATGTACATATATATTACAAACAGGAATTAATCAAATCCAATAATACAGCCTTGGTTTGAAAAAATATAAAAGTTACACGGGGGAGAATGTCCCGGTATGATACACTAGAAATTAATTAGGGAAAAACGTCTTTCATAATCTGGAAGTAGTTTCTTGTTATTATGACAACAGTAAAAGATGCCTCGCGTACGACTATCCCTGTATAAGAGATGAGGGAAAGAAAAAAGTTAATATGACTCGGGCAAGACGTCTTCCGAATTCTGAAAGTAGTTTTTCCTGATTACGACATAAATGAAAGATATCTGGCGTATGAATATCCCTGTATTATATGAGCAAAAAAAATATCAAAAAGGTCTTTCGCAATCTTTCGGTATAAGTACGATATCTCTTACAGGTGAATATAAAAAAATAATTATCCAAACAAAACTTTCGAAATCTGAAGGTATAAATCCGATATTTCGTACAGTTGAATATCCTGTACAATATGAGAAATTAATTATCAACACAATAGTTTCGAAATCTTAAAGTATAAATACGATATTTCTTACATATGAATATCCTGTCATACAAGAAAATAATTATCAAAAACAAAACTTTCGAAATCTGAAGGTATAACTACGATATCTCTAACATATGAATATTCCTATATAATTCTAAATTAGATCGATTTCAAATCGTACTAGTTTCCTAAATATGTTAGGTGAGGGGCTCAAATGTCAATAGTACACTTAATATGACCAGAAAATGTATCTCTTTTGGACACCCAGTCAAATCAAATACAATGTCAATACGGTATTTATTCCAAAAAAATAATTGTACGACATAGAAAAAAAAGCTTACGTTTTTGAAATAACACAAGTCACAACTACACAATATCACTGTTGACGTAGGGCCGTCGAAGTGACAGGCCTTACAGTACCTGAGCACTCGATGAGGGTTACTCCCTCACTGCCTCCGTTACCAAATTTCCTGCTATTTATTTTAGAAGTCTTTTGGATTTTTGCCCTTGTCTCATGTTTTTTATTTTCGTAATTGAAGGTTAATTTTCAATTTATTTATACTAAATTGCAAGGTTTGACTATATTTTTGATAACCTTGTCGGTTATGTAAAATTGTTTGTATAAAATTCTTTTCTGGCGTATGTCAACAATTGTTTTTTTATATTAATTAGATTCGACTTATTTTATTATCAAGAAAATTATATCTATATAGGGTGTACTCAAAATTTCCTATGTCATATATCGTGTTTATTACACTGTGCCTAAGGAATTACATGTCGGACATCTAGGTATAGAAAAAATGAAAGCACTATCTAGAAGCTACTGTACATGGAAAAGTATCGATCGAGATATTGAACATATGGTGGAAACATGCAAACAATGACGACTAAAACAAAATCAACCCAGCAAAGAAGAAAATCATCCGTGGTTAACTCCTCGAGATCCGTGGGAGAGAATCCATATTGACATTGCAGGACCAATGCAAGGACAATGGTACTTTATTATTGTTGATGTATTTATGAAGTGGGTTGAAATAACTCCCACCAACACTTCTTCAGATTGGTGCGTGTGAGAGCAAAATGTTCGCTACATTTGGCCTTTCATTGGTTTTAGTTTACATCGGGCATGTTTCGACAGTTTTTATGTGCAAATGGTGTAGCACAGAAAACTAGACCACCATACCACCCGTCATCGATCGGACAAGCGGAACGATTCGTTCAGACAGTGACAAAGTCACTTACAGCAATGAGATAGGTGGGAGGACAGCTAGACATAAAACTTTTTAGGCTCCTCATACAGTTGCTACAAATCCCAAATACCACCGGATCAAATTCATACCACTTAATGTACGGAAGGAAGATTCGAACTCACTTGAGCTTATTGCATCCTAAAATCTATCACGAAACAACTACTACAAAGGAGGTAAAAAGGCAGTTTGATGTCGGGGACAGAGTTCAAGCACGGAATTACACAGATACAAAACACTTTGGGAACATTGTAGAGAAAGAGAGAGCTTCAATTTACAAGATTAGAATGGACGATGGCAGTATTGGGCGGAGACATATTGACCAGCTTCTGAAATGTGAAGTGTTCCAGTCCTAACAAATTAGAGGGGAGAGTTGATATGATTGTGTTATTTTATCTTTTGTATTTATTGAATGACAAAAAGTCAGCTGAAAGCGCTTCTGCTTTATTGGCATATTTTTGACAGATGAATAAATGGTGTCAGTTATATTTGCTCGTACTTATTTTAATTAAATAGTAGTTTTACAACACAATACAATGACTAGCTCAATTGAACTTACAACTTTTCGTTGTTTTTTGGGTAAGGATTGTTGGGTAAACGAGCACACACATTTCGTGTTAGTTGGAAGTGGATGGTGTCGAAATAATATTTTCAGGACTTTGATCTGCTTACACGTTGTTTGATTTGTCGGGTTTCGAGTTCGGAGTCAGGATGTAGTCTGCCGGATTTGATATAGTCTTCTTCTTGTGTCTGTGTGATAACCTGCAAAGATAATTGATTCTATTAAGTTATAAAACTTTAACTAACATCATTTCTTTGTATTTTGCAGGTTCCTTCTACCCGAAAAGAGTGGAATGACATTAAAATGATTTTAACAAGAAATATAACTTTCCAACTTGCTGTGGAGCAGTGGATGATAAACACTGTGTAATTCGTAAACCACCACACACAGGGTCAAATTACTACAATTATAAACATACATTCAGCATCATTTTATTTGCGTAAGTAGATTCAAATTACTGCTTCATAAATATTGATGTAGGGACTAATGGACGAGTAAACGATGCCGCGGTATTTTCTAAATCATCTCTACATGAAGCTATAGTGCAGAACTTACTCAATATTCCGTCTAACAGAGTTTTTGTGGGAGATGATGCATTCCCATTGCGAATAAATCTGCTGAAACCATACCCTATAAGTGCTCCTCTCTCTTTGCAACAACGTATCTTTAATTATAGGCTTTCACGAGTACGTAGAGTTTCTGAAAATGCGTTTGGTATTTTGGTAGAATGATTTCGGATAGTCGAAAAACCAATACCCGTTAAAATTCAAACAACAGAATGCATTATCAAAGCAACATGTGCTCTGGACAAAATATCGTTGAACGGATGTTCATATGAATCTATTTTATTTCAATGGGATAGATTCAACGAAATTGATCAATGAAATTGACTAATGAGAACCCGCCTTTATGCATGCATTTGTACTCGTGTAACCTTATTATGCGTAGAGCTTAAGCCCAATTATGAATTTAATTTAAAATGTTTAATGATAATAGAAAAGTGTAAAATTACTCCTCTCGGTTACATAAGTTTCGGTTGCTCCGGTGACAACCTTAGGCGTTCGACGTCGCTCAGAACGGATATAGGGGTGGGTCCCTCTTCTTGATCTCCCGGACAAAAAAAGGAGACAACTTGTAAGGGCGCCAATTGAGTTTTCCACTTTGGCCTAGCACAACCAATTTCCCCCAATAACCCAGTAAAATAAGGGATGAAAATAAAAGGCAAACCTCAACTTATGTTCCTTATAATTCACCAAGCATTTTAGTTAATACCCTTACGGGAAAGGGTGACTTACATTTAATAATGATCTGAGAATCCTGACAGAAAAGTCTGTCTCACTGTGTTAACAGAAATTATCTTAAAATCCTAGTAAAAATCCCCCTATTTAAAAAAATAACGTGAACATCTGTCACACATCTGAAGTCAATTGATTAACAATAAAATCCAAAAACAACTCCCCCCTATTTGAAGAAATAACGTGAACATCTGTTACACATCAAAAGTCAATTAATTAACAATAAAAACTTAAAACAACTCCCCCCTATTTAAAGAAATAACGCGAACATCGGTTACATATCAAAAGTCAATTAATTAACAATAAAATCTCAAAAACATCTATACCAAAATTAATCGACCTACGTAGTGCGAAATTAATATGGCTGTTTAAGTGAACCAGTGAACCTGTAAAATACGTAAAGTTCATAAAAAATTCCATACAAGGCGACACCATAGTCAAGGCGTTGGTACCAAGGCAAAGACGCATGCGCAAGTGGATCAAAATGTGAATGATAATTGCAAAATATTAATTTCCACCATTACAAAGACATGCGTAGAGAAAATTAGTAACGAACAACTAAATATCTAATACATATACATGAAAACGGCATGAAGCCTATTCAACTACAAACCATTCTGTGGTTAGGGAAAGAGTAATACTTTAATAAATAGGAAAACCCTTCCTCTTGATGTGAATTCCGCCCACAGGTTAAATGGATATCCGGAGGGTGGATTGTATCACCTAGCCCCACGGGTGAACCCTTAAAAATTAAAAATAGGTATCAGATACAAACTGAGCTTATACAGGAACAAACCCTACTTGTCATACTACGCAATCTTAAGACCTCAACAAGTTAAGCTTGTCTCGGCCTATGGCCAAAGCTAATTTATAAGAATATACAAGTAAGGTACAGATCAAAAACAACCCAAATAACTGAATACTACCCCCAACCTAGTTATAAGGCCTACTTACAATCAACAGTGTCAGCAACAGTATACTACATAATCAGATAATAAGAATATTAAAAGCATCTAAAATTAGTAATTTATGCAACAAGGGCATAAAGCTGTATTTTTTTTCACGGATGGAAAAAGTTGGCGAGTGCGGCAATTCCATGAGTGAAAAAAGACACTTTATGCACATATTGCATACATTATTTTTTCTACAGCCCTATACAAAAAAATAAAATTCAAATAGAAATTTGGAATATTTTAATTAAGCTCCATCGGTAAATTACAATTATACGTATTCCAAGTTTCCTGAAAGTCCATCCTCGATGCCCAGCCAAGATTCATTGTGTTAGTTGTACGTATTCCAAGTTTCATGAAAGTCCATCCTCGATGCCCAGCCAAGATTCATTGTGTTAGTTATACCTATTCCAAGTTTCATGAAAGTCCATCCTCGATGTCCAGCCAAGATTCATTGTGTTAGCTTATGGGAAGCGTGAAATGAAGTTAACGGTATGGCACTTTTTTTAACGCTTTTTTACTTTTTTTCACTCTAACCATAAAGTTTCGTGAAAGTCCATCCTCGATGCCCAGCCAAGATTCATTGTGTTTAGTTACACGTATTCCAAGTTTCATGAAAGTCCATCCTCGATGCCCAGCCAAGATTCATTGTGTTAGCTTATGGGAAGCATGAAATAAAGTTAACGTTATGGCACTTTTTTAACGCTTTTTCACTTTTTTTCACTCTAACCATAAACAACCACTTTAAGCGCTGCAAACCGATGAAATACAAGGTACTTTAAAGATAGGGCGTAGAGAAAAAATATTTTTGGTCAAGCCAAGGTAGGTTTGAAGAACCACCCACGAATTATAGTATTCGTTAGACTCAAGCCGGCAAAGAATAAACAATATATACACAGGAAAACAGAGACGACAGTCTTACAGCCTTCTTAATCTAAAATTTGCAATCAGCAGGTAGTATTTTACCCCCAACTACTCTACCTACCAAATACTACAAAACTATGAGACATACCTCTTTCAAAAGGGTCCTAGATGACCAACACCAGATAATGAGCCCGTATGACTTCAACACCAACACGTGGCATACATCCGATACCGAAACTTCAATGTTAGCGGTTTCCTCTAAATAATGATAAATACATAGTGATGCGAAATCAGAAAGCAGACAATACTTACGATTTATTGAGTGCAATATATCCCATACGGGTTGTGAAAAACTCTTGTTAAAGGTAGGGTATACCACATAATAAATGAGATTGAACTGAGTTCGAACCTCGAACCGAGTCAACGCCAAGCCATCAGTATTATGTTTTACATTCTCTACTTGAGCATTAATCTTACTTTTATTTTTTAAAGTCCCCTAATATAAATAAAATGGATGTAAACATATTTTTATTATTTTAGTATTTTTCTGATATTATTTCGTCACATTTGAAAAAAATTTAGTGAGTCTGTATTGTTATAACTTGGCAATGACTTAACAGAAGATGGGAAGCAAATGCATAGTATTACGAAACAGCACACTGGTATAATCCCTAAATCCGACTCTGTCTAAACCAGGTATAAAAGTTAAAATTATGGCGGATACGCAGGTTTTTTTATAACTACGACTAGCTTATCTAAACATTGTTTTTGTGACCAGACTTATCTAGAAAAGGCCAGAACCAATTGTTTGTGTGTGTAAGCCGCAGTCCGGAATTTTCTAGTAAAAAAGGGTTTAATATAAATAAAGAACCGATCAGCGGATGAGTTTTAGTTGATAAAGTGATCTTGAGAAATAAACAAAAATACACCGAACAGTAAAGTGCTAATATAAATTAATAATTAAGTTTGTGTGCATATAAATTAAATTTAAGTGATTAGTTAAGTATATATAAATTCAGTGTTAGTGAGTTAGTGTTTGAATGGATAAGTAAGTAGCCATACCGTGTGTTTAAAATTTATCCCACCCGTTTACTGTTTAAATAAATAACAAAACCATTACATTGGTATCAGAAGTAGGATAATATAAATAAATTGCTACGTAAAAATGGCCAAGAGACTATGTGACCTCAAAGTGGCGGAACTAAGAGCAGAATTGGAAGACCGTGAGTTGGAAACGTCCGGTAAGAAAAGTGAATTAGTAGAAAGACTTAAAGTGGCACTGGAAAATGACGGCTTTGATCCAGAAACCGTTTTATTTACTGACGAGGCTTCCACCTCAATCTCGTCTATTTCTGCTAGCATGGACGAGAAGATTTCTGCCATGGAAGAGAACATGGACGAGAAGATTTCTGCCATGGAAGAGAACATGGACGAGAAGATTACTGCTATGGAAGAGAAGATTTCCACGAATGTGAAAAGCGATATTTCGGCTATAAAGAACGATATTTCTACTTTGAAGAACGATATATCTGACAATATCGTATTAATGAAAAACGACATTGCCGCTGACGTTGAAAATGAAATTTCGTCTCTAAAATCAGAAATCGAGAATAAGATTACAACGATAGACGAGAAAATCAAGGAGTTAGAGGGAAAGATTGCCGATTCAAGAACGCGAGGCACGGCAGAGGAAGAAAAGAAGACCGAGCAAACGAAACCTTGCAAGTAAGAAACAGTATCTAAGTTTGAAGACATTGGCAGTTTTACCCAAGTCAAGGCCCCAACGTTCGATGGAAAAATGTCGTGGACCAATTATGTGAAACAGTTTGAAGCAGCCGCTAGAGTGAATAATTGGTCCGATAAGGGGAAGGCAGTGAACTTAACCATCGCGCTTCGCGGAGATGCCTTAGATGTACTTCAGACGATAGCTTTGGAAGAAACGGACGACTTCGAGCAACTGAAGAAGGGGTGGGACATGCGATATGGTCATGAACATCTAGAACATTTGTACCAATCTCAGCTGAAGAACCGAAGGCAGAAACGTGATGAATCCCTTCAAGAATATGAAGTAGACATTGCCCGACTAGTTCGATTTGCTTATCCGTCAGCACCAGAGAACATGATGGAATGTCTGTGCGTCCAGGCCTTTATTGATGGCTTACGTGACCCCGATATGCAGAGGACGCTTCGCTTAGCCCATCCCAAAACATTAGTTGACGCATTGACAGCTTCTCTTGAATATGAAGCAGCAACGAAGGCTTCGGGTTACAACAAAGTTAGGACCATCCAAGAAGAAGGCGACGAGGACAACTTTGACCAGATCGCCAGCTTGATCAAAAGTATATTGGACAAGAAGCCGAGAAAGATCAGATGCTGGAATTGTGGCGAACTAGGGCATGTACGTAGTTCGTGTAAGCGACCCAAGACTCCTCCTAATCAAGAACCCCAGTCACAGGAAAACTAGAACGGGTCGGCTACGAGGGGGCAGCACCGACCCATGATCGTTCCAAAGACCCTCTCATAGTGATAGCTTCGCTCAGATGTCGCAACCAGAGTGTATATGTAGATGGCGAAGTGAATGGCAAGAGATATATACTCTACTAATAGACACTGGAGCAACTAGAACCATTATACGACCAGAAATAATAAACTCCAAGAAAAAGCTTTGACTAACGAGACTGCGACTGCGGACCGCCACAGGTGATAGTACCAACGCTCGCGGTGAGACACAAATCCAATTGGGAATTGGCGCAGAAAAGTTCACGCATACGGTAATCGTAGCTGACATTGAAGAAGACGTGATTCTGGGAATGGACGTAATGAATTTACATGGTTTCCAATTAGACTTTAGAAACAGAACTATTAAAGTGGGTTCCGAGGAAGTATTCCTTCATCCATATGAAGGCAGCGCGGTGTTGGCAGCTGTACAGGATGATACCGTTCTACCTGTATGAAGCGAAACCATGATAGTAGCACGGCTACAGAAAATCATGGAGGAAGGTACACCGGTGACGATGGAGCCAAGGAACCGCGACGAAGAAGTTGGTAGAGGAGTACTAATTCGAAAAGGATTAGTTACGTCGGCAAAAGAGATCCCAGTACGTGTGATAAACGTGAATGATTGCCCAGTTACCATCAAGAAGGAAACCAGGATTGGATACTGCGTACCAGTGGCGTCTATAGTTCGTCAAACAACGACAACTGACAATTCTAATGTCAGACTCGAACAGATGTTATCAGTAGCTAGTCAATTTTTGGATCGATCTAGAAAAAAGCGAATGAGAGAATTTCTCTTGCAGTATTGAGGCCTATTCGTACCAAAAGGAGGAAAGACTGGCAGAACATCAGCCGTCAAACACAAAATCGATACTGGTAATGGTACGCCAATAAGACAATCAGCTCAAAGGCTTCCACGTGCGAAGAGAAAGGAAGCTGAAAGAATAATTCGAGAGATGGCAGAAGAAAAAGTAATAGAACCATCTACTAGTCCATGGGTGTCTCCAGTAGTGCTCGTCAAGAAAAAGGATGGAACTACGAGATTCTGCGTGGATTATCGCCAGCTTAACAACGTGACAAAGAAAGACAGCTATCCTTTGCCTCGAATTGACGATACGCTAGACATTTTGGCCGGCAGCAAACTGTTTTCCACCTAGAACCTAAAGTCTGGTTATTGGCAAGTGGAAATGGACCCAGAAGATAAAGAGAAGACTGCTTTTACCACTGGATCTAGATTATGGCAATTCAACGTCATGCCATTCGGGCTCTGTAACACTCCTGCGACATTTGAAAGACTCATGGAAAATGTCTTGAGAGGGTTGTCTTGGAAGACATGCCTGATCTATTTGGACGACATCGTAGTACTGGGAAAAACATTTGACGAACATCTGAAGAATTTGGAAGACGTAGGTCATATAGTGAGCAATGAAGGAGTGGCGGTGGATCCAGAGAAAATTGCTTCCATTCAGCAATGGCCGCAACCAACCGACAAACATCAAATTAGGAGTTTCCTTGGACTTTGCACGTATTATAGAAGATTTATCAGGAAGTTTGGAGATATTGCCAGGCCTCTAACCGCGACTTACAGAAGAAGCAAGAGCTTTTCAGTGGGACAAAGACTGCCAAACGGCTTTTGAAACCTTGGAGAGGCATTTAACCTCGTCACCGATATTAGGATATCCATTACCAGAGGGAGACTTTATTCTTTACACTGACGCAAATAACGTAGGAATTGGTGGAGTGCTCTCACAGATCCAAGGAGGGCAAGAATGAGTGGTGGGATATTTCAGTAAAGTCCTTTCCAAACCAGAACGAAACTACTGCGTCACAAGAAGAGAACTTTTGGCGGTAGGAAAGTCCGTGGAACACTTTTACCAGTGTCTCTATGGTAGGAAGTTTTTAATCTGGACTGATTATCCAGCACTCAAGTGGTTGATGCAGTTCAAGAGTCCCGAGGGCCAGATCACTAGATGGATTGAACGACTTCAAGAGTACGATTTCAACATCGAGCTGGTGTGAGTCACCGAAATGCCGACTCCCTGTCCAGACGGCCATGCTCAACAGACTGCTCCCACTGCAAAAAGGTGGAATATAGGGAAGCTGCAGTTTCAAGAACTACTGTAGTCAAAGAGGAATGGTCACCCACCAGGATCAGAGAAGATCAGGAGAATGATCCTCACCTGAAGATGATCCTGCAATGGAAGGAAGAAAATCGGCGACCTACCTGGCAAGAAGTGTCAAAATTTTCACCGAAACACAAGGCGTATTGGGCTCAGTGGGACTCCCTTGTCCTGGAAGAAGGGCTGCTGAAAAGAGTCCCTGAAAATGATGATGGTCCTGAGATGAGGAGACAGCTAGTTATTCCGAGAACAAGAGTAGCTGAGGTACTGAAAAAGTTAAACGGCAGTCCATCGGGAGGTCATCTGGGGAGTGAAGAAAACCCTTCAGCGAGTCCGCGAAAGGTTTTATTTGATGAACAGCTCCGACGATGTGAAGGACTGGTGTAAGAAATGTACGACTTGTGCTACGAGTAATGGACCACATCGCAAGAGAAGGGCACCTATGAAACAATATAAGCCCCTTCGGAAGGATTGCTTTAGCTATCTCTGGACCATTTCCGACGACAGAAAATTGTGGTAAATACATCCTGGTTGTAATGGGTTATTTCACAAAATGGGTGGAAATTTACGCGATCCCGAATCAAGGGGCCACAACTGTCGCGGATGTATTGGTGAAAGAATTCATCAGCTGATATGGAATGCCCTTGGAAGTCCACAGCGACCAGGGAAGAAATTTCTATTCCAGGAGATTTGCGAGAAGCTGGGAATGAAGAAGACCAGGAAAATAGCTTTACATCCACAGTCAGATGGAATGGTCGAGAGAATGAACAGGACTATTAGTTCGAACAAATCTTCAAGTTGCCAGCGACAGAATGAAAAAATTCGATACGACACGCAGGCCACAGAAGGCGGTTTTAAAGAAGGGGACAAATTCTGGTTACACAACCCGACGAGGAGAAAAGGATTTTCTCCAAAATTACAAAAATCCTGGGAAGGTCCATACTTAATCAAGAAAAGGATCAATGATGTTATATATCGCATAAGCAAGATCCCCAACGGAAAACCAAAAGTAGTTCGAGATGTGTCTGACCCTACCTTCGAGGAATTTATGGGCACGTATGGAGGTACCGGGAAAGCTAGATATGGAGTCACTTCGGAAAAACAACAAGATTTGTTCACTCTCCCGGAAGATTATTCACTAGCATACAACATCCCCGCTCGTATCAAGAACGCACGAGGGTTGGCAACCGTCTTTCGAAAGACAAGAAAAACTTGAAGACCAGATTCCAGCCCCTGGCAAGACACTGAAACTGAAACATAATTCGCGGTACGTCTTCTACGTGGTAACTAAAAATGAATTTCAAGATCGATCTACCTACCGCGATGTGTGGGAAGCACTTCTAAACCTACGAGACCATGTATTGGATTCCAGCGTGAAGAAACTGGCTATGCCTAAGATAGCGGGTAACCAGTTGGATTGGCGTATCATCAGGAACATGGTAGAGATTATCTTTCAAGATACCGGTGTCCAGATATTAATTTGCAGCTACAACCCCCGTTATCAGTATCCGATGAAGACACTGCCCTGCTATTTCCATGAGATCGGAAAGTGTAGAAATGGGGCCAGTTGCCGATTCGAACATCCAGTCTCGGCTACACAAAAGTTCCAGGAAGAACTTCCATTTAAGGAGGGGGTAATGTTACGAAACAGCACACTGGTATAGTCCCTAAATCCGACTCTGTCTAAGCCAGGTATAAAAGTTAAAATTATGGCGTATACGCAGGTTTTATTTCATAACTGTTCACGACTATCTTATCTAAGCATTGTTTTTGTGACCAGACTTATCTACAAAAGGCTAGAACCAATTGTTTTTGTGTGTGTAAGCCGCAGTCCGGAATTTTCTAGTAAAAAAGGCTTTAATATAAATAAAGGACCGATCAGCGGATGAGTTTTAGTTGATAAAGTGATCTCGAGAAATAAACAAAAATACACCGAACAGTGAAGTGCTAATATAAATTAATAATCAAGTTTGTGTGCTTATAAATTAAATTTAAGTGATTATTTAAGTATATATAAATTAAGTGTTAGTGAGTTAGTGTTTAAATAAATTAGTAAGTAGCCATACCGTGGTTTAAAATTTATCCCACCCGTTTACTGTTTAAGTAAATAACAAAAACATTACAATAGTAATGGGGAAGAAGAAGGAGCAATATGAAGTGACCAAACATGTGTTTCTTCAGGTAACATAGGTCAGTCGGCTGTCTGAAATATCATAACAAATTCCCTTTTCCTTCACGTATAGTCTATATAGAAAGGACAAGGAGTAATAAATCATTCATTTAAGTAGATTTCATAGACGTACCAAAATATGTTTTAAGAGGGTATACCGTAAGGTACATTTTGTATTGAACGAATGAGTTGAAGCTATGCTAAAGAATATACGATTTAGGTCAGAGGTAACGGGATGTACTAATTTTAATAAAAAAAAGTGATAGAGGTACATACATTTTAGTAAGTTTGATAAAGAAAGGCAACACAGTTTATTCCGGAGTATCCGAACTCTGCCACAAAATGCAGGTAGTCATTACGGGTTGTTCGAACTCTGCCAGTGTTTAAAATTTTGGAGATTAACTACCAAACCAGTAGAGGTCTAATAACATACATATATTTTCAACGTATATTTGCCACTTCTAAAAAATTACATCTACATTACATCTACATTACAATAAAATATATTCTATATACATAAACATATAAAAACAACAAAAAATTAAACGTGTGGAAGATTTTTACATGCAACCGTTTTCACAAACATAAAGCGAGAAATAACATTTTTCCTATATTGATCCAAATGATCATTAATGAAATTAATTTTAACATTAATAGTTTTTTTGGTTTTTTTCTGGCTTTGGTTTGCCGAACGAATATTCGCGTATACCTCCGTTTGTAAATCCAATAACACACTAGTAAATTGAACAATGTTTGGATGTGCTTTGTAAAAAGAAGCACCGAAATGCGAATGAAAACTCTCACAAGAATTCGTTGTTCTCTTAAAAAAGGATGCATTATTTGCCCAAATAAGTGGTGGAAATATCGAATTTTGCGTTATATATGTTTTATTGACATAATTTCGGAATTCTATAACTCTTTCGTCATTCGGAAGCAAAAAATGTAGTTCATCATAAAAAAATTCTACAACTTCCTCAGGACTAAGATACATAATACCGAAATGTACTTTTTAGTATTCGCCAATTACAGAACCTTTCTGTATGTACTCTTGTACCAAATGAAACTCCTGCATCTTACGAAACCAAGCTTGACAGAGATGAAATTTACAACCAAAAAGGATTTGATCTCTGCCAAAACATTCATATATAGCGTTATGAATGCTTAGTTCAAAATCTACTACGACTTCTTTAGGTTGAAAATTTAAGCCTACTTCTTTACATTTTTGTCCTTAAATTGAAAACAAATTTGAATATGTTTGACTTGATTTGTCCGGCAGCAAACAAAAAACAAGAGGTACGTAATAGCCGTTTTTAAAACCATGAATGGTAAACATTTGGTAAAAAAAAGTTGAACGGTATTTAAAAGTCCCATCCATCAAAATACAATCCGAATTACATAAAAAATTAGGGTTGGAAAAACAGGAGAACACAATAATTTTAAATACCTGGTCTGCTGTTAATAGAAATTCCTCTTCTCGGTTCGTTCGTAATTGTAATTCACGAACACTATTAAATACTTCTTCCTGATTTTTAGGCAATAGTGTAAGTGCATCAACATCCTCCCCCTAATCCCCTGAATATCGATCAAAACAATCAAGATTTCTTCAAAATATTTAATTCAAGAAATCTTTGAAACCTTTCAGAAATATACATAATTCTATGGGCCTCCGATTTTATCTATTATAAACCCTAATGACTCTAATAGGATTAAACTAAATGGTTGCGGCACAGTTCGAACATTTCAGTAATCCTCAAATTGATACAAGTCAGGTAAAATTTTATTTTGTGGCAGAGTTCGGATATGCCCGTTTATTCATAATATTTTTTATTTGTATTACTCCTATATGTAGTGTTTGGGGAATTTTTCTCAGAAATTTTAAATGGCAAGTGGCCTACTGTAATCGGCTTAATACGATTACACCTATTTACAGATTATTCGATTATTGAGAGGGATTTTCCAAACAACCCAGTTTTCTTAGAAACATTATCGGGAATATTATTTTAAAAGAAAGTAGGTACATTAAATCAGTACTTAGTATTAGTTCTTTGAGTAAAGTTGTATGAAGTTGTATGGTTGTCATAATATTGTAAACAGATGGAATATATTTAAAACATTTGTTGAATGTTAATTGTGCAAGTACCAAACAATGTCGATAAGCCAAGGACCATCTAAACGACCAAAAACAGGTCCATTATCTTTAAATGAAAAAACTCTGATATTGAATTGTTATATATCATTGAAAAACAAGGATCCAAGTGCAAGTGTTGATGATATTGTGGAATTAACGGCTGCTATGTTGTGTGTTGCTAAATCAACAATTTATAGATTACTAAAAGAAAGCAAGAATGGAACTCTTCAACCCCCTAAAACTCCTTCAGGCCGAAAACCAATTGAGATCGATGAGTCATTAAAACAAAGACTAAGGCGTAAAGTCCATGGATTTTACTTACGAAAGGAAATTCCAACACTTGACAAAATTATGACATCAGTGCAAGAAGATACGGACTATCCAAAATTCTCCAGAATGACATTATGCAAACTTGTGAAAGATGTGGGTTTCAGATATACAAAACATAATAGAAAATCTCTCTTGATAGATAAACCGGAAATAGTTTTTTGGAGAAGAGACTATTTAAGAAGCATTCGACATGCCAGAGAACAAAATTTGAAAATCTTCTACTTAGACGAAACATGGATAAATGCTGGATATACAGTTTCCAAATCTTGGCAAGATGAAAACATTAAAAGCGGAAGGCAGGCATTCGTGGAAGGTTTGTCGTTAGGTTTGCAGCCACCATCTGGAAAAGGAAAAAGACTTATCATTGTCCATGTTGGAAGTTCTGAAGGTTTTGTTGATGGTGGATTATTAACTTTTATTTCAAAACGCACGGGGGACTATCACTAAGATATGAATGGGGATGTCTTCGAGGAATGGTTTGTTCAAATGTTGGATCTGATTCCAAAAGGGGCTGTTATTGTTATGGACAACGCAAGTTACCATTCACGGTTACGAGAAGCATTGCCCACAAGTCGTTGGCGTAAAGCAGAGCTTTTGGAGTGGCTTATTTCGAAAAATATTAAGTTTCCAAAAGATCCACTAAGGAAAGAACTTTACAGAATTGCAAAAACGAACAAGAATAAATACAAAACCTACATTGTAGAAGAAATGGCTTCTTCTCGTGGTATATCAGTTCTTCGACTTTCCTCTTATCATTGTGAACTTAATCCCATAGAATTAATATGGGCTCAGGTAAAGGGGGAAGTTGGAAAAAAAATACTACTTTTAAAATAAACGATGTTGTGAAATTGTTTGAGAGTGCTGTAAGTCATGTGAGTAAGGAAAACTGTATCGAGCATGTTATCAAAGTAGAGGCAAATATGTGGAAAATTGACAATATTTGTGATGATTTAATCGACCCTATTATTATTAATGTCAACAACGATTCTTCCTCTTCCGAGTCGGATATAGAATAAAATGTAAGTAATAAATGTATTCCAATAATTATTTCTTTTCATTTTTTATTATATTATAATTTAAAACGTATTTTTTTCCCAAAATACACACCACTGCATTGCGTTATATCTGCTAATCCTTTAACAATGAATAAACCCTAAACTTTGCTACAACTGAAACAAATACGGGGTCGATCTACCTGGTTTTTAGATTTACGGAAGAAATGTAATTTAAAGTAAGAGATTTATCAAAAATTTCATGGTGCTCCCTGTAAAGATTTTGCATACTTAATTAGGGTTTATTACTCCTCGTACTTTTTGTACATACTATAGTTGCCCGCAGTCTCACTGTGGTTAATTGAGTTCAAAGAATTTAAACATAAATTACAAAGTTTCCAAATCAAATTTCTACTTAATGAAGTGAAAAAATCTAAATATTTATCATTATATTCCAATAATCTTTAACGTATTAGGGGTAAGATCCCAAAAACATATTAAAAATAATATTTATATATACTGATAACTGTGATTTATATCGCAGCACTTTTCAAAGTTGTATGTTTAACCCCATTTTATCATAATTTATATGATTTATATTTTAATTATCATTTAGGGATGATAATTTAACACATTTCAAGAATATGAATCTCATAAGAGAACTGTGTATTTGGAATGTCTAAATATGGAAAGTTTAACATCTCACGATTAATGAAATTAACTGTCTCGACCCTTACTTGGTGGAATCTACTCATATTTGTGTTTTAAATGAAACTCAATGTTTCTAGCTAATTCCACAATATAATGAAAAATGTTGAAAATTCTAAAAAGTTGATAATTGAATGTAACTTCTGTCATTCTGACGATGATATTCAGTTATCGAAACAATTGTCAATTTTTTAGCATTTTCAACATTTTTCATTATATTGTGGAATTAACTAGAAACCGTGAGTTTCATTTAAAACACTAATCTCACGATTAATTTACTGGCAGCTTAGCTGTCACTTATATTTTCTATTGCCCACTATAGAATAATAATTTAAATCATTGATCCATACATTGAAATTTATATCCCCATAACAGTTTGTCATAGTATACAAAATGATCCATCGAAGGCGGTTCAGAATTTTTTTTTCCGCCCAACCTATCTAATATGCGAGAAAAGTATTGGTTTACCCCAAATAAATCTTTTTTGAGTTATTTTTACGTTTTCCATCAACAACAACCCAAAAACACGGTCTTTAGAAAAAAATCCTGTGTATGTCGTCGGCCACTTTTCGTTACATGTCTTGTTAGCACGATAGAGCCTCCGGAGTGCAACAAGTCACCAATTTTATGATCGAATATTGTTAAGGACATGTCACAACGGTTGCTATGGTACTAGATGTACGACATTTTAGTCATTTTTTGAAAAGTTTCAGTTTGATAGCACGATATAGCCTCCGGGGTTCAACAAGTCACCAATTTCATGACTAAATATTATTCAAAATATCTCACAGATTAACCCTATTGATTTTCAGCTCACCAGAGCCAGTACAACAGGTGCTATAGTACTTTAAGTACGATATTTTTGTCATTTTTGGAGAAATTTGAGTTTGTTAGCAAGATACAATCTCCGGAGTATATACAAGTGACCAATTTTATTATTGAATATTATTCAAAACGTCTCAAAGATGAATCCTATTGATATTCATCTCACTAAAGCCAGTTTAACGGGTTCTATGGAACTTTAAGTACGATATTATTGTAATTCTTGGAGAAATTTCAGGTTGTTAGCAAGATTTTATGATTGAATATTGTTCAAGGTGTCTCTCTGATGTACCCTATTGATTTTCAGCTAACTAGAGCGAGTACAGCGCGTCCTATAAATCCAGATATACTACAGTTTTGGTTATTTTTGGACAAATTTCGGTTTGCATCCCCCGAAGTGTATACAAGTGACAATTTTATGATAGGAAATTATTCAGGGCCACAGATGCGGAAAAGTTAGTTTTAATCATTAAAACCCTTTATTTAAGTACGAGTTTTGAATTACCTTGTACCAGATTGGCTGATAACAATGTTGTTATATGCCCCTACACGTTTATTTCTTTATTTTTTGAACATGTTTGTTAATTAAATGCACACTTAAGGACACAAATTTCAATACAAAATAAATAATAAAGGTTATAGTTTACTGAAGTTTACTGTCTCCGTGGAATCCACTCATATTACTGTTTTAAATGAAACTAACTATTTCTAGATAATTCCGCAATATACTGAAAAAATGTTAAAAAAATTAAAAGAAGTATCTGATTTCAAAATATTATTCTCGGGATTGTATGGTTCAGTACAAAATTGGAAAGTTTTGTGGATATTTATTAACATTTTTTCGTTTGACGTTTCGGTCTGACAGTTTCCTTCATTAGAAACTTATATACTACAAACAGAACGTTTACAACCAACAGATATACTTTTTTTAAAACTTATCGTAAACACAACCGCTTGCAAGTGCATGTCGACATATATGATAAAACAACGTTTTGATTAAAAACAATTAGAATCCAAACACTCTCAGAAATGACAGTACAATATATTATCTTAAACGACACAGATTCTGCAAGGAAACCAACATTTATAGACTGTAAGTACAACTGGTATTTGTATCGTATACTTTAATTATGATTAAAAAGAGGAGCAAAACAAACTCATTTCACCTGAAAGTTTAGTTCAGTATCCCAAGAATAATATTTCCGAAAAATATAAAACAAAATAGGTTACAGAAATAAAACAAACCAAAAATATACTAACCATGGGAGAAGATATGGAGAAACCGTTGTGGCACAATAGAAGATGTACTCTAAAGCTTGCCTTCAACAATGTAAACAAAAAAATCGCGGAATATTTTTGCTGAGATGTTAAAATGATTGTTTTACACCTGCATTTTTGAATTTTAAAACTAAACACCTATATTTTAATTGTAAAAACCTCGAACAAAGGTTCTGCGAATACATCAAAAAGATATTTATACAAAGAAACTTAAATTTATTAATTACTGATACAACAAAAAATTTGATACATTTACAAAATGAAATAACTAATTTTTTAAAAACGATTTCACCACAACAGACTTTAGACCAAAATGTCATGAAAAACTACAATAATTGAAGCAGTCTTTCAGAAGATTAGAAAGAAAAATATAAAAATTGATCTCCTAAATATAAACAACATAAAACCAACAAAAGATACATCTAGCTGGATCGAAAACCTAACTGACACTATAATTCCCGACTATATTGCAGAAATTTTTAGTCTGGGGCCAAATTTTGCTTTACCGCTTAAAAAACCAGAAGACTTGCCTATTTCTGAAATTATTACTAATGTTGAAATCGCACTAATATACATTCCTCGGATCTTAAAGACCATCTACGATCTAAATGTTGTAACGTAATGACAAATCATAAAAACAAATTAAATGAAAATAAAATAAACATCAAAAAGTAATTATTAACGCTAAAAAAACTAATTTATTTCCAAAAACAAATAAAACAGTGATTATGTTTAACATAGAATATGACAGGGGTATAAGATCAAATTAGTTTAATATTTTTACTGACTTTATTTTTGAAAGGATTTAAGATGAAAAGGCTCGAACAAATTGCTTTTTACTCAAATATACAAACTTGGCGTTTATTATTGTGCTTATTTTAGAAGTTAATTTATAATTCCCATGAGTACTGATTACGTATTTGATTGTTCAGGATAAAAGAAAGAGATCTTCAGGTGTGAAGTTTCGTTAGCAAAAGAAACTGAGACTACAAGAAAGGGAGAAAATGGCTGAATCTTTAAAGCACTTCTTGCAAAACAATCAAGATTCCACGGAGACTATCGATGCGACCAAATCTCAATACTCTAAATCCGTAATATCAGTATCAGTGAGTAGACCTTCTGAAATTTCAACAGAGGCGAGCACGGTAACATCAGGTCCTGCAACAAGTGACGACGGTTTTAGCAGCAAAACCAGCTTCTACTGAGACAGAGCCCGATGATGTCTAGCAAATGGAGAAAAAGTCGAAAGGACTTTGCTTATTTACATTATTTCTAAAGATTCTGTATTTTGTTTTTGTTGTAAGTTCTTTTGTAAAACACCTTTTGTGATACAAATGAAGTACCTGATTGGCAATATTTGTCTTTGCTAATGAAGAAACACGAAATGTCAATTTTACGCAATAGTCATATGAGCACTTGGGTAAATTTAAAAAAAATGGTGACATCTACCACTGTTAATGCTCATCATCTGCGGATTTTAGAAACGGAAAAAAAATATTGGCGCAACGTGTTGGACAGAATTATTGCGATTATTAAGTATTTTTTTATTGATGCCTCTTATTACCTATTTAAATCACGCCCCAGCGTGTTTAAATCGAACTTTCAAACACGCGCGTTTTTTAAAGTCCCTATGGTAACAACAACAACTCGAAAAACGTAAGTATCAATGACAACTTTTTTTATTAGTTTTTAAATTGTATATTTTCATTTAGTTTATTCTGCAAAATTTATTTATATATTCATATATACATTGTATCCTTTTAAATATAAATAGAAAGACTTTTTGATTATTGATCTGACAGCAGTACCTTGTAACGTCAAATGAATATAAATACTATTTAGGGTGGACTTTCACGAAACTTGGCTGGACTTTTATGAAATGAAACTTGGCTGGGCATCGAGTACGGACTTCCATTTCTTTGTAATAATAATATAATAATAATAATAATATTTTATGATTTCAGAGTGCACCAATACAAAAAAATAGCGTAAAGTATTCGTGGATAACTGGTCTTTCAAACGCTTGCTCTATTTCGAGCACTCCGGCTGCGCCGTCGTGCTCGAAAAATCGCGCGTGTTTGAAAGACTTCTTTATCCACTTATACTTTAATATACTATATTTACACATTGGCATTTCAAGGTTCTTCTGAATTACTTTTCGAACATGATAATGGAAATTTTCTAAAAGCTGTTGAGAGAATTGCCTCTTTTGATTCAGTGATGAGACAGCACGTTAGCCGAATCTGTAACTCTCAGGCTGTTAAAGTGACTCATTATTTAGGCGTGCAAATACAGATTGAAATAATTGAATTATTGTCGTCTAAAGTAAGAAATAATATTTTAGAAATGGTTCGCAGCTCAAAATATGTTTCAATAATATTAGATTGAACACCAGACACTAATCATGCTGAGCAAATTAGTCTTGTTCTGAGATATGTTGTCCTTAACACCACTTCAAAAAAGGTTGGAGTTAAGGAAAGTTTTATGGCATTTAATTCAATACTGCACTCTACAGGGGAAGAGATACATACATTTTAAAAAATTAAATTTAGATATAAAAAATATTAGCGGACAAGGTTATGATAATGGGGCAAACATGACGGAAAAGCATATTGGCCTTCAACAACGCATTGTTGATACGAATCCGAGAGCTCTTTTTGTACTTTTTGCGGCTCATACTTTGAACTTAACAGTAAATGACGCTTCTAAGGTGTCAGATGCTGCAATAAACTTTTTTAATCTTGTGCAAGAGTTATATAATTTTTCGTCATCCACAAAAAGGTGGGATGTTATGAGAAAAAATGCCCCCGGGTTAAGTTTAAGGGGAAGCTCGAATTTTATTCGAACCTCACTGCAAGCTCGGTGTCAGACAAGGAGGTACTTACTTCCATATACCGTGCGCAACCAAAAGAGATAGAGAGCGAATCGATGTTTTCTAAGATGGTCAGTACGGTATTATCTTTGGTAGAGTGGGGCAAAAATTACCTGTTCAATTTGTTAGATGGTATATTCGCGTACAAAGGTATTTTCAATAGCGGTAGAATTTCCGATTGACTCTACAAGAATTACACAGCTTGATACACGAAATTACATATTCCAAATTACATAGATCTATCCTTCTCTCCACAATATACAAAAGTTATTCAAAGCGATGCAAGAAGCTACGAATTCTGAATTACATATTAGTTTCTGCATGATTCAAAGGTGATAAAACAAGATACAAATTCTTATTTATTTAGGTATTATTTTCCACACAATATTTATAAAAAATATATCGTGACATTATTTCATATAGGATATATAAAAATTATGCAGGCTGCTTATTAGAAGTTACGAATTTATAATTAAACAATACGCAAGAAATTGTACATTGACACGAGAAGTTACATCCAAATGATTTTCTACATGAAAATCAATTTCTACATGTAATTAGCACAATCTGTTTAAAATATTGGCTAGTCAATAGAAACGAAATTTGTTATGTTGAATAACAGAGCCAGAAGAAGAAATAAGCGAAATTACAAAATTAGTTACACAAAATATACACGATGTCGTTTTATTATATCTTTTACTTTTTAAGAATATCGGGAATCATATTCTCCAGATAAAATGTCTGCAACTTAGAAAGCATTTTTAGCCAGAATTGTTAATCCCTTCCTATTGTCTGGACAGACATATCCAGCAGTATCCAAACAATAAAATAACAATACTTAGCTTTGGCTATTGCAAGCTGGCCTTGTATTTGATAATAGTAATTACTATTCAATTTCGTCGTTGTCATCAATATCCAAATATTTGAGTATTTTTTTCGTAATAGCTTCTTTTGGTGTATATTTATTTGCAGATATCAGGAACTTAATTTCTATTATATCCCCTTGGTCAGTTATACCATCGGGACTAGCTGTTAAATATAGGTATTCTTCCAAAATAAATGAGCCACATTCATTCATAGTTACTTGAAATTCGTTTTCAAACTGTCTTTTAACTATGTCCTCGTGGTCATTTCCCCATTTTGTTGCTGCGCTACCTTTAAACTAACTACTCAAGATATTCGTAAACAATTTTTTTGGGTTTGTCTCGTTGTTTGTATACTTCGCCAAATCGAGACGATGTTAATCGATATGCCCTTTCATCTTTCCAAATTGGATTTGTGGAGTGTCATCTTGTTTTAATTTCTAACTCGACAATTTCTTCAGCAGTTTTCGTCATATGGGTTAAAAATTCTTGTTTTCATTTCTTCATAATTTCTTCATCCTCTACCTCTAATTCCTGGATACCGTAATCAGTATCAGCGGTTGCTGATGAAAGTTTAATTTTCTTTCTTGGAAACAGCTGTCTACGCTTAAGGTTACACAACCTCTTTTTTGTTTTGTTTATAGCAAATTTCATAGTATGAGTTCCAATGCCCTGTCCTGTTAATTGCTTTTGAACCAAATCGAAATTATAAAACTCCTCCTTCAAATTGTATTGTAGAGCAGCGGCTCTACACCTTGTATCGTAACTATTTTTACTGAAAAATGTATCCGTTTACCTCAACAAATTTTGCTATTATGGAGTTATATGACTCTGCGGCATTATTATTCATATTCAATAATAAAGTATGAGCATGTTGCTGCAACCGATTTCCACAAACCAAAATATCATCTAAAAGACCACATTTTTCCATTTCAGGAATTAAATTATGTTCGCCTTCTTTGGGCACTTTGCAAAAATAAGCACTGCATTAAGTATGACTACCAAAGACGTGCCTATGGCAGTTGCTTATGTCTGCTTTTAATAATTTTATTTGCTCATCCATGAGTTTGTTCTCTTTTCGATGATGGTTTACGGCAGTTTTCATTCCAACTCGCACTTTTATTATATTGGATTCTAGGCGTTTTCGCAAGGGAACGCCATCTATCAATTTCTTGGAACTTATTCTTTGTTTTGCAACCTTCCTCAGCCGAGTGCAGTAGTTCCGCAACAGATGGTTTGTACATTCAGTTTTACTAATCGGAAACTGATATCCATACGACCGTTCTACATATAATTTTTCATATACACTGCTGTTTCCTATCAACTTCACATATTTTATTTTATGCATTTCCACACTCCGTCGGAATCCTTCAAGGGTAATGCTAGTTTCCATGGAAGTAGAAGATGCATTCCAATTTTCGAAGCATTTATGTTGGGGAATATCCACTTTTTTATAGTGCATGTTGGACAGTATTTATTTCGTGAATCTAGATAGAGACGTTTTCCAGTTTTAGCGCCAAAAATACAAGCCATTCCTGATAGAGCATTGTAGTTCACTTTGTATGACCGTTTCGACCAAGCACCATCAGTTATTACCGCAATAAGACAGTTTTCTTCTTTATCTAACACATTCTAATTCTTTGGCTAAACGAAGTTCTTCTTGAACGGCTTCTTCCATAGCAGTATTTGCGGTTTGAAATATGATTGCAGATACAATATCATGGTGTTTGGCATACTGATAGAAAGACATTGACGGAATATTTAAAATTGAGTATTGTTCCGTTAACTCGGAAAGTCCACCACCAGTACTCATTGTAGCAAGGACGGCAGCAGAATTAACATTCAAGTTTGACTGCTTTTGTGGATCTTCAGAAAAAATTTTTTTTCAATATTGCACATAGTACACTTAAAAACAAAGCAACTTGAAAGCCCTCTTTGTTTTTCTTTATTGAATGTCATATATGAAAAATTACAATCAAATGGTTGGTGGTTATTGGCATTTTGAATTTGTTTAAATATACTCATAATATGTACAATTCTTCTGTCCTCAAGAATATTTAACTGCCTTGTAGTGCCGTCATTGGCTCTGAGTATTCATCTTCAAGTTGAATATCTCCAGAAGAGTTAGCTAAAATTGGAGATTTATCTACTTGGACTACTTTACTGTCAAGAATTCCAGAAGTAGATCATCAATACTGTTTGACACAGAGTTTTTATTAATAGGAATGCATGTTTCAACCATACGATTTTCTTTATTTCTGAGATTCCTTAAACAAAATATACAATGTTACGTTCGTTGAATAAACCACTCTGAACTAGAATAGTCGCACACAAATTGTACCTCCTAACTTTATAACAATGAAATAAGTTCATTCACTAATTCAAACGAATTTGAAAGGGAACTTATACTATTTTTAATTCTTTTTCTTTTCATATTTTTATGTGCATACTTTGCATTTTGTTGTTGATGCTCTATTCAATATCCTTTTAAAATTGATAAATATTCATTCAGCTCTAGGTATATAACATCTTTACCGATTCCCAAAATTTCCTTGAAAATCACTATTACTTTGGTTTTCCGCCAAACCTATCTATGATACGAGGAAAGTATTGGTTAATCCCCAAAAAAGGTGGTATTTTTAATTTTTTTGATTTATTTTCACGTTTTCCAGTGAGATAAACACGAAAAATGGGTTTTTGGAAAGAAATCCTGTGTGTATGTTGTCGTCAGCCACTTTTTGTAACATGTCTTGTTAGCATGATTCTGTCTCCGGAGTGCATCAAGTGAACAATTTCATGATTGGGAATGGTTCAGGGCGTCTCACATATGAACCCTATTGATTTTCAGCTCACCAGAGTCAGTACAACGGGTGCTATGGTTCTTGAAGTACCAAATTTTTGAAGAAATTTCGTTTTGTTAGCATGATACAGCTTCCGGAGTGTTTACAAGTAACCAATTTTATGATTGGATATTGTTCAAGGTGTCTCACATATAAACACACAGGCTCCGTAATGTATAAGTCTTGAAAATTTAGTTTTAATGTCTAAAACTGTTTATTTTTCCATTTTATTCTTGTGTTAGCGTTTATCAAAATTATAAATATGTATAATATTTTTTAATCTATTAGTTTGCTAGCTTGAGCTACGCCAGACTGTATGACACAAAAAGTTACTAAAAAAGTGTTTAAAAAGATTTCATTGTGACATTTATAATGAAGTCTCTTTTATACGCGATTTTTCTTACCTCCACGCCAAAAGATTCCGACTCCTAGTTCTAGTTTTCGAGTTTTAGGGCTCAATTTAACACTAAATGTCATAATAGGTTTAACTAATAAAAATAATATCCGAACATTTAATCAAAACACACAAAACTAAAAGAGTACCTACAAATTTAGAACTTACAACTATTATTTGAAAAGTCCGTAACAATAAAACAAAGTATTCATACACAAAACGTATCCCACTAAACTGCAACAGCGAAGACCAACTACATACTGCCTAACTCCATTTCCATAACAAAGTAATGTATATTATATTAGCAGACATAAATTCTCCCAGTACCTATTTGCAAGTTTTTAAAAATTTTCGCTTGCTTCAAATAATCAATAAATCCCCACATTTCTCAATATTAAACTGTGAATTTCGTGAAATTGACTGTCTCGACCCTTACTTCGTGGAATATGCTCATATTAGTGTTTTTAAATGAAACTCAAGGTCTCTAGTTAATTCCACAATATATTGTGAATTTCGTGTTTACATACTTGATATTTTGAATTTTTTCATCACATATAACTAACATAAATGTATTACTATAATTAATAAATATACCAACTATATTGATTTGATAAAAAAGATAGTTTCTTATCGACCCACGTTTCCCCTACCAGACTCATCTCACTGCCGATAACGAAGTAGACACGCGCCTGCATACCATATTTCAGTTTTAAGTTTCTGTAATTTTTGAGGAAACAATAAAACTTTTTGTCAATTGTTTGGGGTTATTACTTAACTGATTTTAAAAATGTAAACAGTTTTAAATTCTGAAAAATAATCTCTATGCTTTGATGGGATTGATTTTTTAATTTTAATTTTTTTTTAAATTCATATTTTTAAGTTTGTTGTTTCAACTATAACTAATTCGAATTTTAAAAATCGAACGCCATCAAGGCATAGATATTATTTTTTTGAATTCAAAAATGTTTCAATTTTTGGAATCGGTTGAAAATTAAGCCCACAAAACTTACAGAAAATTTTAGTAGTTCCAGATATTATTCGAGAATCCCCTTAAAGCCTCTAGGTGAGACAAAATGGTCCAGCAGAATTGATGCAATAAAGCCCCTTAAACTTTATTTAATTAAGGTTTGCGAAAGTCTTTTAGAATTAGCTGAAGATAATTGCTTTCACATTGATGCAAGACATAAAGCGAGTTCCCTCTTAACATCTGTACAAAATTTTCCATATTTGTGGAATTATTATTTGACATTACGTTTTATTTCATATAAATATTGTCAGCAAACAAATGCAAAGTGCTACAATTAATATTAAAATATGCCAAACCTACCTAAAAAATTTAGTTGATCACGCTGAATTCCAACACAAGGTAGGGTCAGACACATCTCGAATATGGTTTACTCCTTTCTATAGGTCATGGTCTCCTTCGAATGGCGCTAGTCGGTTTTGGTGAACTACTTTTGGTTTTCCGTTGGGGATCTTGCTTATGCGATATATAACATCATTGATCCTTTTCTTGATTAAGTATGGACCTTCCCAGGATTTTTGTAATTTCGGAGAAAATTCTTTTCTTCTCGTCGGATTGTGTAACCATACTTTGTCCACTTCTTTAAAACCGCCTACTGTGGCATGTGCTTCGTACCGCCTTTTCATTCTGTCGCTGGCAACTTGAAGATTTAAGATTTGTTCGAACTAATTCATGAATATCGTCCAGCCTTATTCTCAATTGGATCACGTAGTCTTCTCCTGCTAGATCTTCTCCCGGCCGACAGCCAAATACCAGGTCACAAGGAAGCCTCATTTCACGTTTTAAATGAAACTTACTATTTGTAGTTAATTCCACAATATATTGAAAAGATTTTAAAAATTCTAAGATAATTGACAATTGTTTCGATATGAAATATCATCGTCGAAATAATTGTCAATTATCTTAGAATTTTTAAAATATACTCAATAGATTGTGCGATTAACTAGAAACAGTAAGTTTTATTTAAAACAGTAAAATGAATAGATTCCACGAAGTAAGGGTCGAGACGGTTAATTTAACTAATAAGGTATTGAAAAGAATCGACTTATTCTGTTTTGGCCAAAGAAATTAGGGACTTGTATTAAAGAAACCATAAATGGATTATTACATTATTAACTTAAAACGAACTAGATGTACATTAACATTCACCTTATAGAAATAAAAAAATAAAAGGAAAGTGTGAAATCTTCAAAATCAGGATATGCATCAGGCATGTCACTAGTTTTAAGATTTCTGTAAAAAGCATGTAATTTAGGTGAAATCAGTGGTATAAGGAATATAAGATCCTACTTTTTTTCTTTGGAAATGGGTAGGGAAGATGTGTAACACCCTTTAGGGTGTACATTAGTGACTGATTGTCCCCGACAAATAAGATTTAAATGGTTCCTCATCATTGAAAGAATGATTCCAGGTTCGAGGATGTGAAGAAACCATTTAACAGATCTCCAGTTAAAAATACTTCCATCGCTGTCTTTTTTTCGAAATGTAAAAATTGTTTTCAAAAACAAAATCAAGATCATTCAATTCTATAACTTCAAATTTTTTCTTCTTTACAATTGAGCGAACTAATTGATAACAATCATGGAGATATGAAATTGGTACTTGCACCTTTTTCTTTTGTTTCTCAATAAGCCCATGATCCATGTCGCACTCTAAATGAGTGAGTCCACTCACCAAAAACTTACGTCCTTCTGTTTTAAAATGTGTATTATTTTGCAATGCTACAAGAAACATGACAGTTACATGAGAATTCTTGTTTTGTCCTCAACATGTATCTGTGAATAATGTTACATGTGATACTTATGACGGCAGTGATGTAAGTTCTTTAAAAAGGCATGTGGCAATTTGGTTTCCTCCTCTACTACCTTCAGCCTCATGCCGCATGTAACATCTTACCAATCCTCCACTACTCTCATGAAGAGTAAGATTAAATGTCCATAGTTCCCTTTTATGAAAGGCAACTGAAGTATTAAGCATGGGAGTTGGTGGACATTGGTTAAGATCAAACATATAACAACGCCTACATTCATCGTCTACAGCTTGGCTTTTATCTCTCATTTTTTCTTCATATGCCCTATCAGCTTCTGCGTGGTGTGGCAACTTCCTTAGATTTCGACTTGTTGCATTGTGAATAGTCTACAGGGCATGGCCGTCTACGCAAGGAGTTGGCTTTTTGGTGATTCACATTAGCTGGATGTTCACCCCTGTCTGATATCCCCTGTGTCTGGAGTTCTTGGGTTACAGGAGTCTTGGGGAGCTTAGACGGACTGCGTACGGGCTCTAGCTCACCACACTTCCGGCATTTGATCTTCTTCGGCCTCTTGTCTGCCATACCTTTCAACAGGTTGACGATCTGATCAAGTTTGTCATCGTTATCTTCTTCCTGCATGGTTCTACCTTTGTTGTACCGCGAGCTTTTCTTGGTTGCTTTGCATTTAAGAGGTCCTTGGTTTACAGGAGTCGTAGGACGCTTACACGAACTGCGTGCATGCTCTAGCTCGCCACAATTACAGCACCTGATTTTCTTCGACTTCTTGTCTACAATACCTTTCAACAAGTTGACGATCTGGTCAAGTCTGTCATCGTCACCTTCTTCCTGTATTGTCCTATCTTTGTTGTATACCGAAGCCATCGTGGCTGCTTCATATTCAAAAGCAGCAGTCAATGCATCGGCCAATGTTCTAGGATGGGCTAATCGAAGCGTCTTCTCCATATCGTGGTCACACAAGCCATCAATAAAGGCATGGATGTCTAAACATTCCATCATGTTCTCTGGTGCTGATGGATAAGCAAATCGAACTAGTCGGGCAATATCCATTTCATACTCTTGAAGGGGTTCGTCACGTTTCCGCCTTCGGTTCTTCAGCTGGAATCTGTACAACTGTTCCAAATGTTCGTGACCATATCGCATGTCCAACCTCTTCTTCAGCAGCTCGAAGTCATCCATTCCTTCAAGTGGTATCGTCTGAGGTACATCTAAGGCATCTACCCGAAGCGCGATGGTTAAGTTTACTGCCTTCTCTCTATCGGACCAATTATTTACTCTAGCGGCCGCTTCAAATTGTTTCACATAATTGGTCCACGATGTCTTTCCATCGAACGTTGGGGCCTTGACTCTGGTAAAACTACCAATGTCTTCTAACTTAGGGTGTGTTTCTGGCTTGCAAGGTTTTGTTTGCTCGGTCTTCTTTTCTTCCGTTGGCGTGTCTTGAGTCCTTTTATCTGCCATCTTCTTTTTCTAACTCCTTGATTTTCTCGTCCATCGTGGTCATCTTATTCTCTATCTTCTCGTCCATCGTTGTAATTTTATTCTCGATTTTCTCGTCCATCAGCACCAGAGAACATGATGGAATGATTAGACATCCATGCCTTTATTGACGGCTTGTGTGACCACGATATGGAGAAGACGCTTCGATTAGCCCATCCTAGAACATTGGCCGATGCATTGACTGCTGCTTTTGAATATGAAGCAGCCACGATGGCTTCATAATACAACAAAGATAGGACCATACAGGAAGAAGGTGACGATGACAGACTTGACCAGATCGTCAACTTGTTGAGAGGTATGGTAGACAAGAAGACGAAGAAAATCAGGTGCTGTAATTGTGGCGAGCTAGAGCATGCACGCAGTTCGTGTAAGCGCCCTACGACTCCTGTAAACCAAGGACCTCTTAAATGCAAAGCAACCAAGAAAAGCTCGTGGTACAACAAAGGTAGAACCATGCAGGAAGAAGATAACGATGACAAACTTGATCAGATCGTCAACCTGTTGAAAGGTATGGCAGACAAGAGGCCGAAGAAGATCAAATGCCGGAAGTGTGGTGAGCTAGAGCACGTACGCAGTCCGTCTAAGCCCCCAAGACTCCTGTAACCCAAGAACTCCAGACACAGGGGAAATCAGACAAGGGTGAACATCCAGCTGATGTGAATCACCAAAAAGCCAACTCCTTGCGTAGACGGCCATGCCCTGTAGACTATTCACAATGCAACAAGTCGAAATCTAAGGAAGTTGCAGTTTTGAGAATTACAGTAGTCAACGAGGAATGGTCACCCACCAGGATCAGAGAAGATCAGGAGAATGATCCTCACCTGAAGATGATCCGGCAATGGAAGGAAGAAAATCGGCGACCTACCTGGCAAGAAGTATCAAGATTTTCACCGACACTCAAGGCATATTGGGCTCAGTGGGACTCCCTTGGCCTGGAAGAAGGGCTGTTGAAAAGAGTCCTTGGAAACGATGATGGTTCTGAGATGAGGAGACAGCTAGTTATCCCGAGAACTAGAGTAGCTGAGGTACTGAAGAAGTTACACGACAGTCCATCGGGAGGTCATCTGGGAGTGAAGAAAACCCTTCAGCGAATCCGTGAAAGGTTTTATTGGATCAACAGCTCCGACGATGTGAAGGACTGGTGTAAGAAATGTACAACTTGTGCTACGAGTAATGGGCCACATCGCAAGAGAAAGGCACCCATGAAACAGTACAATGTTGGAAGCCCTTTCGAAAGGATTGCTTTAGACATCGCTGGACCATTTCCGACAACAGAAAATCGTAGCAAATACATACTGGTTATAATGGATTATTTCACAAAATAGGTGAAAATTTACGATATTCCCAACCAAGAGGCCACAACTGTAGCAGATGTATTGGTGAAAGAATTTATCAGCCGATATGGAGTGCCCTTGGAAGTCCACAGTGACCAGGGAAGAAATTTTGAAAGCCATCTAATCCAGGAGATTTGCGACAAGCTGGGAATGAAGAAGACCAGAACAACAGCATTACATCCACAGTCAGATGGAATGGTCGAGAGAATGAACAGGACTATTGGAAAATACCTGTCCAAAGTAGTATCCAGCCGTCAGAGAGATTGGGACCAGTATCTCTCCCTATTCGCATTGGCTTATCGATCTGTCGTCAATGAGTCCATGGGTGAAACACCTGCGAAAATCATGTTTGGACGTGAAATGAGGCTTCCTTGTGACCTGGAATTTGGCTGTCGGCCTGGAGAAGATATAGCAGGCGAAGACTACGTGATACAATTGAGAAGAAGGCTGGACGATATTCGTGAATTAGTTCGAACAAATCTTCAAGTCGCCAGCGACAGAATGAAAAGTCGGTACGACACGCAGGCCACAGAAGGCGGTTTCAAAGAAGGGGACAAAGTATGGTTACACAACCCGACGAGGAGAAAAGGATATTCTCCAAAATTACAAAAATCCTGGGAAGGTCCATACTTAATCAAGAAAAGGATCAATGGCGTTATATATCGCATAAGCAAGATCCCCAACGGAAAACCAAAAGTAGTTCACCGAAACCGACTAGCGCCATTCGAAGGAGACCATGACATAGAGAAAGGAGTAAACCTTATTCGTGATATGTCTGACCCCACCTTCGATGAATTTATGGGCGCGTATGGAGGTACCGGGAAAGCTAGATATGGAGTCACTTCGGAACAACAACAAGATTTGTTCACTCTCCCGGAAGATTATTCACTGGCATACAACATCCCCGCCCGTATCAAGAACGCACGAGGGTTAGCAACCGTCTTTCGAAAGAAGTTCGGGCAATTAGAAAAACTTGAAGACCAGATTCCAGCCCCTGGCAAGACACTGAAACTGAAACATAATTCGCGGTACGTCTTCTACGTGGTAACTAAAAATGAATTCCAAGATCTATCTACCTACCGCGATGTGTGGGAAGCACTTCGAAACCTCCGAGACCATGTGTTGGAATCCAACGTGAAGAAACTGGCTATGCCTAAGATAGCGAGTAACCAGTTGGATTGGCGAATTATCAGGAACATGGTAGAGATTATCTTTCAAGATACCGGTGTCCAGATATTAATTTGCAGCTACAACCCCCGTTATCAGTATCCGATGAAGACGGTGCCCTGCTATTTCCATAAGATCGGAAAGTGTAGAAATGGGGCCAGTTGTTGATTCAAACATCCAGTCTCGGCTACACAAAAGTTCCAGGAGGAACTTCCATTTAAGGAGGGGGTAATGTTACGAAACAGCACACTGGTATAGTCCCTAAAACCGACCCTGTCTAAGCCAGGTATAATAGTTAAAATTATGGCGGATACGCAGATATAAAAATCTGTTCACGATTGAAACTATCTTATCTAGAACTGGTTTTTGTAAAAAGAGTTATCTAGAAAAGGCCAGAAAAATTATTTGTGTGTATAAGCCGCAGGCCGGAATTCTCTAGTACAAAAGGCACTAGTATATAAGGGGACTGATCAGGAAGAGTTAGTTAGTTGATAATTTGACATCGTGAGATAAACAAGTAAATAAGTGAATATAAAGTGTTTATATAAATTAGTTTGAGTGAATATACGGTTAATATAAATTAATAATTAAGTGATTAGTTAAGTATATATAAATTCAGTGTTAGTGAGTTAGTGTTTAAATAAATTAGTAAGTAGCCATACCGAGTGTTTAAAATGTATCCCACCCGTAATAAAAACGTTTGAATAAATAAGAAAAACATTACAATATATTAAGTCAATCACAAGGTAGCTCACTTTTTGGTCTAGCCAAAAATAACTACTAAACATCAGGTAGGCATCAAATGAAATGTAACTTCTATCATTCTGACGATGATATTCAGTTATCGAAACAATTGTCAATTTTTTAGAATTTTCAACATTTTTCATTATATTATGGAATTAGCTAGAAACAGTGAGTTTCATTTAAAACACTAATATGAGTAGATTCCACGAAGTAAGGGTCGATACAGTTAATTTTGTCAAATTATTTTGTTCTGTTCTTCACTATAGAAAGAGATGCCACTTAATAAGTATGTGGGTTATGTTATCAGATATTAATGACGTCAGGGTAAAGGTCAATAATTTTAAGTGTATAAACATCGAAAAACCGCACACGATCTTTCAAGCAAACTACTAAAAAATTATAGATTAGGTATTAAAGTAAAAGTCCTGAAAATTCACAATATGCAAGTATGAGTAGACTTATATTATTCGTACTAAAGGTTTAAATAATATAAGTCAACCTGTACTATATTGATTCGAATAGAATAGTTATACTATTATGTACTTGTACCTTGTTTTATCACAAATGACATATTCTCCTTTTACCAGACGGTGGACCTAATTATTACCGTTTGATTTTTGGACATATCTCATTTTGACCATTTGTTGACTTATACTCTTTTTCCCTAGCACCCTAGATATATCTAAGTATATTTAACTAAATATTAACAATGTAATAATTAGGTAATCGACGCCGCTGAATTAAATAGGTATTTAGCCCACCGACTCGACGCTACTTGATGGTTTGTTGCAAATTTTGTAATTTCGTCACGAAATTATTACCAGCGAAAATATATCGATGTCGATCAGTTTAAAATTAGAAATTAGATTTTCGAACTTCGGCGAAGGTATGCACAGAAAATTGTAGATTTATTTGAAAGTATTTCTATAACATTTCATACAGGATGTATCAAATTGGTAAATCGTAATTAATAATTGCGTGTTTAAATGGGATTTTTTTATACTTTAGAGCGAATTGAAGATCCTTTCCCCTGTTTTAGACTATACGAGGGGAATCGAATATCCTGATTTTCATTCAAAAATATAAAAAATATCGTAAAATGAAATTTTTACTGTTTCTATAATAATTTTCATGGTTAACGAATGGTGAAATACGAAATTTACATATTATTCAATGTTGAAAAATCTCATATAATTTGAAATTTGTCGCGAAACATATGTTCGAGGAAAACGTCGACATGTCCAGAGAGTCAGTATACCAAAAGATTTTGTACGTTAAATAATAGTTATGTAAGAAACCGGTGAAATTGTTGAGGCAAAAAGGAAATGAAAGTGGTATGCCAGTGCATAAATTATCTTCAACGATCCTAGACGCCTGAGTACAGGATAGCAGTAGAGCTTCCAGGGTGTTTACACGTTGCGTCACGAAACAAGAAACAATCGGAAGGGTCACTCGTCAAAGAACAATCATTACGCGCATTCTGTACGCGCTATGACAGCCTGTCAAAAATAGGATCGCATCTCGGTGTCGCCATATCGTTCTGTACTGCTCTAAAGGAAGCTGTTGTCGGATATTTGTTATTATCATATTGGGGGAGCAATATCAGGTGTGGTGAGGTTTATATGTCTTACGAAATTTCTTCCCTGGTCACTGTGGACTTCCAAGGGCACTCCATATCGGCTGATAAATTCTTTCACCAATACATTCGCGACAGTTGTGGCCTCTTGATTCAAGATCGCGTAAATTTCCACCCACTATGTGAAATAATCCATTATAACCAGGATGTCTGTCGTCGGAAATTGTCCAGCGATATCTAAAGCAATCCTTTCGAAAGAGCTTCCAACATTATACTGTTCCATAGGTGCCTTTCTCTTGCGATGTGGTCCATTACTCGTAGTACATTTCTTACACCAGTCCTTCACATCGTCGGAGATGTTCATCCAATAAAACCTTTCACGGACTCGCTGAAGGGTTTTCTTCACTCAAAGGTGTGCGCAACGAAAATGCATATTTAAAGCGGAAGATTGAAGAATGTGAAACTCAACTTAAAAGTGCCCAAAAAATGCTGTAGCAAATGTTACACCAGCACAACACCAACTAAAAAATTTGTTGAAAATGTTAGCTTGGCAAATTGTATAAATGTGTGGGTATACCAAAGAAGGAATAAACCTTAAGGTAGAAGATATCCCATAGAGTATAAAAATGAATGCTTGGCCATATATTTTATTTCATCAAAAAAAATATGTCACTATAAAAATCTACTTACCTCCCTACAGACCATTATTAAAATTTATATCATATAAAAATAACTACAAATATAAACACTGCCAACTTCATCCCCAATAGCACCTTCTACACTCCTCAAAAAAATACAAGATTACACCTTCAACTCCACACAACGCCTTCCTCGTCTTTCCAGTCCGCCAATTACAACAACAAACCTACTTTCATGTTCCGTATAATTACGGCCTCCGTTATTTAGGGTGCGTACTTTTCATTGGGACACCGTGTATCACTATGTGAATTTGTGATTTATGTTTCAACTATCAACAACGATCTATTTATCCAGTTAAAAGTCTTCACACTTTTTAAATAATCAGTTTTGCAATGTTTTAAACTTATACAATAATGGTTTAGTGGACGTCGCGTATATTATAAAGCACGCCTTCATTTCCAAGTTAAAGTAAACGGAGTGTGCTATTCTATTAATAAAATTTATGAGTGTGTGAATTGACGCTATTAGGCTACTCTTACATATTTATTATTTATATATATACACACACACACACCAATCGGTAGGATTTATAATCGTAAATTTAAATTTTTTGCAGCGTGGTAGGCAAGCGCCAGATAAATTATTTAAAAAATAAATGTTGTTAATAATTAGGGATAAAAATACACGTGATAGAAATAATCCAGGATTTTTAGATATTGGCTCCGCAAAAATTGTAATAAATATCAATTTAGTAACGTACCTACTTAAATCTAACTAACACTAAAGCAGATAAAACTGATCCAGTTGCTTCAAGAATAGGTGGAGATACAAACAATGTACCTTATGCTGTGAGAGCACCACATGTGAAGTCTTTAAGAGTCTATCCTACTTTACAAGAGAAAACTAGGTGTATTGTCGGAATTATATACTTTAACATTATTGAAATTTAAACTTGCAGGTGCAGCTCAGGATATTTTATAGCATACCCAAGGTTCTATACTTTGTCATATTCTGAATGTAGGTATACACTGTTAGGGAAATTCGTTCCAAAAAAGTCACTTGCTGATTGGTCGATGCAGTTAATTAAATGCAACTAGAGGCACGATGAGGATGTTAAACTGTTCTGCACTAGATTAAGGTTGATAGGTACTAAGGTGTTAGAGGAAGATTTGAAAGGCTCAAGTAGAGAACAATTACCCAGTATACAAAGTAAGCGGAATGTCGTTTTGGTTAATCAGTTCAAAGTACGGTTAAGAGCAGATTTTTTGAGGGAATTGGGGTTTCACATTCTACATAAAGAAGATCTCGCACTAGAAGCTGAAGAAACAGTCAGTTTGCTGAAGAGAACTAGAAAATAAATTAAAAGAAGTAATAAGGAAGGTCAACAACACATTTAATGTTGAAGCAAATATTCTGCAATGTAAAAGAACAAAGACAAAAATAGACCAGTCATAATGGAGATGAAACAAAAAATTAGTAACGTTGAAAGGAACAAATGAATGGAAAGGAAAAAAGATATATATTAACGAAGCAGTGGGAGCAGTTCTGCAAAGCTCCCAAAAAATCTTCTAATTAACAAAAATATATTTTGTACGGTGTTCGCATTGTCATAATGCTAAGCTAAGCGTGAGTAAAGTCCACCAGTGGAATAACGAACCTATTTTGCGTGATCGTTGATAATTTATGTAGCTGGGTCATACAAATGTGCCCTGCGAGTTCCTTCAAACACTCGCGCTTCACACTTCTCCTACTTGACGGTCTAAAACTAAGCCGTGATTTTAACAGGATATGTCACTGCATTTAGTATAGCGTAGCGTGGCATACGGTTGGATTTTACGTCGTAGGGTCGTATCGAGTTTATCATAATTATAGTGCAGGTGCTTCCGTGAACTGAATTGTCTGTTATTTAATGCTTCTATGTATTGTTGACAATTATTATACAAAAAAAATAGAAAACTTCAAGCTGTGTACATGTCTCAATATAATTTTAATAAAACTTTTTTGTATTTCGTGTAAAATTTTTAAAATCTTAGCAATGTGCTTTCGACTGTCAAGTCATCGCGTTGCTTACCGACAAGCAAGTGACAAGCAAGTAAACCAATAAATTCAATGAAAAGTAAAATTAGAATAAAGAAGTGAGGTTACTTACTCGTCAGGCAATACTAAGATGAATCCATAAAAATATCCATACAAAGTTAAACAGTAGAACATGTTAAAATATAATTAAAATTTGCTTATATAAAATTCATCCCTATAACTGATTATTAAAGATTAAAAATTAAAATTCCAACATGATGCGGTGAAGTCGGTTGGCTGACAAATCCACTTGTGCGCAAAGAATAACAATGAACGAATGACAGAAAGTCCCGTTGACATGGAACCATTGATTCCATGGAATACGAAAAGAAGCAGAATTTCTGGTAACCAAAACCTCTGAAACAAGGAACAGATCAAGAGAACAATCTAATGAGAACCCACTTTTAACCGGAGTCAAGTAACCGTGATAAAGAGTAACAAAAATCCTTCAGTTTTATTTATTATGAGGTACATATAAGACAAAAAGGGAACCGCAACTCAATTTATTATTAAAACAGGTCTAATGAGAACCGATAATAATAAAGAGCTGAAAGATTTATCAAATTAGTGAATTAAACAGATTTTATGCTACTATACACATAAACCTCAAAAGATTTGCCAACAAAAGCGGAATACATCGAAACTACCAATCGCAACAGATATCTATAAATTTATTTTGTTGATGAAAATTGAACGATCAAAAATATTTGTCTATGAAATCAAACATGAAAAAGTTATTCGATAAAGACAGGAGAGACTTACTAACCAAAAACCACGTAACAAGAATCAAGTCCAGAGGACAGTCTAATGAGAACCAACTCGTAGAAACCCAATTCAAGCAAATGTGATAAAGAAGCATACCAAGACCCATGAAGTGTTGACTAAAGAGGAAACCCCTACTCGTTAATTATTAAGACCGGTCTAATGAGAACCGAACTCAACAAAAGAATGAGATAATCATTAAACCCAGAGAAATGGAGAGTATTAACCAGTGTTTTTAAATGAAACTCAAGGTCTCTAGTTAATTCCACAATATAATAACAGTTTTGAAAATTCTAAAAAATTGACAATTGTTTCAATAAATCAATATCATCGTCAGAATGACAGAAGTTACATTCCATTTTATGCCTACCTGATGTTTAGTAGTTATTTTTGGCTAGACCAAGAAGTAACCTAACTTGTGATTGGCTTAATATATGTTTATAGAAAAAAGAAGAAGATGTGATATTACAAATATTGAAGCTTAGATATTATTAGCCCTATGGTGATATCCTGGATATCATTTTTCCAATTAAGATCAGTATAACTGTGCAATGATATAGAAAACCAGGAAAACTATATCTGCTGATCATTACAATTATCACTTAAGAAGACAGTTTATTAGTGGAGAATTCCCTAGATTTAACTGTTCATTGACAACTTCATACTGTGGCTTTCTTAAATGTCTTCTAATTTCCAGTTCTTCAAGGAAATCCAGTTCTTGTTTCTTTTCACAAATATGCAGTACTTCTAGTTCTGTGTTAGGTGTCAATGAATGATTGGTGTCAAGTAGATGTTTTGCGTAGTGGGATTTATCTGGTTGTTTTAATCTGTATGCTCGTAAGTGCTCACTGTATCGTATTTCAAAATTCCTAAGGGTCTGACCCAAATAGACAGCATTACAGTCTGGACATTTGAGTTTATATATACCTGACTTCTTTATTAGTGGTATTTTTGTTTTTACATTTAACAATTTTGTACTAACGTTACTTTCTGTTTTAAAAGAAATTGTTGTATTCGTTGCTGAAGATATTATCTTTGAAATATTATTAGAAATATTTCCTGCATATGTGATGGTTTTATAAGTTTTAATTTCATCAGCTTGTTTAGGATATATTAGTTGTAATGCCACTTTTTCCTCTTTTTTACTAATTAGCTTATTTATCATATCTAATGGATAACCGTTAGATGTTGCTATTTGTCTAATTGTATTAATCTCTCTATCAAAATTACATTTGTTCATAGGAACAGAAAAAGCTCTATGTATCATTGAATTATATGCTTCTAGTCTGTGTGACAAAGGGTGGTAAGAATTGAATGGAATTGTCACATCAGTCTGTGTTGGTTTTCGGTAAATTGAATAATCAAGTACATTATTAACTCTTCGAATTTTTAAATCAAGAAAATTGATTGAGCTATTTTCTTCAATTTCTAATGTAAATTTAATTTTCGGGTGTAAATTATTGATGTGGTTGAAAAATACATCTAATTGTCGTTCACTACCCATAAAACAAGCTAATATGTCATCTACATATCTATACCAAATTAAATTATTTTTCGAAATATTACTTTCAAAGATCTTTCTTTCTAAATTGTCCATAAAAATGTTTGCTAAAATAGGTGATATAGGGCTTCCCATTGGTAAACCTTCATTTTGAATATATATCTTATTGTCAAAAGTGAAATAATTCTGATTAATGCATACATCAAATAAATTAAGTATATCTGATATTATTCCTGGATTAATATTTTTATCTTCTAGTAATTTTCTTACAAGTATTAGACATTCTTTAGGAGGAATTTTAGTAAACATATTAGTTACATCGAACGATATGAGTTTATAGTTATCTTGCAAGTGGATTGCTTTCAACTTTTTGATTAGTTCTATTGGATTTCTAATTGAGTACTGAGATTCATATCCGTAAGTATTGAGTATATTGTTGAGCTTCTTTGCCAATAAATTATTAGGAGCATTAACATAAGAGACTACAGGTCTAATTGGTTGCGTTATTTTATGTAATTTAACTGTTCCATATAATTGTGGACAATGAGGATTCTTATGTATGATAGACCTCTTTTCGTAATCATTTAAAAGATAATTTGAATTATTAACAAGATCCTTTACATTATTAGAAAACTTCTTCGTTGGGTCTGCTATAAGAACTTTTACATCGCTGGAATTAACTAGAGACCTTGAGTTTCATTTAAAAACACTAATATGAGCATATTCCACGAAGTAAGGGTCGAGACAGTCAATTTCAGTATTAACCAGAACAAACAATCGAACGGAAGTCCTTAAACTCAATTTGTCAATGAAACAGACGGATTCAGTATTTTGTCTATGAAAAATAACGTAAGGATTAAATTGTGTGTTGAAATACTAACATGACAGATTTCAATGAATGGAAAAAATGATAGTGAACTAACATCAATCAGTAGTGTTTTAAATTAAACTCACGGTTTCTAGTTAATTCCACAATATAATAAAAGTTATTGAAAATTCTAAAAAATTGACAATTGTTTCGATAAATCAATATCATCGTCAGAATGACAGAAGTTACATTTTATTTGATGCCTACCTGATGTTTAGTAGTTAATAACATCAATCAATAAGGGTCAATCAATACCAAACTCAAACAACACACCAAGAAGAAGTTATTGAAACTACCAACTTGTCAACCTTAATATAAGACTCAAATCAGGGTGATGGTCTAATGAGAACCCACCCTTCACCTGCATCTAATTAATGTGAAAAAGAGGAGGGAAAGGGGGCAACGAATCAGTTTATACAAGATCTATTGAAGAAAACCAACGAGAATCCCAACCACCAATTGTAATCAATGCAGTCTAATGAGAACCATTCTCAAAAGTTCAAGTTGAGAGACTCGAAAAGGAATCCATTGAGAATGGAAGCAAGACTCAACATCCGAAAAAACCAGGGGAATGATAAAGTTGTACAGTGATCCTGGAATGAACAACATATAGAGCAAAAAGAAACAAAAATTAATTAAAACAATAGACTACAGTACAGTAGATATTGCTGTTAAATACAGAAAGCTTTCCATAAAGAGGTCCATGATTCAGTTGGATATTTGGTTTGTAAACAGTAAACAGATGCATCAGTGAACAGGTTACACCTACATTTGTTAAAGTTAAAATTTCCAGAAATGTTAATCAAGATACTAAATCCAAATTGGAATTGAAATTGTTGAAACCAGCAATATGTAAACATTATGCATAACTTAACTTGTTTAATTGTCAATTGAAAAATTGTTATGGTAGTTTAGTCGGAGGGTTTGATTTATTTAGTTTACAGGATTTCTTTAAGGATGTGGTGGATGAGGTGAATTGCGCTAAAAAGCGTGAATTTGATAAGATTAGTAGAAAACTCATTGGGTAAATTACACAAAAGCAAGAATTTTATAAAAAATGAAACAGATACACCAACAAATTTTATGGTTTTGCTGTTCACGGCAGAGTGAAGAATTTTTTTGAAACTTTGTTTGATGATGATGAGATGTATTTGTTGGGACTAGGACCTAAGTTTTCATTGGGTAGTCGGGTTTCTGCGAGTGATCTTTTGAATTTTGCTGTTGAGCTTGACGTTGTTATCGAGCAATTATAGGAGGATTGTCGGATCAAGGAGATAATTAGGAATGATGTTCAGAACGGTTTGTATGGATTTAAGCGTAGTAAACAAAAGTTTCTAGATCATACCCAGAGACACTTGAATTCAGCTCTTAAAGGCATTAATTCGAAGATATCGGTTAATGATCTTATTGTTTCTAAAGCTGATAAAGGTAATTGTTTGGTCATCCTCAAAGTTTTGCAAACAAATCCCATTAACTCTTTCGTTGCTAGGATGAAGAAATTTTTGACTAAGGGGAAGGAATTATTCATTCAACATTCAGCCCCACGTTCTCTTATATCTAGTAATCCGGCCATGCTTCGCTTATATGAGTCGACATTCCTATCAGACCAGTAGTGAGTTGCATGAACACTCCAGTCTCCATTATGGCCACATTTATACATAAACTCATAAAAGAGTTAACTAATTTTAGACCTGCATATTCGGTTACTAATACCTTGGATTTGGTCAATAAATTGAACAGTTTAGATTTTCGTTCTGATTCTAATTGCTTGATGGTATCTTTTGATGCTAGCAGCTTGTTCACATCTTTTCCCAAATTGGAAACTTTACCTCTTGTAAAAGAGGCCTCACTATCAGCTCAGGTAAATGAGGATCGCACCAATTTTATTTTGACTAATCTTGGTTTTTGCCTTTCACAGAATTTTTTTGTATTCAATAATAAATACCATCACAACAAACTGATAGGCTTGCCATGGGAAGTTGTCTTTCACATTTTCTAGCTGATATTTTCATGAACAATTTGAAAAATTAATTTATTCTTTCAGACAACAATGGTGAGAACCTATATTGGTTTAGATATGTGGATGATTGTCTGGTTTTGATGGATGGTAACGTAGAAACTGCCAATATTCTTTTATCAAAAATAAATCAAGTACATCCTAGGATTAAGTTCACACTTGAGGTTGAGATTGACAATACATTGAATTTTTTTATTTTTTTGGACATCAAAATTTACAAATACTCCAACAAATCGTCTTACAGTATATATATATATATATATATATATATATATATATATATATATATATATATATGAAACCTACACAAACAGACCATATCATTCCAAGTTCCTCATGCCATCCACACCAACATAAAATGGCAGCTTTCAATTGTTATGTCCATAGGCCTCTAAGTACTCCATTGTCAGAGATCCATTGTCAGAGATTGATTATCATTCAAAGTTGAGTGTTCTGAAACAGAGAGCAGTTAATAACCAGTATACTCATCATTGGCCGTCTCATTCGCAAGGTTATTAATAGGAGAGAGCAGAATTTGGCTTTTTCTAAGGTGGATTCGGTTGACAGGTTCATTTCCATTCCTTTTTTGAATAACAACATTTCAAACAGAATATCCAGGCGTATCAACAATCATATACATGATGTAAAAACCTCTTAAAAAACGACTAACGTTTAAGGTAGACATTTGGTGAATTCCAAGGATAGAATTGATAAGCTTTCAAAAATTGAAATTTATAAGCGTGAGTATGTTGATTGTGAGGCAACCTATATTGGTAGGACTTGTAAACCTCTGAAAACTCGGATATTGGAACATTTGAATCCAAGTAAGGATTCTGCGTTTTGACATCATTTAAGATTCAATAACCACAATTTCAGCCCTGGTAGGAATTCGACAATTTTGCATGGAGTCACTCTTAGAAATTACAATTGATTGGAGTTTCTTGAGGACATACACATAAATAATGAATTGTTAGTTAATAGCCTCTGTCTGAACACTGAAGTTAATTTGAATAGATCTTATATCCCACTCCACAGGAGGCTGAAATTTTATTAATAATACACACACTTACCAATGCTAGTCTCAGGATTTTTAATCGTTTCTCAAATCTTCTTTGCTTGTTTTATTTAACATCCAATTTCTTTCTTTCCTATTCTTTCCATTTTTGCCTAATTCTTATGTTTCTTGATAATGTTTAACTGTTTTAACACTTTTAGTTATCTTTATTGATGTAAGTGTTATTTGTATAGTAGCATAAAATCTGTTTAATTCACTAATTTTATAAATCTTTCTACTCTTTATTATTATTGGTTCTCATTAGACCGGTTTTAATAATAAATTGAGTTGCGGTTCTCTTTTTGAATATATATGTACCTCATAAGAAATAAAAAAGAAGGATTTTTGTTACTCTTTACCACGGTTACTTGACTCAGGTTAAGAGTGGGCTCTCATTAGACTGTCCTCTTGATCTGTTTCTTGTTTCAGTGGTTTTGGTTACCAGAAATTCTGCTTCTTTTCGTATTCTATAGAATCACTGGTTCCATGTCAACGGAACTATTATATTAGCAAATTTCAATTATATTTTAACATGTTCAACTGTTTATCTTTGTATGAATTCACCTTAGTATTGCCTGACGAGCAAGTAACCTCATTTCTTCATTCTAACATTCTTTTTCATTGAATTTATTGATTTACTTGCTTTTATGTAAGCACCGATGATGACTTGACAGACGAAAGTGGTTTGCTACGATTATTTAAATTTTATTAAAATTTACACGAAATACAAAAAAGTTTTATTCAAATTATTGTATAAACTGTGAACTATGGAAGTGGTCTTCAATTTAATTATTGTAAAAAGTATCAGATATAATAAATATAAGCTTCAATTTGCTCACGCACGGGCTAGAGAATTTCTTATAAAACACAAAATTGTGAGAAAAGATCAAAGCGGTCAAACAACCTCTCCTACAGATTTCAAAGATGGAGACTTAGTATTGTTGAAGAGAGAATATGGGGCAAAATTTGATTCACAATATTTAGGTTCATTTCAGGTTATGAAAATAAATTATATGAATTGCGACATAGAATTAGATTCGGATAAGTTTAAGACAGTTCATAAAAATCGCTTATATCAGTATAACAAATAATGTAATGTGAAGGTTACAAAAATTAAACAGTGTAGCGTTAGTTAAAATAATCAATACTAATTTACAAATAGTTTAAATGTAACAATAACCATTAGAGACTAATATAGGAATCCTCTTTCGAAAAGAGGAAGGACAATGTAATAATCATAAACAAAAATGTTCGTGCATTTTTTTCCTAACGAAGGGAAGGTGTAGCGAGTGTGCAACTCAAAAGCTTGTTATTGTGAAAGTACGAGTTAAATTAAGGCTACTGAAAAATAGACAATGCGGTTATAAACAAGTCTGTTTAGGTCGAAATTGTTATAACGTATGGTTACGGTGGGCAATTTTAGTATTCAAGTTAGTGAAACAGATCATTAGGGATCACTATACATTATTCTATTCCTAATCGTAATGTAGTAAGATAGTGTATTAATTAAGTGTTAATTAGTATGCAATTAATAGCAGTACAAATAAAATCCAATGGTGTAGTTAGCACAGTGAATTGATTCCTCCTCGAGTCCATACCTTGGTAAGTCAAACTACACATATATCACACGAAAAAACAGCATCCACGAGTATTAGTGGCAAAAGCAGCAGCCTTAGAGTCGCATTTACGGAGAAGAACTGAGATTCGCAGCATGCGGAAAGTCTGGCCATACATCAAGTGAATGTAGGCAGATCGCACAGTGTTTGTACTGCTGCAGGCAAGGACATTGGACCACAATCTGCAGGACAAAATTAGCAGAAAAAAGTGTCCGATATCTAAAAGATAAGGGTACTGGGCAACATATTACAAAGCAAAAGGTTGAATAGAAGCAAATGCATGTTATTACTGCCACTGGGCTAAAGATTGCAATAAGAAAATGTTTGACGAAGCAAACAACCAGAAGAAAAATACAAGGCGAGATTATAGCGTAGAAATGAATACGAAAGCCAACAATAAAAAATGGAATCAAGACGCAACAAAGGTGTCGCAAAAGAGAAACTATGGGTATTATAGTGGCCAGAGGAGCCAAAGACAAAAAAGATGGAATCAATACACATGTTGACGGGTACACAACAAATGAATTATGGTGGATGCAGTGGTCAGAGGCTCCAAATAGAAGAGCTCTACAGAAAGAGGCAGCCCGAATAAAGAAAACAAAAAGCATTTAAACTAGTAAGGACCACAGTTAGTCCCCAAACAAGTGGTCGCGAGAAATTAAAAGGAGAATCGATATACAAAAACAGACCCACAAATAGGTAAGAAAGAAACCCCAGAAGGCTAGAGAAGCTAATGAACTGCGAGATAGAAATTAGTAACACTTTATTATAATGGAGCACTAATTAGGACATGTGATGAATCCCCGTATATAGTAGTTTTAGGAATAAATGGTGTGAATAGACCTTGTATGATAGAACACATTCACTTGTCAATAGATCACTAATTCATAATTGGGAACTAGACACAAGAATTACAAATCAATTGATTACAAAAGATTGTTCAATTCCTAGTTGAATCATGAATGTGAATAATTGACTTTAACTACTGATTTCTGGAAGAGCCCTACGGATGGTACACTAGATGCTGGATAATTCTAGCAATGTAAAGCTTGTGGCTAAGTGCTAGTATTAGCTGCTACAGGTGATATGCTACTACATGCTAGGTAGTTTGATGATTTGGTAGTAGATAGTTGGTAGTTATTTACTTAATTAGCTACTTAATTTTTGACCGAAAATTGTAAAGAGTTATGATTTAATGAGCACAAAGGAAATCAAGATAGCTTACCAAATATGAGCAGCGGCCTTATAGAGATGAATATTCAAATCCACAATAATTCCCATAGTAGTAACCACTATAGTAAGATTTAGAACTTGTATTAATCAATGGTTTGTTTTGAACTTGAATATTGAATTAGTTGATCTTTCTTAAAATTATATTTAGCTGGAAGTATCGACTTTATTATTTTATCAATTATCTATAAAGTTGCAAAATAGTGTTATGAACCCGTGATACAATTATAAAAAGAATTCAAATATCTTTCGAAAGAGGTAGCACTTGACCCCTTGCAATTTAAATTTTTTAAGGGGGTTACTGCGTGGGGTAGAAGAGTGACGTGCGTTATTCATACAAGTATTATGATACAATGTTTAATTGCAGCTCGGTACGCACCATTTCGTGGATATCCTCCATCTTCCTACGGAGATCTTCGACATATTCTTCCCCAGTCTCATCTTCACCAGGGTTGCAGCCTAACACCAAGTCGCATGGCAGTCTCATTTCCCTACCAAACAGGACCCTTGCAGGTATTTGACCAGAAGATTCATTAACAGCTGATCGAATGGCTATTAAGAAGAATAAAAGGTGTTAATTCCAATATTTTTGGTGTTCTGACAAAACTTTTGATAGATAATTAGCTACGGTGCGGTTCATTCGTTCCACCATTCCATCAGACTGAGGATGCATGGCAGTGTTTCTGGTTTTGTTAATACCTAGCCTTCGACAGGAACAAACTGCTGTTAAAATTTCTTCCTTGATCCGAATGTAGCTCAACAGGTATCCCAAATCGGCTGATGAATTCATTCACAAGGACATTGACTAAGGTGGCAGATTCTTGATTGAGAACAGCCTAGGCTTCAACCCATTTCGAAAAATAGTCCATCATTACAAAGATGTATAATATATGTTCCCAGCATCACTTCGAGGCAACAATCGCAACACGCCCACAGCAAAAAGGCTTCCAACCAAGCATTGCTGCATTTCAGCTCTTCGCCTTCGAGTACTTGCTTGCTGCACATACGGTAATCTTCGGCACCAATTTTTGACGTTCTCTTGAGGTTAGTCCTGTAAAATGTCACTCCTGTCAGCTCCCCCCTCTCGGCCGTCGCACATCCTTATATAGACTTTTTGAATCTCCCAGAATGTTTAAGAATGACGTTTCAAACCCTCCTGAATCTTCGATCGAACAATCCAGAACATCACTCCTGTCAAGTCCCCCCTCTCGACCGTCGCACATCCTTATACAGACATTTTCAATCTTCCAGAATGTTTAAGAATGACATTTATTATCCCCCCGACTCTTCGATTGAACAATCTAGAACATTATTTTACTGTGCAACCTAACGAACATAGGGCAACTCAAAAGGGAAAGAAGAATATCTAACTAAATTAACACTATCATTGTCATTAACGGGTTCCTTAAAATATAATAAAATTTCTTACTAACATTGATTTTTGTTCAAAGAATTCCACACTCCCCTTGAAATTAAGGTCGATGTATTTCACCTCTTTTTTATAAAGTTATAACCCCTGCAGTTATTTAGGGTGGGTGCTTTTCGTTGAGACATCGTGTATACTCCTTCTGCTCATACTAATGGAAATACTTTTATATTTTTCAGTAATAACGGCTATCATTATTTTTTATTCAAGTTTATTGTCCGGCGTCTTTTCTCCGGGGAATCTAATATTTGAAGCACGTACAAATCGCGTAGTCGATATCAAGTTTTTCTGCTAAGGAAACCCCGAGCAAAAAGGTATAACAAAGTATAATTGCGTCCTCGGTGCTAGACAGTCGCGTTGTTCTGACATGCGCCTTATTTTCTCTCGCCAGACCTGATGGCCATTTGAAAGAAGGCCGTTTAGATAAGAGTTATTTTCTAAATTTAGAATATTTCTACAAAGTATGTCAAAATTGAGGACAATGAAATGGGGTACTAAACCAAATTGAATCATACGAATAAAAAATCATTTAAAATATTAAAAAAACGTTTGTGAACAATTAAGAATTGACAATTTTTTTAATCAATTTGGCAATGAGACCACAGTATAATAAAACTACATTTAAATCCAAATTTTATTTTATACATATTCACTGGGAATAAGTATTGTAATGTTTTTCTAATTTATTTAAACAGTAAACGGGTAGGATAAATTTTAAACACACGGTATGGCTACTTACTAATTTATTTAAACACTAAACGAATCACTAACGCTAATTATACACAGTATATTCACTTAAACTAATTTATATAAACAGTTCACTAATTTATATTCACTTATTTACTAGTTTATATCACGATGTCAAATTATCAACTAACTAACTTTTCTTGATCGGTCCCTTATATATTAATGCCTTTTTCACTAGATAATTCTAGATTACAGAAACAATTGACTTTCTGGCATTTTCTAGATAAGGCCGGTCACAAAAAATAATGTAGATAAGATAGTTACTATTCGTATACAATTCTAAGAAACCCTGCGCGTCCGCCATAATTTTTACTTCCATACCTGGCTTAGACAAAGTCGGATTTAGGGACTATACAAGTGTGCTGTTTCGTAACATTACCTCCTCCTTAGATAGAAGTTCTTCCTGGAACTTTTGTGTAGCCGAGACTTGATGTTTGAATCGGCAACTGGCCCCATTTCTACACTTTCCGATCTTAAGCCCGCCACTCATGATCCAACACCGCAGTACGATTTCGTTGAATGCAATTACAGTACAATTTTGTCGAAAATCAAATAAGAACACACACGTTTAAGATTTCGCAATACGAATTTACTTTCAACGTGAAAATGTCGGAAGAAAATATACTTCTAGGGGCTCTTGCGCTTTGTTTTACCGAGAAGAAAAGAAAAAATACAAAAAACGTAGGTGGTGGTGTAAAAAGTGGTTACTGAAAAGAAATACCTACAGTCATGTAAATTTATAAGAAGAATTGAGATTATATCCCGATGATTGGAGTATCCATAGCTCTTTTTCTAGCATTTTTGTCATGATAAGCTGGCGATTTAATTTTCCACAGACACTCTTGTTCTTTGTATAATTCGAAAAAATCTCTTAAAAACGTCTCACTATAGGCCATTCTTTAGAATTTACTGGCAAATGTATTGTTTTTCAGCATTCAAGTTGTACGATCAAATCGCAACTCTCAATTCACGGTCAAATTAAGCATTCAACCACTCCTGTCGTACTGCAGCAGACTGACTTGTCTGTCTGCGATCAAATCAAACCGACTTGGTCTTGCGGCGGGAATACACGATCAAATTAGGTCCAATTCTGTCGCATTCGACAAAATCGTACTGCGGTGTTGGATGGTGAGTGGCGGGTTTTATGGAAATAGCAGGGCACCGTCTTCATCGGATACTGACAACGGAGGTTGTAGCTGCAAATTAATATCTGGAACCGGTATTTTGAAAGATAATCTTAACCATGTTCCTGATAATTCGCCAATCCAACTGGTTGCTCTTAGGCATAGCCAGTTTCTTCACGCTGTATTCCAACACATAGTCTCGTAGGTTTCGAAGTGCTTCCCACACATCGCGGTAGGTAGATCGATCTTGAAATTCATTTTTAGTTACTACGTAGAAGACTTACCGCGAACTATGTTTCAGTTTCAGTGTCTTGCCAGGGGCTGGAATCTGCTCTTCAAGTTTTTCTAATTGCCCGAACTTTTTTCGAAAGACGGGAGAGTGAACAAATCTTGTTGTCGTTTCGAAGTGACTCCATATCTAGCTTCCCCGGTACCTCCATACGCGCCCATAAATACATCGAAGGTAGGGTCAGACACAACTCGAATATGGGATACTCCTCTCTCTAGGTCATGGTCTCCTTCGAATCGCGCTAATCGGTTTTGGTGAACTACTTTTGGTTTTCTGTTGGGGATCTTGCTCATGCGATATATATCATCATTGATCCTTTTCTTGATTAAGTATGGACCTTCCCAGGATTTTTGTAATTTTGGAGAAAATCCTTTTCTCCTCGTCGGGTTGTGTTCCCTACTTGGTCCCCTTCTTTAAAACCGCCTTTTGTGGCCTGCGTGTCGTACCGACTTTTCATTCTGTCGCTGGCAACTTCAAGATTTGTTCGAACTAATTCATGAATATCGTCCAGCTTTCTTCTCAATTGAATCACGTAGTCTTCGCCTGCTAGATCTTCTCCAGGCCGACAGCCAAATTCCAGGTCACAGGGAAGCCTCATTTCACGTCCAAACAGAATTTTCGCAGGTGTTTCATTCGTGGACTCATTGACGGCAGATCGATAAGCCAATGTTAATAAGGAAAGATACTGGTCCCAATCTCTCTGATGGCTGGATACTACTTTGGACAGGCATTTTCCAATAGTCCTGTTCATCCTTTCGACCATTCCATCTGACTGTAGATGTAATGCTGTTGTCCTGGTCTTTTTCATTACCAGCTTCTCGCATATCTCCTGGAATAGATGACATTCGAAATTTCTTCCCTGGTCGCTGTGGACTTCCAAGAGAACTCCATATCGGCTGATAAATTCTTTCGCCAATACATCCGCCACAGTTGTGGCCTCTTGGTTGGGGATAGCGTAAATTTCCACCCACTTTATGAAATAATCCATTACAACCAGTATGGTCCAGCGATATCTGAAGCAATCCTTTCGGAAGGGCTTCCAACATTGTACTGTTTCATGGGTGCCTTTCTCTTGCGATGTGGTCTATTACTCGTAGCACAAGTCGTACATTTCTTACACCAGTCCTTCACATCATCGGAGCTGTTCATCCAATAAAACCTCTCACGGATTCGCTGGAGGGTTTTCTTACCTCCCAGATGATCTCCCGATGGACTGTCGTGTAACTTCTTCAGTACCTCAGCTACCCTCGTTCTAGGGATAACCAGCTGTCTCCTCATCTTGGAACCATCATCGCTTTCAAGGACTCTTTTCAACAGCCCTTCTTCCAGGACAAGGGAGTCCCACTGAGCCCAATACGCCTTGAGTTTCGGTGAAAATTTTGACACATCTTGCCAGGTAGGTCGCCGATTTTCTTCCTTCCATTGCCGGCTCATTGGATCGGATTTATGGACTATACCAGTGTGCTGTTTTGTAACAGTATTCTGCATATTTGTACGAATGATTCTACAAATATCATTGTGAACACTTCAAGAGATTTCACGTTTCTGTTAATAGAGACAAGAGGATACTGCAAATATATGTTTTGTAAACAGCTGCATTGGGCAGCTTTTCTGAAAATCAGCACCACTTATTCATTTTGTATTCTTAATAAATTTTCATCTTCGACATATTTCCTCTGCTGAAGATGACGCTATTTCTTTAAGTATTCTTCATCTTTCTTCTTAAGTCCAGTCTTTCTTTTGCTTGTTTTTGAAATTGTTCATTTGTAACCCTTATATATATGAATGTGGAAAATAATAATGCACACTTTATATAATTAAAAAGCCATAGCCACATAACTAATAGCAATACTAATCATAAGTGCTTTTGTAAAAATGACTCAAATTTTCATATGATAAATCGAATATAGATATAACTAATTAGAGAAAACGTAAACGAATCACAGTCGAATAACCAAATTCTCATTTGAAAAGGTGCATTGTAACTCCTAAATACTACGGCAACCAAAAATACAAAAAACTCCTGTAGTGTTGGAAATTATTTGAAAACACTACATATATTGATTTTTTTCTGTCCAAAAATAAAACCTAGCATAGCATCAAGAAATCTATTAATACAATTATTAAGTCCGTAACATCCTTTGAAAGTGTTTCCTGTAATGTCAAACAGGTCTATAAACATAAAAATTTTCATAACAAAAAGCCAGGAATGTCATCATAAATTGAATATGAGAAATATTATCTAATATTATCAATAAAAGAAAATGTAACGATAAAATATTTAGAAATTAGATAAATAACATTTTTATTGATCTAATCAAATCATTAAATTCCTTGATAAATAAAAAAGGAAGATTCAATTTCATTGGTCAATTAAAATTAAACAATTTGTTTTATGAAAGCTGTTTTGTTCAAAAAACAAAAGAGAGTCGGGAGATTGACGCCAGAATAAAGAAGTAAATGATGGCGTCATTTTTTAATTTAGAAATAATTTGTTAAATTCAAATATATAAAACATAGTATAAATGTGAAGCTAACCGTTTGAAAAGTTTTTGGAAGAAATAAACGTCAAGTGATCTTCGTGAGTTAATTTCAAATCTTAATTCATCAAGATACGAGCTTCATTTGTGATTCATGATAACCAAAGGGGACAATTCTACATATGCAGTAGAGAAAACATCGAATATTCAATAAAAACTGGGAAGAAAAAGATAAGCTTCATGTCATCAATAAAAAGGTATTCTCAAAAAATTATTTTAAACCTAAAAGACTAGTTCAGAATAATAAGTTGCCTATATATAAATTAATTTGACGTAAATCATTTCATTTGTGTGTATGAGGATGGATGAAAGATCATTTCACTTAAGTTAATTTATGTCCAAATGACGCAGAAGAGTATAGAATTACAGTTTAAATTTGTCTATCTTTTGTTTTCTTAACCGTACTTGATAATTTCCTTATATTAATTTTATGTTGGAAATGTTACACATGATGACGTCAGAGGTGCATACGCTTGAGTAGGTGATACAGGACCGTATCTAAAATTTTATTATAATTTAGATGTGTTTGAAATTAAGTGATTTTTTATAATTTGGATAAAAATTTGGTTATATAAGTTAAAAAAATTATTCAAAATCAATTTATTTGGCGTTTATTAAATATTGTTTAGATTTTTTTGAACCCATGACCCTGAGAAGCTTAATTTTCATGAGATTATATTTAATGTAATTGCATTATTTAAATAGTAATAAAAATATATCGGGCCAATGAAATTAACCATTTATAAAATAATAGCCGAACCATAGGGGTCTTAATAATTTATAGATACGGTAAAATTAAAACCATATCAATATATATATATATATATATATATACATATATATTTAGTTCGTTTTTAGTTTGTATCTGTTGTTGTATATGTAATATCGATGCAATTTGAATAAAACAAATACCTGTTATATATCTTTTTAATTAAATACTTTTCTATAACACACAGACACAATACCAAAGAAAAAACAACACTTTCACACTATCTTTCACACAATTTATTTTTTTTACATTCAAATTTATTCTGAAGGTATACCAACTAATGTGTTTACCACTATGTTTTCTTTCTAAATTGAAATGTTAATTATAATTGAATTTATGTAACTTTGAAATGTGTCCAAATTTGTTCTCTTTAGCCTTTCTTTTTATTGATTTTAATTATTTTGGATTTGAAATTAAATATTTACTTATTTATTTGTTTATATATATATATATATATATATATATATATATATATATAAGATAAATACTTCCCACAGGAGTTTTATAAATTTTAAAAATCTTTAGAAAAATAAATTATTGTTACGGGTTTTTTTATATGTCAATTGTTTCTGCTTCCTGCCGTTTTCTACTAATTATGTTTCCTGAATATCCACTCACCAGCAATCTTGCATTATTCACCAGTGTACGTCTCAGCTCCGACACTTCAACGTTACTTCTTGTTTCTTAAATACCTTCTGCTGCATTCCGAACATTCTTAACAATTTATTTTATTTAAATTCTCCAACAATAAAAACTTTTACAATATCCGTCTCTGCTCTTCCAATTTACTTTATATTATTCTTTTTATAACATTTGTTTCTTTGGTTTGTTCACTTATCTATGTAATCGTTAATTTAATATAATTTGCGGTTCTTTTTATAATTTTTTCTCGAATTCTCAAAATTTCTGTCACCCTTCTTCACAAAAAACTCTTATTTATCCGTTACCCGGTCTCGATATTCCTTTTTTTATATATAAAACGTTCAATCCCACTTAGATTATTCATTTGAACCAATCACATTTCCTTTCTATTTTAATTTAATGACTTTATTAATTGTTATACCTTCTTTACATATAGTATGAACTAAATCTACATTATAAAATATATTATTCACCAGATACAGTTTTTTGAATTTATAAGAAATCTTTTCTTTTAAATGTCAATTGGAATCTTTATATTTACCGAATTAGCTGTATAACCACATACATCTCACACTCCTCTTCTTATTTAATTTAAACCATTGACATTGACAATAATTTTAACCCAACATTTTAACTGTCATCGTGATATTTTGTATTTACAAAATTTTATTATAGATATGAATCAAAATATGGATTGCATTTATCCAATATTAATTTATTCACTGGCAATTACTGAGGTAAAGTTCATATTTTATATTATGGTATGAATACGTTGTCTTCAAAACAATATTATAGTGGTTATTTGTTTATAATATATATATATATATATATATATATATATATATATATATAAACAAATAAATAAGTAAATATTTAATTTCAAATCCAAAATAATTAAAATCAATAAAAAGAAAGGCTAAAGAGAACAAATTTGGACACATTTCAAAGTTACATAAATTCAATTATAATTAACATTTCAATTTAGAAAGAAAACATAGTGGTAAACACATTAGTTGGTATACCTTCAGAATAAATTTGAATGTAAAAAAAATAAATTGTGTGAAAGATAGTGTGAAAGTGTTGTTTTTTCTTTGGTATTGTGTCTGTGTGTTATAGAAAAGTATTTAATTAAAAAGATATATAACAGGTATTTGTTTTATTCAAATTGCATCGATATTACATATACAACAACAGATACAAACTAAAAACGAACTTAATATATATGTATATATATATATATATATATTGATATGGTTTTAATTTTACCGTATCTATAAATTATTAAGACCCCTATGGTTCGGCTATTATTTTATAAATGGTTAATTTCATTGGCCCGATATATTTTTATTACTATTTAAATAATGCAATTACATTAAATATAATCTCATGAAAATTAAGCTTCTCAGGGTCATGGGTTCAAAAAAATCTAAACAATATTTAATAAACGCCAAATAAATTGATTTTGAATAATTTTTTTAACTTATATAACCAAATTTTTATCCAAATTATAAAAAATCACTTAATTTCAAACACATCTAAATTATAATAAAATTTTAGATACGGTCCTGTATCACCTACTCAAGCGTATGCACCTCTGACGTCATCATGTGTAACATATCCAACATAAAATTAATATAAGGAAATTATCAAGTACGGTTAAGAAAACAAAAGATAGACAAATTTAAACTGTAATTCTATACTCTTCTGCGTCATTTGGACATAAATTAACTTAAGTGAAATGATCTTTCATCCATCCTCATACACACAAATGAAATGATTTACGTCAAATTAATTTATATATAGGCAACTTATTATACTGAACTAGTCTTTTAGGTTTAAAATAATTTTTTGAGAATACCTTTTTATTGATGACATGAAGCTTATCTTTTTCTTCCCAGTTTTTATTGAATATTCGATGTTTTCTCTACTGCATATGTAGAATTGTCCCCTTTGGTTATCATGAATCACAAATGAAGCTCGTATCTTGATGAATTAAGATTTGAAATTAACTCACGAAGATCACTTGACGTTTATTTCTTCCAAAAACTTTTCAAACGGTTAGCTTCACATTTATACTATGTTTTATATATTTGAATTTAACAAATTATTTCTAAATTAAAAAATGACGCCATCATTTACTTCTTTATTCTGGCGTCAATCTCCCGACTCTCTTTTGTTTTTTGAACAAAACAGCTTTCATAAAACAAATTGTTTAATTTTAATTGACCAATGATATATAAGTGAAATATGGCTACGGGGAAAATAAATTAATAAGATTGTATGAATACTACTAATTTCCAATAAAATCAATAAACAATTCTCATAACGATATGCTATCTGAATGTATGTAATTTAAACATGTCAATAAATAAACCAACTTACACATTATATACGTTTTGAAGTCATTTGTGAGACATTCATTTCGTTTAGAAAAGAATATAAAACATTACGAGTAAATTTCAATAATTAAATTTCTGATATGTATTTTTAAAAAACCCTGTATATAACAATATGAATTCCCGAAACAAAATTCCACAATTATACTTTAATTATTGTTATTTTTGGATTAACCCTGTATATTGTAAAAACATTTAGATCAAATTGTAAGATAATGTCAAATGAAAATATTTGATACGTTCGTTGATAGTTCGATAAGTGTAGTCACAAGTGATAACAGTGCGGTTCCGAAAACTAATAGAACGCGGCTGAAATATAAAAATGAACATAAAATCGGATAGATTGATTTAAGGGAAAACATTTTATTTATCCTAACAACAAGGAAACAATGAAACAAAATTTAAAAAGTTGAACGTTGTTGATTGTTGGCTTGGAGAGAAGCGTCGCGTGTGTGAAAGCCAATGGCCACGAAAAATTATTCTTTCTGACAATTATAAATTTGAAGTAAAATATCCATAATAAAAGTAATAAACCTCGATTAAAGTCACAAGTAACTTATGTGAAAGTAATAAAGTAATAATATCACACGTTTAAACAATATAAGTGAAAAAAAACAAGAAATTAGTGTTTAACTACGAGAATTTGGTAAGCCAGAATAATTTACCTTATTTAAACAATTTGCTGATCATCATTTTGCTACTGCTGTTGTTGTGGAACAATCCAAGGAAACAATCCGGATTTTTATGGTTTTCCAATCCTGTGTAGAACATTTATCCTATCACAACCACGAACGATTTTCATATAATCTCCTGAGTCGATAAAGAAACCAATAGAGAACTCTTACCTTGATATACATATAAAGCTTTTCTGAAAACGATAATTAAAATTAACTTTCTCAATGTTAGGTTAGGGATAATTATATCACTGAGAATAAATCTTATATAGTAACTAGATATTAGATAATCAATCTCCACTGAATTACGAACATTACACACTCAATCAAATCAATAAATTATCATTTACAAAGTTTCTATCTTTTCAATAACAAAAATACATTTCTACCACAACACACATTGTTTCCACATAATTCATTTTTACCATTCATAACATCAAGCGGACGGAATATTGAACGACTAGAGTTGGGATTGATACGGTAGCATGATCATGGTTCCTTTGTTCTCAGAGGCCTCACCGAAGGTGTTCAATTAGCGGATATTAAAGAGGAATTAAGCAACATTCATAAAATTAACATTAAGGACATCTACAGGATGACTACCAAGGGCAGGCCGCTATATCTTGTAGTGACCGATTCAAAAACGACGCTTGATTATTTAAACAAAACGGTCCGAGTTCTGGAGCACACTAGAATAAATTGGGAATTTCGAAGGCAATCCAAACCAATAATACAATGCCACATCTGTCAGCTCTGGGGCCATGCCACGTCAAACTGTGGCAGGACACCCAGATGCCTGAAGTGTGCGGGACAGCATTTGACTCCCGAATGCACAAAAAAAGGGCTCTCCCAGCCAGATGCTCTAACTGTAAGGGTGACCACCCGGCCAACGCGGAGGTGTGCCCTGAATACATAAAACGAAAAATATGGGTCGACGAACGAAAAAAATCAACAATCCAAATCCGCCCCCACCAAATTTATTCCCGCACCCCTTCCTAAAACCAACCCCTGGCAAAACAAAGCCAAAGAAGTTGAATTCCCAAGTCTCCCTACTAAACAAACCCCAAGTAACTCCCAACAAACCCTCTCCTCACAACAAGTTTCTAAAAACCAAGCGAGGCCATCTTCATCCACCATAAGTAGCGAGATAAACAAATTCTCTGAAATAAATAACTTATTGAAGGAACTCCAAGCATTGGTAAACTTAGGCGAAGTGTCCAGAGCCGTGTCCGACCTTATTCAACAGATGAGGCAGGCAACATCCAAAATCGAGAAGTTTACAATTTACAATAACTTTGTAGCTAATATAGATGAATATGACATCTAGGCAGGTAGGTGGAAAAACAGGAATTCAAAAAAGATTCATCCTCAAAATAATTTTCTGTAATATACAAGGAGTTCTAAACAAACTCCACCTTATCAGACATTTTCTCGACATACAAAAACCAGACATTTTCTTCCTAATCGAGACATTCCTAAAGCCAAACAAAACAGTCAATTTCAGAAATCCTGAATATCGTCTTTTCAGACAAGACCGCCCCGGTGATGTCCAAGGGGGCGGTATCGCATTATTAATCAAAAAAGGCATCAATTTCAAACTCTTGCAACAAAATAAATCCTCAATTGAGCATATCTCAATTCTATTTGACAACAAAATCAAAATAGTGGGGGCCTATAATCCTCCAAACGTAAAATTAAAATCCGAAGACTTTTTCAATTTGACAAAAACTCACAGTAATGTACTGATAGTGGGTGATCTCAACTGCAAACATCCGCAGTGGGATCACTACTTGAAGTACCCTAACGCAAACGGAAGTACTCTCCTGAACTTCTGCGATGATTTCGACTGTAATGTATTCCACACTGACTCGCCAACACACTTCCCTTTCGCAAATCACGCGCCAAGCACGCTCGACATTGCGATAGGGAAACACATAAATAATATTATTAAAATAAAAACACTAACAGATCTTAACTCGGACCATGATCCAGTAGTAATTAATTTAAAACTTACATATAACACTCAAAATAACGAAAATAAAATATTCGATTATAAATCAACAGATTGGCTTAACTTCAGAAAACATATTTATTCTCAACTTGAAATAACAGATAATATTGAAAACATTAATCAATTAAATGAAACGATAAAAAATTTACAAAAAATAATTACTGAAGCCAGAAATCTAAACACTAAAACAATTAAAAAAATTAAAAATAAAAACACATTACCAAACCAAATTACACAACTAATAAAGGAAAAGAATAAAATGAGAAAAATCTGGCAGCGAACTAGAAGCAAAGAAGACTACGAGGCATTAAAACAAATCCAAAATCAAATAAATCTAGACATAAAAACCCTCAAAAATAGAGAGTGGGAAAAATTCCTAAGTCATTTAAAGCCAGAGGACAATTCTTTGTGGAAAATTGCTCGCCGCCTTAAAAATTCAAGTAAAACAATTACTAAAATAGTAGACAGTGGACATACGATTACAGACACGAAAAATATCGCAGAAAAGTTCGGAGAGTACTTCCAAAACAATTTCATAAATTATTCTCAACACACTTAATTACACCACACCATAACACAAATAGTTCAAGAACACATACACCAATTAAACACGATAAATACCCGTAACTTAGCAACATACACAGAAACATATAACACTATTCAACAATTTAAAAACAAGAAAGCTCCAGGAATAGATGGTATCCCTAATATCATACTAAAAAATATTCCAAAAAAAGCGATTGTGCAGCTCACATACATAATCAACTTCATAATATATCCAATATCATACCCATTATCAAAGCAAATAAAGAACCATGTTATGTGGACAGTTATAGACCAATTTCCCTCTCAACTAACATAGCAAAGGTGATAGATAAAATAATGCTAAAAAGATTACAATCTTTTATTGATAGAAATAATATTATCCCCCCCGAGCAGTACGGTTTCAGAAGCGGTCACAGTACGATTGTGCAAATCATCAGAGTGATTAATCACATTCGTGAAGGCTTTCAAAAAAAAGAAAAGGCAATAATGGCAATGATTGACATTCAAAAAGCTTTTGATTCCGTATGGTTCGAGGGGTTAATATGCAAACTAATCTCGATTGAAACCCCGAATTATCTAATAAAAATAATTAACTCTCATCTTAAAAATAGGAAATTTTATATGAAAAACAACAAACAGCTGGTCCCTACGACATTCAAGCTGGCGTTCCTCAAGGGTCTGTACTATCACCCTTGCTATACTCCATCTTCACCCACAATCTACCATTTCCATCCCAAATCCTAACCGCTATATACGCTGACGACACGTGTTTTGTGGCAACTGCAAAGAACCCAGACATCGCAATAGACACAATACAAACTCACATCAACACAAAAATCATCCCCTATTTTCAAAACCACAAACTAGCAATAAACGCCTCCAAAACTGAGTATTTATTACTCCGGAGGATAGCAACAAGAGCCCCGCCATTGCAATCTCGACTTTTTGTTGACGGTCACTTTATCAACCCAAGTACTAACATTAAATACTTGGGATATAAAATGCAGAGTAATACAAACGCAAATGCACACATTGCACAGCAAATACAAAAAGCCAAGATTGCAATGGCCAGACTCTACCCTCTCATAAACAAAGACAGTAAACTCACAACACAAAATAAACTACTCATCTACAAACAAATAATAAGACCAATTCTCACTTACGCAGCCCCAATATATTACACAGGTACACAACAGAACTTCTATTCTTTGCAGATGATACAAAACAAGTGTCTCAGAATGGCAATCAAACATAATACAATTTACCCAAAACGCCCAAAAACAACATGGTTACATGAGAAAGCCAATATACCGACTTTCAAAGACTTTATCAATAAAATTTCGGCAAACTTTTATAATCACTGTCTGCCACAAGATCTTCGACAAAAACTCAAAGACGCAAATCGCGCAGAAGGCATCCGCGACAGTGGGTGTAGGCTTCTGCATGGATCACTGTTCACATAACTAGGTTCTTTAAAACTCCGAACCACTTATCCTGAGTGGGGGTAGCATCAGCACAAGAAATTGTGCTATGACATCCCCCTCATAATACAAAAACACTCCGAATAAATAATAACTTAAAAATCAACGTCAGCCATGTTGCCACCTCAAAAACTAATTTCCCCCGTCTCATTTTGAAACCCTGTTTTTTAGCTACTTTTCAGGGATAGCTGAGCCGAAAGATTCTGGGAGTAAAAACTATATTAGGGACAAAGTTATAGTACAACACCATAACAAATGGATAATGCTCACTAAGCAAGGAGCCAGATATGCCGAGAAACAAACGCAAATCATCTAAACATCGCCAGTCCATCGGCTTTCACTGTATTCATACATATATTTTTAGAAATTTGTAAATTAGGGCCTCAAACACCAATAAAGACCTTTTTAATTAATTAAAAAAATGATCATGGTTCCGAAATATTAAAATGTACATATTTTTCATTGAATTTTACTTGTTATTAAACTCAAATACAATTTCATAATAAGAACTATATTCAAATTAATACAAAGGTTTTTCACATATTTTTGTTATGAGAGTCGAATGATATTTCATCATAAAGTATTGATAACTATTTAAATCTTAATACCTCATTAAATGTTTTGTCTATGATTTCTTGTGTATTTCTCTAATATCTCTACCTATAGATTTCCTGTTGCTGACGAGCGTTCAGTGCCGAACACATCCCTAAGGTACTAATAATAAAGAATAAAAAGTTGGAGCAAAACAATGATTTATAATTGGTATTCGATTATGACCATACCAATTCTGGCGCCCATAATTTGAATAAAAATAATAAAATTAACTAACTATAATCGAAATTGATTCATATTTGTTTTAAATCAAATCTCATTACTTTTTTAACAATTACACATTTTATTAAGTTGGATTAATTAATTGGCTCTACCTTAAAAAAAGGTAATCCAATAAAATAAATATATAACAATATATATATATATATATATATATATATATACATATATATATATATATATGTATATATATATATATATATATATATATATATATATATATATTGTTATATAATTCTGTCTTTATATATATATATATATATATATATATATATATATATATATATATATATATGATAAAACTGGTGAATATTGGGGAAAGCAGCAAGAAGAAACGGAAAACGTGTACTCTTAACAGAAAATTTTCAAGCTTTCGAGGATAATTGTCCTCATCATCAGGAATACTGAAATGGAAAAAACAGCATTAAGATACTGTAGTTGATAAGTAAGATACAATATAGACGAAATCGCAACAGGTGCGAACTTACCTCCGAATTGAGGTTAGAATCCATTATGTTGTATAAAAATAAACTACGGATATTAAAAATATGAAACAGTTCACTAACAAAGGTTTAAAATAGCACAATCACAATGAGATGACTAAGAAAGCCAACATCTAACACCATTTTGCAGACAAACGAAACACGAGTGCTTTTTTCTTTTACGTTACCAACTCTTATCGATAGCTCTCAAACAAGCATCAAGATATACGTTACTGAACAACGAGACCACATCCAAACTGGCCAGAACATAACCATCAGGAATAATAAAATTGTCAAACTTGTCCGAGACTTCAAAAGAATCTTTAATATAATAAACGTTATCATAATCGTAAGCGTTAGTCAAAATGTCTGTACAAAACTGTGCAATGCGTTCAGTGGGGGCTCCTGTCGAAGCCACAATCGGCCTCACAGAAAGGACTGGTTTATGTATTTTAGGTAGTGCATAAAACTTAGGGGGAACACCATTGTAACTCGTGAGGTTTTTCTTACATGCTAAGTCAATCTGTTGTTTATTATAAAGAGATTTTACTAAGTTGTTACCTTTTCTCTGTATAGAAGAGGTAGGATCAGAGGTTAACTCTACATATGAATGATTGTTCAAAATAATGTCATTCGACAACTCAATATACTGTTGCCTGTCCATGACGACAGTAACATTACCCTTATCTGATTGTGTTAAGATCAGATGTTGGTTTGATTTAAAAAAAGCTTTAGATTTAAGCAACAAATTGTGAAATAAAAAATTAGAATGAGGTTTTTGAATGTAATTTGTAATTATATTAGTAGCTCGAGCCACAGTGATGTTTCGAACCTTTGAATCTGTAATGGTAGAGGCGAGGTAGTCAACGTCTGATAAAATTGACTTCATAGAAATGTCCCTTAAGATGGCAGGTTCTACACTAAACTTAGGTCCCAGAGCCAAAAATTGTGAAATATCCTCTGGAATTATGGTGTTCGAAATATTTTTCGTATCCATGTAGATTTAGATTTTAACAACAACTTAAATTGGTTGTCAATCAGCTGATTAAACTTGGTAATATTTTTAATTTTCGCTCTATAAAATAATCTATTATATGTGACCTGTTGTTTACTAGAAAAATTATTAAAAAGGAACTCACTTGTTTCTGAGATAATTAACCTTCTCAACGTCGTCAAATTTGATTCTAATTTACTAATTAAAGAATGATTATTAGCAATCTCAATATTAAGAAGTTTTATCCCTAACCTGTAATCCACTGTGTTACGATGTACATCATGTCTCATCAAAAGATCATCAATAGGGTTCGTTGCCGCAGTAATATGATTTGGTAAAACACCCGACTTTTTACATTTAAGTAAAAAACACCTTCTGTTGTACTCACGGGCCAATTTCATTTTATTTTTCGACCATGATTTGTATCTATTAACCGCTGCTTCTCCGTAGTGTGTGAAGATGTCATGATAAAACCCCATGTCTGTAAGTAAAAGGAAGATAGTCTTTGCTGACTGTTAGGAATAAAACTGGTGAATATTGGGGAAAGCTGCAAGGAGAAACGGAAAACGTGTACTCTTAACGGAAAATTTTCAAGCTTTCGAGGATGATTGTCCTCATCACCAGGAATACTGAAATGGAAAAAACAGCATTAAGATACTGTAGTTGATAAGTACGATACAATATAGATGAAATCGCAACAGGTGCGAACTTACCTCCGAATTGAGGTTAGAATCCATTATGTTGTATAAAAATAAACTACGGATATTAAAAATATGAAACAGTTCACTAACAAAGGTTTAAAATAGCACAATCACAATGAGATGACTAAGAAAGCCAACATCTAACACCATTTTGCAGACAAACGAAACACGAGTGCTTTTTTCTTGTCAAAAGCCGGCCGGAAAGTGATATCATATTTCTTCTAATTTGGAGGGATTAGTTGACAGGCAATGATGCCAACCAATAGTTAAGTGGATGAACGTGACAACAAGTACCAAAAGAGAGTGGTCTCCGTTGTGAAAGTTCATATTTCGATGGAAGAGAAGAATACAGTGGAGTTGAGAAATTGCATTCATAAGAAAGAAGAAGAGGAAATAATATATCCACAATGGTAAGAGGTTTGTATAATAACAAAACATATACCGTGGAAGATAAAGTTGAAATCACCAGCCAAGAAGACAAAGAGCAAAAGCAATTTTATAATAATAATAATAATATTGTAATATAGTAATTATTAAAGTAAAAAATAATAATTATGTAATATATATGTATAATTATAATAAAGTGATAATGGGTGCATCTATCAACACCAATGCACCCATAATAGGAGGTGGAGATATGTTAGCTATCTGCAAAAGGGGCAGTGTCAATTGAGGGAACGTGATTGTCATTAGTGGAAAGAAGGTTATAGTTGTAATCTAAGGATAACAAAAAGGAATAAATCTCACTCAAGTGGTCTGTGTCAGTCTTTTTGTTAATTACATTGTTAAATAAAAGCCATTTCTAGAAATGATCTCTTAATTTTGTTAGACTCTGTCGCCAACACCCTTACAGCCTCAAAATTCATACGATGGTCAAGAGAATGAACATGGTTTGCTAAAGCGCAACGCTCCGGATGTAATCTACAATCACTCTTATGTGAAACAATACGGTTAGAAAGTGATCTTAAAGTCTGACCAATATACTGTTTATCACAGTCCCCACATGGAACGCTGTACACAACATTGGTAAGAGAGGTCAACGGACATTTATCTTCAACTATAGTGAAAATTGATCTAATTGTTAGAGCAGTTTTGTTAGCAATTTTGAAATTGCCATATGCCCGGAACAATCTGGCAAGTCTCGGAGTAATGTCCCTAATGTATGGAAAGGAAGCGAAAATTGGAGGAGCAGGGGTCGTAACAGCGCCAACATCCATTTGGGCCGAGTTAGGATGGCTATCATCAGTCAGCAGTTCCATGGAATTAGATGTGCTGAACAATAATTTATTAAGTAAAGTTCTTGGGTAAGAGTTATCCAAGAAAAGGTTGAATAAAATGTTAAGATTTTTATTGTGGAAGACACCGTTTGAAATTCTAAGGACTCTCAGTTTCATTTGTTTTACCAAGTTCACCTTCATAGAATGTTTGTGGTAAGAATGGTAATTATAGTATCTACCAGAACTGAAAGGTTTCCTGTACCAATCGATGATAATAGTATTATTTTTACGAATGAACTTAGTGTCTAAGAAAGGTACGGAATTTTCGTTGTCTTCTTTTTCTAATGTGAACTGTATATAAGGATCATAACTGTTAAAAGTCTCAAGAATCTCATCTAGGCCCTCTCTAGGAAGTGCCACGATAATATCGTCCACATACTTCTTAATGAACAAAGGAGTGAAAGAAAGTACTGGTATGACAATATCCAGCAAATCGTCCATGACATATGCTGCTAAGATAGGTGAAATAGAGGCACCCATAGGAGTACCAAAAGTTTGTTCATAAATTTTATTGTTAAAAGCAAAATAAGTACTATCAAAAAGAAAAGCAATTAAGTTCAAAAAGGCATCCTTGTGTATGGAGCAATGGACTCTAATACGTTCCCAACTCTTATCGATAGCTCTCAAACAAGCATCAAGATATACGTTACTAAACAACGAGACCACATCCAAACTGGCCAGAACATAACCATCAGGAATAATAAAATTGTCAAACTTGTCCGAGACTTAGAAAGAATCTTTAATATAATAAACGTTATCATAATCGTAAGCGTTGGTCAAAATATATGTACAAAACTGTGCAATGCGTTCAGTGGGGGCTCCTATCGAAGCCACAATCGGCCTCACAGGAAGGACTGGTTTATGTACTTTAGGTACACTATGCACTACTATATTACAATATTATTATCATTATTATAAAATTGCTTTTGCTCTTTGTCTTCTTGGCTGGTGATTTCAACTTTATCTTCCACGGTATATGTTTTGTTATTATACAAACCTCTTACCATTGGGGATATATTATTTCCTCTTCGTCTTTCTTATGAATGCAATTTCTCAACTCCACTGTATTCTTCTCTTCCATCGAAATATGAACTTTCACAACGGAGACCACTCTCTTTTGGTACTTGTTGTCACGTTCATCCACTTAACTATTGGTTGGCATCATTGCCTGTCAACTAATCCCTCCAAATTAGAAGAAATATGATATCACTTTCCGGCCGGCTTTTGACAAGAAAAAAGCACTCGTGTTTCGATTGTCTGCAAAATGGTGTTAGATGTTGGATTTTTTAGTCATCTCATTGTGATTGTGCTATTTTAAACCTTTGTTAGTGAACTGTTTCATATTTTTAATATCCGTAGTTTATTTTTATACAACATAATGGATTCTAACCTCAATTCGGAGGTAAGTTCGCACCTGTTGCGATTTCTTCTATATTGTATCTTACTTATCAACTACAGTATCTTAATGCTGTTTTTTCCATTTCAGTATTCCTGATGATGAGGACAATCATCCTCGAAAGCTTGAAAATTTTCCGTTAAGAGTACACGTTTTCCGTTTCTTCTTGCTGCTTTCTCCAATATTCACCAGTTTTATTACTAACAGTCAGCAAAGACTATCTTCCTTTTACTTACAGACATGGGGTTTTATCATGACATCTTCACACACTACGGAGAAGCAGCGGTTAATAGATACAAATCATGGTCGAAAAATAAAATGAAATTGGCCCGTGAGTACAACAGAAGGTGTTTTTTACTTAAATGTAAAAAGTCGGGTGTTTTACCAAATCATATTACTGCGGCAACGAAGCCTATCGATGATCTTTTGATGAGACAGGATGTACATCGTAACACAGTGGATTACAGGTTAGGGATAAAACTTCTTAATATTGAGATTGCTAATAATCATTCTTTAATTAGTAAATTAGAATCAAATTTGACGACGTTGAGAAGGTTAATTATCTCAGAAACAAGTGAGTTCCTTTTTAATAATTTTTCTAGTAAACAACAGGTCACATATAATAGATTATTTCCTAGAGTGAAAATTAAAAATATTGCCAAGTTTAATCAGCTGATTGACAACCAATTTAAGTTGTGGTTAAAATCTAAATCTACATGGATACGAAATATTTCGAACACCATAATTCCAGAGGATATTTCATAAATTTTGGCTCTGGGACCTAAGTTTAGTGTAGAACCTGTCATCTTAAGGGACATTTCTATGAAGTCAATTTTATCAGACGTTGACTACCTCGCCTCTACCATTACAGATTCAAAGGTCAGAAACATCACTGTGGCTCGAGCTACTAATATAATTACAAATTACATTCAAAAACCTCATTCTAATTCTTTATTTCACAATTTGTTGCTTAAATCTAAAGCTTTTTTGAAATCAAACCCACATCTGATCTTAACACAATCAGATAAGGGTAATGTTACTGTCGTCATGGACAGGCAACAGTATATTGAGTTGTCGAATGACATTATTTTGAACAATCATTCATATGTAGAGTTAACCTCTGATCCTACCTCTTCTATACAGAGAAAAGGTAACAACTTAGTAAAATCTCTTTATAATAAACATCAAATTGACTTAGCATGTAAGAAAAAGCTCACGAGTTACAATGGTGTTCCCCCTAAGTTTTATGCACTACCTAAAGTACATAAACCAGTCCTTTCTGTGAGGCCGATTGTGGCTTCGATAGGAGCCCCCACTGAACGCATTGCATAGTTTTGTACAGACATTTTGACTAACGCTTACGATTATGATAACGTTTATTATATTGAAGATTCTTTTGAAGTCTCGGACAAGTTTGACAATTTTATTATCCCTGATGGTTATGTTCTGGCCAGTTTGGATGTGGTCTCGTTGTTTAGTAACGTATATCTTGATGCTTGTTTGAGAGCTATCGATAAGAGTTGGTAACGTATTAGTGTCCACTGCTCCATCCACAAGGATGCCTTTTTGAACTTAATTGCTTTTCTTTTAGATAATACTTATTTTGCTTTTAACAATAAACTTTATAAACAAACTTTTGGTACTCCTATGGGTGCCTCTATTTCACCTATCTTAGCAGCATATGTCATGGACGATTTGCTGGATATTGTCATACCAGTACTTTCTTTCACTCCTTTGTTCATTAAGAAGTATGTGGACGATATTATCGTGGCACTTCCTAGAGAGGGCCTAGATGAGATTCTTGAGACTTTTAACAGTTATGATCCTTATATACAGTTCACATTAGGAAAAGAATACAACGAAAATTCCGTACCTTTCTTAGACACTAAGTTCATTCGTAAAAATAATACTATTATCATCGATTGGTACAGGAAACCTTGCAGTTCTGGTAGATACTTAAATTACCATTCTTACCACAAACATTCTATGAAGGTGAACTTGGTAAAACAAATGAAACTGAGAGTCCTTAGAATTTCAAACGGTGTTTTCCACAATAAAAATCTTAACATTTTATTCAACCTTTTCTTGGATAACTCTTACCCAAGAACTTTACTTAATAAATTAGTGTTCAGCACATCTAATTCCATGGAACTGCTGACTGATGATAGCCATCCTAACTCGGCCCAAATGGATGTTGGCGCTGTTACGACCCCTGCTCCTCCAATTTTCGCTTCCTTTCCATACATTAGGGACATAACTCCGAGACTTGCCAGATTGTTCCGGGCATATGGCAATTTCAAAATTGCTAACAAAACTGCTCTAACAATTAGATCAATTTTTACTAGAGTTAAAGATAAATGTCCGTTGACCTCTCTTACCAATGTTGTGTACGGCGTTCCATGTGGGGACTGTGATAAACAGTATATTGGTCAGACTTTAAGATCACTTTCTACCCGTATTGTTTCACATAAGAGTGATTGTAGATTACATCCGGAGCGTTGCGCTTTAGCAAACCATGTTCATTCTCTTGACCATCGTATGAATTTTGAGGCTGTAAGGGTGTTGGCGACAGAGTCTAACAAAATTAAGAGATCATTTCTAGAAATGGCTTTTATTTCACAATTTAACAATGTAATTAACAAAAAGACTGACACAGACAACTTGAGTGAGATTTATTCCTTTTTGTTATCCTTAGATTACAACTATAACCTTCTTTCCACTAATGACAATCACGTTCCCTCAATTGACACTGCCCCTTTTGCAGATAGCTAACATATCTCCACCTCCTATTATGGGTGCATTGGTGTTGGTAGATGCACCCATTAACACTTTATTATATTTATACATATATATTACATAATTATTATTTTTTACTTTAATAATTACTATATTACAATATTATTATTATTATTATAAAATTGCTTTTGCTCTTTGTCTTCTTGGCTGGTGATTTCAACTTTATCTTCCACGGTATATGTTTTGTTAATATACAAACATCTTACCATTGGGGATATATTATTTCCTCTTCTTCTTTCTTATGAATGCAATTTCTCAACTCCACTGTATTCTTCTCTTCCATCCAAATATGAACTTTCACAGCGGAGACCACTCTCTTTTGGTACTTGTTGTCACGTTCATCTACTTAACTATTGGTTGGCATCATTGCCTGTCAACTAATCCCTCCAAATTAGAAGAAATATGATATCACTTTCCGGCCGGCTTATGACAAGAAAAAAGCACACGTGTTTCGTTTGTCTGCAAAATGGTGTTAGATGTTGGCTTTTTTAGTCATCTCATTGTGATTGTGCTATTTTAATCCTTTGTTAGTGAACTGTTCATATTTTTAATATCCGTAGTTTATTTTTATACAACATAATGGATTCTAACCTCAATTCGGAGGTAAGTTCGCACCTGTTGCGATTTCTTCTATATTGTATCTCACTTATCAACTACAGTATCTTGATGCTGTTTTTTCCATTTCAGTATTCCTGATGATGAGGACAATCATCCTCGAAAGCTTGAAAATTTTCCGTTAAGAGTACACGTTTTCCGTTTCTTCTTGCTGCCTTCCCCAATATTCACCAGTTTTATTCCTAACAGTCAGCAAAGACTATCTTCCTTTTATATATATATATATATATATATATATATATGTTCTCTCTTTTTTAGTCCATGTATTGCCATGTGACTATATTCGATTGCCTGTGCATCGATTCCAAGATTTATTTCTAATAGAGCTGTCCAGACTTCTGGCATTTATCTCTTCTGTTACAAAAGTATATTTTTCAATCATTTGTTGATACCAAATTGTATTTCCGATTATAAATAATTTCGTCTGCAGAAATCGATCATCTTTATCCCATTTCTGTTTATTTCTGGTTCTTCGTAAATTCCCTATTTGTATCATCACCTGCTCTGCTGTTCCAATCTCTCATACTTATTGTTGATTCGCTTTCTTCTTAAGCCTCGCATCTAGTTCTCTTTACAGTTTTCTGTAAAATTCCAGTATATCTTTTTGAGGTGCTCCTTCCACTGGGCCATATATTTGTATTATATTTATTATGTCTCCTATGTCGTTTATTTTTATCGATACCGTTATGATTCTGGTTTATATTCTATACGTTTTTGATCATTTCTTCTGTAACAATTATTCTGACAACCCCTTTTGTCCTCTGCTTTCGTAGCACACCTGGGTAATACTAGATTTGTTCGTTTGCTAGCTTTCTATGTCCTTTTTCTTGGTTTCGCTAATTCCCCATATCTGTAATTTATTATTTTCCTCTTATTCTGTTCTTTCATTTTCTTTTCTGGTTGTACCTATTTATATTCCATAAACTTAGTGTTATCTTCGTATGCTTCTCTTCCATTTTCAATTTTGTTTGAGCAGACCAATTATTTAAACATTTTTTGTTGTCTTAAATGAAGATGAGGTTCAGAAAAATTTTAGTTAATTAACAATCGCATAGCTTATTGAAAAATTCACTTTAAGATTTATTTTCGATGGGATAAAATTCTTTGAAGTGTCAATAATACACCATATTGTTTTCAAATTTTTTAATTTATATATTTTTTTCTTTATTCAACGTGCTCGGCTACAACGGCCACTCACACAGGTACAGTTAATTAATAATAGGAGTACATACTAATGTTAATATATAAATATATTGTGTTAAATTTTGTGGTGAAGTTGTACACTTTTTAGGAACTGCAGTACTGTAATTGCTTCGTTAGGGTTACTCAATAATTCTTCTATGTTGGAATTAAGGTGGAGCTGCTGTCTTTCTGTCAGCTGTTGTTGACATTCAGTGAGAATGTGTTTAATTGTGATGCTACATTGACATTTTTGACAATATGGAGAGTTGCTACGGGACGTCAGGTGACCGTGGGTAAGTTTGGTGTGTCCAATTCGTAGTCTTCTCATCACTGCTATGTTTTGTCTCGAAAGCTCAGAAGGTTCGGTGAGGTATGGGTGATTTATTGAAGGCTGGATATGGTGTAGGCTTGAATTGATGGAATCCCAGTGTTGTTGCCACAGGCTATTGAATTTGTGTTGTATGAATTGCTTAAGATCTTTTGCCGTTGGTATAGTGTTATCGGCGTTGATAGGTGTTGTGGTGTTTTTAGCTAGCTGATCGGCCAGTTCATTGCCCTCAATACCAATCCTTGTGATGGTAACTGTTATGTTTTGGGAAGTGATTAATCGGGAGGTGTCGTGTATATTTTGTACAAGAGAATGTTCGGTGGAAATATGTTTAATGGAGTTAATTGATGCAAGAGAATCAGTGCATATATACAAACGTTCTTATGAGGTAAGGATATTTGCTTGAATGCTTGTAGGATACTGAATAATTCAGCGGTGTGTACACTACAGAATAAAGATATCGTGGATGAATATATAGGGGATTCTGAAGTTGTAACTGCACATCCCACTCTCCTGTCTCATTTTTTGATGCATCAGTGTACAATATCAAGTCGTGTTGATTTCTGTTTATTATCTCTAGAAATTATTTTTTAATTAAAGCGTTGGGGGTTTCGTTTTTTTTTGAATTTGGTAAGGGATGTGTTGATTTGTGGAATGTTTTTTGTCCAAGGGGGGATTAAAGAGAGGGGTATTGGAGTTGTTTGTGAGATATCGACTTTAATAGGCATTGTTTCTATAATCATCGGTATGGTTTTTATTGTAGGAGTTGGTGACATATTGGGTATGTTGTGACTGGTTGGTATTATTAGGTTGTGTACGGGGTTAGATGGATCGGAAGATACAGAAACTGCGTAATTTAGTAGTAGTTGTTGGCGCCTTATCCACAAAGGTGATTCATTTGCTTCGCACAGAATTCAGTAGATTGATTTGTGATTTAGACGCAGAAGTGTATATGAGGCAGCCGTAATCAAGCTTCGGTCGAATTAATGGTGCTCTGTACACTTTTAGAAGAGAGTTTTCATCAGCACATCAGTGATAATTAGAAATCGTTTTAATGAGGTTTAGTCTTCTACACCCCTCCTTTTTTATTTCGAGGGTGTGTTGTTTCCATGAGAGATGGGTATCGTATACCACACCCAGGATTTTGCAATGGTTGACTACTGGGAGAGGGATGTTGTTGATTGAAATGTTGGGTACTGGGGGTAATGAATGTTTACTAAATCTGATGATTTTGGATTTTGTCCAGGATAATCTTAATCCCAGTTGGCTTGTTTTGTTTTGTAGAGTATTTACTGCAGTTTGAATGAGGGAAGAAGTAGTGATCATTGATTGCCCGTGACAATAAATCACCAGGTCGTCGGCGTACATTGCATGTTTGATGGAAGCAGAGAAGTGGGAGCAGAGGTCATTTGTTACAAGGTTTAATAAGGTGGGGCTTAGCACAGAGCCTTGAGGTACTCCATCTGTTTGGGTGTACGTTGTTGAAAGAATACCGTTAAGACTTACTCTAAAGAACCTAAGAGATAAAAAGTTTTCAATGAGTTTAAACATGTTCCCATTGATATTGTAAAGCATTAATTTATTGAGTATTGTCTGTCTATTTATGTTGTCGAATGCACTTTCTATATCAAATGAGGCGAGTATGATTTCTTGTTTTTTGTTTAATGCTGTAGCAATGTGTGTTTGAAGCATAACCAAATTATCTCGAGTTGATCGATTTCGTCGGAATCCAGATAGTTCTTTCGATATAATCTTGTATTTATCTAGGTACCAAACAAGTCGCTTGTTAATCATTTTTTCCATAATTTTACACATAGTGCATGTTAGTGAGATGGGTCTATAGGACTTAGGTGAGGTAGGTGCTTGGTCAGGTTTTTTAATAGGTATTATAATGGATAATCGCAATTGAGATGGAAATTTTTTTAGTTGTCCTAGGGTATCGAGATTTTGGAGAAAAATGTTGGGCAGGTCATCAGGCCCAGCTGCATTTTTTGCAGGATTTTAATGCAGTAGTAAGTTCTTGTGGAGAGAAGGGTATATTGAGGGAATCTACGTCAAGTTTGATTAGAGAAGGGCCTGATGACATAGTTTTTGCAGGGATCGAGGAAATTTTACTACGGAATTTAGCTTCGTAATGTTTGGCCATAATTTCAGCTATTTCTTGGTTATTATTTATTATATTTCCATTTTATATGAGATTTGGTATTTTAGTATTGGTTTTTTCCCTTGAATACACTTAATTTCTTTCCAAACCTGATTTGGAGGTGTACTTTCATTTATGGATGAAATGTAGCTTTTCCAGGAGGATTTTTCACTCTGCTTTATAATATATTTTGTTTTTGCTCTGGCTCTCTTGAGCTTAATCAAATTCTCGGATGTTCTGTTCTGTCGATACAGTTTTAATGTCAGTTTTTGCTGTTCTACAGCACTTTTACAGGAAGGATTTCACCAGGGAACAGTTTTGTGCCCGTAGGAATGTTTAGTTTTACCTATGTGGGTCTCAGCAGCAGGTATAATGCATGTTGTGAAGAGCAGTATGTTATTATCCATATTTTCAGATAAAATAAGGGAGGATAATGTAGTTTCTGTTTGAGACATACAGCTGTCCCAATTAGCGCTGTTTGTAATTTATATTTAATGCTTTAAAAAAATTATTTTTTCTACTTAATTTACTAAAACCGCATTTTGAACACGGGTTTGACATGCACAAAACGACTCTTTAAAATGCGAAAAGTCACATCATTGTTTTTTAAACGTCAAATCAAGTGCATCTTTTGTGTATTAAATTTCATGTTCCGTGATAATTTAATTGTTTTGTGTCATTTGATTTGTCAGTCAGCCGTCAGCCATCGTTCATCATGTTATGAATATGATTAAAATATAATATAATTTTTTCATTCCTGGGGACGAAGATAAAGTATAGTAAGCACCTCGTGCTAAAAACGTGTTTAGTCACTCGTTTCACAAGGCGCTTTGCTCAATTAGTGCCTAGTGAAACTCGTGACTAAAGTAACCTTTTTGACACTTGGTACTTAATATACTACTAGGTAACGTTCTTTAGACGCTGCGTAAACATCCCCAAATCCACGATTTTCATTATTAAATTAAAATTATAAATAATTGAAATACAGTTTCGTGTACTGAAACATTTTCATTTAAAATTCCCTCCTCTTTAAGAATCCTATCTAAAATTTCTCAATTATTCAATAGTTTTTGAAATATTCGTAAAAACTAAATACCTTTTCTTTTTCATCTTCATTTTCTACTACATCAGGTTCTCATATTTTGAAATATCCTATAACTATACTCACTCCATTGGTATAACAACCCATCTCAATTAAACTTCTTTGTGTGTGTACTAAGAATTTTATTTTTGATACGCGAGTTTCACAGTCAATCAACTCTTTTATTTTTTAAACATAAATTTGACCACAGGCTCGGTCATATTGTTCGCACCGATGACACATATAGCGATGAGGCTTTTCTACTTGACATTCTCATTGTTTGTTGATAAAGATTGATATTTGTACACCCATAAAATTCGGTCTGCATCCGGTTAAACTGGATTTCAAAAAAGGTCACGTCAAAAAAATTAAAAAATAAAGATACCCAAGGAGATAATGTTTTTATTTGTTCATTTAACTATAGAAGGAAGTTTCAAAGAATTGAACAATTTCAAGTTTCGTCAAAAAACCTACCACTTAATTTTATCAGAAGGAATACCTAATAACATAATAATTGATAAATGTAAGTACTATATATAAAAAATTGACCACGATTTTACGTTAAATTCTCATTCACCAAACATTAAACCCGTTCTTATTCGAAAAGGGTGTAAGTGATATCGTTTCCTTCCTGTCTACTTCACCTGACGTCATAATACAATCGACCAACAGTTAAGAGAAGTATCGAATGACGTGGTTCCGTTGAAAACTGGATGACATTGTAAACAGAAACGTTATTTTTTATGTAAATAGAAAAAAAAACCGCGGCTGTAGAGTGTGTTGTTCATGTCCAGTTCAGTCCGAATCCGAATTCGCACCCACTCTCACGTTGACCTTGAAAGTACTTCACTTCATGTGGAATCGAGTTGTCAAACCAAGTAAGGTAGTAGCAAATCACTTTTTATTAGGATCGAAAATAGAGATGGACGAAGTCGTTTTTGATTTCCAACACAAAAGTTAGAATTAGAAATTCTTTGTTCGGATCATAATTTTTTCACTTACTGCTCCGTCAAAGGCTTTTTCTATGTCTATATAAAATGTCTCATTTAACTATGACATTTTTGTCAATTTGACAGCGATAAAAGAGATTAGCAGATGTGGACAGTCTTCGAAAACTATTCCCAACCACGAACGATTTACGAATTGAGCCGAAGCCGGCCAAAAGTATGTGGAGGAAAAGAAATGGTTTTGTTTTCAATTTGTAGATTGCCTCCTTTTATGTTTTAATCTACGTTGCCTCCTTAATGGTAATTGTCACAACATCTGTATAGTTTCAAAGATTAGGTATGCTGTTGTGGTATATTGTATGTAATATTTGATTGTGTATTAAAGATTACATAGCCGTATCATAAGATTATTTTCAATAAGTACCTATTTGCCAATTAAAACAAATTCAAAGAATATGAAATTGATAAAATTACAAAAAATCGTGGGATGACGGTGGTTAGATCACCATCATTTCATTGCGAACTAAACCCGATTGAACTAGTATTGGCACAGATAAAGGGAGAAGTTTCAAGAAAACATAATTCTTTTAAAATGATTGATGTTAAACAGGCAGGAAATCATACATTAAAGAAGAAGAAAAAATGTGGAAGGGGACAATATTACTGATGAAATGATCCAGCCACCAATTGTAAATATTGGTTGCAACAGTTTATCTTCTGATTCCGATTCTGATTTGGATTTATAAGAAGTAGCCCTACTTATAATTCGGCCAGGGTCGTTATCTGAAAGTGGATTCACCATTTTTAGTTTGTATTGATGAAGTTTGTTTTTGGTTAACAGCCTGTGTTCGGTGCTAGGATTGACTCCACAGGTAGACGCTACTTGGGCTGTGGAAGAAGAAATATTTACTACAATGGAATTAACTTTCTCGATCCTTACTTCGTGGAATCTACTCATATTAATGTTTTAAATGAAGCTCACGGTTTTTAATTAATTCCACAATATAATGATGATATTTAGTTATCGAAACAATTGTCAGTTTTTTAAAATTTTTAATATTTCTCATTATATTGTGGAATTAGCTAGAAACGTTGAGTTTCATTTAAAACACTAATATGAGTAGATTCCACGAAGTGAGGGTCGAGACAGTTAATTTCATTAAAGAATCTTCAAGAGAAGATTTGACCCGACTGTACCAGAAGTTACTACAAAAACGTTACAAAGCATCACAAAACATTTGGTTTAACAAAGAATGCCTTATAAAAAAGGTAATACCAAGTTATGTGAATATAAAATGTCACACTAAAACACCACAAGCAAAAAAGCTATAAAATGTGCTCAACGAGTTTGGATAAAAGGAGAATGTAAGAAATGGTTCAAAGTGAGGGACTCCTTAGACAACTACATAAAATTTGTACATTCAGAACTCACGTTCCAATTACATCCAGTAGAATTTGACAAAATTAGGGAAAGTGTCAGCACGATGAAGTATAAGAAATTTAAGAAACAAGAACAAAAGCTACAGAAACTTGAACACACACAACATAAAATTCAATACTCTAAACATCATGAAACTGTAACAACCTACATTCCAACACACTTTGCACCACGGTTTGAAAACCTTTCAGACACTAATTTTACAGATAGTGAAATAGAATTTTTAAATAAAGGTTTAATGTACAGCATACCACCAAAATTTACGAATAATATTAAACAAATTATAGCTACAGAGTCAGAAATAGCTTTAAAATCTAATTCAAATAATTTTCTCTATGAGAAATTAAAGATTGCCAATTTAATCAAAAACTTTGAACTTTCAAAAGTTAAACGTCAAACAAAAAATGATATTACAGTTTTAAATGCAATACAAAAAGAAAGTAGAAGATAATAACCTAACAGTTACTAAATCTGATAAGGGGAACACAACTGTCATATTGACATCTGAAAATTATAAGTCGAAAATATATAACTTTATAGAATCTAGCGATATAAAAGTTCTTAGAGCAGACCCAATAAAGAAGTTTTCTAATAATGTAAGGGATATTGTTAATATTTCAAAATATCTTTTAAGTGATCACGAAAAGAGGTCCATGATACATAAGAATCCGCATTGTCCACAATTATATGGAACCGTTAAATTACATAAAATAACGAAACCAATTAGACCTGTAGTTTCTTATGTTAATACTCCTAATAATATATTGGCAAAGAAGCTTAACAATATACTCAATAATTACGGATACGAATCTAAGTACTCAATTAGAAATTCAATAGAACTAATCAAAAAATTAAAAACGTTCAAACTACAAGATAAAACAAAGCTTATTTCATTTGACGTTACTAATATGTTCACTAAAATTCCTCCTAAAGAGTGTCTAATACTTGTAAGAAAATTACTAGAAGATAAAAATATTAATCCAGGAATAATATCAGATATACCTAATCTGTTTGATGTATGTATCAGTCAGAATTTTTTCACTTTTGACAATAACTTATATATTCAAAATGAAGGTTTACCAATGGGAAGCCCTATATCACCTATTTCAGCAAACATTTTTATGGACAATTTAAAAAGAAAGATCTTTGAAAGTAATATTTCGAAAAATATTTTATTTTGGTATAGATATGTAGATGACATATTATCTTGTTTTATAGGTAGTGAACGTCAATTAGATATATTTTGTTGAAGAAAAAAACTCCATTCATTTTCTTGATTTAAAAATTCAAAGAGTTAATAATGTACTTGATTATGCAATTTACCGGAAACCAACACACACTGATGTGACAATTCCTTATAGTCCCAATCACCCCCTGTCACATAAACTAGCGGCATACAATTCAATGATACATAGAGCATTTTCACTTCCTATGAATAAATGTAATTTTGATAGAGAGATTAGTACAATTAGACAAATAGCAACATCCAACGGTTATCCATTACATATGATAAATAAGCTAATTAATAAAAAAGAGGAAAAAGTGGTATTACAACTAATATTTCCTAAACAAACTGAAGAAATAAAAACTTATAAAACCATCACATATGCAGGAAATATTTCTAATAATATTTCAAAGATAATATCTTTAGCAACGAATACAACAATTGCTTTTAAAACAGAAAGTAACGTAATTACAAAATTGTTAAATGTTAAAAGAAAAATACCAACATTGAAGAAATCAGGTATATATATAAACTCAAATGTCCAGAATGTAATGCTGTCTATTTGGGTCATACCTTTAGAAATTTTGAAATCAGATACAGTGAACACTTACGAGCATACAGATTAAAACAACCAGATAAATCCCATTACGCAAAACATCTACTTGACACCAACCATTCATTGACACCAAACACAGAACTAGAAGTACTACATATTTGTGATAAGAAACAAGAACTGGATTTCTTTGAAGAGTTGGAAATTAGAAGACACTTAAGAAACCCATAATATGAAGTCGTCAATGAATGTAGATTATTTTATTAGTACTGCCCTAAAACTTAGATCATTTATATTTGATGAGTGACAACCTGAAATATCGAAATGTCAAATACTATTACTTAACTTATTAATTTTGTTTGTGGTTAGGACCCTTGCAATAGGATTTTGTAAATTTCTTAAATGCAATAAAGATAATAATAAAAAAATATATAGAAAAAATTTGATTTAATAAGAGGTACCTATATAGATTCCACTATAACGAAACGTAGTTGAGTGAGCATGTTGAAAAGTTTCAAGCAAGTTTTATCCAATGAAACATTTAGATGAATTCGAATAATTAACATCGCCCCAGATACAGTAAAAGGTTGAACAGAAACGAAAGAAGTTATTTATCTGCATGAATGCATCTTGAGGTGTATTAGATTCAGATAAGTCCGGTTATTCATTTACGCCCTGCAAATTTCATTAGTGTAAGTATAACCGTTTAAAAGATACATTCGGTTCTTAAGTAACTGTTATAAGTTACTCTGTAATCTCTAGTTTTTATGGGAACCTCGACTCTGTGTGAGATGCCCATATGCGTGTCTCTTAAACTAAACAAAACGACTGGTTAATCCGTGATGAGATTTTCAAATGGACTTGGCGGTTTTTTTTGTTTTTTCTTGATGTCTGAAGCATATTTCTTTTACCTGCAACCTTGCAACCGTTGGTTATGTTCTAGATATATTTAAATATTTTCTATATTTTTCATCAAATAATTTACGTAATAATAATGCAAGAGGCGATGTTTATACAATCGTTCATATCGACAAAGGTGTAATTTATTCAAATACCGCCAAAGCAATAAACTATTCAATCGATACATTCATTATTGCATATACACGATTCAGCTACCGTCTCGTCCTCGATATGTCATTAATTTTCTTGTAAAACAGTGAACTTTTCGCAATATATAACCATCCATATTATTTTATATCTGTTACTATCAAAGAAACACTTATGAATATTAATAAACATTTGCTATATAGTAGGGAAATAGCGCAGATTTAATTTTCCAGAAACCTATGACTTTTGACAACACTGCTTTATTGCCTAAAGGTTAGGAGAATTACCGATCAGTGGCGTAGCAGCAAATTGTGACCCCCCCCCCTCGAAAATTGAGTTAGAACCCCCACGCTTATATTAAGAATATAATATATAAAGTTTTTATTACTAAACGAAATTAGGATATATTGTTCATTATTTAAACTACTAACCTAATGTGAAATTCAAATTAAATGCCTATAAAAGCACTCAAGAAAATACTATACACGATATGTAAAGAACGTTACAATAAACATAACTATTGAGCAAGGAACAAGAACGAAATAAAAAATATGCTTTAAAACTATAAAATTCTTTAGCTAAGGTGGCGATACTTGAAAGCAACAGTGAAACAAAACAAAAATATTTATAATTAAACGACAAAACCTTTTATTCTAATTTTTGAATGTTAACAGTAATGGTGCAAATACTGTTACCAGAAACATTTATTGTAGGAATTACTGGATATACTTTTCTATTTTCAATAATGCGGGAAGATGCTCGTTCGGTATACCATCGGGTCCTGGGGCTTTTCTATTTTTCAATTTTTCTATGCCATTTTTAAGTTCTTCATTTGTTATTTCTATGTTTTGTTCATCCGCGACATCTTCTTCTTCATCTTCCACTGTATATTAATTTCTAGGTATATTCGTTTCTGGATTATAAAGTTCTCTAATATTCATTTTACTCCTTCTCTCTTATTAGATTTTTATATTCAATGATTGGTTTTTTTCTGCCTTTAATGACTTTTCACACTTTTACGTTGCGATCCGTATAGATTGTGCTCTATTTCTTTGGTAAATGGTGTGCAATAGTCTCTATTCAGGATTCTTATTTTAGAGTTTACATCGTTTCTTATGTTTTTGTATTGTTGATAGCTGTCGGCTGTCTTCTTACTGCAATATTGCAGATATGTTTTTCTTCTTCCATATGCTAGATCTCTGATTTCTTCAGTGAACCACGGTTTCGACATTTCTCTTGAGTTTACGTTAATTTTTCTGACTCCCATACTTTCCTTTGCAGCTTGCAATATGTTAGATTCCATTTTTGCTCAAATCTCATTTAAATTTTCCTCGTCTGTTATTGGGTGTGTCTCAAATCTTTCTTTTAATATTTTATGATATAGCCATTCTGTGGTCTGGTCCTCTAGTAACTCTATGTTTATCTTTTCCACGTATTTGAGTGGTTTTTTCTTGTTTAATGGAATGTTAATTGAGAACTTCCCCAGTATCAATTTGGGATCGGATCCTGCATTGGGCGATGTTGTAGCTCTTACATCAAATATTTGCTTAGGTAAGATCTCTCTATTAGTTATTATGTAATCGATCGTTGATTGTTGTCCTTGTGTAATTGTGTTGGGGTTTAGGGGGGAAAACGCAGAAGTCAATAAGATGCTCTCCATTCCTATTTATTGATTCTTCGTTGAATCGTTGTTTGATATTGTCTATGATATTATTTTCAATTGTTGCATTAAGGTCTCCAAGGATCATGAGTTTATCGTTCTCTTGTAGCTTGTCCAGCACATCTTGTACCCAGCAAACATGAATGAGTGGTACATAGACGGGCCATAACTGTTAACAACAATTTACTGGCATTTCAATCTAGTGGTGAGATGATCTCCTTTGCTGATGATACTGCAATAGTGTATAGTGCAGATACTTGGATGCAACTAAAAGAAAAAGCAGAAAGTGATCTTGTAAAAATTTTTGATTGCTTTAAACAAAAAAAGTTATCCATAAACTACGATAAAACTTGTTACTTACCTTTTACATGCCTAGCTTCTTTTTTACCTCCGTATAACTTTTTAACTATACAAGGTCACAATGAAAATATTGTATTGCATTCATCAAATAACATTAAATATTTGGGAGTAACAATTGACAGTCATTTACGATGGAATTTTCATAGTAATCAAATACAAAAAACACTACGCAGTATGTTGTTTAAATTTAAAAACTTAGCGAATATTTTAGACACTCATCAGTTGAGAAAACTATACTTTGCGCTTATAGAATCTCGTCTGAGATATGGGATATTGGCTTGGGGAGGTATTGCAAATACTCACCTTAAGAAAGTAGAAGTCCTACAAAAACAGTTTTTAAAAATAGTTTTTAAAAAACCAAGATTATTTCCATCTGATGTATTATATAAAGATAATAAAGTAATGGATATGCGGCAGCTATATTTTTTTAACATTGCAGTACAGCAGTTCAAGAGAAGGGGATTTCTGGTTTATGTAGATCATGCACATAATACCAGATACAAAAAAGAGACACCCCTAGAAACAGTATTTACTCTAAAAACTGCTACAATGAGATCTCTTGAATACTTGGCCAATAGAGTCTACAACTACCTCCCAAAAGAAATAAAGGATGTAAAAAGTGTTTTTTCTTTTAAAAAGAAAGTTAAAAATTACCTTTGGTTAAAAGAAAGATCTGCAATTAAAGATTTAATTGAACCTAATATGGGTTGAAAATATTGTAATGTAAAATTATTAAATGTATTTATTTTCGTCATATTTTAGTTTTAGTCTTTTTGTTCAATGTTTTCAAATCATAATCTCTGGGATTTTTACATTTTCAAATTGTATCTGTCACTTTTCTTGTCTGTTTTGTTTTTCATTTGACACTGTTTGTTTTACTCATTGTATGTACTTACTGTTACGAACACCGAGCTAACCATGCCTTAGTTTCCCCACACTCAGACATTGCCTTAGTGGGTAAATCGGTTTGTTTGTCAGCCAGATATATTTTCATAATATTATTTTATTTTGTCTTTGTAATCCTGTTTCTATAATTATTTTGTAATTGTTTATGATGATGAATAAACTTATTATATTATATTATATATATTATATTAAAGATGTCGGCAGCGGCACAGCGATGTCGGTAAATAATGATATCAGTTTTGCCGCCTTGGCTGAACATACGCATATTTATGGTGGATGTTTGTAATTTATCCACAAATTACCCGTTGAAAACTTGCGATAGTCGCGCCGATGTCGTACTGACACAGTATGTATGCCGGCATGCGATCTGTAACGAAAATGAAACATTGGCATTACTGAATATCACCTTGGCAGTTGGCACTACTGCTGATTTGCTAGCCGTTGTGTTGAACACACTGTGGTTGAACACGTGTTGAAAATCAACCTAACCTAGTTGTGTTGTGTTGTGGTGTAATTAATAATTAATCACTATAGCGACAATTTTATTAGATTTGTGTGATGTATCCGATCTATTAGGAGCAAAGGAACGAGCAGATATGTCCGGAAACACAGAAAAGTAAGTACATACAACATTTGTTGCATCATATACCATCATAATATATGTTTCCTCTAGAAAACCCCTGCATAATATCTCAAAGAACACTCGTCAAAAACAGCGTCTTGCGAAAAATGCTGTCAAGGATATAGTCTCCACTGTAGAGGCTGAGGTTATAATAGACAATATATCTCGTGGAAGTAATAATCTTTGTGTTGATAGTGAGCCTGGAGCCAATAAAGCGAAACGCATTAAAATTGATATTGTTGATGATAACTTCATGGACACTGAGTCTGATGTTGATCCAAAAAATGCAATATCTGATTGTGAAAGTAGGAGTCTCGTTCATTATCATTTAGATGAAAGTAGTCATTCTGAACATGAAATAATTGAAGAAAATAATTGTGATTCGCTAGTGTTTCTCAGAAAATGGGCATTAGAAAACAATGTAATTCATTGTGCTATTTCACAACTTGTTAAATGGCTGAAAACCCAACCGAACTTGAAGAATATTCCTCTTGATGCAAGAAAATTGTTGAAAACCCCATCTAAAAACTGTTTAGAGTCAGATGGGCGATGGAAGTTTTTATTATTTTGGTATCGAAATGGGGATTAATTTTTTTTCAATAAGTATCAATATGGATGCACTCATTTTGTTCTAGATTTTGATATAGATGGGCTTCCTATCCATAAAAGTACTAAGGAATCATTTTAGCTCATACTAAGTAAAGTAGCTGAGTATAAGAATGAACCACCTTTTGCTGTAGCAATATATTCTGGAATTAATAAACCTCCATTAGAAATGTTTCTTTCTGAATTTGTAACTGATCTGTAAGATCATTTTGTTGTGACACTCCTGCCAGGTCATTCATAAAGAATACCAAAAATCATAATGCTTATTTTGGCTGTGATAAATGCATTGTAAGAGGTACTTATATCAATCATGTGTTTCACTGATTTGAATGCCCCTTTGAGAACAGATAAACAGTTCTCAACTGGTTTCTAAGTTTCCAAATGATTACATGCATAGCGTTTATTTGGGAGTTATGAGAAAATTATTGTTCCTATGAAACGTGGAAGTAGGCGGCTTTATAGATTCAAAATTGAAAAATACTGCCTATTGTAGGAAAGACTTGTTGATCTCAAGAGCTACTGGCCAGTGGAGTTCAATGGAAAACCAAGAACTTTGAAAGATCTGGAGCACTGGAAGGCTACAGAGTTTAGACAGTTCCTTTTATACATATCTCCTCTTTTAGTTGATATTCTTCCAAAACATGTATTTTGTAATATGATGTTGTTGAAGTTTGGATTAACCATTCTGTTAAGTCCAAATCTGAATTCAGATAGATGTCTTAATAAATATGCCAAATAATTATTATATAATTTTGAGAAAATTCCATTGATATTTATGGTAAAGACTTCTGTGTTTACAATGTTCATAGTGTCATTCATCTCGCTGATGAAGCCCGTGAATATGGAACCCTTAATGATATCAACTGTTTTGCATTTGAAAATTATTTGTCATTTCTGAAACGCTTTCTTCGGAAATCTAATAATTCCTTACAACAGGATCAAAGAAGGTAGAAATAAATCACGAGGTTTAGAAAATATGAATAATACATATACTATAGGAAAACCATTGAAAACAAATGGAAGGCATAATAATGTTAAATATTTTAAAAAAGTCATGTTCAAAAATATTGTGTTCACTGCGAAAAGGGGTGATAATTGTGCTTTTCTGACGAATGAAAGTATTTTCTACATTACTGGAATTTTTAGTTCAAATGACAATATTAATATTGTAAGTCATTACCTAAAAAAATCAAACCATTTTTGGAATATCCAACATCAAGTGCTATTATCTCTATTTTTGAAGTTTCATTTGAAATCCCTGAATCTTCTAGTAGTAGAATTCCCAAATGAACGAGATGAAACAGGGGCAGTATCTATGGCCATAATATCTGGTTCCTAGGTATTCGAGGATGATGGTTGTTTGTTTTGTTATTGGCCTTCTTATTTTCGCACTGATCTGCTAAAAAATAGAGCTGTTCAAAATCCCTCGATATTACAAGAGGATCAATGTATAAAATGTCCTATTCTGGTTAAAATTACTACTGGTTAGTATTCCATTCAAATATGAATTATTGAAAACTATTGAAATTTTTATTTTTCGGATGATTACCTGAAGGCTCGTTCAAAATTACAACGACTGGAAATTGAGTCCCAGACTGAGTCTGGAAGGGAAAGTGAAAATAGAAGGAAACCTAAAAAAATTGTTTTCGACGACTATGAGAGTGATATTCCACAAGTTCCACTGCAAAAAAAAATTGTAACAAATTTGGAAAATTCAAAAAAAATATCAATACTCTACTCTACTACTTTTAGTTGTGGAAGTACATCACAAAGATCCATAAAAACAATAAAAATTGCACACAATGGAAAATATGTGCCAAATATAAGTACATCACAAAGATACCTTGAAGGAACAACTGATTTGGATGAAATATCAACTGCTAGTAGCAGTGATAAACTAAGTACACTGTCATGCACAGGATGTGATAAGAATAAAAGTTAGTAAATAGTTATTTTCCTCCATTCACAAGAACTATTGAATGAAAATAATGGTCTTTTTTATTTTTTAGAATTGCTAACAGAAGTTATGAGACAATTGAGAATAATTAAAGAAGATACCAATCTTCTGATCAGATTATTTGTGGATAAAGGAAAGAGGCAGGTAACTACTGGAGAGGTGGAAAAAGTAAACAATTTTCAGAATTTATGAAAATTAAATGATGATTTATCAGACAAAACCAAATTTGCTGAAATGGTAGGTCCACTTCCATTTCATATATTGTTAAAAAAGAGGGATGAAGTAACATTTCAACGGCATAGACTATGGAAGTGTATTTTCTCTGCCTTGGTTTTGATATTGTGCTAATCAAAGACATTCAAACATGTGTATGTTGGAATTATGGGCAATATAATAATTCAACTGCATTGAATCTTCTACTTCACTGCCTTTGTCTATTATTGCTATTATTTTTAATTTTAGTGTTCTATGCTCCAATACATTGGAGGCAAGGATGATAATGAGACATGCAGAAAAATTCTCTGCAATTTAATTACTAATGAATTGGCAATCCAGACAAATTGGAGAGGACGAAATGAGAAAATGGTTTCAAAGGTCTCAAAAACTTGATTCAATTGATACATGGTAAGTTCTTTTGGCTCTTAATATATCTCCAGAATTGAGTGATGGACAGTCTTTGGAAAGTACACAAATACATCATTATGGGAATGCCTTGGGGTTTCTCTTCGAATCATGGGCCATATTTTATATTTGAAACATGAATTTCCTTTCAGCAAAAATTCATATACTATTAAAATTTTTGTAGTGTCAGTTAGGAAGAATCTCCTGTCAAAGGATTGTACAATAAATAATGTTGAGACGACTATCAAGGCATGGCTAAGAACTACTGGTGACCGCGAAGGAGGTCGAACAAAGAGAAATGCTCAAAAATGTTATAATAGTTGACACTTTTGAATTTATATCTTCATTTGAACAGTACCTGCTATCCAAAGAATATTTTTTTTATATTTATATATATTATATATGGATTTTTATTTTATTTTTTATTATATTTGTTTTAGTCATGTCTCAATGTTATAGCTTATAAAACAATACTATCGGTGAACATATTTTTTTATTGAAATTAACTGTCTCGACCCTTACTTCGTGGAATCTGCTCATATTGTGGAATTAACTAGAAACCGTGAGTTTCATTTAAAACACTAATATTTTTTTATATTTATATATATTATATATGGATTATTTTTTTATTTTTCAATATATTTCTTTGCTTTAGTCATCATGTCTCATTGTTATACCTTAGAATATATAGCTTATAAAACAATACTCACTATTGGTGAACATATTTATATTTATATATATATTAAAGTGAAACATAGCTACAAGGAAAATTAAACTAAATAGTATCAGTTGAATAATAACAATTTCTAGTGAGTATTCAATAAAAATAATTCATAACGACATGCTATTTGAATATACATAGCTTAGACATGTCAAGAAATACCTACACATAATATATATTTTAATAAAATGATTTATAAGACATCAATTCAATTTAGAAAAACAATAAAACATTGAGAATAAATATCAATAATTATATTTCAAAGAATAAAAAAACAACTATGAGTAAATTTCCTCAATTATATTCTAGTATGTATTTATAAGAAACCCTGTATAAAATATAACATGAATTTTGAAACAAAATTCAATAATTGTATCTTTATGATTAATAGTAACTTTTAAATAATCCCTGTATATAGTATAAACTTTTCGATCAGATTACATCATAACGTCAAACGAAAATATTTATGGTTCGGTTAGAGTGATTCGGAGTGATCATAGTGCGGTTTTGAAACGTAAATAAACACAGTGAAAATATCTAAGAGAACGCAGGAATGGAGGTTTTGATTTGGAAAAGATAATTATTTTCACCTAACAACAAGGAACAATGAAACAAAATTAAAAACAATTGAGAGTTGTTGATTTTAAGTTTGAGAGAGAAGCGTCGTGGTCTTAAAAGACGATAGTCATGTAAAATTTTCTTTCTCCAAATTATTATAAAAAGTAAAAATAACTTCAGCAAAACTCAATAATAAGTCAACTAAAGTATTCAACAAAGTATACAAACAATAATAACTATAATATAACCCGTATTTAAGCAAATAGTGAACAAAACTTAGTGCTATCGACTAGAACTTGGTAAGATTGTATCAATTTACCTTATTAGAATAGTTATTGATGATCGTCGATTCATATCATCATTAATTGTGGTACAATATTGGAAAAATAACCCACAATTTGTTATTTTTCATCCTGAATTCCGACTTTGTTCCATCGTAACCACGAACATTCCATATACATTATCTCCAGAGTTGAGAAGAAGCCAATGATGAACTCTATATTTTCTTGTGTATATTAATCTTTCCTATAAAAAAACAATAATACGAATAATATCTCAGATGTTAGGTTAGGTTATTGCTACTAATTTTTTATAATCATTAGATTTAAAGGTTCAATCTCCACTAATTACGGACATAATACACCAATTAATTAATCACTTAACCACTTACCAAATTCATATTCTTTTAACAACAATAGTATTCTCAACACGCCATGCCTTTTTATCTCTATGCAAAATCAAATAACATTTCACAAAACTCACTCGAAACGCGACAGTTATATTTGAAACAATTTAGAGTTGGGATTGACAAGCGGCAAACATGATCATCTTTGCTAAATAGTAGATAAATATATTGGTCGTAATTTACTCAATGAGAAATTTAAATAAGACTTATAAATAAGAAACTTATGATTGAATTTATGAGAAGGTTGGAACAGACATTAATATTTCAATTACATCATATGTACTATTTTTCATTGTGAATTATTAATAATTATCTTTTGAATTTTCACCATTGCATTAAATTGTTTATCTATGTTCTCTTGTGTTTCTCTGGTATCTCTACCTATAGTTTCCTGTTGCTGGCGAGTGCTTGGTGCCGAACTCATCTCTGAGGTAAGGACAATATTAACATAAAATAAATTTATATATAGTTATCAAGACTGGATCTTCATTTGAATTGGGATTCGGTGCAAACGAACCAATTCTGACGCCCATAATTTCAAATAAATAACTATTAAAATATAAAACAATAATTAAATTAAATTATATAATAACTTGACTCACCCAAACGTAAAGGCATTGAATATTATATACCAATGTGACATCCCAACGCGGGGCATTTAAAAATAATATTTCAATGTGGCTCACTCCAACGTGAAGCTAAAGTCCCGCTATGTAACGAAGCGGGTGGTAGTCTGGAGGCCTACTGGTGGTCATCGCGACACGGACTAGCCGTGCCGGCGAAGTATCATGATTGTGGCCCACTTATGTTATCCGTCGGTTGTTTTTAAAGTGCCTCTAGAGGCCCACGTGTAACATGTTTGCTGGGTAGCGTGTTATAGAAATCTTCCGGTTCGTTTTCCGGTTTGCTTATGTCTGGGGCATAGACAGATACAATAAGAAGTTTACAGTTTGATAGTTTCAAGGCTGTCTTCAAGATTCTGTGATTGATATATTCGATATCCTTTATATCATTCTCAAATTTTTCATGCCACAGGAGTCCGACGCCTCGTTTGTCCATCCGCTATATATATAAGTAGATAGTTCTGGTATTTTGATGTTCCTTTTCCCTTCTTCCTGGTTTCCGATAGGGCACATATCTCGATTTTGTGGGAATTAATTTCTGTTAGTATCTCTTGATCTCAGGACCTGATGTTCCAGCATGCAACTCTTAGTTTCGTATCCTTTCTCGTAATCTCGTTTCTTGCTGAGTTCGTCTTTTGGTGTTTTCGTCCGATATCCAAGGTTTTATGATCGGTTCTATGAGCATGCTTCTTTTTTTACCAGAGGCAGGTTGCTAGCCTCACCTCCAAACCCTCCTCTTTTATCCGGGCTTGACAACGGCTACACTACTGTCAAGCTACTCAGTCCACCCGACAGCATTATAGGCAGAGTTTGGTAATTTGGCCGTGAATTAATGTTTTATTACTGTTTACCCTTTTTTACTGGCTACTTAGGTTTTGTTGGCTGATTTTTTGAAAATGGAGTATTTCAGTGTTGTGTTTTATTAATAACATTCATAGCTTTTTGTTACTTTATCTTATGGGGCATTAGCACTATCACCCCGATAAGTTGAGGTAAATGCCCAAATGATTCTAAATTTATAAACAAAAAAACCTCATCTTATTGATGTTTTGCATTTGAAACATAAAAATACATAGATTGTAAAAAAATACCAATTTCTATCATAAAAATCCTTTAATTTACAGACCATCAAAATTTTACCTGCGCTATTACCCCGACACATTAGCCGCTCGGAACGACTCGGGTAATGCGAATCTCAGACTCGTAAAGTCCCGACGTATTGGACCAATGCGTCGGGGATTTACCTATGTAAAACACATGTGCGCATTGCCAAGTAAGTACGTGTATATTTTCATAAAGTTTCTAGAACAGTAACAAGCTATAGGTATTATTCAAGTAAATATAAAAATAAATATTAAAACTAATATAATAAAATGGATCCAGGGACATTACCAAATGTGCCTTACAAAGATACGTCATCCAATACGATTAGGTTGCAAATAAGTGAGCAAAAAGATTTTGAGGTATGTAGATTTTGGTATTTTAAGGTTAAGTTTGTGTAATATGATATATTTGCCGAACTGTAAAATCAAAAACATAAGAAATAATATTAATAGGAAAAATAATAATTATAATTCTTAATTTATGAATTTGGAATATAGAATCTTATTACGTTGAAGAATAAACAGAATCTTAAACTAATTGGTTTTTTGTTTTAGAAATGGTTGACTGAATTGGAAAATACTCAAAAAGTAACTTGGAGAGTTTCAAAAACCTTTAAGCTTGGTACTGAAAAGCCACGCATAATATTTAAAAGATTATATCATTGTCATTTTAACGTAAAGCAAAAAAAGAAAAATGAAAATTCTAGAAAAAGGATTTCTAGAAACATAAACTGTCCAGCAAAATTATCGGTAACTATAGAGCGATATAATCCAGACACAAAATCAAAAAAACCTTGATGTTTGTATGCCAAAATGGCCATGTGTTGTGGAATTTCGGGATGAACTTAATCATAATTTAAATTCTGCTGCAACACTTAGAGAACGACCACTTGCCCTGGATGTAAAAAATCGTATTATTGAGCTATTTGAGAAAGGCCACTCTGTAGCCTCTGCATATCACTCTTATATTTTATTAATGATGGAGGAACATGGCGACAACTATGAAAATATTGTTATAGCTAGACATTTTACTCATACTGAAACAGATGTAGAATCTATATGGAAAAGCCATTTCAAAAAAAAACTATGGCGAAAAGACTGGAGAAAATATGTTATCTCATTTAGATAATATGCTTAGGATGTTAGGAGAAAAAAATGGTACTCTTTTTAAAATAATTCGAAAAGAAGACCATTATGCTGTGGCACTTTGTACACCAATCATGCAAAGAGTTGCAACACTTTCTCAGTCGTCAGAGATTATGTTTGTTGATTCCACAGGCAACTGTGATACGCAAAATCATAAGGTTTACTATTTTATAACACAATCAGCTATTGGTGGGTTACCTTTGGGCTGCATCCTCAGTAGCAGTCAAGAATCAAATGTATTCTTAGAAGCTGTGCGTGCTCTTCATGAAATTTTTCCCATTAAAATAAAACCAAAGGTTATTCTTACGGATGACGATCTGGCTGAAAGGAATGCCTTAAAAAGGGTTTGGCCTGATTCTTGTTATTTACTGTGTACTTTCCACGTTTTAAAAGCCTGTTGGAAATGGCTTAAATCAGGTAAGAACAAAATTTCTGCGAAGGACGTACAAAACTGCTACAAATATTTTCGAAATATTCTTGTATCCAAAACATATGAAGACCTAGAAAATTCTTGTTTGGAATTTACTAAAAATTGCAAATATGATAATTTCACAAAATACGTAAGTAATATGATGGAGAGAGCTGACACTTGGTGCCTTTTATATCGGCAGCATTTACCACCAAGGGGAACTGACACCAACAATTACATAGAAGTCGTATTTAGACTGCTAAAAGATATACCCTTGGAAAGGACGAAAGCGTTTAATTTACCCCAACTTTGCGACTTTATTACTACCAACTTTGAATTTTATTATAAGCAACGAATTTTGGATATTTTGCTAAAACGAGCATCTAAGACAGTTATTAGTCGTTATTTGCCTGATGAAAAGAACGTGACTGCTGAAAATATAGTTCAACTTAATGACTTTGAATATGAAGTTAAAAGTGAAACCGATAGAAATGTCACCTACATCGTCGATTTACTGGTTTTCAAGTGTACGTGTCCACAGGGATTTACCAGTAAACATTGTAAACACCAGACAGCAGTTGTAAAAAAATTTAATATACATTCAGTTTTTAACACCTTATCATTGAATGTTAAATGCCATCTTCACCATATTGTCACCGGAAAGCAGGTAGGTGCACAACTATTTTCGCCAATTGAAAATGTTTCAATGGGCCAAAACACTACTAAAGATGTTTATATAAATTCAGTTTCTTCACAAAATTGTAATTTTGTTACGAGTATTGTTGGTGATAAAGTTGATGACATTAAGTACGAAGATCATGATATTGCCGAAATTAAAAAAAAATGGGAACAACACAAAAAAAACATGGAATATTTGGATAGAAGTCCATCAATATTCTATCCTGCGATTAAAGAATATTTGAAGAATTATGATAAACATGCTAACTCAGAGCCTACTTTATTATCTGGTTTGCATACAGCTTTTAAATACAAAGGCGTAGTCTGTAAAAAGAAACGACAGCATGCTACATGAAAAAGAGGTAGAAACATAACTGTACAGCCTACATCAATTAGACGAAGAAAGACGAAAATGACAGGAAAGAAAGCAATGTGTAGTGGAAGAAAGTCTCAACAATTTAATAAAACAGTTTTAAAAGCACCCCATTCCTTGACGATATGTGTTGAAAATAATGTGGGCTTAGGGGGGAATAAATCAAAAAAATGGAAATATCATCTTTTATTTGTCAAATCTTTTTTATTAATAAACGTTGCAACACTTTTTTTATTTTTGTGAATATGTACCTATGTACCTACATATAGTGAGTTTTTTAGAATGGTAAATGTAAATAATATTCGCCCTGTGTAATTTACAAAAAAAAGCTCAAACGCGTCAAATTTTAAATTTAAAAGGGCATCTTTTAATAATAGGACGTTGCTATGACGTCATCACTACATATTTTTTTTTAATAAGATGGCCATTCAAATTTAAAATTTGACGTGTCCCAGGTTTTTTAATAAAATTAGATAGGCAAATATTATTTACATTTTCCAATCTAATAAACCTCACTGTACATATACTTACATATCTATGCCTAAAAAATACTGACAAACTGACATTTAACGTTTTGTAAATCCCCGACGCATTAGTCCAATACGTCGGGACTTTACGAGTCCGAGATTCGTATTACCCGAGTCGTTTCGAGCGGCTAATGTGTCGGCGAATTCCGAAAATGCGTTCTGGACACCCTGTATAACGTCTAGTAGCATTGTTTGTTACCTAATTACATTTTATTGATTATACAGGGTGTAATGCTAATCAGAATTTTAAAAAGAATTGTCGTCCTCAATTATTTCTGTAATCAATTATCTCACTAATCGGTCTATTGTCCTCTGTCGGTTTTATGTTCTCTCATTTTCTTCTGTTTTTCTTTTGGAGTTCATCAAACGTAGATATCGACTCGTGGGAGTCCCATATAATAATTATTTTGATCCGCATCGTATCAATTAATTGTGTAGTTGGCGTTGACTGACCTTCGGTTTTGTCTTCGTTTTCTTTCACAACGCTAATCGACAGAATGAGTTTTGTCTGCCTTTTGATTCGGTCTTTTTTTCAAATCTTTATCTGAAGGTGGCGTCTAAATTTAGGCTAACGTTTAATAAGAGGTTCGTATTTTTTTTATGGATTAAAAATTGAAGGTCTAGGAAAATTTTCAATTTATTTTGGAATATCCTGACGCTACTTTACTCAGAACCTTTAAAAAAGGAGTATACTCAAGTTTTTGTATTTTTATAACGTCCTTTCTAACGACTCACTCTGTACACAAGACAAACATAAAAGCGTTAAACTTTTCGTTGTTGTCATTTTTAACGATTGATTCAACTTCTTCGAACTTACAACCGACAAACATGGACATTATTCATAAAAAAAACCCAACGCATGTTATTCAAATATAAAAAAGATTAATTCAAAAATGTTCCCGACCTAATTGACCCGAAAAAAAATCCGTGCCCTCAAAAATAACATTATTATCTCTTCACCTCTATTCAACTGACCTAAGACTCCAAAAGACCTTGGTGAACAAGACTCTATTATAAAGAGAAAAATGCCATAAGTTTAACTTATTAACATAATGTGAATAAAGTCATTCTATGGCTTATATGGTGTTGGGTACGTTTATGGTGAGGTATTAAAAGTTGTACAGGGTTGTATATATAATAATAGTAATAGTGAATAAACGTTGTGACATTAAAGTAATTTATTAATATGCAATTTCAATTCGTATATTATGTTAGACAATTTTGAAACTTTGAATGTGTTTTATTGTATATTTGAACATAGTTTTAAGATGTGATCTACTTTTTTCAATAACAATTGTTATGGCGGGGGTAGTCAGGGGTAGAACACACACATCGGCACACCGGAATGTCCAACTAACAATTTGCTATTTTATAATAGTACTAGAAATGTTTTGGCGATAAATATTTAGTTTCAGAAACGTTTTCAAAATGTTTCTAAAATATCTATAAACACAAAATGGGCACAATTTCTAAAACTTCTTTATATATAATATATTTTATATAAGTGCTATATATATATATATATATATATATATATAAATTATTTGATTTTTACTGATGAGAATTTTATATATTATTATTTGTTTTTATTTATAAAAGTTATAAAAGTCGTACACGTCGTGTTTAAAATATAGACCTGACTTACCTTCTGCTAGCTCAGCTCCTAATAAATATAAGTTAATGTTAATTTAAAAAAATTTCATAAAGTCGGTAGCATGAAAACTCCTCCCTTCGAGTTCCGGACGCACAAATATTAGTATAATTAATTTTGAATATCTACTTCTTAGATATATATACATACCTTTGATTTTAATGATTCCAAAATTCTTGCATAGATGTAATGAAGTAAGTAAATTTTTCTATAAATTTATTATGGACATGAATAAAAATAAAATACCAACACTCTCTATAAAATGAATTAATAAATTGCTACTATCAAAATTTGCATTATTTTTTTTCACATCAAATCTTCCTTATACCACTCCTGCATTCCATCCAGTCATGCGCACTGAATACCTTGGATATTTGCGTCGGCGCATAAGAGAAATGTATGCTCTTATAGAGATATACGCAACACTAAGAGTGGATTTACAGTCAATGTTATAGGTATAAAATGTTTATACACTTCTTTCGTTCATGAGTTTGGGGAAATTATTAATATGTTATTTAAATTTTAACTATACAATTACACATATATATAAAAACAATATGAATGAATTAATATGAGGATAGTAATGGATAGAGAAAGTCAAACACGCATCAGAAGGAAAGAAGACATGGAAGTTATATGAACATATGTACAACGTGAACAATTGATGATGTGATTTTATTAAACAAGTAAGTACTATACTAGCTATTATTAAAATTGTATGGATATCCATAGATATCATATAGTATTCATCATATTATAAAGTTTTGGCCTTTTTTATGATATTATTTAAGCGTTCAAAAAATTATGTTTCATTGTTCACTAAGTTCTTTTGAAAATTCCAAAATTAATACTCAAAAACACAGACCTTTTTTCTCGAAGCTTCGGTACCTGAACTGCAGCTAGCGTCCCCAAATTATTGACGATTTCTCATCGGAGAAATGCACCTTTCTGTTCACTTCCGTTTATACACTCAGTTTAATCAACGTTAATATTATTCTTTCAATACCTTTTTGGCTTAAAATTTTAAATTTTAATATTATTTTATAAAATTTTGTAGAGGAGATTTATATAGAAGCCATCATTTTCTCCACCCAAGCACCATTGTCTTTTTTTTATCAAATCAACAAACTTTCGACTCATCAAGTGCATAGCCTGCTTTTCCGTATTTTTGTCACAATAATTGTTGAATTATTTATTTCAATAGTTCTGGAGGATATGAACACTTATTGACATGGGTTGATATTGTATTTGGGATTATATAAAATGTCTTTTTCATATATTATAATAACAAATTTTGTTATAATTCCCTTTTTAAGGTATCACTATTTACATTTAATTATACAAAGTCTACAACCTAAAATAATTATTCATACATATGTAATTGTATAGTTTTAAATCTTTGAATTTCCACTAATTTTGTCTTACATAAGTTACAGTTATTTCCAAATTTGGCTTTATTATTCTACAATAAATTAGTAACCAACAAATTTAAGTTGGCAAGAAAATAACTAAATTTGATTACAGTTTATCCAGATAATCACGTGGCTGCGTTCAGAGTATTTTGTAACATGTTGACATTGCCTTGACCTTGGATTAATTGTAATTTTTAAACTTATTCATACCATGTTGTTGTTATAATTTTTATTCATTATCCTTTAAGTCCTTTAGGTAACTGCTTTTCTCAATATCTGATAATATATTTGCTTACTTCATTCTAAATTTTTTATATGAAATCGCAATTTTTAACTTGGTTGTGTCTAATTATACACCCTACGTATTAATATAACATTTTAATGTCTGTTCACATTTGTGAATAGTTCTTATATAATAGAGGACTAGTTCAATATATATAAATATATATATATATATATATATATATATATATATATATAACAAGATCTACGAATAGTGCGTGACATATGAACAATGAGCAACGAATAGATTAGTGGGTATTGCACGCAAATAGAAGAAGGGGCTACTATAATATTATTCCTATAATCTGGGTCGGAAGTTTCAGACGGGAGTGTTATATGCACCTCCGTGTCTATGTTGGTTGTTGTCTCGAATATTCGAGATCTTCTAATATTACTGACACAAATGTTGTGTTTGACTATCCTGCTGAACTCTGTTATATTTTCTCATGTTTCATTCAACACCTTTGCTCCCATGTTTCACATCTCTTCTTGGTTGTACCGTACCGATGAAGGCTAATGAGCCAGAAACATGCATGTCTGCGGTTACCACTCTTTTCAGTAGCTCCTTCTTCTATTTGCGTGCAATACCCACTAATCTATTCGTTGCTCATTATATATATATATATATATATATATATATATATATATATATATATATATATATAATTTATTGGATACAATTATACCATTGTTACCATTTAAAATAATTTTCTCAAAAAAATACCTTGATGATATTATTTTAGCATTACCAAAAACTAATTTAGATGAAGTTCTTACAATATTCAATAACTATGATCCATATATAAAGTTTACAATGGAAAAAGAGGACAGTAATCAAAGTGTACCATTTCTAGACACAAAATTTATAAGAAATAATGATAACACATTGTCTATTGATTGGTACAGAAAACCAATTAGCTCAGGAAGATTCATGTCTTACCATATATATTCAGTGAAAATTAACTTAATCAAACAAATGAGAAATAGAATAACCAAAATATCAGATCCTATTTTTCATGAAAAGAACTTAAAAACTTTATATCATCTATTTTTGGATAATGGTTATCCAAATAAATTAGTTGAAAACATACTATCTAATTATTCTCCAACTATAGACATTGCAGACATTAATATTAGAAACGACCAATCAGATAATATAAATTATTATGTATCTTTACCATATATTAAAGAAATAACACCACAGTTGAGTAGTATTTTCAAACCAATGGACAACATTGGAATTGCCAATAAAACATGCTTAACCATAAAATCTATTTTCACTAATTTGAAAGACAAAACTTCAATTCTTAATCTTTCAAATGTAATATATTCTATTCCATGCAAAAATTGTGATAAAAAATATGTTGGTCACACTGGTCAGAAATTAAAGAACCGTATAAGTCTCCATAAGAGCGATTGTACGTTACATCCTGAAAGATGTGCTTTATCTGAACATGTAATTGATAATGATAACTTTATGGATTTTGAATCTGTTAATATTTTGGACATACAACCAAATACCAAAAAAAGACTTTTCTTAGAAATGGCTCATATATTTCAAGAACCTAATACTATCAACAAAAAAGTGACCATAATAATCTGAGTGATATTTATTATTATCTACTAACAATTGATAATAAAAATAACTAAATTTCAAATTCTTATACATAATTAAAGCTATATAAATAAAATTTGATGATTTTTAGGTAAATGATTTTAAAAAAAATTTTTCAATACTTTTAAATTATTAAGATGACATGATGACATCTATAATAATTTGAGGTTGAATTTTATATAATAATAGAAGAATATTTGAATAACTATTAACTTATATTACAAATATAACCAATTTTCTTCTTTTGTTTTCAAAAATATTTTAGCATATAAAGAAAATGTTTACATTCATGAATCTGTCAAAATGTCAAAATGATTTATGATTGAAAAATTTTTTTTTAAAAAATTCAAATATAATTATATTTACCAATTTATAACAATCTCAATTCACTTATCCTTGATAATGGAAATAAAAGTTTCCGAAAGCTTGGAAGAAAAACAGTAACAAGAGCTTTCTTTAATTAACTTGCCGTTACCCCAATATTCGTGGTTTTATACCTAATTAGTCGGCAAAGATTATCTCCTATATATATATATATATATATATATATATATATATATATATATATATATATATATATATATATATTGAAGCACTTTCATTTGGTTCTATTCAATTTAATAAGGATTAACAGTATTACTGAAATAAGTCATATTGATTTTTTCAATCTTGTACTTTATTAGCCATCATTTTAACGAATATTTATAAATTGTAAAAAAAAAACATGTCTAAATTAATTATAGATGCTGATAGTAAAAACAGTGAACAAAATCCTCACTATAATACTGAAGAAAATCTGACCAAAGATATTGAAACAGACGATATACTCTTTGAACCATCAGAATCGAAAATATTGATTTCTGATTCAGATACAATAGAGATTAAAATTAATAATGCAGTACATGATGTAATTTCAAAAGCATCCGTTGAAATTAGAATGAAATTCAAAATAATTTAAAAGAAACGCGTTAAATTTTCATATAGTTAGTAATTAGGTTATTTTATGCAAGGGATTTCAGGAATTTTAATAAATAGTAAATAAGTTATGTTAATATTTATATGTATAAAAATCTTTATCTCTATATGCTAATTTCTAATACAAAAATGTCATTTTCATGTTTCATATACGGCTTAAAAATTCATGGTAATATAAACAGTGAATCGTCGTTAATCACACTATATCTATACAATTGATACGATATAGAGAAGTTTCGATAGCAACCCGCAACGTGATAGATTATGATGAAAATCAATAAAGTCAGTTGGTTTTTAAAATGTCAAAGTGAAAAGTCGTATTATAATTGATCTCGTCAAGAAGAACGTGCTAATTTACGCAAACTTTTCGGATTATTGTGGAGAAACGACCTCGTTCGAATTACAAGGAAGCATACAGTATATATCATCTGACAGAAACAGTAATAGTTTATGTAATTGGGTAATACCTTCACCAGAAAATACAATAACTACATTAAGAATATTAAAATTGAACTTCTCAAGAAATTCCACGTGCTTGTCAATTAGAAACTTCGACAATATTCAATTGAACGTGTGCAGTAACGACATACTACCCAAACCTGTTGTACTATCTTCAAGAAACAAACTCTCCGTAACTTTAAAATATAATATACCCAGTGTTTTTATGTGTTTGGATTGATCTGGTTGTTACAATTCCACAAATATTTGTAGAACAGCAGAATTCGTTTGTACAGACCATTCTGATTTAACGGGGTGTGCTATTTGTAATTCATCAACTACCCTTTGCAGTAATATTTCTATAGATAGATATTTCGACCCGTATAAAGACAGATGTGACGGAATCATTAATTGTCCAAAAGGTGAAGGCGAAATAAATTGTTCAGAACTTTGTCCTCAGCTTATCAAATGTCCAATTGAAGATTAGTTTGAAGTGGATACAAACCTAGTAAATAAAAGGTACCATTTTAAAATATTATATTAGAGATCTCTAAATTAAAAAAAGGCCTTTATTTAAAAAACATTTTAATTGTTCAATAGTAATAGTAGTTTTATTTTTTTTGTAGTATATCTGTACACATTTTCTGTTTGTAAATTTCTATGTTTTAAAAAAATTCCTGAAATCATAATTTTGTTCATTTTAATTTCACAAACCAATAATTAGAGTAAATTTGAATGGCGCACTAGAACCCTACCCTTTGAAAGAGTTGGTATACATGTTTAATGATTTTTCAAATAATAAATAATAAATAATAAATAATTATTGAATCCTATACAATATATATATACATATATATATATATATATATATATATATATATATATATATAATAGTATTTTCTATATTCTTTAATAATATTTGCCCCACGTTCGGGTGACAATTATAGTATATCTCGACTATGTTTAATTATAATATATTATATTCTATATTGTTTTATCGTTGAATTTATTTGTAGCTGTATCTACACTAATATGAAAACAACTTTAGCTAAATATAACCTATAAAAATTTTAATGACAGCAGTTGTCAAATTAATATGCCCGGCTAAATAAATATTAAATTTTATATCCTGAAAGATAAATTAATTCACAATATCAATCAACTCACTCTTTTCTCAGGGAGGGATCAAAGGTTTCAAAGAATAATTCAAAATTTATAAATTTCCAAATAATTTTCCAAATCACGTATTATACTATTCAAATCGAAAGTAACTGTTTGTCCAATACACTATAAGACAATTGAATTATCTTATGACACATATGAAATTACTGTCAGAAATTAAACCAAATGTCACTTCTTGTACTAAATTTTCTATAGGATGAAATTATCAAATGTAATGAGAATGATTATGAAAAGAGAGCCAAAAGGTGATTACAATTCAAATTTATATATTATATTATGAAATATACACTTACAAAAATTAAAACTTTTCAAAAAATATCACAAACGAATACGCAAAAATAGAATTTTCTATCAAAACCTTAATATTATAAACAATCTAAAATTAGAAATTCTGATCTAACTACTTTAACTAAAAGTCCAAAATGTCAATGTAACATTACCCAATTTCCTTGTAAATTGTCTTTTTCAAAATTTGTTTACGTAGAATGATATATCAATAATGTTACTATAATTTGATCAAATATTTAATTCATCAGATGCATCTACTTTCGAAATATTTTTTATTAAAGGCCTATTAATTCTCGAGAAATGATATATAATATGGACTGGACTCACCAAACTGCATACTGATAGACTTGTTTGTATTCTAAAAACGTTTCAAAGGCAAATTGTGTTAACTGGATAATAATGCTACAAATTATTCTGATATTCTCAAATAAATTTGAGACAACTCTTATTCCGATGTTGTCTCTCGAGATATTATAATTCAACTCTATTTACAAAATTCTGAGACAACTCTTATTTCGATGTTGTCTCTCGCGATGTTATGAATCAACTCACTAAACTGTTTCCATAAATAATTCTCTTCTCCTTTGGTTACCAAGAATTCTTTTTTTTCAAAAAAATACAAATTTACGTTTTTATATACCAAGAGAGATTTTCATTATTTTTTATAAGTGCCATTTAGCTAATAGAGACATCTGTATTCTGGTTTTTCAAATCGTTTTAAAATATATTTGTCATTAAGTCTATTCTGCAGTAATGTCATATGAAATAGAAATGTCAAATTTTATTGGTATATTGAACCTTTCAAATTATTGATAATACAGTGTGTATCAATAGTATTACATCTAAATATGCATATTTTCTTTATTTCAATGTTTTCTTTAGAATTTAGATAGAGGATATGTATTAATATATATATATATATATATATATATATATATATATATATATATATATATATATATATATATATACATATATAGGCATAACACAGGCCCTAGGGCCTATAGCCGTGTAAGAATTTTCCATCTGTAACTATCTCTTGCTAAGCTTTTCCAGTTCCGTATTCCCTTTTCCGCGACGTCCTGCATTACGGCTTCTTTTCACGTTCTGCTGGGCCTACCTCTCTTCTTCTTTCCCTCTGGTCTTTTCCATGCTACTTCTTCTACATCTCTTGACTGTTCCATTCGTTCTAAGTGACCTAACCACTGCAGTCTTTTTGATTGGATTACTTCTATTATTGTTGAGTTATCGCATAGATCATACAACTCCTTATTTGTGCGTCTCTCCCATACTTCTTCTGTTTTTTTCCGCCATAAATTTTCCTAATTATCTTCCTCTCCCAGATTTCGAGTTTGAATTTCTGCTTCTTATTCATAACCCATGTTTCACATCCGTATAGCACTGTCGGCCTTAAGATTGTTTTATAAATTATTTTCTTTGTTGCTCGTGTGACTTGTTTTGATTTCAAGATTTTGAGTAATCCACCAGCACATCTATTGCCCTTGGCCAGTCTAAGATCGATTTCTGCTTCTTCCTCACATTTATCATTTATTACGACACCGAGATACATATAGTTCTTGGTTTCCGTTATTTGTATTATTTTATCGTGCTGTAGCTCTAGCCGTAATGTCTCAGGCTCTTCCGTTACTGTTTTATTTCCGAGTTTCATGTACTGGCTTTTTGCTTCATTTATCTCCAAGCCCACTTCTTGTGCTGCTGTCACTAGATCTTTTGCTATTTTCATCAGTTCTTCTTTTTTCCTTGATAATAAAACCACGCCATCTGCATATGACAAACATTGGTGGCTTTTATTCAGTAAAGTACCCTGACGGTTGATTTTGCTCTTCCTTATAAAATCTTCTAATGCTATATTGAATAGCATGGTAGATAGGGGGTCTCCTTGCCTCAGTTCTTGGATTGCATCAAATTCTTCTGATTCTTCCCCTTCTACTCTTACTACATTTCTTGTCTGCTTGATTGTCATTTCTACCAGTTTGCATATCTTCTCTGAGATTTTGTATTTTCTTAAGACTTTAAATAGCTTAGTCCTGTTTAACGTGTGATAGGCTGCCTTAAAGTCGATAAACAGCATATATGTAGGAATCTCGTATTCGTAACAGTGTGTTCATACTTGTTTCAGTGAGAAAATTTGGTCTGTTGTTCCTCTAGCCTTACGAAATCCACACTGGTACTCACCGGTTATCTTTTCTGTATAAGTTTCTAATCGTCTTTTCATTAGTGTGGCTAGTACTTTGTACATGCTATCAAGTAGTGCTATTCCTCTGTAATTGTTGCAATGTTAAATGTCACCTTTCTTGTATATCGGTAGAATTACTACGTTTTTCCACCCTTCTGGCATATGTTCAGTCCTCCAAACCTCTTGTATTAAATTAGTAATTTCTCTTTTTAATACAATACCTCCGTATTTCAAGTTTTCTGATGTAATACTATTGGATCCTGGGGCTTCATTATTTTTCATATTGTGAATAATTTCTTCTATTTCTGCTAGTATAGGTTCTTCACATCTTCAGTACGGTTTTCTTCTCCCAATGGAACGCCTTCTCTTTCTTGTGTTTCTAGTTCTGCATTTACTTTTAATAGCTCTTCAAAATGGCTTTTCCATCTTCTTATTATTGCAGTTTTTACTCCTAGCAGTTTACCGTTTCCATCTTTGATGTATGGTGTTTTTGGCTTGTGTCCTTTATTTATTCCTTTCACGTCCTTGTAGAAATTTCTAACTTCTTGTCTCCAGTATTTTTCTTCCATTATTTTTATTCTGTGATTTCGTTTCTGTATTAAATTATTGTTTCAAATATACTGTCTGATTATTTAAAGCCGAACCTGTGTCTTTTCCAAATTTCTATCGCTTATATTTGTAGCAGTTCTTTTCTGTTGTAGTATGAATGGTAAAAACTCGTCTTCAGTTTAATGTTTATTATTAGGTATTACTACTTTTCCAAATATGTATTTTTTATTATTGTTGAATGTTCAATTTAATCGTAACTAGCACCCTTTGTACATTACTGTAAACTTAGACCTCATAATATAACATTATTTAGGATAGTAGACTTTGCAAATATATATAACTGAAACTGCTTTATACTTATAAATAAATTCTATATGATGGTTAGGTACTTTTCCCCCTATAAACAACTATATAAATACGTTAATTTTACTTTGTTTTTGTCGCCTTCATTTGTACAATCACTCTACCACTGTTTATCACTTTTCTAACACACAGATGATTATTTAAACTCACAATCTCCCAAATTTTGAGTTTAATTGCGGAGTAAATTATATATTATCTGAACAGGTAGGTACTCAAATAAGTGCTAAGGCCACTACTAAAAAACAGATATACAATGTTTATAAAAATACAATAAAATGGTTTTATAAAAGATTTATAAATATATTAATAAATATGATAGAAAATTTCTTAAATTTTCTTATGCGATACTTATATAATAGTGAAAAATTTATTATATGTATAAAGATTGTATATATGTTTCATAATAGAATTACATGCCACATTATTGCTATTGTATGTGTATTAATAAATCAACTTTGTTTTATTAATATGTTTGTAAAAAAGTAAATTGTTTTCAAATAATTAAATTGCAGAGTTGCTGGTAATAATAAATAAATGTATACATGAACATCACTAACTTTAGAAAGAAAATAAAAATGTCCGACTGTTATAACATAAATTTGATTTTTGTGCCAGTATTTAGTTTCAGACACAGCAAATTTTGCAGCGAAACAAATTTTTATATTGGCAGTGAATTTTTCATGCGCTCCAATTTTATCTAGTTTTAGAAGTTAAAAAATTCCAAATATAACTTTAGTAGTAATTCATATTCCAGGGGTCTCTTCAGACCCCGGTCAGCCTTTTACGTCCGATAAAATAATCCCGGTAACTGTTGGTAAAATCGGGGAATCCCATACATTTAACGTTTGTTTACTCACAGGGAATTTACCCATATAATTGTAAAATGTAAATTACCAGTTCAAATGGGGGATTCCCCGCATTGCGATATAATTTTTAGACTTGAATATTCGGGTTAGTCTCTTGTGATATTGCGAGTAGGGTTGTGGTGGTTACTTAGTAAGGGTCCCTCGTATACTCGACGTTTACCATAAAGGCATATTATTATGGAGGAAACCACTTACCTAGCAACCTGTATTCGGGAACAGAATAAACAATAACACATTTATAAAAGCACTGGGTTCAAGTTTAATACATTTAAAAATACACGATTATAAATATCAAAACGACTTATTCAAAGTATTAATAACAATAATATCATCCTGGTTCATTCACACCCATTATATAGGAAACATAGTTGTGTTTTACTACACATCCGATCTCCGTCTATAAACTGTACATGTCTGTTTATAAAATAACAAAAACAAGCTTTCCTTGATAAATGACATTGACCATGGCCGACCAATGCTCCCTAAATACTATAATTAATATTAACCTGAATTTAAATATTATTTCTAAGTTAGTGTCCTTTTGTCTTTAATGTCTTTTAAGGGATCACTACAGGGTACATCGTTTAGAAAATGAGTCAGTTTTTATTTAGAAACAATCGCAAGAGGCTTACTGACGATGAGATGTTACGTATACTTGAAAGTGATGATCCAGAGTTTGATAGTGTTATCAATGAGGAAACATCGAGTGACTTAGAAGATGAGGACATTGTCACAGAAGTAGAGGAAAAAAATGATGTAATAGTTGTTGATCAAAGTATAGAGAAAACGAACCCAGAGGAACCAACAGTTAGTAACAGCCAGGGCATTCCAGTATATAAATCTAAAGATGGAACTGAGTGGTCAAAAATTCCATGAAACACAAAAGTTAGACGTTCAAAAGCTAATATTCGGAGACATGCTCTAGGCCTTACAAATTACAGTTCTGATATCTCAAGACAAACAGAAAGGCACAAACATATTATGATAAATGGAATACAGAAAATCCGAATAAAATTAAAGTTTTTGTACCTGTTGATTCTACAGAGATTGAAACTTATATTGGACTGTTGCTTATTCTTGGCGCACTTTACGGATCTAAAGAGGCTATCGATATGCTCTGGTGTCAAGATATTTCTTACTGTCGTCCTATAATTCCTGCTGCAATGTCAAGAGACAGATTCAAACAAATTACTTCATTTTTACGCTTTGATAATTTTCAAACAAGACAAGAACGAAAATTAGTAGATAAGCTAGCTCCGATAAGAGATATATTCGATATTTTCCCTTCTAATTGTAAAAAATCACCAAATCCTGGCGACCATCTATGTGTAGATGAGCAGCTTGTACCATTTGGGGGTAAGGCACCATTCCGAGTCTATATGAAGAGTAAACATGATAAGTATGGAATCAAAATATGGGCTCTTGTGGACTGCACCACTTCTTATATTGCAAACATGCAAGTTTATTTGGGTAAGTTATTTGAAAAGCAATATAGGCAAACTTTATATTCCTATGTATCTATTAATTTTTAGGAAAGCAAGGTAACAAAGCGGAAAAGGGTCAAGGTCAAAGGGTTGTCCTAGTATTGACAGACCATTTGGAAGGCGGATTTGGAATAACGACCGATAACTTTTTTACAAGTTTAGAACTTGCTGACAAGTTGTGGGAAAAAAATATTACTTTATGTGGAACCCTCCGGAAAAATAAAACATTTATTCCCAGGGAACTTCTACCGGCATCCTACAAGAAAGAGTTTTCAAGTATGTTTGCTTTTAGAAATCAAAGAACGCTAGTACCCTATGTTCCAAAACAACAGCACTATAAACCAGAAATTATTCTTCATTACAACAAAACAAAAGGTGCTGTCGACACTTCAGATAAGTTGGCCAAAGAATATACAGTGCAGAGAAAGTCAAACCGCTCGCCAATGGCAATATTTTCGCATCTTATAGATATCGCAAGAATAAATGCTTATAAATTGTGGTTACTGCAAAACCCAGATTGGCGAAAAAACAGTTTGGATAAACGTAAAATGTATATTTTGGGACTAGGAAAAGAATGAAAAATGTTTTACGGCGATATAATAATAAATACATTCAGACGAATAGAAAACAGCATATGACAGACATTTTTCCCGAACTACTGGATGCAACAGAACATAGAGTTGAACAACAAAACATTACCAGGGATCGCTGCCATATGTGTCAAAGAGAAAATTCAGAAAAATATGTATTAGGTGTAATAACTTTGTGTGCCTAGAACATTCAAAATCGGAGATAGTTTGTAAAAAATGTTAAAATGATATGTAGCTAGTAGTATTAGTGATAAGGGTATTTTGTATTTTTTCGTGCTGATTTTTGACTAATAAATGGTTAATAGTTCTTTTCTATATATTTAATTTAAAGAAAAATACAGCATTTCTGCAATTTTACGCATGGGTCTTCTCGGACCCCAGTTAGTCCTTTTCGTAAAATTTTGATGTCCGTCCCATGAAGGTTAACATGGTTTTGTAACAATCTGGTATTTGCACTACAACTTCGTATCAATCTGGGAGACCGCTGTCACCAGATGCACAACTCTACCCTTTGTTAAAGCAAATAAAGCAGCCGAGCGTGAAAAAAATAAATCCAGTCCGATTTAGGCGGGGACCTCCTGGGCTTGAAGCAGTAGAATTACGTTTGCCAGGCCAGAGTTGATCTCTTTGTTCAGCCTCGTATCCAAATGCACTGCTCACTCTAGAGGGAAAGTCGTGGTAGCTGCAACGGCCACTTCGTCGAAGAGCTACTCAGGCATGGGTTATATACTAGTAGAGACCCAAGGAGTAGGTCTTACCGGTTCTCGGGTAATCCTACTTATTTTTACGTAACGAGACGGAAAGATAAGTGGGCGCCACCCTAAGTCCTACTAGTCTATAAGTCACCTCACATCAACTAATCCCAGTCAACAAAACAAGATGTTGGAAGGTTATAAAAAAAATATGAACAACGTTATTTAAAATTTACAAGTAGTTTTATTGAATAACAATTATATGTTGTATGAAAATTGAAAATTTATTTACAAGTAGTTTTATTGAATAACAATTATATGTGGGATGAAAATTGAAAATTTATTTACAAGTGGTTTATTAAATAAAAATTATATGTGAATGAAATGAAGATAAATATGGTATTAAATTTTACAACTTAATTTATTAATTAAAAAAAACTAGGAACTGAAAGTAAATTGAAATTTCAAAAAAAATAGATTCTGAAGGAAATTAAAGTTTAAACATGAATTAAATATTTCACAAAGAAGATATAATTTACATGTGGTACAAACTATTAAGTTAATTAGTCGCTGAACATTAGTTGGAAATAATCTATAGTTTTTACGATTGTGGACGTTAGTATTCTCCTTGTTCTTTTCTTTTCCAACGATGATTTGGATGACGTCCAAAGGAATCGGGAACCAATCAGCTGGCTGCGTCAAGTTAAGTCCAGTCGGATCTGAATATAGCCGTGGTCCCAGCAGGTAGAATTCATCAACGGAAAAGGCTTAGGTCGATACGAAAGCTTCGGCCAGTGAAATAATTTTCAGGCCGGTAAGGAAAAGTGCTAGAAAAATCACTTGAATCAGATATAGTTCTTGAATTCAGTAAAATGCAGGATATCTGGAGATTGAAATTACAGTAGGTACAAGTAACATACGTACAAAATTATGATATGATATCAAACAACGTGGTTCACATGTCCTGTATTTTACAATATTTTAAGAAAATTCATTAATTTTAGAAACAAAAAGCTCAATAAAAATCATAAGAAATGTTACCAATTCATTTAATTTTATTTAAATGGTTTTCAACGTAGAATTCCATTGGTATAAAAAATAAAAAAAAAACAGAACACGTAGTTCATGTTTCCTGTATAATTATTTTGATAGAGATTTTAGAAATAAAAGCACAATAAGAATCATAAGAAAAGTAACCATTTCACTTAGTTTCAATTTAACATTTCTTCAATGTAAAATTCCATTGTTATAAAAAAAAGATATGAAGAACCAGAACAAAATATATATAGTCCAGGAGGAATCGGCGCATGAGTACCGAAAACTATTCCACCTTAATTTTTTTATGCGATCCTCTTTGAATTGCCCTACTGATGATATAAATGCATGTTACCATGGAGCAAAATAGTGCCATATTGTTTAAACCGAAATTGTTTAAACAATTGGAAGGAATGGTTATTTTTCAACCGGACAAATTTTTTTTATATTCTTCATTGAAATACAAATAAAAAAGGTCCCATGACTTTTCACGGTAAAATTAATATTTTTAGAGATATGAATTTTTAAAGGTTCGAAAAATCTCAAATTTGAGTACTTTTGACCCATGAAAAATATATTAAAAAAATAAAATAAAATATAAATAATAATTTTTTCAAATTCTTTATACAATAGTTAATAATATTCTTAATAGAGATTTAAGAAAATTTCATTGTTTATACCTGTTTTTTAATTGTTAATTTCGTGCGCTGACAAGTATGCGTCGCTACCTTTAAGTATCGCCGTCTCTCTCTGGCTCATGCGCTGCATCGACCTCTCTGTGTCCTGGATCATTATTTATCATTTATCTAAGAAACCATTAACTTCATCAAGATTGGTAAAGGGAGCAACGTTATTAATAATGAAATTGTCTACAACTTGTTTGTACCAAAAGTAATTTAAGTATGAATCGGAACATCTAATTAAAATTACTTTTTTGTTATTATCATAGTAATTTATGCATTTTTATCAACAATAATAAGATATAATGCTATTTGAAACATTTTTGGAATCACAATTATATATAAATGATAAGCTTTAGCTCAAAACATACATTTGTATAAATGCATTGAATCCGGAATATAAAACATTAGTTTTTACGAATTTCGGATACAAACTAGAGAATGATACTTTGCTAATACCTTTATTTATAAACAAAAGCCCATTTCCACCTGATCAAAATCTAATGTTTTATATTCCGGATTTAATGCATTTTTACAAATGTATGTTTGAGCAAAAGCTTATTATTTATATATAATTGTGATTCCAAAAATTTTTCAAATACTATTATATCTTATAATTGTTGATAAAAATGCATAAATCACTATAATAATAACAAAAAAGTAATTTTAATTACATGTTACGATTCATACTTAAATTACTTTTGTTAAAAACAAATTTAATTATTAATAACATTGCTCTCTTTACCAATCATGATAAAGTTAATGGTTTTTTAGATAAATGATTAATAATGATTCAGGACACAGAGAGACCGTATGCAGCGCATGAGTCAGAGAGAGACGGCGATACTTAAAGGTAGCGACGCATACTTGTGAGCGCGCGAAATTAACAATTAAAAAACAATGAAATTTTCTTACATCTCTATTAAGAATATTATTAACTATTGTATAAAGATTTTAAAAAAAAATATTATTTATATTTTATTTAATTTTTTTAATATATTTTTCATGGGTCAAAAGTGCCCAAATTTGAGATTTTTCGAACCTTAAAAAATTCATATCTCTAAAAATATCAACTTTATCGTGAAAAGTCATAGGACCTTTTTTATTTGTATTTCAATAAAGAATATACAAAAATTTGTCCGGTTGAAAAATAACAATTCCTTCCAATTGTTTAAACAATTTCGGTTTAAACGATATGGCACTAGGTTACCCCATGGCAACATGCATTTATATCATCAGTAGGGCAATTCAAAAAGGATCGCATAAAAAAATTGAGGTGGAATAGTTTTCGGTACTCATGCGCCGATTCCTCCTGGACTAATATAACAAAAACGAAATCGACATAATATATCTCTGGTACTGAATGCGTTAAAGACAAATTAATTTGAAACTATTAAGTACCATGTAAGTAAGGATTAGCGGAGAAATATTATACATTTTAAGAGAAAACACTCACACCACTCCTATGAATGAACTTCGATACGGGAAGATGACAAACTCAACAATAAGTAGATGAATTAAGGGCCGAACCTCAGCGCGCATTGGCTCAAATTTCCAAATGAAAACGAACTCTTCCGAGAACTTGAAACTCGACAACCATCGACAAGAAATATTATTCGATGTTACGAGGGGTAATCGAAATTTACGTTACTCTTTCATCGACGAGAAATATTACGAATGCTGAACGAAATATACGTTACATAGGGATCTGAATAAAGATTCGGTACCACAAATGTATAAAGAAATATATTATATATTTCATTGTATGAATATGACCAAAAAAACTGTTAAATCTTTCCCAATAAAAAATATTATACACTTATATACAAAGTTTTCAATGTGTAAATGGGACATATGATTTCGCCCCTTATTTCTCAATTGACATGTCTCACGCGAGAATAATTGTCTACTGAAAAAAAGGTACTAATCGACCACTGCTAATTTTCTATTTGTCGAATGTCAATGTACTTTATGTAAATAAAATGCAAAAGTAGAGAACTGTAATTCTGCTGATTTGATAGATCTTATCGGTAAACACTTCAGTATGTATTAACAAAAATTCAGAGTTGCAGTTTTGCTTCCGCGCGAATGAAATATAATTTTTATTTATTTCACTAGATATGAGTAAAGGATATAACCGCATCTGAAAAACAAAATTATTTAATCGTTGCGAAAATTCAACGATAACCTGATTTTACGGAGAGAAAATCATACGCTCGGGGTAAACGATATAAATTACAATTAGCCTTGTTTTAAACTTTACCTACTGCCTATCTACGGGGGGGGCGAGAATTGTGTGACAAAAAAAATAATACCTAAATCCTGTCAAGTTACATATACACTAAAGAAAAATCGTTCCTACAGTCTTGTGTGAAATCTTACTATAATATCTCACACAATAAAATTATATCTATAAGACGAGCGGTGCACAAATTATGAACCAGGAGCCAGGAGGCAGAGTTTTTTCCGTTTTGTGTTCCTCGGGGGGACATTGTTCACTGTCAAGGATATCTGAGTATCGCTTTGACGCCCTGACACGACGGAGAGAAACTTCTCCCTATGAACCCGCGAATACTAAAAAAACTGACACCCGTTACCGTGACAGGGAAGGACTTTTTCCGTTCGCGTTTTTCGCCCGACTCTGTGTCCTGTCTGCTCTGAACTTACTTTTCATCATTCCCCCAAATTTTGTTCGGGGTTTTGTGCTGAATTGCAAAGGTTGCATTTTTTGTTTTAGAGTGGCCTCAATTTTCATTACAAACCATTTGTATACAAAACAATAATTTAAATTTGTCCTACTTATTTGTTATATTGTTGGTAATTGTTCTGGTCCTGTCTCATTTTTGTCAAACAAAAAGTATGTCGAATTCTACTTTTATTATATTTGAAATAAAATATATATTTTACCGTGTGTTCTGAAAGTTACTGATGTAAGTTTTCCTATTTAATATTCGCATTTATTACAGTTTAATAAAATAATTTTCAAACGTTTGTGATATTTTTAAAATTCTTATAAAATATACTTAATTTTCAAAAGAACCCCACAAAACAAGATCGCATTTTAAAAATATAATGAATAAAGGGATTGATAAACAAACTTAACAGGATTATATATTTCTATAACATTTTAAAGTGTAAATGCGACTAAACGGAGGGAGGCAAGCCGCTTGAAGCAGCATCTGTCCTTAAATATTCACCTTCAAAATGTAGTCATACAGATGTATGCTCATCTCATCTGAAAAGTTACATTTAAGAGGATGAAAATACTGACAACTTCGTTATCTGGCAAAGCTGTGTACATACTTAACTATTCATTTTCCGTCTCATCAAGGCATACGTTATTAGTATTTGTAGATGAGATAGAAAAGGATATGATAGCCTGAAGAAAGGCATGTCGGGCTAGAATCAAGATGATATGGCGAATAACATCCCAGACGTATGTCTCTTCTTAGCTCTAATCGCATTATTACATTCTCAAGAATCTGATGGAAATAACAAGTAATATATCCTTCTTGATGCAATAATGCTATAGTCTTAAATAACATTGGTGAAAACCGCATTCAAATCAGTGAATGAGACCGTGTTTTAACCAAAAATGACAGCACTCCCGGACCTTCTTAACTTAGGATAAGGGCGCCTAAGATAGCGCACAATCTAAGAATGTGTATAGCTTGTTTACAGTGGAAAGGGGTTAGTGGTATGCTCGGTCCAGTGTTCTGTTGATAGCTGCAACAAACCTAATGAACCTGTGAAGAGTTTAGGGGAATCAAACTGAATTATCAAATATTCAAAAATTTGGTACGTAACGACGTAATATTTCCACATTTTTATTTGAATGAAAGTGCATGTATTTGAGGTTATCCCGCGGAAACCCAAAAGCAGCGCATTTAGACATGTGTTTGGATACTGAAAGGATACCAATATGGTCTTTATTGCCATTATGCGCATTTTGAAGCGTTCTAAGTGTGCGCACAACCAAGTTTCATCAAACAAATGATCTTTCAAATGAAAAGAAGTATCTGAAAGAAACATTTGTAACTCGGGTCTAAGTTCATATAGCCTTGTCAAAATTTTACCTCGAGACAGTTCTGTATGGAGCAGCAGTGTTTTATATTTGCTGTCATAATCTTCACACAATAATGAAAGCAATCAGGAGTGTAGTGGTCGTGATTCGTGATTTGGTAAAATTAATTATTTTTACCGCTTCATCCATAACTAATTTTAAATTTGACGGCAGATGCTTCATCGCAAGTGCTTGTCTATGCAGGATACAATGGCTCGAGCTACAATTAGGCGCTTTATTTTCTATTATTTTATTATTGACACTTCTCCTGCTGTTTTACCAGTCACCTTGGCCCCATCTGTACAAATATCAATGCAATCGTTCCAACTGAAATTATTATCATCAAAAAATATATTTATATTATTAAAAATGTATTCTCCGGTAGTGTTTGTGGGCAGCGATGAACACATAAACATGTCCTCTTCAAAAAAACTTTCATATGGATATCTCACGATAACCAGCAAGATAGCCAGACCAGCGACATCAGTTGACTCATCTATTCATCCATTTGCAAGTCGAATCGTGTTTTTTGTAGACGTCTACAGGTTGGCAAATTAATTTTGGCAGTCGGAAGTTTGGTGACAACTTTCGATGCGCCGTAATAAAGACGTATGCGGATTGCAAGAGCTCACTTCTCTGGCAGAATTCGTAAGCTTCGTTTCGACAGTACAGTTCAGAGAAAAGTGTGATTACCGGGATTGTGCAATACTAACTTATTATGGCGACCCCAGAAAGTAAAGTTGTTCATAAAAAGTTGAGTGAGCAGTGTCGTGAAATAATTATGAGCGTTTTAAATTTCATGACCGAAGAGGTAAACAATGGCAAGTCAACAATTTCATTAACAAAGGTAAGTTTTCATTATTGCAATAAAAGTTTTAATCCAAAGTAATTATTCAACAAATTTACACTCGATAGTAAATTTTTTAAATCGATTTTCGTACATAAAATATTTCTATGTTAACCGATTTAAAAAAGTGACATTGGGGTGAGACAAAGTATTTTATGCACTCACCTGTCAATTTTATGCTCCGTTCTCTCATCATGACAAACAAATCGACGCCATTTTTAGTCCATTTTTTTGTTTTTGCATGCCTGCGGCTCATGCGTCAATTTTTCCATTCGTGAAAAAAAGCACCACTTCATGCACTTGTTGCATAAATAACTATTCTGTTTCTGTCTACAGGAGTATATAAAAGGGCACATGTTTATTTTGTGTAAGATACCTATTTAGATATAATAGGTTTTTTAGCTTATAACTATAATTATTATACTCATTTGATACCCATCTCTATTACGTTTCGAATTTTTGTAGCGAGTGAGTGCAACTTAGCTGTCATAATAATTGTTTTCATAAAGTGGATCTGTCATATCTGCGTTATTTTTATTTTCCTGATGAGTACAAAAACTACATTGAACTGTATAATTCATTCAGTTGCGAAAAGTATTTCATAAACACTACAACATACGTTTCAAAATGCATGTACCTCCACAAGGACAAACGCACTTCGACGAAAATAGTCGTTGGTAGAAATTCATCTAAATAATATTTGCCAGTATGTCTAACATTGTGTTCGTTCCAGAAAATGTCTTTTCGAAAACAAAATGCCCTCACAGAATAGGAAATGTTTCAGTTTTAAGAAAATGACGATTTATCGGATATCGCCGTTTTATCTGACGATGATTTGGGGTGGGATGAGTCAGGCATAGATAATCAACATTCAGACTTTATAGATGAAGAAGGACCGGCTGATGATCTAGAGAGCGAGAGTGAAAGCGATGGACAGAGTGATGGGGGCTTTGATGGTATAGCAGAGTCATCGGCGCCGGGACCAGGAACGTCTACAATGGAACAAAGATTGTCAACGGCAAGACCAGGATCTTCAACCGCGGAATTAGGACCTTTCGCGATGGTATCAAAAATTAATGGCTCGGAAGCTGTTGACAATTTTTATGAGTAGTACAATCTAACTAAAAAAACATCATCTGCACACTATCAAACCAGAGTTGTCAGGTGGCATACTGGAAATAACTCAACTGAACATGTAGTTGAGTTGCCTAGCCAGGTGAATTTTTTTCTTCGGTACATTCAAAACAGTGTGTTTGAGCAAATGGTGAATATGACGAATCTGTATGCTGTTCAGCAAAATACACCAAAATATCCCCAAACAAATATAGAGGAGGTGAAGAAATGTATTGGAATGCATATAATTATGGGAAATTTACAATTCCCCATAGTTGAAATGTATTGGAGTAGTCCATGTGGTATTCCAATCATGAAATCTAATATGGTTTTGAGAAGATTTTATAAACTGAGACGTACTTTGCATTTGGTTGATGTCACTAGTAGGGAAGCTACTAATACAGATTGGTTGTGGAAAGTGCGATGTATATTGTAACGAGTTATTTTTTTTTAAGCATTATATGATTTTGTTCCGATGGTATTTTGAGTTTAATAAGTGAATATAACTCGTTACTTACTTTCCAACTCTGTTTTCTGGTACCGTTTCAATCCCTTAATATTAATTTAAGTATTTATTTCATTAGTAACCCAAAAGCCGTGATTTATCATTTAAGGAAATATATAAAATGTAATAAATTCCACTTTTCAAAATTTAAATTATCAAGGACGCCCGGTATATAAACTATTTTAATTTAAATCGGAGTCGTTCTGTACAAATAGAAATACTTGCTGTATTTAAATCGATTTTCCCTCACCACCGATGTTGCCAAAATTTAGGTAGGAAGTGAATTATAAATTCAAAAACCGAGCGTTAAAAAGGCGATTAAGATTTATTATTTGATTATTGAAGTTATCATTCGGGTTTTGAGATTTAGTTGTTATTTTCGGTTAGCGAAATTAAGCTATCATATTCAGTTATTACAATCAAAATTTCTGTTCAGTTGTTGGCAAAAGTCATTATAGTGAATTATAATTTGGCCGTAAATCGAGTGTCCGACCGTCCAGTACTTTCCAAGTAAGTGGAAATTATTTTCTAAACCCAATAAAGCATTTCACCCGAGTTTCAAAATTTTATATTTAATTTCAACAAACAATTTAGCAGTTTGGTTATTAAGAATATAATTTCGTATTTTGGTAAAGCCGATAGCCGGTAGTTTTTTTTCTGAAGCGATAAAAACAATCTTATTTACAGTTTTTATTATCGCGTTCTGTACATTGTTTCTCTGGAATTAGGGTCTGATTGAAATATCATTTTGATTTTAAATTTTACGAATAGTTCTAATAGTTCCGTATTCAAGAATATTATTCCGTATTTTGATAAGACTGATAAGCCGGTATATTTTTTTCGAAACGATAAAAAAACCAAAGTTATTTACAGTTTTTATCACCACGTTCTGTATGTTGTTTCTTTGGAATTCAGGTCTGAGCCTTCAATACATTCAAGAAGCATTTTGATTTTAATTTTTGCGATACAGATTGTTATACCTAGTGTCCCGTTTCAAATTACCCAAGTACATATTAGATTCAAGTTGCATTCTAAGACACAGTTTTATTTTGCTATTATTTGTCCTACTCTCCGACCAGTATTTTAGAATAGTTTTAGCCGGTAATTTCGAAAATTTAAGTGTCAATTCCCCCGTATAAAAATTAGATTCTCAATCAAGTACGAGGCCGATGCCACTGATTGCTTGGTAATCTAATTTGATTTGATTTGAAAATTTGAAGTGTCAATTCCCCTATAAAAAATTAGATTCTCAATCGAGTACGAGGCCGATTCCACTGATTGCTGGGTAATCTAAATCAAATTCGTTAGTTTTTTTTGTTATAAACTGGTCTTGTCACATTTTCCCATCTATCCCGATTGACTATCCCTACCGCGAAAATATAAAATTTAAAGTGTCAATTCCCCTGTATAAAAATTAGATTCTCAATCAAGTACGAGGCCGATGCCACTGATTGCTTGGTAATCTAATTTAATTTGAAAATTTAAAGTGTCAATTCCCCTATGAAAAATTAGATTCTCAATCGAGTACGAGGCCGATGCCACTGATTGCTTGATAATCTAATTTAAATTCGTTAGTTTCTTTTGTTATAAACTGGTCTGGTCACATTTTCCCATCTATCCCGATTGACTATCCCTACCGCGAAAATATAAAATTTAAAGTGTCAATTCTCCTGTATAAAAATTAGATTCTCAATCAAGTACGAGGCCGATGCCACTGATTGCTTGGTATTCTAATTCAAATTCGTTAGTTTCTTTTGTTATAAACTGGTCTTGTCACATTTTCCCATCTATCCCGATTGACTATCCCTACCGCGAAGATATAAAATTTAAAGTGTCAATTCCCCTGTATAAAAATTAGATTCTCAATCAAGTACGAGGCCAATGCCACTGATTGCTTGGTAATCTAATTTAATTTGATTTGAAAATTTAAAGTGTCAATTCCCCTATGAAAAATTAGATTCTCAATCGAGTACGAGGCCGATGCCACTGATTGCTTGATAATCTAATTTAAATTCGTTAGTTTCTTTTGTTATAAACTGGTCTGGTCACATTTTCCCATCTATCCCGATTGACTATCCCTACCGCGAAGATAGTTTTATTCCGTGGACTACCGTGACAAGTAATTATTGTTTTATTGCTGCTTACCGCATAATTTACAAAACTGCTTATACCGCTTCCGCTGTTATTAACAAATTGCATTTGCTTGCTTACACCTGTTTTATTGTGTCATTGCTCACATTCCCTAATACCGGCAAATTTCGCATGGTGCATAATAACATAAGGCTTGAACACTTTTGCTTACTGTTGATATATTGAATTGATTCGGTACCGCTTGATCAGAAATTGTCGAATATTAATCTGTATGTGTACATATTAAGTAAGTCTTGTAATATACCAATAAATACGATCAGTGTTTTCTTAATATCCCGTAGCATCACCGTCTAAGGTTTATAGGTTCTGTAGGTGTGTTAAATTTAACGAGACCTCTGGAATTTACCGTAACCTCCATCTGAGGCTACCTGGAACTGTTGACGCCGAGGGTCAAGGGGCCGTGGAGTAAACCACGTAAAATAATCTGGCGCCCGAGTATTTGTTTTGCAAAAGAACTTTGCATCGAGGGTGTCCAAAGTGACGCGTCAGTCGCTGAGAACCTGTGTGAGAGGTGAAGAAGAAGCAAGCGGCAGGGTAAGCGCGTCACAATATATGATGCACTACGGAAAAGATACCAAGAACTGCCACTAGAACGCAATCTTTGTGTAGATGAACAAATAATCCCTTTCAAAGGACGCTTGAATATCAAGCAATACATCAAAAATAAACCAAAAAAATGGGGCGTGAAATTGTGGCTGGAGAGAGTGGTGTAATATATGATTTATAATATATGATTTCTTGATCTACCAGGGATCAACTACAAAAATGAAACCACTTTATATGTACTTTGGCGCGCCAGCTGCTATAGTTATGCAGCTTTCTGATCGAATTACTGAACCTAATCACGGCTTATTTTTTGATAACTATTTTCGTTCTTATAACTTATTTCAATACCTTTGTTCAAAGTCAATATTTGCAGTGGGCACAATTAGATCGAATCGTTTCCATCGTCCAAATCTACCAAGTGATAAGGATATGAAGAAGGAAGGGAGAGGAACTTCAGCTGAGTGTATCAGTAAGGATGGCATAATAATCACAAAATGGTACGACAATAAATCGGTCGTCCTAGCGTCAAATTTTATTGGAATTGGAGAGCAAGACATCTGTAGAAGATGTGATAAAACAAAAAAGGAATACATTGAAGTGCATAGGTCAGAAGCAGTGCGGAGGTACAACAGCAGTATGGGAGGGGTAGATAAACATGATTTTTTGCCGAGTGTCTACCGCTCCTACGTTCGGTCCAGAAAATGGACAATAAGGCTGATTTTCCATGCCGTAGACCTGACTTTAGCAAATTCATGGTTAGTATACAAGAATAAAGCCATGAATTTGAGTGTTCCAAAACAACAAATTCTTCATTTACTAGGCTTCCGACAGCATGTGGCTGAACACCTCATACTTCCGAAAAAACCTCCAAAAAGGGGCAGGCCTTCTACGAAACCTTTCGTTGATGATCTCCCCAGTACATCCACAAGAAACAAAAAAGAGTCTAGACCAGTAAAGGATTCTAGATATGATGGATATCATCATATTCCAGAATATGATAGTAATAAGAACAACTCACGTTGTAAATTTGAAGGGTGTAAAGAAAGAACACATGTTTACTGCACCAAGTGCCAGGTGCACATATGTTTCCTGAAAGATAGAAACTGTTTTAAAAAATTTCATAATAAATAATTACTGTTTGTACTAGTGTTTTGAATAATAAAATCATTGTTACAATGCGAAACAATATTTTACTTGGAATGCGTAAACTGGATTTGTCCCTGTGGAGGTACAAGTCTCAAAAAAAGAAGGGAGGGGATAATTGTTATTTTTTCATTTAAATTATGATAATTGATCCTAAATAAAATTGGCGAATCTATTAAAATAATTTTCCTGAATTTTTTACTACTACTGCCAGTGAAAGGGATATGTTTCAACTAAAATCTAAATATTGTTTAAAACAACTAATAAACTGAAACGTAATATAGTATTTTTGAATGTAATACTTCTTTTAAATGGCCGAAAACAACGACAAAATTTTTTTATTTCGAAGAACGGTCACTGAAAACAAATTTAACTACTTCCTCATTTTATTTGTATAAAAATACACATGAGTAAAACTTTTAATACACCATTTATATCGACTTATTTTTTTGTCAGGTCATTGAAAGAGTTCCTAGGTGCTACGAAAGTTAGCCAAACAACGCTTTCCAGTATTAAAAAAGAAGCTCTGGCAGAAAGTAATGCTGACACAGATGTGCCTACTAAAAAACAAAGAACATCCACTATCCGTATGGATCAATTCGACAAAACTCTGCTTAGAAGGCGCATAATAAATAAGCACATATCCGAGAAAAAAGTACCCACGTTAAGAAATGTACACCAAACTTTTGCAGATAGTTATGGCTTCGCAGGAAGTCGCGAATCATTGCGGAAACAAATACATTGTTTGTGTTTTCGTTGGGCCAACATGAGGAACAACTGACGCTTGTTAAAGGAGCATCACGATATCAGAGATTTACGCCTACTATATTTAAGAAACATAAAAAAGTGCAGAAAACAGAACAAACCTATCATTTATATCGATGAAACATATTCATTCATGTCACACGCACCTTAAAGGATGGAGCGACAATAGTAACGATGGATTAAGAAAACACGTTTTAAAAGGTAATAGGCTCAGGAATTGGAAATGGTGTTGTACCTAATGCTGGTATTATGTGGAACTCTCAGTCAAAAACAGGAGATTACCATAATGAAATGGCGTACGAAAATTATGAGAAGTGGGTACAAGAAAAACTTATTCCAAACCTACCAAAAAACGCTGTTGCGGTAATTGATAACGCCCCATATCACAATGTTCTAAATGGAAAATTACCTACGAGTGCTTGGACTAAACAACAATTAAACTGGCTTTCTGAAAGAAACATATATTACAGTTAAGAAATGTTAAAACCGGATCTTTATAACGTTGCAAAAATGTACAAACCGCAATATAAAACTTATAAAATTGATGAATTGTTTTATTCGACATGGATTGCAAGTTTTAAGGCTATCCCCTTATCACCCGAACTTAAATCCGATCGAAAGTGTTTGGGCAGCACTTAAAGAATATGTGGCCAAACGAAATGTTACCTTCAATTTTACAGAGGCTAAAGAATTCTGTAATGAATTTTTTGACCTGCAAATGATTGGAAAGTTAGATATGATCATGTTAAAAGTTTGAAGAGGAAATTATGAACAATGAACCACTTTTAGATACTGTTGTAGATAATATTATTATTAATTAGTCCGAAGACGGAGATAGCGAGGATGATGAAGTTTATATAGAAAGTAATTTTGAAGAATCATTTGTAGATGTACATCATTATTTTACTGTTGATAATCCCTGTACATCTAGAACATATTTTTCATTATAGTGTTTGTTTGTAGGTGGTATGATAATACATTGAACGCTACAAATGTAAAAATGTAAATAGGTGTTATAAAATTGTAGATATTAGAGACGAATTCCACTAGAGTAATATAATATTTGTAGCACATCTGTACATATTTCTAAATCAACAATAATTTACGGCACGCAGAACCAAGATTTTTTTGTGTTGCCAGTCCTGTCTCTGTAAAAAGTGTGAAGGGATGTTCTAATTTCATAGTAAATGTTTGCAAAAAACCTAAAAATTTATATATGAAAGTAGAAATATCTACCACAAAGAAGCTTCAATATTTTATTTATATTATTAGTATACAGATCTACAAGCTTTTTATGAGAATAATAGCAAACCGCCTTGAATACAAACTCGACGCATACCAACCCTATGAGCAGGCGGGCTTCAGGAAAGGCATGAGTACAATAGAACATCTCCACACCGTAAGGACACTGAACGAGAAAGTAACGGAATATAACATCCCATTATGGATCGCCTTCATAGATTTTAGAAAGGCCTTCGACAAAGTTGAATTTTGGGCAATCATCAGGTCAATGAAAAATGCAAGAATAGACCAACGATATATTGACATTATACAGACACTAAATGACAACTCAAAAATGAAAGTAAGGCTATATGAAGACACCGAGGAAATCACAATTAAAAGAGGCGTTAGACAAGGAGACATTGTGTCACCCAAATTGTTTACACTGATGCTAGAAGACGTCTTCAAGAGCCTACACTGGAAAGACAGAGGAATTAATATATCGGGAGAAAAACTAAGTAACCTAAGATTTGCTGACGACATTGCCATTTTTGCCCCAAACAGTGAAGAATTACAACACATGCTTATAGAACTACAACAAGAAGCAAGAAAAGTAGGCCTAGAAATGAACATTTCTAAAACCAAATTCATGACAAACCAACGGACAAACATAGAGAGTATAAATGTGCTAGGACAACAGGTAAAGAAGGTGAACTCTTATGTCTACCTAGGTCAAGAGTTAACATTGGGTAAAGCCAATCAAGAACTTGAAATTAACCACAGAATACATCTAGGATGGGCGGCCTACGGGAAGATGCGACACGTCTTCAACTCCAACCTACCCCTCAAACTAAAAACCAAGGTTTACATGGAATGCATTCTCCCAGTAACAACCTACGGATGTGAATCATGGGTCCTAACAAAGAAAATCTTAAATACATTAAAGATACACCAAAGATCAATAGAACGAAAAATGATAGGAATAACGCTTAAAGACCATAAAACCAATGAGTGGATAAGAAATAGAACCAAGGTAGAGGACATAGTGAGGCGAATAGGCAGTCTTAAATGGAACTGGGCCGGACATGTTGCCCGAAATAAAAACAACTGGAGCGGAAAAATAGCAAGATGGAGACCTTGGGGGGAGAAAAGAAGCACCGGCAGACCACAGCAAAGATGGTATGATGACATCAAAAGAACAGCCGGACTTAACTGGAACCAAGTGGCACAGAACAGGGAAAACTGGAAAAATATGAGAGAGGCCTATATCCAAAGGATAGAAAACGGCTAGAAGAAGAAGAAGATTAGTATACTTATTAGACCATTTCTGAAGGCGATGTCCCCAATTAGTTTTTCAAATTTTATGTATAAACCCGAATTTTTACATATTATTAAAAATAACAATTTTAGAAAGCTTAACAGGTAGGTATGTCATTAACTGTTACTACGAACAGATGGGAAAAATTGTTGGCCATTGTTAAATTTAGAAAGTCGTTTAAGAATACTTATCATAATGTAAGCTTTATCTACATAATCTACCTGACCCACAATTTTTATACAAATAAACCTCAATGACGAATATTATGAAGGGGCCACTTAATAGTATATTGCGTTAAGAGTGCTGAAAGGGACACTTTTCACACGAGTGGGAAATATTGTAGTACGAGGCGTAAGCCGAGTGCGACAATCCCACGAGAGTGAAAAGTCACTTTTGCACAAGTAATGTACAATATTTCTCCTACGACCATTCATTTTATTAAACAATATATGTAAATATCAGATCGTGTATATTGAGTTGCCTCATCAATTTTACGTTTTATTTGTGTATATGTTTAAGTATTGTTTCTGTAAAAAGTGTTAATGAATTTACAACTACTTTCATAGTGAAATAAAGAAATAACTATAATTAATGTTCATTTGAAAAAATTACAATAAGTACGTACTTATTAGATACAACTGGGGAACAAATTGAATTATTGAATTGAATTATTGAAAATTAAAAGTGAATTGATTATGGTTACAATAATGAATTAACAGTTTCAGAATTTCGTTGCTATCCTTTAGTTGTTACATTTATTTATGAAAAGTGAGTAATAAACTGTTAATTTACTTTAATAATAAAACATTTTTCTAGAACAACAACATTTTAATTCTTCAACGACACACTGACATATTCTTTTTTATTTCTTTTATCATTACTTACATAAACCATAGATAAATTAAACTAAACCGTAACATTAATTACTTGAACTTTGAAAATAGCTAAAGTTTGTTTTAATAAAATGAAAATATCATAATTAGATTAATGTAAATCGACTTACGAGATCTGATAACCATAATTCAAATTTGAGTTAGCTCAGTTGGAAGAGTATATGGTTTGATGGTTTCGATTCTCCGCGTCAACAATTTTTTTTCATTTCTTTATTTTTTATAAATAATTAGTTTTTAGTCATGTTTTTATGTGAATAATATTAATAAGGAACAGCAATTAATAATTACATCTGTAAATCTTACAGGATTCACAGGTTTGACGGCTTATTGACAGCCGTGTGGAAAGTTACTTTCCGCCCTAGGGCTCTAGGGCGGAAAGTAACTTTCCGCACGCGTGAGAATAAAAGTCACTTTCCATGCGAGTAGAGAAAGCGATATGTGTTACTTTCCTATGTGGTCGTGGGAAAAAGACATTAATTCGAAGCAAAGATGAAAGTTTATGTCTCTTGGAATATATTTATTATTTACATCACATAAAATAATAAAGGGTAATTATAGAATTCCCCGTATGATTTTTGAAGCAATAAATCATTATGACTGTACAAAAAAAACAATTTTCGTAGAAAAATCTGATGGTTATTATTTCCTTATTCATTTAATTAATAATAAAGAACACATTAATGTTATTTTGTTTGGTAAACTCGATTTTATATAGCATTATACATGCGCCACAATTTATTATTTTTGAATCCAAATTCAAAATATTGTGTCACCCTCGTACGTATTAGCAGTCTCACAACCTTTAAAATTTTGCATGCGGAATGTACGTCGCGTGTTCTTCCCGGTAACTGTGTTTACAACGTTGTCAAGTTCTATGGCTTTCTCGCGCATCGTCAACTGCCAAAATTAATTTGCCAACCTGTAACTAGTTCTTGTTTGACGGAACTTGCCCGATTATGAATTAGCCGTGAAACCGTATCGTTTGATAGCGGCACTGAAACAGTCAGAGTCCGACCCTGTTACATATAATTGTATTTGTAATAATTTTTGTCAGCCCAGAGTTTTAGTGATCACTCTGCTATCATCTACCTGGCGAATTGGTGCAGGCTGTAACCAATGTTCCAATCCATCTTGACAGCGATTTTATATTTGTCACTATTGTCGCTGAGTCAGTTGTGAACGAAAGGTTTTTTTATTATTGTATGATACAAAGCGTGCGCATACCTTATAAAAAGTCCTATAATTAGGTTCTTGTTAATTTTATTGTTGTATATTTCAAGGGTAATAAGGGTTTATTTTCTTTCTCTTGTGATTTTTATTGTAAATATATGTGACCGTAGGATTACTGATTTTTCCTTTGGTTACATCATATTGGGGTATTAGCCTCAGTAGTCCGAAAAACTGCCCGTTTTAGCTGATAAGTGCTATAACTTATAAAGGTTCTGGTTTAGCCGACTCCTTGTCTTTGTCTAAAACATTTTACTAGTGTTAGGTTAAAACATATTTGCTGATTAGTTTAGACATACTTGTCTCTCGAGGCAGTTGTATATTTGATGTTCATTTATATACCATGTTATGGCTTCAGTAAGTATATTCATATCGGTCAGAACTTTCTGTTTAAGACTTGGATGTTATTCGAACATTTTGTAAACATTTACCCATTAGACGTTAACTGTTTGATTACATCTGATTTGTGCGATAATTCCGGGTATTTTAGGTTTGTACATTAACATCTGCGGGGGTACTATAGTACTATTATTGTTTAAAATAATTTAAATAATTTCTAATACATAAGCATCACTGTAGTATTATTTGCTGAGAAGTTTGGTTATGCTGGAATTGACAACTTGCTCGATGACAGATACGTCTTGATAGCTGCGTCCGTTTGTCATTTCGCGCTGGGAGTAGTCGACATCCCTGTCTAGTATTTGCTGTTTGACTTTACGAGTGAAAGACAACTCATTATGCTTACAGATTTTCTCTCTGATATGCTCGTAGATCACATGCGAACTTTTATTGTTAATATTTTTGGTTTTACTCGACTTTTGTTCAATGTCTTAAGCGGATTGTGGTTCTATAATCTGTGTTTAAGACAAATTCCTGTCAGCTTGATTGCTATTGGTTGGAGAATTTACTCGAGTATGCGCTGTAGGAATAAGTTGAGTTACAGGTGTTATTATATAACCATGTATAAATTTTTATTAAAAAAGGGGTGTAAAATTATATTTTGCATACAGGCGGCTGTATGGCTAAACGCGTCCCTGACTACTACATTAAATTTCGTACAAATTTCAAATTATGCTTGGTTTACATTCTAATTTATTTAATAATCCTTTCATTAGTTAAGAATTAATTAAGCGGGATGGTTAAAATATAAATATACACTAAACTTTATTAACTGCCATCATTCGCTATATAAATATTCGTTTTGATTTTATTTTGTAAACATTCGTCGGCCGCATTTAGATAATTGACATCAATGACACCATCAAACTCGTCTAAACATCCTGAAAATGCGGTTTACGGTCTGTTTATCGTACAAATTCAAAATTGTAGGAATAATCTCGGCGTTCACTTAAAATGACAGACGTTTATTCAATATTCCATCTATAAGGTCGTTTCAATTGCAGCTCTTTTATATAATTATGTCGTCTGACATGATTTTTTGTAATACTAATTAACAGAACGAATTTAAATATTTTGAAAATCGATGTACAGTCAACCTTTCAGGGGTTTTCACCTTAGTCCGGGCACTGAGGTCGTTTAACATCAACGAAATTCTGTACTAATCTTTAGTTTGTCACTTTATCTGACTGTTATGTTAATGTTTTGTTTCTTTTATTTGTGAATTATTAATTAAGCACTAACACTTGATTGTGTTTTAATTATTTATTAAGGAGACAAAAATGCATGTTACAGCAATGTGTGTGTTCAAGATATCACTAGATATTCAATGGACGTACTAAAAATATTCGTTTTCGGATATTGTATTATTCTATAGACCCACTTTAAATATTTATATCCTTTGTAGAATATTCTTTGGACAACGAAATGGGAAATTTTTCAAATATTCTATGAATATTCTGAGGATATCTGTTGAATGTATATAGCAAGATAATCCAGAATATTCATAGAACATTCCATTAGGCATATTCTACCAATATCCAAGTAATATTAGGAATATTATAAGGATATCTGTGGAACGTATATAGCAAAACTTCAAATATTTGTAGAATATCCCAATATGGATGATACCTGTCCAGCGGGTGACACTGAATCATAATACTCCTTCCTTTTCATCTTTAGTTTCAAAGATAATTGATTGAAATTTGGGAGATCCTGTATACTTAATGAACGACAATATTGCACATATCAATTCTTTTCCAACTTGTTGTTCCCCCGGGAGTGATACCAACTTTCGTTCAATATCGCCAATTATTTTATCCATTAGTGTGAGAGAGAATAGAATTACCTGCCAGGAAAAGCTTCTCTCTCGCACTCGAGATTATGGGAAAATTAATTGGCGATATCTCTCCGTAGTCTTTGGAGATATCACCATCAAACCTGGTATCCTTGGATTCCTTAAAATCATCACTAACCGACCATGTAATAATATACAGAGTGTTCCATTTGCAAATCGGAAGTTGATATCACTTCCTGTGGAAGCGGAAAATAATAATTGATATGTACATAAGTGTCCTTCAGTAAGTAAACCGGATGTCCCAAATTTAAATAAATATTCTCTGAAACTAAAGGAGAAAGGGGGGAGTACCATGATCCAGTGTTCCCTGGTATATATCTTACGAATATCTAAGGAATCTTACAAAATTTCGAATTGTATATATAGGAAAAAATATTTTTAATTGAAAAAATTAACATTGAGATCAACTTAATTTATTCATACATAAATATAAGATGTACGTCATAACATAACTGAAACTAACATAATTTTCAAATCCGAGATTACAAAATTCACTGACTTCCTCCATACTCAATTTTTTGAAACCGATTTCAGCCGTTCCTTACATTTGGCTAAGAAAATTCCTGTTTTCAATTCAACTTCTTTGTTTGTTTTGTTCTTGTCCAACTTTTGGACGGCATCTGAAACAATAAAATAATTATATTTCTATTCTACTGTGATTTTTGTGTATGTATGTATAACAATCAAAATATAATCCCAAAAACTGAAACTTAAAAGATGAAGTTAAACATCAAACATGTAATTTGAAAAATAAGTCTTGTAGGAGACAAGTAAAAATCAAAATATTCCAAACAAAATAGTGATTAGAAGTTATTTATTTCTTATACATGATATATTAAATTAATTTACATGTACATTCCAAAATAAAATAACATGATTCTACCTACTACTGGTTCAAAGAGCTTTGTTTTTCCAAAGCATTTTTCCCTTTTTATCCATGCATACTGTTGCCCTCCATTAAATACTCTATCAGGATTTTTTGCTAGAATCTTTTAACATATTGTTGCAAATAAGAACCTTCCAATCTTGCCAGAGGTACAACCTAAAATTGTATTAATTTGGAAGTTAATCTCATAAGTTTCAAAAATTGGACAATTAAAGTTTATAAGCAAAGTTATAACAAACGAACAAAAATATAAGACCACTTTCATATGTGTGAACAGTATACATATGCCTGAAACTAGACAATTGACCAGCAATAACTCGTAGTTACAAATGTCAGAGCTAATTTAACTTTGAATGATCAAATTACCAGTTTTGTAGAGCTTTCTAGTCAATCCCAATTAATAAAAGGAATAGAGGTAACTATAGGCAATTTGATTAAGGAACTCATAGCATACATCTCGGTAACATAATTACATGAAACTACCTGAGAAAAAAAATTTATGAAATCAACAATTATTTTAATATTTTCATGCACTGAAATATAAAAAGTAATACATAAATACTTCAATATTTAGAGGCAGTTTCATTTTGATTTGAATATAATATTGAATGTTCAACTTACAAAAAATTCAAAGGATTATTTGTTCAGCAAAGCTGACTCAACTTCTTCAAACTTTGCCTCATCATTTATTGGAAGTTTTAGCAGCAAATCAATAATTTTCTAAAAAATGCAATGAAAAATCGACAGAAATTAAAAAAATACAATAAAACGTACCTGTTTTGATGCGTGAGGTCGTATGTATTAGTTCCACCCGTAGTATAGAATACACCGTAGAAACATATTTGAACAACTTTACACTGGCAAAAAATTCACTAATTAATTAACGATCAAAAATAATTAATCATACTACTACTATTTCACCAATAACAATAACCTGTGTGTTTTCTCTGATAACCTATATAAGATGGTCGAACCGCCATTTTTCACTGGTCGTTACCGTCAACTGTCAACTGTGACTGCAACTACTGACGCTTGTCCATGGAACAGAAAGAGCGTTTGAACAAAAATCAAATAATCATAGAATATTCTTAGAACTATTTGATTCGAATATTCTAAAAAGAATAATCTGAGTTTATTCCAACTGGACTTACATTGAGTATGCGATTTAGGTGTACCCACAGATATTCTAGATATCCCCAGAATAACCCTATAATATTTGGATATATATCTTCCAAATCGAAGACTGTCAGAACATCCCATGGATATCTGGGTTACCTACAGACGTATATCTAAATAACCTAACTTACTTATTCCAAAATAAACTGTTTATCTATGTAATAAAATATCCTGAAATGAGATCAAATAAAATAATTAACAAATTTTTAACGAGCGGGTTTGTTTGAAGTTCCTGGTCTATTAAATGGCTAACGCGGAGTGTCAAAGAGTTGATCATGACAAGCATGCCACAACACAAGCGAGAACGCATCTAAATGCATGTTGGGGCTGCAATGTCTAGGGGGGGGGTCGGTAGAGAAACAGTTGCCGTTTAGCTTCGCTTCGGTTTGTTTAGCTGCTTGACCTCGTGAAAACCCGATGCGAACAGATATGGATATGAAAATAATACATTTTATAGTCTAGTAAATAATGTATTATAATTACTTTATTTATACAATTATGGAAAATTACTATTATTATGAGTACTAGAAAATTTATAGCGTATTTGAATGGTGTAACTAGCAATGTATACAAGGGGTTTAGGTCCATTATCGACCATGTTTTATATAAAAAGAAATATTGGTTATAGCATATCTAAAGTCAATGAGAGGACTTAAGCAAAGCAAGATTGTCAGATATATTTTCTAAAATTGTTAAGCTCACTAGAGAGACTGTTGTTATTAGAAATTTAATTTGGCAATATTGTAAACAATACATGTTTTACGTTTATTAGTTAACAATAAGGCATTTGAAATTACAGGAAAAATAATTAATTGAAACAACTGGACCGGGATCAAAATTTCTTCTGCCAAACTAGTTGAACATCCAAGAACAGCTTCTTCTGAGGATACCATTGAGAAAGCTCACCAGAAAATTTTAGAAGTTCTTACTTTGAAAGTCTGACTTGACATGTCTTTTCAACAATATCTAAGTGGCTAGGAGTGATATTAGTAGTAGCTGGAATTAATAAATTGTATTTACATCAAATATCTGAATATTGTTCATCAATGGCTTTGCGAATGAGATTCTCACTCACATATCCTTCCCCGGTGATAATTGCTAGCAATTATAGGTGGGAAGCTTTAAAATGATATATGGCATCTAACTGTTTGATCTGTTAAATCAAGAGTTTCTTGCATTCGAGAAATAGCAACTTCTCTGGTAACGATCAAATGATTTTTATTAATCATATTGATATGTTAAATGTATTCAAAAATAACTTTGAGTTAAATGGTTATCAAGGTAAAGCTTTTTGCACAAATCTCACTTACAAGCAAATAATAAAGGAGTGTTAATAATTGTCTATCAGTTACAAATAATCATGGATGAACTCAAATGTTCAAAAGGAACTATGTGGATAGTCCTTCACAACTTGGTATAAAACTTTAAAGATCAACTAAAGGTAGTTCGGGAGAAAAATATATGGATAGTCCCTGTATAACACAAAAAATGATATTTTTTTAAACATGAACTTAATGTACTTCGGGAGGAAAACCATATTGATAGTTCCTGTATAACACAAAAAAATTTTTTAAAGATGAACTTAAGGTAGTTCGGGAGGAAACTATATGGATAGCCCCTGTATAACACAAATATTTTTTTAAGATGAACTTAAAGTAGCTCGGGAGAAAATTATATGGATAGTCCTTGTATAACACAAAAAAATTTTAAAGATGAACTTTAAGTATTTTGGAAGGAAACTATATGAATATTCCCAAATACATATCCGTATACAGTGTTGGGAACATTATCATGGAACATACGTTATACCGTCAATATGTTCGAAAGAGACAAAATACATATAAATTCAGTGTATCATTCTTTTTCGCTAACAGGATATCATAAAGTGCAATTACTGTATGTCTAATAAGATGTCTGGCAGGCACCGCCTTCGAGAAGCGTGCAGTTTTAAATAAACAAATTAGAAATGCATTCAGGCTATTACTAGTCACTTTACCACAGCAAAATGTTGTATAAACAACTCATTATGTTAAAGATTGCAATGAAAGAAGTTATTGTTAGGAATACAGATGTGTAATGTGAACAGTTTAGTTTATTAATTGAGAAATAATAAGATTGTACTATACTGATAGCTTAATGCAATGAACGATAAAAAAATCAACATTACTTCCGTTTATCTCTTCATGATTAATTTACAAAGAAATAATTCAGTAGTAATAAACTAATTCAGTAGTAATAAACTAATTCACTATATCAGTTCGGGTAGTATACGCTAATATGATTTGAACAATAAATTAAAACCTACCTAGTAGGTATTTGAAATAAGTACCACTAAAAAATCACTTGAAGATAGCTAATAAAATTACATTCGTCGATATTGAGTGAACAATTAATGAATATAAGCATAATAATTTTCATTAACATCATAAGGAATAATCTATGGCAACAACACAGAGTCCAAAAGCGACAATATATTATGATAAAACAAGTGTAATCAGTGTATCACTGTTTTCTTTAACAGGATATCATAAAATGAGAAATAAGTCGTATGCTAATATTTGTTCAACTGCCTTCTGGTTTTAAAAATATCTCAATGTAAACCTACGCTCCTGATAAAACGATTCCGTTTGTATCTCTAATTATTCTATTTTTATCTGTCCCCTCTCTTCATTTTAAATCCACGCGTTAGATTGTGTGTGCCCTTAAAAATTTCCTTCTTATTTGTGAGAGAAATCAGTCACATTTAATTTCAACGTAAAACGATAACCTCTCACGGCCAAAGGAAAATTATAATGGTCACATGGCGTTACCAGTGTGTTAGAGAAGGACAATCATGAGACAGAAAATAAAAGCAAGCGTAGATTATTATACCAGACGAATACGAATTGCGCGTGCGCCTCTTGAAGATGTTTAACTGTACAATCTGGGTACTTCACTAAACGTTTGTTTGCGAATGAGTACCGATCTTTTGCAAATCTTATTAAAATGAGTATGCAAGTACACCATAAAGTACAAATTATAAAATGGTACTACCGGGGTCGTTCATATCGAGAAATGGCAGAAAATTTGTTTATTGTGGCATTCGAAAATGTCCAACCAATTAGCAAAAACCAAGTGAGAACGGTTATAAAAAAGTTTGAAGAGCATGGATGTGTCAATCCTACTAAACATGGACCGCGTACACAAAATCGTCAAACCCAACCCGAAAAAGAAGAAAGAGATATTTTAATTTGTGCCAGTGTGAAAAATAATCGTCCACTCATTTAGCAAAGGATTTTGATGTTGATCCGAAAATGGTTATCGTAGTTTCAAACTGAAAAAGAGCCATGCAATTTTTCCAGACGATCAATTTCGTAGAATGGAATTCTGTGAAATAGTTATGGAAAGAATACAATTGGACGGAAACTTATCGAAAAATATTTTCTTCACAGACTTTTCCCATACACGGTGCACATAATTCATCCGTTATTCGATATTGATCAAGGACAAATCTACACAAACATTACAATAGTAGAACTCAATATCCCCAAAAGTTGAATGTTTGGGCTAGAATATTAGGTGAACATTTAATTGGACCATTTTTTATTGACGGCAATTTAACCGGACAAAAATATTTGGACATGCTGGAAAATCAAATTACTCCTGCCCTTATACAATTAGGTGTCAACTTCAATGATATCTGGTACCAACATGACGGTTGTGGATCACATAATTATCGACTAGCAATAAATTTTTTAAATACAGAATTTCCCAATCAGATAATCTCCACGAATGGTAACATAAGATGGCCTGCGAGATCTCCAGATCTGGCTCCCAACGATTTCTTTTTCTGGGGTTATACTCGTATAAAATCGAGAATTAATGGGTTCCAAGAAAACAGAACCACTTCTCTAAATGAACTAAGGGAACAAATTTTACAAATTTGTATACAAATAACACCTGAAATGCTCATACGTGTTCGTCAAGAATTTTATAACCGAATTAAATTTTATTTTTTAATTTATTACATATCATAATATTACTTTTATTTAAAAATTGTAGGCATTTTCATTAGAATTCGATTTTATTTTTATTTTCGTTTTTTTTTCAATTTGTACTGTGTGTGTGTGTTTACTGGAATCTTTACTTTATTAGCAACTGGAACCGTTTGTCGAATATATTCAAGAGTGGAGTGCTTTGATCGATTTATGCTCGACTTGCCTCGTCAATGCATTCCTCTCGTCCAGTGTGATAAGATCCGCCCGTTTGTCATCTGGACTTTTCTTTACTGTTTTTATTACCCTTTTTATAGCCAGTATCGTTGATTTTCCCTTTCTGAATCCGTATTGTCGCTCTGAGAGACTACCGGTAACTTCCAACTCATTTTCCTATCTTTCTCTCAACAATCCGTCTTACACTGTACTAGTGTCGTTCAGCAGGCAGATTGGTCTAAACTTCATGTCATCCACATTTCCTTTGAGAATTAAAATTAGTTTAGCACTTTTCCATTCCTTCGGAAAACACTTTTCTATGAGAATTGCATTCAATGGGTTTAGTATTCCAGCTGGCGAGTTTTGTTTCACTATCTTGATGGCTTCCGTGGGGATTTAAAATAGTTTGCTGATCTATCCTCCCCGGTCCAGTTTTCTCTCCGGTGTCCTAATAGGTGTCATTTGAAGCATGCTTATATAGTACTTATTTTTCTAGCTCTACAGTGTATCCACCCAATCTTTAATTTCACCCCTGCTTATCACCTTTCTGGCTATTTCTTTCTTCATAGCCAAAGTAGCAGTTTCATATCCGATTTGGGTTGGCTTCATCGAGCTGATCGTGAAATGCTTGTTTAATCCTTTTTCTGTACTTCCTCTTTCTTTATGCTAGCGTCGATATCAGTGATTTGAACTACCATGTCATTATTTGTGATAAACTCTTCAGTTTCATCTCCCACCTCCTGAATAGTTTGTATATGTGCCGTTGCCTTTCGTCTCCCTCCATTGACTTCCAGCATAAGGTTGTTTAGGTTTCCTTATGGGTATTATCTCCATCTCTATCTCTTCTATATCCACGGAGCTTTTAACCGATCTAAGCAAATCTGCGGTATCTCCTTCCATCTGATGCTTTTATGATTACTTTCTCATTATCATAGCGTTTCACCCTGTTAGCCTCATTCCTTCCAGAGGTATTTTTCTGAGCCTTCTTCCACTCGTCTGTGCACAGGTTTGCCTCAATATCAAGGCCACTCAGAGCAAATTCTGTGCATTTTTCAAGGTACACTAAATTGATATTACCTAGAGTGCCTATCCTCTTGCCTCCGCTGTTCATCTTCACTATACCCTCTTTTAGCTGGGCGCTCAGTTTGTGAATCATTTCCGCATCGCCCACGCCGGTGTCATCCATTTTTATCGGTAGAATATATACTGACTTTGTTTAGTTTGTTTGTCCCTGGCTTCTGCTGCTACTGATTTCGATTTGCAGATGTACAATGTCCATAATCCCTTTCACCATAGTAGCTACGAACTCGTCATAGTCGCGTCGATGACTCGTGCCATTTGGATCTATGAATACGACAAGATCTTCCTCCAGACCCACTTTGGGTAACTTTTTCTGCTGTACGTGCACCACTTTATTTATACCTTCTGGCCACTCTTCATCAAGAATTTTCTCTAGGCTTTGGAAGCCTTTCTCATTATTATGGATTATCTTTAATTCTATATTCTTTTCGGGAAAAACCTTTTCCCATTCCTCTTGAATTTCGCCTTCGCTCACTTGGATTCCTATACTTTTATTTGACGTCTCTTCTGCATGCTTTCTTTCTTTATTAATTTTTTCTATCCATTTATATTGATCTCCCTTCTGAACTTTTTCAGCATAATATGTCAACTTAGTACTTATCTCTATTAGTTTCTTCTTTGGTTTATAAGTGCCTGCCATGAATTTTTTAGTTGTCTAACCAGTTCCATTATTGCGTTCAGATCTCCCTCCCGTGTTGGGTGTGTCAGGAGTAATTTCTTCCCTCTTCCGCTTTGGATTCTTCAAAGTAGTGTCCTTTTGGTTCCCCGATGTCTCTTTTAAAGCTTTGGCTTCTATCGAGGAGGTTAATTATCTTTACGTTGCTGAGGTAGGTTCTGCTCTCTTTGTTGATGGATTCTATGTATTCTAATTTTTTTTGAGGTGACTTGTGAAGTGAGTTTCTTCTCTGTGCGATCTCATACGATTTAGGATCTTCAAAGGCCTCCTACCATATTTTGATCCACGATGGTTCGCTTCCAGTAGCATTCAGATCCTCGGCTTGGGCAGAAAATAGGTCCACCGCAGCAATGCTCCCATACTGCGGCAAGGTCTGCAATACAACCGATAGCGACCAGGAAATCTGAGGACATCATTCACGATTGTTTTACGGAGAAACAACTCGTCCTTTGGGCACGATAGGTTCACATCTAAGGAATTCCGGATTTTTGTACAGGTTTACTCCGTTTGGTATACCCCTTAGTCTGGATTTTCACCCTTGAGTCGTCCAGCATGGGTGGCCTTACCAGTATCTACGCTACCGCCAGCATGACTTACGGGATCTCTAAAACACGCAGGCCCCACCACCAACGACAAGGTGGAAATACCTGCGGAGGTAGATATAATATACAAGGTTTGTAGATCTGAAATTAGATACAGCCACTTTGTTGCCTTGACTAAATATTTCTAAGAATCACAAAAATATCGAACAAATATACAAAAATATGAATCGTTTATTTTAAGAATCAGTGAGGTAGAGAATAAACGAATTCTCTATCGCCAATTTTGACTGAACTATAAATGAAACTAGATTTACAAGCAACTGGTTCGATTGTAGACTTTCGTGTGGCACACAGGTATCGCACCAATTATGGTTGAACTCTTGGCCGATGAATTAAAAACTGTGGCGATTCCAACGGTCTTTGACCGACGAAACATTACGGTCTCTTCTCTTACAATCAATAAACTCGTGCATTTGTATTTGTTAATCAGTAAATGAGCGAGGCGGGGATATAAAGTGAGGTCTAAGACTTTTATTATCAAAACAAAACTATTTTAGAATAGAATTGTTTTTTTCTTGCCCTATTCTAAATATTAATGTTAATTAGTACCTAAATGAGAGTGGCAGAAATATACAGTGAGATCTAAAAGAAATGGTTACAATTATTTCTATGTTATCTATAAATCAGATAAAAAATTGTACACCTTGTATATATTCAGCGATGATTCACTAAAATTCACGGCATTTTTAACCAGACTCAATTGATTCATAATCACAGTGACATCGGAATTTTCTATTAAAATTTATTTCTTTGTCTATAGTATTTAATTTCGATTTTCAAACAAACTTTTTGTTAGCTTGTAAATTCCTATAAATCTTTATGTTTTATAAATATGTTGTGTTGTCACAGGAAACAGAGACAATTTACATGAAATTTTGGAAAGCGAGATGCGTGTTTTTGTTTATTGTTCATTTAGTAAATTATGATTTATAATATAGTACAGGCAATTTAATAAAAATAGAACTTTGTTTCAAAAAGTTATTTTTTATTATCTGGTCAATGAAACACAGGTAAGTTTTGAAGATAATCTATGAATTGAATATATTGAAGGTTCAAGAAGAAGAATAGGTAAACTTAATAACCTAAGAAATATATAGAAAGGGTTTCGTATAGCTGGATGATAAATTGAGATTGTAAGACAAAATTCTAGAAGATAAGTGTAGTAATGGTCGCAAGAAACCATGAAAAAGCCGCATAATATAATATGTCAACGTCAAGGCCATTCAGATTCCGGAGCAGCTTGTGGATATTGAGAAGACTTAAAAGAGAAAAACCGTTCAAGTTGGTTTTTCTTACTAGTGGACATCAAATATAAATTGACTTGTCTATAAATATATCCTCGTCGTTTAGCAACAATCGATTAAAAACATCTTCGGAATTTTTAATAGACTTCCGTAGACTATTATTTTTTTTATTAAGGCATGATTTGACTCGTGTCATGTCATTTTGACCGGATGTTAATGATTCATGGTCAATAAAATGACACTACTTTTTTATTGACTTGATAAGAATTGAAAGCTTAAAACTTGTTATTCTATACCTTGTTCAGAAATGCATCTATGAAGTAATGTATACATTCAATATTAGCTAAATAAGCAATACATTGAAAGAAAAATAGTAAATTAAAATCAAAAATGTATGAGTTAGTTAGAAAACTAACAGCGTTAGAAGTGAATAATTAGAAAAAAATATGGACCAGTGAACGATAACCGAATACTTATGAGCTATGATATAAGAAATATATTAAATTAGGATATAAAAAACACAATTAAATAAAAAAGGATACGTTAGTACAGGCACATTGAAAGAACGGAGATAGAACAGCGGATAAGGAGAATTATAGAATGGATATTTAACGAGGAAAGATTGCCAGAAAGGACAAAAATTAGATGGGAAGATCAGGTTGTAGAAGATATAAAAAGTTGGGGAGTACAAGACTAGATAGAGAAAAAAGTGGAGAAAAATTGTTGAAACTGCAAAAACATCTAATAAATTGTAAATAAGCAGGGGGAAAAATGTGGGCTGAGCTTCCAAAAGACACAGGGTCGTCATCATCATCATTCATCAGCGGCACGCTTGCACTATGCTGGACATAAGCCTCCTCTAGTGTCAGTCATTTACTTCGATCTTGGGCAGTATTTATCCAATGGAAGATCGAAAATTCAGATTGGGAATCGTATCAAAACATTATTAAAAACTCCCTACCGCATCTAGGGACATTGGAAGGTATTATCGACCTTGTCGTCGAAAAATTTACTACAATGCTGCGGAATAAACTGTAGAAGAGACAAGCAAACCAAAACGTAAACACACAGTTGCATGGTGGAATATTGAATGTCAAGAAGCTTTGAAACTTAGCAAACATACCTTCAATGTTCTGAAACAGCAGCATACAGAGAAAAGCCTAGTTAATTTTAGAAAGTACAGATCAAAAGCGAGATATATCATTAAAAAAAGTAAACGTGGCTCTTGGAAACAATATATCTATTCAATGACTGATTATTCTACTCCGTCTGAAATGTGGCAGAAGATCCGCAGAATCAAAGGTATTTCATACAACCACAAAATAAACTGATGACGGACAAATAACAAACGCCTTAGCAGCTTCGTTTCATAAACACTCCAGTGACTCTATGTACGACTCTATAATGATAGAAAATAAGAACAACCTAAAACAAAAGATAGTCATCACCGAAAACAATCATCGATTGAATTTAATACTAAGAATAAGTGAACTAAAAGAAGCACTTCATGATGTCAAAAACTCTAGCCCAGGACCTGACGAAATCCCCTATAGCTTCCTTACGAATCTACCAAAAAATGGTAAACTATATCTTTTGGACATGTCCAATTTTCTATTCAGTACGAAGCAAATCCCTAAATCATGGAGAACATGACATGACATGAACAGAATCTAACAACGATAAGTCGGGTCCAAATTCTTATAGACCAATCTCTTTAACACCCACTATATGTAAGCTATTAGAAAAAATATTAAACAAACGTCTGCAATACTTTTTGAAATCTAACAATTTAATATGTTAACAACAAAGCGGATTTAGAAAAAACAGGAGTACAATGGACAACTTAGTTAAACTGGAATCTGTCATAGATGAAGCATTTGCGAGTAACTGTCAAGGGGGCGTCCATAAATTACGTAAGGTGTTTTTTTAAATTTTCTGCACCTCCCTCCCCCCTGGTGAGATGTCGTGAGATTTTATTCAACCCCCTCCCCACTCCCCCAATCTCACGTGATATTTTTCAAAATGTGAGTTTGTTCTTACGTAAACGCGTTGGATTGTTATTGTGAAAAGAAAAAAACAAATTTGCTTCGTGTTTTTATTTACGACTAGTTAAGACTAGTAATCAATATTGCTGAGAGTTTAATTATAAGTGTAATAAAAATTTAACAATAGAATACTTAAATCGTAACTACTGTGATTAAGAAAAGAATATCTACTCTAAAAATTCAGTCCATGGAGAATCATGCACGGTCTCAAGAGAGACTATTGGAACCAACATGTCTATATGATTTTCAGTAAAATCATCTGCTCCCTCAACTTCGTTCTGATCTAGCCACTCTAAGCCATTGGCACTTGCACAAAGTAACTCATTAGCTCGTCTTGTGACAATCCGTGAGGGTCGCACTTTGCGGAACATAAGCGCTTGCTTAGCTGGTGCAATGTGGGCTGATCGCCTGTGCTCTGCAGCTCTTGTGCTAGATGCAAAGTAAATACCGCATGTACTGCAGCATCTTTTCTCTAAATCATCACGTACACTTGGGAAATAGAGATCATAAGGCGTGCTGATGAAGGCATTCAGCGGTTGAATGGGTAGGCAGTGGCGTATTAGAAATGGAGCAAATGACTTTCCGTCATGCTCTTTAAAATCCGGAATTGTCAAATGTCCATCAACTTGAGTGATAGGGTATGGAGGTGGCAGAAAACGGTCGTGAAGAATCATATGCAGATCACTCCGGAATGGACTGCAGCACTTCTGGTCATTGCATTTTACAACCTAAAAAAAATTATTAACAATTTCCCTTTGTAACTCTTAATAATAAAAATTTGTTGATATTCGTTCTCGTTAAAAAATAAAAAAAAAATAAATAGGCACGCATAAAAATTTGATATCAACCAACTGCCAGTGTACCTGGAGTAAATATTGGCTCTCTCTAACGTACTCAGTGTACCATTCTTCGGCTGGCAGGTCTGGAACGTGTCATTATTCGAGTCTATATATTCAGCGACTACTTCGTATCCGTCAATGCAAACTGCAGACCATATTTCAGCCAAAATATCCTCTGCCTTTTTGAAATTATCCTTTTCCAGACTTTCGTCTAATGTTCTGCCGCTGGAGTCAAGATGTGTCCCAAAAGAATCATGGGGAAGAACAACGCCTGTTAGTTCTCGACTGAGTGGAGCCATGCGTCTCTCTACTCTGTTGAATACGCTCCTGCCAGGGGCATTAGTCACAATAAATACTGCGTCCAAATCATATTGTTTAAAATGCTGGCGTGTGCGATCACTTTGCGATATCGCGGATTCTCGTCAGCCTCACCGTCACTTGAAATTATAAGAACAGGTTTAACTTTGCTGTCTATATTCTTTATAAATTTGGAAAAAGACTCAATTGTTAAAAGAGTGTCCAAGTCTTGAGCGTGACTAGTTGCAGTTGACGAAGAGTGCTTGCCACTTCGTATTGCTATGTAAAAGTTGGTCCACTGTATGAAACAGCTTCTGGTCGTCCCATCTCATTGGGTTTCACTTCACACAAAGCATACACGCTTGGAATTAATTTGTGCCTCGAAGCAATCACAAAGTCGAAATCTGGTAACGACACTTTATATTCAACGTGCATTAATAATGGCGCCTGCTTGTTTGCCGCTGTCAGGCCGATGGGAACGCGGGCTTTGTCATCTTGAGATAAAAAAGTTACGGATCCAGGACCAAGTACTGAGGCTATCGTTTCCAGCGACCTTATGGAGGCCACAGAAAAGTATTGGTCTTGGTGTGCCTTATGATGGTCAGCTTCAGGACGACTCAGCTTCACCGGCACAGTCACTACATGGCGCTTAGCTTCTCGTGTATTTGCCCGTCTAGGTAACAGTCGCATATAAGTAGCACTTCGTGAAATGTTAAATCCCAGTTCGCTTAGTTTATTTGTAAGTTCTGAAAGCGTATGGACCGTGCGAACTATCTCACAACGACGTCGCTCTTCAGCAGAAGCACCAAACAGGGCTAAACACTTACTGTTTTTAGCAATTCAGACTGTTCTTTTTCTAAACGTGGGCGTCCAGGGCCATCACGAGGCGTCAACGACTTAGCTGCGTCAGGATTCTTTGAACATAGTTCAATTAATTTTTGTTTTTGATTTTTTCTGTGCGTCATAGGGTACATTCTTTATTTTTCTTTAAGCTTGAGCTTCTTCTCACAAATGTCAATTTCTCGCCGCAAATTACATGCTTTATCAAATTCAGTGCCGTCAGCTACAAGAGATCTTTTGCGCCTTTCCATTAAGTCAAGCTCCGCATGTAGCTTAGTAATCTTTTTCTTCATATTATCTTGTGCTGGAGTAGGAAGTACGTTGGATGGTGTAGTGTTCGACATAGCTTCATCCTCATCATCGCTGATCACAAGAGGCTGATTTTTTCGTTTCGAAGCACCTGTGAAATACAGAAAACTTTTATTTAGAATAGGACAAAATGAAGAAAACGTCACCTATAGAAAGAAAGACGAATACTAACCTGCCGTTGAGGGTCACCGTCCAAATCTTGATCTCCTGACTGCTGGTCATTAATTTCATCCTGAAACGCAGATTCCGCGTGTTGAATATTATGATCGTTGATCTGAACCTGACCTCCACATTCCACGTTTGGAACACTCTCAGTGCTTGTACCAGCCTGAATCGAAGAACTGGTAGAGATATTTTTAGTGTTAGTCTGAAATCAAAATATCATAATAAAGAAATGAATCCAATAAATTATAAAAAGATAGATTGACACAAAATTAAGAAATATTGAATTATGTGAAAACAGTAATTAAAGGAAATGACCGCGCTAATATTTTGGAGTTATGATTTTAGCATATATATTAACCATTGATTTTAGATGGGGTAAAAAAGACCCAAAATAAGGTTTTCGAAATATTCAGGTTTGATTTTTTGCAATAAAATCTATAGGTTGCCGTGGAATTGACAGAGAAATTAAAATTATAAAATCACAGAAAATTTTTGAGTAAAAAATCTGCATTTAAATAGCGTCAGAACATTTGGCAACGTTGCGTAGCGCGCGAGCTTCAGACCATTCAATAAATACAAACTAAACTTCAATGCACTTATGTTTTTCATACATACTCATAAATTATTTTATTGTTAACAAATTTTCATATTATGAAAAAATACTAGCATTCCTGCCATGAGACATAAAAGAATGTTATAGTTTTATGATTTAACATTTTTAATTAATTTATTTATTTGCATTGACTGCAAAAACTTTAACATGGTTGAGGTTTATATTGTGCAAATGAAAATGTAAACAACCGAAATATAGCGTTGCCAAATCACGGACAGGTTTATAGCAGCTGATTTAAAAGAGCCAAATTAATTTTTGTATTTAACTATTTTTTTTAATTTTCAAAATTTCAACGATTAATGCCTCATATACTACTTATTTTTTAATTTTAAGAATTTTTATGGGTTCTTTTTATTTTAATTTATCGAATATTGACTACTACAGTTGTTGTGACTCAACTGGAGCGAAAGGACTTCCTTAATTGTAACAATAAATTTTATATATAAAAAAAGTATTTCCTTAAAAAAATATATTTAACCTACCTTTTGAAGGAATGCTAAAGTGGACCGAACTTTTCTCTCAGTGGCTTCCCTGAGAAGCCGTTCAATCTCATGTTGAATGTGATGTCTTAACTCTTCTTTCTTCGGGAATTTTTGCTTTGCTGTATTCCATAATTTTATTACATCGTCCTGGCAGGATTTCTTCGTCTTATAGACGTATCTTTTGACGTATGCATTATAAAAATCTTGATAACTCATTTTAAATTAGTAAGAGCATGCACTGAGTCGAGTAAAACATTTACAACAACAAATAACAATGCAGGTTGGAACCTGTCCGTGTGTCGCTGCCACTCAGCTCGTACGCTCTCGTTCATCGAGTCGCGCGTTCGGCTGACAGTGGCGCGAAAACACAGGACGGGCTACTATACTGTACCGTAAATTCAGATTAAATTGAGCTATTTGATATAAAACAAATATGGTGGTTTGACAGTCAGTAAATGTATAACGTCGAAGTATGAATGAAATTATTTTCTTTCGAACGAATTAGTGAATGATCTTAATCGTATTACGATTACGCTTAAGATTAAATCTTGAGCATGTACAATCTGGATTGAATGGACCAAAATAGTATAATTTTTTTTTGTTTCAATCAGAAAAAAATTGCGTGATATTTGCCGAGACCCCCCCTCTCTCCAACGTAAGATTAGATGAGATATTACTCGACCCCTTCCCCCCCTTAAACACCTCACGTAATTTATGGACGCCCCCCAAGTACTAGCTGTTTTCTTCGATATAGTGAAAGCCTACTATACTGTGTGGAAATATGATGTCCTATTAAAATTGACACGGTTGGGTATTGATGGAAACTTCCTGACATTCGTTGAGAACTTTGTCTATGGCAGAAATTTTAGAGTTAGATGTAATAATTGACTTTCAAATTCCTAGTCAAGATAATGGAACTCCCCAAGGATCAACACTCAGTGCATCACTTTTCTTAGTAGCAATTAATCAAATAGTAGACCATATTAATACTCCGGTACAAATTGGTTTACACGCAGATGATCTTGTTATCTATGTTAGTAACAAAAATATCCACACGGCCGCAACTATAATAAAACAATCTATCCAGTCTCTAGAAGAGTGATTAGAGAAGACGTGCCTACGTTTTTCTACAAACAAGACTAAAGCAATGTGTTTTTCACTTAAGAACCAAATAAACCTGCCCAAGTTGACATTACACGAAGAGAATTTACGTTATGTAAGATAACACAGATTCCTGGGAATGGTACTCAATTCAAAACTCACTTGGAACAGCCACATTCAACAACTTAAAGTATTAGCAAATGATAATTGGGCAGCCGATACCACACAATTACTAACTGTATATAAAACACAAATTCGAAGCAAGCTAGATTATGGTTCTATAGTGTACTCTTCAGCCAAAGGTTGCCTACTGAAGCAACTGGACGTCATACAAAACACTGCATTAAGGCTTGTACTTGGAGATTACAGAACCAGTCCAGTGGAAAGCCTCTATGCGGAAGCTAACTCCTCTTACAATCAGAAGGCACAAACTGAGTCTACAATACGCAGCTAAAATCGGAGCCAATCCTAATAATCCTACTTATTCATATACCTTCTCTGTTCATTTTCATTTCCCACTAAACAAGAAACATAACAAGTCTTTTTTGTGATGCTCTTTTTGGAGATTTTTCGTGATGATTATTTAAAACGTTAATAAGATATCTACTAGATGTCTTACCTTTATTACCAACTCTATTAACATCCATGTTATGTAAATCAAACATATTTTTGCTGTACACAATAATACTTGAATTCGCAGTTACATACACATCCTATGAACTTCTTTTTAGCAACTTCCTATAGGAAACATTTATACGACGTTAATTTGTTTACTTCTCACTAATATCACATACAGATCGTTACTGTAATACTACAAATTAACATGTTTCTAAGATGATCACATGTTGCAGTTACTTTCACATCTTTAGAAATAATTTTTAGTAAGTCCGTGTGATTACGTCTTTACGATATTAGTTCATAAAACTCTCAGTAATATCTCATATTAAACATCACGGTAACATAAAAAAAGAAGAAAACAGAAGAGGAACTGATGAACGAGCATTATCTGTGGAAACAAATGAAATGTCGGATGGTTTTCAATTTTGTGTTATATTTTATTTGCAAGAAGCACATTTTTTGCAAGTCCTTGAATAAAGTGGTCTTCGTTTTCGTTAGTTCCTACTTAGCTACAGTTTCTATACTTATCTATAATTTTTGTTATAATGGATGAACAACAGTTGTTATCGGTAAGTATCTATTCCAAAATCATGATTATTAAAACTTTATACTCATTCATAACTTTAATCGGCTATTATACATTGAAATTCCAGGTGGCGGAATTGTACACTGACATTATATAATAGGGTTTACAAAATAAGGGCTTTTTCAACTTTTAAAATATTTTAGTTAGTAAGTATATTTTAAAAATGATTGACAATATTTTAAATCCTAGATATGCATTATACCCTACAAAAAACTTAATATTGCAATAGGGTAGACATTATTATTAATAATAAAACATGCTCATATGTTGGCAGAGATTTGAATCTAGAAGAAAATATTTTCAATGTTCAAAATGTTTCAGAAGCTACTTACATAAAAAAAATAAAAAACATATAGTTGGTAATTATGTAAAGAAAGGGGAGAAACTATTTCAGATAGTCTGATACAGACATTGTATTAAACAGTACAAAAAATAATGAATCAGGTATCTCTAGTTCTAGTTTTTGTAGTAGCAGTCATAGCCATCAATATAGTATTGCAGGTTTAGAAAATGTTACCATTAATACTAACAATTCTTGTGAACAATTAGAGACTGTTTAAGACTTAAAAAACAGAAATTTCTGTTAAAAAGGTCATTTCCATTTGGAAATACACTGAATACAATAAAAAAGCTGTAGATATCCCTTACAATGGTACCTATACTAATCTAGTTGATGAATATGTAACTTATGGCACTGAATGCTCCAGTCAACAAACAGAATTCAATTATTTATTATTGTAGAAACACAGCTATTGGATACTCAATTCGATACAATTAATTATAAACTCATTTAACTTGATAACGTGTTCATATCTCTTCTTCATAAGTAGTTTTTTTTTGTATACAGTGTATTAATAATGATTAGTTTTCATTAAGTTACAATTCCACGATGTTAATATTCAATATGTTCCAGGATGAAAATAACAAGATGAGAATAGTATATTATTTTATACAAAAAAGAAGTATAAATTTTTATAGCACACCTGAATTTACCTGCCAAACGGAGTGAGGCATGTAATAGAAGGTAAATCATGAAAAGTCATTTCTCGAAATGAAATATGTTGTTATTCCTTTGAAGAGCCCCGCATGTATCTTGTGGAAAATGGGTCCCAGTCAATTGGCTAAAAATCAAGTTTGATGTAGTTTATGATGATCGATCAAAGGTCTGCATGGGCACAATTTCTTCTTCTTCTTTCTCTTTAGAAGGCGAAATCGCCTGTTTAGTTCCGGTTTCCTCCTCGTCTAAGCAACTCTTGCGAGGTTGACTGCCAACTATCTCGCCAACGTTTAGGTGGACGTCCAGTTGGTCTTCTGCCATGGGGTACATTGTTGCGGATTATTATGGCCATTCTGTCGGGGCCCATTCTATTGACATGCTGGTTCCATTTTCTTCTTCTCTGCCGTATCCATCTGACAACGTCGGCAACGGGCACAATTTGATCTGAAGTAATTGTTTTATTAGCTGCTGTTCAGAACACCTTCAAATGTTTCACAGATAAGGATTTGGAAGTGTACGTTATGGAATGGTTGAGGAACTCGAAACAGCGACTCTTGCGTAAGAAAAAGTAATCGTAAGTAAACGATAGAATTTTCTTTAATCAGATTGGATTTCTGTTGATTTAACGTAATGTTTAATAAAATCTTTATGATGTAAAATTTTTATTAGTTTTAATATCATTAAAAAACTATTCTAATAAATTTTCTGTAAACTAGCTGTAATGTATGTGTATCCGTCAAACTTTATTAATTCAGTTTCAAAGTATGGTACGTACAGATCAATATACCCTTATTTATTTGTTGCTTCCACTGAAAGCATTCAATAGTTTCCACTTTTGACACTTGTTATGTAATATGCTTACACATTTTTTTTTATTTAGGTTGGATTCCTGGACAACATATTTTTTTCTAATTTTGTACCTGTTTTTTCAAATTTACTGTACTGTTCATTAAAAGTGAATAAACGTTTTAAATCCTTTATAGCTTTTTTTGCTATTTTATTTTAAATGTACAGGGTGAACAACTAAGAACGACTGTAGGCCACATCTCAGAAAAGAATAATGGTACAACTTTCAAAAAAATTACCTTTAGGTAAGTGATACTGAAAAGTGGCTGGAAAATATTTTGCACTCTCTAAAATATCCGCTAGGGGTGGAATAAACACTCGAAAACATAATAGTCCAAAAAAACATACTAAAGATGCCCTAAAAATAGAATTTTTGAAATCTTGAAGAGATTATGAAAAAAATTAATTAAGGAAATTTTTTGCCATTATTCTTCAAATAATGGGTGGGGAAGGTTCAAACTAACGAACAAATGTATAACTCTTTCGTTTTTTAACCGATATTAATGATTTTAGCTGCATTTAAAAGAATTTTTCTGTTTAATAAGATGGTTAACAAAATTAGGTAATTTTGTATTCACTCGGAAATTTCAAATGTTAATTGAAGCATTTTTTCAATTTTTATATCTGATAACGTAAATCCCTTTTCATCAGAATTTGAAAAATGTCTCATTACATTTGAAATTTTCTAGAAAATGGGAAAATTGTCGACTTTTTCACATAGCGTAGACAAAATTGCCCAATTTTGTTATTTTTGTTAAGCATATACCTTATTAAAGAGGAAAAACTCTTAAATGACGCCAAATACATTGATATCGATTAAAAATCAAAAAAGTGTTACATTTGTTTTTTAGGTTGAACCTTCCCCCATCCATTACTTGGAGAATAAGGACAAAAGATCCCAAATTACATTTCTTCATAATTTCATCAATATATCAAAAATTGTGTCTCTAGGATACCTCTAGTGTGTCTTTTTTGGAGATAATCACAGTATTATATTTTAAGTGTTCATTCCACCCCATAGCAGATATTTTAGGAACTCAAAAATATTTTCCAGCGATTTTTTAGGGTCAATTTCCTGAAGGTATTTTTTTAAAATTGTACCATGTTTATTCTTTGAAATATGGCCGACAGCCGGCGTTCTTAGTTATTCACCCTGTATTTGCTGATTAGGCACAAAAACATCTATAGAATGTCATCTAGAATGTTTGAGGTATGTTATTTAGAGGTTTAAGTAATGTCCATACAACATCTAATGTAATGTTTTTGATATGTCGCATTTAGATCATTGATAAGATGTTATTTTTTAGACATTGCATTAACATCGACAAGATGTTAAAAGGCATTTCAGAATGTAACAGAAATGTTGTTTTTAGTTCGTTCTAAAGACTTCCTTTCGAGGAAGATCTAGTAACATCTCAGTAATGTAAAAAGGCAGCGCTTTAACATCGCTGAGAAGTTCAGTTGAAACATCACAAAAGTTAACAGCCACAAGCTGGGCATAAGCGGTTGTATAGATGTGCATGTGATGAAAACAAGAGGGAAAAAAGGAAGAACATTATCACAATGTGATGTTGAATTAACATAACTGTAATATTTATTTGCATAGTGGGTTGATTTTCGACCAAAAACCAAATATTTTCACATCATTTAGTAAACGAATTATAGATTTCAATTTCTCGAAAATTATATCAAACAAGGTTAACTATCATCCCCCCTGGACCATAAAAATCCCTAAATGCAATACAAATCTTCTACTGTACCCCAAATCCAGTACTCCGTTCCGTACAAAACTTTCAAGAGATCAAAAACAAGTATAAAAGCCACTACCAAATATTCACAGATGCATCAAAAACATTTCAAATGGAAGCAGGAGGAGCAGATTTCGTCGAAGAAACATCCACCTATCAGTTTCAGCTACCCAAGGAGTATTCCATATATTCGGCAGAATTGTTAGCAATCTCCAAAGCCCTGCAACATATATTACAACAGTACAAATCAAAGGCAGTCATTTTTACTGCAATACAGGGAATATTGAGAGTATACCTGAACCACCCAATGTTATGCCAAATTAAAACCGACCTTGTAGCACTCCACAATATGAATAAACAAGTCGAGTTCGTGTTGATTCCATCCCACGTCAGTATAATAGGAAATGAGAAAGCCGATCGGGAAGCTATGCAGTATCAACAGAATAGATAATGAACCCCCTGAAAATCCACATTTCGACATCAAAAGCTGTATTAAACAAAATTCGACGGAAATATGGCAAAAAAGATGGCAAAACTTAAAGACAATAAACTCTAATGTGTCAACCCAAACTACTACCAAAAGGAAAAATGTGACAAAGACGGCGGGATGAAGTGATACAGCATCGCATGAGAATAGGACACACCAAGTTAACCCACGAGTACCTTTTAAAGAAAGAGCTGCAAAAATTGTGCTTTACCTGCAATACTCCTTTGACAGTAAAACATATTATTGCCGAAAGTCCACTCTACCATCAGGAACGACTAGAAAGTGAACTTCCACGTGAAATGAAAAGTGCGCTGGATTATGTCAACAGTCATAAAATGATTAACTAATCTGTACAAATTAATATAGTGCTTAATTGTTTTGTAAACTTAGATTAAGACTTTACTCACAATTGTCCCGCCGGCAATAACCTTTCATGGTTGATGCGGTTCTTTTTTAATAAAAAAAAATTCCTCTAATATGTCTGTAAATATTAAGATTTATTTTAAACACCCCGTATATGTAAAGTTTTACATTCGGAATACACATCGTCAAATTTGTGTCACTAGGTTTGTGTTTTATTACCTTATTTGTTGGTATTATAATTATTTTCATAAAAGAAAATGGCTACGTTGTTTTTAAACTGACCTACTTATTAATCAGAACTACGTTCGACGAACAATATCATTATTATTCTTTTGTTACCATTCCATAAGACGAAGAAATATATGTGGATGTATCACCTTATTTTTTTTTTAAAGTTTATGCGACAATATATACAGAGCGTATCAATAATAATCATCAATTATATAAATCTTAAGATCAACCAGTTACTATTTCTGGATTTGAAATTGCTTTAAAATATTTTTCTACAACTACTATGCAAAACACGCTTTTCTAAACAAATTTGCTCAAAGCAAGTCTTTTCTTAATTAGTTTGATATCCGTTAGAAAAGTAATAATGTAGAGTGTGGGAAAAGTACACGTTATGGTACTTTTCCGCACGGAAATGTCACTTTGCCCACGGAAATGTCAATGTCAAATTCTTTTGACAATACTTTATAGTGGATTTCTGGGTGTTAAAATTTTAAATTTAAACTAAAAATTCTGTAAGTAAACTTTTTTTTAGATTATGTATTTCAATTTATTGATTTTAGATTATAAACAAATTCATTTATTACCCATTATTTTAGGAACTATGAACCGAGATCATAATTTATCTTTCGAGTTGTCGAATTCCGATATTGAGAATACTCCTCCAGATATTATCGAAAAGGCTCAAAATGCAATCGAAAATTTGTTACCTGGAGTTTCAAAAAACAAATATCAAAAACAATACAGCAAATTTATGAACTGGAGGGGAAAATAAACAATATTAAATCATTCTCAGAAAATGTTTTGTTGGCCTATTTTCAAGAAATTTCTGCAAACTTTAAACCGTCTACACTGTGGTCTACATATTCAATGATAAGGAGCCTCATAAGTATCAAACATAACATAGATATTTCAAAATATACAAAACTTCGAGTATATTTAAAAAAGCAAAACGAAAAAAGCTGTGACAAAACACAGTCAATTCGAGTAGTACATCACCTATAAAAAGCAACAAACTAGTTTCGCATGCTACTATTTTAATGATGTCTTCTATTGAGAAAACATGTTTTTCTCGCCAAGCAAGAGGGAAAATATACGGAGCACTACATAAAAGGAAACAAACTTATCATTGACGGAATATCGTATGGAGCAGATGACCTAGAAAAAGTAGATGGTCTGGAAAACAAATCAAATAGCGCCCCTTCCACACCTACAATTCTGGAACAAAACACGAAAATTCTACCGGAACTGCAAACTGGACCCAGCACCCCGAAGATTACTGCCACGAAAAAACCAACACACTCAACTCAACCGCACAAAACTACACAAGAAAAGCCAAGAACACGTTCGGTTAATAAAAATAGTGAGTAACATTAGAAAATTATAAACCGGTTGATACTGAGGGGTTAAATAATATGTGTCACTACTTTGTTTCTGTTTTTATTACTTTTACTTGATAATATTACTTTTAATCAACACCAATCATGGACACGTTTATAAGAGAGTATCAAAATGATCCTGTCAAAGCACAAAATATCAAGGAAGTCACAGACTTTAATACATACTTGAAGGAAGGACTCAGTGACTTTAAAATTTTTCATACCAATATAAGAAGTATTTCCAAAAACATAGATGAATTGTTCATTTACCTAAACCAACTAGATAACAACTTCGATATAATCGTATTGACAGAAACTTTTAAAGTCACTGATGCCAGTATATATGGATTGAAAGGTTTTAACACGATGTACAATGAATCATCATTAAACAAAAATGATGGAGTCATAATATTCATTAAAAATGAACTCAATTATGATCAGACAAATATTAGCATAGGAAACATTAAACTTCTCGAACTCAATATAAAATTAAATGGAAAAAAAATTAAAATAACTTCGATATATCGATCTCCTAGTTCATGACCATATGATTTCATTGAACACTTTTTTAACTATTTACAAAACATTAAATCAAGTGATATTCACTGGCGATATAAACATAGATTTACTATCAGAAAATGAATACATTGATGAATATAAAAATAATTTGGAATACTTCGAATTCATCTCTTATATAAACGATATCACTCGACCAGATAGCTCCACGTGCCTCGACCATTTCTTTGTAAAAGCAAATATAGAAATGCATGATCGTATAAAGTCATTCATATTTCAGGATAAAATTAGTGACCACCGACCTATTGCTCTAACAGTAGATGTGGGTGAGAGAACTATTAATAAAGAATTCAAAAATACAAAAGTACATATAAATTACAACAGGCTACGGGTGACACTACAACGTGAAACATGGGCAAACATTTATGAACAAAACGACGTCAACTCCAAATGTGAAATATTCATAAACAGACTGAAATACTATGTAAAAAACACACATCTGAAATCAAAATAAAAAATAAAGATGAAACTAGAAAAAAATGGATCACGTCAGGGCTATCTACATCAATAAAAGAAAAGAACAATCTCTATAAACTAATAATTGATAATCCCAATAACCTACAAATAAAACAAATATACAATAATTACAAACTAAACTTAAATAAACTTACGAAAGAAGCAAAAAAACAATATTTCCAAAACGAAATTGGGAAGAATAAAAGTAGAACAAAAGGACACTGGGAAAGATTTGCAACAAAACTCGCCCGAAAACAAAAATAACCAAAATAGAAATAAAAGAAAATTGTACCACTGAAAACAAACAGGTTATTAGTGATGAAATCAATAAACACTATAGTGGAATAGGGCAAAAACTAGCGAATAATATCGAAAAACCAAATTCCTTCCCAGACTTTACAACTGAAATAAACAAAAATATTTTCTTATACCTCTCAAACACTGGAGAAGTATCACAAATAATCAAACAGCTTAAACTCAAAAAAAGTCCTGGGCATGACGGTTTTACTGCAGAAACGCTGATTCAAATAGCCGACTTCATAACAGTCCCTCTCACTCACATTATAAATAGCTGTATTGCAAATGGAATATTTCCGAACATTTTAAAAACTGGTGTTGTCAAACCACACAGAATGCTCAAAACCGAAATTGGAAGATATATGGAAGAAAACATTATAAATCGGAAACACGTTCCCTATGAAAGTAACGAAATTATAAACTGTAGTATTCCAAAACACATAGAAAGTTATCCAAAAAATAGTTTTATCAACAACTCAAAAAGAAAACTAATATATGCCTTAATAAAATACTATCAGTAAGTATCAGCACACCAAAATAATCGATAAATTGTCGTGCAACAAAAAGAACGTATCTCTCGTATCAAAATACAGGGAAGATAAAAAAATAACTAAAGCGTATACTGAGAGCAAAAACGCTACCAAGCAAAAAGATAATTTCTCAGTACACACACAACAAATAAAGGCACTGCTACAAAATAATCTGAATCCAAAATTTGCCTGAAGCAAGGAAGTCCATAAAATATTTGAGCAATAGAGGGACTATAAAAATAAAGCGCATACTGAGAACAAAAACGCTACCAAGCAAACCAGAATTTCTCAGTACACACACAACAAAAAAGAGAAGGAACTACTACGAAATTAACTGAATTCAAAATTTGCCTAAAGCAAAAAAATTCAGAAAATATTTGAGTATAAAGGTCGTTCCAAACTAAACTGATTTCTAAAAACCCAAAAACACAAGCGATACGATAAACACAAATATAATACACATTTGTATTATGCACAACATAAGAGAAAGATACAAAATAATGTACTCAAGATACACCAAGAGATAAAGCAAAGGCATAAGAGAACAATATATGTGCCTTTGCACATCGGTAATTATAACAAAAGATAATGTATAGAGGTACCATGACATATAGGAAAGTAAAAAAGTAAATTCTACTATATATAGACACAAAACGTATTTGTGACCTAACACAATTGTTGACAACAAAAAATACTCAAGATATATTTTGATATTAAATCAAAATTAAGATAAAAAATAGTCACGTCAAGAAATATTAATCCAAAAAAAAAAACTAATCAGAATCACAACTAAATCTGATTCGCAAATCGTAATAATGGCCAGATAAATTTGGATCAACAGGATATTGATCAGAACACATCATCAGGAAGATTTACGTAAACAAATTTAAAGGTAACTGCAAAGTAATTAAAGTAATAACTGTAAATTAAAAATATGAAATTTAACAATGTTACTTATGAGTGACCCTGTATACTGAATATTTCAAAAAGATTACACGCTATTAATTATATTTACTTTGAGTAAACCGGTATACTAATTATTCCTAAAAGGAACGACTGATTTGCAATAACTTTAAAAACCAAGTAACACCAGGAGTTTTTATGATAACAGAATAAAATATCAAAACATATCAAACATTATCAAAGTTGTTAGCTACTACAACTTTTTTCAACACAGAAAACAATTAGTAGACAAATTCCTCAATGTCAACTATTACCGCAAATATAATTATAAATTCCTGAAACACAAAAATCTAACCATCGTAAAACCTACAAAATCTTCCTGGCGAAAATAACAACGGTTTAAACTTGAAATTTTTAAGCAAATTTTATCATAAAACTGCGTCTATAAAAATGTGAAATATAACTGGAATAAAAATTTAAGTTACAGTAATCAAAAAAATTAAGTTGATAATTGAAACTAAAGAAACTTTCAATATAGATTTCCCACACCATCTCAGTAATCAGCAAAAAATACAATTAACTAGGGCGCCACTTTGTCAGTGAAAACTCAGTCAAAATATCGTTACTAATACTAGAATGGGGTGACATCAAATATTAAAGGTTCAGCAAATTATATTTATTTATAACTCAATTTATAATTCACATTAACAGCATATCCAAAATACAAGACGAATACGAGCGCCGTTATACAATAAAAATCTCCAATTCTAGATTTCCATGAATTGAATATAAGACAAAAGACTTATCTTGGTGAGGTTCTGGAATTATTCAGCTATCAGCTAGGTCCTAGTCGATGGAGATGGGGTCCTGAATCCATCCCGGCCGGTTTTGTGTTGTTCTATTGGTGTTCTCTATTCATAGGGCCTACCCAGGGGCTGCAGAGCTGAGGAAAGAAAGAAAGAGTAAAAATCAAGGAAAAATTCTGGGAAGGAAGGAATTGATAGAACAGATAGGAAGCTCATGCTTCAACACATAAAAAACTGAATCTAGTTTTTAAAATAAAACTAACAGAAGTCTATTCTATAATATTCGCTTCGTTCCCTAAATATACAGAAAATGCGGAATTATGAAGCTAAAAAAGAATGAAAAGAAATTATTAAAAATTTGCTTCAAAAGAATATAAAATGTTTCTTTTTTACAATAAAGAAGAATTGGATATACCAAATTCATCAAACGCCAGCCTATATTATAATTTGAAATAAAACTGAATACACATGGAGAAAAAATATTTCAAAAATCTAACTCACCAGCAAATATGTGCAACCACTACGATGTAAGGTACTAACTTATAAATTTTACTGATAGGAAGAGACTTTTCCTATGTACGATATCGTTTAAATACACGAAATTTGGAAGAGAAACAATTTTTTTAATTTCGAAACATTAGTAAGACGAAATTAAAATACCATAGTCCGATAGAAATCGTAACACGCGATCGGCTTGTTACAACATACATTGACTTAATGGAACTAGTCAAAAAACTAAGTGACCAAAACATAATAGAATTTATGGTAATTTTTATTTTATTTTAAGATCAATCCCTAGAGTAGTGACCAAAAGACGAAACGAATTTTATTTATAGGTTACTAAGCTCCTTCGTGTTGGAGGCACTGATATAAAAGATGTCATCAGAAGATGTATGACTCAGTTAGTGGACGTGGAACAAGAGATCCAACACTAACTGATCTTCGAGTAATCCATTATGGGATAGATGGCAACATTAATTATAAACTAAACTTTTCCCACGATTTGAAAGATTTGCCTCAAAGATACAAGAAAGTTAATGTTAATATATTACCCCAAAACTTGTTCCAGAGAACAATCAAAATATCAAAATGTAAGTTTGATCATCGACAAGATATCAAAACGACTTTACCAAGAGAATTTCCCCACTATTATGAAAATTTATCTTTTCAGTGATTTTAATTTTTTTTTGTTTTTTAAGAAATAGGTTTTTGTACTATTATTTGCAATTGTGACTTTTACTTCATTTAACGAGTTAGACCACATATACATTTTTATAGTTTTCTGAAAACTTGGAAAAATTTTAATACGTTTTATTGCCAATAAACAATCGATTTATGGTTATTTAAAAATATGAAACCACTACTAAAGGAAACACCCATAGCAGTGGAGACTTGTGATGTTGACTGTTGTTTTTCTTGTATCGTAAGATGTTCTAAAACAGCAACTTTCATAGCATAGTTGTTAAGTATTGGTTTTTGTTGATCCTCCAAAAAATTTGTTATTAATTCAGCTACGTACTTTTTCTTACGTGTGGCAGTGATACTACGCCACTGGTTTATTAGATTTCGACAAAATTAATAATGTCTAAAATTTATAAAAATATCAGATACAAATGGTTATATGTTTCTTTAATCTTCGTTAATTAGATGAATATAGTATTCGAATTTTTGAAAAAAAAAGCACATCTCAATTTCTTGTTAAATAACAAATCTCCAATCAATGTAAATTGATTGAACTAATATCAGCTTAACTTCTGTTTAATAGGATTAATTTTTTTGTAATAGGTGGGTGCTGAAAAGGAAAATGATAAATTACGTTCAGAACATTTGGCGATAAAATAATTAATTAACAGTTTCCTTAATACTCTTCTCTGTCATACTTTGACTATAGAAAAAGAACAAATAATTCAAAGATATTTTTCTTGACTAATCCTTATACGTTTTCAGACGTCCAATTGTCCACCCATTTTATTCCATGTCCCTGTCTTTAGCAAATATTTTCATATTTTCCACTTTATTTTGTGAAATTTCCTCTATCTGGTCAACTGTCTCCTTGGTATTCCTCTTCGCCTTTCCCTAGTTTACCTACCCATAAATGTTGGGAATTATAAAAAAATATATAAAAACTACATCAATACTTTTATTTTATCTATGAGTAACTATCACTTAAATAGCCAGTCAGATAATATCTCGACGTAAATATTATGAAGCAAGAGAAAGGAACAAATTCTTCAGTGTCAGAAACATGTCCGCATATTTGTTGTATCAACAAGTAATACACACCAATCATTTTGTATAGTTAACAATCTCGGTATACATACAGGGTGATTTGTTAGGTTCAAATAAAGATCTAACGGAAAAAAGTGTTAAATAAAATTTGTTTATTTATAGAAAAATGGTTACTTTTTTAATTGAAACTAACTGTTTCTAATAATTCCACAATAGTGTTTTAAATGAAACTCACGGCTTCTAGTTAATTCCACAATATTGTGGAATTAACTAGAAACTAGAAACCGTCTCATTTAAAACACTAATATGAGCAGATTCCACGAAGTAAGGGTCGAGACAGTTAATTTAATTCCCCAATAAATTAAAATTTCAAAAAATATTAAAAATTCTAAAAAATTGACAATTGTTTCGATATTAAATATCATCGTCAGAACTAGGAGGTTCTCCTGAAAAGGCAAGACACAATCCATATATTGTAAACGATGTCTCTAAGTAAACCCAATGGTGCTTATGAGGACTTGTTGATAAGAAATATCGGACCCACGGTTCGAATTCGGCAAAGAAATATAAAGAGTATCAGTTATTCCAAGAGCCAGTACTTATCAAAACCAATCAAGAACGACCATATTGATCTGATTTCAATTCAGGAAACAAACTGCAGTACTGCAGAACAACTTCAAAAAAGGGACTGAATACCGTAATATGAACTATACTTGGTGCCATCATGTATACAAGTAGCAACCTATATTATTTCCTCTATGATACTTCCGCGATTATTGAGATATTGCGAGCCCCAAAGCGGATTGTGCGCATTGAAATAACCTACGAACATAGCAAAGGTGATAGACAAAATAATTTTATATAGACTTCGACAATTTATTGATAAACAAAACATTTTACCCTCAGAGCAATACGGATTCAGAAGCGGCCACAGCACGGTAGCGCAAATAATCAGGGTCACAAATTATATAAGGGAGGGTTTCCTAAGAAAGGACAAAGCCATTATGGTCACACTGGATATACAGAAGGCCTTTGACTCCGTATGGCTCGAGGGTTTAATAAACAAATTGATAAAAATCGAAGTTCCGAATTACTTAATTAAAATATTAAATTCTTATCTTACCAATCGAAAATTCTATTCAAAAATTGATAATCATTCAGCTGGACCATTCACAATGAAAGCTGGAGTTCCGCAAGGCTCTGTATTATCGCCTTTGCTATACTCCCTATTAATCCACGTTTTCCCAACCTCCCCACAATTATTAACTGCAATGTATGCCGACGACACTTGTTTTGTAGCCACAGCACAGAATCCAAACCACGCATTGGAAACAGTACAAACACACATAAACACGATAATTTTACCTTATTTACACGAACACAAATTAGTTATAATTGCATTTAAAACAGAGTATTTATTACTCAAGAGAATAACTAATAAAAACACCCCATTGCAATCTCAGCTTTGCGTAGATGGACATATTATACAGCCAAGTAGTACCCTAAAATACTTAGGGTATACGGTTCAAGGCAATACAAATGCGAACGCACATATTATGCAACAGGTACGCAAGGCCAAGGTGGCAATGGGAAAACTATATCCACTCATTTGTACACACAGTAGCTTAACAAGTCACAACAAAATTCTTACATACAAATACATTATACGCCCTATACTTACATACGCAGCTCCCGTTTATTACAACGGGACTAAACATAATTTCCACTCCCTGCAAGTGGTTCAAAACAAGTGTTTACGGATGGCAATAAAACATAACTGCTATCCCAAACTACCCAAAAACTCTTGGTTACATGACAAAGCCGATACGCCCACTATCAAAGACTTTATAACAAAAATTTCATCGAATTTTTATAATTACTGTCTGCCAGATGATCTTCGGAAAAATCTCATAGACGCAAATCGCGCAGAAAGCATCCGAGATAGTGGGTGAAGACTTCTGCATGGAACACTAATTACATAACAAGGTTGTTTAAATCCAAGCCTATTTCACATATAAGTGTAAATCAATCTGAATAAATAATTAACGTCGGTCATGTTGCTTCCTCAAAAACTAAACCCACTATCGTTTTGAGACCCTGTTTTTTAGCTACTTTTCAGGGAATATACAGCCGAAATATGCTAGGGGTCATAAACACGTTACGGGACAAAGTTGTTGTATACAATGAATAGCTATGGATGATGCTTCGGCAAGGAGCCATAGGAATTTAGGATGGGGAACACATAGAAGGAGAAAAACTGCCAGAACATCGGCCAGCATTGTGTATGCATTTTCTACTTCTTTGTATAAGGGTGTCAAAAATATTTAATAAAGAACCTTTTAAAAAAAAACCTACGAACAGAAAGGGTGCGGGTAATTGGTTGATGATTGCTCGTATATCTTCTCTCTGCCAGTTATCATTTGGTAGGTATATATTACACACTGTTAACGCAATTGGTAAATTCTGTCGGTTTGCTACTACTTGTAGTTGACTCTGGATAGTTATAGGATCGAGATTTATGTCTTCTCTAACCATCGTTAGTACGCCGCCACGGGCTCGTAGATTTGGTTGCACATCTTTTCTGGAGGACTTGTAGCCGTGAAGAGAATAAGGTTGCTCTGGTTCAAGATGATTTTCCAGGATACATACGCAAATAGGGTTGTGTTCCGTTAATAGTATCTTTAAATATTCATAATGATGTATAACTCCATTGCAGTTCCAGTGTATGATTTTGAATTTTATGTTTTATTTAGACTATCAAAGGTGTATCCAAATTAACGGAATTGTATAAGAGAATGATGAGTCGATAATATGTAAAATATGTTTAAAAATATAAATAAAATATATAAAAAAATAAAGAGAAAGAATTTAAAATGATAATAAATTTATAGTAAACTATTAATATTACAGTTACTTAATCAGGTGGCTTTCTGGGTTTTCTCGAAGGCCATCCTTTCTTTCTTTTTGTTTTTTTTCCTTCCTCCTAGTGGGAAGTTCCTGGGGAGTCGCGATCTTCGCTTCGTTTTCTCTTTTCATTTGATGATGATGCGTAGCTTTGCACGCTTTCGCAATCTGAGACCGTACTCTCTTCAGCATCTGATTGTTTAGATGCGGGTGTTTTGAACCTGCTCTCAGTATTTACAGGCTTCATACTCTTACAGACAAAAATTTCCTTCAATGCTGCAACTAGCTGTGGAACTATTTCTTTAATTAGTGATTCAGAGTCTGCTCTGACTGGCGTAGCTACTGCCTTTGCATATGAGATTCCCGGTTGCGGAGTTGCTATCATTACTTTCTTCTTAGCTTCGAAGTACGATAGTTTTTCTATTACTTCAATTTCTTGGATTAGCCATTTCCTGCTTGTAAATAGGACAGTCTTTCGATCGCGCAGAGTGGTTACCTTCACAGTTTACGCATCTTTTAGGTTCCTCACATTGCTGTCCCTCGTGAAGAGGTTTCCCACACACACATACCTGTTCATTTTTACATTTAGTAGCTGTATGGCCATACTTTTGGCACCTAAAACATCTCATTGGACTGGGAACGTAATGTAGGTGATGGAAAGCGGCTTGTACGTGGCTTGGTAGCTTGGTCTTGTTGAATGTTAATATGTGGCTAGCGGTGTCAACTAATTCAGTGTTTTTCTTTATTTTGATACGTTTCACATCTATTACTCCTTGGTCTTTCAGTCCCTCCGAAACATCATCTATTTAGCAATTCAAAAGATCATGGCATACCATAACTACCTCTACAACATTTAGTGTTTTGTGCGGTTCTACCGTGACTTCGTTTTCTCCCAATTTCTTTGTATGCATTAGCCTATTTGTCTGAGCTGCAGAAACCGTTTCCATTAAAAGTCCGTCCTTTATTTTACGAATACTTTCCAACTCACCAACTAGTCCAAACAACTGTTTCTGTAGTAGGAAAGGGTTGTCTTTACTAAAATCTCCTCTTGTGTTTTTGTCCGTTTGTAGAGTGGACTGCTCCGTGTTTTTTTGAGGGTTAGAAGTCATTCTGTTCCCACGAGTTGCTAGGGAAGTAGGTCCAGCCCCACAGAGCCCCGCTTGTGGGGGTAAGGTTCATTAACCACTTTGTTCCATTATGAACTCAATAACGACAGAGCCATTCATCCCTTCGGTATGGAAGAAACCTTGAGATTTCGTATTTTTTGTGAGGTTTACTCCTCTGTTGAGCTGTGCTTAGCTTCGCTACTCATCCTCGACCTTACTGGCAAGGGTGGCCCCACCAGGTGTATAATACTCCCACCAGCATCGCTCTCGGAATCATTGCAGTAACTAAGCCCCCTCACCAATTACAAGGTCCAACAGCTCCTTGAGGGGGTATTATTTATTAATTATTATTATTATTATTATTATTATTCTTTTCTTCTCACATAGTTGTGGTTTTATTTTGCACTGCCGGGCTAGGCCAAGTTAGTGCAAAATCTATTGTTACTATTGTGCATTGAGGAACGATCTGACTATATGGCATGTTTTTAAAATAACTGCCTTCTGAAAGTTTCTTTGTATGTTTGTGTCGAGTTCTAGCTGTTTCAGGTGTGATTTGAATGTTTTTGGTGTAAGGCCAGTTACTGACATAATAATAGGGATAATAGTTACCCTTTCCCGCTTCCAAATCCTTTTCATTTCCATTGCCAGATCTATGTATTTGGCGACTTTTTCATCATATTTCGTTTGGATGTTTGTATCACTGGGAATAGCTATGTCAATTAAGTATGTGATTTTTTCTTTCTTTAACTGAAAAGTGATATCTGGTCTATTGGCGGGTATTGTTTTATCTGTTTGAATATTAATATCCCAGTACAGTTTAAAGTCTTTGTTTTCAAGTATAGAAACTGGTGTGTACTTGTAGTATGGCTCGGTGTTTTCTAGGAGTTTATACGTTGTGGCTAGTGCTTGATGAACTACTTTTGCTGTTGCATTGTGTCTTGCTGTGTATTCTGAGCCAGCTAGGATTTTACATCAACTTGTAATATGCTCGATTGTTTCTTCCTGCATAGGTCATCTACAGTAGCTGGGTCCTTGATTATATGTTTTTTATAATTCCTAGTTGCAATGACTTGGTCTTGGATAGCAAGTAGGAATCTTTCTGTTTCGGGAAAGAGTTGACCATCTTCTAACCAGGTGTATGATGATTTTTTATCAATAAAATTTTGTTTCATGCGGTATCTGCCGGATGGTTTGTTTGGGATAGTTTGAGGGGTGTATAATTTTTATCTGCCTTACTTATCGCTGTATGTAGACTGGTTTGTTTAGTATGAAAGAATTCTCGGAGTTTTTGTATTTGTCTTGTGTGTAGTGATGTTATGTCTATAATTCCCCTTCCTCCTTCATTTCTTTTGATTGTTAGCCTTTCTTTGCATGAGTTTGGGTGTAGCTTTCTGTGTTTAGTTAGTTCTTACAAATTGTAGCTGTGATGATTTTATATAGGGCTGGGAGACAGGTGATAGGTCGATAGTTCGAGGGGTTTTGGGTGTCCGAGTTTTTGGGTTTTATGTAGGTTATTCCTTGAGCCAGGAAGCAAGGAAATGTCTGAGGTTGTTGAATCATTTTGTTAATTTGGTGTGTAAGGGGCTCGTGTATAGTAGTAAACTGTTTATACCAGAAATTTTGAATGTTGTGTATGCCTGGGCACTTCCAGTTGTGTGTGTTTTGATTGTATCTGTAATCTCGTCTGTTGTAAGTATGAAATCTATTTGTTCCGTTGTGTATGTTTGTCTATCTTCTTCGGTTTTGATCCAGTGGCTGTTTTTGTTGTGTTGTTTTGATTCCGACCATATACTCTTCCAGTAATTGGTTAGTTCTTGTTATTATTAATATTAATATTATTATTTTTCATTATTTGTATGCCTCTCGAATTGGGGTTAATTACTGATTGTAGAATTTATTTTTAGGGAAGAAATCGATAACATATTTGAATAGCTTTTCTATATTTGATATAACAAAATGACATTTGTATTGTAACGTCAACTGACGCTGAATGCGCTGTTGTCGAATATATTTAAGCATGAAAACCAAATTATTCGTATAAGTTTGGGAACGTTGGTCGAGAATATCATTTTTAGGAAGTATTTGCAAATAGAGCATTCGCAGGATTGCCTATACGTGACGGTGCGAACGATGCCAAAAATAGCACACCGGTTCGATATTCAGGGCAAACAAAACTGATTCACCAATCATCACATCTACAAGAAGTGAATCACCGGTAGCGAAAGTGATTTTGTTACCAATATATCGCACAACACAAGCCAAACATTCAACTTATATTTTTATAAATATTTCAAGTTCGATTTTTCAGAAACGAATTTTAATAAATGCATGGAAAGTTATTGCTGCTGCAAATTGAAGATAATATATAAATTATATGTCAAATATATGCATAATTTCCCCGTAGATGATATACTTTTTAAGTAAATAAAAATATTGAATTGCTGGGTAAGTAAAAGGACTGAATTTTCGTTATAAGAGTGTCTGCAGTCAATCGCATTGCGACAGAGAGACATAGTGACAAAAAGGGGTAGAGGGCAAAGTCGAGCCGTGACATGGTGCGAGTCACGCTTGATTAGAAGAGAAAAAGGTTCAAGGAGATTTGTTAACTCTACGAGTTTACTCTTATTCCAAAACTACTATAGTATCCAATAAAAAGTTTCACTTCAATAATGTTCTGAATAATAAAGCAGTCCTCCTTTTTCCAATAACCCTGTATATCAATAAAAATAACTTTATATAAATGTCACCTATAATATTAATTCTTGAAACGCATACCGATAAGCTGATCAAATTTCTATTTCAAAGTTGAGTTAATCTCAAAAAGAACTTCCAAGAAAAGCAATGTTGTGCAAGTATTTTTTTAATCTACAAAATGTTATGACTGGAACAAACTATGACGTGCATAAGTGTGTCTCCTCACTGTATATTTGCTGAGAAAATAGTTAATCATCGAATCGTGATTTGCAAGGTTATTTTAAGTATAATATAAAAAGTTTCTCTCTAAATTTGAGCAGTGGATAATAATTATAAGATTAGAAATGAACGGGAAATCAAATAAATATGTCAATGAACTATTGTGATGATATTTTATTAAAATTGTTAAAATAGGTATTTTATATATCTGACAAATCTGACATTAATTGACATGATCACTCGGGACACACTTTAATCATAATATTCAAATACATACATAACATAACATATAACAAAAAAATAATAAGAATAATTATATTTTTCAATGTATCATCAACGACATAAAAGGATGCTTTCTAAATGTATCTTCTCTAGGGGATAATCCAGAAGCATCGAGTGTAGGTTTATTTTGGACAGGCTCCAAAGGCTCGTAAGGATCTACATGTGGAATTAAACTAGTAAACGAGTTCTTATCTTATCGCAAGGTAACTGGAATATCAAGTACATGTGCAGATACAGGAAGATCAATAGAAGTATACGGCAAAAATTCAATTGGTTTCAAATGTTTTATGTTCCTTCTGTATATTCCTTCTTCTTGAGTTCGGACGACATAGCTATTAGGACATTCATGATTATTAATAACTATAAGTATCTGAAATTCGCTTTCTAAGTCCTTGTTGAATGACTACTGGCGGATTTTGGCAAAGAGGCTTCAGTGATTTTTTGTTCATGTTATACTTCATTTCCTCATCCTCATGCTACGTTTTTACTACTTTATTGATATCAAATAAAGGATTCAAATCATTTCTATATTGAGGTAAATCACTTTTGAACCTTCTACCATTGAACATTTATGCAGGCGAAGGTAGATCCTGTTTTGGAGCCCTATTATAATCCAAGGATTTTTATTAGATTTAACAATTTGCTTCTTACTAGTCTGTATATGGCGTTCAAATAATCCATTTGATTGGACTTCATATGATATTACGAATATCCAGTTATTTCATAAAATTCTTGAATTTTATGGAATCCTTCTGACATATAACAGAAACTTCACCATGAGATTTGAAGATTGATAAAATACCATCTATGACTGCACAAGCATCTTTTTTCTTGAGTGATACAATTTCGATAAATTTGGAATGATAATAACAAATCACAAGAAAGTTGTTATTCTGAATTTGCATGAAATCAATACTGATCTTTTCCCATGGTAATTCGGGAGCCTAGTGCTTCATCAAAGGCTGGTTCCAATTGGATTAGACATTTTGAAATGAATTTTCAAATATGTTCATTCATGCCAGGCCAAAATATCGTTTCTTGAGTTTTTCTTTGACAAGCCACAATACCCTGATGAGTTTGGTGAATCTTGTTGAAAATTTGAAAACGCATATTGCTGTGAATGATTTCCTTTGAAAACATATATTTCATCTTTATATTAATAATACTGTTTCACTATACTTTTTACCGATGATAATTCATTAGGCCAAACATTTTCACTTCAGTGATAAAAATAACCGACGAATTTAGACTTCAAAGTATTGTTACGAAACAGCACACTGGTATAGTCCCTGAATCCGACTCTGTCTAAGCCATGTATGAAAGTTAAAATTATGGCGGATGCGCAGGGATTCCTTAGAACTGTTTACGACTGTGACTTTCTTATCTAGAGTGAATAATTGGTCCGATGAGGAGAAAGCAGTGAACCTAACTATAGAGCTTCTGGGAGATGCCTTAGATGTACTTCAGACGATACCTCTTGAAGAAACGGATGACTTTGAGCAGCTAAAAAATAAGCTGGACATGCGATACGGTCACGAATATTTGGAACATTTGTACATATTCCAGCTGAAGAACCGAAGGCGAAAACGTGACGAAACCCTTCAGAGTATGAACTGGATATTGCCCGACTAGTTCGATTTGCTTATCCATCAGCACCAGATAACATGATGGAATGTTTTGGCAACCAGGCCTTTATTGACGGCTTATGTGACCACGATATGGAGAAGACGCTTCGATTAGCCCATCCTCAAACATTGGTCGATGCATTGACTGCTGCTCTTGAATATGACGCAGCCACGATCGCTTTGGGATACAACAAAGATAGGACCATACAGGAAGAAAGTGACGATGACAGACTTGACCAGATCGTCAACTTGTTGAAAGGTATGGAAGACAAGAAGCCGAAGAAAAGCAGGTCTTGTAATTGTGGCGAGCTAGAGCATGCACGCAGTTCATGTAAGCGTCCTACGAATCCTGCAAACCAAGAACCTCTTAAATGCAAAGCAGCCACGAAAGACTCGCGGTACAACAAAGGTAGGACCATGAACGAAGAAGATGACGATGACAAACTTGACCAGATCATCAACTTGTTGAAAGGTATGGCAAACAAGAAGTCGAAGAAGATTAAATGCCGGAAGTGTCGCGAGATAGAGCACGTAAGCAGTCCGTCTAAGCGCTCCAAGACTCCTGCAACTCAAGAACTCCAGTCACAGGGGAAATCAGACAGGGGTGAACATCGAGATAATGTGAATCACAGAAAAGCCTACTCTCTGCCTAGACGGTCGTGCCCTGTAGACTATTCTCAATGCAACAAGTCGAAATCTAAGGAAGCTGAAGTTTCAAGAACTACAGTAGTCTACGAAGATTGGTCACCCACCAGGATCAAAGAAGATCAGGAGAATGATCCGCATCTAAAGAAGATTCGGTAATGGAAAGAAGAAAATCGGTGACCGACATGGCAAGAAGTGTCAATATTTTCACCGACACTCAAGGCATATTGAGCTCGGTGGGACTCCCTTGTCCTGGAAGATGGGCTGTTGAAAAGAGTCCTTGAAAGCGATGATGATTCCGAGATGAGGAGACAGCTAGGAGGTCATCTGGGACTGAAGAAAACCCTTCAGCGAGTACGTAAAAGGTTTTATTGGATGAACAGCTCCGATGATGTGAAGTACTGGTGCAAGAAATGTACGACTTGTGCCACGAGTAATGGACCATATCGCAAGAGAAAGGCACCCATAAAACAGTACAATGTTGGAAACCCTCTCGAAAGGATTGCTTTAGATATCTCTGGATCATTTCCGACGACAGAAAATGGTGGCAAATACGTACTGGTTGTAATGGATTATTTCACAAAGTGGGTGGAAATTTACGCTATCCCGAACCAAGAAAGATTGTATCAGCCGATATGGAGTGCCCTTGGAAGTCCACAGTGATCAGGGAAGAAATTTTGAAAGTCATCTATTCCAGGAGATTCGCGATAAGCTGGGAATGAAGAATACCAGGACAACAGCATTACATCCACAGTTAGATGGAATGGTCGAGAGAATGAACAGGACTATTGGAAAATACCTGTCCAAAGTAGTTTCCAGCCATCAGAGAGATTGGGACCAGTATCTTTCCCTATTCGCATTGGCTTATCGATCTGCCATCAATGAGTTCATGGGTGAAACACCTGCGAAAATCCTGTTTGGACATGAAATGAGGCTTCCTTGTGACCTGGAATTTGGCTGTCGGTCTGGAGCAGATCTAGCAGGAGAAGACTACGTGATCCTATTGAGAGGAAGGCTGGACGATATTCATGAATTAGTTGGAACAAATCTTCAAGTTACCAGCGACAGAATGAAAAGTCGGTACGACACGCAGGCCACGATAGGCGGTTTTGAAGAAGGGGACAAAATATGGTTACACAACCCTACGAGGAGAAAAGGATTTTCTCCAAAATTACAAAAATCCTGGGAAGGTCCATACTTAATCAAGAAAAGGATCAATGATGTTATATATCGCATAAGCAAGATCCTCAATGGAAAACCAAAAGTAGTTCACCAAAACCGACTAGCGCCATTCGAAGGAGACCATGACCTAGAGAAAGGAGTAAACCATATTCCAGATGTGTCTGACCCTATCTTCGACGAATGTATGGGCGCGTATGGAGGTAGCGGGAAAGCTAGATATAGAGTCACTTCAGAACAACGACAAGATTTGTTCACTCTCCCCGAAGGTTATTCACTGGCATACAACATCCCCGCCCGTCTCAAGAACGCACGAGGGTTGGCATCCGTCTTTCGAAAGAAGTTTGGGCAATTAGAAAAACTTGAAGACCAGATTCCAGCCCCTGTCAAGATACTGAAACTGAAACATAATTCGCGGTACGTCTTCTACGTGGTAACTAAAATTGAATTTCAAGATCGATCTACCTACCGCGATATGTGGGAAGCACTTCCAAACCTCCGAGACCATGTGTTAGAATCCAGCGTGAATAAACTGGCTATGCCTTAGATAGCGAGTAACCAGTAGGATTGGCGAGTCATCAGGAACAATACGGGTGAGAGTGAGTCAATTGGTTTTCTTAGTAATCCAAGTAAGGGTTTATGATCAATGTTCACAACAAATGGACGACCATACAAATAATAGTGAAATTTTTCACATCCTAGCACCACTGCTTTTTTGCTAGAAAAATCACTGAAGCTGAAGGCAACTAGGTTACCAACAACTTGTGTGTGTTGACAAGTACAGTAAATTAGATTATTAAAATATAGTATAAATAAATATTATTTCTAGTATTGACAGTATCAGTATAATAATGAACAATTCGGTATATTGACAAATTCAGTATAATATTGACAAGTTCAGTAGATATAGTGAATCAGGTAAGTTGACATAATATAATTCTCAATAAATAATATACTTTTTATATTTTTAAATATTGTTTATAATATTTTGAAAAAGGTCTCTCTTTTTTGATAATATCCATTTTTTTATTTTACATTTAAAAAATTTTTTTTAATGCTTTACAGGTCTACAGATACACGGCTCTAATATATGTTTATTTCGTTTTAGGTAAACCAGTATTTTAAGGCAGTATAATTGCCTTAAATCCATAACTTGGCTCACCATATATAACTCATCACTTGGAAACCTGATACTCTTGCGATAAATAATTCGTAGTATCAATTTTTTTAGTACATTTACATTTTCAATATGGCAATCATATACACCACCTCAACCAGAGATGACATAGCTCAGCTGTGACTTTACCAACGAAAAGTATATCATTTTTATGTGGTGTTTATCGATGATGTCTCATAAGTATTTGAATCTTTATAATAATTCTCTGAGTTTATTAGCAATATTTTTGGTTTGCAGATCCCATTTGAGATGACGATCAATAATAATTACAAGATAATTAATCCTATCTATTTCTGGAATTTTAGTTGTTATGTCAATATCCAAATAGCCGAGTTTTGGCCGACATTTCTGGTAGGATGTGAAAGGCATATATTTTGCTTTATCTACATTTAGTGTTATTTCGGTAAATTGAATTCTGGTTTTTATTTTTTTATAAGCGATTTCAGTTTGTGTTTTCAATTGAGCCCAAGTAGGAGTAGCCCAAGAGAAGATTCAATTGATTTTGATTTGTTAGCACGATACAGCCTCTGGGGCGTATAAGTACAGAAAAGTTAATTTTAATTTTCAAAACCCTTTAATTTTTCTTTGAATTCATAAAGAAAAATAATAAAATTTCAATTTTATTTGCGTTCATTTATTTTGAATTAATGAATTATAGGAATATATTAGATTCTTTCAATTCACATATTTTTTTTTAAATACAATATCTATTTTACCTGAACAATTTCTTAGATGTTCATTCACCCTTGAGTAAAATTCATATTTTTTTCACCAACCACGTATACGACTGCAAAAAATTTAATATCTGATGATTGTATTTTAGATTTTGGAACATGCTGAACTTTTAACATATGTTACGGTTAAAGTATTTACTTGCCTAGTATATAAACTAGTTGGATAGTATACAAACTATCCAACTGCCTGGTTATTTTGATGAAAAATCATATTTTAACTAAAATAGCTACGAGTAATGGATAGTTTGTATACTATCCAGCTAGTTTATAAACTATACAAAATTTATCGCTAAAACTCAATCCACAAGGAAATTACACAAATTAGCTACAATTTTTGGCTAGTTTGTAAACTATCCACATTAGTTGGATAAAGTGTGAGCCTGATATTGGTAGTAATACATAATAACCAACGAGTTGGTTAGTATGTAAATCAACCAACGCGAGTTGGTTATTATGTAAACCAACCAATTCTCTTTGGGTAATTTAGTGGGGTTATGTTTCGTCAAGTGTTGTGTGTTGTGACGGTGTACAGTTGTGTCTCGCGAAATTTGTTTGAATAGGTATCGGGTTATTAAAAATGAATCAACAGCAACAATTTGAAAACCTATTATTAGACGTTTACGACCAAAAGTCGCAAAATTCAAAATTAATGAATGATAGCGATTATAGTAAACTTTTGCAACGTATCAAGAGAATACGCGAAATTGGACCTGACAGTAGTAACAAGAGTGATTATCATGTGATAAATACTTATGATTTACAAAGAATCGAATCATCTTATGTAATTCTACATAGAAGATCTGGAAAGATTATTTTACGTTTGAGTAAATGTTATAATGCGATTAAAGCTGCCCATCAGGTAACTGGGCATGGAGGGCGTCAAGCAACAACAAAATTATTAAACGAGAAGTATCACAACTTAACACAGGAAATGGTAAAATTGTTCATTGAAACTTATGAGAATTGTCAGCTTAAACGGAACAAAACTAAAAAGGGAATTGTTGTTAAACCAATTGTTTTAAATCATTTAAAATCTCGATGCCAAATCGATCTCATCGACTTACAAACTAGACCAGATGGTGACTACAAATATATTTTTGTCTACCAAGACCACCACCTAACGAAATACGTCAGGTTGAGAGCGTTAAAAACAAAGAAAGATTTTTGTCCTTTGCGCTAAAGTCCTAGCTCTACTGGGTGTACCGGAAAAATGGGCCCAAAGTTGAGATTTTGAATTTTACATGTATTTTGAAGTACCATGTCCTTTATTTCAAATTCCCTGAATGTTGCTTATATGGATGAAATAAAACAAAATCAATACATTTTGATTTTTTTAGGTAATTGAGGAATTAGTCGGAATGTGGCCTGACTGCCATATTGTGCATGGTAAACCGAGACATTCACAGTGGAGAGAGCGAACCAAGATATAGAGAACAAGTTAGCGTTGTGGATGAAAGATAATAACTCGACAAAATGGAGCGAAGGTTTAAAAATTGTTCAATTTCAAAAAAATCGGTGAGTAGGCTAGTATTTTGAAATTTAAGAAAAGAAACTGTGTTTTTCTAATTCATTTGCCAGTTGTGAAAACGGCGCAGCGGCATTATTTTGTATCTGTTTTGTTTGCGTAAGTATAGGTGAATGCAACAGCGACTCTGTGTTTGTATAAGTTGCGTTTTACCTCAGTTCATCGTTTGTTGTAGCTGCTTTCATTCTGGTATTGGGCGCAGTCCTTATGAAGCTTTATATGGTGTAAAATGTTGAGATGATTTAAATAACCTCCCTGTTTCTATCACAAACATTAAATCCATACGTACAGAAGAAGAAATAGAAACATTATTATCTTCTACTAATGACATCGAGGATAAAGTGGAAGAAGATTCACATCCTTCAAATAATTTTGTACCCGATGGAAAATCTACCGTCACTGAAGAGGAAATGGCCGCCCAACAATTGTCTGGTACGTATCTATAAAGTATTTCCACATTATTTCACAATGCATCCTATTTTCTTTTAGATTCAATTGAAAACGCTACGCTGGCTCTGCTGCCCGATAATACTCATAGCCCAGCTGTATTCGCAGATAATACTGAAACCCCAATTTTACTCGAAGTTAATACTGAAACCCCAGTTTTACCCGAAAATAATACTGAAACCCCAGTTTCAATCGAAGTTAACAATAAAACCTCAGTTTTATTTAAAGAACAAGCAATGTCATTGCTCTCTACTGAAACAACAGAAAATGCTCTCAATGAATCATTACCACAAAAATGCTTATTATATTCTGAAGAAAACGTATGTGACCATTGTCAGAATAAAAACAATATTAAAGCGATGAGGGATTCATGCCAGGAAAGTCTAAAAAGGCAAGCACATAAAATGCTACAAACTTCTCGCAAGAAATTTAAACCAGGAACTGTCGGCATGTGAGAGTACACATTTCAGATGTAGATCGCAGTCGGTCAGATCATAGAAATATATTGGGCGGCATAATGAGTGTAAAAGATGAATTTTACCGAATTGGAACTATTCACGGTGTCCTTAAACAGCTCTATTCCCGCAACGAATTTGAAATACGTAAGCAACAATTTTTAAAGTTGGAAAATGTCACTGACACAGACATAACATTACGAAGCGCTGCAGGAAAATTTTCAGTATCGGATTCAGCCCAAGGGTATGTGCGAAATCACTGCAAGAAGAGTTGTGCGAATAAAAAGTGTAAATGTCTTACGTCTGGATATACGTGTAATAGTCAGTGCCACAACAGTGGAACTTGCTTCAACAAATAATACTGTTCGTTGTTTGGTGGTTTTAATGTCCTGACATATTTTATTGTTAATATTTTGTCACCTGGTATTATTGAGTTATATTTCTTTTACTTTTTCTAAAGTAATAATTGGTACCTGTAACAATCTTACATTGTACCAATAAAGAAACCATTTTTGACTAATGATTTTACTATCCTAAACAAAATTAACCCAAGAGAATTGATTAGTTTGTTGAGTAATACATAATAACCAACTCGTTGATTATTATGTATTACTACCAATATCAGGTTCACAATCTATCCAACTAATGTGGATAGTTTACAAACTAGCCAAAAATGCTAACTAATTTGTGTAATTTCCTTGTGGATTGTGTTTTAGCGATAAAGTTTGTGTAGTTTATAAACTAGCTGGATAGTATACAAACTATCCATTACTCGTAGCTATTTTAGTGAAAATATGATTTTTCATCAAAATAACGAGGCAGTTGGATAGTTTGTATACTATCCAACTAGTTTATATACTAGCCAAGTGAATACTTTAACCGTAACATATAGAATAACTTTTTTTCGTAAAATTAATAACAAAAAAATTTCCCATAAATTGCCAACTTAAGTGGACACACGGTATATTTTCGAACCTTTACACACATAAAACAAAAAATTCATTATATAAATAATAGATATTCTATTTTATGAATAAACTAAACGCCGATCAGTATTTATATACATTTTTGTTTTTTAACATGTCGTGATCGAATGATATGACCTTTAACGCGAAATTGAATCGTACAAAATATCGAAAATTAGGACAAACGAGAAACGTAAAATTGCATTAACATTACGAACACACAGACCCCACCTTCTCGCTCGATTCTACTCGGGATTATTTTCAAATGATGATCAAACATCTCAAGGTTGAAATGCTTGTCAAATTTTTATAAGTATGAATTGTGTCAGCTTTCGAGGTTGTAATCGTCGTGCGATATTCTTTATACAGTACGTCAATAAAGTATTTTAATATACTATTTTTTTAAAAGAATAATCTATGATGCGGGGTGAATAACCTTTGAGTGATGACGTCCCTAAAGTCTCAAAAATAAGTTATTCGGTCATATCTCTCAAATTATGAGACTTGGAGAATTCTTGTTCACACAAAAGATGAAGATCAATTCATTATCTACAAAAATGTTTGTATTGCTTTTTTTCAAAAATTCTATAGTTTCCGAGATAACGCGCCCCAAACTTATGCTGTATAGTTGTTTCCTCTCACGGGACCCAGGACACGCACATTTACTCATAAGCATAAACGTCGGACCAATTGTGTAAAATTAATATTTTCTCATGATTGAAAATTCGTCTGAAAGGGGAAATCCATACTTATCATATCCTGGGATTTGAGCATTGTTTTTTCTTTCCGTAAATATTGGAAGAAGCGAAATTTTGACGCTATAATTATATAAGTCAACTCACAAAACTTGTTTTTGAAAACAATGTATTCAATCCCTTCGCAGAATTGCCTCCAAGTTTTCCTTTTGGACCTTCTGAGTTCTTTGTTATATTCAGTTAGAGCCTTTTTGTAGTCTTCCCAGTTTCCTGTCCTATTGGCTCTGTTAAACGCTTTGCGTGCTAAGACCTTTAGTTTGCTGAGTTCATTGTTCCACCAAGGCGCATCCCTATTGACAGCCTTGGTTTTGATGGGACAAGATTCCTCGTAGCAATTAATTATCGTGCGATTCAACCATTGAGAGGCTACTTCAAGTTCCTCCACAGTGTGTTACCTCTGTTAATAATGTCTATATTAGATTTAGCCAAATACTCTAAGAGATACTCACCTCGTTTGTTCCCGTCCGTGCTGCCCCATACTATGTTGTGGGAGTTTGCATCACATTCAAGAATAAGATGTCTGTTCTTTTTATTGCACCATCTGATGAGGCTTTCGACTTACTCTGGTGGAGGTTTGTCTTCCTCTCCCAGAAAGTAAGCAGAGGCAATTATAATCTGCCTTTTACCCCTTTCTGTGAGGAACTCCACTTCAGCTGTTGCAAGGTCTCTGGTGATAAACTCTGGAACAGAAATAAAGTTAAGTTTTTTTGAGATGACTAATGCCGCTCTTGGTTTGTCATGTATTTGTGAATATATCAACTTACATGAATTGATGGATAGGCCTTTGATAAGTCCTTCGTGAGCCCAGGGTTCCTGAATGAGCCCGATGTCAGATAGGTTTCTGCTAAAACTCCTGCTAAGCACGCTAGTTGCAGCTTTTGCATAATGGAAGTTTAGTTGCAGAAACCTTACGGATTTGGAGAGAGCCATTTTACTGTTTATTGGGATCTTTATTAGATCCCTTATTGCCCTTTGGGAGACCCGTTTTTGTAGGTCCCTTTTTGTGTACTTTTTTGCAACCTCGACTGGTTGAGGCTGCAACTGGACCACTATGTTGCCCAGCATGGCTTTTTTGTGGTAATATTCTTACCTGACCAAATTTATAATTGGCCTTATAGCCATTATTTTTGACCCTTTCTGCGGATATGGGGTCCACTGGTAGGGTGAGTTCTAATGTGGGGCCTTTTTCGGCCCTTCTTACAATCCTCCAATTTTGTGTGTGTTGAGGTCTTCGTTTTGGACATCTAAAAATCGAAGTATCTGTTCGTTTTGATATTTCAGACTGTCAGGAAGGTACGTCACAAAGATCTCTGAGTGAGGAATGTTACCTTCCTCTGCGAGTCTCAATGACACACCCTCCTGTGGCTGCAGCTCCTGAACTATGCTTCTCAGCCACTCAACTGTGGTTCCGTCAGCACAGGACAGCAGCATCCAGCCAGGTCTGAATTGCAAGCTGCTGAATATAAGCCTGGTATTTGCCTTTGGATCCACCAGTAAGATTTTGTTCCACTGAAAGAGATAACTCTGGATAATTGGAGGGCATTATTCCTACCCTTATTGCTGATAGCATTTGTCCGTGGGATGGTTTGTTTCCCTCATCGGTAGTTTTTCCTACTATGAGAGCTCCCTCCTTCCTCGGATGTTCAGGGGAACTTTCCACAGATCGGACTCTTTTGGAGCCCTTACTCTTGGGTGCATCCTCCTTCTCCTTTGTAATAGGTTTCAGTGTCTGTTGTCGTGACTCTTCACGACGGAGGCCGTGCTTCAACAAGAACTTGAATCTTTTTCGAGCAGCGCCGCTAAGGTTTGCTCGAGCCTTTTTGGTTTTTTGTTGAGGGTCCATTTGGTCCTCTTCGCCGCTTCTTATGAGCTCATCCTCGGTTTTTTGGTCTGGAACATGATCCAGTTCCATTCCCTCTGGATGAGTGAGGCTATCTTTTTTTGGTTGGTCCATTTTTTGTCCCACGAGTAGCTAGGGAATGGTTGGTCGCTTCCGGCAGAGCCCCGCATACCGGAAGAAGGCTATTGAAACCTGGGTGTCGCCTGGTACCCGGAGTTCGCATAATAGCGACTAAGCAACCCCTCAGCCCCGCAGCGTATTCTCTACGCCACGCCAAGTCTTCGGCTTATGCTATTCCACCACTGACTTGAGGGGGATTTTTATGGTGGTTCCCATCCACTTGGCCAGCCGATTAAGACAAGCCCTCACATCAGTAAGCACGTCCTCTTCAACCACCGACTTACTGATACGAGATATACTGGGCAGGCTTCCACGAGTTTGCGCTGTTTCCTGATGCATGCAGGGCCCCGGGCCATTGGTCCGGTTGCCCCACACTTATCTACCCACAGCAATGCCTCTCCACGCTGATGTTCCCAGTACTTGCGTATATATTTAATTCCAATCATCCCATGTCCCATAAACTAGCGGCATATAATTCAATGATACATACAGCTTTTTCAGTTCATATGAACAAATGTAATTTTGATAGAGAGATTAATACAATTAGACAAATAGCAACATCCAACGGTTATCCATTAGATACGATAAATGAGTTAATTAATAAAAAAGAGGAAAAAGTGGCATTACAACTAATATTTCCTGAACAAACTGAGGAAATAAAAACTTATAAAACCATCACATATGCAGGAAATATTTCTAATAATATTTCAAAGATAATATCTTCAGCAACGAATACAACACTTCCTTTTAAAACAGAAAGTAACGTTAGTACAAAATTGTTAAATGTAAAAACAAAAATACCATAATTAAAGAAGTCAGGTATATATAAACTCAAATGTCCAGAATGGAATGCTGTCTATTTGGATCAGACCATTAGGAAATTTTGAAATCCGATACAGTGAATACTTACGAGCATACAGATTAAAACAACCAGATAAATCCCACTACGCAAAACATCTACTTGACACCAATCATAAATCTAGAAGTGCTGGATATTTGTGAAAAGAAACAAGAACTGGATTCCCTTGAAGAATTGGAAATTAGAAGACATTTAAGAAACCCACAATATGAAGTTGTCAATGAACAGTTAAATCTAGGGAGTGATAATGTAAAGATCAGCGGATATAGTTTTCCTGGTTTTCTATATCATTGCACAGTTATACTGATCTTAATTGGAAAGAATGATATCCAGGATATCACCATAGGGCTAATAATATCTAAGCTTCAATATTTGTAATATCACATGTTCTACTTTTTCCTATTAACATATATTAAGTCAATCACAAATTAGGTCATTTCTTGGTCTAGCCAAAAATAACTACTAAACATCAGGTAGGCATCAAATGAAATGTAACTTCTGTCATTCTGACGATGATATTGATTTATCGAAACAATTGTCAATTTTTGAGAATTTTCAACAATTTTTATTATATTGTGATATTAACTAGAAACCGTGAGTTTCATTTAAAACACTCTATTATAGTTGGCTAGGTTACTTCAAAAGGAATAAAAATGAAGTATATATACGTGAAATACATAGTGAGCACATAACCAATTAAGAGTTATTATTTTCCACTGAACTAAAACCAAGTTCAGTGTTATTATTATAAATCATTTTTTCGATATCTACACACTAATAGAGCAATGCATATGCATACCTGGGATGATTTGTTTTCAAACGGAATTTATTTTTATATACCTGTAGATATTTAACTATGAAAAGTTAAATAAGGACCAATCTTATTACACAAAATGAAACGTCGTGGAGACATAGTGTTCAAGATTGTAAAATCTAGAATTTTATTGTTTACGATACTTTTAAAATATGTAAGATATTTGTATGCTTCCTTTCATCATTGTATATATTTAAGGCGTAAACTCATTTTAGTTAATAGCGTTGTAAAAATATGTTTCAGAATTGATAAGATCTTTTATATTGTTGTAAATTCAAAGGATAGTTTCATTTTATTTTCAACTTTTATTGAACACCTTTAATATATCACGTTTTGCAACAATAATTGTAAATAGTTTTGTTTGCGCATTGAAATAGCACATTTTTGAAAGTCGACATCTTGTCGTATTGTCCTATAGTTAGGAAGTTAGGAAAAGGTCACGTTTCACTCTATTATATATTGTATTGTAAAAACCCTAAATTTAGTGTCCCTTCTGCATGAATTTTATGGTCGACGATCGGAAGATATGAAAGACATTTTTGACTAACCTTTTTGAGTAAAAAGGTTACAATTGCTATTGGAGTATTCAATAGAAATTTAACTATCTATTGACGGTACCCATAGTTGATTCTTGTCTAGGAACCCGACAAGTCAAATGATACTGGCCAATAGGAAATATTTATTTTCGTTTGGTTAACCCAATCCACGTATAAACACGCCCCTCGTATATTTCTATTTAACACGTCTCACAACGTGAAGAAATCAGTTTCTCACTCATCACTCCTGCTACTTATCGACACGAGTTTTACACTCATCGAATCGAGCTCAACGCTCAACAACAAAGTTAGTTTTTTACACCCATCGAAGCGAGTTCAATACTCCCGATAACAAAGTTTTACACTCATCGACGCGAGTTTTACACACTCATCGAATCGAGCTCAACGCTCAATAACAAAGTTTTAATATTCATCAAATCGAAATATAAAGTGTCTTCCGATCTGAAACCACCGAAGTTCAGCATTCACAACTTTGTACCATTTTGTAAATTTGTATATAATAAATTATTAATTTCGACATTAATTTTGTCAAATTAAGATTATTTATTTAGTTGAATGTCCACGCCAGTTGACGAAGTTCAGCCAGAAATATAATCAGAAACATGGGTCCTTCGATAGCCGGATATAACAAGTATTGTTATATAACATTGTAAAGCGCCAGTACCAAGAGAGCAGTTCAAATCATAGTGCAAATATAACAGTTCAAATCGTAGCATAGCAGTCCAATTAGCAGTTCCAATCGCAGTTCCAAGGATTCATCACAGCAGCAGCCAGGATAGTCAAGGTAAGTTGGTCAGTTAGCTATTTAAATGTGCCAATTATCCATCCTGTTTCCGTATTAGTATCGTATAAACATTGTTGAAATTTCTTACCATACTCACGCATAAACTAAATTCGAAATGGATAAACTTGAGAAATTAAGACAACAACGCAATTATATATTAACAACCATTACGACATTGAGAAAAGTCGTCGACCAAGCAAACGATGAACCCGCGAGCGTCAATGAATATTATATTCAATCGATATTAGAGAGGACAACCAAAGCATTTGAAAAGTTTGATTCTGTAATAAATGGGTTTCCTGTAGTGTTAACTTGTCGGCGCTGTCCCGTGTAATTAATTAGGTGTTTCCTAGTTTTATTCTGCTGTCACCGGAAAAATGTGTTTGGTTCCTGTATTATCTCGCTGATGGTAGTGACCGGAAGGGCCCTATTGTATACTCCTACCCTAGACAAAAAAAATCGTTGCAGCGTGCTGTCACCAGTGCCTCGCGGCACAAAATTGTAGAACCAGGAACTCTCCCTGCGGGATTACCTCGAGGGAGGGGTTGTTCCAGGCTCGAGCGATCAAGGACGTCGTGGGGCCCCTTGGGCTTATACAGGGTGCCAAGCCCGAGTTCGTAGTGCAGGTCCGTCCTATTTGACGGGCACGGGGGTGGTGAGGATGGAAATAAATTGAAAGGTTAAAATACGTAAAACATGTATTACAAATAAAAAAAAAGGAAAATTATTAAAACCCTATACGAACGTTTTTCAATAAAATATTACACGTGGCTTTCTCCTGGTTTCTAGGATAGCCTACGTAACATACCCTACATGAATAAGAGGTTAACAACTGATATATCTTAAAAAAAAGAAGGGAAATTCTTCACCCTCTATTTCCCGCGTTAATTTCGCTTCTAACAGAGGGAGAGCAATAAAACTATAGAAATACCTTCTATATCAAATAAAATTCAGAAAAGTAATTTATGAAGACAGGTTTTACTATGATCCCTAGTAAAGTATAAATATTTCTATGTTATTATCAAAACTCTGAATTTAGGATTAACTACGACCCTTCGTGAAATATAAATATCTTTGCGCTTCTATCAAAATACTAAAAGAAATATATATATATATATATATATATATATATATATATATATATATATATATATATATATATATTATATATAGGGGAGTGGTCCCTGAGTACAAGCTAAATAAGATACCTATCACAAATTTTGGCCCTATCAGTAAATGAGGGGCGCTGATATATATGAAACACTAGATATGACCGGAAAAATACTATGGGGTCCCTTCCCTATCTTGGGACACCCGGTTAAGTCAAGGAAAAATATAATATCACCGTTCAAATACACAAAATAATAAAATAATTGTACTTTAAAAACTTACGTTTTGGATTATCACCAGTCGCACAAACTGCACACTATTCTGTTTGGAGGGTGAGGGCCCGTCAATACTTAGACTTGCCTCACCGGGGGAGAGATACTTTCTCTCTTTTGATTCCCAATTTTCCGTTATTTTATTTCCCAGTTTCACCTTGTGTGATGGTTAGTTTGCAATATCATTGTTTATGTTTGTAGTAAACAAACCTGACCTGTTCGTAATCTAATATGTTTTGATAGCCTTGTTTTGTTTGTGTTATTTACTTCAGTTGAGGTCGATAAATAATAATTATTTTGAATTAAGAAGAATTTGTCTATATAGGGCGTTCTTAAAATTTATGTCATATCTTGTGTTTATTACATCACTTCCCCTCTTGTAAAAGTGTTGCGACGTTTCAGGTCCAACACCTTTTCTATATCTTAACTAATACATTAACATCGTTTGTTTTTTTTTTGAGTACATTAACATGAATTTTGTATTGCTTATAGTTTGTTTTTATATACCGCGCACTTGAACTCACTCGCGTTTCGATTTAACTGTTCTGACCCTGACCTAGGTCTCGATTATTTACACTCGCGACACTGCTGCTTAGTAGATCGTTCATGGAGTGATTTCTCTCTGTCCAGTGTTGCGATCTGGGGTGGCTCGTCTCTTGATGCTGTATCTGCTCCATTTCTATCGCCTCTTCGTCTTGTTTCTGGGTTCTGCCGTTGGAATGTATTACCCATGCCGTAAGGGAATCCCATATGCTGCCTACCATTGCGATACCACACCCTACGGTCTGCTGGATGCGAATTGCATTTAATATTGTATCTACTATGTATTTTAGTAGTTGATATGTGCAGTATATACCAATTATACCGCTTATTATTGAACCTATCTCCGTGAACCATTCCCAAGTGTGTTTTAGGGTGGATTCGGCTAGGTTTTTGATTTCCTTTGCATCGAAAATATCTGACACTGTGTATTATTGGCTGCTCTGCGTTCAGTCCGGCTGCTCTGCTGCTGCTTCTCTTTTTCTTTCTTGGGAATGTCTCTCTTTGTTAGGCGTCGTCTATGCATTGCATGCTTACGTGACATTTGTATGCTTGCTCTATTTATGAGATCGACATTCTGGGGTAGAATTGACATTGTCGGTTGAAGGTTTTGTTTGTCTTCAAGACAATGACAATTCTCGTGTGCTCTGTTCGCTATATTTCGATAGTAGGTTTCTCTTTTATAGTGTTAAATCGAAACCTTTGTCTTCTTATTCTGTAACTTGAACTTTTTATTGGGTTTCGATTGATTATTCGTGCTTTGGTTGATACAATTATACTGCTTTGTATCTGTGCGTGGCTCGGCATCTTCTTCTGCTGCTTCGTCGACTACGGATGTGTGGCTATGCATCCCGCAGGAAACCATGAGTCTGGTTACAACTACTAGGCATGCCCATACTGGTTGTCGTTTGATTTCGTTGCTCTGGATAACTGGAATGTTCGCGCTTTCCCTGGCATACGTCATCTCGAGTTCCGGGCACTTTTGAATGTTTTTTTTGGGAAATCACTGTAATGTTTGTATTGGGGTTTGAACAGTCTTGAGCAATTAGCGTAATTGCTGTCTAAAGCCCGCACATAACGAATGTTACCTAGGTCAGGAGGGCGGTGTGTCGTTCCATGGTTGTGCTCTTACAGTTCTCTAAAAGTTTTAATAATTACATTTGTTAGCATTCATTGTTTTCATATTTATAAAGCATAATGTTCATTTATTACAGTTATTTATTATTATTTTTTTCTTTGGAAAGAACAAACAATACTGCTTTTATTTTTCCCATGTTAACACTACCTTTGCGTTTTCTGTTTATTTTTCTCAATTAACCGAACTGTACAATCATTTAGGACTGTCAATTGAGTTCCTTGTGTAAGATTATTTTTTAAATTTCTAGTTGGTGACTTATGTAATTTATGTGTCCACCTTGTAGTTATTGAAATTAAATCTTTTTAACATACTTTGAGTTGACCTTGCAACGGTGCAAAAATTTGTCAATATTGATTACCTGAAATGACCTTGCATTTGTCGATGTGTTATGAGTAGTAACGTTCGTAATGGAATTTCTTCCTTGTTTGTTTGTCTTAGTCGACAATAATAACACGTTTATTGTTCGAATTATGAATGATGAATAAATCTGTGTTTGTTTTTAATCCGGTATCCCTATTTTTGATTTTTTGAACTTATTGCTTTTGGGTGTGTTTATCTTTATGTATTACTGTATCATAGGTTTATTTATTTTTAAATCAAAACTTGACTCTCGTGTGACCTCGGTGTGTGTATGAACTGAGTGTTTAAGCGGTTATGTTTGTTGTCTGTGTAAGGGTTATTTTCGTCTGATTTCGTATGGTGTATGGTAGCGTTTGGTTAGTTTCGTCTTGTTCCTGTATAATTTTGACGCTTGTGCCCATGTCATATTAATGTAGCTGGGTGCGTTCGGAATCCGATTTCTTATCCCGGCTGATCGTCGAATTTCCGGTGGGGTCTTAGTGAGACTGGGAGCCTTCCGCTCGGTTTATGTTTTTGTTGTTTTGTGTGGGGTACTGTCTTTTCACTGTGTGGTTGTGTTGACCATAATGGTAATGCTGCTAACTTCCCTGTGTTTATGTCGTTGCTGGTTTCTTCTTGTGGTTCTTCCTGTTCGTGTGCTGTGTTCTCCTCATTCTGAGTCGTTGTCGTCTCTATAATTTCGTGTTGATCATCGTTCAGTTTGCCATAGTATGTTTTTAATCTATTAATGTGAACAACTTGTACTTTTTTCCTTTGTTTGACGCGATTTGGTAGGTGACTGGTCCTACTTTGTCTTTTATTTCGAATGGTCCTATTCATCGGTTTTGAAGTTTTTTTGATAATCCTGTTGTGTTACTTATGTCTAGAAGGGAAACTAGGTCTCCTGGTTTGAACTCTCTTAGGGTGGTTTTTCCATTGTATCTGTTTATCCTTTCGTCTTTTGCCTTTTCTGTGTTCTCTAGTACTCTTGTGTATATTTGATTAAATCTCGTCTCTAGCTCTGACACGTAGTTATCGTCTAAGTTGTATTTCAGTCTTCTTGGCTTGATGAAATTGTCGAATGGTAGTGCTTGATCTTTACCATGTAGTAGGAAATACGGGCTGTATCCTGTTGATCTGTGTATGCTTCCCCGATATGCCATTAATACATATGGTATCCAACTATACCAATCTCGTTGATTTGGGGCTATGTAATGTGCTAACATATCTTTTATTACTCTGTGTAGTCTTTCTATTCGACCATTGGTTGTTGGTGCGTAGCTCGCTGTGTGTATTATTTTTATGTTTAGTAGTTTGCATCTTTCTCTCATTAGTTCTGACATGAAGTTTGTTCCTCTATCTGTCAACAGTTTCTGGGGTGTTCCGTCCCTGCATATTATTTGTTCTACAAAAGCTCTTGCTACTGTGTCTGCTTTCTGATCTGGTATCGGAATTGCTTCGCAGTATTTAGTAAAATGATCTTGAAAGGTTAGCAGGTACTTGTTTCCTTTGTTTGACGTGGGTAGCGGGCCTACTATGTCCATTGACGTATTCCCCAAGGCTCTGTGATCTTTGTGAATCTTTGTAGTGGTGCTTTTCTAAAGTGTGGTGAGGTTTTTCGTCTGTTGCATGCGTCGCAGCGTTTACAGTAATTTATTATATCCGTTCTCATCGTTGGCCAGAAGCAACGTCTTTTTATTGCCAATAACGTCTTTTGTTATCCTTGGTGACAATATATGGGTGAGTCGTGAAAGTCTTCTATAACTTTGGTGATATATTTCCTAGGTATTACTAGTTGGTCCCTGTTGTCTTCTTGATCTTGTCTGTATAGGAGCCCTTCTTTGTCGATGTAATATTTTTGTTTTGTTTCATCCTCTTTGTTTAAATGTTGTACTGTGCTATTGCAGAAATCGTCGCGTTTTTGTTCTTTTTTCAGTAATTCTTTGTCCCAGAGTGGTTCCCATTCTTCTTCTGCCTCGATTATTTGGATTTTTCCTGTGTTTTTGGTTGGGTTCGGTTTCAGTATGCTTACTTTGGTGGTTGCCCCGTAAAACGTGAATTGTATCATTTTTGTGACTTCGTCCCAGCTTAGTCCTGGAATTTGTTCTTGACTGGCTATGAAGGTTATGCCTTTTTCCGCGTTCTCTTCGCATTGTTTTTTTAACTTTTGGATAATATTCCACATTATTTCATATGATGTTTCTTCTTTGACTGATGTTCTATTCAATGCTACGTAGAATTTCGTGTCTAATGTGTCCCATCCTTTGACCGATTCTATTTGTTCTTGCGAGATATCCGGTAGAGTGTATATATTTCCTCTTCTTTATTAGTTTCCTGATTAGGTCTGTTTTTTGCCATTAGGAGGGCTACTGATTCTTCGTCTTGGATGGAATCTAGGTTTCCTTATTTCCTGTTTATTTTGTCCTTCCCTGGTAGGTCGTTTTCTGCAATATATTGCAAGTAGTCTTCGTATGTGGTTTCTATGTAGTTGCATGTTTTGTCGTACATTCTGCTCAGTGCATCCGCGTTTCCGTGTCTTCTTCCCATCCTGTGTATTACTTCGAAGTCGTATTCGGCCAGTGTTAAGGCCCATCGTGTTAGCTTAGAGTTTGGGTCTTTTAGTGTCAGTACCCATTTTAATGCTCTATGGTCTGTTATTATGGTGAATTTTGCTCCGTAAATGTAGCATCTGAAGGTTTTGATTCCAAAAATAACGTCTAGCAATTCTTTTTCTGTAGTTGAGTAGCTGGTTTCTGCTTTGTTTAGTGTTCTGCTCGCATATGCTATTGGTCTTTCTCTGCCATCCCTTATTTGACTCAATATTGCTCCTACGCCTATGTTTGACGCGTCTGTTGATAGCAGGAAAGGTTTGGTGAAATCGGGGAGTATTAGTACTTTATCTGAGGTTAGTGATGTTTTTAATTGGTTCATTGCTGTTATTACGTCTTCCGAAACTTTAAACGGTGTATCCTTTTTTGTTAGGTTTACTAGTGGTGCTGCTATTTCTGTTATATTTGGTATGAAACGTCGGTACCAGTTTACTGAACCTAGAAATCCTCTTACTTCTTTGACATTCTTTGGTAGGGGGTATTTGTGCACCGCCTCCAGCCATTGTGGGTCTGGAGCTATTCCCTCTTGTGAGATAATGTGTCCCAGATATTTTACTTTTTCTAGCATGAATTTACAGTTTTTCGGTTTTAGTTTAATTTTGGCTTCTGAAAGTCTTTCGAACACTTCCTCTACTTTCTCTAAATGATCCCTTCTTCCCGTGTAATTAAATATGATGATATCATCTAGATATACCATACAATTTATTCCTGTCAATCCTCTTAAGGTGGCATTCATGAATCTCTGGAACGTTGATGGTGCGTTTACTAATCCGAAAGGCATTTTGGTGTATTCGTAGTGTCCTTGGTATGTGCTGAATCCTGTTAACGGGATGTCTTCTTCTTTCATGTCTACTTGGTGGTATGCTTCCGCTACGTCGATTACCGAAAATAACGTTTCGCCTCCCGCTTTGTATCCTTGAAGTAGGTCTGATACGTTAGGTAGTGGGTAGTATTCTTTCTTAGTTACCGCGTTCAGAGCTCTGTAATCTATACACATTCTTACTTTTTCTTCTCCTTCCGGGGTCTGCTTTACTACTAAGACTACTGGTGCTGACCATGGGCTGGAGGATGTTCTGATTACCTTGGATGCTAGTAGCCTATCGATTTCTTTTTGCAGTGTCTCTCGTTGATGGTAAGGTATCCTATATGGAGCCTTGCATATTGGTTGAGAGCCTGGTTCCAGAGTTATGTGGTGTTTGACTTTAGTGGTGCTAGTCAGAGTTTCGTCGTCATCCGTAAATAGATGGTGGTACTTTTGTATTAGCTTGACTAGTTCTTCTTTGCTTTGTGTGTCCATGTGGCTTAATTCGAAGTTATTTCGGATCCAGTCGTCTGTTTTAATGTCGAATTTTCTGATTGTGACCTGTATACTATTGTTTGATGGTTTCTCTTCTGAGCATTCGTAGGCTTTCCCTATCTTAGTGCCTTTTGTGAGATTTATTTCCTGCGCCAATGTATTGATTATTCTTACTGGGATCTGTCTTTGGTTTTTTGATATGCTGTTTGCCAATCTGATTGTGTGTTGTCCGTATTCTTGGGTCCGTATTTCCCTTTCTATTATGTTTCAGGGTCCCGATTTTGTGAACCTCAGTTAGCGCTGGTATGGTCAAACTATCTTCTGTGTATATATCTGTGCTGGTTCTTGTGCAGTCAGTTTTTTCTCTGCTAATCCTGATATCTTCGGTTGTTTCGTTTCTTTCGTTTTCCTCCTTATGTTCTGTGTCTGTACGCCCTTTTCCGTTGATTATGGGATTTTGGTTTGTGTATGTAGTTTCTCTTCCTCCTGTTATAACCCTGCCCGTAGTTTCCTTTATTTTTCCTACCGAACTGTTTGTGTCTATTCCTGGGTTGGTTGTTTCTTGTCTGTACATTGATTCCACTATTTTTAGCCATTTCTGCCACGTTTCTTTCTCCCTAGGGTTTTCTTGTTCCCTTGTTGCCTTTACTTTTCCGTATGCTTCTGTCCGTATTTGTCTACCACTATTTAGCAAGTCTCTGACTTGTCTTGGGTTCATTAGTGGTATTTTCCTTCCCCATATTTCCAATGTTGGTTTTCCTCTGTATGAGATGGTTGCCTCCTGTTCTTTTAGAAAATCTCTTCCTAATAATACTGCTGTGTCTCCCATTATACCATCCTCGCCTGCAATTACTTCAGTGTAGATATTATAGTCCATTTCTGTTGTTGCTATGGCTATTTGTGTTGAACCGTATAGGTGGATTGTGTGTCCTGTTATGCCTTTTAAGGTTAATTGGTCCGTGATCCGTGTGTCTAATTCGTTGTTCGCTACTATTGATTTACTTATTAGCGAGTATGCTCCGCCTGTGTCTATCATACAGGGTTCGGTTTTACCGTTTATTCTTAAGAGTACTATATACGGGGGTTCTTCGCTTTTACTTATCGTCGGTCCGTTATGATGCATTGTTTTTATCTCGTTTTTCTTGTCTTCATCTTTGTTGCCCTTTTGTGTTGCCTGTTGATTTCCGTCTTTGCCTGTGTGAGTCCAGTTTCCCCTAGTTTCAGCCTGACCACTTGTTTGGGGAGTAACGGTGGTCCTTGTTAGTTTAAATGTCTTCTTCCGTCTTCCTTGTTTGTGTGTCCTCTCTCTGTGGAATGTATTCTTCTGTTCTCTTCTTTTTGGAGCCTTCGTCCCATATTCTGTTGCACGTGTGCCTGTGATGCTTCTCTGTTCCAATTCTTTTCTCTGGAGTTCCTTTGTCCGCTGTATTCCCCGTAGTTATTTTGTTGTGTTGTGACTCTTCTTTCTTGATTCCATTGCTTTGTATTCCATTGTTTATTTTCTTCACTGAACCTTTTCTTTCTGCAGTCCTTGACCCAGTGGCCTTGTTTTCCGCAGTAGTGACATACATTTCTATCTGGTAATAGTTCCTTGGTTTCTTTGTTTCTGCAATACGCTGCCCAGTGTCCCTGTTTTCTACATATTTGACATTTTTTTTCTATTCTTTCTTCTTCCGCTTCTCTTGTTCTGCAGTTTGATGTCCAGTGGCCTCGTCTGCCACAGTACATACATTTTGCGCTATGTCTACATTCTTCCGTTTCATGTCCCGATTTACCACATGCTGTGCAACTCCGTTGCTCATTCGTAAAAGCGACTCTGTGGCCATTGTTCCTTCCGTTCACCATTGTGGCTGCCGTCTCGTGGCAACTTACTATCTCCTCTGCTTCTTCTAGTGTGAGGTCATCTTCATGTAATATCTAAAACCCTACTTCTCTGAGAAGGTCCTTTCTTAGCCCAACTTTGAATTGGTTCAACAGTACCGCGTTGTGTTTCCTTTGGATGTTCGGTATCTGTTCTCTGTTCGTTCCTTTTATATCTTCCTCCAATATTTTGTGCCCTATTAGTCGTAATCTTGTGCAGAAAGCTGCTACATCTTCGTCGTGCCTCTGGTAGCATTGGACTAGCTGCATCCACAAGTCAGCGATCGACTTCCTTGGGACGAATTTCCTCAATATTTTCTCGTTAAATTCGGCGTATGTTGCTGCGTCTAATCTTGGATCGGCTTTGAAGAAATCGTGGGCTGCGCCCGCGAGTTTAAATTTTAATAGTGTCAGTGTTTCTGTTTCTGACCATCCGTCGAGTTTGGCCCTTAGTTCCAACTTTTCTATATATCTGGCTGCATCTTTACCTGTGAAGTCTGTTAGAGTTGAGGCGATCACCCCTAGTGGTGGTGCCTGTGGTATTCTTAGTGCTGCTGGCATATTACTCGAATCCCCTGTGGACTCTAACGGCATTTTTATTTCCTAGCGTCCCTATAATTAGTTAGCACGAATCTTAATTATTTAGATACCTGCAATGGATAGTTGGGAAAAAAACGAAAAAGGATTATTTGTAGGACTTCTCCTCTTGTAAACCCCTGCCGTACGGACTCAGTATCTGGAGCACCGCTGTCACCAGTGTAATAAATGGGTCTCCTTGCAGTCACCACTGTAATAAATGGGTCTCCTGTAGTGTTAACTTGTCGGCGCTGTCCCGTGTAATTAATTAGGTGTTTCCTAGTTTTATTCTGCTGTCACCGGAAAAATGTGTTTGGTTCCTGTATTATCTCGCTGATGGTAGTGACCGGAAGGGCCCTACTATATACTCCTACCCTAGACAAAAAAAATCGTTGCAGCGTGCTGTCACCAGTGCCTCGCGGAACAAAATTGTAGAACCAGGAACTCTCCCTGCGGGATTACCTCGAGGGAGGGGTTGTTCCAGGCTGGAGCGATCAAGGACGTCGTGGGGCCCCTTGGGCTCATACAGGGTGCCAAGCCCGAGTTCGTAGTGCAGGTCCGTCCTATTTGACGGGCACGGGGGTGGTGAGGATGGAAATAAATTGAAAGGTTAAAATACGTAAAACATATATTACAAATAAAAAAAAAGGAAAATTATTAAAACCTTATACGAACGTTTTTCAATAAAATATTACACGTGGCTTTCTCCTGGTTTCTAGGATAGCCTACGTAACATACCCTACATAAATAAGAGGTTAACAACTGATATATCTTAAAAAAAAAGAAGGGAAATTCTTTACCCCCTATTTCCCGCGTTAATTTCGCTTCTCGCAGAGGGAGAGCAATAAAACTATAGAAATACCTTCTATATCAAATAAAATTCAGAAAAGTAATTTATGAAGACATGGTTTTACTATGATCCCTAGTAAAGTATAAATATTTCTATGTTATTATCAAAACTCTGAATTTAGGATTAACTAACGACCCTTCGTGAAATATAAATATCTTTGCGCTTCTATCAAAATACTAAAAGAAATATGTATATATATATATATATATATATATATATATATATATATATATTATATATAGGAGAGTGGTCCCTGAGTACAAGCTAAATAAGATACCTATCACAAATTTTGGCCCTATCAGTAAATGAGGGGCGCTGATATATATGAAACACTAGATATGACCGGAAAAATACTATGGGGTCCCTTCCCTATCTTGGGACACCCGGTTAAGTCAAAGAAAAATATAATATCACCGTTCAAATACACAAAATAATAAAATAATTGTACTTTAAAAACTTACGTTTTGGATTATCACCAGTCGCACAAACTGCACACTATTACTGTTTGGAGGGTGAGGGCCCGTCAATACTTAGACTTGCCTCACCGGGGGAGAGATACTTTTGATTCCCAATTTTCCGTTATTTTATTTCCCAGTTTCACCTTGTGTGATGGTTAGTTTGCAATATCATTGTTTATGTTTGTAGTAAACAAACCTGACCTGTTCGTAATCTAATATGTTTTGATAGCCTTGTTTTGTTTGTGTTATTTACTTCAGTTGAGGTCGATAAATAATAATTATTTTGAATTAAGAAGAATTTGTCTATATAGGGCGTTCTTAAAATTTATGTCATATCTTGTGTTTATTACAATTCACTTCAAGATAGGATAGAGGAGTTAGATCAAGAGGTAATTAATCAACGTAGCTACTACGAAGAGAGCTTTATGTGGGAAACGTCGCGTGCTAAAAGGTTTCTCGATAAATTCGCAGCTCTACCATGCAATAGATACTGTGCAGTGCAACAAGTAGATACCATGCAAACGGCCAACAGAACACGTTTAAACGCTGATAAAAAGACATCCACCGTTGTAAACGTACCAGTAATCTCTCACGTTATATCATATGAATCGATCCGACGTGAGCAAAGTTACCTGCTAACATCAAATTAGCAGAACCAGAGTTTCATCAACCGGAATCGGTTGACATCTTAGTAGGAACAGGCACTTCACTGCCTGTAGAACACATCAAATTAGCAGAATCAGAGCTTCATCAACCTGAATCGGTTAATATTTTAGTAGGTACAGGCACAAAACTGCCTGTGGAACAAATCAAAGTAGCAGAAACAGAGTTTTATCGACCTGAACCGGTCGACATCTTAGTAGGAATAGGCGCTACACTGCCTGTAGAACGAATCAAATTGGTAGGCACAACATTGCTTGTAGAACAAATAAAAGTAGTGGAAACAGAGTTTCATCGACCTGCACCGGTCGACATATCAGTAGGAATAGGCACTACACTGCCTGTAGAACAAAACATATTAGTAGGAACAGACACTACACTGCCTGTAAAATGAACCAAGGTAGTAGAACCAGAGTTTCATCGACCTTCACCGGTCGACAAATTATTAGAAGCAGAGACTACTATGTATGTGGAAAAAAGTGGAAAAAAGCAAATTAGCAGCTCCTGATTATCAAGAATGAAATAAACGTCACATGTCCCCTATCGTGGACAATGCGTTGATATCAGATGATTATTATTTCTCTCATCACGCCATCAGTAAGAAAATGAGTCCAACTAAGAAAGTAAGTGTGGTATACGACAGTCCTTTAGAGACTTCTACAGGCGTACTGTTGAATGACGCCCTGTATACCGGTCATAATAGTCAACCTAGTCTATTAACTACTTCTAGTCGAGTTCGCAAAAAACCTATCGTGATTGCAGGTGATTTAAAGCGAATGTGTCAACCATTTTTAGAATACTGTAAGTTTCAATGTCTCATTTGGAGAGATCAAATGAAAAACTTACGAATTTTTGAATTAAATATCGTTATATTCGATATTACATGTGCTTTGTATCTAGCAGTTCAATGTTTACATCAATTAAGTAAAGATGAATGCAAAATATATACCGTGCGAAACGACACGAATATGTATATACTGAAATCTATTCAGAATAATGTATCCAAACGGCTAACACTATTCGGAGTTTTCAAACTATTCGAACCATTAGGATTATTGGATTCCGTGATTGTGCTGGGGAAAATAATCTTACAATACTTGTCGATCAGTAAGCTCGATTGGAACGAATCGTTACTTATTATATTGTATATTGAATGGCAAACATATTGCCAGCCACTACCGTCAAATGATCTGTTATTATTTCGACGCACCGTAATTACCGCCGATGTTGAAGGCGTTCAATTACATGGATTTTCCGATGCAACTGAAACGGAATTCGGTGCATGCGTTTACTCACGCACACTATATCTCTTAAGAAAAATTAAGGTGCAATTATCATGTGTTAAATCTCGTGTTGTACCTATCAAGAAGATAACCATACCGAAATTAGAGCTCTTAGGGGCACACCTCTTGTTTACATTAATGGAAATTGTAAATACGGGCCTCCGAAAAGAAATTCAATATAGTTTGTTTAAATCTTCATATATTTGGACTAATGTTTAATTTAAACTTGTTGACGCGTTTCACTAACACAGTAGCTTTGTCAAAACGTTTTGACAAAGCTACTGTGTTAGTGAAACGCGTCAACAAGTTTAAATTGAACATTAGTTCAAATATATGAAGATTTAAACAAACTATATTGTTTTATTTCATCGTTCAGTATGGATCTTCATCAAGTAAAAGCCTCATCTATTCAATTTTCGAAATTCAAACTCTTTATTGGTCCGATTATGAAATTGCATTACGTTAGCCTCAAGCTTTTCCTAGGCGATTGATAAATCCTTTTCGGGACAAAGAAGGGATAATGAGGACATGCTACCGTTTGATTGTGTCTAATTCAACATTTGACGCTAAACACTCCGTTATCTTGTTTAAAATTAGACATGTGATCATTTTTGTTATGATGTATTTTCAGAAAAAATATTTGCAAGCTGTAATTCAGCAAAGTTTATGGTCGATACGCCGTAGATATGTGATTATTGACGTACGTAGTCGAATGTATACACATATAAAACTGTGTTGTACCTGCTTCAAGGCAAAGTTTCCTCAGCCACCACGTGTTGGGAAATTAGGTAAAGCAACATTGAAAGGATTCAAAAGGCATTTGTACAAAGTCGCCGATCGCGACCGGTTATTTACGTATGGACGATTTAATGTGTTAATCATCGAAAACGAAACTAATATTTCTTCTAACCCTACCGATCCTATCACCCTTATTCCTGGCAATTTATTATTAGGTAATTTATTGAACAACTTGCAAAGTCGTGATTACACCCCGACTACCAGTGAACATATGTCTCATGAGCACATACTTAAGGTTAAACCGCATTTATGGACGCGGTGGAGCAAGGAGTACCTGAACGAGTTGACGGTTCGCTCCAATTGGGAAAAGGCCGGTCCTGGAATCCACGAAGTGGCTGTGGCCTTACTACGAGAAGACAAAATTTCACCCTCACAATGGGCCCTGGGAAGAATCATGAAGCGCTATCCCGGTAGTGACGGTGTGGTACGTACTGTTTTAGTGAAAACCGCGAAATCTTCAGTTGTCCGAAATGTGAAGAAGGTAGCGTTACTTCCGATTCTACCGACTAATGCTGAAGATGAACATTCATAGATTTTATAATTGATCGTATTCTCTCAACGGGAGGAGTATGTTCAAGATTCTAAAATCTTGAATTTTATTGCTTACGATACTTTTAAAATATGTAAGATATTTGTATGCTTCTTTTCGTCATTGTATATATTTAAAGCGTAAATTCATTTTAGTTAATAGCGTTGTAAAAATATGTTTCAGAATTGATAAGATCTTTTACATTGTTGTAAATTCAAAGGATAGTTTCATTTTATTTTCAACTTTTATTAAACACCTTTAAAATATCACGTTTTACAATAATAATTGTAAATATTTTTGTTTGCGCATTGAAATAGCACATTTTTGAAAGTCGACATCTTGTCGCATCGTCCTATAGTTAGGAAGTTAGGAAAATGTCACGTTTCACTCTATTATATATTGTATTGTGAAAACCCTAAATTTAGTGTCCCTTCTGCATGAATTTTATGGTCGACGGTCGGAAGATATGAAATACATTTTTGAATAACCTTTCTGAGTAAAAAGGTTACAATTGCTATTGGAGTATTCAATAGAAATTTAACTATGTATTGACGGTACCCATAGTTGATTCTTGTCTAGGAACCCGACAAGTCAAATGATACTGGCCAATAGGAAATATTTATTTTCATTTGGTCAACCCAATACACGTATAAACACGCCCCTCGTAGATTTCTATTTAACACGTCTCACAACGTGAAGAAATCTGTTTCTCACTCATGACTTCTGCTACTTATCGACGCGAGTTTTACACTCATCGAATCGAGCTCAACGCTCAACAACAAAGTTAGTTTTTTACACTCATCGAAGCGAGTTCAATACTCTCGATAACAAAGTTTTACACTCATCGATGCGAGTTTCACACACTCATCGAATCGAGCTCAACGCTCAATAACAAAGTTAGTTTTAATATTCATCAAATCGAAATATAAAGTGTCTTCCGATCTGAAACCACCGAAGTTCAGCATTCACAACTTTTTACCATTTTGTAAATTTGTATATAATAAATTATTAATTTCGACATTAATTTTGTCAAATTAATATTATCTGGTTGAATGTCCACGCCAGTTGACGAAGTTCAGCTAGAAATATAATCAAAAACACATAGTTTTTAAAATAAAGCCCAAATAAAGAAAATATGCAAACACCTTTACACAATGCAAGGACAAAACAAATAAAATCACCAAACATCCAAATCACAGCCTAATTTTACCATGCTGTGTCCAAACAAACAACCTTTACCTAACCCCTGAAAGTCTAAAACATAGAGAAATAAAAATATTTGACTTATTTGATTTGTCTATGGTCTAAAAGCATCAAATCATCAAAAGCGGGAATGATACAGCCAATGATATTAAACAATGCATCGTCTCGTGACTCGCATGGCCACAGACTGTGCAGAGTTATATATGTTGGCACTCTAATGATCTCCACGCTTCCCTGACCGCTAGGCGCAGTATATTTTATTTATATGTTGTATGTGAGAATCATAAAGGTTATCTATGGTGAAAAAAACAACCAATCAAATCTGTTATATTAATTTATCACTATTGCCAACATTCCTCACCTGAAAGTTGATAAAAAACATCTGAAAATCCCAACTGGTACATTATCTGCAAGTTACTTTTATCTGACGGAAACCTAACTGCTGGATAAAAATAGAAATTGATAAACCGGCCCTGAAACTGATGAAGTTGAGCCATATAATAGAAAAAGATGTCTTATCTACAGTTACCAAAATACCCGAAAAACTAATCTGACATGTGTTAGATGCAAAAAACCAATCTGTTTACAATGTGTAGATAAAATATGCGATCATTCTGCTAGAGACTGATTTTTCAGAATTATCAATTTTTCATTGACTTCGAGGATTGCAGTTTTTCGTAAAACATATTTTTTTTGTTTTGTGTTAACTTTATTTTGTATTTTGATTAGGGTTATTGCGTATAAGAATGTGTACTGCATAAGAATGCGCAATGCATGTATTCATAGTAATATCGCATATCTGCAATACTGTAATAATGCCTATTACGGAACAGATCCTGAAGTCTAGCACTGGCAACAATGCGTTCTTCTATATTTGGCGCCAATTTTTCCAGAATGACAAGTGAATTGTTTGCAGCCGGCCGATGTAATTTTCGCTCATGCTTGTTTTAGTGATTGAGCAGGTATGTACGACCATAATTATATCTCCTAAGGTGTTTTCGCATGCTTCAGAGTCTATAAAATGTTGACAACATTGAAATTTCCTCAAAATAGTGTCTATAAAAACAGAATAATTGAAAATAATCTTGAACGTAACAATGCACAAGAGTGCGCATTTAGTTCGCACTGCGCACTCTTGTGCAAAGCTTTTCAAGCATCTTACAAGGTAATTCAGATAACCCTTTAAATAAAAATATCTCTATTATTTTTTAAATTAGAAACAAATATTCCGAATAAAAGTTGTTTTTAATCATCTGCTGCTACACACACTTTTTTAATGTGGTGTCTTAAACAAGCAAACTGAATGCCAATTTTGTTTTTCAAATGGAACACACTATTATTTCCTTTTTGAATTTTGCATGGAATATTTTCAAATTCAACTGCTTCCGACAAATATTGACGAATCAGAGACCATTTTCAAAAACAGAATCCAAACGGCTGAACTTAGAGTAAAACGAATTGAACTTTCCGGAATTAATTCTGAATTCTCTATAGTCTGACCCCAAGTTGCAGGTAAACAGGAAGCGATAGATTTCCGGCTTAGGGCTACTTCTGGTATAATCAGAAATTGGTGTCAAACAATAGATAATTAGAAACTAAGATAGAAATTGCAGTTCTAATAACTGCGTTCTTTTTCAGAATGAGTAGATATAAAAGAAAAACTAACAGGAAGTTGGTCTTTACGGTAGAAAATCTCACCGAAGCAAAACGTAGAATTGCTGAAGGTGTTAGTAAAAGACGGGTAGCTGCCGAGATGGGAATTGGTGAATCTACTCTTAGAAAACGCCTTAAATGTGGGAATATTCCTGTATCGTTAGGACGATGTTCCAACGTATTCCCCGCCGAAATGGAAATTGAATTAGCGAAGCAGTTGCGCGTTCTAGACGACTTTTTTTATGGCTTCACAAAAAAGAATTTGCAAATGGCAGCGTACAAATTTGCGGAATCGAACAGCATCCAACACTGTTTTAACACGGATAAACAAATTGCTGGAGAAACCTGGGTCAGTGGTTTTTGTAAACGACATAATATCAGCCTACGGCAACCAGAAAAATGTTTGATGGGTAGGGTTATGGGCTTTAATAAAGCTCAAGTGAAACGATTTTTCCAAAATTTCAGAAGCAGAAGAAAAAAAGCATTATTCTCCAGATTCAATTTTCCATATGGATGAAACCGGTCTCTCAACAGTACCTAACAAATTACCAAAGGTTTTGGCCACCAAAGGGTGAAAAGTCGTGGGTAAAGTAGCAAGTGCCGAACGTGGACAACTTATTACTGCCGTGTGCTGTATGAGCGGCTCCGGAATGTATATTCCACCCGCGTTAATATTCCCAAGGAAGCGGATGAAGGAGGAACTTTTTATGCAAGCACCCCCTGGAACACTTAAAATAGTTTCCGAATCTGGATTTATAAATACTGATCTATTTCACCAATGGATAATCCATTTCAAGAATTATAGTAAGCCAAGTCCTGACCACTCAGTGCTTTTGATTATGGATAATCATAGCTCGCATCGAGATCTAGACGTCATCAAATACTGCAAGGGTAATAATATTGACCTATTGACTTTACCACCACACGCGAGCCACAAGTTGCAACCACTGGACATTGGCATTTTTGGTCCATTGAAAAGGGCATTCAGTAGAGAATGCGACAACTGGATGATAAGCAATCCTGGAAAAGTAATTACGCAAATGCAGATCTCGGGATTGTTTAATGCTGCCTACGCTAGTGTTGCAAATATTGAAAAGGCTCAAACTTCGTTTCGTGCTGCTGGAACTTTTCCATACAATCCTGAACAATTTGACGAAACTGACTTTGCTCCTTCGCTAGTATCTGATGTACCCATTAGCGACACTGATAGACCAGGAAACTTCCTTGTTATCCCGGATGGATCACAGGATGTAGAAAATGATATATTAGAACAAACATTCTCATCGCATCAAACACCACCGTCTCGAACACCACTACATCAAACGCCACCGCCTCAAACGTCACTGGCTCAAACACCATCGCCTGGAGTACCATGGCCTCAAAAATCACCGCAGCAAGCATACTCTTCTCAAACGCAATTGCAAAACATTAGATTTATGAACTTGGATATTAAATGCGAAGACGGTGGACTCATACCGAATAGTTTCCAAGAACCTACAGAGACACAAAGTTGTTCTAATCAATTCGTTCATATAGGCGAAATTTTACCACTGCCAATTATAAAAGAACAACCATTGCGGCGTAAAATCAAGTCTCAGCGGTCTGAGATCCTTTCAAGCACACCATTTGCAAACGAGTTAGAGAGAAAATGTTCGGGCGAAGCAGAGAAATCAGGAATCTAAGAAAGTGAAAGCAGCAGCAGCAAGGAAGCTGTAAATGCCAGTGCCAGGAAAACAAGTAAAGAAAAGGAAGGAAAAAGAAGCGAAGTGTGACAAAAACGAGAACTATCCAGGTTGCGGCGAGAATTATAAAGATCCCCTAATTGAGGACTGGATAATGTGTTCTGAGTGCAATAACTGGTCGCACGAGTCGTGTACTACATACGTGATTGGCACATTTACATGCTCACTGTGTGAATGAAGTGGAGCAAAAATTAATATGCCTACCTAATGATTAGGTACGCGTTTATTTTTTTAAGTTCCAATTTAAGTTATTTGTTAAATAATAGAATAACATGTTTATTTTGATATTTTTAAGACTATAACGTTTCATTTTGTTAACTAAAGGATGAATGTATCTTTTAAAAATCCTATCTTGATTATATTTCATAATTTTTTACCGTTATTGCTAGAATTACAATACATTAGTCGTTGCGCACTCTTGTGCATTAGTACGCGTACTCTTGTGCACATCTGTGTTTAAGAGTGCTCAATTACACTGGCACCGAAAAATATCAATTTTGTCTCTTATTATTAGAATTTTTCCATTAATCAAGCATAATTACTTTCATCAATCGTCAATATATATGTACGCATGTGAAAAACTTTTTTTCTGGAAAAAATATTAATTTCACAGTCAATATTGTACTAAGTGCGCACTCTTATACGCATTTACTCTATATAAGTTTCATTTTGTAAAATTATGTTTTTTTACAAAATGTTGTTATCGACAAAAAATGATAATAAATACTATAAACAAAATAACAATTGAAAAATACAGTAAACAATGATATAGTCAGGTGCATTTGGCTGTATATTAAATAAGCACTTGAAATATATATATATATATATATATATATATATATATATATATATAATTGGATATGACAGACCCTACGTCACCACTTGTGTGATCTAAATTGCACGTCAGCAGTTAAGGGTTAACAAACAACCGCTATATAATGACGCATGTGAAAAAAATCACCGTACCAACAACTATTAAATTCATATAATGTATATTCAACTATAACTCCAGATAAAAGAAAAATCTGACAACAATCCCAGTCTTTCTCTCTCCCCTATCCCTCTCACTCCTCCTCTTTACGCTTTAAGATTTCGTTTCAACTATGATTCGATTTAAATCTAAATATTTATAAAACAACTTCACGGCATGTGTCCGTTTTCAATAAGTATCGATGCCGCCGCACTCATTAATATTTATAATTTTAGAAAATTTATGATGTACGACGTAAAACATATCTATAAAGGAATTTTTACTTAAAAAGTTGGATGATTCAACGAGAGTTGAAACGGTGTATAAAATAATGAATTTTGTAGGCATCTATTGAACAAGTAAATATAATATATTTGATAAAGGCTAATTCTGCAGATAATTTAACGTACAAAATAATTGATAAAAGCTTCAAGATCTATTCAAAGTGTGAAAGAAATTAAAAATATAATTGGAGTGATTTAAAACGATGTATACAAATTTAGAAATGTTTTAGAGACCAAATCAATTATATAATATCATGTCTAACACGAACTAATATTGAAGATAAGATAAGCTGGATATTTCTGATCTCTCGCTAAGATACTCTGAAATTATCTGAAGAATAGAAGTTCCGGATCAAGTTTAACAAGACCAAAACTGAACTAGGATGGATGCAAGCAGGCGGACGACACTACAATCGCAACCAGGAGCACGCAGCCTACGTTGGTAATGAGAAGATTATAGAAAGCCGTGGATCGAATCGACGACGTGGAAGATCAGCCTCAACGCAAGGAAGATCCAAGCCGTGTTCTTCAGTAGTCCAAGATCTGCATTGTATATATACAAATCAGTTTATAACGTTCTCCGCCGTCTTCTGATTTCCAGTCTCCATTGTTCTCGATCGGTCCAGAGATTCTCATCTACTTCTCTTTCTCTGATGTCTCTATCAATTCCTTCTCTTCAACTCAGTCCAAGTCTTTCTCTCTTTTTTCTTCCCTGTGGTGTTCAATTTAGTATTTTCTTTGGGATTCTGTCTTCCGCCATTTTTTGAACGTGTCCATACCATCTAAGTTGGTTAATTTGTATGTCTTCCGTCATTTCGTGTTTAGCATCCATAATTTCTCGAATTCTCCAATTTCTCACTCTTTCCAGTTTTGATTATCCGGCGGCTCGTCTTCAATAATCTATCTTGGTGGCTTCAAGAGAGCTTTTTCCTTTAGAGGCCACACTTCACTACCATAGCTGATGACACTTTTCACAGTGCTGTTGTAAATTCTATGCTTATTTTGTTTTGACACTGCCTTATCCCACAAAATACTGTTGAGTTGTCTGATTGCTTGTCTTCCTTGGTTGTTTCTGTGTTTCATTTCTTCATCCAAACTACCGTCATTAGTGATGCGAATTCCAAGAAATTTGTATTTTTTACAGTGTTGTTCCAAGATAAGGTCCTGTTGTTCTCCACCAACGCACATATATTCCGTTTTCTGAAGATCTACCTCCAAACCCCACTTATCGTATTCTTCAATTAATTTACGAGTCTTGTATCCTAAGTCGTCGTAGTCTTGAGCTAGGACTATTTGATCATCAGGTAAGCAGAGAGTATGTGATCGTTCAGTGGTATTCCCATCTGTTTGCACTTTCTTTTCCATGTTTTCGGAGCTTGTTCTAAATAGATTTTAAACAAAGTTGGTGACAAGCAACAACCCTGCTTAAGACCCTTGTTAATGTTGAACTCCTTTGATAATGTATGCCCATTCTTTATTTGGCTTGTGTTCTCTTTATAGACTTCTCGAACAGCTTTTATCAATGTTATGCTCATGTTGGTTTTCTCGAGAACCTCCCAGAGTTTTAGCTGGGGTACACTATCGTACGCTTTCTTGAGATCTACGTAAAGGAGGTGTATTTCTTGATTCCGTGCCGTCTTTTTCTCAATTGCCTGTGTTATTGTCAATAAGTGATCCACAGTGGATCTACCAGCTCTAAATCCAGCTTGTTCTTCGGCCGCACTATCACAATATTCATCCTCAATTCTCTTTTTCACTAGCTTACCATAGACTCTCGAAATAGTACCAAGCACAGCGATTCCTCTATAATTATCACACACGTCTCTACTGCCCTTCTTATGTATCGTTGTTATGTACGACATTTTCCATTCTTCTGGCAAACTTTCTCCATTAATGCATTTCTGGAACAGGCAGGCTAATTGTCGATATAGCTTTTCTGTACCGTGTTTAAGTAACTCCGGAGGGATATTACCGGGGCCAGGAGATTTTCTGTTTTTCAGTGCTTGACAAATCAGTTTTACTTCTTTGGTGTTGATTCTAAGTGGGGAGCTGTGGTTCATATTTGAGTATCGGATTGTGGCTGTTGTAGTTGGGCTAATATTGTGTCCTTTGCTCAGTCAGCAGTTTCGCGGAGTATTTATCCCATTCTTCTAACGTTATTGGTGAGATAATATATTTTCGTCTTTTCTTGACGAAGAGATCTTAACATTTTCCAGCTTTCGGTACTTCTACTACCTCCCAGGTATGTATTGAGTCTTGTGCAGTTTCTTTCCCGACTTTCGTTCTTCTTTTTTTTATAGCTGTGCGTACCTTCCTTTGGGCTGTTTTGTATTCTTTTTTATCTTGATCCGACTTTGTGTTGAGGAATCTATTGTATTTGTCTCTCTTTATTTTTATCATTTCTTCTATTTATTCATCCCACCAATATGGTGTTCTTCGATTGGGCTTTGCGTATTCTCCCAGGGCTTCCAGTGCGGCGTTTTCAAGCATCTTTTAAGATACTCGTATTGATCTGTTTTCAAAGCTTTTTTGTATGAGTTTTTTATAAAGTCGTTTTTTATAAAATTCCTTTACGCTATCTTGGTTAAGGCTATCTAGGTTGTACCTGATTTCTGTGTTTTCTTGTTCTTGTTCGCTTGTGTCTTTTCCTTTTTCCTTTGTTACACGGAAGGGTAGTATTTTGGATTTGACAAGAAGGTGGTCTCTTCCACACGCCGCGCCTCTATAGGCTCTAACGTCGTGTATTTTCAGTGTTGAAGTTTGCCGGACTATCACATAATCTATGATAGTTTTTAGGTTTCTAGAGTGTTGCACCCTGGGATACTTATGTATTTATCGATGTTGAAAGAAGCCGTTCAGAATTCGTAAGTTGTTTTGGTCGCACATATTGATGATTCTATTTCCATTGTCATTTACAAAGTCTTCTCCGAATTGTCCCACTATTTTATGTTGCTGTTTCTTTCCCGTTCTAGAGTTTAGGTCTCCACCAGTATTATTTCTCGAGAGGTTCCAATTTTGGAGATTTCGTATGCACGAAGAATTCATCTTTATCATTGACTAAGGCATCATCATTAATAGCATACGCTCCTATGATTGTAACTTTATTTCCGTGTATACTTAGGTTCATTTTTATGATTCGTGCACTGATTGCTTCCCAGGATGTGATGCACCTTCTCAGATTTTTACGAATAAGTATAGACACTCCTTGTTGGGATCTTTTGTCTTTTGATAACCCTGAGCAAAAGTGGTCATATTGTCCTAGATTTTCTGAGCATACTCCTTTTTTCTTTGTCTCGGTCAACATCACTATAACCATCTTTGCGGCCTTTACTTCGGATATTACATCGTCTAATTTTTGGGAGTGGCCGTTAACGTTCCAAGTACCAATATTCATTGTCCGTTTTCTAAGCTTGGGTCGTCTTCTTTTGTTCCGCAGGTTCCGAGGCCAATTTTTACTAGAATTTTTAACCTTTTAGCTTTTTGACGAGTCTCGAGGGGTTGGCCCGATGCCTCAACCCCTATCCTGGAGGGCCAGAGCTTTCATTTCGGAGTGTCTCTCTCCTAGACAGATTGTCTTCTGTACGGCTCAAGAGATCCATCTTCCCTTCTTGATTTCATACTATTCCTAAAATGGAGGATTGCCCCTTCCAGTGGTTCCACCATTTTGAGGATTCTTCCTCTACGCCTTTCCCGTCGTTGGGGTCTTCATCCGTAACCCTGGACAAGGGGCCCTTACAGGGTACTATCAGCCAGGGCCAGCTGAACCCAGGTTTTTTGCGAGGTGTTACTCCTCGATCCCTCCACACTTCCTCACCTCTTCCTAGGTGAGGCCCCAGGCTTGGGACTGGTATAGCGGTGTTATATCTACATTAAAAAATCCTAAAGAATGTTATACAGTTATTATAGATACTGTTAGATCAAAACAAGTCCAACAATCCTCATCACGAACAGGTTTTTTGTATGATAAGTACTTAATTTAAGGGCAACCATACATGTAAAATGGAAAAATGCAGCCAAATTGCAATAAGAGAAATCCTACAAGAAATTAAAAATAGTAAACAGGAACTAAGAAGAGCTATAGAAGCTTCAGAAGTCAACATACCTCTAAGGGTAGAATCTCTAAACGAGAAAATAAGAAAACAAGACGCGAAAAATGTAGACTTGAAAAAAAGGTGGAGAATTTGGAAGTACATAGAAAAAAGAATAATATTGTTATATTTGGATTAACCCAAGAGATGGCACACATTGCCGTCGAAACTGTTTGTACCAAATTATCTGGATTGTTGGGTACGACAATTCGAACACAACAAAAAATAATATATATTCCTCAGGCAGAAATGAAAGTAGAATTGGTTTCATACCTTACTAAAAGCATGATATTGAAAATCAGCAGCAAGTTTAAAGGAACAAATATATTTATATCCCATGACTTGACACCAGCACAATTTAGAATTACTGCGACTTTAAGAAGAAATTTGAACAAGGTGAAAACATGAAACACAAATGTTACATTAAAGGAGAAAAATTGTATGTAAACGACGTTATCTATACAGCTGGTGAAATCTTAGAAATTGAACAAGCAACCGAATCTGTACCAACTCCCTGCTCAAATTAAAAGGACGAAGACTTCGAAGAAGTAACTACAATGAAGCCAAAAAGAATAGAACAAGGAGAACTAAGAAGAAAAATGAAATTAAATACCTAGCAAATATTCCTATCAACACAGGGAAATTTCAAAGAAACCAGGAACCTTCGCAAAATCGAAATACCAGATCCCGGAGGGGCTCTGGTAATCTCGAAAAATAAATGATTACAGTTTCACAGTAGTTATTAGTACCTAATATATTTTTTCATTCGTTTTTTTGGACGCTCATTGGATTGTGCATTTAGATCTCGTTGTACTTGGTTGTGGGACATTATTATTATCAGATATATAGATACACTCCTCAACAGATATTTTAATATTATCATTTCATTTTAATAGTTTTTAGTTTATGACTGATTTTAACTGTTCGTTACATTATTTGTATATCTATAATGAACCAGTATGTGAGGGATTTTAATGTACCCATTGTTGAAACATATATCGTAAGAGATTTCAGTGATTGTGATAAGATTTTCAAAATGAACCAAACTAACCATAACTTTACTATACTTCATAACAATATCAGAAGTAAATCCAAAAATCTAGATGGGCTTAAACTCTCGTTATCTAATATTACAGATTTTGATTGTCTACTTATAACTGAGACCTGGAAGATTACTGACATTAATTTGTATAACATACCGGAATATGAAATTATATACAAGAAAGGAGATCTGAATCAAAATAATTGAGTCGTGGCTTACATAAACTACAAATACTCTTTCGAATACGATCTCCTTAAATTAGGATCCACAAATATTTTAAAAGTGACTCTAACTATCAATAATAGAAAAAAAATTACGAACCTTGCTTTTTATAGATCACCGTCTAAGGAAAATAATAATCCAAGTATACCGGAATTTATTAATAATTTCCAATATATCGTACTACCAGTCGAATAGAGGAACCACTCAAAAAATGATCTTCCTGGAAAACAGTGCTTAAAGTTTTAAGTATTTTGACAACTAAATTACGGTTCCTTATTAGGTTTTTGGATACGGATTTGGTTATGAATGATAAGGTAGTTCAATACAGGAAACTGCAGTATATTATCTTTCATTATGTATGTCACAAAAAATGTCAAAATAAAAAAAAATTGGAGTTATCTCACTATTGGATGATAACTCTTATCAACAATTGTAAGTTGTCACACTACTTCGAGGACTTTGAAACCATAGAATAGTAATTAAAGTTGTATTTGATGGGCAACGAACAGCAATGTCAGTTACAGATGTCTTAAAGAAATGGTTGAAAACCATTATCTGTAAAATATATATAAAATATATACATTTTTGGAAAAATTTAATTTATTTGATTTATTTATTATTCATAAGAAAAACAACTAAAGTTTTCATCATAAAAATGCAATAAACAGTTATTTATTTATCTGAAACCTGTAAGTTTCTGTAGAACTCGTGGTAACTTATAGGTATGAAATTTCCGTTGACAAGCGACATGAGATTGTTCTTTTTCTTCTAAGTACCACTTGGGTTTGGATACGACTTTCCTAATTCACATCCACTCATCAATTTTATTCTATCTTCTTTTGTAAGAGGGCACTTTGTTTCACTTTTCTTGTTTCTCTTACGTAAGTTCCTTTGGTCTTCTTGTAGTTTTTTCGTTTCCACTTTGGTATCCATGAATCCGTCCACTTTTTTGAAGTTATCTTCTAAATAAGATAATTTATAAAGAAATTCAAAAGGTTTTTCTCTAAAAACTTTGAAGACTTTAATGTTTGGAAACAAAATTTTTTCCTTATCTATATTGACATTGAAATTGTTACCGAACTTCTCAGCTAAACCTTTATAACCGAAGAAGTCTTTATGCGAATATTCATTGGCCTGGTAATACGGCGAAGTTTTCTTTGCAGTTCTCATTAACTGAAAATACTGAACTGGTATGTATATTGGTCCTGATTTTAAAGCCCTTTTGATTTCCTTCTCTATTGTTGAATGAACAGAGTCTCCTTAATTCTGGGTATGTCCTTTAATAAGAAATTTATGGGTAATGCTTTTTTTCTTTGGGGTAACGGTAAGATGGCAGTTTTGGTAGTATTTCAATTATTTTTGTAGTTTAATATTTTAATTCGTTCTATTGTTCATTTAGTTATTCGTTTTCTCTACATGTGACAAGAATATATTCCTTAATCGAACATATTTTTTTCTAAGACTAGACGATCTACAAAATATTGTATATACCTATATATATGTATACACGAGATATATATATATATATATATTGAGATGATTTATTCAATAAGAAATAAAATATTAAGACCATAGATGTTAAAGATTAAAATATTATAAGATAAAACAATCATAATAATAAATATGACAACCAATTCAGTTTCTTAAAACATTCAGTCAATAAAAAAAATATAAGAATTTCAAGTAGTAGGTCAAAATTTCATATCAAATATGATATAGATTCAATTTGATTAGCATTATATAAAGGTATAATGTCTAGTAGCAAAATTTCTTAGAAATAATAAGTTTGTTTTAAGCTCAAAATTATAAGTTATTAAATAGATCATGAATTTAAGAAAATGGAAGTTTGATAATAAAATTTTTCAAATTCATCAAACCTACAGGACTCATAAGTCATGTATGTCTAGAAATTAGATAATTAACTTAATAATTAAGAAAGATCTAAATTGTTATTTAAGAACGTCAATTGATGAAATGTTTCAGATAAAGATATTTAATTTAACAAAACCCTATGCAATTTGAAACGTGACATCTAAATATTTTCATAAAATAGTTTTTAGGCTGAAAGAAAAATTTAAACAAAAATTTGATAAGATTACTCAATTTAAATTTAGAAGCAATAGAAAATATTATATATGGAAAAGAATTATAAAACCTATATTATAGCGTATGTAGAATAAACAAGTATGTAAAAATTCCTATTGATTACTTAATACAAAATAAATAATCATTTGTCAATAATTTTCTCTAAACTTTATCAATCATAAATATTTATCATGATATCAAATTAAATTTCAATATAGTAATAATCAAAGATAAATAAATAAGCTAGATCCAAATATCATTATTAAATTATCAACAAAATAATTTACGTTATAAGTAACATAAGACAGAATCTTGAAAGAAACCAAGCATAATAATTAATTTAATGGAAGCGAGACATTAGACACTAAAAAGATTCATTTGTTAGCGACATAAATTTAAGGAAATCGAAAATTTGTATGCTAGGTCGATAAAAAAGGGAGTTAAACATGTAAAAGAAATACCAACAGATTATTACGATGATTATTGACAAATGAGGAGATTGGAATTTTATCAAAAAAAGAAATCTATTGAAATATTATGTTTAAATATGCGGTGAATGAAAAACCGAAAAGATATAGATTGTATACATATGTTTTTGAATATTTCTATTGTAAAATTATAATATATCGAAATTATCGCTTACCAATCAGACAATAGAATGAATAGAACATTCTAGAATGTGAAAACTTCCGGTTGTCAACAAAAGGGTTGAAGAAGAAGGATGGTTGTTGTAAGAGAAGCCGAGGTGATTAGATGTTGTTTTGAATCAGTTAATGAATTTTATAAAAAGTAGTGAAATATCATCGTAACATATCTATTTTAAACAATCATTTGTGCACAATTAAATCAAAGTGTTAATCATATTCCTAGAATATGAATAGTTATATCCAGTTTCCAGTAAAATAGATTGACATCAGGAAGAAATTGCAGTATCAAGATAGTGCGGACATTTTGTGAAACGAAAATACAAACAGGATGGTGATTTTAAATTTATTTTGATCAAAATAATATACAGTACTGAATTAAAAGAATGATCATTTCAAACTTAATAAAAAATTCTTAAAAGGCCAAAATTAAATAAGAACTTGAACGTAATATTAAGAATAATGAAATATGTGTAATACTATATAAATTGTTAAAAGATTATATAACTTACCTAATATTTGATTAACAGATGTAGATGTATGTAATAGTTTAAGGAATTTATAGTTTCATAATTCACAAAAGTTATCATTCACACACTTATATTTTACCAGTAACAAATTTCACTTGCTAAATATTTCAACAATTTAAACCGATGCACCACGAGAAACGTTTTAAAACGAACTGTTTTGAATGCTTAAATATAATTCTTTTCCACATAAATTTTGCGTTATGATACAAAAAAAGGTTTTTTGTACCATGCAGGTGTTTCTCTAAAAGCTTTTGAGAAACGATTTTAAAATTATGCAAATGATTTCATTGGCGTCACATCTATATTTTGTAAACTTAGAATATGAATTTATATAAATGGTATTAGTTAAATTTTGTTCAATTTCCAAGATATCTAATTTCCGTTTTTGAGACTAATCCCCTGAGAAAAGTTTAGGTTTCATGCATATTAGAAGAAAGGATTAGGAAAATTAAGGTAAGAAAGATTTCATTGAGTAAAACATTTAGATAAAAGAAAATTTCAAAATTTAATAATAAAATGAACTGAATTGGCATCATAACATTTAAGTGATACTATTTGATTAAGGTTTTGATAACTAATTAAATTTAATTGATTGTATCTTATATTGAAAGTTATTCTTAGAATTAAAATTAATCAACAATAATATCAATTAGAAACAAATATAACACAACAAATATATAAATAAAATTGAAGTAAACATATTAAACGGCGCCCAACATGGTAAATATTATAAATAAATCAAATTAAGCATTTTAATTGTCACCAAAAACGTGTGACAATAATTAATAAAAATAAATTAGCATTTTAATTGACACCCAAACGTGGGGAAAATATTATTAGAAGATAAATAAATATATTTTAATATATATATATATATATATATCGTTATATATATATATATATATATATATATATATATATATATATATTGTTGTAGTATGAATGGAGGGGCGTACATTGTGACCCAGTGTAATGTAGAAATAAAGAAACTAAGATCAAATTTTTTATATATAATCGTAATAATGACCATATCTGTCGATTGTAGTTTAGTTTTCAGAAATTTTTTTAGAATTCCAAAAGTTGAGATTATTTTAATAAAGTTTATAAAACAAAATTTAGATAAAAGCATATAAAGACATATTATAATAATAATAAAACAAATAATCAAATATAAATGACAATGAAATATATTAACTTAACGCAATATGTAACCATAGACATAACCAAAATTTAATGGAGGAATATGAAGGATAAACAAATAACTTGAGAAATCAACGATATAGCTACAGTATCTAAATCATAAAAAAGAAAACAATTGTGAATTTTCTAATGGAAGATTCAATATTATTTATATAATACATATAAGTTTTAAAGATCTATTTCCATATAGGGAAGTACAAAAACCAGAAATGTCATATTATGTTGACATGCGTACCAACAAATCTGATTGAATACATGAGGGATTAATAAATAAAATTTGAAAAGCATTAAGAAACTATGTATGATAATTGAATGAACAAATAGTAGAATAAAAATGGAATACTTACATATATGATATATAATTGTTCATTTTGCCAAAATTATATAATTATAATTCAAGTTTCCACCAATCACAGGACTTATTAAAATTAAAATAATTAACAAGACAATTTATAGAACTGATTGGGACGTATTATGAAATTATAAACAATATAAAGTATAAATAATATAAAACAACAGGACATTTATGTGAATAATAGAGTGATTTTGGACAAATAAGAATGTCAATCAACGTTATAAAAAAATTGTATATCTAGTAGTTTATGAACGTCCGCTTGAAGCAAGTTTGTTGATGAAAAATAATTGAATGTGGCGAGGAAGGTAGAAGCATAAGCAACTCCATGTCAAGGCTCTTCAAATTTTTTGCGAAAAATGATTAAAATTAAGTATTTAGGCGATTCTACAAAGTAGTTTTACAACCAGAGATCCTACCAACAAATCAAAACAAATTCCCGATCCAAAACGAGTCTTCTCTAAGTAATATGAGAAACTTGGTGATCTACAGCAGTGAGAAAGTACGCTAAAAGGTGCGGACATTTTGAGACAATCGTTTTCTCAAATAACAGGTTAGTGAATTTATTTCTTTGGGTTCCAAAGACGAACAATACATATAAATGATCATTCAATTAACTAATAAAATAAATATTAAAGGCCATAAATAAACAATACAAAGAACAATTTTGAAAAATAATTAATATCATTCAATTTTATAGAGTATAACAATGATTACTCACCTGTTTTTCAATCTATCCATATAGTTTATAAGAGATTTCTAAAAATACTTTTATAGTTTATAGTTGGTAATTTCATATATGTAATTAATCTGTTCCGTTGTTTATCACCATAGAATCTTTTTTTGTTCTATACAAGTTAAAATAACACACAACCACACAAATCAGTCATATATATTTCAATTTTCTCAACGTTTAGCGTTATTTAATACTGTGAGATGTGTAACAAAAGACTGCTCTGCGCAAGCGTTGTATATTTTTGAAGGTTGAGTATTAATTTCAGTATGCGATAGGAGCACACCCTAGGCATCGCATAGTTTTATTTCTATAATTAAATAAAAATGTGACACTAAAGAAATAATTAATTATAAGTTTCAATCGGAAAATTCTTATCCATATTTTCTTTGAAACAATTCATTCATTAAATCAATATATAAAAGCATATGGTGATTTTTCAATTTATTTCAATCGCCCATGAATCCAACTAAGATTAGGAGTATATATTTTCATGCCCAAATATCAAAATTGATGAGCAGCCGAAGGTAAAATAAATAAGGTAAGTTCGATAAACAAATAATAAGGTATAAATAGTGAAGTAATTATAAATAAACAATAAAGAAAAATAAATAAATAAATATGATTATTAATTCAATTTTCGGCCCAACGTAGGGTTATAATAACAGAATTTGGTATAATTGGCCCCAACGTGGGGAAAATAAAAAATAATAAAAAAGAAAAACCATAGATAAATATATCAATACAATATATATATATATATATATATATATATATATATATATATATATATAATATGTGCCGCAACCCGTACTTCAAAACAACACCGTGAAAATTTACTGGGATTTCACAGTTGTTACAGATAGACCTGTGGAGCACAACCGGCCGGACATGGTGATTTGAGATGAAAGTGATAACACAGCCATCATAATTGACTTCGCAGTGCCACAGGACTACAATATATCTAAAGCATATACCGAAAAAATAACTAAATATGGAGCGCTTGCACAAGAGATGAAATTGATTTGGAACTTGGAGAAGGTAACAAAGTCCCTTTAATTATAAGCGCAAACGGCCTTGTACATACAAAAACAGTACGACACATAAAAGAACTGGACTTACCTAAAAACACCGTAATGTGGATGCAAAAGGCCGTAATACTTGGAACTGTTGGAATCATCCGGCGGATCATCTCCCCCTATTGACAATGGTAGTGCCCTTGGCTGCGTAGTGGCCCGGACATTATCAAATATCACCAAAAAGGTGTGACAAAGAAAATATATATATATATATATATATATATATATATACATATATAAACTTTTCCTATGCTGTCAATAACAACACAGAACGTAAAGAAAATCTATTTATAATTGAGATTTTGAACCAAATTATAGAAGGAAATGTATCAAACTAACTAATGATAATGTAAAAATACGAATTCGTTACGAGAAAGCTACTGTGTGAGTGAAACGCGTCAAGTAGTTGAAATTGAAGATTAGTTCAAATATAATGAAGTTTTAAACAAATTATATAAATTATATTGTTTTATTTCATCGTTATATTTATTTATTTAAACGAAAACCCCCCACTACAGAATACAACAGCATACAATATGGTAATTTTTACATTTAACTAAGTAACAGTAACACAACATGATAATATCATAACAAGCATATATATACAATCACTTGAAAGGAACCTTAGTAAAAAACTCTTAAAGACTTGGAATGAGCCATTAAAAACATCCAATCTATCCTCTCTATTTAAAAATTCGACAGATCTGTCTATGAATGAATGTCTACCATATTTAGTTCTGTGGAAACTAATGGAAAATAATTTACAATGCCGCAGCGCTCTCTGTGGAACTTCAAGATATATTTATATTTCAGGCAGCAAGGATGGACATGATGCAATACCATTTAGTATTTAATAAATCAGAGAAATGTCATACATAAGCTTTCTTTTATCCAAAGTAAGCAATTTTAGTTCATGTAAAATATGAGAATAGTCATGATCAATGAGATTCAAATTAAATCTATAATTACAATATCTCAAGAATTTGTTTTGTAATCTTTCGAGTAATAACTTATAAACAATATAAATACTGAGGCGTCCAAATAACTGTTCCATATTCCAGTTGAGATCTGACCAACCCAACATAAACAGACCTCACAGCTTCCAGAGATAGGTCATTACAATTCCTCAAAGTAAATCCCAACATACTTTGAGACCCAACCACCAATTGATTGATATGCTCACCAAAACTTAAGTGAGAGTCAAAAAGTATTCCCAAATCCTTAGCCAATTCTTTACTTATCGGCAACTGACCATCTATTGAATACGAGATTGGGATCATAGTTTCCTTTTTCCTAAAAGAGACCTTAAAGCATTTTTCAACATTCAAATCCAACAAGTTTATCCGACACCATTCGGACAGATTATCTAGCTTCCTTTGAATTAAACCAATATCGATGTCATTCCAAACCACTAAGAATAATTTGAGATCATCAGGGAACATTTGAAACTCACTCCTTTATATCATCTTTGAGATCATTAACAACCAGGCTAAACAACAACGGAGAACAGTGCCTTACCTTACCTGCTAAATTTTGTATCTGTTATGAACCAAATTTTAGAGGTCTATTCTCTAATCAGTAACAATGTCATTCATAGACGTTCGGAACTGCATTGAAAGAACCAATGGAGTGCTCAAAGGTGTGCAATACGATCTTGCATTTGTGTCAAGAATTATATATGCTTGTGTTATGCTCCACATTATTATAAAAAGGATTATACCTTCTTCATCTTCTTCGGCATTTTCCTATATTATGAGTTCGCTGTTATTTCGATCCACAGTTCCCTTAAGTTCCAATCTCCTTCTTTCGGAATATACAAATTGATGAATATCTAATTTTATAGGAAGATGACAACAATTTTGTCGATGAAGATGATATTGGCCGATTGGACGATGCTCATTTATTAAATAGGGTTAATAATATAGTTTGGAATCAAATTATAAATAGTCTCTTTAATTGAGCAAGACTTATTGTATATTTTAATACAATAATTGAAGAACAATTTTCTTGAGTTTCTTGTGTTATGGTTCTTACATGGTACCATTTATAAGAATCAAAATAAAAAAAATCAGTTATTAAAATAACAATTCCAGAAAATTCACAATTTCCATTTTAATACGATAATGTACTATAAATTCAAATTAACTCTTTCATAGGAAGATCATTGAAGTTGATTTAGTGAATTATTTTTTTTATGTTATTTTACTAAACATAACGACAATCCAAGTTTTTTAAAACCTTACATAGGACAACTTTTTATTCGTGATAGAGTAGTACTCCTCAAGGCAGAGTAGTAGAAAATAATTTAGCTACTTAGGAAGTACTACTCTATCACTTCGAATAAAAAAATTGGTCTGTCGGGTTTTAAAGAACTTGCACTGTATACGATTTCTCCCAATAACACTGATTAAAGTATATGTAACAGTTTGAAACAAAATTTGAAACAGAAAGTGAAATAATACTAGACTCAGGTGGCTGTAACTCTGCAAGTGAGTATTAAATTCAATTGCTAACAACTTTTTAAAGTGCAATTTTTTGATATTTTCAAAAATAAAAGCACTTTCCACTTGAGCTTGATACTTCATGACGAATCTTGTTTACTACTAATAAATATTGATATTAGGTTATCGCGTTTTAGGATTTAGAACATGTAGAAATGAAGAATAACTTAATAACTAAAATCAGTACCAAAAAAGTTGACACCAACTTACGGACAGGGGGGCACACTGTGGGCATATTAAGAATATGAATCCAAGTCCAACACAAAATCATAATCAGGATACTTTACTCGAAGATTGAATTAACGCAGGTTTAGCTTTTTTCTTTTTTCCTCTATTACCCTCCTTTCTTTGACATTTTTTGCAATTTCTTTCAGAATTGTTATTTTTTCACTTTCATCATTACAATTACTTTCTTTTAAAGTCTTGCACCCCAGTACTTGACGTTTTTCTTTCTTTGATGGTCTTTTAAGTGACTCTTCAACCGAGTGTTCAACTGGTTGATTCTTAGGAATCTTACTTTGATTTGGGCACTCTTTCTCTGATTCTTCTCTAATTTCTTCATTATTTGGTATGTCTGTAATTTTAAAATTTAAGTGGATATAACCAAATTTAAAGAACCACATAATTCATACCTATTCCTATTTCATGGACATGGGTTTTGCCGTTGACTACTCCCCAACCTTTAACATTTAGTAATCGTTCTTCAGTATCTGATAAAGGTTTAATAGGATACCCTATGTTTCCTGTATCTTTTGTGATAATTCTATTCTTTCTTGTCTTTGCTTTAACTTGACACTTCCAGTCGGTAAATGTCTGAAATTGGTAAAAACTATAACAAAAAACATATGTAATTACTGCTTTTATGGATAATGCTAATAAAAAAAGGAAATCAAGTATTATACGTACCCTTTTCCATTCTGCAGAATCCTTAATAGGACCACCTAAACTATTAAATTTGTCTGAAAGCTGTTTCCCTATGTTTTTAATAATGACAGGGCTTATAGCATCAAATTTGTTATTCCTAAACGGTTCATTTTTGTATTCAATTCATCGAAATACATTATGCATTGTGCCTATATTGTCTTGGTGTTTTAACTTTGTCTTTATCCATAATAAAAGTTACGTGAGTAGGTGAATAAAAATCTTATTTAACAAAACTTCTATAAACAAATATATAGGCAATCTTTTCCAACCTTACACAACTACACAATATGTCAAAAATATACCAACCTTTATAAAATTGTAAAAGTATTATCGTTAGGTTTTCTCTTTAGATTTTAACGCAACAATATTATTACAGAATCTACTCTGAAAAAGTATCCTTAACATAATAATCGTTACCGTAACGACAAGTTAAAGAATAGCTTTTGCTGTTGGACTAAATACACTTCATGAAAATGTTCAAAATGAGTAAATTATTATTATTTCTTTGCCCCTTCAATTTGGGTTTGTAGAATTCATTTTTATAGGAGAAATTGATAAACATATTTGAAAAGCTTGTTTATATTTATATTTGACATAACAAAATGACAAATGACATTTGTATTGTAACGTCAACTGACGCTGTTGTGAGGGACGATACAATTCGATTATTGTAGGAACGTTGCTCGAGAATATAATTTTTAGGAACTATTCGCAAATAGAGCATTCACAGCCTTGCGTATGCATGACGTTGGAAACGACGTCAAGAATAACGAGATTCAGGGCATCAGGGTGAATTAAATTTAATCATCGACCACCACACCTGCAATAAATGAATCTCCGGTAGCGACATTGATTTTTTTAGCGAAATATCGAAACCACACATCACAAACGTCCAACTTTAGAAATATTTTTACAAAAGTTACAACTTTTATTTTTTAGAACTGAATATCTTTTCAATAAATACATGGAAAATTATCATTGATGTTGCAAATGGAAGATCATATATGAATTATATGGCATATGTATGCATACTTTGCCTGTAGATAATATACTTTTTAATTAATTAAAAAAATAGAATTGCGGGGAGAGAGAAAGGACGAAATTTTCGGTATAAGAGTGTCTGTCGTCTAGCGCAAAAATATTTAAAAGAGGGCGGAGTCGAGACGTGACATGGCGCGAGTAACGAGCAGTCACTCTTGATTTAAATAATGTTTAACTAACCACTTATGTTTTGCAATACAACAAACCTTTTGCCATCCGTTTTAGTGGTTTTAACACTCTTGATATTATCATTTTGCCATGAATGACCTATGATGCCATTTTGAAATATCCAGGTTTCATCGATCAAATTGGTATATACCTTCGTCCTTTGCTTCTTTATAATATCTTGAGACTTCTACTCTTTTCAAAACAACATTAGGTAATTCCATAAGTCCTCGTCGTGGATTATCCTTCATCCACTTAAACTCAAGTTATTTGAGCAATCTATTTAAAGAAATGGTACTACCATTAAATAATTCTTTTTCTCTTAGTTGGGACCACAATGATTGAATCGTTATGTGCTATTCTAAAAGCATACAGAAATAAAAATATGTTAAGTATACAATTGTCGTAATTATACTTACTTCTCTGGTACATGTTGTAAATGGTATCACGAATAGAGCTTGTATTTAAAGTTTCTGTATTTGTTACTCGTTTATGAGCGCAACGTTTTTTCTTTAGTGACTCAAACCCCTCACCTTTTTTCTTTGTTTGACAAATTTTGCTTACTGTTCTTACACTGATTTTTAAAGCAGCAGCTACGCGCTAAAATAATAGTAATTTTCGTAAAGTAAAGTAAGGATATTTTATTCACGTATTGCCTACCTCTTCTACAGCATTTAAGGGCAACAAAGAAACATTATTATTCCTTTCATGTTCAAAATAATTTACTAATGAAGCCACAAGTTCTTTGCATCGGCTATTCAGCTGTTTGGGCATTTTAACAATCACATAAGAATATGCTTTGTTGTTTTGATAAATATTTCTGACAAGAAAATTTTATAAAGCACGTAACTATAACCTCAAAAATCGATGACAATACACGAGTAGAAAAGTCACAAACAACGCGGCAACATGACATTATTTCTGGCAGTGACTATTTTACCGTCAATAATTGGAGGCTTCTTTATGAAGATTTTAACACAAATGTTTACATCGAGGGACGTCTAAACCCAATAAAGCTATATTGCTTATACATTATTTTGGTACAAAAGTTTTTTTATTGATTGGGTTACCTTTAGAACCGATTAATTAACAAATTTAAGTATATGCACCTTTCGCTAGAAATGTAGCCACACATGCGATGGAAATACGCCCTTGGTGACGTAAACGCAACTTTATTTGGTTTTTACTATAGATATTGAAAAGTTATATTCTAGGAATTATTCAATTGTACCCTCTAAGATATCCAATGTTGGTCACCACGCGGACGAAGTCGCGGACAAAAGCTAGTAATATTATATTTGAATTCCATACAGCGCCATCCTTAATCACTTCAGAGTTTATAGCTCTATCCTCAATTATTTTTAATCAAAACTCTTCGCGCCACACCTTGTATATGTGAAATAATTAATCAAATGATTTATAAAAATGGAGGATCTCGTAATTAAATAAACAAAACAGCAGGTATACTGATGGAATTTGTAATACACGTTAGATAACGTTTATATAAATGGCATATTGTCAATTGTTGGAAGTGAACCATTAAAATAAAAATTGAAAATGCGTTTGCATCTAATACGCCGGTCAAAGGTTAAAAAATCGCATAAATAACACGCATTTATAATAATACATTCAATTTTAAAATGACATAAATGTTAATTAAACTCTCTCATTAAAATAAATTACTAGATTTATAATAATTATGCCAATAACATTGTTTAATGACATGTAAAACCGGATAAAAAAAACGTGATTATATTATTACGTCACTATTTACGTAATAAGAAATGGCAACACTGTTGTCGCTATGTGAAACTGTCATTACCATATAGAAGTTTGATATTTTTGACAGTATATGTAGGCAGAATTTAAATGCGTCGTTAGACGCATGCGTAACGATAACTTGCGACGTTGCCAACACATACATAAAGGAATTTCTGAATAAATTATTAGATTTATAACAATGACGCCAATAACATTGTTTAATGACGTATAAAACCGAATAAGAAAAGGTGATCATATTATTTTGTCACTATTTACGTTGTTACACTGTTGTCGCTAGGTAAAACTGACAGTTTCACCGTGAAGTGCGATATTTTTGACAGTATATGTACAAAGAATTTAATGCGACGTTGCCAACACGTAAATATTTATAATAAATACGGAAATTTTAAAATTATAATTATTTTGCTATATTGATATTGAACTGGCCTATTATCTAGTCGTACAATCAGAGTTTGAGCCGTAAATCAATTGTCAGTATTATAAATCGATGTGTTTAGCCGTTGACTTCAATAGCTAATACGACCAAGTACCTACACACATTCCCTAGGAATCGTTTACCTTCAATGCGATACACACACATTCGGATTATCTTTCTCGACTTTGCTTTTAGACTTCCAACAAAACTTATATATAAATTATTAGAAGTTTTATAGTCCGGGATCTTGGTTTATAAACACATTTTCTAATTGGAATTTTATCTTGTCGTATTTGTTTTTTATTAATATTATAAAAATATTGACCAAAATAATTATAAAATCGGATTTATTTCCATAATAAAAAAGGCTAACTTCTGTGAAGACAGATGGGGAATGAGAAATAGGAAGGGTCTAGACGAATTTAGGAGAGAGATAATATTAAAGTAAGAGTTTAGATATGTTGACATAATATTGCGCTCAGTGATATCATATGGTATCATAAAAATAGTCATTAAAATTGGCGTAAAAGATATTGTGCGAACTTTAAGCTGTCGGCTTTTTGTTTACCCGGAATACTAGGATACCGTCATAGTCCAGTCAATATTATAATTTAAAATGCTTAGTTGACATCTTTGACTGAGCTATAATTAATATCTGTGTGCGTTTTCTATACGAGCACAGGTGTACACTTTTTAGTTGGTAGTCTGACATCAAGAAAGAATGTGGTATTTTCTGAGGAATTTGGGTAAGTATAGCAGTAATATTTTTAGATGAAAATTAAATATTTACAATGTGGCGTCCTTGGGAAATATCGAGTTCAGTCCAAAATATTGTGTGTTAAACGACGAAAATTTAAATAATGGTGATGGAAGTGAAAACAGTATTTGACGACATTTTAAACTGGAAGCACAGGAAATATATTTCAATTCCCATTGCCACTAGTGTTTAAATATAACGTCTTCACAATTCAGCCTATATGGGGTAGATAATCTTATCTATTCTAACATATATAACTGTTACGAAAGTACGATTGAAATAATATGAAACAAATTAACAAATACCGGCCGTAATGTTGGATGTAAGAAAATTATTGAAAACTGGATTTTAAAATTGGGATTCAAATTCAAAACGATAAATAAACGTCAGACAGTCATGGAAAGCAGCAGAATAGTGGATATGTGGTATACATACTTGGAACAAGTAATAAGTATAGAGAAGAAGACCAACCAATTGTCCATTTGGACGAAACTTGGTACGATACACACGACACGGTTAAAAAAGGATGGACTGATGGGTCAAGCATTTGTATGCCAACAATGCCTCCAAACAAAGGACCCAGAATTATTGTGCATTGCGGTGGAAATGAAGGTTCCAATTGCCTTGAAAATATGTAGAAAAAAAAAGGAAGATTGCAACATTGAGTACATGGATTGAATTCACATTGATCCCAAACTTATAGCCAAATAGTGTTGTCTTGATTTTTATCATTCACGGCAGCTCAATAAAATACCAAATAGAAGCTAAACTAAGAATGAACTACAAATTTTTTTAATGGATACTAATTTGTAGTTTCAAGAGTCTTATTCAAAACAACAACTGATTGGAGTTTTACAGACAAAGAAATTTGAAAACGCCTTAGAGAGTATTGCTGAAAAATATGGACACTGTATAGTGAGACTTCCTCCTCATTTTTGTATTTTCAATCCCATCGAGTTAATTTGGGCACTAATAAAAATTGATGAGTATAAGAATATTGGGCAAGTCCATATTAATGTAGGTTACAAAAATTTATTATTGATTTACAAGACGATAGTGATAGTGAAGCAGATGATATAGGAGAAGAATTAATAGAATTTTTGGAAGAAGAAAATTAATTAAGCTTAATATATTTTTCATGTTACTTATATGGTAGTAACAAACAGAGGTTAGACATAATATTTATTTTTAAAGCATTGTTATATAATTTCTATTTTTTTGTTATTTTTTCTAGAATTCAGTTTTGTCCATAAAAAATCGAATGGGATACAAGTTCACGTCCGGTATCCCGATTAAACCGAACGCCCTTTCAACAATTACGTAACATCAAATACAATATAGGTATTGGTAAAAGTATACAAAATATTAATACCTTTCAGAGTCTAGCTCCGCATTATAACTTAAAGGGAATATACGATTAGATTGCTATACTATATGTTTTACGCCAACTATATCAATACTATACTTTGTGTGACCAGTTCCCAGAACTGTAACTGTAGAGCGGACGGTAGAGTCCACTCTACTCTACCCGCTACTATCCCCATGTAAATGATCACTTTCTAAAATGGAACAAATTTGTTATGTTGACTTCGCTTTTGTAACGTAAATTGCTCTAAAACGGCAACTTCCATAGCATCGTTGTTAACTATTCGTTGTTGTTGTTTTTTTATTGTTTCTGTTTCTAAAAACGTTGTCATTAATTGAGTTACGTACTCATGTGTAGTCATTCTTCCGGGATGACCAGCATTAAACAGTCTAGCTGTAGCTCTTGCAGATTTATTATTCTCGTTGTATGAACCCACAATTTCAATCCTTTCTTGGAAAGTGAATACCATTTTTCTGATAGACATACTGTACCCTATTTTCAAACTAGGAACAGTGATTTGAATTTTAGTTGGCAATTATGTAGATTCCTGACCTCAGCTGGTTTTACTCAGCACTTTTGACATAATATATTATGATCGAACAATTGTGTAAATTCTGTTACGTCTTTTTTAAACATATTACTACAATTCATTTGACAGCTAATTTGACAACTGTTCTTACAAAAGTAGTAGCCGAACTTGGAATTATTAATTTATAGATTCAATTTTAGAATTTGTTCTACTGTTTTCTTTATTTTCGATAATATGCTTATGATGACAATTAACTGTCACAAGTGACAAAATTACACAGAATTTTAGTTAACCTTGTTTCACAATTAAAGAAAAATATTTTATTATTGGGGAAAATATTTAAAAAATATTGCACAACCTTTAATCTATATCTCAAACAGTTCAGTGACGTGCTTAATATATTTTTAGGGGATGTTATCAATAACATTAAAAATTGACCTATACATTTTGATTTTCACAAAAATAAAGTTTTCTAGAACTAAAATCACTTTTAATCTCCCTCGATACGCCCATGTCTGTACAGTTTTACAAGAAATACATCGGTTATTAAATTATAGATGTAGATATTCTGCATGATGGCTCGGATAGAAAAATTAACAAATTAATATTTCAAAACCGAATGGGAAATTAAGCCACACGATTCATTGATTTTCTTTCCATCATGATGAGTGTGTTATTTAACGATGAAAAGTATACACTTATAGATGAAATACAAGGTAAAAGTTCATTCGCCGATTTTTAACTACGACCGATTTAACTTTTTACAAGAAATAAACCAACATTTAATTTTTCATGCATTCAATATCAGTAATAGAGTCATGTCCAATTAGACATTATAGTGACATTTTATCCCTCTTGAACAAGTATACGTTGCATTCTCAATATCATCTGATCTGTTTAAGGTTATCTGTAATATCATGTTAGTTTGAAAAGAGGTAGATTACAAAAAAAGTTGGCTACTTACTTCCACATTGTATGATTTATCTTTCATTCTAGCATAATTTTCGCCCTTATTGTACTTAGATAATCTTCTAATGTTTCTATTAATCTTGAAAAATTATTTACCAATACTCATCTTCAAATGAATATGAATACCTTGTATATTCCACAAAATAAATTATTTGGTAGCAAACAGAAAGCGTATGCGACGATTTGTCAAACACAGAACGCTTTCCGTTGATACATTTGACAGGTGATAACGTGTCGCTTATTATATATTGAGAGCGTTTCTCCGCACACCGTGAGATTACACCGCCATATTTTGTTGCTAATGACTGACGAACGAAAATTACCTATCAAAAAGACAATGCTAATTGGCTGGGTCACTTAAAATAAACCACTAAAAGCAATGGCGTATTACTGTTGTTAGATTAAGGATATTTTTTTATATAAAATTTTGGTATTTATGCTACGAAAGATGAACCGAAAATTTGTTAAGAGATAGTAATGACAGGCATGGTAATTCGGCTGAATAAACCTTAAGGCGCAATTCCACTGGGGCAACATTTGGGCGACATGTAGCATGCTACATTCAGTCTTTTAATTGGAGCAACATTAAGCAACATGCGACAATGAGGTATGCCACATGTTGTCCGATGTTGCCCAGACACATGCGTCAGTTCTTGACAGATTCAGCGTGTCGAACAGTGTCGGCGTTTATCCGATGGTCATCGGTTTGGTGCGACTTGTCTCCTGCGACATGGAGTGGAATATTAAGAAAACTACTTTGTTTATTGAAGATTATCATAATTCTCTCGAATTGTGTAATAATAAAATTGATAATTATAAAGATAACAGACTCAAAAATGATAAGTTGAAACAGTTGGCGAGCAAATATGAATGCACTGTGCTGGAGGTGAAAAATAATTTACGTTCCGCTTTCCATCGTGAAAGAAAAAAGCTACAACAGTCAAAGAAAAGTGGATCATCACCTACTTCTTGCAAGACAGGAAAATGATTTGCGCTTGAGCTTTTTCATTTTTTAATAGACGTCGATGAACCTCGACCAACAACGTCAACAGCCAGTGACGACGAAGAGGAATCTGTGGTGAGTTTTTTTTGTACTAAAATATGGAAAATAGAATCTTTAATACATACTATTTTCAAGAACACTTCTAATCAAACTTCATTATAGTCTTTTTCTTATTGCCTGACAGCACGCGAAAAGGTCACAGATACTAGTCAGGTGGTAAAGCGTCACAGTTCATCTAAGGAATTTATTTACTATTCAATTTTTTACCCGATTTGATATATAAAGGTAATATGAATGTAAATTCGATTAGTTAATACAAATAACTGACCTTCATACATTTGTAGAGTACATACAGTTAAAACAATAAATTATTTTTGAAATAATCTTGTAACGCAACTATTCTGACTGAATATTTCATTAATTATCTTTATAATTTGGAGCAGGTAAATTCTTGGGAGACATATTAACAAACCATTTATCAATTCATTCTCCCGATAATTACTTTATGATTTTCGAAATGTTGATAATAGCATTTCCAAGAAACATTACAATAGGGTCCTACTAGGGATTGTCCCAATGACTACTTAGAAATTTTGCAGGTATATACGGTGAAACTTGGTCTCGCCCAAATTTGTATAATTTGTTTTGCTTAGAGTCGCTTATGTTCCATAAGTGTTAACTGTGTTGTGAAAAATGTCTTCAAGTTTTACCCCAGTAAAGTGTAAGAGTAAATGTGCATGATGCTGTTGTACATCAAATGCCGGCTGCTACTGCTAGAAATATAGTTTCGACATGTTCCAATATGACAGGAGTTAGTGAATCTACTATTAACAGGCTTCTAGGAGAGAGGAAAAATGGAAATATATCTCCACCTAAAAAGTCAACTGGAAGAAAACCATTTGACCTTGATGAACATAGGGTAAAACCCCCCAATTGTTGGCACTTTAACAGATATGCCAGTACATTTCTCGCCACTAAATAAAAATTGAGTATATAGTTTTGATCGCTGTTCTTACAATTTGATTCACCAATCATTGCCAATGTTGATAAATCTAATAACATTATGGAACTATGACCATGCAATTAAAAAAATATATAAATAATGGAAAACTGCTGTTTTCCAATAATTGGCATCAGATTTCTAATTATTGGCACCCAATTGTTAGCAATGATATCAATTATTGACACCCATTTATTGGCACTTATTACTGATTGACACCCAATCAGTGAAAGGGTACCAATTGATTGGAACTGCTATCATACACTAGGGAAGGAAAAATAAGACTAAAAATGTAATATGAAAAAGTGAAATTATTATGTTCATATGAAATCACAAATGATTAACAATCTGTTTCTGATAACAAAGTTTACATAGAAAAAACTCTTTGTATAAATTTTGTTTCTTCAAGCATCTGACATGGTAGGCACGCGTACACTTCTGACATTTTATACCAATGTCTGTCATATATAAATTATTTGTACAGCAGAAACACAAACCTTTAGAGGCAATAATATTATTTTTGGGGATACAAGCTTGGTTATCTGAATCTAGCTGTTTGCCATCGCTCTCTCCTTTGGTCTCAGTAACTGAGTTGGTATTGGTTATAGTTGTGGAAACGTTATCAGTTCTGGGAATAACTAATTCCTGCTCATCTAAAATATTCTTCAAGTTTCTGACGTGCGATAATTTATTTGATGTTTGTTTACTGACCGCTTTAGTTTTTTTGGTACTATTTCGCTTTGGATTCACGTGTTTATTTTCTATAGCTTTCAACATTCTCTTTTGCTTACTCTCTAGTTTCTTCCTCTTCTTTTCTTCTTTTTCCATTTCCTTCTCTAGAGCATTACTTTTATAAACAGAAGAAGTTAGCACAAAGCTAACTCGCTCAGTTTGCCGAACCCCTTTTCGGACTGGAGTTTGAGGAACACTTAAATAATTTTCGATAATTGGAACATTGCATTGCTCTTCAATTTTATCTAGGTTATCTACATTGAACATCGACATTAACACTTATTGTTCGCTCGCACTCATAATGTCACTTATATTACTTGTATTTCCCACTTCATTATTTGTTGCAGTCTCCATTGACATTAACACTTCTTGTTCGCTTGTACTCATTATATTGTTTATGTTTGCCACATCATTATTTTTTGTTGGTGTGTCCATCGTTATTAACACATCTTGTTCGCGTGTACTCATTATATTACTTATATTTGCAGCTTCATCATTTGTTGCAGTCTCCATTATTGTATTTGATTAATTGTTCTGGTTGACGTCAAAAATATCTAGTTGGCTTGATTCTTCTAATTCTAATGAATAGTTTTCTGTAATAACGAATTCACGTTCCAAATTGTCTATTTCTGTACCTTCTTCTATAAACTGATTATTAATGTCTTCATGTATAATAATTGGCATTTGCTCGATCTCATTTGCTGTAAAGATCTCCATATTATTATCTTTAGATGAAGGCTCTAGTTTTGAATAGATTTCCTGTAGAGTTTTGAAATATTTACACTGGTCTGATGTACATCTAGTTCGCATGTTTCTTTTTATTTCCGTTTTCAATGTTTCATCAAACAATTCAAGCAATTTGTCATGGAGCTTGTCTGAAAGATTATTGATTTCTTGTGTTGAAGGAGTAGGGTCCTTTTTACCGAGACATTTGGAAAAATCCAAGGCATTTATGTTCCATGGATAAAGTCCACATGCTTTGAAACCGCTGATTACACTAGTTGGTTTCAACTGCACTAAGGCCTCTTTCAGTATTGGGGCAAAGTGCTGTTTTGTTGAATTACAGTAAGGATTTTTTCTTCTCCATTCCAGAACACTTTTTTTCCACATATGCTTCAAAGGCTTGAAACTTGCTACATCCGCTGGTTGTAGGAGTCTGGTGGAGTTTGGATATAAGGCAATCAAAACAATCTGCAACTCTGTACATGCAGCACTAAGTTCCAAGGACAAATGTGTTGTATGTCCATCAACGAACAGAATAATAGGAAATTCCACGATATTTTTCAAGGAAGGATAAAAAACGTTTTTTATGTAATTTACAAATACTTCAGACTTCATCCAGCCGTTCTCGGTGAGTCCAATACCCCAAGAGTCGGGAATGCCCTCCAGGATGTTTTTTGGCAAACGTTTGTTAGGGTATATTATCATTGGGGGAGTTGTCACGCCAGTTGCTGAGAATGTAAACATTACAGTCAAGTTTTGCTTCGCATTGCCTTGATCGATTTCATACACGTTTTTCTTTCCCTTCGGAACAATCACCTTTCCCAATTTGGGGCAAAACTGAAAACAGGTTTCGTCACCGTTATACACCCGTGAAGGATTTTCAAGAATAGAGAAAAGGTTTTTTCTCTTCAAATATTCCTCTATATCTAGAAACCATCCTTCTATGTATTTTTCAGACACATTTGCTGAGGCACCCGTAACACCTTCTGGGGTTCTTTCTGCCAATTCAGGATGTCGATTTATGAATAATGTATACTAACGATTTCCTGGTAAGTTGTTCTTAAAAGGGTTAGGTCGGACATCCGCGTCTAGAAAAGATTTTACAGCTGCTTGAAGATCTACTTGACGTCTCGGAAATCCTTTTCGATCATTTTCAATTATCCAGTCAACTAGTTTTTTTTCTTCACTTTTAGTTAAATATGTACTCCTGCCTTTCTCAATTTTTGTGAATTCATTGCCTATTGACTATTTCAAGAATTGACCAAAATTCGCTACAAAAATCGGTTGAGCCAAAATCTTGGACGAGTTCATCAACGGGCCAAATCGGTTTTATATCGCCAGGGCCCTTCTTAGCGGTGTGTAGGTTATGCGAGTCTATCTGGAGAACGGTCGACAATGAAACGCAGATTTTTTTATATTAAAAAAAAATAGCAAACTTATTTTTACATAGAACCAATTATTAAAAACCTTGATTTCGATATTCCTGACAATAAATGATACTATTACCATCAAAGGATAATTTTTTATCTGATTTGAGTATCAGCGATCTTATATCGGAAGTAATTTTTTTTTCATAAATAGAATAATGATTAATAAATATCCAAAGGTTTGTTGTATTTGCATTTCGCTTTTAAGTTTAATTTATTATTTGGTTATACGTTACCCTTTGTAATATACAATCAAATATCTTTGGTTGGAAAAATTGAACTTGTTTATTAATAGGACCGGCATTTTCTATGCTTCCGCAAAGGCGGCCAAGTGGCTAAGAACGGCCCTGTTCATCGCCCCATTAAGTGTGCAGCATAAGACTGTTTAAATAGTTTTCAAAAAGGAAAATATTTTTCCCAATACAGAAAATCTATGAAGTAAGATTAAACTTAGAAACTATTGTTAATTGTGAATATATGACAGTGCATATTCTAGTGAAAGGTATTAATGAACTTTCAATTTCAAATGCCTTGGTATTTCATACAAAACTTTTTAACGTTCCCAACACTTGTACACACTAGTATTGGACAATACTTAACTAATTTGTTTCAACAAATAATATTAATGTATACCAAATTAGTTAAATCTACTAAAGCTTCTAAAAACTGTTCTTGACATTTTAAAGAAGAGCATCTTTCAAAGAGCAGTAGCGTGGAACTGGAAAAATTTAAAAGGAATGTTTTAAAAATACATTGTTAAATTTTTATACCATGGTTGATGGCTCAGTGGATAGACCCTGGATTATCGAATTGATTTCAAATAACTAATGAAAAACTCAAAGTCGTTGAAATGTCACAAAGTTATTTTATTATATTGTCTACTTCATATCATTGTTGGTGTGTCATAAAGTGATTTCGCTGAACATAATTGTATAGTTGTGAATTTAATTTCAGTTTCGTTGTGTTATGGACTTGTATTTACTATATCACGATGGTTCAACATTATATGATATTTTTAGCCATGTTTTATTGGTTCTTAGCTTACTTCAATCTTAGTGAACAAGATAAAAAGCCGTTCTTCTTCCTTAAGTCGACCTTTTCACCGCTTATTACATCCCTATCCACGGGTTTTTATAACCAATTCTCTGTTCTAAGGATTGACCTTCCCCGCTTAGCTGTCCCTTCTTTCTTATTCAGATGTTGGATATTATTCTTTCTAACCTCTTTTCGTTTCCTTAACACCTCCATATTCCATTCCTGTAATCGAGTTGGTATTTATTAATTAAAGGAAAATATTCCCCTTCCCATTCTTATCAGGACTCTAATTATATTGAATTGTAATTCAAATTTGCTCTACCCTACCTACAACTAGACAATGTTTCCGTGATTTTTATTTTTCTACCAGTTCACTTCCTTTTTCCTATTTTTCTATATGTCACAAGATATTACAACTCAAATCCTAAGTTTAAAATATTTTTCTAAATACACCTTAATTACCCAAAAAATTTTTAACCCCCATTTCTTACATCCTTCCCTTCATCGGCGCTGATGTGTGGACGTTTGTTACCCCACTAATAATTATTTTCATTTAGCCTGAAGATGGCCATTGTGGGCCGAAACTAGTTGCTCAGCTTATGGAGGCTTTGTAAAACTTCATTATAATAAACTAACTTTGTGACATTTTGACTTTGATTTTTTCATTAGTTGTAATACTAGTCACATTTGAGCTATGGATGAGATATTATTTTTAATTTCAAATAAACAATATGGTTTGTATTTGAAATATGAGTTTTATTTTTCCCTAATTCAATAACCTTTTTTGGAAGATAAATTTGTTCTCTCGAATGAATTACAAACTTTGTTAGTGAAGGCGAGGAACCACGAATATCGATTTTTTAATTCTAAATCGAGAAATGGACTATATTTTTTCCTCAACTAGAAAGTGTGAATCAAAATTCAATTAAATCTGAATCAAATAAATTATTGATTGAAATATTTGTATTACATTGTATTTATTAATATTTGAAGAGTAACATGTTTTACCATAATACTTGTACATAGGACGTACTTGTGAACTTTTTCCGCTCGACTCAATGAACATTTGAAAAAACCTGATCAATCAGCCTTTGCTTTTCTAATAGAAATTCAAAAATTCTACACAAGATTAACAATAAAAATTTCTTGAGATTGGATTTGTATGAGGAATTAGAAATTCCAAAATAAGTTTCGAACAATGTCTATTATCTTAATACTTAACTTAAATAGGGATTTTCCACTCTTTACAAAAGGGTCAACTTTTAGACGTTTTTTCTATGATGTGATGGTTTTGTAAATTTGTATTTCTTTAGGTTGTTTAGGAAATGTTAGTTGTATTGTCACTTTTTCTCTTTTTTATTGAGTAATTTATGTATTACATGTAATGGATAATCGTTGGATGTTGCTATTTGTTTAATTGTATTAATTTCTCTATCAACATTATATTTGTTCATAGGAACTGAAAATGCTCTATGTATCATTGAATTATATCCTGCTACTTCAAATGATATAGGATGATTGGAGTTATATGGAATAGTGACATCAGTGTGTTTAGGTTTTCTATAAATTGAATAATTAAGAACATTATTAACTATTTGAATTATTAAATCAAGGAAATTGATTGAGTTATTTTCTTCAACTTCTAATGTTAATTTAATTTTTGTGTGTAAATTATTATTATGGTTGATAAATATATCTAATTGTCGTTCACCACATATAAAACAAGCTAATATGTCATCTACATATCTATATCAAAATAAGATATTTTTTGAAATTATACTTTCAAAGATTTTTCTTTCCTAAACTGTCCATAAAATATTTGCAACAATGTTGATATAGGGCTTCTCATTCGTAATGAAGATTTAGCCTACATTGTTTTTATTTTTGGAATGGAGCATTTTCATGAATTATTGAAATATTTGGACACCTATGTTTCAACGATAACAATTACCCAATTTTTAAACAATGTTTTGTAAATCATCGAACAAAAAGTACACGAGCGGATTTAAATGTGTTTCAATGTCAAAGGATGTTGCAAAAAAAAATTACCTTACAAAAGTACTTTGTATAAACATCGTGTATTGACCTAGATACATTTTTCTTTTTTGGCTCGTGGTATTTCCTAAATAAAAATTATTGATACAAACAAATATTTGTTTTAAAACATTTGATTTTTAATAGTTTATACATACAGAATTTTTTCCTCTTCCAAAAAAAAAATTAATTTTGATATATCCTTGGTATTTTGCCATTTTCGTTTTAGAAAATAAATACCTTATGCGTTAAATAATGTTTGATTAAAGTACAAACACAGTGACCTCCAAAGTTGAAAAAAAGTGTAAATACAAATTATTCACATTATCACATTACGAGATGTTTTTCATTGATTGCACCATTTTAGTGTTTAAATTGTACCATTAAAAAGACAGAAAAATATTAATTTGATAAACGTTTGAAGCTTCTGTCAAGACCCATCGTTTCTAGATGGCACAATCAATCGTAGGTTCTTGAAAAACTTCAAAAATTTGCGTTTTGTGCTCATAGTTACCAGAACCCCGATTATTTCATTATTTGTAAGTCTCATCTTTCAACTCTTTCCAGATCCGCAGATACGTATTAGTCATATATTTAATACTCATATAATGCTAGTGCCCGTAATTTGATGTGTTACCCAACGAGACAGACAGCAACTGCATTCTTCAATCTCACTTATTCATACTCGATTCCAGGGCCAGATCTAGCTGTTGAGCCGCTCCGGACAAATATATCGCCGCCTTTCACATCCACTACACCAAATAAGTCATGAGCTGGTTATGTTGGGGATGTTTAGTATATAAGTACATAATAGTAGTTTTTCTACTTCCGGTACTAAAACCGAATTTTCAACTCGGGTTTGACATGCACAAAACGACTCTTTAAACACTAGTGTTTAAATTGCGAAAAGTCACATCTCGTTTATCTTTTGTTTTTTATACGTCAAATCAAGTGTATCGTTTATATGTTAAATCTCATGTTCCGTGATAATTTTGTTGTTCTGTGTCATTTGATTTATCAGTCAGCCGTCAGCCATCTTCCGTAATGTTATGAATATAATTAAAATACTGGGTGTCCATCTTTATTTTCCCTCATTTTAACTGTCCATAACTTCTAAACGGTTTGAAATAGCAACATGCGGTTTTCACTTAAACGTTCCGTTTTTGCACAAGTTTTGTTTAAAAAACTTAAGTTTTTTTATTCGTTTTTACGTTTGACATTTTTTTTGTTGACTTCTGTTAATTGAACACTCAGTTTATTTTTTTGTAGTTTGAAAGAACCGGCCTTTACCTATCGTTCGGTGCAAAAATTTTTAAAATCGGTTAACGAGTGACTGAGCAATTAATTTTTAAAATGAGAGATGCATACTTAGTACTTTTTTTAATCATGGTAAGCTTTGGAAGTTTTTTGTCAATTTCATCCACATTGCGAATTGTCAGTCATTGTAATTGTCTGTTTTTATGTGAAAATGGTGTTTTCAGACGTAGAAAAAGCAAATGTTGTACTCACGTTTGCTAAAACAAAATCTGTGATTTTAACTCAAAGACGTTTTTTCAGAGATTTTAATAAACAACCACCCACTTCAAAAACAATTAGAAGATGGTTCCGCACTTATAAAGAAACTGGATCATTATCTCGAAAGAAAAGAATACCAATTAACAATTATTTAGATGACACCATAGCTGTATATGACTTTGTTAGCGTGTTCCTATTTTATTTAAGCCAGCGATGAGTAATGAAATTAGGAGATTAAATTGTTCCTATATTTAAGTAGGTCAAAAGCAACCGAGAACGATGGAACACAGATATTGATAAAAACCTAATGTATAAAGATAAGAATAATATAGAACAGAGCTGTCCAACTGCAAGTGTGCCAAAGGCCGCTTTAAGAAAATAAGCGATTTGGAAGGCCACATAATATACTTCGTATGCATCTTTATCAGTGAGTTTTAATAGGTATGGTATTGTTACGAAACAGCACACTGGTACAGTCCCTAAATCCGACTCTGTCTAAGCCAGGTATAAAAGTTAAAATTATGGCGGATACGCAGGGTTATTTTTATAACTTTTTACGACTACCTTATCTAAACATTGTTTTTGTGACCAGCCTTACCTAGAAAATTCCAAAAAACCATTTGTTTTCGAGTATGCCGCAGTCCGGAATTTTCGAGTAAAAAAGACATTAATATAGATAAAGTACCGATCAGCGGAGTTTTAGTTGATAAAGTGATCTCGAGAAATAAACAAAAATACACCGAACAGTAAAGTGCTAATATAAATTAATACTCAAGTTTGTGTGCATATAAATTAAATTTAAGTGATTAGTTAAGTATATATAAATTAAGTGTTAGTGAGTTAGTGTTTAAATAAATTAGTAAGTAGCCATACCGTGTGTTTAAAATTTATCCCACCCGTTTACGGTTTAAATAAATAAGAAAAACATTACATTGGTGTCAGAAGTGGGATAATATAAATAAATATCTACGTAAAAATGACCAAGAGACTAAGAGAGTTGAAAGTGACAGAACTAAGAGCAGAATTGGAAGAACGTGAGTTGGAAACATCCGGTAAGAAAAGTGAATTAGTAGAAAGACTTAAAGTGGCACTGGAAAATGAGGGCTTTGATCCAGAAACAGTTTTATTTAATGACGAGGCTTCCACCTTAATCTCGTCAATTTCTGCTAATATTTCTGCCATGGAAGAGAACATGGACGAGAAGATTTCTACTTTGAAGAACGATATATCTGCCGATATCTTATTAATGAAAAACGACAATGAAATTTTGTCTCTAAAATCTGAAATCGAGAATAAGATCTCAACGATGCACGAGAAAATCGAGAATAAGATTACAACGATAGACAAGAAAATCAAGGAGTTAGAGGAAAAGATTGCCGATTCAAGAACGCGAGGCACGCCAGAGGAAGAAAAGAAGACCGAGCGAACGAAACCTTGCAAGCCAGAAATACTACCTAAGTTCGAAGACATTGGCAGTTTTACCCGAGTCAAGGCCCCAACGTTCGATGGAAAAATGTCTTGGACCAATTATGTGAAGCAGTTTGAAGCAGCCGCTAGAGTGAATAATTGGTCCTATAAGGAGAAAGCAATGAACATAACTATAGCGCTTCGGGGAGATGCCTTAGACGTACTTCAGACGATACCACTTGAAGAAAGAGGTTGGACATGCGATATGGTCACGAATATTTGAAACATTTGTACAGATTCCAGCTGAAGAACCGAAGGCGGAAACGTGACGAATCCCTTCAAGAGTATGGAATGGATATTGCCCGACTAGTTCGATTTCCTTATCCATCAGCACCAGATAACATGATGGAATGTTTAGGCATCCAGGCCTTTATTGACGGCTTATGTGAAAACGATATGGAGAAGACGCTTCGATTAGCTCATCCTAAAACATTGGTGGGTGCATTGACTGCTGCTCTTGAATATGAAGCAGCCACGATGGCTTCGGGATACAACAGAGGTAGGACCATACAGGAAGAAGGTGACGATGACAGACTTGACCAGATCGTCAACCTGTTGAAAGGAATGGTAGACAAGAAGCCGAATAAAATCAGGTGTTGTAATTGTGGCGAGCTAGAGCATGCACGCAGTTCGTGTAAGCGTCCTACGACTCCTGCAAACCAAAAGCCTCTTAAATGCAAAGCAGCCACGAAGGGCTCGCAGTACAACAAAGGTAGGACCATGCAGGAAGAAGATGACGATAACAAACTTGATCAGATCATCAACTTGTTGAAAGGAATGGCAGACAAGAAACCGAAGAAGATCAAAGACCGGAAGTGTGGTGAGCTAGAGCACTAACGCAGTCCGTCTAAGTGCCCCAAGACTCCTGTAACCCAAGAACTCCAGTCACAGGGGAAACCAGACAGGGGTGAACATCCAGCTGATGTGAATCACCGAAAAGCAAATTCTTTGCCTAGACGGCCATGCTCTGTAGACTATTCACGATGCAACCAGTCGAAATCTAAGGAAGTTGCAGTTTCGAGAATTACAGTAGTCAACGAGGAATGGTCACCCACCAGGATCAGAGAAGATCAGGAGAATGATCCTAACCTGCAGATGATCCGGCAGTGGAAGAAAGAAAATCGGCGACCTACCTGGCAAAAAGTGTCAAAATTTTCACCGAAACTCAAGGCGTATTGGGCTCAGTGGGACTCCCTTGTCCAGGAAGAAGGGCTGTTGAAAAGAGTCCTTGAAAACGATGATGGTTCTGAGATGAAGAGACAGCTAGTTATCCCGAGAACAAGAGTAGCTGAGGTACTGAAGAAGTGACACGACAGTCCATCGGGAGGTCATCTAGGAGTGAAGAAAACCCTTCAGCGAGTCCGTGAAAGGTTTTATTGGATGAACAGCTCCGACAATGTGAAGGACTGGTGTAAGAAATGTACGGCTTGTGCTACGAGTAATGGACCACATCGCAAGAGAAAGGCACCCATGAAACAGTACAATGTTGGAAGCCCTTCCGAGAGGATTGCTTTAGATTTATCTGGACCATTTCGGACGACAGAAAATGGTAGCAAAAACATACTGGTTGTAATGGATTATTTCACAAAATGGGTGGGAATTTACGCTATCCCGAACCAAGAGGCCACAACTGTAGCAGATGTATTGGTGAAAGAATTTATCAGCCGATATGGAGTGCCCTTGGAATTCCACAGCGACCATGGAAGAAATTTCTAAAGTCATCTATTCCAGGAGATTTGCGAGAAGCCAGGAATGAAGAAGACCAGGACAACAGCATTACATCCACAGTCAAATGGAATGGTCGAGAGAATGAACAGGACTATTGGAAAGTACCTGTCCAAAGTAGTATCCAGCCATCAGAGAGATTGGGACCAGTATCTTTCCCTATTCGCATTGGCTTATCGATCTCCTGTCAATGAGTTCACGGGTGAAACGCCGACGAAAATCCTGTTTTGACGTGAAATGAGGCTTCCTTGTGACCTGAAATTTGGTTGCCGGCCTTGAGAAGTTCTAGCAGGCGAAGACTACGTGATCCAATTGAGAAGAAGGCTGGACGATATTCATGAATTAGTTCGAACAAATCTTCAAGTTGCCAGCGACAGAATGAAAAGTCGGTACGACACGCAGGCCACAGAAGGCGGTTTTAAAGAAGGGGACAAAGTATGGTTACACAACCCGACGAGGAGAAAAGGATTTTCTCCAAAATTACAAAAATCCCGGCAAGGTCCATACTTAATCAAGAAAAGGATCAATGATGTTATATATCGCTTATGCAAGATCCCCAACGGAAAACCAAAAGTAGTTCACCAAAACCGACTAGCGCCATTCGAAGGAGACCGTAACCTAGAGGAAGGAGTAAACCTTATGCGAGATGTGTCTGACCCTACCGTCGATGAATTTATGGGAGCGTACGGAGGTACCGGGAAAGCTAGATATGGAGTCACTTCGGAACAACAACAATTTACTGTATTGTTCATTAATAGTGAATAAACGTTTTAAATCCTTCATTGCTTTTTTTGCTTTTTTATTTTAAATATACAGGGTGAACAACTAAGAACGACTGTAGGCCACATCTCAGAAAAGAATCATGGTACAACTTTCAAAAAAATTACCTTTAGGTAAGTGGTCCTGAAAAATTGCTGGAAAATATTTTGCTACCACTTAGATATCCGCTAGGGGTGGAATGAACACTCGAAAACTTAATACTCCAAAAAACATACTAAAGGTGTCCTAAAAATACAATTTTTGAAATCTTGATGAGATTATGAAAAAATTTTATTAAGGAGATTTTTTGCCATTATTCTTCAAATAATGGGTGGGGAAGGTTCAAACTTATGAACAAATGTATAACTTTTTCGTTTTTTAACCGATAATAATTATTTTAGCTGCATTTAAAAGAGCTTTTCTGTTAAATAAGATTGATTACAAGCTTAGATAATTTTGTATCCACTCGGAAATTTCAAAAGTAAATTGAAGCATATTTTTACTTTTTCTATCTGATATCGTAAATCTTATATCTTATATATTTATTTAACCACTTTTCATCAGAATTTAAAAATGCCTCATTACATTTGAAATTTCCGAGAAAAATGGGAAAATTGTCGACTTTTTCACATAGCGTTGACAGAAGTGTACAATTTTGTTATTTTTGTTAAGCTTATCTTATTAAAGAGGAAAAACTCTTTTAAATTACGCCAAAAACTTTGACATCGATTAAAAAACAAAAAAGTGTTAAATTTGTTTTTTAGGTTGAACCTTCCCCGATCCCTTACTTGGAGAATAAGGACAAAGAGTCCGAAATTACATTTCTTCATAATTTCATCAATATATCAAAAATTGTGTCTCTAGGATACCTCTAGTGTGTCTTTTTTGGAGATAATCACAGTATTATATTTTTAAGTGTTCATTCCACCCCATAGCAGATATTTTGGGAACTCAAAAATATTTTCCAGCGATTTCTCAGGGTCATTTTCCTGAAGGTATTTTTTTAAAGTTGTACCATGATGATTTTTTGAAATATGGCCGACAGACGGCGTTCTTAGTTGTTCACCCTGTATTTGCTGATTAGGCACAGAAACATCTATAGGATGTCATCTAGAATGTTTGAGGTATATTATTTAGAGGTGTAAGTAATGTCCATACAACATCTAAGAGAATATACTGTATTGTTTTTGAAATGTCGCATTTAGATCATTGATAAGATGTTATTTTTTAGACATTGCATTAACATCGACAAGATGTTAAAAGGCATTTCAGAATGTACCAGAAATGTTGTTTTTTTTAGTTATAAAGACTTCCTTTTGAGGAAGTTCTAGTAACATCTCAGTAATGTAAAAAGGCAGCGCTTTAACATCGCTGAGAAGTTAAGTTGAAATATCACAAAAGTTATCAGCCACAAGCTGGTCATAAGCGGTTGTATAGATGTGCATGTCATGAAAACAAGAGGAAAAAAAGGAGGAACATTATCACAATGTGATGTTGAATTAACATAACGGTAATATTCATTTGAATAGTGGGTAATTACTTTTCCAGCGAATATCACAGATATTAAGAAAAGAACTGCTTGGCTTATAAAAGGATGTTTTACCCTGGCACTAAATATATTTTTAATAGTTATAGTTGTTGTATCATGTGAAAAATACTTCCTCCGGTAACTTCATAGGCCAGCTCTTGGAATATTATTTACTAAATAAAATATTCCATTAAAAAAATGCAGTGATAAATTGCTCATACATGTTCATTAATCGACTTTATCCTTCACGAACAAAACATATATAAAATTTCTCATTCAAAAATCCGTTTCCCATACCACATCCTTTATAAATCTTTCATTTTAAACAAAAAGAATCCGGATTCAATAGACCGGCACTAAAAATCAATAAACCCAAGAGGTCAAGCCGCTCGTCTTTTTGCCCTGGAAATGGATTTCTTAACCTTTTAAATAATGATGACATTAAAATAAAACATAATATACATACGTAAGTATACCTTGTGTTACTTTTTTCATTGATTAATCGAACGTTGTTGCCGTGACACACTATTTACAATTATTATTATGTCTATCTAGCGATCGAGAATGGATACGACAAAACAGAATTTCCGCGATATAGCTCTGCCTTGAAATATAATATCGAGTTACAGGGGCTTATTTAGGCTGGAAAATGAGTGAGAACTAGCGTGTTCCTATTTTATTTAAGCCAGCGATGAGTAATGAAATTAGGAGATTAAATTGTTCCTATATTTAAGTAGGTCAAAAGCAACCGAGAACGATGGAACACAGATATTGATAAAAACCTAATGTATAAAGATAAGAATAATATAGAACAGAGCTGTCCAACTGCAAGTGTGCCAAAGGCCGCTTTAAGAAAATAAGCGATTTGGAAGGCCACATAATATACTTCGTATGCATCTTTATCAGTGAGTTTTAATAGGTATGGTATTGTTACGAAACAGCACACTGGGATAGTCCCTAAAGCTGACTCTGTCTAAGCCAGGTATGAAAGTTAAAATTATGGCGGACGCGCAGGGATTCTTAGAATTGTTTACGATTGAGACTATCTTATCATTGTTTTTGTGACAGAGTCCTTGAAAACGATGATGGTTCTGAGATGAGGAGACAGCTAGTTATCCCGAGAACAAGAGTAGCTGAAGTACTAAAGAAGTTACACGACAGTCCATCGGGAGGTCATCTAGGAGTGAAGAAAACCCTCCAGCCAATCCGTGAGAGGTTTTATTTGATGAATAGCTCCGATTATGTGGAGGACTGGTGTAAAATATGTACGACTTGTGCTACGAGTAATGAACCACATCGCAAGAGAAAGGCACCTATGAAACAATATAATGTTGGAAGCCCTTTCGAACGGATTGCTTTAGATGTCGCTGAACCATTTCCGACGACAGAAAATGGTGGCAAATACATACTGGTTGTAATGGATTATTTTACAAAGTGGGTAGAAATATACGCGATCCCGAACCAAGAGGCCACAACTGTTGCAGATGTATTGGTGAAATAATTTATCAGCCGATATGGAGTGCCCTTGGAAGTCCACAGCGACCAGGGAAGAAATTTCGAAAGTCATCTATTCCAGGAGATTTGCGAGAAGCTGGGAATGAAGAAGACCAGGACAACAGCATTACATCCACAGTCATATGGAATGGTCGAGAGAATGAACAGGACTATTGGAAAATACCTGTCCAAAGTAGTATCCAGCCATCAGAGCGATTGGGACCAGTATCTTTCCCTATTCGCATTGGCTTATCGATCTGTGGTCAATGAATCCACGGGTGAAACGCCGGCAAAAATCCTGTTTGGACGTGAAATGAGGCTTCCTTGTGACCTGGAATTTGGCTGTCGGCCTGGAGAAGATCTAGCAGGAGAAGACTACGTGATCCAATTAAGAAGAAGGCTGGACGATATTTATGAATTAGTTCGAACAAATCTTCAAGTTGCCATAGAATGAAAATTCGTACGACACGCAGGCCACAGAAAGCGGTTTTGAAAAAGGGGACAAAGTATGGTTACACAACCCGACGAGGAGAAAAGGATTTTCTTCAAAATTACAAAAATCCCGGGAAGGTCCATACTTAATCAAGAAAAGGATCAATCATGTTAGTTAAATATCGCATAAGCAAGATCCCCAACGGAAAACCAAAAGTAGTTCACCAAAACCGACTAGTGCCATTCGAAGGAGACCATGACCTAGAGAAAGGAGTAAACCATATTCGAGATGTATCTGACCCTACCTTCGATGAATTTATGGGCGCGTATGGAGGTACTGGGAAAGCTAGATATGGAGTTACTTCAGAACAACGACAAGATTTGTTCACTCTCCCGGACGATTATTCATTAGCATACAAGATCGATCTACCTACCGCTATGTGTGGGAAGCACTTCGAAACCCACGAGACCATGTGTGGAAATGCAGCGTGAAGAAACTGGCTATGCCTAAGATAGCGAGTAACCAGTTGAATTGGCGAATCCTCAGGAACATGGTAGATATTATCTTTCAAAATATAGGTGTCCAGATATTAATTTGCAGCTACAACCCCCGTTATCAGTATCCGATGAAGACGGTGCCCTGCTATTTCCAAAAGATCGGAAAGTGTAGAAATGGGGCCAGTTGCCGATTCAAACAACTAGTCTCGGCTACACAAAAGTTCCATGATGAACTTCCATTCAAGGAGGGGGTAATGTTACGAAACAGCACACTGGTATAGTCCCTAAATCCGACTCTGTTTAAGCCAGGTATGAAAGTTAAAATTATGGCGGACGCGCTGGGATTCTTAGAATTGTTTACTATCTTATCTAGACATTGTTTTTGTGACCAGTCTTATCTAGAAAATGCCAGAAAGCCAATTGTTTTTGAGTAAGCCGCAATCTAGAATTATCTAGTGAAAAAGGCATCAATGTATAAGGGACCGACCAGGAAGAGTTAGTATAGTTGATAAAGTGATTGCGACAAATAAACAAGAATACACCGAAATAGTGAACAGTAAAGTGTTGATATAAATTAATAATTAAGTTTGTTTGTATATAAATTAGGTGTTAGTGAGTGGTTTAGTGTTCAAATAAATTCGTAAGTAACCATACCGTGTGTTTAAAGTTTATCCCACCTGTTTAATGTTTAAATAAATTAGAAAAACATTACAATATACTTCGTATGCATCTTTATCAGTTATTTTTAATAGGTATGGTATACAAAGAAACTACGCGTTTGTATTAGGTATTATTTTAATATATTCAAAAAATATCAGGTTACAAAAAAGTAGTGGGAAGTTTGAGGACGTTAGTTTTCACTAACTTATGCATCAATATTTGTTGTTCATAAACGAAGCAGCTGAGTAAGTGACTTATCAGAGATTTTGATTTTATAAATTTCATGTTGGAAAAGCTGCTTTCGTAGCATTGAGCATAGTGTAGGTCCTAAGTTTCGCAAGTTGGGGTGTCGTTCTTCTTGCAGTCCAATCCAGTTTCAGATCCTCCTTGGTAAAAAGGATCTGATTATAAATTACACAATTTCAGTTGAAGATCTGCTCTGCTTCCATTCTCAACTGAAATTGTGAGGGGCTTAGTAAAAACTAACATTTCTCTTTCAATTTTAAAGTCGTTAAATCGATTTTCGAATTCTTCTGTAATTGTGTCAATGTATTTTACGTGAGGTAAATTTGTAACTTCCTCCAAATCCTTCCTTTCTTCAAAATGCTCTTTACAACTAGGCAAAAATGAAGAAAACTTGAGAAGATTAATTTTACTTCTAAATCCATTTATATTTCCAAATAAGTTCGCAATATCCTGCTGTTTTCCTTTAGCTTCAAATTCAGTTCGTTAAGGTGAGATGTCAGGTCTGTTGAAAATGCAAGGTCTGCTAAAAATTGTGCATGTACCATTTGATTTTCTAGTTCTGTAGTCCCCGTAACGTCCACACGTGCTTGAAAAATATGAAATGCCACCCGAACGGATTTACAACGTCGATGAGACGGTTATAATGACATTACCAAAGAAAAAATCTAAATGTTTATCACTGCCTGGGAAAAGGCAAGTTGGGTGTATATCCTCAGCAGAACGCGGCATTTTTGTCACTGTACATGAGCGCTACTGGCGGTTTATGCTGCTCACGTTCATGTTTCCCAGATCCAGAGCAAAGCCGGAGCTACTAGATGATGCTCCTCCTGGAAGTAAAGCTTTTTATCATTCATCAGGATGGATGCAAAAAAAAAATTTTTCGAATTGGTTTAATCAATTTATTGAGTTTTCCAAACCCTCCAAAGAAAACCCTGTCGTCTTACTTTTGGACGGACATATCACACATACAAAAAACTTAGACGTTATAGAGAAAGCTAGACGTAACGGTGTTGTAATGCTCTGCTTTCCATCGCATACGACGCATCGCTTGCAACCGCTCGACGTCAGTTTTGTGTCGCCACTTAGCACATAATATACGTCAGAGGTCCAAAAATAGATGCAGCAACATCCAGGGCGACCAGTTACAATATCCCAGATAGGTAAGCCTTTCGGAAACGTATATATGAAAGCTGCTAGTATCCAAACAGCTGTGAATGGATTTAGAAAGACGGTCATTCAACCTCTCAATCCGGAAATCTTCGAAGATTGTATGTTTGATCCAGCTGAAACCACGGACAAGCTGATAAAAATTCCTGCAATTGGTCCGGTTGAAGAAAATAATGGGCATTCTCCACCACGTACACCATTACTAATACGACCAAGGTTTGTTATACAACAAGGTAAAGAACAAAACGATGCAGAATAATTTGATGACTTTTCAAAAACACCGTCATTGCCTCCAGATCCATCCACACCAGAAAAATCACATCAGCTGCTTAAAAATAAAGAGAACTTGTGTAATACTCCACCTCCTGGTAAAATTGATAAACATATTTCCACCAAGCAATATTTTAATCAATAATAATATTCCTTAGTGAGGTTTCTGCTCCTTCAATAGCTGTGTATTTAAATTCAGAATCTGATATTTGAATCATAATATTGAAAACATACCTTGTATAACTGTATTTTAACGGAGTCTACCGTGCTATTTATTAATATTAAATTGCGAACGATGAAATGACACGAAACACGAATGAATTAATGAAAATTTTGTGCAGTGATAAGCCGTCTCTAGTGATGTATAAAAAGACAAACTTTCTGACGGCGCAATTGTTTCCAAAATTAATGGAAAGATTAATGAGATGATAATCACGACCTTCATCACGACAAACGATAGAACTTACTGAATATACAACGATATAAAAAAATAATATCACGCTTTGTTACATAACATACCATATTTTCAATGAACAATTTTCCGTTAAAAAATTCATACTGTAAGAGAGAGAAAAAACTTGGATACAGGGGAACACGACAAATACAAGCAGTTCTATCGTTGCTTATAACCAAGCTCAACTATACTACCAGCTCTAGATCATTAGTTGTAACATTTACAAAGTGAAACATAAATTAGGAAACTTAAAATGAAATCTTATCAGAATTACTATTTTTACTCCACCTTATGTATAAAATACGTAATATACAATGTGTCCACGGATGGGGTGCCCAAGAAGAAAAACTTTTTTATTTTCAGTTTTAGCGTTGATCAAAAATCCAGGTATCTCAAAAATCCCATAAAAAGAAACGAAATTTTCTTTGTCTAGTTTATTTAGTGTCTCTTGACATTCCGTAACGAACTTCGACTTGATTATTTGTGAGTTGATCGCTCTTATGGCCGCTTGACTGTCGGAAAAAATTGCTTTGTCTCTATTCCGATTATTTCTATCTAACATGAACTGTGCACACCTTTCTATGGTTATAACTTCCTCTAGGGAGGTGCTAGGGTGGGTTTTTACTGAATTGGAGTATTTGGTTCTTGTCCAATATACTCCTGTCCCCGTTCCTATTTCTGTTTTGGAAGCATCAGTATACCACGTTATGGTATGTTTTTTGTTTGAGTAAATAGTGTCATCATTCCAATTATTTTTACCCCTCAGCAATACCGAGAAGTTTTTCTCGAAATTACCAGTTTTTGGTAAATCATCTGCTGAGAGTTCTATGAGGGGGACTTTTGCTAAAAATCTCTCCCATTCTCCTCAGTCTACAATTCTCCCTTTTCCTAATCCGCCTTTGACCATCCTGATGCGTTGACGTTTCATTCTATGACAATGTTCAGTGGAGTTATGTCTAATATAACTTCCAGTACTGATGTTGGATAGGTTTTCATTTACCCTGTGATGCAGACACATGCTGGTCTCTGCACCTTGCTCAGGTGTTGCCTCGTTTACTGTTGCTTAAGGTTCCTCTGCAAGGCGATAGCTCCATAGGTAATTATTGGCATTACAATCATGGTGTACATCTATGGCAGTATACGTGGGTTACATAATGATGGCTGTTGTGAGCTTCCTGGAGATATTCTTGACGTGTTTTTTCTATAAAAGTCTAGTATCCAAGGTGATCCTAAGATACTTGACTTCCTAATTTGGAACAATTTCCCTTCTCCTCAGGTAGACCATTTTCATATTCTTTAGATTTATTTTCCATATTAATGGAGCCACTGTGGTTTTGTCCGAATTTAGACTCGGTCTCACAGACTTGCACCATTTCTCCGTTATGTGGAGCCCTTTTTGAAAGACGTCGCACAGAGTACCTTCAAATTTGCCCCTAACGATTAAGACTATAGGTTTGTTCCTACCGAAGTAAATACCCTTCTAGTAGCGTTCAATCTCAGTAACGCAGCAAATTTGATGTAAATTACACAGACTAATTATTAAAGCTCGGAAAAAATGAAACCGAAAAAGTCAAAAATATGCCCATTTAAATGCATCACAAATTGAGAAAATATGCAAGGATTTTAGAAAAAAATGCGAGGAATTTAGAAAAAAATGCGAGAAATGATGTATTAATGTTGAATAATACTATTATTTCATTATTTTACTATGGTAGGGAGTGGGGGCGGGATTTAATAATAAGGTAATAATAATAATAATACATAGGTACTATTAAAATTATCATGGTAACAATAAAACAAAATAACAATATTTAAACAGACATAAGTCACGTCTTACAATTATTGTAGAAACTATTAATAATTATGTGTTTTTCAAAGTTTTCTAGGAGGAAACTTTGTCTCTTGTCCGAAAACATGTGTTTAAAAATTGAAAAACTTCGTTCAACATCAACTGATGTAATGGGAGCATATTTATATTTACAAATAATGTTTAATTCTAAATTTGGTATATTTACATCGTTTTCACCCATAAAAATTTTCGACATATTTTTCAAAATTTGAAAGCCTGTATTATTTTGAGCCACAGAATTGAATTTATTTAGAACGACGGTCCCAATTTGACCACCGACTTTCTTAAAATTTGACTCAAACTGGCTAATTAGAGCTACTGATTCCGTTAATGGAATACAAGATTTTTCTAAATTTTTAATAGTTGTAGATACAAACATATAATTGGTTAGTAAGGGTCGAGACAGTTAATTTCATATAATTGGTTTTTATAAATATTAAATTATTCTTTATTGAATTTTTATAAAGATTTTTTGAGTTAAAAAGAGATGTAGATGAAGAGTCACTAAGATCGTCAATCACATGTTTAATGGCGTGGTAATTGTCAGCATAAAATATAGCTGCATCCAACCAGGTACCCCAACGAGTTATTACAGGTTGTGCAGATAAGGCAAGATTTGGAAATTTTTCTTTGTAAAATTGAACGCGTGTCGGAGCTTTTATAAATACTTTTTTTCCATTGCTAATTAGGTCATTGACCAAAGGAAACTGCTCTCTTATACATTCTGCCACTCTATTAATTCCATGAGCTAGACAGGTTACATGTTGCAGATTCGAATAAAATATTTTTAAATTTTGTCCAGCTTTAATCATATAAGGTGCTTCATCAGATAAAAATAAAATAAATTTTTCTGTGGGAACAATTTGGGACAAGAAAGAATTGTTCAATGAATCTTGGACAAATCGTGCAATTGTTAAATTATTAGCTTTTTCAAGTTTTTTTGAAGCAAAAAGATAGGATCTGCTTGGATTTGTTCTCCCTAAAACACCTATTAATGCATGTGCGATATATCTACCGCACGAATCGGTGGTTTCGTCTACTACAATATAGAAATAGTTTGAATTGCTTCGTTTTTGATACAAGTTAATTTTTGTTTATAAATTGAGTCGAGACTTGCTTTACGTAAGGTCGACTCATCAGGAATATTTAGTTTACAATATTCTCCTAAAAATTCCTTCAGGCTGGGATTATTTAACTTGCTCAACGGTATGTTACTGGTAATCAATGCCTTGCACAAATCCTCATTAAACTCTTTTTGGTCGTCTTTTTTTGGCCTCTGTTGTTGGAGGCAACCTCTTAAGGTTTGTTGCGATGATAATTTCTGCATATTGGAAATATGCTTTGCAGATTTCACGTGTTCATCCACAATGAATTTTTTCTCGGCGTGGATCTATAATGGGAGCGGAAAACTACTCATTATTATTACAAGACAAATATAGGCAAAAAAACAGATATCTAACTGCAAAATAATTTGACACCCTGTATGTTTTTAGAAGAACAATTTTTTTACTTGGTAGACACAAAGAACGTGTCAATTACGTCCGACCAAATCATTCACCCTTCACCCTTTTGTTTTATAATTATCTCTTAAAATAGGTTTAACAGTTTTATGATTTTATGATCGTGTGAGTATCATTAAACGCCTTTATTATAAACGAGAAGTTTACAAAATCGATGAAAACCCTCAAAACTCATTGAATAAACAACAAAATAGTAACATCCGGTTACAATTTGTTAAAAAATAAGCTGCGAATAAGTAAAAAGAAAAATAATATGTTACCTATATCTTGAATACATGAATACTTATACTTTTAGATGAAACATACCTCAAAACCAAAGCCAATAGCAATATGTAACATACACTTACAATTTTCGAACAATGTACAAAAAAGGTGGTCTCCATCCTAAGTAAGTTCTCGGTGACACTTTATCCACATATCATTAAATGTCTTTTTAGGCATTTCGACTCAAACACTTGTTTATTGTATACTGATTAAGAGAGGGTACAATAGGTTCACTGTTCACTAATCGTAATCCTTTCGTTGGAAGATACTGCTCAATTAAAGGTTTGCCTAATATTTACCGGGCGAGGCCGCTCCGGCTGCGATGTTTTGCGAATCCCCCGGTTACAGTTACTTGTTTATGGCATTTCCCATTTTAAGAATAAAGTAATAAAATAATCAATATAGTAAGACCCTTTCAATAAAGTAGGTACCTACTCTTTCAAGTTCTTTCAATTTTGGGGTTGCAGGTAGTTCCAAACCCAAAACAGATTTAAAAATTCCATAATGAAAACTTTCTGTTCAATAGGATTTTAAAATAATTGGCAATAAATACTCAACTGAGTTTGACAGCACCCCCCCCCCTCACTCCACCTTTAGACCTCGCCCTTCGTCTCTGATTGGTTGCACAGATGGCATGACCACGCCCTCCTTCTCTTTGATTGGTCAGATAATTTTTAGGCCACATCCTCCTCTTCTCTGGTTGGTCAGCATCCTCGTCTCTGATTGGTCAACTTACATTGCCCACCATGTGTCGTTAATACAGTCATCCTACCTTGCCCGCTATCTGTCGTCAATACTGTCAACCTTCATTGTCCACCATGTGTCGTTAATACAGTTAACCTTCATTGTCCGCCATCTGTCTTCGACCTACATTGTCAAGTATGTTTTCTACATCTCGTATATATTTTGTGTCATCTATCTTCTGTGTGCGTGTGTGTGTGACGTATATCAAGTCTGTGTTGTTTGTCATATGTTTCGTGTTTTATGTCGTATGGTCTGTGATGTGTATCGTCTGTCACATGAGCGCTGTTCGTCTGTCATATGATCTGTGACGTGCGTCGGCCATCTTGTATTCTGTGTCAACCTACTTATGTTGAGTATCATGTCTGTCGTCAATACTGTCAACCTTCATTGTTCATCATCTGTCGGCAACCTACATTGTCAAATATGTGCCGTCAATACTGTTTTACGTCTTCGTCAATTAAAGCAACAACATTATATAAAATTTTTATTAAGAATACAAATTTTCACATTGTTATAAATAAAACGTTTTAAATCCATCTGAATAACAAAATTTTCAAAAGATTTTCCGTTTTCCATCTGCCATTTTTCTTCTTCGTGTTTTCTAAAGGTAAAAACACTTCAACACTAAAATCTTTTTTCAATCAAGTCTAAAAAGAATTTTGCATCCAAGAATATTTTCCGAAAAAACACCCTGTATCTTACACCTAAAACAAATGTCACAAAAACAGGTTTTTCTAACTTTTTTAAGCTACCCATTAGTAACTCATCAATTCTTTTTCCATATTGTTTAAAAGCATACGTCTTAAATATATATTTCAAGTGGGTATTTTTGCTTCTTAAAAAATGGCCAAAAACAAAAGATTATCTGTCATTTTGCTAAAAATAAATGATGAAAACTTACTTTTAAAACCATACGTTAGTATTTATGTTCCAGTTTTTGAGAATCTAATTTCATATTTCTTGATCTTTGAATAATTGCCATATTGTACCCACCATCATCGCACAATTTCGACAATAAATCTGAATTAATCCATTTTAGAGGCTCCGATTAGTTCAAATGTTCCAGAACGATTTTTTTTGATAGAATATTGTCACGTTTAGAAATAACACCCAGTATATGGTAGGCCAAACAAAAGTAGGTCAATGTTTTAAAATATGTTTTGCTAATTACTTCAAAGTAGAGCATAATGTTTTCTAATATAAGAGACAACAACAAAAAACAACAAACTCATTTTTGCGAGAGAACACTTTCTTGGTTCGAAAAATATAATTTTTCGGGGAGTGGGTCTTCGGACCCGCGAAGCGAACGATGGGTTCTTGGAACCAGCAAAGCGAATAGACGGGTGAATCCAGTAAGGCCTACCGGAGAAGTGTATATCGTGACTGAAGACTGAAGGTGCAGATATTGTATTACTTTAAGTACATACCTTGGGTCGGGTGACCTCAACGTGGATTTAATTTCAAGTTTTAGTTGAATTTCCGCAAGTAATTAAGTTATTATACCCTTCAGGTTACTTAAAAGTGCTTCTATCACCAATTACTCCTTGAATTTAGTTAGACACAGTAATGCGCACTACTGACTCAGTACTGACTCAAAAATGGCCATTATTGTCCTAACAATACCCACTATTGCTCTAGTGGCGTAGCTAGATAGTCAGAGGCCCTGGTGCGAAAAATGGGTGGCCCCCTCCTAATAAATTGTACAGTCTTTATCAAGTCGAAATATAAATACTTCAAAGAAGCAAAGCTACTTTATCATCAATTCTTTATCATGCACTGCAGCGCAGGGCACGGCAATGCTACTTACTGTAAGTATGTACCTGAGCATAGTTCTATAGTTGAGAAGTTCAGGAATATACTTGAATAAAATAATGTTATTACGTAATGAACCAAAATTAATCGATAGGTTTATTTATGTACTTACATAAAATATTCAATTGTGGATAAAAATAGAATATAGAAAATAATGAATTGTATTTCCCAAGCATTCAAAAATTTCATTTTGAATTGTTGGTCTCAGACATTTTGTGGATCCTAGAAAAAAAAGCATGATTTTGAATGAAAATTACTCTTAAATATGTAATTTTAAAGGGTTAATCAAATAAAATTGAAGAATAAATGAAATGGAAACAAAATTTAACAAATAAACAAAAATACCTTTGATCATATGCAAAACTTGCTGCAATATTTGATCATATCAGGCAAGAAGATAAACAACAGACAAGAACTTTCCAAGATGCCCTTCCTCACTTAAGTTCTCTCGATGTATTCTAAAAGCCAAAGAATTCTTTGCTATAGTAAGTATGATATTGAATAATCTTCGAAGAACCATTTTCCAAGAAGATTGTTCTGTATTTATTTCATCTTCAGGTTCCTTATCAATAGTATAATTTTTTTACCAAAGTTCATACACAACATGACCATTCACAAAACTGTGTTATTTAATTCTTTCTGATAAATGTCCCCTATCACGAATGCCTGTACACCATATACTTTTTCTTTGAACAGAAAATAACTAGCAGTGTTGATAGTAGGCAGCATCTAGTATTTTAGATTAATAGAGCCAAAACCGATGAACTGATCTATATTTAGAAGTAGAAAAGTAGGATGATTGAGGTTGAGGTTGAGAACGCCAAAATTATGTTAACAATGAAACTTTAATGTGGGACTTTAAATTTTGACGGTTTTGTACAACCAGGCAGCTGTACTAAAATTTTAATATTGAGATGACTATCTACCATTATAAAAAGGTTATCTATGTTCAGTTTATTTTTATGAGCCATCGTATAGACTAAGTTCAGTGTATGTCTACATTATCTTTAGTTACTTTAATACATTTTTCCTTTTCTGTACAATTATATTTACTGTTAATGTATAATTTGGTTGAAAAGCTTAATTATAAATATATTTTCTTTAAGTTCTGTGTTGTTATTGACAGCATATAAATATTTATATATACTACCAAAAAAAGACTGGCCACACTTTATCTAGTTGGCTTAAACAATAGCCGAAAAATTGAAGAAAATATTTTGTAGATAGTGTAGAAAAAACGAATCACTAAATGAACAATAGAGCGATTTAAAAGATTATACTACAAAAATAATTGGAATACTACCAAAACTGCCATCTACGGATGTCAGTAAAACTTTGCGCCATTTACACGTCTCAAGTTACTCTAGAAAGAATAAAATTTCCATTTAATAAATAATTAAAGTACCTAATCAAATTTAAATCACAAATATTTTTGAAATCATGTAAAATACCATGTCGTATATTAAATTTATCCACCTTTTTCTATTTTCAATTGATACTTACAAAGAAAAATTCTTCCAAATAATTCTCAATTTATTGACTGAAATTTATTCAGATGAAATTTTTATATATACATAGTTATTTTCCAACTAATTTTAAGCTGATCTAAAAAATAATTTGGCAATAAAAAAATTTATAAGACTTGGCCCAATTTTTGGTATAAGGCAGCAAAAAAATTTATTTTATTGCCAAATGATTTTTTAGATCAGCTTGAAATTAGTTGGAAAATAACTATGTATATATAAAAATTTTATCTGAATAAATTTCAGTCAATAATAATAATGACATCCGTAGATGACAGTTTTGGTAGTATAATTGTATAATAGATATGAACTGAGAAATAGTCTCACATATTTAAGGCAGAATATATGACACAATGTCTACTCCAACGTATTATAATATATATAATTCTGTTACTGGATTTAGAAATCTCAGAAAATTGGTTAGAAATGCAGGTTATGGAGATGGAGATAAAACTAGAAGAATCTATCACGTCGCAGAACGTGATGCTTATTCTGGACGTGCGTATGTTATGGCTATCAAGTGAAGTGAAGTAGGAGCTGGAATTATTAAACCTGGTTTATAAATATAATAAAAAACTCAATAAATGTTCAACTCTTATATTTTTAGTTTTTTATAGTCCACATGTCCTACAAAACAAAAACAGAATTCATTCGAACAATGGCACCAAAAGATCTTTGATTGTGGAGATTCTTCTTTCCGGGGGAGACATACCCAACGGCCCTGTTAAATTCCACAAATTTTCCTTGCAAAGCCAATCCTCTTTGTTGTTGTTCTCTAATTTGGTGTGCCTGCTCTTTGTGGAATTTGTAGACGACATTACGAACGCGCATTAGGAGGCTCGTTTTCTTTATTCTCGTCTCCACTTCTACCAACAGGTCCGTAATAGCAACTGTAACAAGTAAACAGTTGATAGACATAATGACAACGGCAATTGACAGATCCTGAATATGCCTTAAGGTTACAATAAATGCATTCCCTAAGACATATACCTCTTTCTTCGTTCCCGTATAAACACCTATCACAAATTGTAGGTACCAATTCACTTCTATCGTATATTATACCACACTCCGTACACTTGTTTAGTCAAAAGTGATGTCATTCGCTCTCATTGGCATTCTATATATCATAGCGGACTATAAAATTTTGTAGTTTCATTTTATCAAAATAATTATAAATCTCGCTATAAATGCAAAATTAAATGGCTTATTACCAGTTTAAGTAAATAAATATATAATTTTAGCGATTTCTAATTACTAACATCGTGCCTATTAAAAATACTCAGATATAAGAATCTAAATACCTCACCACCTGAAAATGCAGTTATCAGTGAAGAAAAGAAGAGATGATAATAATTACACCCTGTATAATCAACGAACACCTTACGTGGCATAATGCTATTCATCCCATGCCAATACAATAATAACAAGTTAATGCCTTTTTTGTTATTGATCGTCTTTGTTATGACTACACCCTGTATAATCAACGAACATGTCACTGACATATTACCCACTCCGATAAAATAATAACAGAGATTCATATTAATGGCTTTTTTGATATTGAGTTTCAATTTATAAATCGACTAGAGAATATTTTTTTCAATAAAGTTTATCTTACAATAATTAAAGCGCCCTCTCTAAATATTTCTTCAGACTAACTGTACTATTACGTAATTAACAGATATATGTATATAGCCCTCTAACGCCTGTAAGATACTGACATATGCCATTTATTATTTAGAGTCGGTGTAATTCGCCTTCTAGCGTTGCACTGTGGCGCATGCGTAGCATTCTGAAATACTGTGTCGCATGGTCCTTGAATTTGATGTTATTCTCCACTTCGCGCGATTCCATTTTACCGAACACTAAATTCTATTGCACATATATATCCGAAATTGTTTTTTTTTATTTCCTAGTATTTAATAATATAAAGAGGATATTAGTTTACAGCAAAAAGTAGGTCGGTTTGAGTTTTTTTTTCTAAGAAATGTACTTCATTTTTGATAGAGTGGTAAACTGGAGTATACAGGGTTATCCGTTAAGTGAGACGTATTTCGCTATTTTTAGTTAGACTCGAAATTTTAAGATTTTCTTTGATATTTCTGGAAAATGTTTGAGAATATGCTTGAACTCCTCAGAAATATATAAAAAGTTATTGAATAATTTCACGAATTTTCCACCTTTACGTATCCTCATTACTTTCAATCCCGGTATCTTTCATATCCTTACATATGTCAAAACACAAACACCATAGTGCATGGTGAAACTATGTATTGAATTTGTAATAGGAAAAGGGCATTCACAAATAAAACAACTAAATAAAGTTAATAGAAGTAGAGAGATTAGTCCAAAATCCCAGAGCGATCAGACATGATTTATTTTTACATGGAAAAAACCTTAACTACTCAGTAGCATCTGGTGTACTTTGAATACCTGCGTGCTTGTGAAGCTTGCCCTGTAACACCTGGGAAGGTACCAGGTGAGAAAGGTAACTACAAATAAGAGTTATTTAACTTAAATTTGTATGGCTGATTTTTATATATATTTTGTAGAATATTATTTTAAACTTGTATCATAAAGTGCCAGACACTTTTCATGGACCAGAGCTTTTGCGCCAGGTAAGTTTGCCCCGGGCAACTACCTGATTTTCATCCAACATCTCCAAACTTACGAAATAGGTGCCAATAAAAAAATAATAAAAGTCGTGAATCTCTTAACTGCGTTTATTCGACAGCAGCAGTAATCAATAATGCATGTGAAATAACTAAAAGTCATGAGGGATTGTAAGCGATTAAAAAAAATGAGCGATAACACTAACTCTTTAATTATGGAACCCAGATAATGTTACACAAGAAAAAAAAATAGTAGCTGTTCCCAAATAGAAAGCATAATATCGTAAGTCAAACAATACCAGTTCAGTCTAGAAAAATTCCATGAAGCATCTACAAGCATGTACTTGACTTTACAGACTAATTATAAGTTATAAATTATTAGTTATAATTATAAGTTATAGTTAAACAAAGATCAAGTATCTCTACAATTACGAAACTACTAACTTCTAAAAATTCTAATAAAAAAGTATCTCTTTCTACTATAATCAAGAATAATTTAAAAACTTTTGAAAATATAGATCATCATTTAAATTTCTCTGATCAACAAAACACAAATTTCTCAATTCGGAAAAACATAAAGTTTCTGACGGCGACTTGACATCCGCAATCAAAATCTTCAGATGACAGTTTTGCTGATGTCAGTGCAGCCACTACAAGATTTAATAAGTTACAGTGCTGGCCCTTCAGGAAAAAATCTCTTATCATCTTTGTGTAAATGATGTAATTTTATTTTTTCCACTACTAGCTGTGAAGTTGACAATTATTGTGTCATCTAGCCAACTGAGAAGTTGAATTTCTCTATTAGTGGTTAATAATTTTTTCCATTGTTAACCTAGGTCAATAATGGACAAATTCAAATGTTTTGAGAATTCAGGGATAATAGCTTAACAAGAACTAGTGCAACATAATTTTGTATACCCAGGAGATTGTGTTTAACATATTTACTGCTTGAAATTAACTAACAAGATCTAATTATTTCAATAAAACTGTCATTAGTTTAAAATTCGCGCTCAACCTAAAATTTCTGATGACATAAGGAGTTTATTCATAATATATGGGTGAGGTGAGGAGCGAAATCAGTGTCAGTGTCAGTCAGACAACGAAGTAAACGCCTAGGGAGAAATCAGTTTGAACGATTTGTAGATCGACACTATCAAAATTTGACATTGGAATGTGTTGTTTATTTTCCGTTAATTTTAGAAAAACGAGGATCGAGGAATGTTTTTACTTTCAACATTATCACCAGTGGAATTTGAAAATCTTCTGTTGATAGAAACTGGTAGCTAGCCTTGAACTACATAGACAAATATTATATTACTTTCTCTATAGTGAAGCATATGTTAAATGTTTTATGAACGCTAACCTTGAACTACATAGACAAATAATATATTACTTTCTCTATGGTGAAGCATATGTTAAAAGTTTTATGAACGCTCACTTTGTACCCCAAGTGTTGTGAACGCACTACCGCTGTAATTGTTCAAAGTAAAACATAAACCACGTTTTGTGAAATTTTTGGATGTGATCGTATAATTGGTTTCGTTAATTCGTTGCACTTAATATTGGTGATTATGAACTATAGGAATAATGGTATTCTATTGCTGTGTGATTAAATTATACCTACATGATTTTTATGACATTTTTTTTATTTTTCATTTTTGTCTTTTATTTGGCTAGTAGTGGAAAAAAATGTATATACACCACGGTGGTGAAGACATTTATAAACCTCGCACCTTATTCCGCTCGGGGCAAAGCCCCTCGCGAAATAATTTTGGTGCTCGGTTGATAATAATAGTCTTCACCACCTTGGTGTATAATATACTATTAAATGTCACAGTCAACGTCAATATTCGTTCTATTTTATTCGGAGCGTCACTATTAGCTTTAACTCAAAAAGCAGGAAGTATCAGACCAATTGCTATTGGTACAGTTCACCGTCGTTTAGAAGCGAAAATAATGTGTTCAAACATCAGAGACAAATTAGGATATTTACTTCGTCCATTACAATTTGGTTTCGGGTCGAAAGGTGGTTGTGAAGCAGTTGCACATGCAGCAAGACGTTTCGTCTCTAATCATGCAGACGTTAATAATAAAGATTTGCTGAAAATTGATTTTAAAAATGCTTTCAATGCAATTCATCGCGATCATTTATTAAAACTTGTAGCAGTTATTCTACCCGAAATTTTTACTTTCATCAATCAATGTAATCGATTCCCTTTATATCTTTTATTTAGCGAAAACATCATTTATTCGGAAAGAGGCGTCCAACAAGGGGACCCTTTGGCACCTCTCCTCTTTTGCATAGCGATACAAAAACTTATAAGCAACATTGACACAGAATTCAATGCTTGGTACCATGATGATGGTTCTTTAAGTGGTAATACTAATTCCGTGTTCAAGTCTCTTGTCTATATTATAAATAATTTCAAGGATATTGGTCTTGAACTCAATTTCAACAAATGCGAGTTATTTTTCTTAGAATCACCAAATAATCTTACCATTGATAAATTTGATTCTGTAACACCGGGCATAACAATTACCAACAGAAAAAAAATATTTCTATTAGGTGCTCCTTTATTAAATGAATCCTTTCTATCAGCTTTCAATGAAAAACTAACCTTTTTCAAAAAAATGTCATCTCATTTATCCTGGTTACCGACACATATTACCTTCTCAGGAATTGCCTATTAATTCCAAAGTTAACATATATCTTAAGATGTAGTCCGACCTGGTTGCATTTTCGGAATTCGCCGACACATCAGCCGCTCGGAAGGACTCGAGTAATGCGAATCTCAGACTCGTAAAGTCCCGACGTATTGGACCAATGAGTGAACATTTTAATGACAAACTCTCCAGAACAGTAAAAAATGGTACTAACCTCGCCAATAAGACATCTGAGGCTAGATCCAAAATATCTGATGTGATCAATGGAGTGAAACGACTAATTACAAAATCAATATCAACCAGAGTTAAAAAATCTAGTAATGATTTTTCGGTGACCAAAAAAATGACATTGCCTTCAACAAGTGTCAAAATAACCCCGATGTTTTGCAGTCAAATTCAAAATGGGAAGAGAATGAAGACGTAGAAAAAAATAATGGTTCAGAAGTCGATAGGGTCGTAGTAATTGAGGAATCAATAAACATCAATTCTCTCTCTAAAAATAATCCTAGAACTAAATAACTTCTCTTAATACATTTCATTTATGATTAAAGATTTTCAGAAAGGGGATGAAACTCAACAAGAACAAAAAGACACGTCTAAAAATGATGTAGATAACAAGGAATATATTATCAAAGTGAACCAGACCAATGATCTATCGACATCAACGAAACTTTCCAAAACCTCAATATCTACATCCAATTCAATAGCAAATAATATCAATTCAAATTCCTTATCACGCCGATCAAGTGAGAAAGACAATAATAGAATCCGAGATTATTCGTACAATGATAGTAGTTGCGAAAGAGCTCTTAACAAAATCTCCACAATCAGATCCATAAAGGGTATTCCCCAAAAATTTTTGGGTCTCAAAGGCCTCAAAAATATTGGTAACACATGTTTCATGAATAGTATTATCCAATGCCTATCAAACACAAGGGGGCTATTAGAATATCTAAAAAATAACGCATACTTAAGAGATATTAACATAAACATATCTATCATGAAAGGAGCACTAATTAAAGCATTTGCTGAAGACGGTTCAGACAGAGTGGTTAATACAGTATCATTGAAAAGTCAGATTCAACGATTCACTTCAAGGTTCATGGGATACACTAAACATGGTGCACAGGAGTTTCTTCGTTACCTATTAGCAGAACTTCACGAATATGTCAACAAGGTATATGAAAAACCAAAGCCCAAATTAACAGAAATTGATGACAAACTTAGTGATATTGAGAAAGCACAAGAATCTCGATTGAAATATCCGAGAATGCACAACTCCAAGATAGTGGATAACTTTGTCAGTCAATTAAAATCAAAAATCAAGTGGTCACTGTTCAGTTACCAACGATCCCTTTTGGGATTTATCCCTTTCGATACCCCAAAGAACAGTTCAATTACGACTTTCACAATGTTTAGATTCGTTTACAAAAGAAGAAACACTCGACGGTGATGAGAAACCAACATGTTCGAAATGTAAGGAACGAAGACGATGCATTAAATCATTCTCAATTTATAAATTTCCGAAAATATTGGTTATTCACCTGAAGCGCTTTTCGCAATCAGAAATATTTAGTGGAAAACTTAATGTTGCAATATATTTTCCAATGGAAGGACTTGATATGAGCCATTACGCGGCTGATAATGTGGCAACTTGTATGTACAACCTCTACAATATATCAAATCACTATGGAACCACTTACACTACACAGCATATTGCTGACATCCCTACACGGGACATTGGCACGAATATAACGATTCAAGGTTGCTATTAATATCGTGGAAATCTTTAGTCAGTGGAGAAGCATATGTTCTCTTCTATGAACAAGATGACACAAAGTCCCACCTTTAAGTTTAATATTTATCTTTATTAGTTTTCAAATTGTATATTTTCATTGTGAACCAATGTCTTATTTGGTTTTTTCTGCAATTTTTTTTATATATTCATATATACATTGTATTCTTATTAAAGACTCTTTATAATTAAATAAAAACCAATTTATTACAGGCGATATTAATGCATGATTTAAAAAAATAAAATAAAACAATTATTACTTTATAAAAGCTATCAAGCGAGCAAGTTCTTTCTTAATTAACTAAATGAATAATTGCTGACAGTCAGACAGCAACAACCTTTGAAACAAAAATACACAAATTACATATTCAGGTAGGGGAATTATCTCTGAAATTCTAATCCCACCCCGTCTGCCTGAGGGGATTAAGACTCGCAATAGATCTTGAAAATTGTTTCAGCAATAATAATATGGAAGTCGTTTATATGTTCATAAAAATATTACAACCGAATATGTCAAAATAATATAGGCATTCAATAATATTCGTAATAATATTTCAGTAATCCGAATGTCTCTATACCTTAAAAATAATAATAGGTACCCACCCCTGAAATGACCTGTTCCGACAGTTTTATTACTCCGCACCGATTGCGATTTTACTATAGTCGCTACTGAGTAGTCAAGGTTTCATCCAGTGTTGCCCGAACTTTTTTGTTTTGCGTACTATATTAGGGTTGAAAAAAGTACTAATATTTTATATAAAGGTACTAATATTTTGATATGCATCTGTTTAAATAAATTATTAAAAATAAAACGTTTTTCTTGTCAAAAAAATCCAAAATAATAATCTAAACATATTCAAAATGTTTTTTGTACGTACTCACAACCAAATTTATATGGAATTACTCCATATTTTCCCATAAGTAAAAATACAAAACTTTCTTGTTAAACAACATGCCAAACTTATTTAAAGGGTAAAATGCTTAGAAATAATTAAGTCTCTACTTAAGTTTTTGTAACAAGCTAATGCACTCCAACGAATTTTTAACCTTTTTGGTCCAAAGTAGGTAAATTTTTATACTCTTTTTATACGAGAAACAAAGTTTATTTTATCACATTAGAAGTGTACATAGAATAAATCAACTGGGTATGTTGTTTAACAAGAAATGTATGAAGTTTTTCACATTATCCATTTGACACGGCAACTTGTGAGAAAATATGAAGTGATTTCATATAAATTTGGTTGACTGTATATTACATTACTACAGGACGGTGTAGTACACCTGTTTCTATACCTACCTATATACTTAACTACCTGTAAAAACAAACGCAAAAATACCAACAAAAACATCAAAATAAAAAAATAGATGGGAATATTCTCATGTGTCAAATTGCACTACTGCACAACCTTAAAACATTTTTTTTATCAAAAATATCAATTACCAAAATCAACTTAGGAACAAAAAATAACTTACCTAATAGGTATTTAAATAAATCATACAAAAATAAAACGTTTTACTTGTTCAAAAAAATCCTAAATAGTAATCTAAACATATTCAATATGTTTTTTCCAGGTACAATACATTTGCCACACGACCATACCTAGGTTATGCTTAACATGAAAACAAAAATAAAAATGAGGGACATTCTCATTTATCAAAAACCACAACCTTAAAATAGGAACTTACAAACACAACATAATGAATTAAACAACTAAAATAAAATGAACACCTAGGTATATTATTACCTAACTATTATTAAAAAATAAACGGTTTTAAATATTAAAACTAATTTTTCCGCATCTGTGAAATGCCCCGAACAATATTCTATCATAAAATTGACAGTTGTCTACACTTCGAGGGATGTATTGTTTTGATAAACTGAAATTTCTCCAAAAATAACCAAAAATGTAGTATATCTGGATTTATAGGACCCGTTGTACTCGCTCTAGTTAGCTGAAAATCAATAGGGTACATCTATGAGACACCTTGAAAAATATACAATTATAAAATTGATCACTTGTGTACGCTCCGGAGGTTGTATCGTGCTAACAACCCTGAAATTTCTACAAATAATATCATGTACCATAGCACTCGTTGTATTGGCTTTATTGAGCTGTATGTAGGGTTCATCTTTGAGACGCGCCGAATAATATCCAATCATAAAATTGGTTCCTTGTATATACTCCAGAGGCTGTATCGTGCTAACAAACTGACAAAAATGTCGTACTCAAAGTACTATAGCACATGTTGTACTGGCACTGGTGAGCTGAAAATCAATAAGGTTCATTTGTGAGATGTTCTCAATCATAAAATTGGTGACTTGTTGCACTCCGGAGGCTGCATCGTGCTAACAGGACATGTAACGAAAATTGGCCGACGACAAAGATGACGACTACATACACACAGAATTTTAATTCTAAACCCCGTTTTTTCGTGTTGTTCTTGATGAAAGGCGTGAAAATAATTGAAATTTTTTTTTCAAAATTCCAATTTTTTTGGGGTAAACCAATACTTTTCTTGCATATAGATGGGTAGGGCGGAAAAGTAATAAATGGTTTTACTTTTACAGTTCACTCGTAAATTTTTTTTTCTTAAAAGAGATTTCGGGGGCTCCCACGAATAACAATGATTGTTGTCTAAGTGTTCTTTACAATGCAAAATATCGTTAATCGTTTCAATTTGAAGCCTGTTTCACAGTTTTGTTTTCAACAAATTACCGTTCGAACATTTTCTTTCAGCCGCAGTTGAAGAGTGTGAGGTAACGCGAGTAATCCTGAAATAAAGTATTTTAAAGAAGGAAACATTTCGGTATCCAGTTCGTTCTTGAGGTTAAAAACTTTTGACCAATAACTTTCAAGTGTTGATTCATCAATATCTTTTAAAAATGTTGTTGTTTTTTTCATGTATTGTGGACAGTGGATATTAAAAAGTACTAGATTATTGCTTAAACGTACTAGCGTATAGAAAATGTCAGAAAAGTACTATATCTAGTACAATCGTACTAGACTGGCACAACTGGTTTCATCCATGTAAAAATAAATCATGTTTCATCGCTCTGGGATCGTACTCTAAATGTTTTATCGATTATTATGATATAGCATATGTCATGAGACTGAATCATAATATTTGTGTATTAGAGAATATTCATTTATGCTTTTATCAACAGTTTTCGATAATGAAAGCGTGAATTCATCGTACATAAACAAAACTCTTATATCTCCTTTTAATATCTAATAGAAACACACGTACCATATATATAATCTCAATAATTGATTCACCCTATATAAAACATAGATTTAATTCCTGATAATTTAAAAATATTTTCTTTTTTTCAATCAGACTTCGTCTGTAATGGGCAATTTTTTCACAAATTAGATACTCCACGATCGCAACCATTATTGGATCCCACTGTATATTGTTGTATATAAATATTTAATTTTCCATACACATGACTACTTTCGATTTGTTATTCATATATTGACTCGATTTTTACCTACCGCCGAACTGAACGAAATCTGAACCAATTTAAATCGCACAATAAAATTAAACCAAAAAAATAGAGGACGAAAAAATCTTGTGTGTGTGTGTCTACACAAAGTCAGCGACCCTTGTGAGAACAACAGAACTTTACATCGACGGTAGAGAGAGATGAATAAATACATAACGGTATAAGTGGGACTGAGAAAGACTACGATTAAGCTTTTAGAAGAGTCGAAGAAATAATATAAAGAACAAAAGTATCAGACACCGAGACACTGTAAAAGCTGAAAGAGATTTTCGAGTTTGACTAAAAAAAGAAAATGTTTGAAAAAACGATTTTCCGTAATTTTGTTTGAATAACATGATTAAATAAATAAAATAATTATAATAATATCCTTTTTGATTACTTTACACAAGTAAAAACAAATAGATGACATTAAATAAGAGCATCTAATAAATCCCTTTAATAATGTACAATTAGGTCTGTTCTCATGAAAAAATACTGCCTATATACCTAACTGGTTACCAATAATAACATGTTAGGTACCAATCATTATTCAATCAAACAAACGTTGTGTATTACCCTGTATAGATTCTCGACCCGAAACTGCTCGTAAACCATCTTACGATTTGTAATATATTTGTTAGGTACATTGTTTTATTTTCATTCGCATTCCACAAATGATTTCACAACATAAAAAAGTTTCGTCACATCGTGTTAAACGTAAGATGGCCGAAACGAACTTTCTTCTTTGAAAACTCAATATAAATTGTAATTGCTCTCGATCGAACGTAATTTCAATTAACATCGCTTACGTAATTTATGATTTTCGTTAGTTTAGAAATTGTTACATAGACAATCAATAACACTGGCCGACAAAAAAATCGATTGTTTTTTTTAAAGCAGAGTCTCGCACCACATAACGGACAGGTACGTGGATGATTAACATAAGGGTAGATATTTTTAAAAACGTATTTGAATTAAACAAAAACTAACTGTAATCAAAAGTAATGGAAAATTTAATGAAATCGGAAACAGAACGAAATACTGACAAATAATTGACAGGACAATATAGCACCAAGATCTGATCAACTAGGCAACACACATTACACCCACATAATAGGTGAGTTCAGAATGGTAAAAAGTGGGTAACACTTTTGGCACTATTGACACTGTTGCGTTCGTTAATTGTTCGAAGTAATTATAGTGCACACTATTATAGCGGTCGGTAATAATTTGGGGTATGAATGGTGTAAACATGGTGGGACACCGTTTACTCGGTACAAAATGATGCTCTATTTGGTGAGGTGGACAGGGCCGGATTAAGACGTTAGAGCGCCCTAGGCTGACATCAGTTTGGCGCCTCTAAACTAGTAAAGTAAAAATATAAATACAAGTAAAATAAAACGCGTTTCACAAAATATATATGTATTTGTGAAAATGTACAAATCGATTATTTAAAGGTGGATTTTAAGACACTTAATGCTTTAAAATTTTTGTATTATATCGTCAAAATTTCTTTTTTTTAGTGCCTCACATTCTATACATATTATTGAGAGGTCAGCAGTTTTATCGTCTGTTAAAGAATTTCTTAAGTAATTTTTTACTCGTTTTAACACGGATAAGGACCTTTCGCCTGTACAATTCGTCACTGGAAGACACAGATATATTCTTCAAATAATGTCCATGTTGAGAAACGTACAAATTGAATTACTGCTGCGGAGTGTTTGCAACCATGACATAGTTTTTGATGTTTTTTTCTCAGAGTTAGGTGAGTCCAGAGTTTGAATAAAATATTTGAATTGTACACATTAATTTTAAAAATTACAATTCAAATCTCTAGTATAAATTCCTTGAAGATGTCTGCACTTTTCTTTTATTATATTGTCTTTAGTGTTTTCTGAGTTTGTAAGATAACCAAAAGATCCATTGATTTCATCGTACGAATTTTTTCGCCTCTCGAGTTCTGATACTATATTGTCTACAATCACGTAGAACATATTTACTTCCGTATATATATTTTTAATGACCGTTAATACTCAATTTCTTATATTCTCATGGGTTTCGGTCAGAAATAACATCATTTGCTTATATATATATATATATATATATATATATATATATATATATATAATATCCTTTTATTTCTATAAGAGCCCCACGTTTTGGGCACCAATTTATAATATATCTATATTCTTTAATAATATTTGCCCCACGTTCGGGTGACAAATTATAGTATATCTATTGTGTTTTACTAATTTTAATATATTTTATATATGAATATGAATTTATATGATGCTGAATTTAATTTGTAGCTGTCATCACAATTTGTGATAATAACTATACTATTGTGAAAATACCTTTACCTCTAAATATTACCTATAAAATTTTTAATGACAGCAGTTGTCAAATTAATATGCCCGGCTAAATAAATATTAAATTTTATATTATGAAAGATAAATCTATACAACACCAATCAACTCACTCTTTTCTCAGGGAGGGATCAAAGATTTCAACTAATAATTCAAATTTGTAAATTTCCAAATAATTTTCTAAATTACGTATCACACTATTCAAATCTACAGTAACTGTTTATCCAATACACTATAAGACAATTTAAATTATCTTATGACATATATGAATTTACTGTCAGGAGATTAACTAAATGTCACTTATTATACTAAATTTTCTATAGTATAAAAATTATCAAATATAATGAAAATGAATATGAAAAGAGAGCCAAAGAGATTTGGAATTCAAATTTATATAGTATATTATCAAAATAACACTTACAAAAATTAAAACTCTTCAAAAAATATCATAAAACGCTTAAACAAAGATAGAATTTTCTATCAAACCTTAATATTAAAAACAATCTATATTAGAAATTTCCGATCTAAATAATTCAACTGAAAGTTCAAAATGTCTAAATTTATACTTGATATCTGTCAATGTAAAATACGTAAACTTTCCTGTAAATTGTCTGTTCCGAAAATTGTCTGCACTTGACGTAGAATTTTATATAAGTAACGTTACTATAATTTAATCATAAGATGCATCTATTTTCGAAATAATTTTGATCAGAGGCCTATTAATTCTCGAGAATAATATATAATATGGACTAGACTCACCAAACTGGATACTAGAAGATCTCGTACGTATTCTAAAACGTATTTTTAGAATTTCCGGAACAAACGTTTCCAAATTTATAATTTAGAAAACGCGAAAAACACTTGCACTTTAGCGGTAATTCTTTGTGAATAGTACACGCACTGGCTTTACAAAAGGCAAGATATGTTGAACTGATAACGATTATATAAATTCCCTAATATTCAAAATTAAATTTGAGACAACTCTTATTATGATGTTGTCTCATGGGGATTTCAAATTCAACTAATTAAAATGTTTCAATAAATAATTCTCTTCTCCTTTGGTTACCTAGAATTCTTTTTTTTTAAATTCAAATTTACGTTTTTATATACCAAGAGAGATTTTCATTATTTTATTTATAAGTGCCATTTGCTAATAGAGACATCTGTATTCTGGTTTTTCAAATCGTTTTAAAATCTATCTGTCATTAAGTCTATTCTGCAGTAATGTCATATGAAATTGAAATGTCAAATTTTATTAGTATATTGAACCTTTCAAATTATTGATAATACAGTGTGAATTACTAGTATTACATCTAAATATGCATATTTTCTTTATTTCAATGTTTTCTATAGAATTTATATAGAGGATATGTATTAATATGTATTAACGGTTATATCTATTAACGGTCATTAAAAATATATATGTTTAACTTAAGCCCTGGGATAAGGCATAATGGAAAACCAAATTCATAAATACAATACCAATCCTTTCAAGGAATATAAGAAGATGCAAACACAACTGACGAGAGAAAACAATAAGAAGCATTTTCTGGTGAGGTGTAGAAATTTAAATATCATTCCGAACTTTTTACGGATTAAGGAAAATAATTTTAATATTTGTCATTTCATGTATAAACAAAAACTGAAAAAAATTGTTACCACATTCTATATATAATGTTTGAACCTAGTAATCAGTGATTGTTTTTCAAATATAAATAAGTTAGAAGGCAAAATTCATTCCACCAAAAATTACATTAAGCAAAATTATAATTCTTCGCAATATGAACATTTTTTTATAAATCAAAATAAACGATATGACTTTGTTTTCAACAAAATCAAAATTAGACACATTAATAAACTACAGATATTAATGAAAAAACATCACAAAAATGATCTTAATATTAATTATAATGAAAGCTGGTTACATAATTTAACAGAAATAAAAATTCCAACCCACATTAAATATGTTTTGAGTTGGGGACCTAAGTTTAGTATCTGTACCAATTTCTTCCCGATAGATGAAATTATTGCAAATATAGAAAACGGAATAAACTTCTTAGAAAACAACGAAAAAAATATACTTAGAAACAAAATTTGTAACATATTAACGAATTATAAACACAAATATAATAAAGTAAGAAAAACTACTAAAAACAGAATCAATTATTATATTAAACAAACTGAATATTTCCTAAAATCGAATTCAAACATATTGATTCTAAATGCGGATAAATGCAATAAGACAGTTTTAATGTTGAAAGAGGAATATATTACGAAAATGGCTAATCTTTTAAGTGACAATCTAACATACAAAAAAATTTGTAATGACCCAACAAGTGCTATTCAGGTTAAAATCAATAACTTGGCTAATAAATGGATTAAAAGTAATTTAATAGATTTGAAAACCAAATCGGAAATCATAATGGTCTTCCACCTTTCATATATGGTTTACCCGAATTAATTAAAAACAAAGGGAATATAATCAAGAACTTCACACCGTTACACTTAGATGCGTTATGCGAGGCGGTTGATTTGTGTTTGAATTTCACCTATTTTCAATTTGGTGACGATTTCTACAAACAAATTTTTGGAACAGCAATGGGATCTCCAATTTCTGCTCCGATTGCAAACTTAGTACTTGAATATTTAAAATCTAATGTTTTAGCAGAGTTACCAGAAAAACCAATGTTTTTCAAAAGATACGTCGACGACTGTATCCTTTGTGTACCCATTGACCAGACTGAAAATATTCTAAAACGTTTTAACAGCTTCAATAAAAAATTACAATTCACCATAGAAATGGACAAAAATCGTTCTATTAATTTCTTAGATATGAATATAGAATATGACAACAATGGTCGAATATTTACAAATTGGTTCACAAAAAATGTATGGTCTCAACGATATTAAAACTATAATTCATACGCTCCCATAAAATACAAGGAGAGTGTTGTCACTGGCCTCACTGATAGAGCGGTACAATTATCACATCCAAAACACAGGCCTAATAATATTAAAAAAATCAAAAATACCTTGGATTTAAATAATTATCCTGAACATTTTTATGAGCCCATTATTAAACAGAGAATTAACAACTATTACAACAAATTAAAATTTAATAGCCAAAGTAATCCATCAAAATATATTTCACTTCCGTACATTCCCGATATAAATAAACCATTACAAAAATGCCTAACACCATTTATTATTAAAATTGCAGATAAACCAAATAACATTACAGGAAATAAACTTTTTTCTAAACTCAAACCAGATAATAAGAACACAATAAACTCAATATATAAAATAAATTGTTCTGATTGCAATGGTACTTACATTGGTCAATCTAGTCAATATTTACATAAAAGAATTCAACAACACCAGCAATCAGTTCGAAATAACAATGAATGTACTGCATTATCAAAACTTTCACTTGATAAAAATCACTCTTTTAATTTTAACAACGTAGAAATAATAACTACAGAGAAAAATATCAGTAAAAGATTAATAAAAGAAATGATAAATATTAAGAAGAATCCTGACTCAGTCAATTTCAGAACTGACATAGACAACTTAAGTTCTATATATACGAACTTACTATTATAAACGAATATCTACACCTTACCTAGCTATTAAAAATTAAAAAATAGGTCTCTAGTTCTAATTTTAATTTAATTAGGACACTCTGTAGTATACATGTCAACTATCTTCAACATAGTTCATTGTTTGTTTTTATGTGTAATAATTGTCTTTTTTCAATTTAAGAAATACTACTATACAGTAGTAGACAAGCCTCTACGGAGGCATAATCAAAAATTAAGTTTTAAAGAAATATATTTTAACTATATGTATTAAAATAAATGTATTGTGTTTTCAAAATTTTTAGAAAGGTTTGAAAATGGTTTAAATAAAATAGACCGAAACGTTACCACTATAAGCAAGTGATTTTATTTCTGACCGAAACCCATGAAAATATAAGAAATTTACTTCCATATCTGTCCTATCATCAAAAGTAGTTTCTCCAACATCACTCTCTCCTGGCAAACATTTCCTTTTTTTCTTCCTTTTCGAATCCAACGTATAGGTACCACATTTTGTTAACAATTTACCGCTTTCCTCGTATTTGTTATAAGTTGTTCTCATTTCCGTAACAAAGAGAATTAATGATTTATAGAGTTGAACGGCTGTCACTATATCCATACTTTGCTTTTGTTAAGACTGGCTTGTTTTGCAGAATTGAATTAAAATATCTCTCCAGAAAGAGAGTAGAATACCAGTCTCCAAGCTTAACATTTTTTGCAATATACCCTTCCCCTCAGATTTTGTTTTAGGTGCTTGCGAGGTATCATTCACAATAAAAGTCAAAGCTTCTTTAAAAGCATCGTAATTGTCATAAAGAGCGGTGCAGGCATCGACTCTAGCTGACTATCTAGTAGTTGAAAGTTTTTTAGGCACATGTAGTTCTGACCCACTCACAGTTCTGTTACGTGTTAAACACTCTTTCATTATTTTCCACCTATAGGTTGATGCTGAAAAGAAAGCGTATATTTCTTACACAAAAAAAGAAGAACTTTGTTACAAAAGGAGAACACTCTGCAGCGCAGGTTCCTACTAAATTCAGTAAATGGGCAGCACATGGTATAAATTTTGCCAATTGGTTCTTTTCCTTGATTCTAGCTTGCAAATCAGAATATCGACCAGACATGTTGCTAGCGTTATCGTATTGTCTAATGACATATGTTCTAAAACTTTCAAAACTGCTGTTTCAATACTTGAAGCTTTGTGCTCTACCTTGGCAGCAAATAAAATAAATCGTTCTACTACCGAACCATTTTCAATTACATATCTGAGAACAACAGTAAGTTGGTCAGTATGGGATATGTCAGGTGTAGAATCTATAGTTATTGCAAAATATTTCGTGTTTTTTATTTCCGATGCAAATTGTTCTCTTAAATCAACTGCCAATAGTTTTATAAATTCATCACAAATAGTTGATGACAAATAAGAAACATTTCCTTTTCCTGGATTGCCTTTTGTTTCAATGTGGGTTTTCAGAAACGGATCGAATTCTGCTAAAAGCTCTAACGAACCTAGGTAGTTACCGTTATCAATAGCTCCAAACATTTCACTAGAACCCCTAAATGCTAAGCCACGCGATGTCAAAAATTTCATAACTGCAACTACTTGTTTAAGTATGTTAACCCAGTAATATCTTCCTGCAAGGTACTGCTTATGAACTTCGGTATCTATTTTCCCTAAGACATTTGATTGCGCAATATACGCCTTCGCAATTTCACAGTGTTCAGAAGAGTTTTCATGTTCAGAAATCCGATGGGTATTTTTCCAGTCGTTGAATACAGTCATGAAATAATTCGTTTTTGTCCAGTTAAATAATTTACAATACAAACAATAAACATTTTCTGTTAGTGCTGAATATAATAGCCATTGACGACGTACAGTTTCCCCGTTGTGCAAAGTTTTGAAAAACATATTTTTTGAGACAAATCTATTATGAATATCATAAATTCGTTTCGATTTTTAAAAATCCATTTTAGAAATTTCTTGTACAATTACAGATGGGTTCATTACAATGTAATTTATGATACTTTCGGTTATAGCTCATCCAGCTAGGTCTGTGAAATCGACTTTTAAAAATAATTCTGACGTTTCTTGAGGATTGCTTGATGAAGATGCACAGTCCTGAACTTCATCAGTATCAGAATTGCATGAGTTTATTGCGGTTTCTATAGGATACAAAAATAAAAATTGCATTCTAACACTGCGTTATTCAATTATCTGCTTACCTCTATCCATAATATCATCATTATTGTGAGTTGATTGTTGTTCATTATCTGCATCGGCTTCCGTACCTCGAACAGGTTGACAAAAAAAAGAATTTTATTTGGGTATTTTTTTTAATAACTTCTTCATTTTTTCTTGCTTTTCTTTTTCAGCCTTCTTCTTTTCCCACCCACTAAGTTTCCCACTTCCTCCATTTCCACTCATTGTTTTCGATAAAATGATTAACAAGACAAAAATACCGCTACTGATAGATATTATTTTAATTGACGATTACTCGATTACTGTCAGCGTCTGAACTAACTCAACTGACTACCTTCAATTTTCAAAATAAACGTTTCCAAAGTTTAACAATTTTTTTTGTAAACGTTGATGTTGCGTTTCCAATCACCCTTTGTCGTTTTTTTTGTTTTGATGAGCGCAAGGCGCACGTGGCGGTGCTTTGCATATTAGCATATTTATCTCTGGCAGCATCCCGTCACTGCCGCAAATCGGCAAAAAGAGATTTGTCTATAGTTACCACAATACCGCATTTATAATCAAAATATATGGATGTGAAGCGGTGCTTTTCAATCTATCCAAGTATTCAAACCTGGCCGACTGAAATAATGATGTCTCTATTCACTAATGTTGTCAATAAAAGTTCGTTTAATATTGGTGCCTTACAACACATTCGATCTCCAGGAAAAAAATACGTGTACAGCAAAAATGATTTGCACGAATTGTGACTATCGTTAGTGGTTAGTCCGGTCAGTCGGCGCCCATTTCTTTCACGGTGCCCTAGGCCATAGCCTAGTCACCCTATTGGATAATATGGCACTGGTGGTGGATGTTCAAGGCTCTTGATTTACTGTTTTCAACATAAACCTTAACCCAACTTTTGTGGTTAGCAATCGATGGTTTTTTTTTTGTAAATTTATATAACTAATCATCTTCGCTAATTTAAACGAAATAGATAATACGTTTGTTACAAACATTGAAGGTGAAATCTTGGTCACTGACCCAGGTTAGTAGTTTTTGTAACAATCCCTTATTTCTCCTTGCCTCTCCTTTTACACTGAAGGAGTTTTCCTAGAACCATTTCATTTGGACTTAGGAATAATTTTTGGCCTCGTAATACCTACTAAATTTAAACTTTTGATTTTAGAAACAAATACTCAGTTTTTGCCCCGCAGAAAATTTGAGAAAAGGTAAGTTATGTATCACGTTATGCTTTAAATTAGCATGAAAATCCAAAATTTTATGTTTTTTGTTGGTTAAAAAACAGAAATTATGTTATTGTTTTTGATCATTGTTACAGATCCTACTGATGCATCATCAGAATTAGATTCTGAAGGAGAGAACAAAATTTGAGGGAGGGGTTTAAACTGGACCCATGAAATTACGTTGCTTTTTGTTGAAATGTACAACATGATATTAGTTTTGAAAAAATGTTAAACAATTATCAAAAAACTGAATTTACAAGCTACTCAAACATTTACAGAACAAAGTGTAGAAAATAAATGGAAATCTTAAAAGAACATAAAAATTAAAAACTCTCAAAGAGGCCAAAATAGAAAATATTTGGAATATTTGCTTCTTATGGATGAAATTATGAAGAAAAAGCCAGAAATAAATCCATCAGTGAACATAGCTTCATCTATATCTACATATGCAGCCTGAACCTAATGGTGATACAAACGAAATCAAAGAACCAATATCCCCTCTACCTCTAAGGAAGGGAAGATAGAAATTGATAGAAAACCTTTTCTTAAGAGAAAATCTGAACCAAACATAAATTACCGACATAAAGAAAAAATGGCCACACAGAACCGGTTTCTTCAGCTTTTTGAAAAAATGTAGATGGTGGTGTTATGGTTAAGTATCTACTGTTTTTTAAGTTTATATTTATTATGTGGTTTGTTCTCGAGTATTCTAGGGTAGAAAAATAAATAAAATAAATTTTAGTTGTATATTTTATTTCGTTTAAAACTGCTCGAACTATACGAATTTGCAATGAACAACACAATCCTAGCATGGACATCATTATAATCATTGATTATTATCAACATTAAAAATGCCAAATTCTAAGTAGTTACTGTAGATGCTTGAATTGTCATAATTGGTAGACGCCATTCTGAGAAACGAGTTTCTTCCATTTTGCTACATCGATTTAAAAAAAATCATCAAAATCGGCCCAATAGAAGCCGAGATACAGCAACTTTTTGCGCCTCGCTCGATTGGAAGCGTCGATTTCAACTTTTCAAAATCGCGTGAAAAAATGATAAAAACTTAAAAATTGTTCATTATAACTATTGTGTATTATATATTAGAGGTCTAAGTAGTTGTAAAAAAATCGGCGTCTATTACAACTCAAAATGTAAGCCTGACATGAACGCAAAAATGACATTAATTTTTTGGCGGAAATTAATTAACAATTATTTCATGTAAAAACTATCAAGCCAATTTAATCGGCCTTTGGCATATTGTTTTATACTATAATAAGGTTCTTACATCCCAATTTATAGCGTGATTGGATGATTTCTTATCTGCAAAACAAATGCTTTAAAGTCGTTTTTTAGCTACTTTTTTTGCATTTATCGCCATTTCTCAATGAAAAAAATTAGTAAATCGATTTCAAACCAATTCTATTTTGTAGAGAATTTCATAAAGAACAAATTCGCAAGTATACTTTTTTCCCTATCTTGCATATTTAAAGAGTTATATTAAGAAATATCGGAAAAAATGAGCGATTTTCGCGTTTTTTTGCAATTTATGATTTTTGCTGCAAATAGCACAACTTTTTCAGCTGGCGGACCTCCATATCTTCTTTTCTAAGATGATTTCCGAGCAATTCCAACCAATATCTAATTTACGTCACGACACAGCCATGTCAAACTGGAGTGCTCCTGGCCTATTATGCCTTTGTCAGAACCCGTTAAAGTATTTTGTTGTTATGTCAAATATCCATCACCATTAAATCTTACAAGTGAACGAACTGATAGCTTACATGCTAAATTACCAATCAGATGACTATCTTCTGGATAATGCTCATCAGGAATTTGGAAGAGATTTGATTTCAAATATGTCATATAATCATAGACATAACATGCTTCCCTAATAAATATATTTCTTTCGTCACATTCTCTTTGTAGAATAACATAATGATACTCCTTTCGATTAATATAAGAATTGGGCTGATCCTTTGGGGCAATAGCTCCTAATATACCTATAAACAAAAAGTTTAATTTAGGTAGCAGCAATAAAATATGGCAATCATGATATTTGATACGCAATAACTTACTTTATTTTCCTTTTCTTACCTGGAATAGAATGTTTTTCATAAAAGGATGTTCTTATATGTTGTGCTCTACTTCACATTCAAAAATATTTCATTACAAAATAATAAAATAGGCGCTATACATCTGTAAAATTGGGGCCTATTCCTATTAGCCATTTTCTTAGTTTTTAAAAATATGTTTTCGATGCGAGAAGCAGCACCAAAAGCAAGCAATCCAAGATGCAAAAGAGTCGATTTGTTTAGTTTATTCTACTTACGTTAGGATCAAATCACACTGTTAAGAAACCTGTTTGGTTAATCGCTTTACACACTGATCACTCCATCCTGACACTATCATCACGTGAATAAACTCTGCACTGCACGAACACTACTCTAGCACCGTATCAAAAATACATTTAGATCTCAGCTAATAAACGAAACGCTATATTTAAACTACAGCATTAACCTCATAATTTGATATATAATTCAAAATCCGAAATTGGAAAAAAAATCATGATACAATAATTAAATTGTTTCCTATATGTAGGAAAAACAAAGCTAATTGCTGTCATCCCATATTAAACGCATATAACCTTAAGATATTTCTTGTATATCATCTGTTGATCTTCATTAGGACATTTGGGTCAAGGTTACAAAGTCGTATTATCACTCGTTCTTTAAGTGTACAAAGTTTAGATGATTCAAACGTTTGGACGTGGGTGGAAATTAATTTCAAATATTTTGTTACATAGATACAAGTTAAGAGTGTTAAAAATAAAGTAAAATATGCATGGAAGGTTAAAATTGTTTTGTTTCATAACAAAAATAGTACGAAATGTGTGTAAAAGCGATTGTTAATCTTATGAACCCGAGGCGTTTCAATTGTTAGTTAACTTATTAAGTGGAAATTATTTCTGTTTTAAATGAAACTAACTGTTTCTAGATAATTCCACAATATATTGAAAAAATGTTAAAAATTCATCAGAATGACAGAAGTTACATTTCATTTGAAGCCTTTCAGATGTATAATATTTTTTTTTTGATAAGACCACCTACCTTGTGATTGACTTAATATACAGGGTGTCCAGCATAAGATCTGACACAGAGCAGAGGCGTACAGGGGAGCCCAAAATATTACGATTGGGGGCAATTTACCTCTATACCAAGTTGTATCCTTGAGGAGTTACAGGGCCTCAAAGTTGGGCCCAAAATTTCGAAAAAAACTAATTTCTTTGCAACCCTTTACCTTAAAAATACCAAATTTGGTACACTGTAAGAGACTCTTAAGATTATTAAGTAATGATAAGTAGAAGGCGATCGAACCAGTCTGAGGAGTTAATTAGGGGTGACCTAACCTTGAAAGTAATTTTTTTATCTGTTATTCGTTTGAAAATTTTTATTTTCATACCATGGATAACTTAATTATTAAACTTTTTTTACTCTTGTAATTTTGCACAATACTTTGTCATTGACATGTTTTCACCAATTTTATTTAAAAAGTTACAAAAAAGTCAAGAGTACAGGGGGTCCTATAAATCCAGTTATACTGAATTTTTGGTTATTTTTGGAGAAATTTCGGTTTGTTAGCACCATACATCCCCCGAAGTGTATGCAAGTAACAATTTTATAATAGACTATTGTTCAGGGCCACAGATGCGGAAAAGTTAGTTTTAATCCCTAAAACCGTTTATTTTAGTATGTTTTCCAGCTGTTCTTGTGATTTTATCAATTTTCTGCTTCCTTTAGTTTTTTCACCAATTTTTTCTTTCCTAAAGCTTCCTGTTTCTCAGTATCTGTAAGTTTTAGTTATTTCTCCAGCTTAAATTTGCTTCTTCATCTTCTTCAAAGTTTTACCGAAGAAGCCCAATCAACTTTTAACCTATGCGTATACGTATTCTGGTAGGAAATATTGTTTTGGCTGGCTTATCTCACAAGCACTTGAAAAATTTTCACAAGGAGAATTGGAATAAAAACTTTGGAAAATACTAAACGCGGATGATAAACTTTATCATGATATTACATGGTAGCGTTCTGAAACTAGTGCTGTATCTACTTCCTACAAACGATATTCCCCTAAATAGAAAAAAAAATGTCTTTATCGGATGCTAATAACCAGCTTTGATTACAATATTATTCATGACCCATAGAACAACAGCAAATCTAGGAACTCCAACAATTGTAGGAAAGATCAAGATATAGACAGGAAATGCGAGAACAAGCTAGATTACCATCAATATATCAAAGTTTTATATATTTTTCAATTAAATCTTCCAGAAAAGATTGAAACGTGTGAAACTATATGCATTAGTGTTATTGAGGGACTGGAAATACATAATATAATATATATATATATATATAAATGTTTTAATTATTTTATTATTAATTATTTTAATATTTAGATGGATATTTAATTATTTATTGAATTTGATTTTCGTGTGGCTAGCTCAGTTTTGTTATAATTATTTTTATATCATATTATTATATTCGTTCGGGAGCATGAGACTCATTCTACCCTTCGAGTTCTGGCTTTGTTTGAAATATTTTGCCTATGTATAATAAAAAGAAACACTGTACTTTCAATGATTTAATTTTATAACGAAAATTTTATTTAAATATTCATAAAATAGTGACGCCTATGGAATTACCAAAACAGTCATAAATAATACCATACACCATCCTATGCGCATGCTCAACTAAAAACGAATGGGTACGGGACAGAACGAACGTTTCTTATAGACGCTTTGTTGCATCTGCGTTAATATTAGATACATCAAGTTCGTTTACTTAATGATGCTGGTGATAGGGTTTGTATAAAAAAATTTATGTTTAGAAATTATATACATACAAAAGATAAAATTATTTAGAAGAAATAGATTACAAAATTATACATACTATTGGAAATATTAAATCAATGGATTAAAATGCATTTTTTATATATGATTCGAAATTACGTAAGTACAAACATTATTTTATTACAGAATAGGCCGTTTTAAATAATATTGAAGTTTTGTCTATTGAATAAACTACATAAAGTCTTTTTCCTTTTTTATAGATCGATCATATAGACGCAAGAGTTATTATATACATGGAAATAGTCACTGAATTTATATTCGAGAGTTATTACTCTTATTATTGGCCAATAATATTTAAAGAAGCACTGACCTGATGTCTGGATTCTGGATCTATCTCGTCTGGAAACAGGAATACGCCTTCCGAAGTTCAAGCTGCGTAGTTTCTTGAGAATTTTGGATATTCTCACGGCAAACACATGTGAGTGTTCTAAGTTTTATATTTATTAGGAATCTATAATTTTGTTCATGATATTTTATGATTTTACTTGAAATTTCTGGGAAAATTGTTCATCACCTCCTCGCTAATTCGACGCCAAGAACCAACTACCCACGCTTCTATTTGATCGTCAATTTTTTTATCAACAAATAATATATTGTTTCTAAGCTCTCTAATTTTCAATAAAGTTTTGTTTAATTTTAGTTGATCAAAATTTGTCCTGTCATTTTTCTACCAATCACATTCTTTCTGGAGCTGTCGAATTATATTCACAATTGCAACACTTAATGAAGTTTTTGAAAACATATATGAATGTAAATTTCCCTTGAAAATTATCTGTTTTCTTTTACAAATTCAACAAATTTCAATACAACAAATATTTTACAGATAGTGAAATTCATTGTTATATTTCGATATGACAATGTCTAGTTTTGTTTTGTCATTTATGACAACTTGAAAACAATATTTATATTTATGGACATAAATTCTTTTATATAACATATATATATCTTTTGCTTTGGATATTTGTACTATTTAAATTCTATAGTAGCAAATATTTCCTTAAATACATCATCATTTTATCATTCATTGACTCCATAAATTTGATATAAATTGTGACATATAAATTACCTTTATGTCATTGATATTTTTATCTTCTAAGCTTATCTAATTCTTTATACTAAATATGTACATGATTTATATTATTCTGTTTAATTAATACTTATATTAAATTAGATATCTAAAACTAGTTTAATTTCATATGAAACAGCTGATTCCGTCATGACAACTAAACATCCATATTGGGCAGATTTATTGTTCTCCATTATACTTGTTAAGCGTTTTCAAAATTTAGACAATTATTAAGGTAATTTCTTTATATTTATTGTTGCTTTTTTTAATTATTGTAAGCAAATGGTTTAATATATTATGACTTTATATGCATTTTTACTATGATAGTGGTTTTTATAATGTGCTTTTGATTACATAGTTAATAAAAGTGACAGAAACGTGTAATTATGCCAGTCAACTGGGTGGTATCTTAGTCTCAAATATTGCTGATTAGTCAGTAGTATCTATACATCTTCAAGTACAAATATCATCTTATTTTGACAAGAAGAATCTGTAGTTGTTGCATATCTCATTCTTAAGTGTATAGTCTGCTACTTAATCATTTTTCACGTCATATTTAAGTTAATAATGAAGAAATTCACTAATTTTGAATGTATTATAAGATTTGAGAAGATACATTGAAATTGAACATATTTCACTTTTCCGTCCAACCTATGTAATATGCGAGAAGAGTATTGGTTTAACCCAAAAAAAGTTGGAATTTAGAAAATTTTTTTGGAGTTATTTTCACGTTTCCCATCAACAACACGAAAAAACGGTTTTTAGAAAATAAATCCTGAGTGTTTGTCGTTGTCGTCGGCCACTTTTCGTTACATGTCTTGTTAGCACGATACAGCCTCCGGAGTGCAACAAGTCACCAATTTTATGATTGCATATTGTTAAGGATATGTCACTGATGAACCCTATTGACTTTCAGCTCACCAGAGCCAGTACAACGCGTGCTATGGTACTTTAAGTACGATATTTTTGTAATTTTTGGGGAAATTTCAGTTTGTTAGCACGATACAGCCTCCGGAGTATATACAAGTGACCAATTTTATGATTGAATATTATTCAGAGCGTCTCAAAGATGAAGCCTATTGATATTTAGTTCACTTAAGCCAGTAAAACTGGTGCTATGGTACTTGAAGTACCAAATTTTTGCCATTTTTGGAGAATTTTCAGTTTGTTAGCACGATACAGCCACCAGAGTGTATAAAAGTGGCCAATTTTATGATCGAATATTGTTCAAGGTGTCTCACAGATGTATCCTATTAATTTTCAGCTGACTTGAACGAGTACAGCGGGTCCTATAAATCCAGATATACTACATTTTTGGTTAATTATGGAGAAATTTCGGTTTCTTAGCACGATACATCCCTCGAAGTGTATACAAGTGACACAAATGCGGAAAAGTTAGTTTTAATCTTTAAAACCGTTTATTTTATACCGAAATAGTATGATACGATTCAGGATATAGAGGTACGATTTAGGATATGGGGGGTACGTTTTAGGAGACTAGTTTTCTAAATAGTACCGTTAGCATTTATTTTTTAAATAATAATAAATAGTGTTTTCAATGAACTTCTTTATTTGGGTGTTAGATATTTATTGTAGAAAGGTTAGTAATTTTTTTTAAAAGAAAAAGTAGTGTTTCTTTTCAGAAAATTGCTGAATTATTTGAATTTTTGTAAAAATGGTACGATATAGGCAAGTTTCCCCTATAGATACGAACTAGGGGTCTGTCGTCATCAAAAGTTCGTCAATATACTTTTCCCATTTTCTTTTTGCTGTCGAGGATTATCTGGTTGTTATTATTGACTGTTAAAATTGGCCACGTTTTTTTATATACGCCAGCAGATTTTTGTACGGATTAATATCGTCGTGTTGATTTTGCTGCTGCTCTATTTCTGAGCATTCACGCTTAAACCGTTCGTTCTTTGCTATTCTAATCTTCGATTTTATGAGTCTTCGAATATTTCCGTATATACTGCTGTCTGTTTTGTTTTTGTGTTTTCGACGTTCGTCCTTTAACAACAAGATTTCATCCGCCATTCAATTTTGCTTCTTGTTCTTCGTCTTATATCCTAATCTGTTTTTCACTGAGTTTGTCGAGTATTAAATAGGTACAAGGAATTTGTTAACATAAATTATTTCAGGAAACCCACTGATACCAATATGCAGTTCATGAAAATCTATGGGCATGGTGAATGTCTCTCTTGTAAATTTGTAGAAAAAGTTTCTAATAAATCTAGGCGTTGTTGAAGACGTTGAGATGCTCGTGTAGGGTCTAACACTGAAGACATGATAAAATAGTAATTAACGATTTACTGGTGGAAGGAAATAAAAGACCTAAAACGGTTCCTTGTTGGTTGAACATTCGGCTTTAAAATTAGTGCGATCTTAATGGCAATTAAATTGTAGAAAAAAAAGTATCTTTAACACTTTCTTTGAAAACCAAAATGAAATAGAGCATCGTTATGCTAACGAGACTGAACCTCGCGTTCAATCTCGTAAAAAAAACTTGAATGAAACGAGTACGCGTATACAGCGCCGTCACCTCCCACTCACTATATAATATAAACCACGACGATGAGATCTAATAAACTGTTACCTAATTTTGTGACTTACGGGCCTATTTAACCACAAAAACCAACGACATCACGACCGGTTGTGTAACTTTGAGCATTCTTCCGCTTTCTTTTTGACACGTGCACAGGATTGAACTAGGTTGAGACTAATAATGATTTTTCTGTTCTTAAAAAAAGTTTCGTTCGAAACATTAACTGTTTCTTCGATCCCTGTATATATACAATAACAAAAATTTATAAAAAATGTAATAAATTTTGGATACATATATAATTTTAAACCGATTAATTAATAAAATTGATTCTCCGTTTAAAAAAACTTTTTGCTACGCTTTCAAATCTTCTTACTATCATCATTAAGATACAAATAAAGTAAATGACACCAATCAGTACGGAGTAATCCTGCTCATTTACGAAGATATCGTTAGTAGTAGATGGTACAAAACACCCGGTATAGGCGAAGGGTTTTGTATTCCATTGAGAGACGTAGTATAGCGAGTGAGAGATAAATTGTAGTAAAGAACGAGAGCGACGAAGAGCGCATCTTCGTCCAGGCAAGCTGAGCGCGACGATTGATTCAATCGGAACGCGCCAGAACGGCACAAGAGACAACACCGAATTCTACCCCCGCCCCCAACCGCGACCGCATTCCAACCAGTGTTGCCAACAACAAACAGTTTACAGATTCATTAGTAATATACCACAAACTCCCGGCAAAGCCGAGTGAGATTATCTGTGGATGCTGGAAGAAGAGACGACAGGATCGGACTTGCCACTTATTATATAGTTTTTTTAAACAGTGTGGCATAGATTAGATTATTTCTTTCGTCTATTAAATATCAGTCATCAACCAATCATATTATTGTTTCCTGTATGACAAGACCAATCAACACGCTCTATTAGCGACTATTTGCAAGATGCACATTACGCGGGATTAGTGTGACGTCACAACTTGAGCTTGCATCCAAACAAAAGTTGATTCCATAAGAATTTCCATTTGAGTGTAGATTTTTTATTATTTAAGCTTTTGATATGTATTTTTGAAAGGAATAAATTCTTAAAAAAACAGTAATCGTATCTACCGGATATAAAAAATAATAATAATGATAATGTAAGTTATCCTGCAATCCGTATTTTTTATTTTAAAGGGTAGGTTATGTTTACTGGATTATTTGATTGATGTGAAAATATGAGATAAATAATAGTGATTGTTTGTTCTAGTATCATCAAAATATCTTTCAACATTCTCTTGAAACCCTGTTTTAATGATAATATGGGTTTGTTATCGAAAAGCGAAAAATGCTTAATTGAAGTCAAGTGACCTTTCAAGTATCTGAATGAAGAAAAATTGAAACCGCTCTCAAAAGTCTTGTAACACAACCAAGAAACTATTTTCGAAGAAATAGATCAAATCAGTAAAAACCTAAACAAATTTGTATTCGATTTCAACTATTATCTTCAAGCCAGAAATGTACTGGTCGAATTAAACGTAGCTCTCCAAATTATCCGTCAACTCCTGCAGGATCTAGAAGAGGCAATCACATTTTCCAGACTAAACACCCTTCACAATAGGGTATCGAGGAAAGATTAATTAGGATGGGTAGTAACAAAAAACTAGCGAAGATCATCATCATCATCACCCAGCCCCTTCAGTCCACTGCTGGACATAGGCCTCCCTTGATTTCTTCCATATCTTCCTATCCTGTGCTGCTTGCATCCAGTTTTTATGGATATGTCTCAAGTCGTCATGCCAACGTGTTAGCGGTCTTCCCCTATTTCGAAATGCTTCATGTATCGGTCTCCACTCCATAATCTTTTTAGTCCATCTATTGTCTGTTAATCTAGCTATATGACCCGCCCAGTTCCATTTTATGGATGCGATTCTCTCTATGGAATCAACTAGTCTCGTTCTTCTTCGAATTTCTGCGTTCGGTATTCTGTCTCTTAGGGATAAACCCAGCATTTGTCTTTCCATGGCACGTTGAGCTACTCTTATTTTAGTTGCTTGTTTTTTGGTTAGAGTTGGGGTCTCTGCACCGTATGTTAACACAGGTAAAACACACTGGTCGAAAACTTTTCTTTTTAGACATATGGGCAGTGAGGATTTTAGGATATGTCTTAGCTTTCCGAAAGCAGACCATGCTAATCCTATTCTTCTTCCCAGTTCTCTTACCTGATTATCTCTGGTTATGCTTATCTCGTGACCTAAGTACTTATAGGACGTTGTTTCTTGGACTTGATTTCCTTCCAAATATATACCTCCTGCCAATACGAGATTTGTCATCACTTGCGTTTTCGAGATGTTTATTTTGAGACCCATTTTCTTTTAAATATTTTGTAACAGTCTCAACATGGTTTCCGCCTTGTGAATATCATCCGCTATCAAGACTATATCATCTGCGAATCTTAAGTGACATAGGTTTTCGCCGTCTATGTTTATTCCTAACCCATCCCAATCTATTTGTTTACACATGTATTGCAGTAGTGTGGTGAATAATTTTGGCGAGATTGTGTCACCTCTCTTTATTTTAAACTTTTTGGTATGTTCATGAAGACTTACGCAGGCAGTAGCTTTTTCATATATGTGTTCTATCATGCCTGTGTATCGGTGATCTATTCGACAATCACCTAATGCTCGAAGCATTTCTTTTTGATTTATGGTATCAAACGCCTTTTCGTAATCAACAAATATTAGAACCAGTGGCTTATTGTATTCTATTGATTTTTCTATTAGGATTTTCGGAACTTGAAGATGGTCGTTGGTTCCGAACCCTGACCGAAATCCAGCTTGCTCCCGTGGTTGGTATAAATCCAATTTATTTTTTAATCTGTTGGTAATAGTTTTTGTAAACAATTTGTAAATGTGTGATAACAGACTCATAGGTCTATAATTTCCAAGGTCGGTAGTGTTTCCTTTTTTGTGAAGAAGATTGATAATTGCATTATTCCATTGTGTTGGAGTAGATTTCTTCTTAGGACACTCGTTGTAGAGCGACTTCAATGTTGTTAATAACTTTATTCCTCCTAGTTTAATTGCATCTACGACTATTCCATCTTCTCCCGGGGACTTCCCATTTTTCATCTCAATTAAAGCTTTTCTTATTTCGTTTATGGTAATTTCAGGTACAAGTTCCGATCTTTGATTTTGGACTTTTGGGCGTTTTTTATTTTCGTTCCTCCATTTCCCTTATAGATTTCTGAGTAAAACTCTTTTGTTATCTTTATCTCTATTTGTGAAAATTTCTCCATGCCTATTTGTTAGTTTGCATATATTCTTCTTTCCCTCAGAGAATTTCTTCCTCAGTACTTTTAGACTTTTATTGTTTTCAATGACCATCTTCATATTTTCCGTGTTATATTTTCGTATGTCTGATCTTATTGATTTCGTTATCTCTTTATTTAGCGAAGATTATCTCTTATATAAAAAAGACGAAGACATCCTTAATTATTACGATATAATAGGCGTAGACGCTTACTACACGAACCACACTTTCCCATTTTATACCCTAAGAAATTTACATACTACCACATATTCCCAATATCTACACAAAATTCTACCATAATTATTTCTCCAGAACCGTACCTTTTGGTCAACGAAGATACCTTCCAATACTCCGAAATTCCATGCAGAAGAACCAGTGCCGAATATGTGTGCAACGGAAACGTGCTGCAAACAACAATGAAAACCGAAGACTGCTTCAACTAAAAAATACAGAATCCTCTTGCAACTATATTCCAGTGCAAGTACAGAACACAATCATCCAAAGTCTATCGAACTCCCACTACGTAGCGATATTTACTGGACCCATAAAAATAACAACTAAATGTTCCACAACGAAACCAATGATTCGGCAAGGAGTGTATCTTATCGAACTTCCACCAAACTGTGGTGAAGAACACTAGAACAAAGGTTTATTAATTCCAAAACCACTATTGAGGGCGAACCATTAACGTTATCACAAATTAAAACAAGCAACATTTAAAAATAAAAAAAAATTAATCTACTGAAGGTAAACCAAGTGCCCTTAGGTGGCCTCTATGAACTTATTAAGCAAGCAAACCAAATGGAATCAATAGAAGCCGAAAAATGTAACCACATCCACAATCATTTCTGGATGACCCCCATCTATATAGGCGTTACAGTTCTCCCAATTGATCTTTGTTATAGGCTAAAGAACCACCGATGCAAGAAAAAGGATCAAAGAAAATCCAAACCAACGGAAGGCGAAGAGAACACCAAAGCTTTGTGCGTCCCTTACAATACTTCCCAGGGGATGGAGAAGCAACAGTACATTGAACTTCATTACGCTAACTTACTGTACACGAAGACATTACACCCGGACGCTGAGTTTGCTAAAATCCAAAGAAGATTCGATGAAACATCTGATGCCGACTAAGCAATATTACTTTTCTGCACAACCTATCTAATATGCGAGAATGGTTATTTAAGTAACAAGTGTGTAAAGTAGCCTTTTTTTGACGAATGTGAATATTGTCGCATTCGCCTGCGCTCATGCGACAATATTCACATTCGTTAAATCACATGAGTCGAAAAAAGGCTACTTTGCGCACTAAAATAGGTTTAATTTTCCTTTAGAAGAAACTATAACGCTTTTATTGATTCTTAATAAAATATATTATATATTGATTTTTATTTTGAACATTTTAATCAAAATTACAACAAATTAACAAAACAACAGTCGAATTCAATTATTAACAATACTAATATTAAAGGTGCAATTTGTGAACTCGGACATTTTCGGAATATTTTGTTATTTTATTTTTCCTACACCATTCTTTAAACAAATTGTATTTTGTTTCGTAAATATTCACAGATTTTTGGGGCAATAAATCATTAGAAGCATCCTGTGCTACGTGTAATATGTTTGATGGTGTATTTTCAAAATAATCTCCTGAGATATCATCAGAGGAATCCATCTTTATAATTATATGTACCTACCTATAACGTTTTCTAAAAAAAGAATCTAAAATAACATCATAGTTTCCTAAAAATGTTCAATACTTAAATATAAATACTTTTGCTTACTCTAGGTATAGTCGGAAGATCTCAATTTCAAATTTAAATGTCAGATTCAATGCACAAAGAAATGTCAGTCACTCACAGCCAACTTATAGGTACCTACCTATTCTATTATTTTCCAGTACCTAATAATTATTACGTATGTACTTTACTGAATTCTATATGTTTCAATCTCTGATTTAAAGAAAACTCAGATTTAATATCCGTTTAATATACCTACCTATATTTTTATAAGACTAGATAAAACTACATACAAATTGGAACTATTTCTTCACGCACTAGTGCGTAAAGAGTTTTTCTTTACGCACTAGTGCGTAAAGTAAAGTTTTACGCACTCGAAAGTGTGTCTAAAGTACGTACTTTACGCATGGTAGTAGCAAAAGTATTTGTTTACCCCAAAAAAAGTTGGAATTTTTTTTGAGTTATTTTTACGTTTTCCATCAACAACAACACGAAAAAATGGTTTTTAGAAAAAAAATCCTGTGTGTATGTCGTCGTCGTCGTTGTCGTCGGCCACTTACATGTCTTGTTAGCACGATACAGCCTCCGGAGTGCAATGAGTCACCCATTTTATGATACAATATTGTTAGGACATGTCACAGATGAACTCTATTGCTTTTCAGCTCACCAGGGCCAGTACAACGGGTGCTATGGTACTTGAAGTACGACATTTTGTCATGTTTTGAGAAATTTCAGTTTGTTAGCACGATACAGCCTCCGGAGTATATACAAGTGACCAATTTTATGATTGGATATTATTCAGAGCATCTCAAAGATGAAACCTTTTAATTTTAAGCTCACTAAAGCCAGTACAACGGGTGCTATGGTACTTGAAGTACAAAATTTTCATAATTTTTGGAGAATTTTCAGTTTGTTAGCACGATACAGCCTCCAGACAGTATACAATTGATCAATTTTATGATTGAATATTGTTCAAGGTACCTCACACCTGATTTTCAGTTGACTAGAGCGACTACAGCAGGTCCTATAAATCCAGATATACTAAATTTTTGGTTATTTTTTGAGAAATTTCGGTTCGTATACAAGTAGCAATTTCAAGATAGACTATTGTTCAGGGCAACAGATGCGGAAAAGTTAGTTTTAATCTTTAAAACCATTTATTTTTTGTATAAATTAAACGATCGATTTATATTATGTTCAATCTGATTTTAGTCATATTATTTTTACCAGTTTTATTGTGTAATTTTGTATCAGTTGTTAATATAAAATAAAAGATGTTTTTAAAAACTGAGTTTTGAAGTGGCAAATCGTATTTCGTGTAAGTATGTGTTTCTACTGTCAATAGAATATATAAAGTTGATAATATTTAATATCGAAATAATTCTCAATTATCTTAGATTTTTTTAAATATTTCCAAAATATTTTGGAATTAACTAGAAACAGTAAGTTTCATTTAAAACAGTAAAATGAGTAGATTCCACGAAGTAGGGGAGGGTAGTACTAAGTGAGACGAAATTAACATTTTTTACTCTAATTTATTTATTTTTCTATACATCCGTTTTCTTTTCATTTCATTTTATAGTATAATCTCTCCGCTTTCCAAATTATACACAAAGAAGAAATTAACCACAAAAATGAGCAAAATAAAATATATTTTTCTTAAGTGCGATCTTGTCTCATTTAGTACCTGAAAGTGTACCAAGTGAGACTAACAAAGGTACCAATGAGGAGGAATCGTCAAAATTTGAACACCTGCTTGTCGAGCTCTTTCTACCACCTTTAGAGAAATGTGACTTTCATGGTTATCATATATAAGAAGGGTAGCATTTTCTTTGGATGAATTGCTATGAGCAACATAATTATTTAAAACATCCAAGAAAATTTCTGAATTCATCCATCCACTTGGGTTTGCAAAGCCTAAAGCACCTGTTGGACCGACCATCTTTTATCATATGCTTTTAAAAGTTTTTCCTGAGAAATGTTCCAGATGCCGAAATTATTCCACACATTGTGACTGTTTCCCCCCGTTCACCACTTGTAGATTGATGAACCTTTTTTACTCCTTTTGGAGCAACAATTCGTTTTGGACTTTGAACTGTTTGGGTGCCAGTTTCATCTAAATTGTAAATACGGGAATCGTCTGCCAAACTAGGGTATTTCTTCAAAATCTTGGCCAAATTATCAAAAACTATTTTAACATTATGTACATTAAACGAGGTTAGACGTGATAAGCTACATTTTTCTGATTTCCGCATGGAAATCTCATTATTTCTTTACATGAACGCCCTATGCCAATCTTCACCAGCCATTTTGTTGTTTTCCCAGGACACAGGGATATTAAAATTATTTTTAATCGCAAGCTCATAAGCTAGCTTACTTGTAGCCTCTATTGTCAATCCGTAAGCAATTTTACTGCAAGTTAGATAATCAGCAAGTAGTTTTTCTTGTTCAGGTTTAAATACTTGTCTATGACGATAAGTTGGTTCCATTATCGCATCAGGCTTATCTTTTTTTACATACCTCGCTAACGTTTGAAATATTATATTACAGCGGTCAGCAGCAACTCTCAGCGATAAATTTTTATTGCAGAATAAATCAACTGCATGTTCCATGGTTTCAGCATGCCAATTTTTCTTTGCTTATATTTCCGCGGCATCTGTAAAAAATTTACCGATCTCTTAAGAAATTATAAATTTAGTACTAAAGTGAGAATTATTATATATAGTAAAAACCAAATAAAGTTGCGTTTACGTCACCAAGGGCGTATTTCTATCGCATGTGTGGCTACATTTCTATCGAAAAGTGCATATACTTAAATTTGTTAATTAATCAGTTCTAAAAATAACCCAATCAATAAAAAAACTTTTGTACCAAAATAATGTAGAAGCAATATAGCTTTATTGGTTTTAGACGTCCCTCGATGTAAACATTTGTGTTAAAATTTTCATAAAGAAGCCTCCAATTATTGACGGTAAAATAGTCACTGCCAGAAATAATGTCATGTTGCCGCGTTGTTTGTGACTTTTCTACTCGTGTATTGTCATCGATTTGTGAGGTTATAGTTACGTGCTTTATAAAATTTTCTTGTTAGAAATATTTTTAATCAAAACTGTTTTTGTTTTCAAAACAACAAAGCATTTTCTTCTGTGATTGTTAAAATGCCCAAACAGCTGAATAGCCGATGCAAAGAACTTGTGGCTCCATTAGTAAATTATCTTGAACAAGAAAGGAATAATAACGATCCTTTGTTGGCTTTAAATGCTGTACAAGAGGTAGGTAATACGTGAATAAAATATCCTTACTTTACGAAAATTTCTATTATTTTAGCGTGTAGCTGCTGCTGTTAAAAATCAGTATAAGAACAGTAAGCAAAATTTGTCAAACAAAGAGAAAAGGTGAAGAGTTTGAGTCACCAAAGAATAAACGTAGCGCTCATAAACGAGTAACAAATACAGAAACTTTAAATACAAGCTCTATTCGTGATACCATTTACAACATGTACCAGAGAAGTAAGTATAATTACGACAATTGTATATTTAACATATTTTTATTTCTGTATGCTTTTAGAACAGCACATAACGATTCAATCATTGTGATCCCAACTAAAAGAAAAAAAAATATTTAATGGTAGTACCACTTCTTTAAATAGATTGCTCAAAGAACTTGGGTTTAAGTGGATGAAGGATAATCCACGACGAGGACTTCTGGAATTACCTAATGTTGTTTTGAAAAGAGTAGAATTCTTAAGATATTATAAAGAAGCAAAGGACGAAGGAATATACCAATTTGTGTTCATCGATGAAACCTGGATATTTCAAAATGGCATCATAGGTCATTCATGGCAAAATGAAAATATCAAGAGTGTTAAAACCACTAAAACTGATGGCAAAAGATTTGTTGTATTGCAAAACATAAGTGGTTACTTAAACATTATTTAAATATTATTATTACAGATATATTACTCCATACTGGAAATGAAAACGGATTTATTGAAGGTGCTGAAGCAATATTTTGTTCAAAAACCCAACTTAATGATTATCATGGGGAAATGAACCAGGCAAATTTCTTGAAATGGTTTGAGTATCAGTTGCTACAAAATTTAGAGAATCCTTCTCTAATTATACTTGATAATGCACCTTATCACAGCATATTATTACATAAAACTCCAAATACAGGATGGTCGAAATGTGCTATTCAGGAATGGTTGACAGAAAAACCTTTCCCTATTCACACATGATATTCAAAACAGAACTGTTGCAAATCGTTTCTCAGTAAATATACAGATATATTCTTACTTATTGCCATTTATTTTAAACATTTTTTTTTTAGAAATAAGCCACCAATCAAGTATATAGTGGACGATATGGCAGAACAGTATGAACACAAAGTTTTACGTCTTCCTCCTTACCATTGCATATTCAACTCAATCGAATTAATTTGGGGCATAGCAAAAAATTACTACAATAGGCATACTAGTAGGATGGTAATAGTGCGAATAACTGATTGAAAATGTGGCACGAGTCACTGCACATGATAACTCCTGATATGTGGAAAAATTCTATACAACATACTGAAAGAGAGATATTTAAATGGTATGAGAAGGAAAGGATATTGTATCGTCCAGAAATTAGTCCGATAGTTATAAATTTTAATAGTGAAGAGAGTGACACTGATGTTGAATCAGATGAAGCAAATGAACAAGAATTTGAATCTGCCTAGTTTCATTTCACAATATGTTGATTTGTTTAATGTTAGTTTTTGTCTTTGATAATACGTTCATTATTAAACATACGAGTATTTTATTTTATTGCTTGCATTTTTATTATATTTATTTATTAAAATATTTGGTAAGTCAGTAATAACCTTACCACTTTTATTCTAGAATTCCTTACTTTGTGAAATCTATTCATAAATTTAATTAGCAAAAAACGTAAATGAAAAAACTCCACACTATATTAAACGAAAACTATCAAACTATCGATAATTTTGTAGTTTTCATTTATAATATTGTGAAATTTTCTACATTTACGTTTTTTGTTGACTTCAGTTATTTTCTGTTAATTTCCATATTTCGTGAGCACTCTGACAACGCTACAAATGTTCACAATGATGACGTAAACGCAACTTTATTAGGTTTTTACTATAGTGATATTTGCGTAATTATATTATGGTACTAACTGAGACAGTCTCACTTAGTACCAGATATATTGTCTCACTTAGTACATTCTGATGCCACAACACGAACGCCCTCAAAAAGAATATCTTTGTTAATATCAATGTCTATGTTCATACAAAAAAGTAAGGCTAGTAGCCAAATATTACAAATATCACATCACATTCACAAAATTCTATGAAACAAATGTTATACAGTATAATACATCGATATAAGAAAGTAACTAACTTACCTTAAAATTAGTTTTTGTATAAAAATACAGAACGTTCTGCTTTATGAATGTCAACAACTCACTGACAGTAAACGTAATTTGGAGGGAAATTGAAATAGTTATTCTGATTGTCTCACTTGGTACGCCGTCTTACTTAGTACCACCCTCCCCTAAGGGTCAAGACATTTAATTTCATATAAAGTTTGTTTATTCATGTTTACTGTATGTAATATTAAATGTGAAGTGTGCATGTATATAACCAAATAAATGTAGTCCACTCCTGAATTGGTAAATAGAAGAGGACTGACTATATGGCCGAGAATGATCTCGCTTAGAGAGAAAGAGGAGAAGGGAAAGATCCGGTGGCATTCTCACAGTTACAGTTGACCATTACGTTCAGTATGAAATGTAACAATATATTTGTGAATGGAGACAAATTAAAATTTAGAAAGAATCATTAACAAGATTATTGATGATAAAATGATCAATAACGAACTGATTAGTTATTGTATTCCCGTCAGATGATTTTTGATAGAAAAAAAGGGTGGAAATTGTGAAATAGGGGTAAAAAGTTGAGTTTTTAATGTTCAAGCGTGAATTACGACAGAACAAGACTATTTATCGAAAAATATGATAATTAAAAGTTGTAGAAAATTGAAAAATATACAAATAAAGTTGGGTAATTTTTTCACCTAACCTTAAAATTTTCGAGAAAATGCAAAAAACTGTTTTTTTTGGTTTTTATTGTTTTTGATACAAAAAATTGATCGATTTCTTCTAAATTATTGGTAGGGTGGATTTTTTTGTCCCGAATAAAAGTGTATTTTTTATTATTAAAACCAACGCTTAGTTTCAGAAATATTTTTTTTCGAAAAAAAGGTGCCATGTTTAAAATAAAATTGCAGTGCGAAAAATCGAGCTAGGAACTTCTAATAAAACTCATTTTATTTGTTTTCACGTCTGTTTTCATGCATTTATATATACGAAGTGGCCCAAAAGTCTGGAAACGGCCAATTATCTCGTAAATTGCTAGTCCTAATTGTACAACATTTGGGGTACACCTGTTTTGGGATACTGAAATTCCAGAATTGATATTTGCAATGTTGCCAAATTTGCTGTTTCTCTTATATTATTAGCCAGCTTGGTTTTTCAAATTCATCACCCTGTATATTTAGTCATTATTGGAATCTCAACCATATGATTTTTTGTAGTCTGGAAGGTCTTAAATACATAAAACGCCTAATTGTCTCAATAAATTTTTTAATACAAACTATTTTCAACTACATTAAAACGTAACAATTGGAAGATTACATTTTTAACATAATGGTTACTTTATGTGTTCAAAATGTGCTCTATTTGAGAGTTGACAGTATCCGAATCGACGATAGAATTCTTGACCGTTTCCAGACTTTTGGGCCACTCTGTATAAATATATATATATATATATATATATATATATATATATATATATATATATATATATATATATAACAAGATGTACGAATAGTGCGTGACATATGAACAATAAGCAACGAATAGATTAGTGGGTATTGCACGCAAATAGAAGAAGGGGCTACTGAAAAGAGTAACCGCAGACATGCATGTTTCTAGCTCATTAGCCGTCATCGGTACGGTACAACCAAGAAAAGATGTGAAACATGAGAGCAAAGGTGTTGAATGAAACATGAGAAAATATAAAATGTTGTGTTTGACTATCCTGCTGAATTCTGTTATATTTTCTCATGTTTCATTCAACACCTTTGCTCTCATGTTTCACATCTTTTCTTGGTTGTACCGTACCGATGACGGCTAATGAGCTAGAAACATGCATGTCTGCGGTTACCACTCTTTTCAGTAGCCCCTTCTTCTATTTGCGTGCAATACCCACTAATCTATTCGTTGCTTTATATATATATATATATATATATATATATATATATATATATATATATATATATATATATATATATATATATATATATATAGTCTAATATTTATGTGAGATGTTTTTTTTTTAATTTTATTAGAATTTCCTTACGTTGTAGCGACAATTATTGTATACGTAGCTTAAGCAGCGTTTTTTTATTATATTGCAAACAAGGCTTAAAACGGCATATATTATGTTTATCAAAAGTTGACAGTAGTTGTCAAAAATTTCCCGGCTATCAAATTGTAATTGATTGAAAGATAAATTTAACATAAAAAAATCGAATCACTCTTCCTCGGGGTGGGTTCAATGCGCTATTGAAAATAAAAATTTTATATAAATTTCTTTGTTCTGTTTGATCTATCTAATAATATAATGTGACTGTCTGTCCAAGACTATAAAGGCTATTCAATCCTTTTTTTGACATTCACAACGTATAAATGACTTGTATGTCACCAATAATACACAATTGTCACTTTTCAAAATAAAATTTCTAAATGTGATAGATATGTTTAATTTTTATCAACGTTCTTGAATGGTTTGAATGTTATAAATGTGAGTAACAAATTTACAAGTATTTACAATTACAAATCAAATAAATTTTAAAATTTAGTTTTCCTTTTTTTACAACAATAAAGAACCAACTCGTATCTTCCCAGATATAAACTAAATGAACAACCTACAAACTATAACGCCTTATGTCTAGTACCAAAAGTTTATAAAAATTTTTTGATAAGTTCAATCAACTTCAAAAATTTCACTTGACTTGTCAAATATCCGAAATGTCTTTATTTTATTGTATCTTCAAATTATTTAATATTCTATGCGAATTGAAAAGTTTAGATGCATCTATAATTTAATTTGTTTTTAATGCCTGAATCTTTCAATTAAATAATAATTCTGGAGTGGACTCACCAGTATTCGTTGATAACAGTCAGCTCGTACAATTCTAAAAACTTTAGAATTCCGGATCTTACACCTCTGCTTCAATCTTGACAAAGTTTTTTTTATCACTCACGCACATAATTTAAATGGGTTACCGAATAATGCTTTCTATTATTAATCACTGTTGAAATTATTATATACAAAATTTTTGGACAAATCTAAAATTATATGTTACTCTTTGGAGAGCTCATTCCCTCTTCGGAGGATTCAACGTTACTTAATATTTTTTTTGAATAAACAACTCAAAATATATTGTGGTTACCAAACTTTCTCATTTTTAAAAAAAAACTAAATTTTTATCTCCTTACTATAAATAGATTTTGATTTCTTTTATTAACTGAATACCTTAAAATGACTATTTATTTCTCTAACCTAGAATATCTTTTGAATTGTCATCGGAATGTCATCAGAAATTGAATAGTGTCAAATTTTATGTATACAGGGTTTTTCAATTATATTGAGTACATAGACAAAACAGGGTTTCCCAAAAGTATTGCCTAAGAATATATTAAGTGAATTCTTTAAAATTTGAAATAGGAGTACTGTATTAAATTTTAATTCAATTTATCTTATATGAATTTAATTATATGTTATATCTTTGATATCAATAAGGTTTTTTTTAATTTGGCCCAGTATATTTAAAAAAAATTAATTGGGTTCAATAATGTCACACAGTGCACTTACCTTTATATCTCTTTTAATTATTAATTTTTTTTAAATGAGCACTCAGCATCTCAGGATGTTGAGTCCATAAGATTAAATATTCATATGATTCCTTTAACAATAAGCGCCAGATCTTAATATAAAAATCTGGATAAAAAAATTTGTGATCTAAAATATTTGTATTCAATAAATTTTAATTTTTTCCTTTAAATAGTTTGAATTCTTATTATATCGGTGTCATGTATATATGTACAAGGTACATTATAAAGTTTAAATGAATTTCTTTAGTTTGATTTAGTTTAAATTTGACTCTCGAATAGTTTTCCTTTCAATAATCTTATACTCGTTAATATCTTAAATTGTAATTGACTCGTGGTAGATATATATACAGTGTGTAGCATTATTTTTCCACATTAGTATAATTAGTATATATATATATATATATATATATATATATATATATATAAATAAATATATGCATACTTTTAAGGAGAAAAACGGAAAGGAAAATTCAAATTTTGTTTTCAAAAATTTAATCAAAAATATTATGTTAATGATTTCGAAAAATAAAAAATACCAGCTTATCCTATGACAAAAAATACAGTAAAAAGTGTTTCTAATTTATTTTTAACTAACTAGTTCGTCCAAATATTCAAAATATCTTTTTTTTCAATTATTTTTTCAATTTCAACCAAAATCAACTTTTTTCTCGTCTGACGAGCATATTTTGACAGATGAAAAAACTACTTTTCTGGATAGCTTTTCAATAAAATTTTTCACTTTTAGACATTTTCCTTCAATATTTCTCTTATATATTTTGTCTGTTGCGATTATTTTGTAAGTCAAGTTTATTCTAATTTATTTTATGGAGCAATCTAATTGCGATTACGAAAATTATTATTTATGGCATTATTAACGGTAATTTGTGCGAAAGTAATGATGGTTTTGAATCAACAGACAATTATTACTAGAAATAGTGAGATTGTGATAAATTTCCTTTAGTTTGATTCTCGAGACCTCACACTCGGTTACACGACCATCGTCACGATCTCCAACTATCGCACGCTTCTTGGGAAATAACTCGATTAAACTTGAAAACCAACAAAAACAAAACAAACAAACAAAAACGAGAACTTCAAAATTAATGAATAATGATTAAATATTGTAAAATGAAGCAGAAAATATTGTTCTAATTTAACCCTTTTACTTTGGGTTAATTAGAGGGAATGTATTTTTGGTTGTTTTACGAGGCAATCGAAGGACCACTACGGCCGTTTGTCACTGAAGTAACGATGAACCGTAGAATGAAATTAAAACACTGATATCACGTTATGATTTATATTGTCATGAAATATAAGTTATTTACTGTTGCTTCGACAATTAAGAATTCACTTGACTTTTCGCGATAACTGAAAGTATTGTGCACATACTATGTTGGTTTATGAAAAGAATAAAGATTACGGACACATGGTGGTTCCCGGGTCGAAAACGCCGGCTGGTTTTACGAAGATGTAGCACGTTATATGAGGAAAGAGGGTGTCTGAGAAGTGTGAAAGCTATCTGGGAAGTGAGTAAAAATGAGGCTATTTTCGTATTTATATGTTTGATGACGTAGGATCGAGGAATGAGTAAACTATTAGAAACTAGCCAATGGGATAAAAGTATTTTAAAATGTAACGTTCGAACAACAAGTGAATGTTGCAGATATGAAGATGTTTTTTGTGGGGTTTTCAACGGTTTCGTAGATACAGACAACAGAGTTTGGAAGAGAGTTTTTATGAAGAGATAAGATGTCGGGGACTTTGATATGTTCAGTAGAATTTCAGAAAACGATATTTATCTGTTTTTCTTAGGTGTTAGTAAATTTAAATGACTTTTTTAGTGAAGTAAAGAAATATTAACTGTTGAAAATAAGGATATATTTAGTTATATGTTTTGAGCATAATATTCGACTTTTATTATACAGGGGAAATTGAAATAGAATCACGGGAGAATTTGGTAATTAAAAACCAAATTCGAACAAATATTGTAACACCCTATAGTCTTGCCAAAATTAAATTAATCAATATAAACTTTTTCAATACAGTCCCTCGTTTTCGAGTTATAAACCTCCAAATTTTCTAAAAGAAATTCATATGTCTCCTTTGACATACTTTCGGGCTTTTTCAAGTTGGTTCAAAAGGGATTAACAATCCTTGAATTCAGTTTCCTTTTTGATTTCTGTTCTTCGGGAAAATACTTCTCAAAAGATGCGCGCATCGAAGTGAGATATTGGACCAATTCTTCAAATACATCATCTTGAAACATTTCTGAGCTGTTACCACGATACACTCAAAACGGTATGCTTATGCGCATCGAACGTTTGGCGTGTGACGCCACTGCGATGCAATATTCATTTCTATATTATGGCCACGAATGCCACTTTCGGTAGCATCAATAGGTATTTATGGCGATATTTGTTTTACGGGATGATTATACAAATCTTTACTGTTCATACTAAGAGATAATTTATATTTTAATAATTGAAATAAACTTAAACTTTACTGAAACAGAAAAATAATTGAATCTTTTTGAGTTGTATCAAAAGCCACGTGTTAGGGCAAGTCCAAGTATGGGATTTTCAGGGGTAATCTGGATGCATTAAAACATACAAAGACATTGCATGAGATGCAACTTCTTATTTAAAAATAACATGAAATTAAAAAAGGTTTTTCGTTTTCAAATACTCACTGTTCCGATCTCACTTTCTTTTTAACGTTCGTAAATTTTTAAAGTTTTTTTTCCATTTTCGCTTTCAAATTTTGGAAACTTATTTGTTTATTTAGATCTCGGAGTCTAATGTAAGTTCTTGTTCGACTCAAACAATAAATCACTTCATATGGGATTTCAATTTGGTTTTGACCGGCAATACTAAAAGTTTTATCTGCCAAAATTTTAAACATATTTTCTTCTTTTGATAAAGATGTTCCGTGAAGAGATCGAAACTCGGATTCAAGAATTTACGTAGCTTTCAAAAGATCTTGATTTGGCTGTAATAAACCACCCCTCGATAGGAAATGTACCCAATCTTGAGCTCCAACGGAAATCATCTCGCTGGTTTTAGTACCTAAATTAAATTTATCATTAAATTTGTACGCTATGTACCCTGCCAGATATTTAAGAGCTTCCTGACGAATTATTTCGGTACTTTCAAAGGTTGTCAATAACTGTAAAGACTCATCGTCAGGAATATATTCTGGTTGAGTGAATGTATATGGAATAAATGTTTCTTCTTCTTTAAGTATACGGGTATTTGTTATTTGAATATTTTTGGAGACATTAGCTAGTAGTGTTTCAGTTAAGCAGATGGGACGCGATTCTTCTGATTCTAATGGTTGTATTAGACATTTTTCACCAGACTCCTCTGTATTTTTGTTCTTTGTAAAAATTGCCGCCGAGTTTTTACCTAATATATACCACCTCAAACGATACATAAAATCTAGAGGTTCTGGATGGTCATTTGTAGCTCCCATGCCTCTCATATAAGAGAAGAGGTTTTCAGCAACGTCTTGATTTAGACGCGAGGTCAAGATGTAATCGATTCCTTTATAGTTTTCCTGCAAATAAGAAAACAATTCTTCCAGTGACCTATTTGACAACAGAATTCCTTTTTGAAACGGAATGAGAGACTTATGTTTACCTACGGTCATATTCCCAATAGTTTCGGTCACCTCTTTTAACACTTTTTTCTGCTTATCTAAATCTACTCCATACGCATTTTTAGTTGTACAATTTGCCACAATTTTTGTATGGGAATTAAAAAGATCAAACCAATCATTTATTAACTGTACAAAATTCGAAAGTTCCTTCAACGGTAAAACAGATGGCAGTAGCCTATTTTCTCCAGAAAACCGAATACAGAATTAGATAATAGTTGAACGGCTGGTTTAACTTTTTGTCTTTCGGAACCTTTTAAATCTAAGTGGTATCGGTTAATTTTATATGCGATGGTTAATTCGGACGACAGTTGCAACAAATTCTCAAAACGATCCCTATTAATTAATGTGTTCTTTATCCAAAAACCCTGATCCAATATGTGGTTCCTTAATAATTTAATAAGATGAGGAACGTCACCAAACGCATATACGTTTAACAAACTATTGCTAGGGTGTGGAAAACAACAATTTTGGTAATGTCCAATATTCAGTTGTGACCAAACTTTACCGTTAGGTGTACATAAATCACTGACAATTGAACAGCAAATTAGAGTATTTAAAAGTTCGTAATTATAATAAAACCGCAAACATTCAAAACACACATTCCATCGTTCACGTCGACTAATTGTAAGAGTGAAACCCTGTGGGGCTTGTGGGGTTAAATCGACGAAAACTACAACACTTTGTATATCGGTCCGTGTCATAGATATATAATACACACTTGTATTATATATCTATGGTCCGTGTTCTACGATCGGTGCATGCATCGCAAATACGTCATCTGTGCGCAGAGGACGAATTTTCGTTTCCAGTCGATCACACCGTTGTAAGTGTATCGTGGTCGTTATTGTTTAGGTCATTAATTGAATATTTTTTATGGATTGTAACACTTCTATCACTAATATAAATAGGAGCAAGTTAACATGTGTTTGTTTACGGCAACCACGACGGCGAAAAGTCAACTATTATTTTTACAATGTTGTCAGGTGTACGCCTTGACAATTACCGCTAACAAACTCACTGAGTGACGTGAAGCTTTATATTTTTCTGTTGCCAATGCAAATAATCCAAAAATCTAATTTTCTTTTGAAGGCAGTTATTTTGTTACAGGTCTGGAACACTGTTTACTGTTTAATTTGCAATTATAAATACAATTCGTTCAGTTTTTGGAAGATATCCGCCATAAAAGAGAGTCGCAATACGAAAGTTTTATCATACAAACGATCTTTCAAATTGAAAGAAGTATCTGAAAAAACATTTGTAACTCAATTCTAAGTCAAAATAACCTTGTCAAAGTTTTACCCCGAGATAGCCATCGCACTTCTGTATGAAGCAGCAGTGTTTTATGTTTGCTACCATAATCTTCGCACAATAATGAGAACAATCGGGATTGTAGTGGTCGTGATTTTATAAAATGAATTATTTTTACCGCTTCATCCATAACTAATCTTAAATTTGAGGGCATTTGCTTTATCACAAGTGCTTGTCTATGCAGGATACAACGGCTGGAGCTACAATTAGGCGCTTTATTTTTTATTAGTGACACTGCTTCTGCTGTTTTACCCGTCATTCCTTTGACTCCATCTGTACAAATGTCCAATGTTTCAATTGAGATTATTTTCTTCAAAAAATATATTTATTTTATTAAACATTCCTTCTCCGGTAGTGTTTGTGGGCAGCGATGAACACATAAGCATGTCATCTTCGAAAGAACTTCAATTTGCAAGAACGAATCGTGAGTTACGAGTCAACAATATGCAAACACTTAAGAAATACGACACCTTTTATTAAACATTGTATTCTTATCTCTATGTTACTTGTTTATAATTTTAACACAGTTGTTTCAGTTTCTGTCTAGCTTTTGAAGCATAAACATTCTATTGCAATTCAAATATATTTTTAAAAACGGTCTTAAAACTTATTAATCTTTATCTGGCGCAGTCAGTAGGATTCGCGAAGTCGTGAAAGTACAGTGAAAATTCGGGACTTTGACGTTTCAACGTCTTTATCGCGACTCTGTTGAATCTACCCTTTTGAGGACTTTCCGTTATCCTTTCGAGGACTTTAAGTTACCCTTTAGTGGAAACGAGACCGAATCGACTGGACCTCAGCAGAAACTCGGAGAAGAAACTGGTATCTACAACCATCGAGGTAAGTGTCAAGTTCCTTTTTGCCCCCTAGCTCTTTCGTGGTTTTTTCGGAGGATAGTTGTTAAGATTATTGAATTTTGTTATTACACAACAATAAACAATAAAGTACTAGTATTTATTAATTTATGAGCGATTCAGAATTAGTAGAATTCTTTACTAACTTGAGTATTAGTAAGAGTAAAAATAAATCTAAGTTAAATAAAATTTCAACTGACATAAATATACAAAATATGGCAACCGCTGCTCAAGAGCCTCGTACCGTTAACTGGAATTTATTTAAGTCAAAGCTAGAAAATATTAGTAGTCCAGGAGGAATCGGCGCATGAGTACCGAAAACTATTCCACCTCAATTTTTTTATGCGATCCTCTTTGAATTGCCCTACTGATGATATAAATGCATGTTGCCATGGGGCAACCTAGTGCCATATTGTTTAAACCGAAATTGTTTAAACAATTGGAAGGAATTGTTATTTTTCAACCGGACAAATTTTTTTTATATTCTTTATTGAAATACAAATAAAAAAGGTCCTATGACTTTTCACGATAAAGTTAATATTTTTAGATATATGAGTTTTTAAAGGTTCGAAAAATCTCAAACTTGGCTAGTTTTGACCCATGAAAATTATATTAAAAAAATATAATAAAATATAAATAATAATTTTTTTAAATTCTTTATACAAAAGTTAATGATATTCTTAATAGAGATGTAAGAGAATTTCATTGTTTATACCTGTTTTTTAATTGTTAATTTCGCGCGCTCACAAGTATGCGTCGCTACCTTTAAGTATCGGCGTCTCTCTATGAGTCATGCGCTGCATACGGTCTCTTTGTGTCCTGAATCATTATTAATCATTTATCTAAAAAACCATTAACTTTATCAAGGTTGGTAAAGAGAGCAATGTTATTAATAATTAAATTGTCTACAATTTGTTTTTAACAAAAGTAATTTAAGTATGAATCGAAACATGTAATTGAAATTACTTTTTTGTTATTATCATAGTGATTTTTGCATTTTTATCAACAATAATAAGATATAATAGTATTTGAAAAATTTTTGGAATCACAACATGCATTTATATCATCAGTAGGGCAATTCAAAGAGGAACGCAAAAAATTGAGGTGGAATAGTTTTCGGTACTCATGCGCCGATTCCTCCTGGACTATAGACCCTATGATGGAGATGTTGATACTTTAAATATTTTTATTTCGCGATGTGAAAGTTTAATAGCAACGTATATTAATTATGGCGACAGAGAATTAAACGATCATATATTTGAATCCATACAGGGAAAACTTATTGGCAAAGCGCAATTAATGGTAGGTAATCGGATAGAACTAACTAATTGGAATATGTTAAAAGATGCTTTGAAGCAATGTTTCTCAGATAAGCGTAATCTGGACTGTTTATTTCAAGAATCAGACCGTATAGAAACGAGAATTTATTAGAATTTGGAAATAGGCTTCAACTTTTACGAAGTAGCATAGTGCAGAGAATTAGTAACGATATGAATTTCAACCAAAATGGAAAAATATGTCAAATGCATCACTGTGACATAACGGCGTTGAATACATTAATTGCCGGTTGCACAGGAGTACTAAGAAATAATTTACACTTAAAACAACCAAATTATTTAGAACACGCGTTAGCTTACGTTAGTGAGTATGAAAATTTTGAGAAGTTATATTCACCTTCTAACGAAACAAAATTCAATTCCCCCAAAAATAATTGTAGACCTCAAACTTTCGTAAAATCAAACAATCATCAACCAAATTCACAATTTAATTAGCAAAACTTTCCAAATGCAAATAACCCCCAACAAAACTTTCGAAGAACCGAATGGTCTTCACAGCCAATAAACATTCAACCACGCCCTCCTATACAAAAACATAATTTTCCAACGAATGCCCAAGTTTTTGGAAGACGGAATGTTTTCAAACCTAACTCGATCCCTTAAAACCAAATGCCGAAACCACAACCAATGTCCAACGCTTCTAGAATCCCTTCAATGTATACCAACAGAATACAGAATCAAAGCAATAGAAATAATGATTATTTTTCTAATAATAATAGTCAAAGACCCAATTTTATATCAGAAGAATTATTTGTTAATGACTATAATGAAGACGATGTAGATTGTCAAGAGTACAATCATAATCAACAAGAAAATTTCCCTGATCAAGAGGGTAATTGTCATATAAATGACACTATTGAATATTCAGATCCAAATTTTCAGAGCAATGCCTCCCGGAACCATCTATCTTGACAGAACTCAATATAACTTCCAACAACCCATTACCTTACATTGAAATTCAAAAACCCCCATTAAAAATGCTAATCGATACTGGTAGCACGAAATCTATTTCAAAACCTATCGTCGCAGAAAAATGTTATCCCCATGGTATATTTCACTCGAATATATCACTTTCAACTTTTCTAGGTACTAAGAATATTAGATTTCAAGCTGAGATCTCTGCAGTCAGCGAATTTAATAATAATCATATGTTACAATTTATACTGTATGACTTCCACGAATTCTTTGATGGTGTTATCGGTATAAATGATTTAATAGAAATGAATTTTAATATTGACTTAAAGAATAAACGAATTATTAGTGATCACGCTATTATTCCGATTCAATTTAGGAAACCAACCGACATTATATTTCAAATTTCAGTCGGACCGTACGAAAGAATTTTGAAAGAAATACCTGTAACCAGTCTTAATGGTGAAATTCTAATAGATAAAACTATCTTAGGAGATATTTATATACCAGAATCTTTAACTATAGCTAAAAATGAATTCGCTTTAGTTGAATTCGTTAACAAGAGTAACAAAAACGTATCAATTACATTACTAAAACCGATAAACTCTATTCCATATAAATCAGATTCTTATGAAGTGTATAAATTCGAATGCTTTAATGATAAAGCTAAATTTAATCTAAAGAAAAATGATATTCAAAATTTTATTAGAACACAACATATGAACTCGGAAGAGGAAGATAATATTATTAAGTTGTGTCGACAATTTTCAGAAATATTTCTTAAACCAGGTGACCCCGTTACATTTACTTCGTAAGTATAAAGACAACAGGTGAAGCACCTGTGCATGTAAAGTCATATAGATATCCTTATGCTCTCAAAGAAGAGGTAAGTCGACAAATAGATGATATGCTAGAAAAAGGTATCATTAAATCATCTTCTAGTCCATGGTCCTTGCCAATATGGCTTGTGGCAAAGAAAATGGATGCTTCGGGACGGCAGAAGTGGCGTCTCGTAGTAGATTACAGAAAACTTAATGACAAAACGATTAGTGATCGGTACCCTATACCGCATAATAACGAAATTCTTGATAAATTGGACAGAGCTCAATACTTCAGTACACTTGATCTTGCCAGTGGTTTTTATCAAATAGAAATGAGCAAGTGTTCAATTGAAAAAACAGCATTTAATGTTGATAATGGAAAATACGAATTCCTTCGAATGCCAATGGGTCTTCGTAACTCACCAAGTACATTCCAGAGAGTTATGGACGAAGTCCTAAAAGATCTCCAAAATGAGATATGCCTCGTCTACATGGACGATATAATTATATTCAGCACTGGATTGCAAGAGCATATCCAAAATTTGAAATTAGTATTTAATAAACTGGAAGAAGCCGGTCTAAAAATACAAATGGACAAATGCGAATTTCTACGAAAAGAAGTAGAATTCCTAGGTCATGTAGTAACACCCCAAGGCATTAAGCCCAACCCAAAAAAGATTCACGCAATAAAAAATTTCCCGATTCCTAAAACGCAGAAGGAAATAAAATATTTTCTTGGCCTTCTGGGATATTACCGGAAATTTATTCGAAATTTTGCGAAATTAACTAAACTCTTGACGATTTGTTTGAAAAAGGACAACAAAATTAAGCACATGAAAGAATTTATAGATTGCTTTAATCACTGTAAAAATTTATTGATATCAGAACCAATATTAGCTTACCCTGATTTTGAGAAACCTTTCGAAATTATGACGGACGCATCAAAGTATGCTATCGGAGCCGTACTAAGTCAAAACAATCACCCCATAAGTTACGCTTCGCGAACTTTAAACTCTGCCGAAATTAACTACTCAACCATTGAGAAAGAGTTATTGGCAATTGTTTGGGGCTGTACATATTTTCGCCCATACTTATTTGGCCGAACCTTGAAAATTTTAACAGATCATAAACCTTTGGAATGGCTGTTTTCTCTTAAAGAACCAAATTCTCGTCTTATGCACTGGCGGCTTAAGTTAGAAGAATTTGAATACACTATAAAATATTGCGAAGATATAGGGTTTTATCGCAACGCTAGGATTTCGGGTTGGGTCCCTATCCGTCTATCAACAGCCACGATGTCGCTACTGAATCCACTATTTGGGTCTGGGGGGTTAATTAAGGAACCACTCATTAAAACTTAACAAATGTATTGCAGAAAATACAGATAACCAAAAATTGACGAACTATGTACAGGATAAATATAAAACAACTATAACCAGCCCGATAAATATAAAACAAATATAACCAGCCCTTCCGGGCATATATTCAACAATAATCCTCAAGGTGCAATATAATATCCGATCCCCTAAATTGCAATTACAAAATATATACAATCACCTATTTACTTACATAAACATCCTAGGGCACGTCTTCTCTACTCGAAGGGGCACTTTGTCTTCAGTCACGGTATATCCTTCTCAGGTAGGCCTTTCCCGATTCACTTGACTGGTCGCTGGGTTTTCTCAAAACCCACTGCCCCGAAAAATTATATTTTTCGAACCAAGAAAGTGTTCTCTCCAAAAATGCTTAGTTTGTTGTTTTTTATATTAGAAAATATTATGCTCTACTTTGAAGTAATAAGCAAAACATATTTTAAAACATTGACTTACTTTTGTTTGGCCTACCATATACTGGGTGTTATTTCTAAACGTGACAATATCAAAAAGGAAAATTAAACCAAGTAGCAGACGCTTTATCACGAGCACCTCCTAAACTTGATTTGAATGCTTTAGAAACCGAATCATTAGATGTTAATATAGATGATATTGATTCTATAATTCAACAAGAAATTGAAAAGCTAAGTGAATTGCCAAATTGCTCCGTAAATGACATTGATGACACATTAAACGAAAATAATAAAATGAATATTATTGAAAATGTTCAAATTATACCACCATTATCAGATAATTCAGAAACCGATTTAGAAACAGTACATACATCTGTAGAGAACCCAATCCTGTCTATACCCATTGTAGAACGAGCATTAAATCAATATAGAAATCAAATACTTTTAATGAGTGGTGATATAGTTGAAACACTTTGTAAAAGTGAAAAAATATTCGAAAATTCAAGATTAAACGTTACCTTACCAAGTAGAAATTTGGAAGAGAGTATTTTTAAGTTTGCCAAAAACTTTCTAAACCCCAAATACACGTATGCTTCGTATTTTAAAACGCAACATTCACCCGAGATTTTTGTAGTAACTCTTCAAAAATATTTTAGAAACTCTGCTTTTAAACTTTTACATTGTACACAATTTTTAAGCGATATTTTAACTATAGAAGAACAGCAGGAGAAAATAACATACTACCATATTCATAAAAAAGGACATCGCGGAGCTAACGAAGTAAAAGCATCATTAAATAAATTTTACTATTGGCCGAAAATGAACGATGATATAGAAAAATACATAAATAATTGTGAAACGTGTTTGAAAAACAAATATGACCGAAAACTCCCTATTGTTAAGTTCAATTTAACACCAACATCCTATAAGCGCTTCGATCACATACACGTAGATGTATTTAGAATATCTAATACCCCATTTTTAACTATTACAGACTCATTTTCTAGATATGGACAAGCCTTTCCCCTCGATACTGTTAGTGGTATTTCAGTCGTAGACAGTTTATTAAGTTTTATAACTCATCATGGATTACCCTTAAAAATTACCACCGATTGTGGTACAGAATTCAAAAACAAAGACTTAGAAGACTTTTGCAAATTGCACCGAATCGAACTACATTACACAACGGCTAAAAATAGTAATTCAAATTCGCCGGTAGAACGATTCCACTCTTCTTTACTAGAACACTTTACATGCTTACGAGATGAAAACAAAGACTTAACTCCAATTCAAATAATAAAACACTCTGAATTAACTTACAATAACTCGATCCATTCAGCCACGAAATATACTCCATTCGAAATAATTTAAGGTCATATAGACAATCCAGACCCCTTTGATCTGAACGATCATTTAGTTCTATCTTATTATGTACAGAACCACAAAGAAGCTAGTAAGCAGCTATATAAGTCGATAAAAGAACGATCCTCCTGATTTTTCTGCACAAGCAACGGCATACGTGCAAACCAAATCTCGCGATAAAAAACTACCGAAATTCAAAAAGGTAGAAGTAGTAAATGATAGCGGTGTCTTATTAGAAACTAATAAAGGTACCTATCATAAGAGTGTTATTAGGAAACCTAGAATTAATTTAGATAACGTTTTGCAGGATCAACAGGATGAAGTCCCTGATACTCCTTATCTGCCTGATCCTTCAAATGAATAGAATAGTTAGTATTAGGGAAGAAATTAGCATAACTCCCTTAGAAAGTATGATACTTCCAGTAGAAATAGGTAAAGATGTGATTATATACACAAAACATACATTTATCCATTATTTAGATATTAAAGAAGTAGTTAGACAGACAGACACGTTAAAAAGTCATTTCTCTATTATACAAAAAACTGTAGTAAAATTAAATAGTTCAAATCCCATTTCATACCATGACTTAAGTGAGAATCTTGTAGAGAGAACTGAGTTTCTAATTAATTCTTTAGACAGAGAATTTGAAAACTTAAATCCCCATATGCGTTCAAAGAGAGGCTTAATCAATGGATTAGGTCAAGCTAATAGATGTTTATTTGGTAATTTAGACTCAAATGACAGTGAACGTTATGACAATGCAATTAAACTTTTACAGGAAAAACAAAAACATGTAACAGATGAATTGAATTTACAAACTTCTTTGTTCAAAAAATTAATTAATCACTATAATCAATCACTAACAACACTTTGGCAAAATCAACAAAAACTTCATAACAATTTAGAAAAATTTCAAGCATCTATTATAAATCAAATTGACTCTTTAGGTAGATATATTACATTTCAAGGAACAATAAGTCAAATTAATCTCGATTGCAAATCTAATATCATTTATAGATAATATCGAGAATGCTATCTTATTTTCTAAGTTCAATGCTCTTCATAGTTCCATAATATCAAGTTCCGAAATTTTAGATTTAATTGAACATTTAAATCAAATATACGGAATGGATCAAATCCCTAAATTCAATAATATCTTAACATACTGTACGTTTCTTGGTACTCAAATGACCTTTTCTGGTTCCAAATTGATATTTGCAATTCATGTCCCTATCCTAAAACCAAAGTCCTTAGAATTCTATCACATATTTTCCGTAATCCAAAAGAATATAGTGTTCACTCCCACTTACCCTTACTTGGCACTCAATAACGAAGAAGCTCGACCAGAGAAAGAAGAATGTCCGAAAGTTGAAGACATCTACTACTGTATTCAAGAGTTTATTCCTGCCGACAACTGTACGCTGCAACTCCTAAACGGCCAGTCGCCAACTGGATGTTATGCGACTCAAATAGATAATCAATACTCAATAATCAATCAAGTTACAAATAACGAACTGATGATCATCCCTGTACAATCCCAAGATGTTGTTTTAAAGTGTCGAACTCATCGAATATTTCAAGTACAAACACCCTCCTTAATAAATATTCCAGAAGATTGTGAACTGTCAATTAATAAACTTAAATATTCATTCAAGCAAGATATTCAAAAAGGAAAATCACTAATCTTACCGAGACTGGAAATGGAGAAATTCAGAATTCAGAAAAATTATCAAGTTTCAAACCTCACAGAAATGAAACTCGACGACTTGTATGAAATTAACAGAATTGCCAAACAGTTGAAACCCATTGAGGAGCAGACAACTAACTATAAAGTAACAGCCATATCGACAACTTCAATAACAATAATTTAATTCGCAACAATAGCAACTTACTACTTATTGTAAAGGAAACGTAGTCAATCCAAACCCAACGAAGAAAAGGAAATCAGTTTAGAAGAAATTACAACAGATTCATCCCACAAAAATAATTCCATTATTTTTTCGTCCTAGGGATGGAGGAGTTACGAGTCAACAATATGCAACACCTAAGAAATACGACATATTTTATTAAACATTGTATTCTTATCTCTATGTTACTTGTTTATCATTTTAACACAGTTGTTTCAGTTTCTGTCTAGCTTTTGAGGCATAAACATTCTATTGTAATTAAAATATATTTTTAAAAACGGTCTAAAAACTTATTAATCTTTATCTCGTGTTTTTTGTAGACGTATCACTAGTTCTTGTTTGACGTAGCTTGTCAGATCATGAATTCGTCGTGAACAATATCGTTTGATAATGGCATAGTAGAAAGATGCTTTGCAGATTTTTCATCAAGCATACATTTTGTTATGTCTAACACACCTGGTTTTATTGAATTCTCAGCAATAGTGTGTGCTTCACCTGCTTGTACAATGCGATGGCTAACTAAAGATGATACCTCCATCACCTTCTCATTGATAGTTTGGGAAACAAGCATGATCGTTTTTTGACTATCCAATAATTGTTCTTATTTACGCACAAAAAATGCTTTATTCTTGTCTTTAGACTCGGGGTGTACTGTTTCCAAATGTCGGCGAAACTTGGCAGGTACCATGGAACTATTAGGAATCAGTTTACTTCATGACATGCGTAGAGGTGAACCGTTGGAATCAACAAATCCGAAACAGATATATAATTCATCTAACTTCCTTTTTTTCGCATTTGAAACCGTGGAGCTTGACGTCGTTTCATCATCGTTTGGATAGGTAATTGTTGTATACCCCGCGCGTACTGCTTTTGAACATTCGGCTTCGTTAAAAGATGTCGGAGAGCGACAAAAAATTTCAAAGTGCAGAACAGTGTTATTTTTCCTGCAATCCCACGAGAACAGAGTATTTATTTCACTGTTCAATTTGTACCAGGTGATGTGAGTAAATCTATCTCAACATTGTATATTAAAAGAAAATCCATAACAAACTTTGACATTGCTGTTGAACTAGACGTGCGACCTATTCAATGTTTTCGGGTTGTATTTTAATAAAATAGTCATTATTGCCATTAAGTTCGGCGCATATATTTTCAAGGCCGTAAGCCTATGAGGAAATCCACTCACTCTACATTTTTTTTGCTCACACTATACGCACTCTATTTTTGCCCATTATTTCCGGGACACTCTCTATATAAATGTGCAATTTTTAATATTAAATTATCATAAATCTAATCAACAAAAAAAAGCAACCCTGTATTTGGGTAAGTAGAATGTTAACAGCAAATACACTTTTGATTAACTTTATTATTTACCTTTCCTTATACGAATATTAATAAAATGTGCAATTTTGGTAATTGGAAAATGTGTGCTGTGAGCAATATTTCAAAAAAGTATGATATTCGACTTATCATTATTTTCCAGAAACTTTCACAAAAATAATAATTGAGTCGAGTGAAAGAAAAAATTATAGTGAAAAGGATCAAATTTCTAATGACCCAACGTCCATTACAAATATAATAAGTTACACGTGATAAAATTCACATTGACACCAATATGCTATGTACGACATAGCTGTCAGTAATAGTGAATCACTTTGTTGAAATTTTAAATTGAATTAGGAATATTAGAATAAATAAAAATGTAATTAGATATATTAATATGATGTTAATAAAATTTCAAAATGATTTAAATATAAAAAATTATTTTTATAATAAATTCATTTCATGTTATTTAATTTTAATATTTAATTATACATATTCTTTTGACTATGCTCCTAAAGTAGGTGTAAAACGTCAAGTTTCATTAAATATATATTTCAAATTATATTATAATTGATATATTTATTTTTTGTCACAATCTTTGGACCCAAAAACAAATCATTCAAATATATATATATATATATATACATATATATATAAATATATATATATATATACATATATATATAAATATATATATATATATATATATATATATATATATATATATATATAATATTATTTGATAAAGCTACCGTTTAAAATCAAAAATACCCAAAGAGAATTTAATTAAATCCCCCTAAGAATCACTCTGTAAGTAAAAAAATAATGCGTTGTTTTAGAGTTCATATAGCAACAACGGTAACCGTTTTACAAATAACATGATTTACTTTTGATATGAATTTTTAATCGCATTTTCTCTTCTCGACTATTCCAAGTAAGAGAATGCCGTTTAGTCGATGATATGGACAATGAAAAACTACCAGGACCGGATTATAAATATTAGTCTGTATATAATTTATATTTAAAAAATATATTTTTAGAAGTTAGTTATTATAGTCACCATTACTAGCTCGTATTAGATAAATGCAAGGAACAACACAAGAAATATACAAGTTGTACAATTTTGACATTACTGTGGTTGCTTTTTACACAAAGCACAAATTAATATTTTTTGCACGTCGTCATTCTTCAATAAAAGCAGAGATATTTAAAATGTTGGGGAGGGGGGGAGTAAATTTATTTTTCATTTTTATGGTATTGTTACACAGAAGAGGGATACCTCAATATTGAGTACTACTTTAATTCACAAATTCAAAACGAAAATATATCCCCGATATCTATAAGTATAATTAAAGACTGAAAATAGGCCAATTTCAGGATGCCGTTTCGTTACAGAAAATATATTTTTTAAAGTATTAAATATCTATTTAATATTTTGAAAAAATTATGGTATATTCTGAACACTTCACAGAATTTATTTCCGTTGGAAAAAATCTGAACTAGGTGATTGTTAATTATAAAATTATTCGGACCCGCGTCTTTATTGATGACAATTAATAATTGGCCAAAAATGTATCCATTCGTAGTACCTTTGTTATATGGATACAGTAAGATCAGGTCATAAATTAAAATAACTGTCTCGACCCTTGCTTCGTTGAATCTATTCATATTAGTGTTTTAAATGAAACTCAATGTTCCTAGCTAATTCCACAATATTATGAAAAATGATAAAAATTCTAAATAATTGACAATTGTTTCAATAACTGAATATCATCATCAGAATGACAGAAGTTACATTTCATTTGATGCCTACCTGATGTTTAGTAGTTATTTTTGGCTAGACCAAGAAGTGATTGACTTAATATATGTTAATAGAAAAAATAATAAGATGTGATATTACAGATATTGAAGCTTAGATATTATTAGCCCTATGGTGATATCCTGGATATCATTTTTCCAATTAAGATCAGTATAATTGTGCAATGATATAGAAAACCAGGAAAACTATATCTGCGGATCTTTACAATTATCACGTAAGAAGACAGTTTAATAGTGGAGAATTCCCTAGATTTATCTGTTCATTGACGATTTCATATTGTGGGTTTCTTAAGTGTCTTCTAATTTCCAACTCTTCAAGGAAATCCAGTTCTTGTTTCTTATCACAAATATGTAGTACTTCTAGTTATGTGTTGTTTAATATGTACAGTTTGATCACGCACATATCACTCATTGGGTTTGTGGACTATATTAAAATAAATAAGTTTCCTCCGATGTTACTTGCTATGTACAATTTATTTACATATATTTACACTGGTTTATTTACACTAACATATTTACACATCAACTGCACTGTTGAAAGGGTTTTTTATTTATGGGTACTTGCCCGATTGTATGCGTATTAAAAACACTTTACTACTTGTGGGAACTAGCCCGATTATTTTAATAATTTAGTACTAAAACACACGGAGCGGTTTCTGCCGAGTCGGCAGCCGACTCGGCTGCCGAAGCGGTGCATCCTTTGTGGCAGTTCTAATGAATGAGAGTGGAAAGGCTTCATCTCCTATTATTACAAATGGATAATCAATTACATCTCCTTCGATCGAATCTGCTGGACGAATTTCCAGTGTATCATTTATCATTCTTTCATATAGTGTGAAATTTTTAAAAATTCCAGAATCACTAGATTTTCCATAGGAGCCAACGTCTACGTATGTAAATAAATAATTGCTATCACACATTGCAAAAAGTACCATTGAAAAATAATTTTTATAGTTGTAGAACATAAAGCCGCTATTAGCAGGTTTTATCATCCTTATATGTTTTCCATCGATGGCTCCTATGCAATGTGGAAAATTTGCATTTTTCTTAAATCCTTCGGCTATTTCGAGCCATTTTTCAGTAGTTAACGACGGAAAAGTTATATGTCTAGCATGTGTCCATATAGCTTTACAAACTTCTTGGGTGATTAAACTTGCTGTGGATTTTCCAATTCTAAAAGCATAGTGCAAATCGACAAATGAATTGCAAGTAGCTAGGTACCTGAAATAAAAGGGTACTTATTAAATAAAGCTTTTTTTTCAGGCATTTTGCTTAAAAAATGGAAAAACATAAGGGATAGGTACGCTAGAAAACTTAAAGAAAATAAAGGAAAGTGAGGACAAGGACGAAAAGTCAAAAGTTCCTATATGTACGCCAACCAATTGGGCTTTTTGTCAGATGTAGTCCAACGTCGCCCCACAGATACATCTATGGATGATGGGTCTCCTCTATCACCAAACAGTCAGAATGAATCTGCGCCAGAAAGTCCTGCTACAATACATGATAACTCTCCTACTGTTCATGTCGCCAAAAAAAGAAAAGGAAACACACTGGAAAAAAAACTTGTGGAGGCCCTTGATAATCATATTATTCGTCAAAAACAAAAAGCACAAACAGTAAATTCTGAAGAAGACGACGATAGATTATTTTTGTTATCATTAGTGCCTTTTATGAAATCCATTCCCCCACACTTTAAATTTGCTGCGAGAATGGACATTATGCAAAGCATAAATAAATATAATTCCATACAGTCACCAGCCCCCTCTGTATACTCAACACAATTACCGTATAACCAAATTCCCACCCAGGCTCCACGCCACCAATCTGGAATACTACATCAATGGCAATATTTGAATCCACATGCTGGACTTTCCGGACTTCCAGACTTCAACCAAAGTCCTTCACAACAAGAGCCCCAACCTGGGCCTTCTGGGATTTAGCGGCAGAGTACTGAATCCCCTTTGATGTCGCCTGGAAGCTCGTATTCCCAAGATACGGATATAACCCAATTATTTTAAATGATATTTTGCTAATAAACATGATAATATAATACTTTTTCAAGAATAAATTTTTTTTTAGATTTTATTTATTTATCTTACCATAAAGTTATAAGAAGCTTTTCTTCTACTGGTATGCTTTCCCTCATGGTAGTATTTCTTTTTGAGCAACAATTCTTGGAATGTTTTTCTTGACATTCTGGTAAAATTAAAGAATTTATCTGGATCTCCGTTAAGTTCGTCATACAGTGTATACAAAAATCCTCTATTTTTCTCATTTATTATGGGATGTATCCAATATTTGCGTTTCTTTTTTTTCTCAATTTTGTTATATAATAAGCCTGTAGTTATTAGAAAAAGCAAATCATCATCACTGCCAGAAGAAGTCATACTGCGAACCACTCAGACACAACTAGACAACTGCGTAAGATGTCTCGATCAAAACGTGTTGGTCGTAAGCTGCGGTGACGCCTCGTGTGTTTTGAGCCGCTTTTCTGCCGAGTCGACGCTCCGTGTGTTTTAGTACTTAAATTATAGTGCAGCGTTATAGCGCGTTCGTACGCGAGAGACCTCTTTCTTACCACGTTTCATGTTACACTGTCGCAGGCTATCTTTTGCTCTGCGCATGATTCAAACTCAGATTAATTTTAGTGCATTTCGTGTTGCATAATGTTTGCAACATGCTGGGGCCTCGGGCTTCTTTGAAACTATATGCTCTCAGCTTTATTAATTATTGTTATTTCAAACAGTAGTTATGCTTGCCTAAAGAATTTTAAAAAGCACTTTGCGTATATTTAAAATGTTGTGGGTACAAGCCGGAATTTTACAAAGCATTTCGCTTGTAATTAAAATGATTGTGGGTATAAGCCCGACTTTTACAAAGCATTTCGATTGTAATCGAAATGATTGGGGGTACAAGCTCGAAATTTGCAAAGCATTTCGATTGTAATGAAAATGATTGGGGGTACAAGCCCGAAATTTGCGAAGCATTTCGCTTGTAATTAAAATGATTGTGGGTACAAGACCGAAATTTACGGAGCATTTCGCTTATAATTAAAATGATTGTGGGTTTAAGCCCGAATTTTACAAAATAGAAATTTTGATGACTTATTTGAAGTCTTACAAAATGTTGCAACATTTTTTTTGTTAAATATAATAATTAATAGTTTTAGGTGCATTACCTTTTATATATTAACTTATTATTCGAAATTTATATACATATATATACATATTTTTTTATATTTATTTATAATTATTAGTTATAAAGGGGCAAAATTGCCATTTTGGTCACCGATCTCCGATACGTTCCAGAAACTGTTTTGACATCGCAGACTCTGACCTTGCCATCCTTTCCAGGTATGACTTTAATAATTCTGGTCATTGGCCACTTCAAGGAAGGCGCGTTGTCCTCCTTTAATAAAACTAAAGTTCCTTCTTGAATGTTAGGAACGTTTTTATACCATTTAGGACGGTTTTGTAAAATGGTTAAATAGTCTTTGGACCACCTTTGCCAAAAATGTTGTTGTTTTTGGCATACAATTTTTCACCATTTGAGTTTGTTCTCAGGAGTATTTGTCACGTTCGTTTCGGGATAAGAGGTTATAGGACATCCTACTAAAAAATGCGCAGGAGCTAAATAATTTAAGTCTGTGGCATCATTTGTTAAGGCTGTAATCGGCCTGGAATTTAAAATTCCTTCGATTTGAACAATAACAGTATTGAACTCTTCGTACGTTAACTGGCTATTGCCCATTACTCGCTTCATGTGGTGCTTAGCACTTTTCACAGAACTTTCCCACAAGCCTCCAAATACTGGAGAATAACTTGGTATGAACTTTAAATTAATTTATTCTTCCGCTTAGAAGTTGATTATAGAGTCTTTATTAATATTCACAAAGTCTTTATAAAATTCTTTTAATTGATTATTGGCTCCTTTAAACGTTTTTCCATTGTCACAATAAATGTTTACCTTTTCTACCTCTTCTTGAAATGAACCTTTTGAAACAAGCTAAAAAAGTGTCTGTTGTGAGATCTGAAACTACTTCCATATGAATAGCCTTGATATAAAAAGACACAAATAATGCAACGTAACATTTTGTTATGATGGATTTTTTAATACGTGATTGTTTTATGTAAATAGAACCAAAAAAATCTAGGCCGCAATTTTGAAATGGACTGTAAAGGTTAACTCGATGTTCCGGCAAAGAGTCCATTAATTGCTCTGAGCATTGTGCCTTTGCTTTGAAACATTTTACACATTTATGTAAGACCTTTTTTACTTCTCTAATGGCATTTACAATCTAAAATTGCAAATTTAGACTACTCAACACCTGTTTTTGACCAGCATGTGAGAGTCTTTTGTGTTCTCTTTCAATAATGAGATCAGTGATTCTATTGTTTTTTGGCAAGTTATGGGAATCATATTTTATATCAGTCTGCAGTATCCTTCCACCAACGCGAAGAATGTTGTTTTTGTCAAGAAATGGACACAGAGATTTAATGCTTGATTTTAAATCCCTTTTTGATTTTAAATTATTAATTTCTTCAGAGAAATTTTCTTTTTGAACTTCTCTAATGATGATAGTCATTGAGTCATTTAATTCACGTATTTTTAAATTGTCAATCATTTTATTTGTTGGATTTTTGATGTTGTGAATAAATCTATTGATGTAAGCCATTATTCTTTGCAATTTTGAAATTGAAGAATAACTTTGAAAAATGTCTGTGAAAAACAAGGAACTTGTGGAAGGAAGTTTTTAGTGTTACAATGTGGGTTTTTTCTTCAGGTAGAGGATAAGTGATATCAATATTGAAATCTTCGTTTTTATGTGTAAAAGTAATATCTGACAAATATTGTGGTCCATGGAACCATACATTGTCTGATTTAAATTCGAGAGGATCAGCACCTCTTGACAAAATATTAGCGTGATTGTCTTTAGATTGAATATAATACAAGGTAGAATGTTCAGTTATTTTTTGAATTTTGAATTTTTTGTACGCGATTCGCTACGTAGGCATTGAGCTTCATTGGATCGGTGTTTAGTCAGCCTAATACTATATTAGAGTCACAATACAGATAGACATTGTTATTTTGTATTTTGAGCAAGCTGGAGACTTTGAAAGCTAATTGAGCAAGTAATAATGCTCCATTGAACTCTAATTTGGGCACAGTCAATTTTTTGTTGATTGGTGCAATACGTGATTTTGAGCATAATATATTGACAGCTGCCTTATCCTTGAAAATTGCTCTAACATATAATACAGCACCATAGGCTATGAGACTGGTGTCTGAAAAACCGATTAATTCAATTTTTCCGAACCGTAGAATTTTACATCTCTGGGTACCTCAATTGCTGGCATAATTTCAAGTTTGTTTTGAAATTCTTGCCAAGGCCCTTTAATATTTTCTGGCAACAGCTCATCCCAGGAAAACTTGTCCAACCACAATTTTTGTAGGAAGACTTTTCCCTGAACAATTATTGGCCCGCTGAGACCTTGAGATCCCAAAATTTAGAAATATATGACAGTATTTGCCTTTTTGTCAGACAGTCATCATTTTCAGCCTTTGGCGAGAATATTTTGAAACAATCGTTTTTGATGTCATAGGAAACGCCTAAAGTTTTGATGACATTATTGTTTTTGCAACGGAATATCCAGCAAAATTTTGTCGTCATTTGACGCTCATTTATGCAAATTGGAAGAAGCTTATTTCAATAAATGACACAATTCATTTTTTAAGCCAATGGCTTCTTCAATTGTGTTGGTTCCAGCCAAAATATCGTCAATATAGATACAATTTTCAAGTGCATAAGAAAAAAGTAACTTATATAGGTATTTTATTTAAATTTTGAACAGGGGAAGGGAATATGATCATTGGATTCACCCTTCCCCTTCTTGAATAACCTGATGTGCGCGTTACAAAGTATTGGATATGTTTTCAAGAAGGGTAAGGGCGAATGCAATGATTATATTGCCTTGTCCTTCTTCAAATACACAATATAAAGATATCATCATATATAAATGTGTTTATAATTTCATTTATTTTCTTGAGTTTGGGTTAAATTAATTCAATAAAAATATTTTCTAATCAAATATTTGATTTCGCATCTAAATAATAAAGTAAAAAACCATGATTCTCAAATAGTCGATTACAGCTGGCAACCTTGCTATAAAGTATCGTATTCTGTTTTGTTGGTTGCATATCTGTATATATACGCTAGACTACTAGAGTGCATTCATAATATATTGGTGGGGTGAGGAGAGAACTCTGACAGGGTAACATGTTAGTCAAACGCCGGGTAAAAACCTAGGGAGAAAGCAACTTGAACGATTAGAGCTCGCCCTACCTATTTGTAGGTCGACAGTCCAAATTTGATTTTGGCATTGAAATTATTTTACGTTGGTTGCGGAAAACAGGGATTGTGGAGTGTTTTAACCTTTAACATTATTACCAATGGAATTTGAAAATATTCAGCTGGTGGAAACTTATAGCTAACCTCAACCAACAGAATAACAATTACTGACGCTTTGGCCTCTATAAACAAGAACATTTGTGTAATACGAATTACGCATGTCAGGATAATAATTTCCTCGATCTCGAGCGAGTAACTAAAGGCGGGTCCTCACGGGCGGATTTGAAGCGGACTCAATTTGACAGCGCAATACGTTCGTTTCAGCGTACTGTATCCTGACGATTCCTGTTTATTCCGTCTCATGGTGGGTCCACAGGTGCGGACTATAAGCAGAGCGCACTGGTGTCCGATGATGTAGTTGGTTGAAATGATCACGTGATCTATCAAAAGTACGCTGACACTAATCTGCGCGAATTACGCCAACAGTCCGCTGAAAAGTAGAAAAAGTATTCAACTGAAGACGCAATAAAAAATACAATATTAATTAACTTTCAATAAAGGTATTACCTATCCACTATTTGTAAACAAACTGTCTACGCTGAAACTGAATAAATCGCCAGGATTCAGTACGCTGAAACGAACGTATAGCGCTGTCAAATTGAGTGCGCTTCAAATCCGCCCATGAGGACCCACCACAGAGTACACTTTTGGCGATTCCCGTGGTGCGTTTATGAACGCTGTCTTAGAGTGTGAGATATATATTCAATGTTTTATGAACGGTCACTTTGTACCTAAGTATAACTCTTACACTCAATACGTTGGTTTGTGAACGCACCCCTACTGATGTAAATGTTCCAGTTTTGATTTAAAAATTAAATGGTTCAAACAATTTTATTTTTCATATTGACCTAATAAATTTAACATGTTCTCATTCGCATTGAATGATGAAAAGTAAATGCTAGAGAATACATATTTAGATTTATGGTTTTGGTTACGCATTACGTTTCACGGAAAGGTATCTGTCAATTATGTCATTAAAATTATTCTCATACAAATTTGTTGTCTTGCAATTATATATTTATAAAAGTGGTAATTTAAATAATATTATCAGCAAACTAACTGAAATCTTATTATGATTTGTGAGAATATATATTGTTGATCACGTTCCTGTACAGTGCGATACATTTAAACTGCTTTTTGTATAAAATATTTAATCCAAAAGTGATGGTTTAAGTGGCGAAAAAAATCTTTTTTTGGATTTTTCTCTGTAAATTGTGTATAACCGGCTATCGATTTTTCGCAAAATCAGTCGAAAATTCGTGTCTCCCTATAGTTCACCGGAGCCGACTGACTCACTCTGCCACAACTGATCTCTATTTATATATAGAAAAAGAACTTTCAGAAGGGACTAGAGTATTCTATAACATACTAGTACGTCTATATGGAACACAATAAAAAAATCTTGAAAATTGTAGAATGTCACCTCAACAGGTGACTGTGACTACACCACCTATTCAGCCCTCTTCTTATTTTCAGTCCAAGCTGTCATTCTGATCTTCATAGGACAGGTGTAGCAATAACTTAAAGGGAATATACTATTATGGTTCCGTTCATGAGGACCCATGAACGGAACTTTTTCGGAACAGCGGATGTGCGCATATTACGCCAAAATTAGCGGATCATCCTCATGTTGCCCAATATATATATTTTTATGACATTTGACAAAACTGGAATCAAATTCAAATAGATAGGTTAGAAATTATCGTATCGTGTTTGGTCTTTGATTGTTTACTCTGTTCATATAAATAAATTATTTTTTTGTTTTGAGGTTGGTGTATATAAATATAGATATGAAAATCAATAGCAAAACAGTTTTGTTGGCAGCGGGTGCCATAGCTCTAAAATACAGAGACTGCTCCGTTTTACACAAACAACTTCATTGGCAAAAAGCAATAAAAATGTATAGAATAAATTTACAGTTGAAACATTTGACATTCTCCTTTCTAATGTAGAGCCATACATTAGAAAACAAAATCTATGTAGAGACGCAATAGACTCAAAAGCCCGCTTGGAAATAACTATCTAGCATCGGGTGATAGTCTGGTTCTCTCTATCTTATAGTTTTAGAGTTGGAAAACTTTTTAGAGCCTAATGAAGAGACCTGGAAAAAAGTGGCAAAAGAGTTCGGAGATAAATGGAATTTCAAAAATTGTATAGGAGCTATTGATGGAAAACATGTAATAATACAGGTAACTTAATAATCACTTATGTCTATACAAACCATTATTTTTATACTTATGCGTTGTTGAACTTAATATCAGTTTTTCTATAGGCTTTACCAAACTCTGGCTCCAAATTCTATAATTACAAAGGATCTCATTCCATTAACTTACTGACCATTGCTGATACCAACTATAAATTCATTATGGTAGACATTGGAGCAGCTGGCAGACTTAGTGATAGTGGAGTGTTTAGGGATAGTCAAATGGGGCAAGGATTTGAGAATAATATGTTGAATGTTCCATTACCGGAGGATAATACCCTTTGTACTTGTAGGAGATGAAGCCTTTCCATTATCTGAGTATTTAATGAGATCTTGCCCTCTGAGTGGACATCTGGATATGAAGAATAAAGTATTTAATTATAGGCTATGTAGGGCTAGAAGGATAGTGGAAAATGCTTTCGGTATATTAGTAGCGAAGTGGAGTATAATCCGTAAGCCTATCATAGCCAGTGAACCCACAATTCAAAAAATTGTTCAGGCAAGTGTGTGTCTCCATAATTTTTTATTGATGCGGAGAATAGATGATACTATCCATACTGATGATACTAATGAATTGGTTGCCACCACTGAAGGTTTAACTGATATGACTAGAACTGGTAGTAACACTTATAGTAGGAACTCTGCAGTGACTAAAGACAATTTTGCCAACTATTTTTGTGGAACTGGGGCAGTAGAGTGGCAGTGGGAAAAAGCATTGCAAAATGACTTCTGAGATTGATTTCGAATCATTACATTTTTTAATACATATTTTTGATAGTCTAAAGGTGTAAATGAAATGTACTGCCAATTTATGTTGATCAATAAATCATTTTAACAAAAATATATTTGAACTAAATATGTGTTGTTTTTATGTAAGCCAGAAGAGTAGTTTCCTTTCACATAAAGAACAAATGTGACAGTAATTTCCAGGTATATTTAAAAAAAACAGAGAATATTATCTAATAACACTAAAATTAACTTAGTTATGTTCATGAAAAATAAATGAAATAAAAACTTAAACATGAGCATACCAACAAACCATACGGCTAAGGTAGTGCCTAAAAATGATAAGAAATATAGAAAACGTTCATATAAAAATTATTTTAAGAGGATCTCACAAAAAAGTTTGTAATAAAATATGAATAAATACAATTCGCATAAAAATAATTCAGATTTCTTCACATTCTAGTCTATGCATGGGGATATCGAAAAGGAATAAATACTTTTAAATTCCATTGAAAAGGTAATACAAAACGTCTATTCAAAAAAGTTATAATACAATATGGCACCCATAAGAACAAGTAAAGTTGATGGCACAAGAGGAAGACTGGGGTTCCCGATATATATGAAATTACTGTCAATAAATAATATTTGTTGCCATGTAATAATTTGGTAGCGATTATCAATGTGAGAGCATAATACTCAGTTTTACTATAGTTTTTTTATGCAGGTAATCTTTTGAGCCACTGCCAGTAGTTTCGTATATTGGGTACAGTTTAGGCTAGTGTTTATTGGACAACAGGGAAGGTTCAAATTTAATACTTCTTTTCTTTAGCAAAATTTTACAAAAAGTAGGCTTCATCGCCTTCTTCATAGGTACAAATATAGTTAAAAGAAAATGTTTTAGACTACGAGATAATTTAAAGGAAAGTTCTTGCCATACCTATATGGTATTTTGTATTTAAAATATATTGTAGGATTTGCTTACCTCATCCATTATTTACGTTATTTAGACAAAGTAGAATAAAAGTATCTCAAACAGCGAATTCACTAAATTTAACCAAAATTTTCAAACTTTATTAATAAACACAGAAAACTCAAAAGGAAAAAAATCACCAAAAAATCAATCAAAACAAACAACTAAGTGATTCCACATGTACGCAAAAGTTTAAGTGAATTCAACTTTTGGCGGAAATCGGGCGTAATTTTGACAGCGCAATTATCATGGCTATACGGAAATCATGTGATGTGCTACAGCCAATTACGTTGCAGAACCCGAGTATTTCAGCGGAACTGTCCGCACATAAGGACCGGCCATTACATTACTACACTATATGTTTCACATCAACTATACATGACGCTAATTCTGTTTTATATCTTCTATCGACTCAAAAAGGGCACATTGAATTGCTAGTTTCAGTTTTGGTATGGAATCAATGGAACCTATGCTATCAGAAGCTCATAGTTTTAAGTAATTTGATAACTCTTCATCTCAAGATCGATGAAAAATTCATAACAAGCATGAAAAGTTTCTATAATTCTTTAAATTGATTATATTATCATCGTTTTCTGTCAATCCAATCCTGTTCAGTTTAAGAAACAAAGGAATGCGATTCAGTTCACTTCGTTCGTTCTAACTGTACAGTTATTGCCCAATAACAAACTTCTACTTCTTTGTTCTAATGTTAAAATTTAATACCTGTTTGATTTTTGCAGTTACACAAATTTGTCGGTACTACCTACTACTTAATTATAATATACAGAAGCTTGAAATATAATAGAGAAGAAGAAGGAAATAAACAATTTTTTCTATTATTTCCAATTATATAATTTTATACGGGCTTTATACAAGGTGATTGAGTTTAGACGTATTATCGATCGTGAAAAAATATTTGAAATACCTAAGTAAAGGTGATAAATGTTCATTTTTGAGTTAAAGGTCGATAAAAGACGCGGAAAAATATACATTTCTTTGCATATTGTTTTACAATTCGGTAAAATTGGTTTGAAATATGACAACGCTGTTTTCAAAAAACCAAAGGCAGTGAACTATCGGCTTTAGTTTCAACATTGTTTGTGTTTACTCGCCACTTGCCTCGGTGCGACTGCTCACTTTCATATCAGCAGCTCGCACTTGGTAAAGGGGAATTTACACGATGTCATTTGCTGGAACAATTATTAAAGCAGTTAATTAAAGACGAATTCACATGGGGATACTAGCTAAAGCAAGTAACTAAAGCCAGTTACCAAATTTAGCTACTGGCATTGTGTAAACGTCTGAATTAGTACTTGATCCATTGAGTATCAATAATTACAGAGAGGTACAAGTTCAATAATCGAAATCAAAAATCAAATGAGTCCATATCTGAATATATAGTCCAATTAAAAACCATGTCAGCATCCTGTGAGTATGGTAACTTTTTAGACCAAGCTCTAAGAGATCGGTTTGTTTGTGGTCTCAGATGTGAGTCAGTCAAACAGTCAAACAGTCAAAGTCGTCAACCAAAGTCAGATAACAGCAAGCCCTAGGAGATTGTTTCCGTTGTGGAAGACAACACAATCCAGATACATGTCCTGCTAAAAACTGGGAATGTTTTTAATGCAAACACAAGGGTCACACATCCAAAGTATGTAGACAGTCCAGAGGAGTCAAGTATGCCGAAGGTGAAGAAAATTCAGAGTCAGAAGAGGTACACGATGAGCAATGTTCGAGTTTAAAGTTGGAAGAAATTGTCATAAATAAAATCTCGAGTGATTATCAACTCGTTCAGGTTTCTGTTGAAATGGAAGTAGACACAGGAGCTAGTGCAAGTGTAATTTCTGAACAAGATTATGTTAGATTTTTTGAACACTTAACATTGAGCTTTTGTAATGTATCTATTAAAACAGTGTCAGGCGATAGTGTATTAGTCAGAGGTCAAACTATTGTTAAAGTTAGGTCAAGTAATGGTTATTTTGAATGTTTACCCCTAGTAAATCTTTCAGACCATTATTAGGTAGAAATTAGTTAGATAAGCTTAAACCAGCTTGGAGGTCAATGTTCAATTTTGGTCAAAATGCAAAAATAACATAGTGTCTAAGGTTGAAGAAATTAATCATTGTAAGTCTTTTAGGTCAAGTCTAAATGTCAATAATGATTATAGTCAGTCGGCAGCTGTAAAGTCAGGGTCCTAGTAGTGGGGCAGAGCCAATGTGTCAGGGAGGTTGGAAAATAAGTAATAGTCAGGTGTCACAAGTAGTAAGTACGGTCAGTGGGTAAGTTTGAACCAAGGTAATGATGAAAATGTCTTTGAAGAACAAAAGGAGTCATTAAATTTACCTGTAACATGTCAAATTATGTCAAAAAACAACCTTATAACAGTCAATAGTCCTAATTTCCTTAATAGTCTAAAATTGTCCACTTAAAGTCGAGTTCTGTCCTAAGTCATGGCGAAGTCCAAAGTATGTTGGGAAAGTTTAGGACGTTGTACCCAAATGTTTCTAACAACGATAGAAAAACACATATTAAAGGTATTTCAATTTCTGTTAGTCATGCAGATATAGCTAGTCCTAGAGTGGTAATTCCAAAGAAAAACAATACCATTAGAATTTGTGGAGATTTTAAAAAAACCGTTAACCCAATTTTAAAAATGGATCACTACCCCCTTCCAACTCTGGATGATTTGTTTTTCTCATTATCAGGTGGGGTTATATTTTCTGTCTTAGATTTATCCAATGCTTATTTACAATTATCAGTTAAGAAACAAAGTCAAGGGTTATTAACAATTAATACGCATATTGGATTATTTCAGTACACTAGATTACCCTACGGTATCTCAAGTAGTCCAGCCATATTTCAGTTTACTATGGAACAAGTTTTGAAAGGGTTAGAGTTTGTAGGTGTATATGTAGATGATTGTGTAATTTCCGGAAAGAATCTAGAAGAATGTATTAAAAATGTTGAGCTAGTCTTGCAACGATTTGAAAAACATAATATCAAATTAAATTGTGACAAAAGTATATTTTTTCAGTCAAAAATTGAGTTTTTAGGTCACACCTTGAGTAAAGCTGGTATAAAACCATTAAAATCAAAAGTAAAAGAAATTAACGGTGCACCTGTCCCTAAGAATTTAACTCAACTAAAAAGTTTTCTTGGTTTGTTGAATTTTTATGCTAAATTTTTACCACATTGTTCAGATATTTTGACCTTTTAATTAGGGAAAATCAGGCAGCATTTGAAAAATGTAAAGATATGATTAATAACTGTGTTACTTTAACACACTATGACCCAAATAAGGAACCTATAGTCGCTGCTGATGCTAGTCCATATGTGTTGGGAGCAATTTTAAGCTTGGTAGAAGATGGTTTCTGTAAGCCAATCCTTTTTGCATCTTGTACACTATCACCAGCAGAAACAAATTATGCTCAAGTACAGAGAGAAGCTTATGCGGTCGTGTTTGCAGTTCGCAAATTTCACAAGTTTTAGTACGGAAGAAAATTCACAATTTTGTCCAATTACCAGTCATTAAAAACCATTTTTGGGGAAAACATGGGTTGCCTACATTAGCTCATGCCAGGATCCAGCGATGGGCTGTAATATTATCTGCATATAACTATGAGATTAAATACAAGAAAGCTAGTGAGATGTTTAATGTTGATTGTCTTTTGAGATTGCCACTCTCTGATATATATGAAGAGTGTAAGATAGAGGAACAAGTTTTTGCGTTCACATATGAAGATAATTTGCCTATCGCCGCAGAGTTGATTTGTGAAGATACAAAGAAAGACTAAATACTTGACTAGAGTTATTGAAAATATTAAACATGGATGGTCTTACTGCAACGAAGATAAATTAAAACCCTATTTTCCAAGAAGAAATGAGCTGAGTGTAGAATGCGATTGTCAAACCGAGTTGTAATTCCAGAATCTTTGAGAGATCCTCTGTTGGAAATCTTACATGAAAGTCATCCCGAAATTGTAGGAATTAAACTAAGAGCTAGAAGCGACTTTTGGTGGCCAAAGATCAATGGCCATATTGAGCAATTTGTTAACCAGTGTCAAGCATGCCAAATTTTAAGTAATCGAGAAAAAAATGTCACCATATCATCTTGGAAAAAAAAGTGAGAGAAACTTTTCAAGAATTCACGTGGATTTTTTCGATTTGGAACGCTACAAATTTTTTTTTGGTGATAGATACCACGTCAAACTGGTTAGAAATTTTTCGAATGAATGGAACAAATTCTCTGAAGACAATCATAAAACTTCGTAAAGTCTTAGTAGATTCGGTCTACCTGAAGTCTTGGTGGCAGACAATGGACCCCCGTTTAACAGTGAAGAATTCCATAAATTTTGTATATCCAATGGAATACATGTAATCAACTGTCTCGACCCTTACTTCGTGGAATCTGCTCATATTAGTGTTTTAAATGAAACTCACGGTTTCTAGTTATCTCCACAATATAATAAAAGTTATTGAAAATTCTAAAAAATTGGCAATTGTTTCGATAAATCAATATCATCGTCAGAATGACAGAAGTTACTGAGCATCAGGTAGGCATCAAATGAAATGTAACTTCTGTCATTCTGACGATGATATTGATTTATCGAAACAATTGTCAAATTTTTAGAATTTTCAATAACTTTTATTATATTGTGGAATTAATAAGAAACCGTGAGTTTCATTTGAAACACTAATGGAATACATGTAATTAACACTCCACCTTATCAACCAGAATCGAATGGCAGTGCCGAAAAATCAGCTTCGACAGCAAAAAAATCTTTAAAGAGGCATAATCAAAAAGTAAGTTTTAAAGGAACATCTTTTAATTATATGTATTTTAATAAATGTATTGTGTTTTCAAAACATTTTTAAAAAGGTTTGAGAATCGTTTAAATATAATAGACCGAAACGTAACCACTATAAGCAAGTGATTTTATTTCTGACCGAAACCCATGAAAATATAAGAAATTGAGTATTTACGGTCATTAAAAATATATATGAAAAGAGAAGAAGTTGTAGCCGACAGACAAAATAAGGGAAGACGTGAAAATAAAATGTATTTAGTGAATCAGTCCGTGATGCTATAAATAACACAGGTGATGAAATGGGTTACAGCAGTTGGTATGAATTCTTACCTAGTTATGACCTCAGAAGGAAGGGTCCGGTATGTTCACGCGGATCATTGAAAACCAATCGTCCTACAATTTCCAGAAATAGCTGTTTCCAAAGATAGATCAGATAACACTAGTAAGCCAGTGGTAGAAAATTTCCATAAGTCTGTTATGCCTGAGAGTATTACTGAAAATACCCGCGAGCGGAAATCTATAGATAATAAAGAGTTTGAAGGTTATGAGGTTCCCTCCTCAATTGAAGTAGTAGAACCAAAGTTTTATGTGAGCCCTATTACTCCTATACCTAAATCTCCTCTTAAATATGATAGGGTCAAAGTTTCCACTCCTAAGTATTCAAAGACACCTCCATCAGTGGTAGGTAAATATCAACGAATTATTAAGGCTCCTGATAGGTTGGATTTGTAACCATTGCTAGGACCTTGAACAAAGCTAAGTGGGAAGGAGTGTAATATATGCGACAGTGTAAACGGACCTTAATGGGATTTTGACAGCCGACATAATCAGTCCCTAGAAGGGTACCGGCAATTGCTATTATTGAGGAATGTGCGCTTTCATCTAGGTAGTCCTGTCATGGCGTCTAACAAGGAACGCCAAACAAAAAACTGTCTAATTTATATATGTCTAACAAAGTATAATTAGTAAACTGTTAGAGGTGTTTTATTGTTGTGTGAATACACAATAAACCTAACGTTTATAGATTAAAGAGAAGCTTTTGATAATGAAAATAGAGATTAAGTATAGATAAAACAAGGCATGCAACTAACATATACTATGCATTAAACAAAGCAATACTAGGAAATAAATAAAAACAAGTAGAAGGAGACAAGAAAATTCACAATTCTATGACAATACCATTAATAACATGAGATAGCAAAAATTGGATACTAAACAAGAAACAGGAAGCAAAGGATAAACGCAATGGAAATGAAACAAATTAGGAGAATAGTAGGCAAGATTAAATGGGACAGAGCTAAAAGTGAAGAAATAAGGAAGAGCATTGGCGAAGAACTGATATTGGCAAACGTTTAAAAAGGAACAAATGAATTGGTTTGGTCACGTCGTGAGAATTGACGCATCCCGAGTAGTAAAGAGAATAATGGAGATGGGAAGGTCGACAAAAATAAGAAGGGGAAGACCAAGTGGAAGAATATGGAAGGGAAATAAGGGATGAACTTTTTTTTAGCTGAAACCAGTTTTTTCACTATATAGATGCCTCCCCAAACACAAAATCACAAATTTTTTTCTGCGGAAATGCATCATTTTCCCAACTTAAGAATAACTGAAACCAGTTACATGTAAAAATTTTTATTCTTTATATTTCAAACACTTTCTCAAACATAACTACGCAAAAGAACTCCTGCGGAAATATGTGATTTTCCTATCAGGTGTTATTTGCACAGTGGTTGCGCCTTGCAGATAAATAATAACTTATTTTTGTTAAGTATATATAAAATATGCGAAATGAGACAACATACTCAGAAAAAATATTTATTAAATAACATCTTTAATGTCAAATTACATTTTTAAAACTAAATTTTGTAGAAATTATCGGAAATAAAACTATAATTCAACTGTAAACTTTTAAGAAAAAACTTATACACATATATGTACCAGTATAAAATAAAGGAACAAAATTTACTCTTTAAAGTCGAACTCTAAAGTCACCGTACTCCATTCTAATTGAACTTAATAGTTCAACCATTGGATCTAACTTATGTTTCTTACAATACCGCCTCCAAAGGTATTCACAACGTTTATCAAGAAACTCATCTTCAAGAATATGCTGACCTCTCAAATAACTTTTCGCTGCATTCCATTGAGATTCTATCCTCTGAGTATGTGTCCCCACAAATTCCACGCTATGATTTACTGTGTGATGAATATAACCATAATTGGAAATCCACTGTAAGCTTTCCAATCATCTAACTGTCACGTGATTTTTAATAATTTCTATAAGGGTAGCAGCATTTCTTTTACTTTGCGGACAAACAACTTGCCACAAATTTTGAGCGATCATTCCCAAAACTCAATGACCCTCCATAACTCGTTCACGATTGTATTTCCTTTTCCCAAATTTCGATTCGTCAATCTAAAAATAAAAATTTCTTTTATTCAATTTGTTGATGTGTTATTAAAATATAAACCTTAAAATATTAAGTTGAGTTTAATCCTCTTCCCGACCTTTAATACAGATCAATGAATAATATCTATTCCTATCAGCTTAATATCGCTTAAAATCTCAAGACACAAACCTGCACTATGATTCCCGGCCCTCCAATTTTCGGCAGAGATGCCTGCATTGAAGGGGGAGCACTGGTAACCATCTCCCGACAATACTTCATCTTAGCAGCTATTGTTACCATTGATAATCTCCCTTCTGAACCACTTACACCAACACATATCCGTTCATATGATTCTCAAAAAGTCTTACCTACCTTAACTCTTTTTCTGGTGAAAGATGACTATTTTCAAACCAGGTTTCCTTTGCAACAGAAAACGAAGGTTTGCATTGTTGTCGTTTAGAACACCTATATATTCCCAAATCTGTTTCAGAAAAATAATAATGCGAAAATATATCTATATTACTCGTATGTCCTTTATATTATGTCCTAAAGTAAAGTGGTCGAGGTATTAAGCCTTCATTTTTCGCAATTTCATAAGCTTCCTGCTTAGTTTAAGGTAGACTTTGAAAAGTTATAACAAAATAAGACATCATTTAACCACTAGGTTATCCGTATTTCTACTCCTATACCACAGATTATACTAATAATAATAAAGCTCATATCTTAACGACATTTAAAAACCTATTAAACGTTTTTGTACATGCCTTTTTACAGAGTCGCCGATTAAAGTGCGAATCAATCTAAATCTACAATATTTTATCAATAAATGAAAATGGTATATTTCCGCCAAAAGTTTTTTGCGTGTTGTCTAAAATGTAACTGGTTCCAGTTATTCTAAAGTCGGAAAAATGAAAATTATGCATAAAATAAACGGTTTTAAAGATTGAAACTAACTTTTCCGCATCTGTGGCCCTGAACAATATTCTATCATAAAATTGTTACTTGTATACACTTCGGGGGATGTATCCTGCTAACAAACCGAAATTTCTCCAAAAATAACCAAAAATTTAGTATATCTAGTTTTATAGGACCCGCTGTACTCGCTCTAGTCAACTGGAAATCAATATGGTACATCTGTGAGACACCTTGAACAATACTTATTCATAAAGTTGATCAATCGTATACTCTCTGGAGGCTGTATCGTGCTAACAAACTGAAAATTCTCCAAAAATGACAAAAATTTGGTACTTCAAGTACCACAGCACCCGTTGTACTGGCTTTATTGAGCTCAATATCAATAGGGTTCATCTTTAAGACGCTCTGAATAATATCCAATCATAAAATTCATCACTTGTATATACTCCGGAGGCTGTATCGTGCTAACAAACTGAAACTTCTCCAAAAATGACAAAAATATCCTACTTAAAGTACTGTAGCACCGGTTGTATTGGCTCTGGTGAGTGTTCATCAGTGAGATGCCCTGAATAATATTCAATCATAAAATTGGTGACTTGTTGAACTCCGGAGGCTGTATCGTGCTAACAAACTGAAATTTCTCTAAAAACGACAAAATGTCGTACTTTAAGTACCATAGCACCCGTTGTACTATCTCTGGTGAGCTGAAAATCAATAGGGTTCATCTGTGAAATGTCCTCAACAATATTCCATCATAAAATTGGTGACTTATTGCACTCCGGAGGCTGTATCGTGCTAACAAGGCTTGCATGAAAAGTGGCCGACGACAACGACGACGACGACGACGACGACGACGAGGAGGACATACACACAGGATTTTTTTTCTAAAAACCGTTTTTTCGTGTTGTTGTTGATGGATAACGTAAAAATAACTCAAAAAAAAATTTCAAATTTCCAACTTTTTTGTGGGTAAACCAATACTTTTCTCGCATATTAGATAGGTTGGCGGAAAAGTAAAAATCGAGTCTTTCTGTTTGAAAAATATTCCTAATGGTAAATAAACGAATATTTCTTACATACTTAACTGGTTTCAGCTAAATGAAAGTTGATCCGAAAGAAGAAAATCCATAGAGGATATGAAATAAATAGCAGTGAATCGATGAGAGTGAAAAACATAGGTAATTTATAAACCGCAATCACATTCCGACACCTGAAAGGATAAGGGGAGCTGAGAAGAAGTAAAGTAGGGTTTTAATTCTGAATAGCAGCGCAGTTCATGTTGCAATGTCGTCTCTTTGGATTGAAGAAACCACCGTGACATTTGTTCAAGAATAACGAAACACACCGTGTCTATCACTTCCACTTATTTTGAAGTCGTTGTTATTTTGTCCATTGTGTTTGTTGTCCATGTGTTTTCGCTCGTATACTTTTATAAATAATTCATGTTTACATCGAAAAGATCCTCTCTAATATTTGTTTTTAAACAGAACAAAAGAAAAAACTTTTTTTGATTAGGCCACTTACATCAATGACATAATTAGTGATCGTATCATTAATTATGTATCACTATGGCTTTTTATTAAATTATACTTTGTTTCATGCATTTACCCATTGTTAATTACGAATTTGTTGTTGGCAGTGATGAAGGTCAATTAGAGGACACATAGCGTAACGTGTTTTTAAAATGTTACTAAGTACCTCAGAGTGTTTGTTTAAATAATTCGTGAACACTTTACCACAAAAACAGAAAAGTACGTTTTTTGACTGATAGAATCGATCAAATAAATGTATACAATGTTGCGCGAAAGTCCGGAATAAAATTATTATTATTGAAATTTTTTATCACTCTCCAATTTTTTTTGGGTTTTTTGCGTCAACTGTATTGTACCGAATTCTAATATGCACTCGGTTTGTGCCTATCGCCAACAAGTTTTTTAAAGAAGGGAAAATATAAAATATGAAACTTCCGATCTAGTGGCTCGAAGACCGGTTTTCCGAAAATACTGCCTCCCATAAATGCTTTAAGAAGAGATACAGAGTCAAAATAATCAAAAATAAACGGTTTTATAGATTAAAACTAACTTTTCCGCATTTGTGGCCCCGAACAATATTCTATGATAAAATTGTTACTTGTATACACTTCGGGGGATGTATCGTGCTAACAAACCGAATTTCTTCAAAAATAACCAAAAATTTAGTATATATGGATTTATAGGACCCGCCGTACTCGCTCTAGTCAACTGAAAATCAGTAGGGTACATCTGTGAGGCACGTATACTCTCTGGAGGCTGTATCGTGCTAACAAACTGAACATTATTCTGTCATTCTGACGATGATATTGATTTATCGAAACAATTGTCAATTTTTTAGAATTTTCAATAACTTGTATTATATTGTGGAATTAACTAGAGACCTTGAGTTTCATTTAAAAACACTAATATCATTCTCCAAAAATTACAAAAATTTGGTACTTCAAGTACCATAGCAGCCGTTGTACTAGCTTTAATGACCTGAATATTAATAGGGTTCATCTTGGAGATGCTCTGAATAATATCCAATTATAAAATTGGTCACTTGTATATACTCCGGAGGCTGTATCGTGCTAACAAACTGAAATTTCTCAAAACATGACAAAATGTCGTACTTCAAGTACCATAGCACCCGTTGTACTGGCCCTGGTGAGCTGAAAAGCAATAGAGTTCATCTGTGACATGTCCTAACAATATTGTATCATAAAATGGGTGACTCATTGCACTCCGGAGGCTGTATCGTGCTAACAAGACATGTAAGGAAAAGTGGCCGACGACAACGACGACGACGACGACGACGACGACATACACACAGGATTTTTTTTCTAAAAACCGTTTTTTCGTGTTGTCGTTGATGAAAAACGTAAAAATAACACAAAAAAAATTTCAAAATTCCATCTTTTGTTGGGGTAAACCAATACTTTTCTCGCATATAAATAGGTTGACGGAAAAGTAAAATGGTTTGGCTTCTACAGCAAAAATTAATGTTATATCAGTTTCTGAAAATTATTAGGAACTTCAAGATAAAGCTGTACATGATGAAAATCTCTCTGAGGAATATTTAATGGATCTGAAACCTGCTACATTTTATTTAGGATTTTACTGTTAAATAATTTCCAATTATGAAAAATTAAATAACCTGTTTTATGGAAACACCAAACGTCTATTTTTATGCTTAAAGTTTTTATTTAATTTTTACACATATTGTATTCTTAGACTTGTCGCTTTCTTTCTGTTATCTTGATTGTTATTAATATAATTTATAAACTATTCAAATGTCAGGTTTAATGCTAAGATTGTTGAGTAATTAACGAAAAACAAAAAAGTCTTGAATCGTTCTTACAGCATTTCCAATAATTTGTAGGTTATATCAATAACAATGGAGAACAGAAACAAAGTGACAATTCCAAGAGTACAATATGTTTTAAAATTATAATAAAATGTAGAAAAAATCGTTTCACATAAAAATGGACATTTCCAACATATTTTCTAGTATTTAAAAAAATATTACGCAAAAATTCATTTGCCTATAACATATTGTTTGTTTTAAAATAAATGAAAATTTAATAACAAAATTTCTTCTTTCCTACAATGAAAGTATGTGATAAATAATTATTTTAATGAAGTGGTTCCTTAATATCAATATTTAGTAGCACAAAAAAATTGTTAATTAACAAGTGCAAATAAATTTTTAAGAAACGATATTTTCCTTAAAACAAATCAGGAAATAAATTATCAAAAAAATTTCAACAATTTTAATAGTAATGCATTTGTTTATAACAATCATTTAAGTAATGAAAGTTAAAAACTACTGTTTTATAGCTTTGAACAATAAGAAAACAAAATAATAATAATAATTGAAAAACCATATTTCAGATTGCTTTATTTACATTATTAATTTTTTAATACCTTTGATTGTTAATAGAAAAGTGAAAAATCAAAATTTCAGAATTTTTTCAACTGGTATCTTGACAGTTTTGTCAATTTGAATGCCAAAATCTTATCCCCAAAAGGAAGCCTAAATAATTCGATTCTGAAAATATGAAATCTCACATCATTGTATTTTTTGAGATTTGTTGCACGAAATTTTTTGCAAACGAACAACTTTTTACTTTAGTTCAACCGTTCCACCGTCTTGATGAATGGCGCTGTATGGAACTTCAATAACAGATGACAACGGTCAAATGTCGTTGTCATGTGTTTTGTGTTCATAAAAATATTCCAAATCTACAGTTTGTTTTGTTAATATCTATTGTATGTGTAGGTGGTTATAATAGAATAATTTTCATGCTAAATAAGTAGTAAATGTGTGCTTCGTAAATGCAGTTTATATTTACTCCACATGTGCTCCACCACAAGTATTGTGTTTAGTGAAGCCTAGATGTAAAATAAACCACAATTATCTTAAGCTGTTGCTAGTGATTCCACAAAGTGCCTAATATTTATTGATCCCGATGTCGGGGCCTTTTGTTTCCTCCGGGGACCTGTACACAACCATAGATTGCATCAAAATACGTACATCGGCCTCCTGAATTAGTGAATAAAACTATATTGGTAATAGTAACAATTGCATTTTACTAATTGAACAAAATGAACATTTCGTATTTTATTCAATATATATTTTATTTTCGAAACGCAGGGATAAAATTTTTTCCAGGTTATATATACTTTTTGCATTTTCCTCCAGTTTGTCCTGCCTGTTTTTCCATTGACTCTTCTCAAAAAGTATTCAATTAAATTATAGCAAAAGTGTTTTCTTTTATTGAAAACAAATCATTTAAGAAATATGTTTGTTTAATTGTAGTAATACAAATTTGAAGTACAGAGTAAGTAAGCAGGTAGTTTCTATATTTATTATAATACGGAATGTCTGATTTTCTACTGATCCCTCTTAATCATTCAAATGAATCGTAGCAAAGAAATGCTAATTAATTAGGAAAACTTCTTTTGGCAGATTTTGAGTAATATGCTGTGTATGCAGTCGTTTCCTATAGCTGCTTTATTTTTTAGTAGCTGTGTAATGTTGTTTATTTTTGTGTATGAAGCTAGATTGTCTGTGTTTAATGTATTTAATGAATGTATTAGATGTTGTATTGTTTGAGTTAGGTTTTGGTGATATGCTGTTGTAACCGGTGAATTTGTCACTACGTCTATTGTATATAATGAGTGTTTGTATATCAAGAGTGACTGCTCGTCATTCGCGCCATGTCACGTCTCGACTCCGCCCTCTTTTATATATTTTTGCGCTAGACGACAGACACTCTTATACCGAAAATTTCGTCTTTTCCCTCTCCCCGCAATTCTATATATTTCAATTAATTGAAAAGTATATTATCTACGGGCAAAGTATGCATACATTTGCCATATAATTCATATATGATCTTCCAGTTGCAGCATCAATGATAATTTTCCATGTATTTATTAAAAAAGATATTCAGTTCTAAAAAATAAAAGTAGTAACTTTTGTAAAAATATTTCTAAGGTTGAACGTGGGTCATGTGTGGTTTCGATATTTCGGAGAGAGAATCAATGTCGCCTCCGGTGATTCATTTCTTGCAGGTGTGGTGGTCGATGATTGGGTTTCAACCCCACTGATGCCCTGAATGTCGAATCGGGGCGTTATTCTTGACGTCGTTCCCAACGTCATGTATACGCAAGCCTGTGAATGCTGTATTTGCGAATAGTTCCTAAAATTATATTCTCGAGCACCGTTCCTATAATCATCGAATTGTATCGTTCCTCACAACAGCGTCAGTTGACGTTACAATATAAATGTCATTTGGTTATGTCAAATGTAAAGGTGCATTCAGATGCTACGTCGGGCGCGTTTTATGCGATCAGATGCTCACATCTGGTAAATAGTCGGGTCGTTCAGATGATAGCGGTAAATTTTACAAATCGTCCAACCATTTATCCCAGTCGCCACATCGGTAGAAATTGACCCGCATGCGCTTTGCATTTTATAATGCATGATTGAGAAGTTTGGGTTATGTTTACAAAATTACAAATAATAGGTTAATATTCAACGAGACTGTCTACATTTTTTTCTACACCCACATGAATATTATTCATTTTCTGCACAATTTACAGAATGGAAATGTAGGTTATTTCGGTTAACAGAACGGATATAATTTCATTTACAGCCTAGAATGTATATGAAATCCACCAATCCACCAATCAGCATTTGCATTCAGTACCCGTCAACTCTTCTTTTTTACAATTTCAATGTAACGTCAAAATAACTTATCAAAATATTTCTTTAGTTTTCAAGAAAAATATTTTAGTAAAATGAGTGATTCCATTGATTAATCAAAAATCAATAAATATTACTCCATCAGATATTCGTTCAGCCGCAAAGGAGACGTTGTTACTTAAAAAAATATGTTGCATGGAGGGTAAGATGAGGCGACTTTATTTGCCTAAATTTTTCTTTCAGGGTAAGGGTACGGATCGATTATTTGAGGTTACAAATGAAACGCCGTAGTAGTTTGGTTACATTTTAATTTCTCCCTATGTAATTATCAGCAGCACTCGTGCGCAATACAAGAAATAGCGCTTCTTTTTTTTAGGCCACTAGTGGCTGAATTGCGTACTCTAGAACAGGCCGTACAGTTTAAACAAACCGCTAAGAAGAGGCGACGCGATAGATCTATTAGGTTACAAATTCGAATTGTTTTTAGAGCAGCATTTTTTATAGAATGATGAAAAGGTATGCAAGTGTAAGACTATTACAAACTGGCGTGAACGAATTGCCCCAATTACTATTCTATATGCAGAATATCTACCGCAGAGTATACTTTGCGTTTACAATAATAGTTTACTATGTAACAATGAATAATCGTTTTCAGGGTGAGGTATGAAGTCCCTATAATAAGAAGCCCATATACCAAATAGTTCTTCAACGTAAAAATTTAATATAAACTGTCAGTTCAAAGTTTAATTTTAAATGTTGTGATTGTTTCTCCCTATGTGTCTGTTAACCTATATGTTGAAAGTGTGGTTTAGTTCACAAACAAAAACCATAAGACAAACACAACTTATAACTAAGGCTTAGCTGATAAGTCACAGTGGATGATTCCTTCAGCACTGCCGCAAGCTGTTACCGTAGCTTCCGGACCTTCTATGAAGATGGAAAAGCAGTTTTCCGACAATCCGATGCAAGTATCTTTGAATATTGGGTCCAAGGTACTTCCAGAAATAAATAGGAACAGAAGTTCTAATTATGGACGGTATGAGAAAGAGGTCTAAAATACATAATTCGGTATTATTCGTCGCTGACATGATTTAGGTAATAACAAAAATATATTTTCAACTCAAATAGGTAAATCAATTAATCAAGATATCTTCTTTTGATTTATAAACGTTTATCTAGATAAATTTAAAATATCTAAGATTTCATCATGAAACTCTGACACAAACGTATTTATGACATACTAAGCACATTCTAATACCTAATTGACCTAAATCCCATACAATAGTCTAAATATTGTTCACAAATTAATAAAGTTAATTTATTGAAATCTGCTGAAAAGTATGACTTTTGCTTTGTAGAATTAGTTAATAAGTTGAACTGTTCTTGAAAGTTCTTTACTATAATGAGATGATCAAGTGTTACTCCAGGATCTGATTTTATTAAATATATTGTTGAGAAGCTAAACTGATTATATTTGCAAAATCCGTAATTGCAGATCAGATGTTTATTGTGAATGTTAGAATTGTTAGAATTTTATGTCTAGGTGCAGATATTGTATTTCTTTAAGTACATACCTTCGGCATCGGGTGACCTCAAGGTGGATTGAATTTCAAGTTTTAGTTGAATTTCGGCAAGTAATTAAGTTATTATACCCTTCAGGGTACTTAAAAGTGCTTCTATCACCAATTACTCCTTGAATTTAGTTAGACACAGTAATGCGCACTACTGACTCAGTACTGACCCAAGAATGGCCATTACTGTCCCAACAATATCCACTATTGCTCTAGTAATCAGTGACCTAGCTAGATAGTCAGAGGCCCTGGTGCGAAAAATGGGTGCCCCTCCCCTAATAAATTGTACAGTTTTTATCAAGTCGAAATATAAATACTTCAAAGAAGCAAAGCTACTTTATCATCAATTAATGATCATGCACTGCAGCGCAGGGCACAGCAATGCTACTTACTGTAAGTATGTGCACAAGTGTCTTACCTGAGCATAGTTCTACAGTTGAGAAGTTCGGGAATATACTTGAATAAATAATGTTATTACGTAATGAAACAAAATTAAGCGATAGGTTTATTTATGGATTTATATAAAATATTAAATTGTGGATAAAAATAAATCATAGAAAATAATGTATTGTATTTCCCAAGCATTCAAGAAATTCATTTTGATTTGTTGGTCTCAGACATTTTGTGGATCCTAGAAACAAAAAATGAAAATTATTCTTAAATATGTAATTTTAAAGGGTTAATCAAATAAAATAAAAGAATAAATCAAATGGAATCAAAATTTAACAAATAAACAAAAATACCTTTGGACATATGCAAAACTTGCTGCAATATTTGATCATATCGGGCAAGAACATGAACAACAGACAAGAACTTTACAAGATGCCCTTCTTCACTTAAGTTCTCTCGATGTATTCTAAAAGCCAAAGAATTCTTTGCTATAGTAAGTATGACATTTAATAATCTTCGAAGAACCATTTTCCAAAAAGATTGTTCTGTATTTATTTCATTTTCAGGTTCCTTATCAATAGTATAATTTTTTTACCAAAGTTCATACACAACATGACCATTCACAAAACTGTGTTATTTAATTCTTTCTGATAAATGTCCCCTATCACGAATGCCTGTACACCATATACTTTTTCTTTGAAAAGAAAATAACCAGCAGTGTTGATAGTAGGCAGAATCTAGTATTTTAGATTAATAGAGCCAAAACCGATGAACTGATCTATATTTAGAAGTAGAAAAGTAGGATGATTGAGGTTGAGGTTTAGAACGCCAAAATTATGTTAACAATGAAATTTTAATGTGAGACTTTAAATTTTGACGGTTTTGTTAGTTTTGACTACAACCAGGCAGATGTACTAAAATTTTAATATTGAGATGACTATCTACCCATATAAAAAGGTTATCTATGTTCAGTTTATTTTTATGGGCCATCGTATAGACTAAGTTCAGTGTATGTCTACATTATCTTTAGTTACTTTAATACATTTTTCCTTTTCTGTACAATTATATTTACTGTTAATGTATAATTTGGTTGAAAAGCTTAATTATAAATATATTTTCTTTAAGTTCTGTGTTGTTATTGACAGCATATAAATATTTATATATACTACCAAAAAAGACTGTTCACACTTTATCTAGTTGGCTTAAACAATAGTCGAAAAATTGAAGAAAATATTTTGTAGATAGTGTAGAAAAAACGAATCACTAAATGAACAATAGAGCGATTTAAAAGATTAAACTACAAAAATAATTGAAATACTGCCATCTACGGATATCAGTAAAACTTTGCGCCGTGCACACGTTTCAAGTTACTCTAGAAAGAATAAAATTTCCATTTAATAAATAATTAAAGTACTTAATCAAATTTAAATCACAAAAATTTTTGAAATCATGTAAAATACCATGTCGTATATTAAATTTATCCACCTTTTTCTATTTTCAATTGATACTTACAAAGAAACATTCTTCCAAATAATTCTCAATTTATTTACTGAAATTTATTCAGATAAAATTTTTATATATACATAGTTATTTTCCAACTAATTTTAAGCTGATCTAAAAAATCATTTGGCAATAAAATAAATTTATAAGACTTGGCCCAATTTTTGCTGCGTTATACCAAAAATTGGGCCGCCATCCGCAGATGGCAGTTTCGGTAGTATAGAATTTACCTGTTGGATCTTGTCAATATTTCTATCATTTGTTTACCACGATAGAGCTTCCGTAATTTAATCATTTCTGTCAGCCTAGAGTTTTAGGGATTACTCAGCCAACATCTTTCCGGCGAAGTGGTGCAGGCTGTAACCAAACCCGTCTTCACATTTGTGAATGCCTGTAGATAGGTTCATGTTAGTTTCTTATAATTCATCATTAAGGGTAGTAAAGGGTTTTCTCTATTGTGAATTTTACTATAATTTTTGGTTACCGTGAGGCTACTGTTTTTTTGGTTTTTTTTGTCCGGAAGAGGGATCCACCCCTATCTCCGTTCTGAGCGGCCTCGAAGACCTAAGGTTGTCACCAGAGCAACCGAAACTTATGTAATCCAGTTGACAAATTAATCAGTAATTTTACACTTTTTTTATTATTAAACATTTAAAATTGAATTAATAATAGACCTTTTCCAAGTACCCAAACAGCACTGTACGTATTAAATACGTACATATTAGGTCTTATATACGTCCTGTACGTACAGTATCTAAAATGTACGTATTTAATACGTACAATATGATTCCTAAACGGTACGTACTTTAAGACACGTACCATGTACGTACTCTATACGTATCGGCGGTACGTATTTTCTGATACGTATAATGTATATACTTAATACGTTATCGTATGTACGTATTTTCTGATACGTATTATGTACGTACTTAATACGTATCAGCTGTACGTATTTTTTTATAATTTTTAAACATGTGTTTTGATGTTATGTTAACCAGATGTCTAGGGTATCTGTATAGAAATTATATATAAATTATATGGGTAGCTGAGCATTGGCGTTTTTTTTTAGCTTAGAGAGTGCTATAGAGAAGTATTTGGTGGTTTTTATCTCAATATTCCACACAGACCACTTGTGCTTGCTACTTTTGTTTTGTCTATACCCAGGATTAATTGGTAAGCTATTGAGTAATTTCTATAACATCAACTTTCAATTTTATTTAGTGGGTATCTAGTATTTATTTAATTTATATTTTTAAAGTTAAGTTAAACTAGTATAAAGTAAGGTACTTTTCATAGTAGTTTTATTATAGTTTGTAGTATTGGGACCTTTTGTGAGCAGTATTTTGTTGCAACCTGTTTATTTGCAGTTTATAAAGATAAGTATACCCACCTATCATTTATTATTACATTAATCTACTAGTATACACGTCTTATACAGTTAGTAAACATTACAAAAAAGCAACACTATATTCATTTTGGATTAGATAAATGTTTGCAAAAGGTACTTTCACAACATCCTAAATTAAGAGACGATAGTGTTATTGAAATTTATTTTAACATTGATGGACTTCCACTAACAAAAAGCTCTACAAGTCAGTTCTCTCCAGTTTTATGAAGTATATATCAAAACCGGGGATTTGTTGAGATTGTGTGAGTATATTATGGCTGTGCAAAACCCAAAGAACCTAAATTGTTTTTGTCACATTTTGTTGAAGATGCCACTTATATTATAAATAATCGGATTCAGTGCAAAGGCTCGACTTTTATGCTGTTAAAATAGAAATATTTGTATGTAATGCTCCAGCAAAAGCTTATATTACGTATACTAAAGGTTATTTAGGTTGTAGGTCACGCTCAAAGTGTCATGCAGAGGGATCTTATGATAATTGAGTTTATTTTCCTGATACGTCAAACCTTCATTTACGTACTGATGTTGATTTCAGAGCAAAGACTCCTAAACAACACCATACAAGTACTTACTTCAAGTCTAGAAAACAGATATGGTCAAATCTTTCCGACTTGGTTATATGCATTTTGATTGTTTAGGGGTTGTGAAAAAGTTATTAGTATGTTTGTGGTTAACTTCAATTCATGATGAAAACTATGCCTCAAATAATATACATAATCTACTACATTTAGCTGAACATGTTAGAATATTTGGATATCTTAATAGTTTTAGTGCTTTTGATTTTGAAAATTATGTGCAAACAATGAAGAAGTTGCTTAGAAAACAAGACAACCCTCTACAACAATGGTTAATAGAAAAACAGAACTAGATAATGCTAAAGAAAGTGAACATTTATATTCTCAAAATTTTCCGATACTCCACAAAACTCACTACAATGGAGCTGTGCTAAAAAATTATCAGTAACAGATCAATTTAAACAAGTGAATTTCAAGAACTTTGATTGAAAGCCTAAAGAACCTGATAATTGTTGTTGTTTTTCCGGTTGAGAAATAATAGCAATCAGTAATTTTATAGTAGAAGATAATGGGCAAATCCTAATTTTGTGATAGAATATAGAGAAAAAGAAGTTTTTTACCTTAGGCCATGCCAGTCATCAATATTAAATATATTTTTAGTTGGAAAAATGACTAGTGAATTAAAAGCATGGAAAATATAAAAATTTTCTTTTTAATGTGTAAAACTAACATTCACTAACAAATTTGTTACTCTTCCGTTGTTACGTAGTTTTTGAGATAACTTGTTTGTATATGTTATACATATCTAACAATATATTAGAGTTGGCTATCGGACATCTTGCTTTGAGAGATGTTCAATATATTTACCCATTTTTTAGTGATATACTTTTTGAAACAAGTTTTTAAGTCGCTGTAAATATATTGAAAATTAACGACTCTATTAAAAAAATCATATATTTTTTTGGATTCAACTTTTCAGAAAAAATGGAAAATATTATTATACTTCGATAAAATGCAGTTTATCAGTGACACGTCGGTAGCACTGATACCTATCCACAAGATGGATTAATGTAGACAATTGTTTGTGGCCACCAGAGAAATTTATCGCTGCTATAAGGTCACATCAATTAAATTCGTGTTGGCCTTCACATAAGGTGAAGTTGTTTAGGGATGGGACTTACGGTAATATCTACAAATTCTGTATAAATTGCAAACTAAATATCAATATATTCATTTCTAGATTTATACGAAACAGCTCGTCTAAAGTGCAGAAAGGCGGAGGTGGATATCTCAATACCATATATGTGAACGAATCACATCCAAAAATAAGGGAATTTAAAAAGAGGTTCCATTCTTCTTCAAAGTCCGACAGTGAGGTTAAAGAACTTGTAACGCAAAAGAAGGGGCCTAGCTGCTATCAACACTAAAAGCAGCTCGCACAACCATAATAGGTAATTGATAACATAAAAATAATGATTTTGACCTTCCCCAGTAATATTTCTTTGTTTTGTGAGTTTTTTAAATAAAACTATTATTTAATGTCCACCATTGAAAAATAGTACCTTTGTGTAAAAAATTGTAGACCATAGAATAAAAGTAGTTTGCTTTAAAAATTGTGGTACTTGATCACTGTGTTAATTTTTTAGATACTGCACAGCCCGAAATGAGCCACGTGGAATAAAGCCGAGAGGCAGTTTTGGGTACTAAAGTATGTGAGCCTTCAGCTAGGTCCAGGCGTCAAATTTAGTTGATTTTTTGTTGAAACTTATGAATTTGTAGTTATTGGAAAAGAGACTCAAGGTCCAACAATAAACCACAGACATGGGATATTTTCGATTTTTCATTTAAAAAAAAAACATAAAAAACCTTTTAAAAGTGTGGAAAAAGTGTATTAGCCCTCTGAGGAGTTGGGTGAGTTTAAAGAAGTCTTGGGTGCTTGCCTTAATTTCTCTGGTGCTTTATTTTGAATTCTAAATAAATATTGAAAAATCCACCCCTTCTTCGACTTGAAACTAGTCGATGGCGAGCACAGATTGTTCTACAGGGCAATCTGACATCTAAACGAGCACAGTAGGTAGGTATTGTGAATAGGAGAAGTCTAGTTATAAAAAAATAAATAAATTCCTACTCTTTCTAATGTGTACTTTAATTTATAAGACCATACAGCTGAACCCACAATCAAGTGATAAGGAACTTTATTCGAGCAAACGTTATTAACATTAAGACAGGTAAACTCAAATTAACTTCAAAATTTTAATAACAAAGCTCTTGAGACTAAATTGTGAGGTTTCAGCTCTGTAGTCTGTTTACAAAGTACCTACTATCGGTACATACCATGTACGTACCAAGTACGTACAAATGGTACGTACTGAGTACGTACAAAATGATACGTGGCAAGTACGTACATGCAGTACGTATTTGGTACGCACAGTTTATTGGAAAATGTACCTATTCAGTACGTACTATGTACGTACTACGTACAGAAAAGTACGTACATAATACGTACCTTACGTCTCATGAGTACGTATTAAATACGTATTATGTACGTACTCGTGCTGTCTGGGTACGTCATCGTGACGTCACTCGAATGTCTGTCACCGGACAACATTTGCACGTGTGGAATAGGAATTAAAGTTGTTTTTACTGTTTTGAAGTGATTATTTTAAAATAAATTGTAAGATAGTTAGTTAGATTTCTACTTTATAAAGAAAATTTTAGAGAGGCCGGTCCTGGTAACAGTACCGATACCAGCTTTTGTAAGCAGCTCTTACATATTCCAAGCTCAAAGTGGAATAAACAAAGAGTTTAAAGTGAAAACAGTATACTATTGTGCAGTTTATAGGCAGTTCTAAATATACCTGTAACTCAATAAATTCCATCTAGTAATATAAGAGATATTTGGTTTTAGAAATATCAATATATAAATAAGTCGCAGTCGGTTGTTTATAATACCAGTTTTTATTGTTCTCTTGATATCGGTCAGGTTTTGCCTGACCACATTAGGACAGGACTGTAGTTGGAAACTTTCTGCGAGTATCAATGTAAATCATTTTAATCATGACAGAAAATTTGGCGGAACCCCCTGATCACAGGGGTCATTCTTCGAACCAACCTCAACTGACAAGTTTAGGGAGTGCTTCTGACCACAGAAGTCCCTCTCTTACCCAATCACAAATAAGTTCTTCTCGATCTTATTCAAATGTTGCAGCTAACTCACTCTTTCCCTCTAAAGATCAAGGTATCATATTTCCTTCTATTGATGGAGTTAAATTAGAGGAGTACATGCTTGTCGTAGGAGCTAAAATTCTTCCTAAAAACATCACTTTTGCTTCAAGAATTTCAAACAACAGAGTATGTATTTACCTATCAAACAAGTCAGTGGTTGATCACTTTATGGCAACATATTCTAGCATCACAATCAACAATCAAGACATCCAGGCAAGATGACTCATCACACCAGCAAGCAGAATTACGTTATCCAACGTCTGCCCTAGTATACCACACGGGACTTTAGAGATTGAATTGAAGAAGCTGGGTTTAAACATTGTATCACCAGTAACTTTCATAAAAATAGGAGTTTCCAACCCAGAATACGGACATATTTTTAGTTTTCGGCGCCAGGTATTCACCTCTCCTCTATCTCCTGAAAGTAACATCCCTGAATCATTCACATTAACCTATGAAAATACTCTATATCGAATTTTCGTATCCGTTGATGGCCTGACCTGCTTCAAGTGCAAACGGTCAGGTCATATTGCTCTCAACTGCTGTAATGCACCCACCGCTCCCAACACTTCCGAAAAGATCCTGTTGAAGCATATCAACCTATTGTGAATTCACAAAACCAACATATTACAAATGATTTACCCTCCACACCAAAAAAATCCGAACCAGCTATCAAAAGAACCAGTTCCGACCGGGAAAAACACCTGAAATTGCGGAAGAAGAAAATCCAACAAACAATATCCTTGTCACACCCGAACCCCCCCAAAAAAGAAAGGCCCGATTTTGACGCATTGCTTAAACCAGCAAAAGTTTTCATAAATTCTCGCGAACCACCCTTTGTTCTAAATTTTGACCAACTGGTGGATTTGTTCGCAAACAGTTACGGTTCACCACAACCCGAACAAATAACTATAAATTACACTAATGACTTAACCTTACTTTGTTATATGTTACATGAAATTCATCCTCACTTGAAAGATAGAAGCATAAAAACCCGCTGCACCAAGCTTCGGAAAAAATGTGAATTTTTCGACTCGCAACCATCAACTGACAATGAAAGTGACGCGTCATCGGAAGTGAGCAGCTATTAATTTCTTCCAATTAAATTTTTATAAATACTCTTATTATGTTCAAAAACATTCTCCAATGGAATATAAACGGCATTTACACTCACCTAGAATCATTGCAATTACTTATGTCTGAACTAGATCCTTCTATTATCTGCATTCGGAGACAAACTTTGCAGATAAAACTTACAGTAATAAAAACTATAACGCTTATTTCTTAAATAGGGTCGATTGTCTACGTGCAAGTGGAGGTGTTGCAATATACGTGAAAAAAGACATCAGCTCATCACTTATTCCTCTGCATACAGACTTAGAAGCCATTTGCGTGGCTTTACCTGGGGACAAAAAACTACATATCTGCAATGTTTACATTCCATCTGACGTAGAACTCAATTGACACAATTTATCCAATCTCTTAAATCAAATTCCTTGCCCACGAATTATTGTTGGTGACTTCAATGGACATCATTTGACTTGGGGTTCGCCATCAAATGATAACAGAGGTACTTTAATTTCGGATGTTATCGAACAGCATAACCTAAATATTTTAAATAACGGACACCCTACACGTTTTAATGCCAGAAACGGTAGTTTTTCACACATAGATTTAAGCATATCGGATCCAGTTTCGAATATTAACATAACATGGAATGTTTTGCCCGATCTATATGGGAGTGACCACTACCCCATAGAAATACATAACAGCTCATTCATTTCCATCAATAACCCTGGTAGGAACAAATGGAAGATAAAAACTGCAAACTGGGATTTATACAAACAATTAATGGACAACTTTCTTGTTCAAACTGATTTCGAGCATAGAAACCAATCAGAATGCCTAGATATTCTAACTTCTTTGATAATAAGAGCTGCCAATATCTCTGTAGATAAATCCACTAGTATGTCCTCACAACGCAGAAAAGTACCATGGTGGAACCACACTTGCAAGGAAACCATAAAACAAAGCAAACATGCTTTTAATAGACTTAAACGTCAAAATTCTCCTGAAAACCTACAAATTTATACAATTTTGTAGCAAGAGCACGTTACATTATTAAAAAATGCAAAAAAGACTCTTGGAAAAACTACATCTCGCCTATTAGTGTAACTACCCCTTCAATGGAAATCTGGAGCAAGATGAGAAGGATTGCTGCTAAATACTCTTATTTCAACATAAACTCCTTATCTATTCAAGACGAGACTATAACTTGTCCTAAAATCTCTGAAAAACTCGCTGATACATTGAAATCACATTCAAGTGATGCTAACTACAGTCAAGAATTCCTTCAGAAGAAGATCCAAGTAGAAGCACAATTCCCCATTATTGTGACCGAACAACAAAACGACCCTCTTAATATTCCAATATCACTAGAAGAACTACAAAACGCTCTCAAATGCACCAAAAATAGTGGCCCGGGTCAAGATAATATACCAGTGATTTGTATAAAGAATTTACATGAACAATCTATGCTCTATCTGTTAAAACATTTTAACTACTACTGGCTCAACCAAAGTCTACCAAACTCCTGGAAAGATGCATATATAATTCCAATTTTAAAAAATAATAACCCTCCGCACCTTCCCACATCATACAGACCCATTTCTATCACAAGTATTGGTAAGTTATTGGAAAAAATTATTAATTATCGCTTAACGTGGTTCCTTGAAAAAATGTTTCTCTTATCCAAACATAGTTGATAACATAGTTGATCTAGAATCAGATATCCATGAAGCTTTTCTTAACAAACAAAAAGTTCTCATCGTATTCTTTGACATTAATCGATCTTACGACTCAGCGTGGCGACATAATATCCTGAGAACTTTATCTGGGATGAGAATAAATGGAAATATGCTAGCTTTTATTCAAAATTTCTTCCAAAATCGTTGTTTTCGTGTACAAGCAAACAGTCAATTGTCACAATTAAAATTCCTGGAGAATGGCACACCCCAAGGATCAGTCATTAGTGTAACCCTTTTTTAATAGCAATAGACAGCGTGTTATCAAATATAAATTATCCTTTAAAAGGTAGGCTATTTGCCGATGACTTAGTAATTTCTATCAAAGGAAAAAACTTCGATTTCATGAAAACTGCTATACAGCAGCAAATTCCCTAATTGGGGAATTGGTCCAGAGAAACTGGATTCACCTTCTTCATCTCGAAAACAAAATTTCTAATATTTTCTAAAACTCCTTTGCTGGTTTACCCCAACTTGAAATTACATAACGAAAACCTTCACTCTCATGAAAATCTCACATTTCTAGGAGTTATCCTGGACTCTAAAATGACTTGGGAGTCCCACATCAATAATCTTATTACTAAATCTACCAATGGAATTAATATGTTAAGAGCATTATCAAATAAAAATTGGGGAGCTGATTCTGCCTGTCTACTTCGCCTATATCGTGCCCTAATAAGGTATCGCCTGGACTATGGCAGTGTGGCATACAACTCAGCTAAACAAAACGTCCTAAGTCGTCTCAACTCTATTCAAAACTCTGCAATCCGAATCTGCCTTGGGGCTTTTCGCTCGAGTCCTATTGATAGTTTGCTATGTGAAGCTTCTGAACTTCCCCTCCATCTTCGACGTTATTATCTAAGCTTCGCGTACACCGCATCAGTTTCCTCAAATCTAAATCATCCGGTATATCAAAATGCACTGTCAAATCGGTTTAGCTCTGAGTACAAAAAAAGAAAACGAATTGATCTCCCTCTATATGAGAGAATAAATAGATCCCTTATCTTAATTGATATCTCCATTCCTACAAGTTTCCCGCTGAACCTTAATCCCATTCCTCCCTGGCTAACGAAACTTCCGTACTGCGATACTTCCTTATTAAATTTCAACGAATACGAAACAAATCAATCCTTGATTAGAACAGCATTCCATGAAAAAGTGTCCAGACTTAGTCAATACACACAAATCTACACAGATTTCTCGAAAATGGAAAAGGGAAAAGGGGTAGGAATTTCAATTATCGCTCCCAGTGCTGTTATCAGAATTAGGCTACCAGAAATGGCAAGTGAAGAACTGTACGCAATATTTCACGCCCTTATATATGCAAAAAACCACGAACCAAGTCATTTTTTTATCATTACGGGACTCTCTAAGCTCTGTTGATAGCATTCACCAAATGTACTCCTCTAATCCATTAGTAGAAATTATCAGAAGAGAGCTGTTCAATCTACAAGAAGCTCAAGGATATTCGTTTTTTATGGGTTCCGTTACACATAGAAATAATCGGAAACGAAAAGGCAGATCTCGAGGCCAAAAATGCAACTCAAGATCCAAATTGCACTTTAGTATCAAGAACTACAGTGACAGAATGTAAAAACTTTTTTAAACAGTTAGTAATCAGTCACTGGCAAAACTGCTGGTCTAGATCTCAATCAAAATTGAGGATAGTGAAAAAAACGTAGCTGCCTGGAAATTCCTTCCAGCCGAAAGAAGAGATCAAATAATATTAACTCGACTTAGAATTGGGCACACTCGTTTCTCCCACGGCCACCTAATGTCTCATTCTGCGACACCCATATGTGAAACATGTCAGGTTCCAGTGTCGGTAGTGCATGTGTTAGTGGAGTGTACCCGTTTTGCTCATCAAAGATCGCAGTATAATTTACCAAATAATATCACAGACATTGTCGGAGAAAACTGTGACGTTGAAAAATTGTTACTTTTCCTGAAAGCGGTTAACTTATTGTATAAAGTTTGAAAATCCTATTATGTACATGACTTAAATGTAAATTTATTGTTGGGCGCTAATAACCCTAGGGGTTGATGCGCAAAAAATTTCAAAAAAAAGATTGTTTATTTATGTTTATTATCATACTATATATTTTGCAGAAAATATGGCACATATTAGTGTTTACGCCAGGAGCCTCTCATATGAAAGTAAATTTCGTTATTTAGAGAAATCAAGATTAATGGGTGGACAAGATCCTTTTGCACTAGAAAAAAATGATTTAATACTGTCACTAGATGAATTACCACGAATTACGATCACAGAAATAACAGACTTTTTGATATTTCGAGCGAGTACTTTCACTCAAAAAGAAATTCGTACATACAAAAGCCCTGATGCATTTGCTCATATGGCAGCGTATTGGGTGGAAGATATCAAGGCAATAAAAATTGATACTTGTTACTGTGTTTTAGGCAAGGTATGAAAATTATGATAATACTTGAGAAAAAATATTAATATTACATGAAAGGTTATAGGTTATGCATTCACAGAAGATAAATGAAGCATCTCTAAAAGTGTGGATAACATTTTCAGGAAAGGGGGAAATTTTAACAAGTCACTGCAACTGTGTAGCAGGATTAGGAGAGGCTTGCACCCATGTTGCTGTAATTCTTTTCATCCTAGAATATGCAGGCAAAGAACGGAAGTCTGTTACAGATGTTGTTGCATATTGGATGTGGCCAAAATCTAAAAAGACTTTTTTTAAGAAAATTGTAGATACAAATTTTTCAGCAAAAGTAACGCAAGATGTACCACCTTCAGAAAAGTCAAGTGATTCTAAAAACCGTTTTTCGTGTTTTTGTTGATGGAAAACGTGAAAAATTTCAAAATTCCAACTTTTTTGGAGTAGACCAATACTTTTCTCGCATATAGATAGGTTGGGCGGAAAAGTAAAAACTTGATTTCATGACAACAGAATGCGAATAAGATCGCTACACAAAATGTTTTAATCAAAATAATTTTCGTGTAAGTAGCTTTTGAAAAAATGTAATTTTGGAAAAAAAAACATTTCATTGTCTGTGCTAATTATGAATTAATAAAGGTAGTGTCATTCACAATATTGATAACTCAAAAATTGGCTAATTTTAATTAATTTCATCGGAAAATCATCCCAATCGAATACGATATTTCTATACATTATACAAACAATTTCGTATTGAATTCGATGAATTAATTTTAGTATAAGTCGTCTACGGCTCGCTTATAGGCTATAAATACTCAGGAAGAATTTCAGATGCAGCTGAGTGTAAATATGGGGTGTTTTAAATAGACGTTGCCGACTATTTTTGTTTCCGGAGGTTAAAAACAAAAAAATGAAGACAGACTTAAAGACGCGAAGTGAAAACATTCTGTTTCTCGAATCTCTTTCGAATTTGTCATCGCTGGTTAAACTAGGCGAAAACATATCGCAGTATTTGTTTTAAACAAGCTAACGACCCAGAGAATCTGTTAACGGAAGGAACTGAATTTTCGTTAAAGAAAGTTTTGAATGCACGACAAAAAAATAAGTAACAAGGCGAACGAAAATAAGGTGAACGATGATATACAGAGCATTTCAATAGAAAATATCAATAAAATACGTCAAAAATCATGTTATGTGAAAATAATTTTTTAAAATGAACATTCTACTTTAAAAAAATATATACAACTCGACCTTGATATGCCAAATAATAAATTTTAAATACGGTAAGCCGAATAGGAAGAGGTAAAATTCCGACAAGAAAATCAAATAAATTATTTTGACGAAATTTGGGCGAATGAGGGCCATACTGTCTCCTAAGTGTGGCAAAACAAGAATATAAAAAACTAGGGGTCCCGGCACCTGAGACCATCCCCACCAGTCCACTTTTCATCGTGATGGCCTCGTCCACATGCTGCTCTCTGATTGGTCGCGCGGACGTCATAGGTAGTGGGGTTATACTATACAGGGTATGACGTATACAGGGTATGACGTAATTGCGTAAACAGGGTGTTATCATAATAAAGATCAAAGAATATGTATACGAGGTACGACGTAATGATGAGTACAGGGTATGACGTATATGGGGTACGACGTAATGAGGTATACAGGGTGTAGTCGTAATAAAGGTCATACCAAAGAAAGCATTAACTGTTATTATTGTATTGGATAAGCGGCATAACCACAGTGTGTGGAATTGATGGGGTTATTATTGGTCAATAATATTTGTAATAATTAATATTAAATCTGTGCGTGTATAAAAACGGTACTAAAACATATATAAAACAAGTTTACTGATAAAATGATGGAAGTATTTACTTTACCTTTACCTTATAGTTAAATTCAGGATTACGAATGAAATCAGAAATTTCTAGTATTTTTATTAATTAGGATATATATGTTTTGGATTATAAATCTATTACACAATTAAATTATGGTAGAATTAATGGGGCAAGTTTCGTTTAGCCGAAATCTGTTAAAAGAGAAGAAACATTTGTTTTGTCATTTAGATACCTTAGGCAGGGGTTTTCAAACTTTTTGACACTGCGACCCCCTTTTTAGACCTAGTATTTCGGCGACCCCCCTAGTTTTAAATATAAACAAAAATGAAAAAAAAACACTATTGGCTAAGTTTTATCCATAAAAATACTATTAACTAGTAAAAATAAATACAAATTGTTGTCACTTGAATTGTTTTATAATAATGCTGAAATTTAATGTGCAGAAAATTACTGCAACCCTCTGTCGAGCAGTTTAAGGTAAAATTAATGAGCAGCGGTTTTCTGCAGTTGTTTACCGAGTAAACTGTCAGATGCTTTTAATTCTGCTATGACTAACATTTTCAATACAAATGTAGTCTTGTTGCAATTCAACTTAATTGAATGCTAGTTAAAATAAAAATAAACTCTGTTCATTATTTATTTATAATCTTTATTTATTCTGTAATTATTTATTATTTATACACTGACAAAAATTGTATTTTTGAATGTCCAACTCCAACAATTTACAACAATTCACATAAACGATTAACAAAACTATATGACCATATGGAGAAAACACAAACTTAAAATAATGTAAAATTGCTCGACACAGGATTGCAGTAACTTTCCGCACACCAATTTTGAGCATAAGAGAAAGTGGGATAACTCACTTCGTGGCACGAACAAGGACAAAGCCAGGATGACTCATGGGGCCTAGAATAGACTGCAGTAACAGCTGTCTGCGCGCGCGCACTCTGCCAGCCGGTACCCGGCAGACGACACGACAGTCTGGCTTCTTGAGTCGATCACTCAACACTGTGTGTACTTTGTGAGTAGTATTGCGAGCAAATACAGTTGGAAAAAGTAGCAATGGATACGTTTTTGAAAAGACCGTCGTCAAGTAGTGATGCTAGTGCTAGTGAGTGTGGAAAGACAAAATTCCGCAAATATGACCAGTCGTACATACAATTCGGTTTCACTGAACTGGCAAACAAACCTCAATGTGTGGTGTGTAGTGAAGTGTTGTCAGCTGAAAGCATGAAGCCTTCGAAAATGAAACGCCATCTTGAAACTTGAAACATTTTGCTTTGAAAGACAAACCAAAGAAAACTGTTATCCCTTCGAACTCAACAGGTAAATATTACAGATCTTGCTAATGTTAATAAAAATGCTCTTAAAGCTTCATACGAGGTAGCACTCAAGATTGCTAAAAAAGGGAAACCCCATACAATTGCTGAGGAATTAATTCTTCCTGCTGCAATTGATATGGTTTCAAATATAATCAGTCCTCAAGATGCTGAAAAATTGAAAAAAATCCCGTTATCAAATGATACTATTTCAAGAAGAATATGTGACATGGCTGAAGATGTTCAGAACCAGCTAAAGAAGCAAATAAAAGACAGTACTTTTTTTGCAATTCAGTTGGAGGAGTCAACAGATGTTGCCAACTGTGCTCAGTTTTTATGCTTCATCCGGTACGATTACGGTGATGCTATTCATGAAAATATTTTGTTTTGTAAGCCCCTGCCGAATAATACAACAGGTGAAAGTCTTTATAAGGTGTTTGTCGAAGCAACTGAACCTTTTGAATTGGATTGGAAGAAATGTGTGTCAATTTGTATTGATGGAGCAATGGCCCTTACGGGAAAGAAGAGTGGCTTGATTGCCAGGATGAAATCATTTATACCGAATGCAAGTTGGGTCCACTGTTTTTTACATAGGCAAGCTTTGGCAGCTAAGAAAATGCCAGATGAATTACGGCAAGTGTTAAATGAAGCTGTCTAGATAGTGAACTACATCAAAAGTCGCCCGCTGCAAAGTAGGTTGTTTAATAACTTGTGTGAAAAGGTAGGAGCCTTGCATAAACATCTTTTATTTCACACTGAAGTACGGTGGCTATCCCGTGATAATGTATTAAGCAGGCTGTTGGGATTGAAGTCAGAAATGTTGTTATTTTTGGTTGATAGTAAACCCGAACTTTCCACTTTTTTCAGTGATGAAAAGTGGTTGGTTGAGCTTGATTATTTGGCTGACATCTTCTCTCACCTTAATATTTTGAACTTATCCCTACAAGGACCAGACAAAAATATGCTATATGCTCAAGGCAGAGTAAATGCATTTGTAAAAGAACTCAGTGTTTGGAACGCAAGAGTTAAGGAAGAAGATTTTGAAAATTTTACACTAACTCAAGAGTTTATAGAGTATCTGTCAAGTATTAACGCTACATCCCCTGACACTTCATCTCTCTCCTTACTAGTATCTTCTCATCTCGAAGGTTTGATTGAACAGCTGACAGATTACATTCCAAATAAGGATACGAGTGGGGTTTTGTGGGTAGTCAATCCGTTCAGTGATCAAGTCGTAACAAAAGCTGAACTAACTGCTCGTCAACATGATCAACTGATCGAAATTTCAAGTGATCAGTCAGCAAAACTCACTTTTAACAGTGCTTGTATCGACAAATTTTGGATAGGTATTAAAAATGAATACCCAGAACTGTCCACAAAAGCATTACAGATTTTGATGCCATTTTCTACGTCTTACAACTGTGAACAAGGTTTCTCCATAAAGGTGAATATCAAAACAAAATCATGAAATCTTTTGACCCTGGAAAATGACATTCTTTTAAATGACATTCTTTTGTGTATAACAAAACTCAATCCGGACATAAAAAAATTGGTTAATTCCAAACAAGCTCATGTTTCCCATTAAATAGTATTAGGCCTTTTTCAACTTGTATGTGTATTACAAATTTGTGTAGCCTATAAATTTTATTATTAATAAAAACTACAGGTATGACTGATTTGTTTTTTTCCTCCTTATCCCGCGACCCTCCTGGACACATCACGCGACCCCCCTGGGGGTCGCGACCCACAGTTTGAGAACCCCAGGAAGGAGTATATTACTGAAAATATTTGGCCGCGGAAAATGCGCTGTTGCCATTTTTTGAATGCGGATTAAACGTAACGAAATGAGATACATGAAAAATTAATGTTATTTTATATTGTAGACTTATTTTTAAGCACCGATACGAAAATGAAAATCGGCGGAAAAGCGTTGTTTCACCACTATGCAGTGATCGTCTTCCCGACCTTTAACACAGATCAATGAATAATATCTATTCTCATCAACTTAATATCGCTATGGTCAATAAATGCGGAAATTTTAAAAAAATTGTCAATAAAGCATAAAAACGACAATCCTGATAAAGCATAAAAGGTATGTATGTATACAGTGCTATTCAAAAATCCCCTCCCCCCTCGTATCTTTTGAACGGCTACACTTACATTAATAAAATTTGGAGGGTGAAAATAAAGTGTTGTAAACTTCTCTACGAATGGTAACAGGTGACGTAATAGTAATAGATGACGTCACAGTGCCACTCTGGCCAATAATTTTAAATATGACCTTATGGCAAGTGATATTTCGTTTGAAAGGCATTGACATTGGCTACATAGCCATATTAATTTTGTTTCGGTTTAAATTAATTTTGACGGATAAATTAAATAAATACCAAAATTATTATTTCACATTTAAATACTGAAGATTTTTCAGTCCGCCTCTGGTTAGTTGTCAAAAAAATTGACGTTTTTAATTTAATAGTATTTGTTGCTTTGCAAAGTTTTTGTAAATAGCTTAAATATTTAATTTTATTATTGTTTAACGGGACGTTTAAGAGTTTACACAGGGAAAATGGTACATACTCAAGCCGACAAAGTATCAACCATCTTAACAATTTGTGAATCTAGAAAGAATCTCCATGAAGCGGAACGTTTATTTAATGAGAGATACCCAAATCGCCATATCTCGAGAACTTATTTGAGGGAGCTTCTTCACAAGTTTGAAGCAACAGGTAGTGTTCAAGATGCCAAACGATCTGGTCGACCAACATTTAGTGATGATAAAAAAATTGATATAGTTGGTGAAATGGTAGTAAACCCTACTTCCTCTTCAACTAAAGCTGCGTCTATCCGTGAAGTGAGTAAAAGTACAGTACAGAGAGTGTTGGCTAAAAATAAATTTCATCCATACAATTTAAAAATGGTGCACCACCTTTCGGATGACGACCCCGACAGAAGACTCGAGTTCTGTGAATGTATCACAAATAAAATTCGTCAAAACCCACATTACACAAAAACAATTTGTTTTAGTGATGAAAGTACTTTTTGCCTCAATGGAAATGTGAATACACAAAATGTAAGGTATTGGAGTGACACAAATCCTCACACCTTCTGTGAACAACATACCCAATTTCCAGAAAAAGTCAATGTTTGTGCAGGTATTTTGGGAAACCACATAGTTGGTCCTATTTTCCTAAATTCAAATTTAAGCGGTGAAGTGTATCTGGAGATGTTACAAAATGCAATTGAGCCGTTAATTCTTGAAATTCTGGAAGATAATCAAGATGAATTCCGCCATCTGGATATAACCTTTCAACAAGATAGTGCTCCTGCACATCATTATGGTGCAGTAAGACGTTAGCTGGATGAAGAATATCGAGGTAGATAGATCGGCCGGCAAGGTCCTATAGAATGGCTACCACCAGATCTGACACCATTAGATTTTTTCCTATGGAGGTACTTGAAATCCAAGGTTTACATTACGGCACCCGATAGCATTGGCGTTTTGAAAGAAAAAAATACTGAAGAATGTAATGCTATTTCAGCTGACACATTCGAACGAGTACGACAAGAGTTTACTAATAGGATGTATTACTGTCAGACGGAGCACATTTCGAACACTTGCTATAAGAATCCATTGTTGATATTTGATTAATTAAATTTAAAAAAATATTTTCAATAATTTTGGTATTTATTTAATTTATCCGTTAAAATTAATTTAAACCCAAACGAATTTAATATGGCTATGTAGCCAATGTCAATGCCTTTCAAACGAGGTATCACTTACCATAAGGTCCTATTTAAAATTATTGGCCAGAGTGGCACTGTGACGTCATCTATTACTATTACGTCACCTGTTACCATTCGTAGAGAAGTTTACAACAGTTTATTTTCACCCTCCAAATTTTATCAATGTAAGTGTAGCCGTTCAAAAGATACTAGGGGGGGAGGGGACTTTTGAATAGACCTGTATATTTGTGAATCTAATATTCTATATTCAGTTGAGTTAAATCATTTCGTTCATATTTACGTGCATACTATTTACAAAAATGTCGACTCAAGTTGTAGAAATGGCTCTTCCTAGTTCGCGACAAGAAGCGTATGAATTCGGTCTTTTACATGGTTTGTTGCCTAAACGCCCCTTATGTAAAACCAAATGTAAAGGGCATGGTAACAAACCTGATATTTCTTCCATTATTACCATGGAGAAAAAGATCTGATGATACTGTCGCAAAAATCACGTCGTTTGAACACATCCATTTGTCTCCCGAAATCGAAGTAAGGGACGTTTTTTCTTCTTTAAAAAACTCATAACAATATTATTATTGTTATTTGTAAAACAAGTGTCACAAGGACTCGTTTTGTAGTACGAGTGAAGTTTGCACAACGAACCGCGAAGCGGTGAGTTGTGCAAATCACGAGTACTACAGAAAGTCATTGTGGCACAAGTTTTACACAATATTTTTTATAATTCGCATTTATTTCATTATTTAAATAAAATAGAATTTCATATAATCACTGTTTTGAAACTAGGAGGAGTGGTTTGAATTTAAGTTGGCAATTCTGTAGATTTCTAATTGGTCAGATCACAGATGGTTTTATTCAGCACTTCTGACTTTTGACATATTATAACCTAATAATTGTATAAATTTTAAACAAACTTACATTTAAGCAAAAAGAGGATGATTATTTGTTTAAAAAAGAGTTTCTTCGTATATGCTCTTGCGATCTATTTATATCATATCATGAACAGAATTATTTTTGTAATACATCTTCACATAGATATCTGGTAATTTATCCCAGAAATCGAACGTTTTGTATACCTATATATTGATCCTATACAATATAAAAATAAACAATTGACAAATCATTGATAATTAAACGTTAGCGTACTTTATTCATTAATATTTTTAATATATAAATCATTCTAATTTACCTTTAATATAATAATTTGCTAGCTAGAACAACGCTAGATCATTTTGTTTATAATTTGTGTCAAGGTTAAAGTCAAATGTCAAATAAAAATATAACTAAATACAATAACCAACTGTACACTAAACATTACTATAACAGTGTTCAAAGAGCTTCATTGTGACACTGTAAACAATGTTATAATGAAGTCTCTTTTATACGTGAATTATAAAAAATATTTTAGAGTCTTGTTTGGTTGTGCACACAACGAGTCGTACGAACGGATAATATTTGGTACAACACGTCCAGATTCTGAATTGCATTTGTCGAAAGCAACGCTTGCAGCAAGATATAAATATTGCCGTGAAATGGCTACAAGTGCTTTCTCGCAAATGCAAACAAATCTGCCAAAAATTGGAGGTCCCAATATTATCGTGCATGTAAAATCAATAAAAAATTTCTATCAATTTAACTAAATAATATTAATGAAACATTTTAGATTAATGAATCGAAATTTGGATCTCGAAAGTATAATAGTGAAAGAATAGGTGAAGGTCACTGGGTATTTGGCATGATAGCAAACGGCCCAAAAGACCTCAGACTAGTGATCTGTTCTGACAACAAACGTGATGCGGCAATGCTAATCTCCATACTGGAGCAACAAGTGGGGAATGGCTTCATTATCCATTCCGATATGTGGAAAGCTTATGATAAGCTATCCGAATATGGGTATCAGCATCGCACTATAAACCATAGTGAGAAATTTGTTACCAAGGAAGGTGTCCATACTCAAAGAATTAAGTCATGTTGGTCTGCTGCCAAAAAATTTTTAAAAGTCAAGCACATTTCACCAGATGAATTCGCAGATCGCCTTTGCGAATATTCATGGCGACGCCGTTGCAAAAAAAATAATAACTTGGATCCATTCATGGAGCTTATTCGTTGTATCCATTTAGAATATGGCAATATCAAAAATAAATAATATTTCAAACGCAATCTGTTTTTCTGTGAATTATAAGGCGCAATAAGACATATTGTGATATATATATATATATATATATATATATATATATATTCGAATAAAAATTAGTTCACATCGTTATATTGAATGTTTTTACGTCTATAACAAAAAAACTATTGTAAACACTGTGAAGTTTCGAATTTTAGTTAATAGTAGAAAAATTAAAAATTCGAGTTTTCTCAGAAACCGTGAATTTTCGCGGCAAAAATCAAATTATGTAGTGCTAGCTTTCTTGTATAAAATCATCCTATAAACCGATATTCAATGTAAGTGATTTCGGTTGATCGAAACTTGAGCCGAATTGATTAAAATTCTTTATGTCCTGCCTATCGTTCAATAATTTTTTTCCTTTTTTTATATGTACCATTTCTTTGATTGTTAATTTGTAGTAATTAGAGTTTTGTGCTAGTCCTTTTGTATTTTTGAAGTCAATTTCATGTTTATCAGTTGTTTCGTGTTTATGTAGGACAGTAGACGCATTTTTGTGTATTTGTGATCATTTAGACGATTTTTTAGATGTTGTGTTGTCATACCTACAAATTTTTTTGACAGTTTAAATATGGTACAGAATATACTACGTCAGAATTTTTTTGGTTTCAATTTGGCTTTTAATATTAGTGAATAATGGTGATAAAGTGTTTTGAGTCTTGTCATATCGAGGGCAAAAGTGCAGTACCTCGTATGTTTTTTTTTCAATTAATTTGGGTTTTTACTTGCAATCAATACAGCAGCATGCTCCATCTATTGCAGTGTCCAGAAAAATTGAAAGGTAGCTGTTTTACCGGTTAGAACGAAAAGAGCATTACCTCGAATAAGAATTGGCTGTTTTCTAAGTGCAGTTACTCATAAAGCTGTCGTCGGCCATTGTGTTTACCATTGAAAAAGTTGCAGTAAGTATTATTGCTCTCATATTTCAAAGTATATCATGTTACATTTTGCTGTTTTTCGCGTATTTTAATAGTACTATGATAATCATAAAAATCATGAAATAGTCACTAGTCGGAATAATCGAATTCATTTAAAAATGTCAATTTGTGTTATGCTTCATTATACGTGTTCCTGCAGTAACTATTCGTGCTACAAAATGTGTCAGGTACGAGGTACTGCAGTACATTTAGTAAAATAAATTATTTTGTTACAGATAATAATGGGATGCCGCCCCAAAAAATTTTTGAATTTAGCATTAGGCATAAAAGAATATACCAATAAAGTGTCGAATAACCGAGAAAGTGGCTACGACGACTTAATCGACTGTGATAAGAAATTGAATTCCTCAAACAATGACTTACCTGTACTTGCAATTGAAGGACATGAAACACAAAATCGACCAGAATCTAATAATGCTGTGATAGTTGAACAAGTTGAATCAACTTTTGATCATTTTTATAACGTAAGTGCTATTGATATAGAAAACGCAGACATTATTTTTGAAGATGATCTAGACAACGACAATAATAATTATCAGTTCTACAGAACACTAAGGCACACTCGAGCATTAGCCCTATCTTTAATGAAAACAATAATTTACATACAGAGTGGGATGGGAATCTAAGCAATGAACTAAATCAAGATGAAGCAGAGGTTTCATCTAATGATTCAATTCATATCGACCCAGTTATAAAACGGAAACGAAAAAGTAACAACCAATGAAAACTAGATAAGAAGCGAATGGAAGGAGAAGAATATTTAGGTTTCAGAATACCAAGAGGGCAGAACAACACTTTTAATGATATAATGAGACCACAAAAAAAACTAAAACCAAAATGTGAATGCGTAGAAGAAAAGAACAAGTCCCGGAAATGTAACTTATTAACAGAAGAAAATAGATCAGCACTTTTTAAAAATTTTTGGAAAAATATGTCATGGGATCAGCGAAAAGTTTTCGTATGTAATACCGTAACGATCAAAGCAGCAAGCAAAAAAGAGCTGGTTCTAGAAGAAATTTTACATTAGACTATACTTTAAAAGTAAACCATGAGAATATTCCGATATGCAAGAAGATGTACTTAAATACAACCAGTCTTGGGGAATGGTCAGTGGTCAGTTAAGAATTGGGTGCTAAAACATACTGACGGTATTGTGGGAAAAAACGAAACTGTTATTGAATCAAGATCAACTAGGACAAACAACTTCGAAAAGGACTCAGCTTATATGAGACAATTTTTAAAGTCCCTTAACAAGTTGCCAGCCCACTATTGCCGAAAAGACACCAATAAAGAATACCTTGAGCAACATTTTCAATCAACTGCCCAGAGAATATGAGATTAAATGTAAAGAAAACGGCAGGAAGTGCCTTTCTGCTACCAACTATCTTCAATGATAAAAGAGTTAAATATAGGATTATTCACACCTTGAAAGGATCGTTGGGATGACTGCTATAAATACGAAAATGGTAATTTGGCAGAAGATTTATTTATCAAACATAGCAATGAGAAAGATCGGGCAAGGGAAGAAAAGGAAAGGGATAAAAAGAGAGCCATAGATGGGGAATGCAATTTGATTACCATGGATGTTCAATCTGTTAAACTTGCTCCTCAATTAAGGGCTAGTTCTCTATATTATAAAGTTAAACTGTGTTGCCATAATTTTTCAATGTACGATCTTGTAACGAAATTACGAACTTGTAACTGGTTTGATAAAACGAAAACTGACTGTCCAGCTTCTACATACGCTTCTTGTTTAGTAGATTATCTCAAAGAAAATTATTTGGACAACGATGATAAGCGAGATATTATAATATTTTCTGATGGATGCACGGCTCAAAACCGAAACAGCATTTTATCCAATGCATTGCTTCATTTAGCTGAGACTTATGACGTAACAATTATTCAAAAATTTCTTGTTAAAGGCCATTCTCAAATGGAATGCGATACCATCCATGCTACCATTGAAAGATGTTTAAAAAACAGAGACATCTATTTACCGAGTGATTATTCCCGAATAACCGAAGAAGCTAACAAAAAAAACCTTACGAAGTAAAAATGCCAGACTTTGATTTTTTTCTCAATTATGGCCATAAACCACTAACGAAATACGATTCAATTCGTCCCGGCAAGTTGACGTCGGATCCTGTGGTGACAAACTTAAGAGCTCTTCAGTAAAGTTCAAAGGGAGAAATTAAGTATAAACTTAATTTTGATGAAGAATTCCAGGTGATTAATGAAATATAATATTTATTATAATGTTATATAATGTGAAATTCTATAAATTACAGATACTTCCCAGAGGACCCAAGACACTGAATTTAGCTGGTGCAGTATTTCCAAAGTTGCACAGTAGACTACAAAAAATTACAAAGAAGTTTGACCATTTAAATAAAACGAAACAAAGTTATACCGAAAGATTGTTGGGCATTCTATGAATCATTAGAACATGGTTGGTAATAATAATCCAGCTAAGAATAATCGTTTGTTATTACTTATCACACTTTATACTTAGTGTGTAGTTTTTTTGTTCTGTATTTTAAAAGAATTTAATGTTATGTTTCTATTTTTATATGTAAAAATAAATTTCAAATATTTATCCTAAAATTTTTATTATTTACTTATTGTTCATTAATATTTTTAATTAATAAATAGCTTATGTAGATATACTGTTGATGGAATAGCTCGTAACTTCCTTACATCTATTAAGCAGTACCTCGTATACAATTTATAATTTTTTAAAATACTACAAATCACATAACACGATATTATGTATTAGTATAAAACGATAAATAAACGGAATTTTCAAAACAAATACAAAATACGCATCATAGTCGTTTTTTTGCTCTCCTGTAAAGTTGCAGAAAAAATTATACGAGTAACTGCACTTTTGCCCTCGATATACGTTACTGTTGTGTTTGGATAAAACATATTTTAGTTTTTCTGAGAGTTGGTTTGTATATGGTTTTGCTTTGTTGAGTTTGCATTTGCTTATTTTTGTTATTATTGTATAATTTGTAAGTGCGTTGTTTAAAAATTTGTTCTGTTTTTTATTGGGTAATGATTGGTTTTTAGGATGTTTTAGGACTTCTGGACTGTATTCTGGAGTAGTAAATGTTATAGCTCTGTCTGTTAATCCAATAATGATACTGTTATTTTTCAAATTGGGATGATTAGAATTGTTATTTAGATATCGGCGAGACCATGTCTCTTGTTTTGTGACGTGCTTTCTTTCCTCAAAAGAATTACGGACGTCACTATGACACCCGCGGCTTTACTAACTACCAGATTTTCTCGGGCGTCAGATTTTTGGGATGGTTTACTGCACCGAACTCTCGAAAATGGTAGCGTGAAGAGTTACCAGGGTAGTAACAGATGGAGATTAAGTAATTCCAGGGGTCTGTTGTTCTTGACCTCTATGCCGTGCGAAGTGGGAAACAGGCTTTAATTGTTTACCACTGTCGGAAAATGAAACTACCTGTGCTTTATAAAATTTTACAATTTAATTTGACCAAAGCACTTCATTACAGAATAAATGTATTACGATTACAAGCCTAACGTGCAAAGCTTTAATAGTTTTCGGCGATTGCCGGTGTAAATCAGTGAAAATTTACTAGCAGTACGGTGAAAATTACACAGAGAAATCGTTATCAAGGCACTAGCGGTGTTTTACGGGAGCGTTTCTTGGTATTTGTGTACGGCTTAGAATAGAACGGCGGTAAATAATAAATTTCCCTCGGTTTTGTGCGGATATTACCCCGGCCGTTGGTGCTAAAATCAATCGCATAAAGATCAGTTAGTCGGCAGAATCCGAAAACCTCTCCCTGGCGAACCTGATATGACAGCGATATTTCCTTTCCCTAGTGTTGTATACCGGTATCGGGATTCCCGAAATACCTTGAAAATCCCCCAAGAATCTACCTGCTTTGCAGCGAGAATGCTTGGGAGTTTCCCAACTATATTTCTTTTCCCCTAAAGTTAAAACCAACAGTAAATTCTTACTTCGGAATTGTACACAAATACGCGGAAAATCACTCAAATTAAACAAGCAGTAAGCAAAAATAGTCTTTCCGCAAAACCATCTCCTCAAAAAACTCCACAAATCAACCCCTCTGCACCCCAATCAAGAGCCCAGCCAAATATGAGCACAAATGACATCACAAAATTCTCCGAAATAAACAATATGTTCCGAGAACTCCACAGTCTGGTTAATCTGGATGAACTATCAAGAGCCGTATCAGATCTAATCCGGGAGATGAAGAAAGCCACGATCAAAATAGAAAAATTCCAAATTTACAACAACTTTGTTGCCGGCATAGACAACTATGACATCTAGGCAGGTAAGTGGTAAAACAGGCTCTCAAAAACGATATAATCTTAAAATTATTTTCTGTAACATACAAGGAGTTTTTAATAAACTCCACTTAATCCGTCACTTTCTCAACATCCAAAAACCAGATATTTTCTTTTTAATCGAGACACTCCTAAAATCAAATAAAGTCATAAACTTCAAGAACCCAGAATATCGTCTTTTTAGACAAGACCGTCCCACCGATGCCGCTGGTGGCGGTATTGCTTTGTTAATCAAAAAAGGCATAAAATTCAAACTTCTGCAACAAAATAATTCATCAATTGAGCATATCGCTATACTATTTGACAATAGAATCAAAATAGTAGGTGCGTACAACCCGCCCACTAATAAATTAAAAGATTTTGATTTTTACAACATTATGAAAACTCGCAGCAAAGTTTTAATGGTAGGTGATTTAAATTGTAGACATCCCCAATGGGATAAATTCATACAGCACCCTAACGTAAATGGAAGTACTCTCCCAAATCCTATAACAACACTGAATGCAACATTTTTAACACTGATGATCCCACTCACTTCCCATTTTCCAACCACGCCCCCAGTACAATTAATATCACAATTGGCAAAAACATAAATAATATTACCAAAATGAAAACCCCAAACGACCTTAACTCCGATCATGACCCTGTCCTTATTCACTTAAAACTACCCCACACAATACAATACCCCACAAAACACATATACGATTACACCACCACTAGCTGGTTAAATTTCAGCAAACACATAAATAACAACATTACCATCACAAATAACATAGAAAACACAGAACAACTCTTTAAGACTATCAAAAACCTACAAGACACTATCATAGACGCTTGAAATCTCACAACTACCCTTAAAACCAAACCAACCCCTCATAACACCCTCCCCGACTACATAATTACTCTCATTCATGATAAGAATGAAATCAGAAAAAGATAGCAGATTTCCAGAAGTGGGGACGATAGAGCACTACTCAAATACTATCAGAATACTATCAATTCGCTCATCAAAGAATACAAAAATCAAAATTGGACTTACTTTTTAACAAAATTGAAACCTGATGACAACTCACTCTGGAAAATCACAAGATATTTTAAAAACCAAAACAAAGACATCTCCAAAATAGAACGTAACGGTCACACATGCACCGACATGAAGGAAATTGCGCAGAATTTCGGAGAGTACTTTCAAGACAATTTCATTAACAATTCACCACACACAGATCATCATCGACACATCTCACAATTAGTTAAACAACACTTGCAATTAATACCCACTTCAAATACACATAACTTAGCTTCATACACGGAAATACAGAATATCATACAAAATTTGGAAAATAAAACAGCCCCAGGAATAAACGGTATACCTAATATTGTCTTAAAAAACCTACCAAAAAAAGCTGTTGTGCAATTGTCATACATAAGCAATTACATAATCAAAACTGGCAATTACCCCGACATGCTCAAAGCTGCCAACGTTACACCCATAATCAAAGCAAACAAACAGCCCTGTTATGTAGATAGTTATCGACCAATATCCCTGTTAAATAATATTGCAAAGGTGATTGACAAAATTACTCTCAAACGATTACAATCCTTTACAAATAAACACAATTTATTACCCCCCGTGCAATACGGTTTCCGAAGTGGACACAGTACTATAGCGCAAACAATGAGAGTTTTAAATTTCATAAGAGAAGGCTTTCGGGAAAAAAACAAAGCCATTATGGTCGCGATCGACATACAAAAAGCCTTCGATTCCGTATGGCTCGAGGGTCTAATATTCAAACTTATACAATTAAAAATTCCAGATTATCTAATCTAATTAATTAATTCATACGTCAGTAATAGAAAATTTCACTTAAAAATAAACGAACACACTGCAGGACCCTATCCTATCCAGGCTGGAGTCCCACAGGGGTCAGTCTTATCACCTTTGCTCTATTCCTTATTCATCCAGGATCTCCCTACTTCTCCAAACCTGTTAACCGCCATGTATGCAGACAACACTTGTTTTGTATCATCTGTAAAAAATCCAGACACAGCACTCAATATTGTACAAACTCACATAAACACACAAATAATACCCTATTTTAACAATCAAAAACTTAACATAAACGCCTCCAAAACAGAGTATTTATTACTCAGGAGAATCACCAGGAAAGATAACTCATTGCAATCACAACTTTGTGTAAATGGACACATCATCTCTCCTAGTAATACTTTAAAATACCTCGGATATACCATCCAAGCCAATACAAACGCCACTTCTCACATAAATTGTCAGGTGCAAAAAGCCAAGATTGCAATGAGTCAACTTTACCCTCTTATCTGCAAACACAGTCATCTCAGCACACAAAACAAATTACTTATCTACAGACGAATCATTAGACCCATTTTAACATATTCAGCACCAGTATACTACACAGGAACAAAACAAAATTTTCACTCTTTGCAGGTGGTCCAAAACAAGTGTCGGAGAATGGCAGTAAAACATAATTCTATTTACCCAAAATATCCCAGAAATACATGGTTACATGAGAAAGCCGACTTGCCCACTATCAAAGACTTCATCACTAAAATATCGACAAATTTTTATAATAACTGTCTGCCAGATGATCTTCGAAATGCTCTCAAAGCCGCAAATCGCGCAGAAGACATCCGCGATAGTGAGTGTAGGCTTCTGCATGGATCGCTAATTACATAACAAGGTTGTCAATCATCAACCCACATTTCAACAAACTGGGGTATTTTCAGGGCGGACAACCAAACTGAACTACCCCAAAAACACTTCCAAACGTATAGAAAGTAAAATCAACGTCTGACATGTTGCCTCCCCAAATCTACAACCCCTGTCAATTATTGAGACACTGTTTTTCAGGGATAACCTAGCCGAAAGATTCTGGGAGCCATAACTATATACCGGGGACACAGTTTATAAGCAACTAAAATTTTTGGATAATGCGGTTACCGCAAGGTGCCTTAATAACCTCACAGGACGAACGCAGACTGCAGGATGAAAGCCAGACCATCGGCACTATTTTTCTCTCTGTATTCTGTAATTTTGAGAAACAAAATATTTAATAAAGAAAAATTTTAATAATAATAAGCAAAAATAAAATCTATTAATACAGCTACGAAAGACGCTAGGAGCAAAATGAATTTAACACAAGAAGAATGATTTATAAAATAATTTCCAAATTCGCTTACCTTGTTGGCGAAAATCAGTCGGCGTTTCGGAAACGGCGGAAAACGGCGGAATTGTAAGAGCATAGAACTAGGAGCTACAGAGCTAAGAGAGCAAAAGAGGCCTATTCCGTCCCGTTTGCCTGTTTTATACATTCTTCTCTCGACCCCACTCAGGAGGTTCCCTACTTAACAATCTTAAGAACGGCGCAGACTGATTTGCGCGAACAGTACAGTAAGCATACATATTCAATATATACCGGATGTATCAAAGACTATATACATATTTAAAATTATTAACAGCAAATAAATTCACAGCTTTTGATGAAAGAGGGGTGTATAAGTAAATAATAACATAACTTAATAATAATGCCAATAAAATGAGAAACTAAAATATATACAGTGGGATGTCGGAACGAAAAATAGTAACATCGTTACAGTTTTTACTTGATTATAATCAGTTCGAATTAATATTATGTGTGGAAAATTTATTGTACTGTTCTCTGTTTCGACAGTAAATTGATGTTGGGAGGCGGGACACCCGGCGAGGGAGTGTAAAGGAGAAGAGCGCACTAGCAGGGGCAGAAATTGTACCAGACTGGACCACCAGGTAAAGGAATGCAGTGAAAACTCCTACTGCATGGTTCGTGGAACAATCGGACATAGGATGCTCGCTGGCTCCTGCAAAGGCAAAAACCAAAGCTACAACGCTCAGAAGGCAAGAGAGATTAAAGCCGAAGCTACATAATCAGCAAATATGTATATGACAAACAACAATACAGGAGTAAGTGGGACGCTCAAATTTTGATAGTGCCACGAAGATGCATATTTTGTTGGAAAATGTGCGTCATTTAAATACCGTGCATTGCCATAGTTGCATTCCATCAACAACTCTACCAATACACCTAACGTCCACGAGAGATCTCTTAGGCCCCGCGAGCCTCGGGCATCGTGACCACTGGTAACATCAGCAGCCATAGCAGATAGGAGAGGATGAATGGCAAATGTCCGGCGTCATATAACTGGGCCCCCCAACAATGAGCACCCGTACAGAAAAATCCTATATATATATATATATATATATATATATACATATATATAGTCAAATGTTGTGTTTGACTATCCTGCTGAATTCTGTTATATTTTCTCATGTTTCATTCAACACCTTTGCTCCCATGTTTCACATCTTTTCTTGGTTGTACCGTACCGATGACAGCTAATAAGCCAGAACCATGCATGTCTGCGGTTACCACTCTTTTCAGTAGCCCCTTCTTCTATTTGCGTGCAATACCCACTAATCTATTCATTGTTTATTATATATATATATATATATATATATATATATAAATTTCGATTTTCTACTACACCTGTTTTAGTCGAAATTTCAATAATTTCGACTTATTGGTCTGACCGTTCTTCGAAGGGCAAAACAACTACATTCCTGGCTAATACCACGCAGAATATTGAATTACATCCCCTTCGAAAACCGTGACGTCGATCGGCCATTTTGCCGATACGGACATCTGTGGTGATTCGCAACTGATAGCGGAAGAGCATAGTACACTTACGCGTTTCGACCTTCTTGGGTCTCTTCAAGAGTGCCGTAATGCCTTCCAGTTCAGAATCTCTAATCCGAACTGAAGATTACACCCTCCGACAACCTCTCTTGGTTCGTGTAGTTACACAAGCGAGAAGTAGTCAGTTGGCGCCATCTTCACTTTCAGTTGCGAACCAACACCTCAGATAAATGCGACCGTATTAGTCGTATTAAATAAAAATGAATATAATTTCATAAAATACGAGGTGCTATATGAAATATAAATTTCGATTTTCTACTACACCTGTTTTAGTCGAAATTTCAATAATTTCGACTTATTGGTCTGACCGTTCTTCGAAGGGCAAAACAACTACATTCCTGGCTAATACCACGCAGAATATTGAATTACATCCCCTTCGAAAACCGTGACGTCGATCGGCCATTTTGCCGATACGGACATCTGTGGTGATTCGCAACTGATAGCGGAAGAGCATAGTACACTTACGCGTTTCGACCTTCTTGGGTCTCTTCAAGAGTGCCGTAATGCCTTCCAGTTCAGAATCTCTAATCCGAACTGAAGATTACACCCTCCGACAACCTCTCTTGGTTCGTGTAGTTACACAAGCGAGAAGTAGTCAGTTGGCGCCATCTTCACTTTCAGTTGCGAACCAACACCTCAGATAAATGCGACCGTATTAGTCGTATTAAATAAAAATGAATATAATTTCATAAAATACGAGGTGCTATATGAAATATAAATTTCGATTTTCTACTACATGGCCGATCGACGTCACGGTTTTCGAAGGGGATGTAATTCAATATTCTGCGTGGTATTAGCCAGGAATGTAGTTGTTTTGCCCTTCGAAGAACGGTCAGACCAATAAGTCGAAATTATTGAAATTTCGACTAAAACAGGTGTAGTAGAAAATCGAAATTTATATTTCATATAGCACCTCGTATTTTATGAAATTATATTCATTTTTATATATATATATAACAACAAATATATTCATGGGTAATTGACGTGAATTACCCATGAATATATTTGTTGTTGTTGTTAACATATCACGCGATATTCCTACATCTTCTTTATATATATATATATATATATATATATATATATATATATATATATATTATTGTATTTTCTAATAATAATAAATTGATATAAGTCGTGTTATATTGTCAAATATTCATGAAGTGATTAGTTGATTGATAAGTAGATTAATGTTGTGGTTATTGTAATTGATATTATTATGCGTTACTTAATTTAATTAATTATAATGTACATTTTAATGGATTCTTAAAGAAACACAGATTTATAACAGATATATTTCATACATCAAATGTAACTCTCAACGTTATTAATCTGTCTATGAAACGTCATCTCAGAAGTATCTCGATGAGTATTGTCAAAATAAATAACAAACTGTCAGGGAGAGAAAAATGATGACTTTTGAATAATTACGAATTGACGGGAGGAGAGATCTTTTTAAGTTTAGCTCCGCAAAGTTTAGTTTAAATTGGTAATAAATTTGCAAGTTTGATATTGAGAAAGTAATTATTATAATCCAAGTAAAGTCAACAACAAAGAAAAATTAGAAACAAGTTAAGCGATTGAAAGTGTATTTAAAAGAAATTTTTATATATGGAAAAATTAAGAAGTCAGTAATGATGGAGATACTTAGAAGAAATTGGAAGTGTGAACGGTTAGTAGACTTTTAAATTAAAAACTGTTGGATTAATTATATACTAAAAAGGGAAAGTATAAGTATTAGAGTGGACTAAGAAAATTTAAATATGGACAAATATTAGTGAGATCATGGACTAAGCAAGTGTGAATACGAACAATAAAGAAAAAGTATTAGTAAAAGAATGAACTAATGAAATTTAGATAAGGACAATAGAATACTGAGTAAGTTTTTCTTTTAGATAAGTAATTTGATAGGTATAGATAAAACACTGAGTAAGTTTTTCTTTTAGTTAAGTGATTTAATAGATATTGGTTTTTTATTAATTTGTTGAATTTGTAAATTTCTTAAATTGAAAAGAATAATAATTAAATTAACTAAAGTAACTTTCTCTATTTCTATATAATAAAAAGAGCCCCACAGATCCACACAAGAGAAAGGGTCAAATAAAAAAAATAAAAATAAATATTATATTATTATTACATGAAAATAAAAAAAATATAAATTGATGAATATATAAAACATTACAATATAGCGCCCAACGTGGGGCTCTCTAAGAAATCGCTTTGAAAAATTTAGCCCATTCAAAATTAAAAATAAAGAGAGACGTTTTGTATTGAACAGTTGAAGATTTCAATTTTTTTTAATAATATAAATAATATATTTGATTTCTCCATAAAAAGAATTATTGTAAAAAAAATAATCAATAACAAAATGGATAAAATGAACCTAAGAGATGGGAAGAAAATAAAAAGAAGAGAAGAGGAAGAAAAAGAGATAATGGAATTAGGGCAAGGTGAAGAAGTTGAAACGAAAATGGAAAGGGACAATTATGATTCGGAAGAAATTCTAAACACAAAACAAAAGGAAGCAGCAAAGAAAGAAGCAGAAAACAATACAATTATAAAAATGTTAATGGAAATGCAGATGAAAGCGGAAAAAATGCAAGAATATACACGGAATGAAATAAAGAAATTGGAGAAAAATATGCAAGAAAGTACACAGAATGAAATAAAGATACAGGAGGAAAATATGAAAGAAATCTAAAAAAGCATACAGAATGAAATAAAGATGCAGGAAGAAAATATGATGAATAAAATGGAGAAAATGGATGAAAAATTAGAAAACGTAAATAGACAAATAGAAGAATCGAGACTACACACAGAAAATCGTGTAAGAGAAACAAAACAAGAAATAAGAGAAGAAATGATAGGAAGATTATTAGAAATTGAAAAAATACAATCAACTGAAATAGAAAAATTTAAAGAAAATGAAAATGATATGAAAAATGAAATAAAAGAGAATTCAAGAAAGATAGATAGTGAAATAATTGAAATAAATAAAAGTATACAAAAAATACGTCAAGAAATGGAAACTAATATCGAAACACAAAAGATAGAAACAGAGAAAATCAAAGGAAAATTAAAAGAAATTGAAGAAGAACTTGAAAGAAGACCAACGAGAAGAGACATTGAAAGTGAGGAGTGAATTAGAAGAAACACAAAACGATCCAAGAATAATAACAGTAGGCACAACAAATATAATAAAATTTGATGGAGATTTAAAGAAAATACATCCACAAGTATTTATGAGGATGATTAGAAATAAAATAGGGACACACACCAAAATTCAAGGATTAAGAGACATGATTAGGGAACATTTGGAACACTATGCATGGTGTACAACAAAGGAAGAGGAAATAGAAAAGTTTGAGGGTTTTGAAAGAATGTTTATGGGTTACTTTTGGAGTGAACAAGTTCAATGCAGAATAAGGGATAGACTTTGTTTTGGAAAATATGAGGAAAACAGAGGAAACAGTATGAATGCATATGCAATTCAAATATGTGCAATGGTTCAACATTTAAATATTAAAATTAGAGAAGAAGAAATAGTTATGTACATCACACGACATTTCAAATATCAGATTACAGAAACAATAGCTATACAAAATATTAAAACTATGAAAAATTTAAGTAATTATTTAATTAGAATCGACCGGAATAGAAACAGTAACAGTAATGAACATTTTAATAAGTATTATTCTAATAATCGAAATAGATATAATAATAATAATAACAACAATAACTATAGAAATAGACAAAATAATAATTTCCAAAGGAATAATGACGTAAATAATAATAGTCAATTCAATAACAACAATAATAATAACCAAAGATATGGCAATAACAATTCACAGTATAATAATGGTAATACTCGTACAAACAATAGTTATCAAAATAGAAACCAAGATAGACATATTAATTATACTAGACAAAATAAGGAAAATAATAGATCAGGAAGTTTAGATAGGGAACAACAAAATCAGTATCAAGAAACAACAAGTATGGAAGCAGGAAGATCGAGTAGTGTAGATCGATTTCCCAGGATAAACAGGGAAGTCGAATTAACAGATGATAGAGAAAATCAAATTTTTTAAAATGTTGCTCCTTGCGCCAAAATGTAGCTATTTGTCATCCTCGTGAATTCATAAATTTAACAGATGATATTAATCAAGAACATATGTATGGTTTAATTATAATAAGGGGGAAAATAAATTCTCAAGAAATTCAATTAATAATTGACACAGGGAGCGAAGCATCCCTCATAAATTTAAATCTTGTAAATAAACTGAAAATTAATGATTAAGATGAAAAAATTATTAAAATACCTAAGGTAACATTGTTAGGTGCAAATAATAAGAAACTATGTGAGGTAAATAAAATGTATGACACAATTTTAGAGATAAAAGGAGGAAAATTCAATTGTCAACTAATGGTAACACCAAATTTAGATACAGATGTAGTAATAGGAATAGATGTACTAGAAAAGTTTGGAACCATAATAAATTATGAAAAGAAGAAATTAAGATTAGATGGATATTGGATAGACTTTGGAAGTAAAGATAGAGAAGAAGAAAAAAGGATATTGTTCAGTATAATGGAAAGAAATGATAATAAAAATAAAATTAATTTTGAAGAAGAAGAAGAATCGAATGGATTTATGGATTGTGAGGATACATATTATGAAATTATAAATAATTTAATGAATAGGTATGAGAAGTTAGTGTCGAAGAGAATCTAGAGTGGCAGAAAATTATGTGCATTGAATGGAAGTAAGAGGAATTGAAGATTTTAAGGCAAAGACATATCCAGTACTATATAAACTAAAAGATAAAGTAAGAAAAGAAGTAGAAAAATTATTAGAACAAGGAATCATAGAAAAAGCTAATACACCGTACATCAATCCATTAGTTGTAGTACAAAAGAAAGATGGAGATATAAGGCTTTGTTTGGATGCACGAATTATAAATAAATACACGATACCTCAATATGAAGCACCAATGTCAGTGGAGAATATATTAGGTAGGATAACCAATGCAAAAATTTTTACTAAACTAGATTTGATACACAGTTTTTGGCTTATTCCTCTACACAAGGATTCAAGGGACTTCACAGGTTTTTCGATAGATGGTGTAGTGTACCGATTTTGTGTAGTACCATATGGACTCCAAGGAGCATGTTCGGCATTAGTAAGAGCTCTTCATCATATTATAAATAAATATGAAGATTTTAGTGTTTTTAAATGAAACTCACGGTCTCTAGTTAATTCCACAATATAATAAAAGTAATGGAAAATTCTAAAAAATTGACAATTGTTTCGATAAATCAATATTATCGAAACAATTTTTTAGAATTTTCAATAACTTTTATTATATTGTGGAATTAACAAGAGACCGTGAGTTTCATTTAAAAACACTAATATGAGCATATTCCACGAAGTAAGGGTCGAGACAGTTAATTTCATGAAGATGTTATTTTACATTACATAGATGATATTTTAATTTATTCCAATAGTATAGAAGAACATCCGATTCATTTGGAAACGGCATTCATGGAATTAGATAAGGCAGGTCTCAAATTAAATTCAAAAAAATGTAATTTTTATAAAAAAGAAATAACATATTTAGGATTCAAAATAGATCAAACTGGAATGAAAATGGATCCTGAAAGAACTAAAATTATTAGGGAATATAAAAGACCCAACAATTTAAAAACTTTGAGAGGGTTTTGGGAATAATCAATTATTATAAAAGACTGGTTCCTGACAACAGATAAAGAAATACCGTTAATAGAACTCTTAAAGAAAGGAATACCTTGGAAATGGACAGAAGAAAAACAGAAAGCATTCGAAAACATAAAATGAATATTTGAAGAAAATCTTAAAATTTATTATCCAAATTACAGCATTCCATTTATTTTAAGAACTGATGCATCTATAAATAGATATGCAGGTATATTGGTACAATTTCAAAATGGTATAGAAGTTCCGATAAGTTTTGTTTCAAGAACAACCAAGAAACACGAAACAAGATATAGTGTAAGTGAACTGGAGCTAGGCAGTATCATATTCTGTTTAACCAAATTGAGGTTCTACCTGTTAGGTAATAAATTCATCATAGAAACAGACAACCAAGCACTGACATCAATTTTGTATAATAAATATGGAAATAACAGATTACATCGATGGGCATTGCTATTACAAGAATACTCATTTGAAATTAAATATATTCCAGGGAATACTAACATAATATCAGATGCTATAACAAGAATGGATGGAGAAAGTAAAAATAAGAACAAAGAAATTAGACCTGGACTAAACATATTTAAAAATAATGAAGGTCTATTTTCATATCAATCTATAATAGGAGATCAATTTTTTTAACAGATAAAGAAAAGAAGAAGGCTAAATTAAAAGATAATATTTGGTATAAGAAAGATGGAAATAAAGAGTTATATTTAATATCAAAGGACTTGGCTAAAAATATAATTAAAGAATTACATAATAAATATGGACATCCAGCCATAAGAAAATGTTGGATACTTTTTAGAGAGAATTATATCAGTAAGAATGATCTATCAATAATAAAAGAAATTATAAAACATTGTACTAAATGCCAATTAAGTAAAGAGAAAAATTTTCATAATCAGTATATACCTAAATCTATAAAATCAGAAGGACCGTTACAATTAATAGCAATAGATTTTATTTCAAATCTAATAACAAGTTACCAGGGAAACAAACATGTATTTGTAATATTGGACATTTTTTCCGAGTATATTTATTTAAAACCATGTGAAAGGATAAGTACAAAAAATGTAATAACAATATTCCAGGATTATTTCAAACTAGTAGGAAAACCACGAACATGCATATTGGACAATGCAACATATTTTAATAACAATAGATTTAAAAAATTCATGCAAAATAATAATATTCAAATCAATTTCACCAGTATAAGACATCCAGCATCGAATCCAACAGAAAGATGTACGAGTATTAAGGAAATAATTAAATATTTAAGAATTTTAACTGGACATGAACAGCAAGAGTGGGAAAATAAGTTGGAAGAAGTAGAAATGTTCATGAATTCATTGCCCAATACAGTAACGTTAGAAACTCCAATGTTCATAATGAAAAGGGAAAATCCACAAAGACCATGGAAGATAGAAAATTTAGAAGAATATGAAAATATTGTTGAAAATGTAAATAAAAGGTTACATAAAAATTCTTATAATTATATTAAAAAAGAAGTAAGAAGATAAAAAAACCAGTTAATTATAAAAAAGGAGAATTTGTAATATTAAGAGCACATAGAATAGCAAATACAAAAGATAAAAAATGTGCAAAATTAATCCTACCATTTGAGGGCCCATATATAATTGATAACGAGGAAGCGAAAAATAGCTATGTTTTGAAAGATCCATATACACAAAGAATTAGGGGAATTTTCAATATAAATCAAATTTATAAATTTTGGCAAAGCAAGAATTAAAAAAAAAGTTGTAAATATAATGTTATATTTTATTAAAATTTACCATTCAACATTTTCCTGAACTACGTAAGAAAAATGCTGAATGTAAATTTGGGAAATTATTGTATTTTCTAATAATAATAAATTGATATAAGTCGTGTTATATTGTCAAATATTCATGAAGTGATTAGTTGATTGATAAGTAGATTAATGTTGTAGTTATTGTAATTGATATTATTATTATGCGTTACTTAATTTAATTAATTATAATGTACGTTTTAATGGATTCTTAAAGAAACACAGATTTATAACAGATATATTTCATACATCAAATGTAACTCTCAACGTTATTAATCTGTCTATGAAACGTCATCTCAGAAGTATCTCGATGAGTATTGTCAAAATAAATAACAAACTGTCAGGGAGAGAAAAATGATGACTTTTGAATAATTACGAATTGACGGGAGGAGAGATCTTTTTAAGTTTAGCTCCGCAAAGTTTAGTTTAAATTGGTAATAAATTTGCAAGTTTGATATTGAGAAAGTAATTATTATAATCCAAGTAAAGTCAACAACAAAGAAAAATTAGAAACAAGTTAAGCGATTGAAAGTGTATTTAAAAGAAATTTTTACATATGGAAAAATTAAGAAGTCAGTAATGATAATGATGGAGATACTTAGAAGAAATTGGAACTGTGAACAGTTAGTAGACTTTTAAATTCAAAACTGTTAGATTAATTATATACTAAAAAGGTAAAGTATAAGTAATAGAGTGGACTAAGAAAATTTGAATATGGACAAATATTAGTGAGATCATGGACTAAGCAAATGTGAATACGGACAATAAAGAAAAAGTATTAGTAAAATAATGAACTAATGAAATTTAAATGAGGACAATAGAATACTGAGTAAGTTTTTCTTTTAGATAAGTAATTTGATAGATATGGATAAAACACTGAGTAATTTTTTCTTTTAGTTAAGTGATTTAATAGATATCGGTTTTTTATTAATTTGTTGAATTTGTAAATTTCTTAAATTGAAAAGAATAATAATTAAATTAACTAAAGTTACTTTGTCTATTTCTATATAATAAAAAGCGCCCCACAGATCCACACAAGAGAAAGGGTCAAATAAAAAAATAAAAAAAAATATTATATTATTATTACATGAAAATAAAAAAAAATGATGAATATATAAAACATTACAATATATATATATATATATTGAACTAGTCATCTAGTTTTGTAAATATATTGAAATAAATAAACATAATAAAAAGGTCTTATTGTAACGGAAGGAGTGTCAGGAGACACAACCATTAGAATAAACTCAATAACAAGTCAAATATTAAAATATGAAAAGATTGAAATATGAATAAATCGGGTGAAATATTGATGTGAATGTTTTAAAAAGGCATGAAGAATAAAAATTCCAACACTATATTAGTTAATTAAATAGTAAATATTACCTATACCAGTGATTCTGATTGGTTGTCAAAGTCACGGAATTCCGTATTACACTGAACACAGCCATAGCAATTTCTGCAGTACGAAACGTCATATAATAGCTTGAAACCTAAATTAAGAGAAAAGAATAATCAGTCTAACGATAACTTAACATTATTTACATATTTTTTTTAGTAGTAGCAAAAGTTTAGAATACCATGTATTCATTCATTCATTGCAAAGGGTTGAAACTAGATGGAAAAGATAGTTGGAACACAGCCCAAACGTATAAAAAGGAAATGAATATTTATAGGAAGTAATGCCTGCTAGGGAATTTTCATTACCAACATAAAATCATTGCTTATTGATTATATATATAAAATTTAATTACAAAAACAAAAATAATCAGGAGTTTATGTATAATAACTATAAAACAAGACTCAAAACTAAAATAGAATCAATTACATATAGGTTAATTAATAATATAGGTTGTAAAATTGGTAAAAATAAACATTTCTCAAATTAGCTAAACAACATAAATATAAGAAAATTGACTATTGTAGGAGGATACGAGGACTTAATTAAAATTCCTTAATACAATAGAAATCTAAGTGAATCAGTGTTATTACCCTCCAGGACAATAAATTCATGTTTTTTCAAAATAGTAACTAAAAGACTGGAGAATAACAATTTCAGTGATAAAAAAACAAATAAGTGAGCTATGGACTAGGGAAGCTGAAATACTTGTTGATTTTGAAAAACAAAAAAAAGTCGATTTTAGATGGTGATGGAGGATGCGTCGATAAAAGATTGCTCTCTGTACAAAATTGTTTAAAAAGTATTCAAAAGTTAAAATTATATAAAAAATTTAAATCAAACTAATCACAAGAGTATCCAGTCCTGTGTAAGGATTAAATAGTGCAGTAGGAGTATATCTCTTATGAGATATCTGCAAGATTTGAAGATGCGAGTGCAGCCGGCAGTGATAGCAAAAATAAGGTCTGTGTATTTTGCTTAAACTTATTTGGAATTCCAATTAACATTTTTAAAGTGTACACTCAAATCTTTAGTAGAACGTTCGAATTATATAACGCATCAAAAGGCCAAAAGCAATAAAATATGATGCATCATAAATTTATGTACAGAGAATTATATCTTTAATATCTATAAAATTATTATACTCACCTTTTGTAAATTTATCTACTTGAAATATCACGTGCATCATGAATGTTAAATTAAATCTCATAACTTCCTTCCAGCTATTGCATGTATAACTTTAATCTATCACTTTCTTGACCTTTAAACACACGCACATATATAGTTTATAAATTACCACTTACATGTAATTGATTATAGAAACTTGATAATTTTAACAAATTTTATCATCACAAGCACGCTAACGTCGTGTTGACTATAAAACGTGATTTATGGAAGGAAAACCTCCTTCTTTCATGTATATTTTAGCAGCGCATGCGTTTGGAGATTTAGCGCCGACGCAGTAGTGGGAACATTTTTTTATAAAGAATACATGTATGATATAGGGTGGCACAATTCCATAAGAATAAATGTTCAAAGCAAATTAATAGTTTAAAAAATATTTTATTATGTTCCAATCAGGTTAAAAATTTTCAAATTATTTTATTAAACAGCTTTACATTAATGTGTTGATTTTTTTTATTCTCTCAACCATGATTGAATTATCAATATCATTGTTGTCGTATTTCAATCGTTTTATTTAACAGATATTGTTTCTTTCAGAGGTTGTAAGTTAAAGGTAAGATTATGAATATATTTCCTCAATCTTTGATTATTATATCCAGAACTCAAAGGGAGGATTCTCATGCTTCCGACTAATTAAATAAACGTTATAAATAAATAATTGAAAAAAATTGAGCTAGTCAGTCAAGGGAATAATTATAAATTGGCGCCTATAAATAAACTTAACAAAAAGATAAATTACAAATTATTCATTACAATATGAATAATAGTAATATATATATATATATATATATACATATATATATATATATATATATATATATATATATATATATATATATATATATAAGAAGATAGTCTTTGCTGACTGTTAGGAATAAAACTGGTGAATATTGGGGTATTGCAGCAAGAGAAACGGAAAAAAGTGTACTTTTAACGGAAAATTTTCAAGCTTTCGAGGATGATTCTCCTCATCATCAGGAATACTGAAATGGAAAAACAGCATTAAGATACTGTAGTTGACAAACAAGATACAATAGGAACGAAATCACAACAGGTGTGAACTTACCACCGAGTTGAGGTTAGATTCCATTATGTTATATAAAATTGAACTATGAATATTTGAAATATGAACTAGTTAACTAAACAATGGCTTAAGATAGCACAATCACATTAAAATGACTAAAAAAGCCAACATCTAAAACCATTTTGCAGACATAACGAACACGTACCCATTAAAGAATGCCCTGCGATGTGATAGTTAATATTTGAGATGGAAAAGATGAATGCAGAGGGGTTGAATATTGCATTCATAAGAAAGAAGAAGAGGAAATAGTATATTTCCAACAGTAAGAGATTTGTTTAATAATAAGACTTATACGGTAGAGGACACTGCGACTCAATCACGAGCCAAAAAGACAACAAACGCAATTAAGGAATATAAAATAATGATATTGTAATATAGTAATTATTAAACTTAGATAATAATTATGTAATATATATACATATACATATATATATATATATATATATATATATATATATATATATATATATGTATAATATAGTGATACTGGGTGCATCTACCAACACCAATGCACCCAACAATAGAGGTGGTAATATGTTAGTTATCCGCTAAAAGGGTAGTGTCAATTGGGGGAACCTGATTGTCATTTGTGGAAGGAAGGTTAGTGTTGAAATCTAAGGACAACAAAAAGGAATAAATCTCACTCAAGTGGTCTGTGTCAGTCTTTTTGTTAATGACATTTTTAAATTGTGAAATAAAAGCTATTTCTAAAAATTGTCTCTTAGTTTTGTTAGACTCTGTTGCCAACACCTTTACAGCTTCAAAGTTTATATGATGGTCAAGAGAATGAACGTGATCTGCTAAAGCGCAACGTTCTGAATGTAATCTCACATAAGAGTGTACAAGATTCTATCGAACGTTCTGTGTGGTACGCTTGTGAAATATTCGGATGGCATAATTGGTCAATATCAAACTGGTTTCCGTAAGGGGAAATCTACAACTGATCAAATCTTCTCTCTGAGACAGATACTGGAAAAAACAATAGAGTTGATGGTTGATACATACCATCTCATTATAGACTTTAAGGCTGCTTATGCCACGGTAAATAGAGAAAGACTATACAAAGCCATGGATGAATTTGATATCCCAAGGAAACTAGTAAATTTAGTAAGGGTCACAATGTCTAATGTTAGTACCAAATCAGAATACAACAGGATCTGTCAGATCACCTAAAGACCCTCAATGGACTGAGACAAGGATATACATTTCCCTGCATTCTATTCAGTTTAGCGTTGGAATAGGCCATCCAAGATGCGGGTATACAAACCAACAGGCCATATTTTTAACAAGTCCGTTCAGCTCCTTGGCTATGCTGACGATATAGATATCATCGCACGTTCAGAAAACGAACTAAAATTGTCCTTCATAGCCTTAGCCACATCAGAAAGTAGCATGGGATTGGTTGTTAACGAGAAGAAGACAAAATATATGCCTGTACATGGACGCCAGAAACCACCAAGTATACAGATAAATAATTATTCATTTGAAACTGCCAGCGAGATTGTATATCTCGGTGCGCTGGTGACAAATGTATCCAGTGAGATCAGACACAAAATAATAGTTGCAAATCGATGCTACTTTGGGCTATAGCAGCACAGGAAATCTCGTTACCTTACTAGGAAAACTAAAGTCCTGCTATACAAGACCCTCATACGACCTGTTCTCATGTATGCTTCGGAATGCTGAACAGTCAGTAAGGTTGATGAAAGAGCCATAGAAACTCGTGAAAGTACTGTGAAGGATTTACGGCCCAGTTTGTGGCAATGGAGAATGGCGTATCAGAGTGTACTCTTCTCAGTTTTCGATTTCAATCTACTTTATAAACTTCAAAAACTCTTTTCATTTCTCGTATTAAGTTTCCGATTTCAATGGACTTTTTACTACTTTTCTTCAAACTTCAAAAACTGACAACCCGCTTTCTTATTCCAAAATCAATAGATTTCACTCATTGAAATTTTTATATCGTCTTGACAACCAAATATCCTACAAAATCATATCTTTCATCCTAAATGATATCTGATACTCTATTTACATATTCACTTATTTTATAAAAACTAGGAATAATTAATTTATTTATCAAGACTAAATTCAATTCAATTATTATAGTCCTATTTCCAAGATATTTGATAAAACTAAGTGAGTATGGTAAATTTTCACAATTTCAACTTTTGGATATCACTTAAATAAATATAAACTTTTATAAATGTCACTGTTTATTATCCCTCCCCTCTAAAAATAATCAATTCAAAGTTTTTCCTTTTATCTATAATTATTCTTGATCGTATATTTAAGAATATTCGTCATCAATTCCAATATTTCTCAATGCACAATTACATTTCGAGTCAAGGAAAAGTTGATTCGTCGACAAAATGAAGCAATCCAACAGTAAAATCGTTTTGTTTCGATGTCGGTAAACAATTTTATTATTTGTCAATGAAGGTATTTCAAACAACTGGATAAAAACACATATCAGATCTTCTTGGCACGATTTTTTTTGCATTGCGAAAACGACGGGTTCGTTTCATACATTGTCATGGATTAGTCTACCGTATAAATAGATTTCAGATAATTCTTGTTTTTATTTTTTGGTAAAAAAAAAACAAATAAAAATGGAGATATTTATAAATGAATTTTGTCAGATATTTACGTTCTTTGACTGATATTACATCGGTTGCAATAACTTTAGTAGCCTTATGAGGGTCTTCAACCATCGACAAAAAAAACATCATTCATCTTTTGCTGTGGAAAAGCAGGTAAGCCACTTTTTGGAAGTTCTCGTATATGTCCACGTTACTCAAATGTATGAATAATTTTAGATACAGTACCGCTTGGTATATTAGAGTTTTGTCTTCATATTTATTATTAAATATTTCACATACTTCTTCGTCCTACAAATAAAATGTGCTATTACAAATCTCCTTGTTTATTTCGTATGTAGTTTGTTTCTAGTGGTTTTGTTCCTTTTTAAGTTTAGTGATTTTCTCAAATGATTTCTGGTTTTCCTTACTGTTTTCTTCCATTTTTTCTCCAAATTGTTTAATTAATTCGCTGCTATATCTGGTCTTTTGACTGTTTTCCTCATTTTTCTAAATGAAAGTATCTGTTTCTAGATAATTCCACAATATATTGTGAAAATGCTAAGAATTCTAAAAAATGTGGAAATTGTTTCGATATTAAATATCATCGTCAGATGTGATGCCAACCTGATATTTAATAATTATGTTTGGCTAGACCAAGAAGTGACTGACTAAATAAATACAAAAAAGAAGAAGGTATGATATTAGAAATATTAAAGTGTAGATATTATTAGCCCTATGGGGATATCCTGGATATATTTTTCCCATTTAAGATGTTTTGTGTAGTGGGATTTATCTGATTGTTTCAATCTAAATACTTGGTAAGTGTTCACTGTATCTGATTTCAAAATTTCTAAGGGTTTGACCCAAATAGACAGCATTTCATTCTGGATATTTAAGTTTACATATTCCAGACTTATTTAATGGGGATATTTTTGTTTTTACATTTAACAATTTTGTATTCACATTACTTTCTGTTTTAAAAGAAATTGTTTCTAAATATATTATATTTGAAATATTATTAGAAATATAACCTGCATATGTGATGGTTTTAAACATTTTTATTTCTTCAGTTTGTTTAGGAAATATCAGTCGTAATGCCACTTCTTCCTCTTTTTTATTTATTTATCATATGTAATGGGTAACCGTTAGATGTTGCTACTTGTTTAATTGTACTAATTTCTCTATCAAAATTACATTTGTTCATAGGAACTGAAAAGCTCTATGTATCATTGAATGATATGCTTCTAATTTATGTGACATAGGATGATTGGAATTATATGAATTAGTTACATTAGTGTGTGTTGGTTTCCTGTAAATTGAATAATCAAGTACATTATTAACTCTTTGAATTTTTAAATCAAGAAAATTGATTGAGTTATTTTCATCTTTTATTATTATTTGCTATTATTATACGTAACCTGCTGTTTACTTGAAAAATTTTGAAAAAGAAAATAAATTGTTCCAAAAAATTAAAATCAAAAATATTTCAAAAGTCAATCAGTTGATAGACAATCAATTTAAATTAATATTAAAATCAAATTCTACATGGCTACGACACCATAATACCAAATGATATTGTAATGTTTTTCTAATTTATTTAAACAGCAAACGGGTGGGATAAATTTTAAAGACTCGGTGGGTATATTCACTTAAACTAATTTATATAAACACTTAACTAATTTATATTCACTTATTTACTTGTTTATCTCACGATGTCAAATTATCAACTAAGCTTATCCACTGATCGGTCCTTTATATATTTTAGTGTCTTTTTTACTAGAGAATTCTAGATTGCGGCTTACACACACAAGAACAATTGGCTCTCGCATTTTCTAGATAAGTCTGGTCACAAAAACAATGTTTAGATAAGATAATCGTGAACAGTTATAAAAAAAACCTGGCTTAGACAGAGTCGGATTTAGGGTCTATACCAGTGTGCTGTTTCGTAACATTACCCCCTCCTTAAATGGAAGTTCCTCCTGGAACTTTTGTGTAGCCGAGACTGGATATTTCCATCGGCAACTGGCCCCATTTCTACACTTTCCGATCTTATGGAAATAGAAGGGCACCGTCTTCACCGGATACTGATAACGGGGGATGTAGCTGCAAATTAATATCTGGACACCGGTATCTCTAAAGATAACCTCTACCATGTTCCTGATAACTCGCCAATCCAACTGGTTACTCGCTATCTTAGGCATAGCCAGTTTCTTCACGCTGGATTCTAACACATGGTCTCGGAGGTTACGAAGTGCTACCCACACATCGCGGTAGGTAGATCGATCTTTAAATTAATCCTTAGTTACCACGTAGAAGACGTACCGTGAATTATGTATCAGTTTCAATGTCTTGCCAGGGGCTGGAATCTGGTCTTCAAGTTTTTCTAATTGTCCAAACTTCTTTCGAAAGACGGTTGCCAACCCTCGTGCGTTCTTGATACGGGCGGGGATGTTGTATGCCAGTGAATAATCTTCAGGGAGAGTGAACAAATCTTGTTGTTTCGAAGTGACTCCATATCTAGCTTTCCCGGTACCTCCATACGCGCCCATAGATTCATCGAAGGTAGGGTCAGACACATCTCGAATGAGGTTTACTCCTTTCTCTAGGCTCTAGGTCATGGTCTCCTTCGAATGGCGCTAGTCGGTTTTGGTGAACTACTTTTGGTTTTCCGTTGGGTATCTTGCTTATGCGATATATAACATCATTGATCCTTTTCTTGATTAAGCATGGACCTTCCCTGGATTTTTGTAATTTTGGAGAAAATCCTTTTCTCCTCGTCGGGTTGTGTAACCATACTTTGTCCCCTCCTTTAAAACCGCCTTCTGTGGCCTGCGTGTCGTACCGACTTTTCATTCTGTCGCTGGCAACCTGAAGATTTGTTCGAACTAATTCATGAATATCGTCCAGGCTTCTTCTCAATTGGATCACGTAGTCTTCTCCTGCTAGATCTTTTCCACGGCGACAGCCAAATTCCAGGTCACAAGGAAGCCTCATTTCGCGTCCAAACAGGATTTTCGCAGGTGTTTCACCCGTGGACTCATTGACGGCAGATCGATAAGCCAATGCGAATAGGGAAAGATACTGGTCCCAATCTCTCTGATGGCTGGATACTACTTTGGACAGGTATTTTCCAATAGTCCTGTTCATCCTCTCGACCATTCCATCTGACTGTGAATGTAAGGCTGTTGTCCTGGTCTTCTTCATTCCCAGCTTCTCGCAAATCTCCTGGAATAGATGGCTTTCAAAATTTCTTCCCTGGTCACTGTGGACATCCAAGGGCACTCCATATCAGCTGATAAACTCCTTCACCAATACATCCGCGACAGTTGTGGCCTCTTGGTTCGGGATAGCGTAAATTCCCACTAACTTTGTGAAATAATCCATTACCACCAGTATGTATGTGCCACCATGTTCGGTCGTAGAAAATGGTCCAGCGATGTCTAAAGCAATCCTTTCGAAAGGGATTCCAACATTATACTGTTTCATAGGTGTCTTTCTCTTGCGATATGGTCCATTACTCGTAGCACATGTCGTACATTTCTTACACCAGTCCTTCACATCGTCGGAGCTGTTCATCCAATAAAACCTTTCACGGACTCGATGAAGGGTTTTCTTCACTCCCCGATGACCTCCCGATGGACTGTCGTTCAGCTTTTTCAGACCTCAGCTACTCTTATTCTCGGGATAACTAGCTGTCTCCTCATCTCGGAACCATCATCGTTTACAAGGACCCTTTTCAACAGCCCTTCTTCCAGGACAAGGGAGTCCCACTGAGCCCAATACGCCTTGAGTTTCGGTGAAAATCTTGACGCCGATTTTCTTCCTTCCACTGCCGAATCTTCTTTAGGCAAGGATCATTCTCTTGATCTTCTCTGATCCTTGTGGGTGACCATTCTTCATTGACTACTGTAGTTCTTGAAACTACAGCTGCCCTAGATTCCGCCTTGTTGCAGTGAGAGCAGTCTGTTGGGCACGGCCGTCTGGACAGGGAGTCGGCATTTCGGTGACTCATACCAGCTCGATGTTCGATGTTGAGATCGTACTCTTGAAGTCGTTCAATCCATCTAGCGATCTGGCTCTCGGGTTTCTTGAACTGCATCAACCACTTGAGTGCTGCATGATCAGTCCGGATTAATAACTTCCTACCATAGAGATACTGGTAAAAGTGTTCCACGGACTTCACTACCGTCAAAAGTTCTCTTCTTGCGACGCAGTAGTTTCGTTCTAGTTTGGAGAGGACTTTACTAAAATATCCCAGCACTCTTTCTTGCCCTCCTTGGATCTATGAGAGCACTCCACCAATTCCTACGTTGCTTGCGCCAGTGTCAAGAATAAAGTCTCCCTTTGGTATAGGGTATCCTAATATCGGCGCCATGGTTAAATGCTTCTTCAAGGTATCAAAAGCCGTTTGACAATCTTCGTCCCATTGGAAAGCTCTTGCTTCTTCTGTAAGTCGAGGAAGCTTGGGAAAACAAGTCTGATATTAGTCTTTTAAATTAAACTCAACGTTTCTAGCTAATTCCACAGAATAATGAAAAATATTAAAAATTCTAAAAAATTGACAATTGTTTCGATAAATTATATTGTTATATCATAATATTTTGAGTATTTAAGTATTTTTGGAATTATAATAAAGTGAATGTAAGTTAGGTTACCTTTTCGTTTTCCTCACTTTTGTCAAATTTAAGTGGAGAAAATGTCATTTTCGGCTAAGATAAATTTGACTGGCGCCTAACTATTTTTTTAAATTTAACATCCCAGATTCGAGACGTTCACCTACACGTCTCCACTTGAGTGAACCGGGGCCATATCGGTTGACATCTGGTACAACCGAAATATAAAAAGTTCATTATAGTTCAATAAAGCCTTACATGTCTGATTTTTACCAAGGGTGTCACTTGCGTTTTTTCCAGCAACATTTGATTTGAGCCATTTACTGAACTTCAGTCTGAGAATATTTGAGAATGTTTGAAAGATTGTTGACTGGAGTCGCTTGTATCTTCTGTCGTAAGTTGACTTTGTAAATTTCCAACTGGTAATGGTGTATTTTGAATTGAATGGTTGAACGTTTGTTTAGAATGACCATAAAAAATGTACGCCACTGTTTACCTCAAAATTTCTTATAATGATTTTTGAATGTACTGATTAATAAATAATAAATACCGCTACGCAAAACATCTACTTGATACCAAACATTCATTGACACCTAACACAGAACTAGAAGTACTACATATTTGTAATAAACAAAAGAACTCGATTGGATTGGAAAGTAGAAGACACTTAGGAAACCCATAATATCAAGTCGTTAATGAATAGATAAATCTAGGGAGTTCTCCACTTTTAAACTGCCTTCTTAAGTGATAATTGTAGAGACCAGCAGATATAGGTTTCGTGGTTTTTTATATCATTTCACAGTTATACTGATCTTAAATGGGAAAAATATATCGAGGATATCCCCACAGGGCTAAAAATATCTAAGTTTTAATATTTGTAATATCATAACTTCTTCTTTTTTCTATTAATATGTAAGTCAATCTTCTAGCCAAAAATAATTATTAAACATCAGGTAGGCATCAAATGAAATGTGACTTCTGACAATGATATATAATATCGAAACAATTGTCAATTTCTTAGAATTTTTAACATTTCTTTCAATATATTGTGGAATATCTAGAAGCAGGTTAGTTTTATTTGAAGCAGTGATTTGATAAAACCACAAAGTGGCCACTCCCAATTTCTTGTCCACTTAAGCACTGTAACTATAATTAATTTTCTAGTCCCTCTGTATATTTATTTTATAGATTTTTTTCTCGACTTTGGACTTCTTTGATGTACGAGTATCTAAATGTATTTGTAATAATTAAATTGGCAGCCTATAATACTTTGAATTTATTAAAATAGATCCAGTGCAATTTGTAATTCTAGAAATAGACTTGTTTGTGATTGTCGGTGTTAACGGCCTCACCCACGACCTAGAGACGGCACTGAGATAACTTTTTTGTAACAAGTAACGGGTATAAGTTGATCCTCACTCACGAATACCCATTGTATCTCTATGTGAAATCTCTATTTGCTTTTCTAGATAAGTACATTCCAGCCACATACAGATCCACAGATCTCCTTCGAACAATAACCTATGAATATCAACTAAATTGTTATGGCCGCCACTTTTACAGATGATCGTTTCTAACTAAAATTATTAATGGGTCGTAAAATTATCAAATAATGACAAATTTGAATGCTTTCGATTGTATTTTGTACTCGAACAACGTCATTTTTGAGATAATGTATCTTTAACGATCTGTAAAGAATAAAAATTACACGGTATAATGTAATGGAGAATGAATAGTTCGAAAAAAAATCGAAATAGAAGCATTTCAATATTTAAATAACTTTGCCACACAGTAATTTCATTCAGTATGTATCTGTGTGTGTGTGTGTGTGTGAACTCAGTTCTCCTCCTCAAGAATTAATTCTTTTGTCATGGTCTGTTTGTCTGGATAATAGAAAAATACCTGTCTGTAATGAGTGAGATAAATAACTGCACAAATGTTATTAAAATAATCCTAGAATTAAGATTGCCATTTTTGACACAATTTACATTAATTGAATGTATTTTATGAAAAAATTGCTGAATCGCTTGATGTGAAACATTAAGTTATACAGTGTGTCCCGAAATTAACAAGACAACGAGCAAAAGTAAATTCCTGACATCAAACGAATGCGATTAAGTCAAACTTACCATAATCCCCACTATGCAAATAAATATTACAGTTATGTTAATTCAACATCACATTGTGATAATGTTCTTCCTTTTTTTCCACTTGTTTTCATCACATATACATCTATACAACCACTTATGCCCAGCTTGTGGCTGTTAACTTTTGTGATGTTTCAACTTAACTTCTCAGTGATGTTAAAGCGCTGCCTTTTTACATCACTGTGATGGTACTAGAACTTCCTCAAAAGGAAGTCTTTATAACGAACTAAAAACAACATTTCTGTCACATTCTGAAATGTCTTTTAACATCTTGTCGATGTTAATGCAATGTCTAAAAAATAACATCTTATCATTGATCTAAATGCGACATTTCAAAAACAATACAGTGTATTCTCTTAGATGTTGTATGGACATTACTTAAACCTCTAAATAATATACCTTAAACATTCTAGATGACTTCCTATGGATGTTTCTGTGCCTAATTAGCAAATATCTGCAATGGGGTGGAATGAACACTTGAAAACATAATACTGTGATATCTCAAAAAAGACACACTAAAGGTATCCTAGAAATACAATTTTTGATATATTGATGAGATAATGAAAAAATGTAGTTAGAGACTGTTTGTTCTTATTCTTCAAGTAAGGGGTGGGGGAAGGTTCAACCTAACAAACAAATGTCGTAACACTTTTTTGTTTTTTAATCGATATTAATGTTTTTGGCGTCATTTAAAAGAGTTTTTCCTCTTTAATAAGATATGCTTAACAAAAATAACAAAATTGTACAATTTGGTCAACGCTATGTGAAAAATTCGACAATTTTCCCATTTTTCTCGGAATTTTTAAATGTAATGAGGCATTTTTTAAATTCTGATGTAAAAGGGATAAAAAAATAGGAATTGAGTGAATGAAAACGACGAATACTCAGTGTGTATTTATTTATCAAATTCCAGCTAAGCGCTTTCGGCTATTAAGCCATTCTCAAAGCTGTCGTAATTTAAAAAATAGGTGTGGAAACCATCCAGTTGATAAAGAACAATGTTCAAAGTTGAATCATTGTTATGATTAAGTCATTGAATTAAAAAACATTAAAATAACCCTATTGGAAGGGTGTAAAATTATAATTTACATGATGTAAATTCATTCAAAAATAAAAACTGTTTTTATTTTTGAATGAATTTACATCATGTAAATTATAATTTTACACCCTTCCAATAGGGTTATTTTAATGTTTTTTTAATTCAATGACTTAATCATAACAATGATTCAACTTTGAACATTGTTCTTTATCAACTGGATGGTTTCCACACCTATTTTTTAAATTACGACAGCTTTGAGAATGGCTTAATAGCCGAAAGCGCTTAGCTGGAAATTAATAAATAAATACACACTGAGTATTCGTCGTTTTCATTCACTCAATTTACATCTAGTGTGTACACATATCAACAGACAGTTCTAAAAAAATAGGAATCTATTCCAAGATATGAGATTTACCATATCAGATCTAAAAAATGCTTCAATTTACATTTGAAATTTCCGAGTGGATATAAAATTATCTAATTTTCTAATCAATCTTATTAAACAGAAAAACTCCAAAATGCAGCTAAAATCATTAATATCAGTAAAAAACCGAAAAAGTTATATATATATATATATATATATATATATATATATATATATATTTGTTCATAAGTTTGAACCTTCTCCACCCATTATTTGAAGAAAAATGGCAAAAAATCTCCTTAATTAAATTTTTTCATTATCACATCAAGATTTCAAAAATTGTATTTGTAGGACACCTTTAGTATGTTTTTTTGGAGTATTATGTTTTCGAGTGTTCATTCCACCCCTAGCGGATATTTTAGAGACTGCGCAATATTTTCCAGCCTTTTTTCAGAAAGTTGTACCATGCTTCTTTTCTGAGATGTGGCCTACAGTCGTTCTTAGTACCTGTACATTTAAAATAAAATAGCAAAAAAAGCAATGAAGGATTTAAAACGTTTATTCACTATTAATTAACAGTACAGTAAATTTGAAGAACAAAAAAAAACAGGTACAAAATTAGGAATCCAGGAATCCAACCTAAAAAGAAATAAAATTGTGTAAGCATATTACATAACAAGTGTGGTAAGTGGAAACCATTGAACGCATTCAGTGAAAGCAAGAAATAAAAAGGGTATATTAATCTGTAGTTGCCATAATGTAGCATACTTTGAAACTGAATTAATAAAGTTTAACGGATACACATACATTACAGCTAGTTTACAGAAAATTTATTAGAATAGTTTTTTAATTATATTAAAACTAATAAACATTTTACACCATTAAGATTTTATGAAACATTACGTTAAATCAACAGAAATCCAATCTGATTAAAAACAATTCTATTGTTTACTTACGGTTATTTTTTCTTCCGCAAGAGTCGCTGTTTCGATGGCCTCAACCATTCCATAACGTACACTTCAAAATCCTTATCTGTGAAACATTTAAAGGTGTTCTGAACAGCAGCTAATAAAACAATTACTTTCAATCAAATTGTGCCCATGGAGACCTTTGATCGATCATCATAAACTATATCAAACTTGATATTCAGCCAGTTGACTCGGACCCATTTTCCATAAGATGCATGCGGGGTTTTTCAAAGGAATAATAACATAAGTGACTTTTCATGATTTACCTTCTATCACATGCCTCACTTCGTTTGGCAGGTAAATTCAGGTGTGCCATGAAAATTCGTACTTCTTTTCTGTTTAAAATAATATACTGTAATGTTTTTGTTATTTATTTAAACAATAAACGGGTGGGATAAATTTTAAACACTCGGTATGGCTATTTACTAATTTATTTAAACATTAACTCACTAACACTTAATTTATATATCCTTAACTGATCACTTAATTATTAATTTATATTAACCGTATATTCACTCAAACTAATTTATATAAACACGTTATATTCACTTATTTACTTGTTTATCTCACGATGTCAAATTATCAACTAACTGGTCCGCTGATCAGTCCTTTTTATATACTAGTGCCTTTCTTACTAGAGAATTCTGGGCTGCGGCTTACACAAAACAAATGCCTTTCGTGATATTTCTCGATTGCCGGCTCAATCCTTAAAAGACCTTCCAAGAACATGTCTATAAAAACTGTCACAATAAATCCCAATAGACCTTCTCAGAATTCGGCGCGCTCGCCATTTTGTAACTCAGTTAACATAAGGTTAAAGGACCGTACTTATTATCTGCTTCAGTGTGCTAGTTCGTAACAATACTATTCTCATCTTGTTATTTTCATCCTGGAACTTATTGTATATTAACATCGTGGAATTGTGACTTAATGAAAACTAAGCATTATTAATACACTGTATACAAAAAAAACTACTTATGAAGAAGAGATATGAACACATTATCAAGTTAAATGAGTTTCTAATTGATTGTATCCAATTGAGTATCCAATAGCTGTGTTTCTACAATAATAAATAATTGAATTCTGTTTGTTGACTGGAGCATTCAGTGTCATAAGTTACATATTCTTCAACTAGATTAATATAGGTACCATTGTAAGGCACAGCTACAGCTTGTTTATTGTATTCAGTGTATTTTCAAATGGAAATGAGGTTTTTAACAGAAATTTCTTAAACAGTCTCTAATTGTTTACAAGAATTGTTAGTATTAATGTTAAAATTTTCTAAACCTGCAAAACTATATTGATGGCCATGACTACTACTACAAAAACTATAACTAGAAATACTCTATTTAATATTTTTGTACTGTTTAATACGATGTCTGTATCAGACTATCTGAAATATTCACTCCCCTTTATATAATTACCAACTATTTGTTTTTTATTTTATTTATGTAAGTAGCATCTGAAACATCTTGAACATCGAAAAGATTTTCTTCAAGATTCAAATCTCTGCAAACATATAATCATGTTTTATTATTAATAATAATATCTACCCTATTGCAATATTAAGTTTTTTATAGGGTATAATGCATATATATTTTGTAAACTCTATTATATAATGTTAGTGTACAATTCCGCCACCTGGAATTTCAATGTACAATAGCCGATTAAAGTATTGAATGAATATTAAGTTTCAATAATTATGAATAGGTACTTACCGATAATAACTGTTGTACGTTCATTATAACAAGAATTATAACTAAGTATAGAAACTGTAGCTAAGTAGGAACTAACGAAAACGAAGACCACTTTATTCAAGTACTTTTTCTTGCAATAAATGTGCTTCCTGCAAATAAAATATAACACAAAACTGAAAACCACCCGCCATTTTATGCTTGTCATTTGTTTCCACAGATAACTACTGTTTATTTTGTTCGTCAGTTCCTCTTCTGTTTTCTTCTTTCTTTATGTTACTGTGATGTGAGATATTACTGAGAGGTTTATGAACTAACATCGTCAGACGTAATCGTAGGAAGTTACTAAAAATTATTTCGAGAGATGTAAAAGTAACTGCAACACATGTGATCATCTTAGAAACATGTTAATTTGTAATATTACAGTAATGTTCTGTATGTGACATTAGTGAGAACTATACAAATTAACATCGTATGAATGTTTCCTATAGGAAGTTGCTAAAATGAAGTTCATAGGATGTGTATGTAACTGCGAATTCAAGTATTACTGTGTACATCAAAAATATGTTTTATTTACATGACATGGATGTTAACAGGGTTGGTAATAAAATTAAGACATCTAAGAGATATCTTATTAACGTTTTAAATAAACATCACGAAAAGTCTCTAAAAAGAACATCACAAAAAAGACTTGTTATGTTTCTTGTTTAGTGGTCCATTTATCGAAAATAAAAAAGTTACAGGGTGTTAAAGTTCAAATTTGCAATTCGAAATTTTTAAAACTCTTAGAAAGTGTTCAAAGGTTTCAAGGTGGTTTTCTAGGACGAGAAAAACGAATCCGTAGTTAACTTTGCTGTAGACGCTAGAGGGCGCTAAGAAATGTACTCTTGGTTGAAAAAGTTTGGTTATAACGTTCTTCTCAGTGTGTGTACGACAGGTTTATTATAAAAATATTATTATCCTCTCTATTTTTAACAGATAAGGTGTGTACTTGTTTTATGTCGATAAATTTATCCGTTTTCGATTTTTTTCTTATTTTTGAATTGGATGCAAATGAATAAAACGAAATAAAAGTTTGTACTTACTTACGTAAAACTGCCATAATAAGCTGTGGTTATTTGAAAAAATTAAAGTGAACGAGGGTCATAGTGTGAATTTAATGTAGCCACTTGAATGTAATAAAATTGTTATTAAAAATAATATTTAGCTTTTTACCTAAGTAACTACAAATTTTTATTTCATATTATTTATTTGCATCGAATCGAAAAACAAGAAATAAATCGAAAACGATCAAATTTATCGACCTAAAACAAGTATACCGTATCTGTGAAAAATAGATAGTCGAATCTCTAATAACACTGTCTCAGAAAATAGTTATAAATAACTAATTTTTATCACCCAAGAGTAACATTATTTACAAATCAACACTCACTTCCCGATTAAAACTCACCACATAACAATGATCAACGCAATTATCCTTCTTTTAGTGCATCTCATAATTCCAATTACCCAATTCCAACATGCTCGTTTTGTAAGGAAACAGGTCACAAAATTTATGTGTGCTCCCAATTTGGAATACTTTCCGTTCCTGGTCGGAACAAATACATTAGAGAAAACATAATGTGCTTCAGGTGTCTAGGATCTAGACACACGATCCTTAATTGCATATCAGTTAAATCATATTCCATATGTCAAAAAACACACTTTACTCCGTTTAAACAATCCTCCAGCTAGACAAAACTCATCAGAAATGACACTCCGATTGTCGCTATAACCCATTCTTTTCATTCCATATTAAATGAACTACGCAACCTACACTCTGTCGTAACCCAACCTTCAACTCAACATCCATTCTCTGATCATTCGTTACCCAACTCACTTGAAAGGGACACCGTTTATCAACTCTCTTTTAGTACAACTCATTCAAAACACTCTCTATATTTGACCGCAACAAATATATAAGAAATAACAAAATGTTCATAGCATGTCTGAGCTCCAGACACACACTCACCCATTGCTCATCTACCGATGTATGTACTATTTGCAGAAACAAGCACCACACTCTACTTCACTTAACCCCTCACACTCATAAACAAAACATGGCATTGAGACCTTTGAACATAAACCTTAACCATTCACCATCAACGCAACAATCTCCAGAAGATTATCGTCAAGAAACGTACTGTTCTGGACAAAACTTATGCCCACAATACCTTAAGGATAACTCCTCTTATATTAATCATACTCATTCTTCTGGTGTGACCACACCACTTAATCAAAACTTGCCCTCAAATCAAAACTCTAAAATCACAAAACACTCTTAAAACACTCTCTTAACTCATTCTCAAACCAAAACTTACACTCAAACAAACAATTTACCTCCTTACTCATCTCTATTTCAGTGCCGAATAGCACTCATTCATTACTTAAACCCTTTTCTCGTCAATAAAACCAAACATTTCGTCCTCTGGAAGAGGACCGTGATTAACCCTCTTAGACACTTAAGAAAAATTCAGACATGTAGACTTAGACACTGAAAAACAAACATTTAAACATTTAGAAATTTGGAAGAAGAAAATACTTGGAAAAAACTTGGAAGAAGATAATACTTGGATGATGAAGATACTTGGATAAAAAAAATACTTGGATGAAGAGGATACTTGTATGAGAAAGATACTTGGATGAAAAAGAAACTTGGACGATTTGGATGAAGAAGAAACATGGTTGAAGAAGAAAGAATACTTGGATGAAGAAGATACTTGGACGAAGAAGAAAATAGTTGGATAAAACTTGGAAAACTTGGATGAAGAAGAAAATACTTGGAAGAAACTTGGAAGACTTGGATGAGAAAGATACTTGAATGATGGAGACACTTGGGTGATGTTTCGAAGAAAACGTCATCCCCCTCCTAATTTGTTACTTGAAAACTACTTGACGACACTTTGAATTTAAAAAGACTTGACAAATACGAAAACACAAGAACTAATATATCTTACCCACTTTTTTTCTTGACGAGAACAGAAATAACTTTACCCCTCATACACCAAAAAATAAATTAAAAATTTTAAAATTCATTCTCGCCCGCAAAAGACAAAAGTTTATCATCATAAAACTCATACAAAAACAATCTCAACAAAGTCAGGTAAGATTCTCTCATCATACTTATATACTCGTGGTCACTACCTTACACAATTACTTTCACGCTAACTCACACTTACAAATGAACTCGTACTCACTAGTTGTTGCACGCACTCTTACTTGCTCTAGTCTCATGGGCTCTCTCTCTCTCACACACACATACACACACACACACTCACATATACATTTTTAATATAAGTCATACTCAATACATTCACAATGAATTTACATTCTCACTTACACTCTGACTTGAATTCAAAACCTCACTCGAATTGTACTCGTACTCGTAGTAGCACACTTCCACTTGTAATTATAATCTCACTCAAACTTGTAAATTATTAAACTTGAAACCAATCTTATACTCATACTCTTGCTAGCACTTGAAAACGTACTGGCACCCTCTCTTGCACTTTACATGCATTACAATCTCAATTGTACTCGTACCTTACTCAAAACGATGAGAAGTCCGAGGTTCCGTTATTCGTAAAACAAACTAGTACCAGACTTGTCGCACTAGAATGGACTTAAACATCTCTCTCTTCTCTTATTTTTCTCATAACTATATTAATTCCTCACTCAAAAAAAATAAATTAACTTCACATACATTCTCGCCGCAACAGTGCCGGCTCCCTTCATTTACTCTTAATGTTCTCTTACATAAAATAAATTATATACAAACACCCTCATTAGTCGACAGATCTCTCGTACATTTACTCTTACATTAGTGTCACATTACTTGTACTTATACTATCATGCTTACTCAAAAATTACTCACATATCACTTAATTAAACATTATATGTTACACACTTTCACTTACCCTCACTATCCAACTCAATCCTCCGAGTAGAAAGGGAGTAGCGCAAGCTACAGTGGAGTTTTCACGTTCTCCGAGGAAAAACGTTCCCTTTCTTATCCAGCACCATTCATTCTGTTAAAACAAAACACCGGAAAATTACCCACATGAGCTTTCTATGCTCTCTCATTTAATTTTACATCCCTTCAAAACTTGGTCCCCTTTTTTGTTTATCTATGTCCGAGGTTCCTGTGCCGTTACTCGTTAAACAAACTGGTACCACACTCCGAGGTTCCTGTGCCGTTACTCGTTAAACAAACTGGTACCACACTCCGAGGTTCCTGGGCCGTTACTCGTTAAACAAACCGATACCACACTCTGGGGTTCCTATACCGTTACTCGCAAATAAACTAGCACCACACTTGTCGATCTAGAGTCGACCTACTCATCTCTATTTCATTCTCTTCCTTCACTTAACTCATTAACTCTCTCATTAAAAAACAAAGGAGACACTCGGGTGATGTTTAAAGAAAACGTCATCCCCCTCCTCTCTTAACTCTCTCACTCATTCTTCAATCTCTTTCCCTCATAAAACAATACTCATCTCTTACTTTTAGAACAAAAAACTTCAAGCCTTACTACTCTACAACATAATCATTCATTCTTACTCTCACTCACTCTCTCTTTCTCACTCTTACTCTTTAACCAAGACTCTAGCATATTTCTAGAGGACTTACTTATTCATTTACTCTTCAAACCGAGACTCTAGCATATTTCTAGAGTACTCACTTATTAATTTACCCTTCAAACCGAGACTCTAGCATATTTCTAGAGTACTCACTTATTAATTTACCCTTTAAACCGAGACTCTAGCATATTTCTAGAGTATTCACTTATTCATTTACTCTTTAACCAAGACTCTAGCATATTTCTAGAGGACTTACTTATTCATTTACTCTTAAACCGAGACTCTAGCATATTTCTAGAGTACTCACTTATTCATTTACCCTTCAAACCTAGACTCTAGCATATTTTTAGAGTATTCACTTGTTCATTTACTCTTTAACCAAGACTCTAGCATATTTCTAGAGTACTCACTCATTTACATCTCAAAACCAAGACTCTAGCATATTTCTAGAGTACTCACTCATTTACTTTTACTAATCTTAATGTTAGAGCCCTTACACCACTCTGACATCAATATCAGAATCCATATACATTTACATCCCTTATTCATTTCCTTATACACTTATTTACTTTATTATACATTTACGTATCAGAGCCCTATACACTCTCAATTTACATAAATCCATTCACTAACATCATTATTTGATTTCTTATTACATCCATTCCCCACTTCTATTCCATTCTTCCCGCGCCCCTAATATGTACGAATTTAAGATAAGCTTAAATCATTCCTGTAAAATCATACATTAATTAAATTTATATTCCACCCCTGTATAATAATCATTTTACATTTCTACACATACACACATAATTCCTGCTTAAAATACGTTCATAATATCTATTTTTAACACTTCAAAATCCTCAAATATCAATTTTCATGACAAAAAAGCGACTCAAGCAACACACAACGCCAACGTCGTTTATGACAAATAGAGTTTAAAATCTTATTACCCATTGGCCAATTTCCCACATGATCTCTCCTACTTACACCCACACTGAGCGTCTCATAAATACGGCTCCAACTCACTTTTCAGTCACCCATTGTACCAAAAGGTACTTACATTTCATTTTCACCCGGCATGTTACTGGTATAATTAAAAGTAAAACAATCATTAACTAAAATAAATTCAAATAATGTGATAAATCATACACCTTGTAGCTAGTAAACAGTGATACAGTCTTAATTGTTCAGCAAAACGAACAATACTTATATAAAAAGTTGAATAAAACCCAGTGATGAATGTGCATATGCATTTAATTTATCCTACATTAAAATGAACGTAACAGAAAACAACGTTTGCCACATCACAGTGGCTGGTACTTCGAAATTTATGTGAAAGTAACTATTTTTCCCGCATTTTGCGATTTTACTAAAACAAAGTGAGATCGTGAAACAAGCCCTATTAAACTCTGTCTATAAAATGTTCACAACAATTCTAAAAGAAAAGTTAAGAGACAAAATAGATGAAGAAATAGGTGATTATCAATATGGATTTAGAAAAGGGAAGTCGACTATGACACAAATTATTGAAAAAGGGAATATCAAATTTATTTGAATATACTATTTATAGACTATAAACAGGCTTTCGAAACATTGAGGTACCGAGTAGAATGAGAAGAATAATAAACATGCCATTGGTAGAAACAAGAGTAATGACAGAAGAGGGACAAACAAAGGAATTTGAATTCAACAGCGGTGTACAATGTATTTTCTTCCCTATAGAACTCTTTTTAAATGGTATAACGCGAGCTGTTGGTTCCCCCTACTGCATCCCGTGTCAAATATGGCACACGCCAAATTTTATTTTTTTTCTAAGTATTGACGTTACTCAGAACCTTATCTCAAATTGTGCTATATATGACACACTCGCTTATTGGTTTAGTTTCATTATGTCTGTTGGAGTACAGGTGTTGTTGTTATTTATTGAAAGTTCTGTTGTTGTATGGAATATTGGCTAAAATTTTACGAAACTAAAATAAGTGGTCGAAAGGTAAGAGTTTATATTACAAGTTCTTGAACATATAAACATATTCAACATATTGTATTCTGAAAAAAATGACTTTGTTTACATGTCCCATATTTGCCACAAGCCGAAGTAAGTGGAAAAATAAATAGGGTTCATTTTTATTTTCAGATGGATACAAAAACTTTTTATGGCTTGAAAAGGGCCATAATTCCGGTTACTGACATAAGCGATGACGAAAACTTATCTGACGGCGATGAGAATGACTTAGAAATAAGACAAGAAGTTTTGTGTTATGAGTCTGAGAGTGACACTGACTTCTCAGTTACAGGAGAAGTTATTGACGAAACTGATGACACTGATGATGACGTTGCTTTGGTTTCCCGTCTTGAGTCTGCTAGGGGTCAATATATCAAAAAGGCATCTCAGAACCAGAGAGAATATGAATCTTCTACATCTTCCACTTCGTTTGGCAGAAATCAAGGGGGAAAAAAATCTGAAAAAGAGAAAATCAAATGGGAAGAAAAAAAATTGCCATTCCTTGAATATGGCATCAAATTCAAAGCTTCTGAATCACTACCCAACAATATACAGGATCTTGATGGAATCATCCAATTCTTCAATTTTTTTTACGGATGAAATTGTTACTTATATAACGGAACAATCGAATCTTTTTGGTGTACAATGTAGGCCAGAGAAGCCACCTAATATCACGAAGGAAGAAATAAAAGTTTTTGTTGGCATATGCGTTTATATGTCAATTGTTCAATTGCCAGCTACTAGAAATTATTGGAACAGTTCTTTAGATATTCCTTCTGTTTCTAATGCTGAGTTGCAATAGATTTGAACAAATTAGAAGGTTTCTCCATTTCTACGATAATATGAATCAACCAAGACTTGGAGAACCTAAATATGACAAACTTTATAAAATTCGACCTCTGTTGAACAAAATTAGGGAAAGACTTTTGCTTGTTCCAAAGGAAGAACATATGGCTGTTGACGAATAAATAATCCCGACAAAAGCTAGGTCGAGTTTGAAACAATATAACCCAAACAAACAAACAAAGTGTTTGTTTTGAGTGGGGTGTCTGGGTTTAGCTATGATTTCGATTTTTATAGTGGACCTACTGAACTAGAAGACGGCCTACCCAATTTAGGCGCGAGTTCGAATGTAATGGTAAAACTGTCATCGACTATTCTTAAAAATCCAAATTATAAACTTCTTTCGATAACTGGTTCACTAGTATTCCTCTTTTAGTATACTTATCAAAACAGGGTATTTTACCTCTTGGAACCCTAAGATCTAATCGAGTGCCAGATTTCCAGTTTCCTAAGGAAGTAGAAATGAAGAAGAAAGGTCGAGGTGCTGTCACAGAAAAAGTTGCCAACATTGATGGTGTAGATATTTCTGTAGTATCTTGGTACGATAATAAAATAGTGAATACCATATCAACTTATGTTGGAAGTCCGACGTAAAACGGTTCTGTAGAAAAACAAAGTGCCATATAGAAATTCCCCGTCCAAAGTGTATTGGGATATACAAAAACTATATGGGTGGTGTTGATCTCTTAGATTCAATGTTGGGTTATTACAGAATCCAGATCAAGTCGAAGAAGTGGTATATGAGAGTATTTTACCATTTTATTAATATGTTGTGTCAATAGTTGGATTTTATGGCGACGCTCTCAAACTGACGATATGTACTTGCCTCTAGCAGAATTCAAACTGGCACTAGCAGAAATTCTAACCAGGGCTAATGTTCTACAAAAAAAAAAGAAAAGGCCAAGCAATGACTTACAAACTCAATTGCAATTAAAAAAGAAAAAATACCCATTTGCGCAAATACCAGCTCAAGAAATTAGAACTGATAACTTGGGTCACTTACCGGAATGGTCTCCTACTGAGCGCCAACGGTGCAAGTATATAGACTGCAAGGGAAAATCACACATTTATTGTGCAAAATGTATGGTTTCTTTGTGTCTTAATAAGGACCGTAACTGTTTTTATCGCTTTCATACTGAATAAGAGATATTTTTTATATTTTCATTACTAAAATTAAAATGTATATTTTTTATTATTAATGTTACCTAAAGTTTGTATAAGAAAAAAACATGCCGTAAATTTTTTTTAATATTTTTCCAGATCTTCTGAGGTCATAATACATTACATAAATAAATTAAAATAATATTAAACAAAAAAATCATGCAGTAAGGGGTTAAGAACTACCATAACAACAAAACTGACACCAATCTTAGCTTATGAAGACGATGTAGCAATAATATCAAGAAATACAAAAGAGCTGAAAGACATCTTTATAAAAATGATGATTGAATCTGAAAAACGAGGGCTGAAGGTAAATCAAGAGAAAATAAGCGATTTTAAAGGATACACAAAGAAAAATAACAGAATGGTCATCAGTTGTAAACAGAGCAAGGAGAAGTCCTAAGGCAGGATGGGAATGTTGCTGTAGATCGTTTTTTATAGAATTTCATGAAGAATGGAAGTAAAATTCAGTTGAGGTGACAAGGTTTTTTATTCAACTTTTTAAACATCTGTTATAATTCACCAATCAAAACACTACAATAGTAAATATAGAACTGAACAAACATGTAGTATGGTTCGTACTTCGACAGAAAAGATCAAGTAAAGATAATGAATATTAAGGAAATGAAGAAAAAAGTGAGACATACACTTATGGCGGAAAATAGTAGAAAAAACGAAGTTACATCACAATATCTAGATAAACGGAAAAAGTACACTACCATGAACTGATCCTCCATAATGAACGGAGAAACGGATCACTGGGTGCGAATACAATTCCCATGTGAATGTATAGTCATGTATATATTTATCTCTTGGCTTACCAGTCACTGAGTGTATTGGAAGGCAAATAAAATGTGACGGGAGTAACAAGAAGATATTTTTTCTACGCCCTATCTTTAAAGTACCTTGTATTTCATCGGTTTGTAGCGCTTAAAGTGGTTGTTTATGGTTAGAGTGAAAAAAAGTAAAAAAGCGTTAAAAAAAGTGCCATAACGTTAACTTTATTTCACGCTTCCCATAAGCTAACACAATGAATCTTGGCTGGGCATCGAGGATGGACTTCTAAAATGCTTGGCTGGGCATCGAGGATGGACTTTTATGAATCTTGGCTGGGCATCGAGGATGAACTTTCATGAAACTTGGAATACATATAATTGTAATTTACCAAAGGAGCTTAATTAAAATATCTCAAATTTCTATTTGCATTTTAGTTTTTTATATAGGGCTGTTGAAAAAATAATGTATGCAACATGTGCATAAAGTGTCTTTTTTTCACTCATGGAATTGCCGCACTCGCCTGATGGCTCGTGCGGTCAACTTTTTCCATTCGTGAAAAAAAGTGCCACTTTATATACTTGTATAAATTACTATTAATAACAAATACTGTTTCTATATTAGAGACAAGGTTATTATTCTATTTACAGGTTTTATTTAGCATATATAAATAACTATAAAATGGATAATCAATAATCATGTCTATTTTGTAGGCTATTGGAAAAAGAAGTTTATATGAACAAAAATATTTCAAGAGAAAAACGAAGCAAGCTATTTTATTGAAGATTTTTTTCGTTCGAACCAACACAAAGTTAACAAAAGGAATTATCAAAAAATATCAGTGATCATTATGTTTTTAATAATAACAAGGCTCTGCATATTTTCTAAAAATTGGTCAATAAAGTTTATAGATTTTCACTATTTTTTGTTATATTAAAAAAAGGCAACAGTGTCAGCCGAGTGCTGTCAACCTGTACTCATCGCTAAAGCAAACTTTTTTATCGACTTTCGAATGTGTTATGCAAGTCAGTTGTGAAAAACTGAATAAAGTTGTTATGTTGTCAAGAGAGACAGAACGTCAAGAAAATATATATGTAACGGTAAACGAACAAATAAAGTTTTTTTGCAGAAAAGTATTAGATTTTCGTCACGAATTCATATCGAATCAATCAGATAAGAGTTCCTTCATCCACACAGCCATTTATTTATTGCTCTCTTTGAGTTTACATTACAGCCGTTTTAACAAAAAGTCATTCCATGAATTAAACAAAGTTCACGATTAAATAAAACTAGTTCAGTGCAGTTGGTTTGTACGCCACCTACTATGGTCGTAGATAGAGGTTATTGTGCCCTCTAACGCCGTACTGAGCCATGAAAATGAGAAAATCGACAGTTATGTAAATAGTTTAAGAATTCTAGACAGAAAGAGCCTAAGAAAAATTTTAAATATATATTTTTATAAAATGGCCTTTGGCTGTGAAATATCCGTTCTATATTTCTAAACTTTATTCACACTGAAAACTACTTTTCAGAACTGTCGCTCTACTAACTAACTAATTATCGGGCAGGATATTATTATTCAAAGTCTCACCAGGATATACTACTGTTCTAGCATCAAAGTAACACAGATTTTGAAAGCTCATAACTTCGTTAATTCGTTTTTGTTTACTTAGTTCATAACATACCTCTGGTTTCTTGATACATTGAAAGACTAGATGATTCTTCTTGCAGTACACGCAAACCTCTGAATCAGGAAAATTATCACATTTTCCATGCAAGGGGTTATCGGATCCACATTCAGCGCATCTAGCCTTACTCCTACATTGGTTCGATGAGTGATTGAACCTGCAACAGTTTCTACAGAGCAAGATAGGTCTAATATATGTAGACACCTCCACAGTTTGTTAGAATAAATATTAACAAATCTAGGACATGATTTGCCAGCGAATGTAAAAATATGAAAGCCAGTCGATACATACTTAATTGAATGATCGAATGTATCTTCTACTCTTCTGTTTAGTCTCTTTATTTGTAGTACTTTATATACTCCTTCACTGTCTTCATTGGTTCTTTTTATGACTTCTTGTTCAATTAGATTTGGACCTACACCTTTCACAACTCCTCTGCATGAGACTAAACTTGCCGGGATAAACATTTCATAGCCCATAGCTACGAACTCTTTGTTCTCTTTAAAATCATTAGCTTCTTCTGGTAGCCTAAAAGTGATAGAAATTCTATTCCTACCTTTATTTTCAATTGATTTGATTCCACATATTTTTTTTGACGTAGTAGTCTGCCCAATTCCACTGGGTGTAAGGTGTAAGTTCCCCACGTTCATATCTTTATGCTGGACCATAACCTTAAAGGGAGCTGAATCATACACAGAGTACTTTATATGTTCAAATATTGAAATCTTTTTGTCTTCGTTGGTTTTTCCACTATTATCAAGGCGTTTCCACAGGGGGGGCCGTCCCCCCCGTACTATCACCCATACTAGGTTAACTTTCGCAACTACTGAACTACTGCTATTTTTACAAAAATATTATGTATAACTATTTGCTTACTGGTATAACTAATAATTATATTGAATAAACTAAACTATATTCAAAGATTCTTATTATTTTTGAAGATTTCCCTCACACACTTCCTCACTTTGTCAAAGCTCGGTTTGGAATCCGACAAATAACCTAATGTTGACATCTCACCTTTTATGACATAATATAGACATATAGAAATGGACTGAGCGAGATTCTCACAAAAGTGACCACTCTTTAGATAGAGTCCAAGCGACTACGCTGCCAATACAACGCGTTGTCTCTCTCGTACTTGTCGGTCTGTTTTTTACTGCTATTCATTCCGTTTATATATGTGTCTATGTCTTTGGTTTAAACTAAACAATTCCATAATTATATAAATAAAGACTAGAGATCAAATTTTTCCCCCATTGATGAGGTTGCAAACTACGCCGATTCCAAATCCGTTTATACCTAAGCTCTAGCACTTATCGTTCGACCGCTGATGCTTAAAACGGACAAACGGACGCCAGAATATAAGACTTTGTCGACTCGTGTTTAGAAGTCTAAAAATCACGTTATACTTTGAACGTGCTTTTCGTCTTTGATAACAGAAATATCAAGATGATTCGTTTACGAAAATGTTGAGAAGATATGAACTATTATCGCAATATTAATAAAATGTAGCGTCTATTTCTAATAAATTCCACAGGGTATTGCAAAGTAAGCTGAAAAAACACAACTTTAATGGGTAAAACGTTGACATTTTGTCAGAAAACATTGGTACAGTACTTCCTCAGAAATAGACCTGAAATGTGACAAACTATCGGAATCCAATCAACGGTTCAGAAAAAAAATAGCTTCAAACTTATGGTGATGCATAAAAAATGAATGGAAATGTACTCGATTTTGATGCCAATACAAATTTCACCATGACGTCCTTCGGTTCATGTTAAAACCGTCAAACTATTTGATAGAAATGTAAAATTTGGATCTTACCAATTCCAATCACATGATGACACTGACACATTAATTTGTATTATTTTGATTTTGAATGATGGTCGAAATTATCAAAATTTTAATAAATTTCTGTATTCAAAGTAATGGATTAAAATGAATAATAGCAAAAATTTGGTTAGTTCGAAATTTTTAGTCCCCTTTAAACTAAATACCCTAAAACACAGAAATATTGGATGGTTTTCTAAGGTCCCTATAGCTCCACCCGATGCGATCTTCGGTGCTCTCGATGCTTATAACAATGACAAGGCAAAAGAAAAAGTTAATCTGACGGTAGGGGCTTACAGGTAACATTTTATTTATTTACAAATATAATTTATTTTTTATATTGGGACCAAGTTTGATGATTTGAGGGCTTCTGAATTTGAATTTAAAGACAATCTATAATAGATTGAACTTCACTATATCTGCCTCTAAATAGTATCGGTAGATTATTATTATGATGCCTTGTTCTAACCAATATATGTTTTTTTCTTAAATAAGGATCAATTTGAAAAATATTATTTGCTGTGAGACCCCACCCATTGACAAAAAAATTGATCGGCTAACTTGGCAAAAGAATCGTTGAGTTTGATTTTCATTAAGCATAACAAAATATGTCCCTTTTTTACCTTTGTATGTTTACATTGCACATTTACTAAACTGGCACGCCAAATTTTTGGTTAACCTAAATATTTTTTTGGATCTTTATCGATGAGCTGTGAGAGAGGTGGAATATTCTTACTCACATTCTGATTCTCACTGGGAATAAAATCACTCCCAGTTTGTGGTCCCTCAGTAGTTTCTTCTGTGCTTGACTCTTCAATATATAAAGCATTTTCTTCTTAATTGGGGATGTCGCAATATCTTTGTAAAAAAGTTGTTTGTGTAAAAGCTGTTTTAGACTACGCAATTTCTTGTACAAGATCTGGAACCACAATTTGTTTGGCAATAAATTTATTATGTATTATACTGTACAATATATTGTTCAAGAAATAGTTCGTGATTCTGCGCAGTACATCGTTTTTCTCGCGTTAGAATCAGAATAGTCTATGTTAAAGGCTAAATATAATGTTCTATGATCCTAGTGAAATGTCAAACATAAAACAACCTAAAAATTTTGGGCTTTGGTTGATCCGTTTGGTATGTGAAATATTGATTACTTTTGATTAATTTATTGTTATGAATGAAACTAACACATAAACGTTGATAAACGTGAAATTGTAAACAATCAACTATGTTAGGTTACATGGTGTTATGATATATCCCAACTGCGCATGCCCTTGGCCTAGAAATTGTTTGCTTTACCGGATAAGAAGAAACATAGTCTAAGAGCTGTTCGACACGGTACAATATTTCAGCCTAAATTGAATACAAGTGGTTGCACGCGCATTTTCAGTCAATTTGCATGCAAGAAATTGGAACATGTTCTATTTTCTTGTATACAATGATAATAAACATGAGCAATAGTTGCCCAAATCGGATTTTAAGGTAATGTGCGGCTAGCCTAAAATATAAATGAAAGTGCTTTTATTTTATGGCGTGCCTTTGAGTTGTGTTGAAAACTTGAACATGTCAAGTTAATAGGCTAGGCGGGTTCTGGCTCATTCCTTATGTAAAATAACATGGGAAATCGCCAAGGTCCAACGTGGTAATTTTTGACGCAATTTCGATCTGCGCATGCGTCACGGCGGCCGTTAGTAATCTCCGCGTGCGCTTCCACCTTGTGCTAATGTTCGATAATTATGTAGTCATAAAGATGCCATAGGGGCGCTCTCTGTTATTAATGCTCGGATTGAAGTCGAATAAACACCATTGTGATAGGTAGAGCATATACACGATGTAGTCATAAAGATGCCAGTGGGTTCTAGACCATTCCTTATGTAAAATAACATGGGAAATCGTTAAGGTCCAAAGCGTTCATTTTTGACACAATTTCTGCGCATGTGTCAAGGCGACCATCATGTACGCATCCATCATGCTAATGACATCATATAGGTAAGAAGACCACATTACTTTACTTTCGACGACGCAGTTTCGGCGATAGCATAAATACAGGAAGTAACATTTTTTAACGCTTAGTATTCGATTTTCGCTGAAACTGTTAACATGGCAAGCTCCAAAATATTTAGTGTTTCCCAACTTTACGGTAAAAAAGTTAAACCGACCGATAAGAGATTTGGATTGTGGCTCCTGTTGAAAAATTTGGAAGGTAACAATCTGGTTACAGATATTGGAAATATTAAATACACGAAAGGCGAACAGCCGCTGGAAGATGGACTTATACCAATTACAGAACCATTTTGTGACAACATAATGCTTGTAAAGGTATGCGGCTTGGAGGACTGCGATGTAAATTCTAAACTTGTCAAAAAAATAAATATGTGGTTCTTTTAATATGGAAAATTTGGCGAATTGGTTTCTGCAAAATATGGTGTTAAAGCTAAGCTGGCTTTCCTCTTATTAAGTAACAACCCACTTGCCATTGGAACAAGAGAAGTAATCGGAGAAGATTTGGAAATTATTAAAAGGAAACATAAAGAACCTGTGTGCATTCCATACAAAGTAGAATTGGCAGACGTTAAACTCGACAAGTTACTTGAAGCAACTCCGGACGGAAGATTACTACCTAATGGACTTTGACATAACGCAGGATTTTGCAGGAGTTTTTAACAAACAACTTTAACTTTTGCATCCAAGGAGAGTACAAGAAAATGTGCAACATTATTGTAAATAATGATAAAACAGTTGGCATAGATTGCCTTACGTGGCGTACATCTAACGCAAGGGTTAAAATATACAACAAATTTATTTGTCAAATAACCAGTCCTGGAGTTAACAAGAGCATTGGAAACCATATTATAGATTTCGTCAACTGCCCAGATGCAAGATTGAAGAAAACTTTCTCTTCTGCATTGGCCAAGAAGCATGGTATTACCAGATTAGAAGCTACAATATATAACTACCCAATTGGAAATTTCCATGGAGAAGGCTACAGTCCTCTAGAAGATTGCATAACTCTGCTACAAGAAAGTAAGTTTTACTTCCAAAATTCTCCGTTATACTCTGTTTCGATTGCAAAAATGTGGACAAAGTTGACCGAGAGTCTACAGAACAGCTGTTGTCTTGTGTTTGGAGCTAACCTAACATAACAAACCCCACGAAAACATGTGTTGTGGGGTGCGTCATCTGTCATGTGTGTCAACTGCCATCTATCATCTGTATAGCAAACCCTAAGAAAATTGTGTTCTGTGTCACCTATCTACCTTTTTGTCTTCTGTGGTGTGTGAGTGTCTGCTTACCTTCTGCTACCCCTGTGGTGTGTGTCTTTAGTGACGCACCACCTCCCTTAACCCATATCTTTAGGAAATAGGATCAAAACAACACTGGTAGGGATAAACAAAACAGTAACAAAACACTATTTTTTTAATTGTTTTTATTTATAATAATACAAACAATTATTACACACAAAATACAACACTTCCTTTTTTCTATTAGGCGTATGTTTAATTTTATCTATTTTTATCCTAATTCTATAACTTAGGTCCATTTCTGCAAATTCTTTTCCCAACCAATAGTTCGAGCAATAGAAGATTTCCGAATTTTCGACCTGTAATATGTAACGAAGTCTCTCCCTGTATTTAACTTCCTTTATAGCGGCAATTACCATTTCTGTTCCTTCGGCAACTTGTTCTAAGCGTTGGCAATGTCTAAATTTAATACGATCTTTTATCTTCTGCGAAAATCGAATACTAAGCGTTAAAAAATGTTACTTCCTGTATTTATGTTATCGCAGAAAAGCGTGCGAGAAGGGGTGGGGGTCGCCTAAACTGCTTCGCCGAAAGTAAAGTAATGTGGTTTTCTTACCTATATGATGTCGTTAGCATGATGGATGCGTACATGATGGTCGCCTTGACACATGCGCAGAAATTGTGTCAAAAATGACCGCTTTGGACCTTAACGATTTCCCATGTTATTTTACATAAGGAATGGTCTAGAAACCGCTGGCATCTTTATGACTACATCCTGTATATGCTCTACCTATCACAATGGTGTTTATTCGACTTCAATCCTACCATTAATAACAGAGAGCGCCCCTATGACATTTTTATGACTACATAATTATCGAACGTTAGCACAAGGTGGATGCGCACGCAGAGATTGCTAACGGCCGCCGTGACGCATGCGCAGATTGAAATTGCGTTAAAAATTACCACGTTGGACCTTGGCGATTTCCCATGTTATTTTACATAAGGAATGAGCCAGAACCCGCCTAGCCTATTTACTATGTCATGGTCCCAGGAACAAGTAAAATTGCTAATTGTACAAATCATATCCTTGTTTATTATATGCTGTGAAACATAATGATTATAAAATTAAACATGATCGAAATAACGCACTAGAACTGCAGCTTTTCCGACCCTGCGTTAACATAACTGAAATCAAAAACAAATTTAACAATAGAAGAAGAAACTTTTTATCAGAACAGAAAATACATAAATCCTTTAAAAAGTGGCATGGGAACCGATGAGGTAAAAACAATTTACATAATTCACTTTTTGATGTAATATTTACATTATGAAATTTGTTTAGATTTATAAACCAAACATCCGGTATTATGACCAAATGCAATTTATTTTGGAGCATTCTACAGCACGTCAATCTGTAGACAGCATTTTAACATCGATTGGGTCCCCTTCAAGTCCCACAACACCAGATTATGGTAAAAACTCTCTAGAGGAATCATTTAGATACTTATTCTCAAAATTCTATAGACAACTATGAAATGGAAACCAACAGCACAATAAATCATGAGGTATTTTGAAACATAAAGTAGTTAGTTCTTATACTTTAGTGACATCCTTATGCTTAAACTACTGTTGTACACCTTTTCTTGCTTTATAGTTATTAGCGTCTGTTTATTTATTACTTACATATCGTGTACAGTGTATCCATAAATATATAGTTTTATTATATGTATCACTTGTAATTGAATATTGTTATTTTTGTAGGAGAGTCTGTATAATTCGGAGCCAGATCATAGGATTAATATCATAAGAGTTGATATCTGCTACAGGAATAGCTTCTAACTTCACTTCTAATAAAACTGCGAATCTAGACATGATTAATAATAAAAAACGGAAATTACATGACATCAATTAAGATGAAACAATTTGAAGTGCTAATAAAGTTTTGAAAGAAATTAGTACAGCTCTTACAGCTGGAACAGAAACACCTCAGAAAGTGCCTAAGACACAGAGCGAAATATTTGGGGAATTTATCACTAACCAACTCTCCTTTATAGAAGAAGATGAAGAGATTTTTTAGATACTCAGCATGTTATATACAACGCATTACGTGTTGCTAGAAAAAATATTATTGTAAAAAAATATTGTAACTCAGTTTTATTTTTCATTACATTTTTTTCACATATTTTTTCTACGTACCATATCTTCATGCCATTCCACAACCCCTGTACTTTTAAAGTAATTTTTGTACTCATCTCTAATTGATTGTGCAAATACCACACTTCTGTTACTTCCTTGTTTTGCAAGCTTCCCCAGTGAATTCGCTCTACTTTCTTCTTCAGATATTTCAGCGTACCTTTTCCAGTTTTGGGTGGCCAGATAATTATGGAGAACTACACAAGTTAAAATAATCAATTCAACTTTTTTTGGTTTCAGATTAATAGGGTTTAAAAGAACTCTGAATCTGTTGCTTATAATTCCAAATGTACTTTCGACAATACGACGAGCTCTTGAAAGCCTATAGTTGAAAATTTTCTGTTCGTGTGCTAACCCTCTGCTTGGAAATGGTTTCATCACTCTTTCTGAAAGGGGGAAAGCATCATCCGCAAAAATTACATATGGAACTTCAATAATTCGACCAGGTAACGATCTGTTTGGTGGAAAGTGTAAATTTCCAGAAGACATGGCCTTAAATAAACCACTCTCCCTAAATACACCTCCATCACTAGCTCGTCCATTTACAACTACATTGTAGTATATGATTTTGTAATTTGCATCTATTAAAGCAAAAAGAACAATGGAATGACTGCCCTTATAATTGTAATAGTACGATCCTTCTGATATAGGTGCTCTAAATTTTATATGACGTCCATCTAAAGCACCTACGCAATTTGGAAATTGCCATAATGCTTCAAACTCTTCAGATATACCAAGCCATTCCTTTTTGTCTGGTGTCTGCGAAAAAGAGAATACTTGAATATATAATAGTGACCTGAAGGAACAAAAGGACAACATAGTTATATCCACAACATAATACAATAAAAATACATTTGGTATTCTATATTTTACTACAATAATACTTACTTTTAGGTATTCTGTTTTGAGAACGTTATATATAGCACTACATACTTCAGGAACAAACTTCGATGTAGTAGATTCATGAATACGTGTGGTATACATAAGGGATTCACCAGTTGCCAGAAAGCGAAGTGTTGTTTCGAGTCTAAAATAATTACGGAAAAATGATTAACTTTTCAGAAATTTTAATTTAAGTTCATAAGTTATGCTTTGTACATACTTGCTTTTAGCGGGTAAACAATCACGCATGAATGTATCTTGTTTTTTTATAAGATACGTTTTTCAAATGTGACATTATTCATTCGTAAAAAGTTCTTGTACGATGAAGGGTCTTCAAATAGTAATTCCTCATTCAAAACAGTTCCTTCTGCTCTTCTACCAGTTCTACCAATCCATTTTCTCTGCCAAACTTTTTTTGGTTTTCGACATTTGTTAGCACTTCTTTTCTTTTTCAGGATTAATAGCATTAAAATAACACTAACCGCACCTCCCAATAATAAATATTTTGCTTTTTCCATCGCTATTTCTTAATACATCCATTACAGTCCATCAAAAAAATGTAGGAACCTTTCAAACCAATATTGATTAATATTGACCTATTGTCAAGTTACTATGCGTATGCGCTTGAACTAAATTCAGTAACAAATTCATTTACTATATCATATAGTCAACTTTCTTGTATACAATATTGTTTTCAATATTATCTCGCACTAAATGTTTAGTTTTTAAATTAGTACTTTTTCAAACAGTTCTTAGAAAGCTTTTGAACGAGCTGTTCGGTGAAAATTGGATGTCGCGAGTAGATCTAAAATGGTATAAAGATTTACTTATTTCTGGTAATGCTGAAACAGAAACTAGTGACAAGGAAGAAGATCAGGGCGAACAGGATGTGCCATGTGACTGTTTAGATGAAAAAGCTGCTCTTCATATATAAATATTTTATGTTTCTCTTGTTTCTTTTTTATTGTTTTTATATCTGTGTTGAATTTTCCTAATAAAAATATGTTTTCTAAGCATTTTATTTTTTTTGTTGAAAATTTGTAAGGCTTTCGTATCAAAACCGTCTATATCTAGATTAATTTTCAATTTTTTTCTAAAACTATTGACATTTGAGAATTAATTTCAAATTGCATCACACTACTTTCCTAAAACACTACAAATAAACATTTTTTGCTATCCCTATGTATTAAGGGGAACCGATGAGAAGTTTTCGTCAATTCCTGAACATTTTTTCTAAATGGATATAGCCGCTTTTGAACGCAAGCTCCTCAATTGTCAAATTTCTTAGAATTTTTAACTTTTTTTAAATTTATTGTGGAATTATTTAGGAACAGTGAATTTCATTTGAAAACAGTAATACATCTTTTAATTTGAAAGATCGTTTGTATGATAAAAATTGGTTGTTCTGACAGTCTTTTATGGCGGATATCTTTCAAAAACTGAACGAATTAAATTTATCATCGCAAGGTAAACAGACAACAGTGTTCCCGACCTGTAACAAAATAACTGCCTTTAACAGAAAATTAGATTTTGGATTATTTGCGTTGGTAAGAGGAAAATACAAAGCTTTATGTCACTCAGTGAGTTTGTTAGCGATAACGGCTCAGACATGTTTCAAGATGATGTATTTGAAGAATTGGTCCAATATCTCACTTCGATACGGGCATTTTTGTGATACATACTCTCATCAAACTTCGTGTATGGCTTCATTGGACCTAGTCTGACACTCAATTCCTCTATGACTTTTTTTGTTTTTGGGGCGTTTGTCCGCTAAGTTTTTACGACATATAGAAAATTTATAGATACTGTTTTTTTTCAAACATTATCTGAAACGTGAAAATAAAATTGTCTGATAATAAATGTGGTTTATTGGTTGTGTCCGCCGTCTTAAACATGACGGAAAAACGACTATAAGAAAATTTATTAATAACCACCCGATTTTCGCTGTATCCGTTTATTAAAAAATACAAAAAAATCTTATTATATTGTCTGACAAAAATTATTTCCCGATTTCCCAGTCTGACGCGTCAAAGTTGTCGATTTCCTGACAACAAAAAATTTATTAATAACTTTTTTTTATGATTTTTTTTTAGTTTTTAAATTAAATTTGGAACATGTTAGAAAAATTGTCTGACAGTGAAAGAGGGTCTTTTAGATAAAAATACCTATTTTGCCATTTCACGCTTGGACCTTGCGTTGTTTTCTATATATTTATTAATAACCAGCCAATTTTTTGAACATTGCTTAAAGAAAATAATGAAATACAATTTTTTAGATGTCTGATAAAATGTGTTTTTTAATTTTTCAGTCTGACATGTGAAATACAAATTTTTAATAATTATTAAAATTTACCTTCTAAACACGATTTTCTCTTAATTATAATAAAAAATAATGTTTATAACTTCAAACATCATAAATATTTTTATTTTCAAAAAAGAATGTTTTTGGCCTCCAACCAGAAACAATGCTATTTCATGCTTCAAAATCGTCTGGAAACAGCTTCATTTATTTACTAGGCCGGCAATAAAGTTACCAAGATATCACCAACTTACTACAGTGCTTACACTACTTATATCAAATAGTAACTTAAACTATATGTCATACCTTTATGATCAAATTAAATTTTGTTCTTCTCATTCGTCAGTTAATTTTGGTTACACCACTTCATAAATTAATTAAATAAATCTCAATATTTGCGTGAACACTTTTTTGGAATTAAAAAGAGTGCTAATAAATAGTTTGTAAATAAAAATTATATTAAATAAAAGTTTGACATTTAATTTTAAATTTGACATTTGTGAAATGACGCGTTTGTTTACAACAACCTTTCATTCGATTGTAAAAATATATCGATTGTATTTTGCTGTGTTGATTTAAAATTAAATGGTGTATGCCTAATAATTATTGGTTTTTATCAATTTTATCTTAAAATAACCTTTACTGTGCTACTTTATACGATATTAGGCACATACCTTCATATTATTATCTAATAATTAAGTAGTTAGATTTCGATTGAGAATCATTCATTACTAACTTTATTTTTAGATATTTTAGTTTTTAGTAGAAAATTTATAAACTTTTGATCAATTTAAAAAGTGGTCGGACCAAAAAAAAGTGTGTATCACACATCCAGAAAATGTTTCGCCTCGATGCTTCGCATCTAGGCTACATAATATCACTCTCATACTCGCAAAAGGTCATTTTCTAGATTAGTGATACAAATAACTACTTTCCGATTTCGAATTTCCTATATTTCGCGATTAAACGCTTCATGTCTTGACTTGTTAAATGTAGCGGAGGGAAGTACCTGGTAAAAAATTTCAATTATTACTGTGTAATAAGCAACAATTATTACCTACCAAAAAACCAGAATTTTTTTTCAACAGTTTTTTATTCATCAACCATTTACTGAGTAAAAGACTAGTTAGTAATTTTCCCCAATTTTTTTTTAGTCTTCTAAATTTTATACTTCACAATAAATTAAAAAAACCAAATCTTTGTAAAATTGGCTTTAAAAAATTCAATCTTAGCACCACTTTATTACTTTTTCAGTTTCATTGTATGAAAGTGAAAATGATTCGGTACCTGATGAATCAACATCAGAGTCATCAGGGCTCTTGTAGGTGTCCCTAAAGGGCGGAGAATGGGAATGTAAACCTTTCTTCAGAGAACAAGTAAATATTTTGTGCTTTATATTGTTTAAATTTTATAATTTAACCTTTATTAAGGTACTTTCATCTTAACCTTTAAATCTCCTCTAGGCAAATTCAGGGATAGTAAATTTTTTACCTAGATACTGCCATTTGGCATAACTCGAAGATTCGGATATTTGCAGGTATGTACATCAAAATTGGTAAAATATACTTACTTTGCTCACTTGAGATAGGATGATCCTGCAACTATTAAAAAATGATGTTTTCTCGTCAGACTCAGTTACGCCCCACTATATTTATCACACTTTACCAAAAATCAAATATTTGTTTTCTTAACATAATTTTCAGGTGTCTGACGGTTATTAATAAATTTTTTGTTGTCAGGAAATCGACAACTTTGACGCGTCAGACTGGGAAATCGGGAAATAATTTTTGTCAGACAATATAATAAGATTTCTTTGTATTTTTTAATAAACGGATGCAGCGAAAATCAGGTGGTTATTAATAAATTTTCTTATAGCCGTTTTTCCGACATGTTTAAGATGGCGGACACAACCAATAAACCACATTTATTATCAGACAATTGAAATTTCCCGTTTCAGATTATGTTTTTGAAAAAAAAACAGTATCTATAAACTTTCTATATGTCGTAAAAACGACATGTTTAGGGAAACTTACCGGACAAACGCCGCAAAAACAAAAAAGTCATAGAGGAATTGGGTATCAGACTAGGTCCAATGAAGCCATACACGAAGTTTGGTGACAGTATGTATCAAAAAATTTTTTCCCGGCGGGCACCCTTACTATGAAATTAAAAATTATGCATATGTGTTATAACAACAAGGTACAAGAAGGCCGAAATCGCAGTTTGTAACTTATGCAATCCTTTCTGTAAATAATTTTTTTTTAGAGATGACAATGGTAATCCGTACGTTTTAACAACTGTCCGGGAAGCCGAAAAGAGAATAAGGTGTAAGAATATGAATAAGGAATATCCGGGTATGTTGGGAAGCATGAATTTCAATGAACTCACCTTCAAATTCGCATTGGGAGATGACAACGAACTTTTGAAAGATGGTAGGGTAGCTTTGTGTCAAAGCATTTCAGGAACAGGCGCCTTCTTCATCGCTGCGGTTTTCTTGAGTACTTTGTTTCCAAAAAACAAGGTGGCTTACGTTTCCAAACCGACGTGGGCCAATCACATCACCATTTTACAAAGAGCTGGATTGTGCGTGGAAACGTATAGGTGAGACAAAGAAAAAATTATCATTTTAGATTCATTACTAATTTGAAATAATCCAACTGTAGAATCTTCACTTCAAATTATTAAGATTTAACCCAAAACAACTAAATAGAATTTAGCTGCTTACTGAGTTTTTGTTTAAAAATTCAAAAATACTTTGTGCTCTTTATATATATCAGCACTATCTGGCCCTCGGCTTCGAGATCTTTCACTCTCTCTCTCCATTTTTCTCTATTCCTCGCCTCGTTCTGAAAGTCCCTTATTCCCACTGATCTCAGGTCTCTCCTAACCTCCTCCAACCATTTCTTCCTTGGTCTTCGTCTTCTCTTTTTACCACCTTCTCCACCTTTCAGTACTCGTTTAACCCATCTATCTTCTGCCATTCTACCTATATGTCCTAACCATCTCGCTCTCTGTGCTTTAAGTATATGGGTTATACTTGGGTGATTATACAAATCTGATAATTCTCTGTTTGTTCTTCTTCTGTATATTCCATTTTATTGTATTCCATCATAAATCTTTCTGAGCATTTTACGTTTCCATATCTCTAGTTTATTTTGCTCTTTTTTGTTCATTGTCCAGGTTTCACAAGCGTAGGTAACTGACGGTCTTATTATTGTTTGGTACATTCTTATTTTAGCTGTTCGTGATATGTCGTTTGAGTTAAACATCTGTGATACCATTCCTGCTGCTTTACTGCATTTTGTTAACCTTTTTTCTATTTCCCATTCTTCGTCGCCTTTATTTGTGATAGTGATTCCCAAATATTCGATTTGTTCCATTTTTTCTATTTTGTAGCTTTTGTTTCCATTACAATTTATGATAATATCGGTTTTTTCATTATCCTTCATTACAATGTATTTTGCTTTTTTCTTGTTGATCACTAGACCATATTCTCTTGCCTTCTCTTCCAGTAGCTTAAATACACTTAGCAGTTCTTTCCTGGATCTTGCCATATGTACTATGTCGTCCGAATATGCTAGACACTGATGTTTATTCCCATAAATTAAACCTCGGGTTTTTATACCAGTTTCTCTTAGTATAATTTCCTGAACTAGGTTAAAGAGGGTTGTGGATAATGGGTCTCCTTCTCTCAGACCTTTCTCTATCTTGAATTCGTTGGAAGTACTGCCCTCCAAAATTACTTTGCTCTCGGTTTTTCGTATGGTCATTTCCACTAGTCTTCTCAATTTAACTAGTATTTTTAACTTTCTCATTGCCTCATACATTTTTTTTTCTTTTAATAGTATCATAGGCATGTCTGTAGTCGATGGATAGCATATGCAGACTTAAATTTTGTTCGTAAGCGTTCTCCTGAAGTTGTTTCATAATGGAAATTTGGTCTATTGTCGATCTACCTGCTTTAAAACCTCCTTGGTATTCTCCTACATTTTCATTGTGGTATTTGTCTAATCGATTTTTAAGTATTTTTGCCAGAACTTTGTATGATACATCTAAAAGTGCTATTCCGCGGTAGTTATCACATTCTTTCTTGGGACCTTTATTGTGGATTGGAATTTTAATACCTCGTTCCAATTTTTAGGGATTTTTTCTTCTCGCCATACTTCTTTCAACAACTGCCATACTCTCCGTTAATTGTTCGCCTCCATATTTTAAAATTTCTTTTGGAATATTGTTTTCTCCTGCACTCTTATTATTTTTCATATGTTTTAAGCATTCTGTCACTTCCACTTTTTTTGGGACCATTATGGCTAGATCTTCCTCCTCACAATTTCCTTCCTCCGATTCATTATCATTTTCGCCTAGTTCTTCCTCACCATCATTTAGTACCTCCTCAAAATACTGTGCAAATCTATTTGTTTTCTTTTCCCCATCCCTTATTAGATATCCCTCTTTGCGTTTCAAAAAATAAGGTGCTTTCTGGTTGTGGCCTTTCCCATCCCTTATTTCATGATAAACATTTCTCACTTCTTTATTTTTATAATCTTCTTCAATTTTTGATAATTCCCTTTCAAAGTAATTTCTTTTGTTCTTTCTGCATATTTGTTTTACTTCTTTCCTTGCTTTTTTATACTCTAGTCTATTTTCTTCACTGTTTTCTTTTGATAGTCTTTGTCTGATTTTATTTCTTTTTTCCAACGCCTGTTTACATTGTTCATCAAACCACTTATCTCTTTTTCTTCCCTTGGGGCTCCCTAGTATCCTATTTGTTACATCTCTCACTACAGTTTCTATCTGTGACCATCCTTCTTCTAGTTGCTCGTCGAAAGTTCTTAAATTTAGTTCTCTATTGATTTCTTGTTGGAAGTGATTTACTTCGGTCTCGTCCTTCAATTTTTCTAAATCGTATTTTTCCCGTTTTTCATTATCTTGTTCAGTTTTAGGTGGCTTATCTTGTTTCAGTTTTGGAATTACTAAAAAGTGGTCACTATCCGCATCAGCTCCTCTATAACTTCGTACATCTGTTACTCTTTTTAAATGTTTCATTTCTATCAGGACGTGATCTATTTGGTTTTTTGTTGTGCCATTTGGTGATAACCAGGTTTCCTTGTGTATGATTATACATCTTCATCTGCTTATTACATACCCCATCCCGCTGTCTTTAAAGAATAACTTTCAGGTTCTCAAATAATTTCCAAAATTCGAGTTGTGTTCGATGCGAGTTTGCGTGATGTACTTAATGACACTATTTTAGTTGGCCCAAAACTTCAACGTGATATTCCTACAGTGCTATCAAGATTTAGATTTTTTTCTCAAGTTTTTGTTTGCGATATAAAGCAAATGTACAGACAAATTAACGTACAATCTCAGTTTTGGAATTATCAAAGAATTCTTTGGCGCTTTAAGCCCACTGAGCCTCTTCAGGAATTTTTTTTGCGAACCGTAGTATACGGAATTTCGAGTTCTCCATTTTTAACTCTACGAACTTTGAAAGAATTGGCCACACAAGAGCAATCTTCTTTTCCTCGAGCATCTAAAATGATCTATCATCAAATCTACATAGATGATGGCTTGCTTGGAAGCAATAATCTAAGTTCAGCCATTTCACTTCAATCTGAATAAATTCAACTCATGCAACGAGGTTGTTTTCAATTGAGCAAATGCGCAAGTAACCATCCTGCTCTTTTAGCTCAAGTAAGTCACTCCGATCTCCAAGAAACGTGCAGCTTTGATAAAGATGAACCATCTTTTATTAAAGTGATAGGGATCGAATGAGATCCTAATATAGACTGTTTTTCTTATACCTATATCTAAATATAGCTATATACCTATACCTTTGAACGGCCTTGTACAAAACGAAACATTCTGTCCGAAATAAGTCGAGTTTCTGAGCCCCTTGGATTTATTTCACCATGTCTTCTACTTGAAAAACGTCTTTTACAACAATTGTGGGAATCCAAAGCTTTCTGGGATGATCCTCCGTTAAAAGATATCTTGGAAATATGGTCAAGGTTTAAGATAGAAATACCGAATTTAGCTAACATTAAAATTCCGCGCCATGTAGATTCCAATTCTATTTCCCATATTGAGCTACATGGGTTTTGTGACGCCTCACAAGTTGGCTATGCTAGTGTTGTATATTTTTGAATTCTTGAATCTTCTGGAATTGTGAGAACGTTCCTAGTTTGTGCGAAATGTCGAGTATCCCCATTAAAAGCCCGATCCATAGCTAGACTTGAACTTATGGGCTCCGTTTTATTGGCCGATCTGAAGTATTTTGTTAAAGAAATCTATAGAGACCTAGTCGTTTTTGATGCTATTTATGTTTGGACAGATTCTATGGTAACTATTGCTTGCTTATCTTCATCTCCACATAAATGGAAAACATTTGTAGCTAATAGAGTCAGTCCTGTTCAAGATCTCATTTCCCCCTCTCTTTGGTATTATGTTCCATTTTCACAGAATCCAGCTGACTGTGCTAGTCGAGGTGAAACCCCAGCACAGCTTTTACAAACTCCTATTTGGTGGTCAGGTCCTCAATTTTCAACTCAGCCTAGTAATACATGGCCTACGCAACCTAACAACAAGTTAAATTTATCTGAAATATCTCAGGAATAACAAAGGGTTATATTATCTGCCTGCACTTCCTCCTTCGTTTGACGTTAAACGTCCTATTTTGTTACCCAAATCACACCGACTAACCCAATTGATAATTGAAGCAGTTCATCAGTGACACTTTCATCCAGGTTTAAAGACATTACACTATTTATTATTTCAACAGTTTTGGATTTTATCTCCACGTAGTGCAATTTATAGATAAGACATGCAATTTATAGATGTCTTTTAAGTTGCATTCGATGTTTTCGTTGTAAACCAAGGTCTTACAACCCATATATGGGTCATTTGCCTTCTATAAGAGTCAAGGCTTTTTCATCCGTTTGTATTGATTTTGCTTGTCCATTTCCACTTTGGATGGGTAAACATAGAGGTAGAAAAACCTACAAAGGTTATGTTTGTGTTTTTGTTTGCACATCCACAAAGGCTATTCATTTAGAACAGTGGTTCCCAATCTTTTCTGGACCACCGCCCCCTATAGAAGAGAACAAAAATTTCACCACCCCCCCTCCCCCAGTCGCTGGTTAGTCCAAAGTAGTTAATTTTATTTGAATATCATCTGTACCGTCCCAATTGATCTGTATTAAGCTTTAATTTCAGTTAATGTCTTAATTTTATTTTAGAGGAATGATGAAGTAGAAATTTATTAAACGCCTACCAAATGTACAATAAAATTGTTTATTAAACTTTTAAATATAAACATAGAATCAGTAAGAAATACAATCACAATAGAAATAAGAAATGCAATACAATAAGAAATACAAAATTAATAATAAAGAAAAAATCAATGAGACGGTTGAGGCTGGTGGAGTGTTACCAGTTTGTTAATATCGGGTTCCAATTTCGTTAACATCAATCGCAGATCGCCACGTTCAGTGATGTGTAGTCTGTTCCTCTTCTTTGACAGCAAATCAGTTACTGCACTGAATGCACGCTCAGCCATATAGGACGAAGGAAATGCAATTAACAACTTCTGTACTATTGGCCACAATCCAGGATAGAGAACTGGTATTGGTTTTTGAATCCAGAACTCTTGATATCCACGTTTGAATTTTACTTTCAGTTCTTCGTTAGTTGTGAGTTCTAATAGCTCCTCTTCCAAATTTGATGAGCCTTCAGTATCTGTGTTTGCGAAAGGATCTATAACCCAACTTGGTATTTCCATGTTTAAAATATCTTGAAAACGCTCTGTAAAATCAACATGAAGCACTTCCAAGTGGTGGCAGTAAGTAAATCTTCCGGTTTTGCAGACACTGTTGATAATATGGGGAAATGGTTGTACTCACCTCTACCAAGATTTCTTTTGAATATAAGAAGTTTTCCTGCAAAAGCAGCTATGACGTTGTTAGTTTTAATTAAATTTAAATCATCACCTTGCAATTGTAGATTAACTTGATTAAATACTTTAACAGGTCCGTCAAGTAAGCGATGTCATTTTTTGACGTAATCAGGTTTTCGCGCAATTGTTCGTTTTCTTCAAGAAATTCCAACACTGAGTCAAATAGATTGAAAAAACGATTCAGACAAACACCTTTAGAGAGCCAACGTACTTCTGTGTGCAGCAGCAAGCGATTGTAGTCTTCATCATTTTCATTGGAAAGCTCATGAAACAAACGGTCATTCAATGAATTGCTTCTAATGATATTGATTTCTTTAATAACGTTATTGAGGAACGCATGCAGACGTTCATTTTATTTTTTTTGCAACCAAATGCTGACGGTGAATAATACAATGTACATTTGGCACTGCTTTTCTCAAATGTGCTATAAAACCCTTATGACGCCCGGTCATTGCTGGAGCACCATCAGTAGCAGCAGACAAAATATTGCTTATAGGAATTTCTTTCTCTTGAAAAAATTCTTGCATGATATTAAATATAGAATGTCCCTTTGTATCAGATTCCAAATAATAACTCTTGATGAATTTATTCTTCTTTTATAAATCGTACGTATGATAAGAGTAGAGCTTCGTTACTTGGTAGAGTTGATTCATCGAATTGAATGGAAAATTTGCAAGTCTTTAGGTAATGGCATAATGATATTTCAACGTCATTTGCCATTTCACCTATTCTTCTTTGTACTGAATTATTACTGAGACGAATTTTTTTAATGATATCAAATGGTGTCTTATGATGGAGAACAGTTTTTAATATCTCTTCGACTGCCGGCAAAATTAATTCCTCGCCAATGGTGTATAGTTTTCCTGACTTTGCGATTAACAATGAATCGTTATATGAGGCTCGTAGCCCATCATCGTCTCGTTTAGAAGACGATGCAAAAAGGTTTGATATAGTCGGCTGTTTTAAATATTGTTTTTCGAGTTCTTGAAAATAGAATATATCTTCGTTCTTCTTATCAGGATGCATTTTATGTAAATGCTCTTGTAGCCTAGAAGGTTTCATAGCTTCATTTGAAAAAACTTTTCGGCAAATTAAACACATAGGTAATGATTTGTTTGTAGAAGATTCCGCAAATCCATATTTTGAATATTCAATACTGTATTGCCGGCATTTCTTTTTTAATTTAGAAGTAGATCAGCCATTTTCATACAAAAATTGAATTCTCAATAGATTTATAGATAGTAATGTTTATAAAAATGACACACCACTCACGATTATTTACTACCGCAGAGCTTATGATTCACGACTATATATCGCGGCCAAGCACATACAACTAACTAACAAAAAATTCGTAGAGCTGTTATGTCACTGCTATGGCAGCGCCTTTGTGTTGTTAGTCGTAACTAAAGCCTACTTCAAGTGAGCTATCTTCTTTTTTTAATAGTAGTTATATGATCTGTGATGCACAAGGGCGATGTTATATCTCAAAGTACATACAAAAACATCTCGGAAAAATCTATCTGCTGGCATTTTTTTATTGTTACAATATTAATAGTTATACCGCAAACACTCTCGATCTTTGACGTTTATTATCTCAGCACCTATTCGGCCAAATTGAACGCATTTTTTTTAAAAGGAGCGTCTTTCCGACAACTTTTTTAGGTACTTTGAGTATTTTTCTTTGGTACCCAAATTCGCTTCAAAAATTAATTATTTATAAGACAAAATTTTTCAACTTTTCAAAATCGCGTAAAAAAATGATAAAAACTTGAAAATTGTTCACTATAACTATTGTGTATTATAGTTTAGAGGTCTAAGTAGTTGCAAAAAAAATCGGCGCCTATTACAACTCAAAAATGTAACCCTGGCATGAACGCAAAAATGGCGTTAATTTTTTCGCGGAAATTAATTAACAATTAATTCATGTAAAAACTATCAAGCCAATTTAATTGGCCTTTGGCATATTGTTTTATACTATAATAAGGTTCTTAAATCCCAATTTATAGCGTGATTGGATGATTTCTTATCTGCGAAACAAATGCTTTCAAATAACCTCATTTTTTAGCTACTTTTTTGCATTTATCGCCATTTCTCAACGAAAAAATTCAATATATCGATTTTAAACCAATTCTATCTTGTAGAAAATTTCATAAAGAACTAATTCGTAGGTACACTTTTTTTCTCTATCTTGCATATTTAAAGAGTTATATTAAGAAATATCGGAAAAAATGAGCGATTTTTGCGTTTTTTTGCAGTTTATAATTTTTCCTGCAAATAGCACAACTTTTTCAGCTGACGGACCTTCATATTTTCTTTTCTTAGATAATTTCCGAGCAATTCCAACCAATATCTAATCTACGTCATGACACAGCCATATTTCAAAGGTTTGGGGTCTAATTCTCCTGGACTAACAATACTTTTTAAATTTTTAAACAAAGCACTGTGTAACTCAGTAAGTAGCTAAAATTTATTTAGGTGTCCACTGTTGAACTATTTCCAATTAACAATGAATCACCGTGTATACTCAGCGACATATAACTCGATTTACTCTTATTATGTATTAGGTACTACAACGCAGAAAAGGTAGCGCTCGACTTTGAAGGTTTGGTGGATGACATCAACAAAATGCCCAACGAGTGTATTATATTATTTCACGCAGCCGCTCACAATCCCACGGGATTCGATCCCACTCCCGAACAATGGCAGCAACTAGCCGAACTTTGCAAAAAGAAATGTTTATATGTCATATTCGACAACGCTTACCAAGGTTTCGCAACGGGAGATCCCGACGCGGACGCCACTTCCTTGCGTACATTCGCTGAAGCTGGTATAAACATGGCCCTATGTCAGAGTTTTTCGAAAAATATGGGTAAGTTGTCGGAAGTTATTATATTAAAACACATAGGGTACGTTCCACTTAAGGCCCACGACCGAGACCGCTGAAATACCCGTTCCACTTACGTAAAAGACCGCGGTCGTTGTAGGCGAAAGTTATAAGTGGAATGCACATTTTGAGCGGGGTAGGCTCACAAAATATAGCGGCTTGGTGAAAACGTGCAGTTTGTGTGTATAATAATAAATAGAATAATTTTGGTGCAGTTTGGTGTAAATATTTCGCATAGGCAGGGGTAAAATTTAATTCATCATAGATTCCCGTGAATTTATAATTGCGTTTTTGACAAAACGAATGAGAGACTATCGCCATGTTTGAATTGCCACCAATTTGTATAGGCGAGGTGGACGAGACGCGGTCGCAAACAGTGACGTCATCAATGACGTTAAACGACCGCTTGCGACGACCACGGGCCTTAAGTGGAACGATAAAGTGGGCGTTGCGATCGTTGTGGGCTTTAAGTGGAACGCACCCATAGTATTTCACGAACTATCAATGAATAATGTAGAAAAGTATTACAATAAAGAAACTGCTAAAGCTGCGTTTTTTGCTTGTCAATTTTATATATGTACCCTATAAGAATGGCTCTCGGCCATATTTCGGGAACCGTTTTTAGTACAGCGTCGGGAAAAAAAGTTTATAACAAGAGTGACCTCGTGAGAAACCTGGAAATTATTTACAGAGTTGTAGGTCCACCGCCAGAGGGCGTAATTAAATACCAAAAATTATAAAATGAATAATTTACAAAATTTGCCTAATAAGGATGCATTTAAACTATGATTATCGAATTATTCAAGAAATTCAGCGTATATTTGATTTTACAAGTTTTAGTATATCTCTTCAAATAAGAGGTGGGGGGAAGCGGGAACTTGATTATGAAAAAACGCCTGTAATTCCAGTTCTACTTAACCTATCTATGCAAACTTAGTCTTTTTGAAGAGAGCTCCTTTCTACCAATGTAAGAGTTATAGTTTCGAAACAACCTAATGAGGAACGTATACGCTAGAGGGCGCTATTTATTTACTTTTTTAAATCTAGCTATCCTTGAAAAATGTTGAATGGGAACATGCAGTTTTAATTAAGGAATATAAAAGTCGATCAAATTAGCAACAGAATAGCGAAAACCGCATGTCGATATCTTTTACGAGATATCCTAAGAAATGTGTAAATTTTAAGGATTTTCCTTTAAACATAATTTACTCCGGTTTGACTGAACGGATTTTAACATTTTTTGACTCCTCAAAATTGTCTTTCCTTGTTCTATTAATAATAGTTCCAATTATTATGTCAATATTACTCATGCTGTCACTGGGAAACTGCGTTATGGAAGTTAAAATGGAAATATAACTTAAGGTACCTTGCTAGTGACGACCTAAATGTTCAAATTGTCGCCCATCATTTTCGATACAAGCGTTTATTCTTTGAAGAGTGGATTGAACAGTAGTCTCAATTTCTACTCTCGAAATACTCTGAATGGCGTTTCGTATTCTTTCGATCATGTTAACTCTAGTAGTGGGTCTAATTGCACAAATAAGGTCTTTAATCCGGCCCCAGAGATAGAAATCTAAGACGGTTAAGTCTGGTGACCTGACTGGCCAAAAAAATAGCCCTCCACGTCCTATCCGCCTATCAGAGTAAGCATTATAAAAAAAGTCTCTAACTTGTCTGGAGAAATGCGCCGGACACGCATCGTGCTGAAACAACATAGACCTACGAGTTGCTAGTGATATATCTTCTAGAAGAAGTGGTAATTCATCACTTATAAAATTTAGGTAGCGTTCCCCGTTAATTGCGTTGTCAAAAATAAAAGGTCCACTTATCTGACCATCTACAATACCACACCATACATTCACCGACCATCACCCCTGATACTGAACTTCTTCCACCCAGTGTGGATTATTCCGTGAACAATAGTACATATTATGCCGGTTAACGGTATCATCACTACTAAATGTAGCTTCGTCTGACCCCAAAATACGTGACAGTAATTGAGGGTCGTCATATACCATATGTAGTAACCGGTTGCAATAATCCAACCTTCTGTCGTAATCACGATCAACCAATTGTTGATGCAGTACTATATGATATGGATGAAATCTAAAAGAAATATCATGTCCTGTTAAATATTTTTCCGGAATGATAAATAAATTATTATGTTAACATATGCCCATGCATTAACCATGCTAACAAATAATATTATGCGGGTATATTTTGCTTAAGAAACATCTTTTTACATCATAATTTACCAGTGTCCTGTCAAAATACGTTGAACGGTGGTTCTGTTTATTCCCAAGTCTCTACTTATTACTCTAATACTCAAATGCGGATTAAATTGCACATATGCCAAAACAGTTATTGTGTTTTCCTCTGAACGACCTCTGTCGCGTCTTCCAAATACAGGAAGATTCACATTTCCAGTCGTTCTTAAACGGTGTATGAGTGACGAAAAACTCTGCTACCGGGATGACGTCTTTGGGTATATTGTATGACATATACCATAGGGCAAAAGCTGAATTTCTCATACATTCAAAGTAAATGCCTATCATATCCAATGCTTCTTCGTTTGTAAGAATCATCTTAGATATAACTTTCAAGTAAATTTTATATCGAATTTAATGCACACAAATCGCAATGACACGTAAATGAACAAATTACTAGGCTTATTAATTTGACACAAGACATATCTTTTTGTTTTCTCTTTTTTCATGGCCCACTACTTGTTTTTATATATTTCCACTTTAACTTCCATAACGCAGTTTCCCGGTGACAGCATAAGTAATATTGACATAATAATTGGGACTATTATTAATAAAACAAGGAAAGACAATTTTGAGGAGTCAAAAAATGTTAAAATCCGTGCAGTCAAACCGGAGTAATTTATGTTTAAAGGAAAATGCTTAGCTTAAAATTTACACATTTCTTAGGATATCTCGTAATACGAGAAATATATCGACATGCGGTTTTCGCTATTCTGTTGCTAATTTGGTCTACTTTTATATTCCTCAATTAAAACTGCATGTTTCCATTCAACATTTTTCAAGGATATCTAGCTAGATTTAAAAAAATAAATAAATAGCGCCCTTAGCGTATACGTTACTGATTAGGTTGTTTCGAAATTATAACTCTTACATAAGTAGAAAGGAGCTCTCTTCAAAAAGACTAGTAGGTCTATTCTGTGCAAGTCTGTAAGATAATCTGTAACTCTACAGGGTAATTGCTATTGTGCGTACAACTGTATCTTACAGGAACCTGTTAAATGGTTACAGATTAGGTAAATATTTACGTCTGTATTGACTGGTGTCGTATGACATTACAGTAATCAATTATTTATTTTTTTGATAAAAATTTAACAAAAATGGACAATGAAATGGCAATATTCATTGGAGTTCTAATAGAAGAAGACTATAATTGGTAAAATATATTCCCCTTATTATAACAAGTTGGTAATTGGGTACTATATTTATAGATATCATTTTTTGGATTTCTATGAGAATTCAAAGAAAACGTCTGAGAGATCAAATGGATTCCTTTGATATGCCAAATACAGCATTTATTCAAATGTTTAGGTTTAATAAAGAATGTGCTATAAATTTAATAAATAGTTTACAACCACACATTAGAATTAGAAATAATAACTCTATTTCACTTGTGATAAAAGTATATATATATATATATATATATATATATATATATATAAAAAAAAAGAAGATGTGGTATATCGCGTGATATGTTAACAACAACAACAAATATATTCATGGGTAATTCACGCAAAATAAAGGGCTACTGAAATAGAGTGGTAACCGTGGACATGTATGTTTCTGGCTCATTTTGCCTCATCAGCACGGCATAACCAAATAAGGTTGTGAAATTTGGGAGCAAAGATGTTAATCGAAACATGGGAAAACACAAAATAACGGATTTCAGCAGGGAAACCAAACGCTCATTTGTGTCTTCAATTGGAAGATCCCGAGTTTTCAGGACATCAACCAACATCGACACGGAGGCGCATATAGCCCCCCCGCCATGAACCTTCCGACCCATAGTAAATAACAAAGAAGATGTGGAATATCGCGTGATATGTTAACAACAACAACAAATATATTCAAACGCAAATGAGCGTTTGGTTTCCCTGCTGAAATCCGTTATTTTGTGTTTTCCCATGTTTCGATTAACATCTTTGCTCCCAAATTTCACAACCTTATTTGGTTATGCCGTGCTGATGAGGCAAAATGAGCCAGAAACATGCATGTCCACGGTTACCACTCTATTTCAGTAGCCCTTTATTTTGCGTGAATTACCCATGAATATATTTGTTATATATATATATATATATATATATATATATATATATATATATATATATAGAAGAAAGATAGTCTTTGCTGACTAGTTAGGAATAAAACTAGTGAATATTGGGGATTGCAGCAAAAAATTGGAAAAGATATACTCTTAGTACTCTTTGCTATGACACGATTGATTAGGCCGTTGTTTCAATCCCTACTTGAATATTCCACAATTTACGACTTGTAGTTTACGATTTTACATCTTTATGGAATCTAACCTCACTTCGGAGGTAAGTACACACGTGGTTGTGAATTTCATTTTTAATTATTCTCTTTGACCACAGTATTTAACTGTTGTTTTTCATTCTAGTTTCCCTGATGATGAGGACAAACATCCTCGAAAGCTTGGACATTTTCCGCTAAGAGTATATATTTTCCAATTTTTTGCTATATATATATATATATATATATATATATATATATATATATATATATATATATATATATATATATATATATATATATATATATATATATATATATATATATATGAATTATTATTGGTTACTTTAAAATTTCATTTTAACAGGTGCTTCTTACCCTCCATTTTTTAAGTGTAGGGTCTTATCAAAATTTAATAGGAACAAGTGCTTGGTTGTCTGCGAGTCAACCTACTACAAGCAGATCAATTAGCGAGATTTGTTCAGCAATTGTTCAAGAATTATTACCAATCTGGGTAAAATTTCCTACTCAAAATGAGGAAATTTTGAATGTCAAACAAGGGTAGCCAATAATCAGATAGTTTTAATATATTAACTAAAAAAATGTTTTTAGATTTTTTAGAAAATATGGTTTTCGAGGTGTGTTGGGGGCTATTGATGGTACTCATGTAGAAATTCTTGCTCCCTCTGTAACTGATATAAATCATCCACCTATTGTATATATAAATAGAAAGGGAAAACATTCTATAAATGTAATGCTGTTATCAGATGCTCACAATAAAATTATAGGATGTAATGCATGATTTCCTGGTTCCGTGCATCATGCCGCAGTGTGGCAAATTAGTGCTATAAGAAATCATTTGCAAATTAGGTATCAGAATGGCGACCATACCAGTCATTTGATAGGAGATAGTGGTTATCATTTAGAACATTGGTTATTTACACCATTTTTAAATCCACAGAACCAACAAGAGGAAACATTTAACAACACTTTGACATCTACACGTAATATTATTGAAAGAACCAATAGCACTTTAAAAGGAAGATTTCGCTGTTTGTCCAGACATCGAACACTTGTATATCATCCTGTGAGGGCAGCCAATATTATTTATACATGTTGTGTGTTGCACAATATGACCCCAACTGCAGGTTTGAATCTGGATGAAAGAGAAATTGAATATCCACAAGAAAATGATCACATTGACAATCCAGCTGCAAATAGAAATCTTTTGCAATTAGGAAGAGAAACAAGGGCGGCATATGTAAGAGACAATTATTAATATTTTAGGAAAATGAAAAATGTATTACGCTATTTTATTTCTACTTGTAACAAAATGATAAAAAAATAAATCATTCAAATAAATTAAAAAAATCAGTTTTATTCAACAACATTCCCATTGTTAAATTATAATCAATAATAAATAAAGTAATAGAACATAAAACTTTTAAATAAATAAAAAAACATTCTTAATAAATACTTACAATAATAAACTAATAAAAATTAAAACATAAACAATCCTAACAAAAATAATATAATTTCCAAATTCCTAGCCTGTGTCCAAGTTATTATATTACAATGAAAAGTCAGGGTGTAAAAATTTGAACGTTTTAACTTCAAAATCTAGTTGTTTACGAATTTCAATATTTTCTTTTTCTGCATTAATAAATGCATTGGTAAATTTCTTGATATGCTTACAAAAACCTTCTGTTAATGTAGCATTAGCTTTTGTTGCATTAATTAAATTTTCAGCCAGCTCGGATAAGGGCTTAGGTCTTACTCGCTTATGAGGAGTTGTTGTTGGGGGTGTTACATTTTCAACATTTATTATTACAGTTTCTGTTGAAATATCTTCTTGTTCTGGTTCTTCTTCATAAAATATTCCATTTTCATTATTTGTTACATCGCTAGCAGTTACTGGAATGCCCTCATATGTGGTAACATGTTCATTTCCAGTAACTGTTACCATACCCCAAGCACTCAATGACCTTTCTTCTAATGGAGTTAATATTGCTTCTGAAACAGGACCCCCACCAGTTTGAATTCTATGATGATTAATTTTTCTACATTTGGCTTTGGTACCATATCTCCAATCTGCAAATTTCTAGAATGCAAAATGTAATACTGGCAACTCGTTTATATAATTTTACAAACATTTTTCCACTCTTCAAAGGACAATGCAGAGCCTTGTCCTACTGCATTTAATTTGTACACTAACTCTTCTCACTTCTTATGTATATAATTTTGGTCGATAGTGGGATTGATTGTATTGCTTCTGAATGCATAATCATTTTCAATTGCTTCTAAATACATTTCGTACTGTTCTGAGATTGTATTTTTCAGTCTCTTCCTTTTTTTATTTCCTTCATTAGTTAAACAGACATTCTTCACAGGATTATGTGACATAGTATGGCTTTATTCAAATGGAATATTTTTGTAGTTGGATTTTGTTTAAGTTATAGGTTAGAAATATCGAAATTTGACGTACAATAGTTCAAATGTCTGTCTGTAATTCAGCGAGTTACAGGCAACATCATAGAATCGCGAAGTTACAGATTCTGTAAAATCCCATTTACAGATACTCGTAAGCTACAGATTCATAGATGATTACGAAAAACACAGAATCGACCTATAAGTTTGCATAGATAGGTTAAGTAGAACTGGAATTACAGGCGTTTTTTCATAATAGAGTTCCCGCTTCCTCCCACCTCTTATTTGAAGAGATAGACTAAAACTTGTAAAATCAAATATACGCTGAATTTCTTGAAGGATACGATAATCATAGTTTAAACGCATCTTAATTAGGCAAAATTTGTAAATTATTCATTTTATAATTTTTGGTATTTAATTACGCCCTCTGGCGGTGGACCTACAAATCTGTAAATAATTTCCAGGTTTTTCTCGAGGTCACTTTTGTTATAAATTTTTTTCCCGAAGCTGTACTATAAACGGTTCCCGAGATATGGCCGAGGGCCATTCTTATTGGGACGCCCGGTACATGTAAACATAACCACATTTTTTTATAAGAGGCCTTTTTTACAGCCACAAACAGATTTAGAATAACTGATGAATAATTTTATTTCAGCAAAATTATGTAGTTTATCATTGTCAAACAAGTGAAGTTGTTGCTATCTCGATGTGAATCTTATAGATGCCTGCTGAATGCTATGCAGTGTTGCTAAGTTTCTTTCAAATTCTTGAACGATATACTTGTATTTTTGGTGATTTCTTTAGGTTTGTATGGAGAAAGAATAGGTTGTTGCGCTTTCATAACCGATAGCAAGAAAGAAACTGAAATAGCGGAATCTCAGTTGAATTTCATAGCGAGATCAGTTTACTCCAACCCGCCCATAAACGGGGCAAGAATCGTCGAAGAGATATTATCGAGTATCGAACTCAAAACAAAATGGTTTGCGGAAGTGAAACGAATGGCGGAAAGAATCCGAAAGATGAGAGTAAGTTTGAAAGACGGTATAATTAAAGCGGGCTCAAAACGCAACTGGGACCATATCACCAATCAAATCGGTATGTTTTCCTTCACCGGGGTGAAGAAGGAAGCGGTGGCTAAACTCAAGAAAGATTTCCACGTGTATATTTTGGACAACGGAAGGATGTCAATAGCTGGGTTGAATAGTAAGAACGTTGATTATGTAGGTGCGGCTATTCATAAAGTTACGTCTGATTGATTTTATTGTGCTGTATAAAACCATCATTAAAATTATTGTCCTTCATACTTGTGTATTTTTTGCTCCTTTTTTTGATTTATAAACACAGATAGAAATGGGGACGAATTACAGGCCAGTGGTGGCAAATTGCCTAGTGAGAATGAGCAGGATAATAGAAGAAAATAAGGATTACAAATATGGAATGTCAAAGACTGAATAGAGAAAAAATAGAATGGATACTGAAAAGGAGGTGGATAACATTCGAAGAAATAGGCAAAAAAGCAGCATAGAAGATATTAGGGAGGAGGGTGTGAAGCAGGAGGTTGCTTCAACACGTCCATGTTATTTTTATCACTTTTTGTATTTAATATTTCTACTCTTCCCACTATCTATATTATCTTACTTATACTTTTGTAATTATATTATTTTGACTGCGCCATGATATTTGTGGGAGATTACTTAAATAAATAAATAACATCGTCAATGACACTGCATGGTAGCCAATTTAAAAGGCTTAGGCCTACTTCACCTAACACACCGTTTTCCATCAGATATTATTATTTGTAAATAACGATAGTATGTCATATTTCGATTATCTACTAGGTCCGTATTTGACAAGATCTATGGGCGCCGTCGTCTACTTCTAAAGACCGATTGTTGTTGTATTCGGTTCGAGATTCCGGGCGGATAAAAATGAATCACCGGTAGCAACAGTGATTTTCCATACCGTTATATCGCCCAACACTAGCAATATGTTCAACTTTCAGAAATATTTCTTGCAACTTTTATTTTTTAGAACTGAATATCTTTTTATAAATGCATTGAAAATGATCATTGATGCTCCAAATGAAAGATCATATATAAATTATATGGCAAAGGATAAATTTTAAGTAAATAAAAAAATAGAATTTCGGGATGAGGAAAAGGATGAAATTTTGTGTCTGCCATCCAGCGCATCATGACAAAGAGAGACAGAGAGAGAGAGAGAAAGAGAGAGAGAGAGAGGAAAATCGAGACGTGATACGGCGTGAGTGACAGGCAGTCACTATTGATCCAAGGTCTCTAAAAAATTCAGTTCAATGGGAATATTTGCAAGTTATGTAACTTGACCGGACTAGAAGCGTCTTTTTAAAATGATATAACTAACTCTTCTTTCTTCAATATTTTACGCTAGGAATAAGATACCGAAATACAGCTTTGGCTACCCTATTTTAGTATCATTTCACTAAATTTTTATGTGAAAAAGCACATATCGGACCTCCGGAAGAACAATGACGTAAATGCAAATTTTTCATTTTTGTGTTAAACATGTCAAAACGCTAAAAATAGTTAAAATATTCCAGAGGAACAATGCCGTAAACATAACTCACATAACTTACACCATACGGCAGATGCGTCATTGTGCAGAATATCGACTTTTAATGGTTTCTGGCGCCAACATCGTCGCAAGATCCAGTTATGCTTATACACTGACCTTCGAGCGGGACTGTCTCTATTCGCATGAACACTGACGTAAATGCAACTAACGGCTTTGTGAAACTATTTTTCGTCTTAAGCTTAGTGCTACATTGACGTAATTGTGAATTGTGCTACTGTTATCCTGTCATTTTTAATCAGATTCAGTGCAACACTGACGTAAGTGTTAATTAAGTCATTATTGACGTAGAAATTTGTGATATTTTGGAAAAAAAATAGAACAATAACGCCGTAAATGTACGGTATGTCAATATTAACCTTAAAATTGTTAATCTTTTTTGACGTAAACATCCTTTATCACAATTTTGAATAATAATAATTAGTTGTTTAGGATTTTATTTGTTATTGTTAATATTTTAATTTTAGTGGTAAATTAATATTAAAATGGAGGGTAGAGCAAAAAAGATACTAAATTTGGCGCTACGAAATATCCGAGAACTACACATTCAACATTTTGACGACGTTCAACCAATGCCCAATTCATCTAAAATAACTGAAAGTCGGAAGCCCTAAAGCCATTACAGGTATATTTTCAATAGCCAGATTCACTAACGCTAAACCGGGTCTTAATATTTATACCCCTTATGTAGGTTTAGGCATAAGCAGTGGTAAATTATAAAATATTTTTATTGTTTAGTGTTTCATTAAGTGAACTATTCCTTAAACCTCGGTGGGTTTTAGTGTTTATGCCCTACAAGGGGTTTAAACATTTAGACCGGGTTTAGCGGTAGTGAATCTGGCTGTTCATGTTTAAATTGACTTGCGCTACATTTTTTTGCTACATTTTGATACAAATTTAAATATATACATATTGTTTTATTATTTTTAGATTCTGCATTGAACGCTACGGATGATTTGAGACCGGTGCCTTATACATCCAAATGAGGCCATGGAAGTAGAAAACCCTGGTACCGTTATAGGTATTCATTTAAGTACTTAAATTGGCCTGTATATAGTAGTTTTTTTGCTACATTTTGATACAAAATAAATATATAAATATTGTTCTATTATTTGTAGTTTCTGAACTGAATGCTACAAACGATACCGATACCCAGTACGTCCAATTAGGCTATAGAAGTAGAATGCGCTAGAACCATTATAGGTATTCACTTAAGTATTTAAATTAGCTTGTATGTAGTATAGTTTTTTGCTACATTTTGATACAAAGTTGAATATGTACATATTGTTTTATTATTTATAGTTTCTGCATTAAATGCTACAAACGATCTGAGGCCGATGCCCAGTTCATCTAATGAGGCTATAGAAGTAAAATGCCCTGGAACCATTATAGGTATTCATTTAAATATTTAAATTGGCTTGTATGTAGTACAGTTTTTTGCTACATTTGTATACAAAGTAAAAAAAAATATGAACGTATAGTTTTATTATTTTCAGATTCTGTATTAAACGCTACTGATGATATTGAACTGGCGCCCGGAACATCGAAACAGGTTATAGAAATAAGAAGCCCTGAAAATGTGTATTATGCTCCGACACAAACTGGCCCAGCTAAGCTAACATTAGGGAAAGTTTCTAGACGATTATACCACGAGGATTCGGAGAATGAGGAAGCCTTCTCAGCGGAGGAGAGTGACGAGTATTTGCCATCAGATATGGATCAATCCACTAGTGCTAGTGATTCAGAGAAATAAATCTAAAATCCTAAAAAATATGGGAAAGGGTACTGGCAAGTTTGTTAAAGAGAAAGTAATGAAGACACCCTGCTCAGAGCGTTGCAAGCTTGGATTCCAGAATAAACTTTCTGAGGATGATAGAACCAAGTTATTTATGGATTATTGGAAATTAGGTTCACTACGGCGTCAGCGCGAATTCTTAGGCTCGTGCGTTGAACCACTGGTTACTAAATATATGCGGATAGCAGGTGCCGATGCTAGACGTAGAAATTGTGTATTTTATTTGACAAATAGTGGTATGAGGATGCGTGTATGCAAGACATTTTTGATAAATACATTTGGAATTACAGAAAAAACTATTCGAACAGTTATTCAAAGCATAGTTTCTGATAATGGAATGATACCCCAAGATAAGCGTGTAAAACATGGAAGACAAATAAAGATTGACCAAGAGATACTCGAATCTGTGAGATTTCACATAAATTCAATACCAAGGGTGGGGAAAGCCACTATTTACGTGCTAACACTTCTAGGGAATTCATAGATGGGGGGCTAAGTATTGCAGAAATGCACCGACATTGCAAAGCAGATGAAAATTCAGACAACAAACAAGCAGCCAATTATGACACCTGTATAAAAATGCAAAAAATGGAGAAAAAGAATGTTTAGATATAAAATATAATTTACATCAAGAAGAAAAAATATTGAGTCGGAACGAAAAAGGTAAAGATAAAGAACAGGCAGATAAAGAAGGCTCTAATATAGTATTAGCTGTTTATGATTTACAACCAGTCCTCCCTATTTCTACTGGACAAACATCCGCTTTCTTCTACAAATCAACGCTGAACTGCTTCAATTTTACTGTAAGAGCTTATATAAATCTTAACGAAGTATATTTCTTACATTTTATATTCTATCGCAGGTATCTGAAATCACAAAAGACCATACAGTTTGTTTCTTCTGGCGTGAAGGTCTAGGACATAGAGGAGCTATAGAAATTGGAATCTGTAGCCTAAAGTTTCTTGAAGAAACAGCCAATGATCGTCCAGGTTGCGACGTCATAATTTACTCCGATAACTGTGGAGGGCAGCAAAAAAATAGGTAATAAACTTAAATTAAGTAACTCTTTTCGAAATAGCGAGTTAAGCACAACAGGGTGATATAAACACTTTCTACAAAAATCTCAACATTTTTTTTAGGTTCATAATTGGGATGTATTTGTTTGCCGTTGAGAACTACCGAATTAATTCAATCACACATAAATATTTAATTCGGGGACATAGTCAAAATGAAGGTGACGCAGTACATAGCGTGATTGAAAAATCTTTATAAAAACTGAAAAAATCTGGTTGAGAACAATATGTATTTTTAATTAGAAATGCTAAAAAAACGGAAATCCTTACATAGTTAAGGAACTGAGTTACAACGATTTTATAGATTTAAAACGACTCAGTGAAGAGTTTGGCTTTAATTATAGTAAAAATAGTAATGGCGACCAGGTCAAAGTGTCAGAAGTAAAAATGTTACGTTTTATAAAAGGAAGTGATACTTACTATTATACAACAAGCTACAAGGAAGATACATGGGTATCAGTTCCAGTCAGAATTACTGTAACCAGAAAATCGAACGGGAAAAAACAAAAAAATGTTACTTTACATCCAGCATATGATTCAAAGATCGAAGTATCCGAGAATAAAAAAAGAGATTTAAAAAGCTTATTGCAAACAAACATAATTCCAAAATTTTACGAAACTTTTTCTAATACTTTGTTTTAAAAAAATAGTATCAGTTAGATTAGAAAATATTATTTAGTTACCTTTGTTAAAAAATATAACGATGTTTGATACATAGTATTATTATAAAGTGATATACACCGTTAAATAATTTATTTCTCCAATAATACCAGTCTTTTGTCGGATAAATTTGTCAGATTTGTAATGACTACACGACTTTTTGGAAGAACAGTGACGTAACTTTATTTTTTTTTCATCTTTGGGAGGCAATAATTTTTATATTTATTTTTTAAACCCAATATTACTTATACAGTAGAAGCTATACGTACGCCTTCTATCTCCTTATATACATTTACATGTCGCCTGCCTTTCATTCTTAGTGTAATATTACTAAATAAAATACATACTTTTTCAATTGCGTTTCCTGAACAATTACACTTTTTGCATTCAGGTCGTTGTTCCTTCGGAGGTGCGATATTATTGCATTCAATTATTTAGAGAATTTTGCGATTATCTGTTATTAAATAAAGAAACGCCCTCTAGCGTTTGATGGAGCAAAAAATACTCTTTCCAAAGAGATCAAGTTTGTTAAAATCCGTTAAGTCGCTTAGGTGTTACGTCTGTTTATTTAAAAAAAAGATACGTCAAATAAAAATTACTTGACTAAAGCTTAGCTAAAAAAAATATTTTTTTTGAGTACATTTACAAGTTTGAAGAAAACAATGCATTTAGTTATTTTAAATCTTTCTCAACATATAAAATACTTAGAAACTCTGTGAGACATTATTTCGTATTGAATTAAATACTGGCCTAAATATGAATTGCAATATACATTGTCAACAACGCAACGCATGCAGAAAAGAAGAGAAATTCGCTAGAAATCGAGCATGAAAGTGCAGGTGAAATTATCGAGAATGATGGTTATGATGGCGTCTGTAAAAGGAAAGCTAATAAATGTTATTTAGATCTATATATTAAAAAAAACATTTTCACTATTAATACGATTTTTAATAACATACAGTGTGTACAAAGATTAACGTAAAGGCTTGATAATAGCTTACCGGGCAGGACATATTTACAATATCAATAATTAATGAGTGGTGGCCTTAGTGATTCCTTAACCTCGCATTCGTATCATCGTAACGCCAGCAACGAGATAAAAGTACGCCACTGCTTCTATTAAATGACATTCATTATGGTCGCTTTGTAAACAAATTCTAAAACTGGCTATATATAAGCGATATTAAAAATGATACGTTTACCAATTATTAATACTTTTATGGTACGTTCAAGATCAACAGGAAATGATTTTTTATTTTATCACTATCATTGTTTTTGATTATTCGTTAGGAAAAAATCCATATTTCACTAATAATTAGAGGATATTATGCTCGCAGGATGTATATCAACGATAGAAAAATGTTCAATTGAAGGTTTTTCAGCTGAAGTTGTACAGGTTGTCCCCTATTAATCCAGATATTTCGGTTTGTTAGCTACATACAGCCTCCGATGTGTACATAAGTGGGCAATTTTAAGATTGAATATTGTTCAGGACGTTTCACAGATGAACCCTATTGATTTTCCGCTCATCAGAGCCAGTACAACGGGTCCTAAAACTCCAGATATACTAAATTTTTGGTCATTTTTGGTTTGTTAACACGATACATCCTCCACAAGTAACCAATTTCATGATTATTTTCAGGGCTTCTCACAGACGAGTTGTATAAACTAAGACAGTCCTGGACAACTTCCGGGATGGGGGAATTGGTCAAACCGGTTTTGGGTGGTGGGGGGAACAGGTCAAACCGGTTTTAGGTGCTGGTGAGTGAACTGGTCAAACCAGTTTTGGGTGGTTGGAAAACAGGTCAAACTGGTATTAGGTGGTGGTGAGGAAACTGGTCAAACCGGTTTTGGATGGTGGGGCGGGGGAAACTGGTCAAACTAGTTTTGGTTGGTGGGGGAACCTGTTTTGTGTGGTGGGAGAACTTCTTGGTTTGGGCGGTCACACTGGTTTGTGGACAGTGGTGGTGGGTGGTTAAACTGGTTGTGGTTCAAGGTCAAGGCTGAAAAAAAGATCGAGGTTAAGGTCTTGGTCAAAGTCAAAACCGAGGTCGAGGTCAAGTTAACTGATGAAAAATTAGGTCGTAATATTTATGAGAGTAAATGAGTAAAGTCAGCTAAGTGTACCAGACAAAAATAATTATAGAAAAGAAACCAATTGTATATTTTGGTACAGGATTTTATTGTGAGCAGAGCGCTTTCGGTTTATTGAGAAACCATCATCAGTGCCCCACGGTCAGGGTGAACACCAAATCCTCACAATTACAGAAAACATTTAAAACAAATTAAAATATATTGTTTAAAACACAGTCACTAGCTATTAAAACAATAATAAAAACAATGCATTGTACAATGGATGACTTAAAAACTGTAATTACCAATTGTGTGAGGGCCATAAAACCAGAGAACATTACGAGTGCAGTCAACGATGTTGTAAGAAGAACCGAACTGTGTATGTTGCGGGGGGGACATCATACTGAGATGTAATTTAATGTTGATGTTTAGTGCCTCAATATTATTGAAAATGATATTATTGTTAAGATACTTACTTGTTTTGAGCAATTTTTGGTGTCAACAAAAAATCAAAAGAACTTTGCACCAAAAGTTTTTTCTAATGAATAAAAACATTGACCATAATTAGCACAATAATTAGGCAATTTGTAAATTACAAGCTATTTCAAATAAACTGTTGTATACAAGATGTCGTTTAATTATCATTTAAAGCAAATATTTTTTCTTATAACCACCATTTTAAAAAAATTGGTATAAATTAAAATTTCTACTAGATCGAAATACTTCAAATCTTGTATTTTTCAATAATGAACAACTTTTTCTTTCAAATAAACTTTTTTGATAAATATATACTGAAATAAGGGCATTCATTGACTCTTGGCGCCAAATCAAGTTTTCGAATGCACCTCGTATATTACGTGTCTTTCGCCACATTTTGTTGGAGCATTTTTGTTTTTAGGGGATGCACAAAGTTTTACGAACAATAAATATTTATCGAAAAACCCATAATAAAGAAGTTTCCTATTTGGTGCGGACTTTGGGGATTTCCTCTACGTTGGAATCATATGGAATACTTTTTTGTTATTAATTTCAGGAAAAAAGTTATTCTTCATAAAAAGTTTTGCATTATCTAAAACCTTAAATACAGTCATCAAGTATCAAATTTTTTAGTCGTATACGAGGTTTGTCAAAAAATATGAGATTTACTCAAGAGTAAAGTACCTTCAAATTTAACAATATCGAAAAATGTTACTAAAAAAAGTTCATCTGAATTAAAAACTGTGGTTAAATATGCAAGTACATCCATTTAAATTAGAACTTCACATTATTCTATTTTTTACTAATATTTCTATTTTGAATGAACATCAGGTAATACAGTCAGGTGCAAAAAATTCGATCTATCGTATATTTTCTTGGTACTTATTATATGGCATATATAAATATAGAGAGACACTCGTATAATTTAAATTATGAATTTATATACATTATTTTCATTTTTCTTATGACATTTTTTATAAACAATACAAATTTTAGGTTTTTATCAGAAATTTACGTCTGATGGAGCAGCAAGAAATTTATTTGTTATTTTAGTGACCCATACAAACCCACCGAATTAGTATTTAAACTTATTATTTTGTTAATTTAATTGAATCAAATGGCTTTAACACCAACGGATGCTGCAGTGGCTTTAGTTCAAGATGGTCGTAGCCAATATTATGCGGTTGAGGTAGTAGGTGTTAGTCGTTGTGCAATTCAAAGAGCAATTCAGCGGTTTAATGAAACTGGAAATTACACGAGGAGACCAGGATCAGGCCGTAGAAGGGCAACATTCGCAGGCGAAGATAGATTTTTGTCTTCTTCGTATTTGAGAAATAGACATTTAACGTCAGTTGAGCTGGCAAATCGTCTGAGCGAAGTAAGAAATGTCGATGTAAGCAGGTGGACAGTTCGTGGACGACTTACTGAAGCTAATTTATATTCCAGAAGATCAGCTCTATGTCCACTGGTATCCATGGAACAACGCAGAGCTCGGCTTGCTTTTGCAAGGGAACACGAGGACTGGAATGACGCCGATTGAAGTAATGTATTGTTCTCGGATGAGTCCAGGTTTTGTTTAAGGACACCAGATGGTAGAGAAATAATCTACAGAAGACAAGGAGAGCGATTCGCCCAATGTAACATTGCGGAAAGAATAAGTTACTGAGGAGGCTCAGTTATGGTTTGGGCTGGTAGAAGTTCCGAGGCCCGTACTGACTTGGTTCTTGTAGAGGTTCTATGACAGGAGCAAGGTACATAACAACAATTTTGGATAAGCATGTGGTACCTATTGCTCCATTTGTAGGGCCCAATTTTATTTCCATGGACGATAACGCGCGGCCACATCGTGCAAGAATCGGTAATGAATATTTAGAAGAAGTTGGGATTGTCCGTATGAATTGGCCATCTTCAAGTCCAGATCTCAATCCTATAGACCATCTATGGGACACTCTAGGAAGAAGAATCCGTCACGGGTACCTCGTGCTAACAACTTGGCTAAACTTAGTGTGGTGCTTCAGGCAACTCGATGTCCAACATTGAATTAGCTCTATGCCAAGACGTATGCAGGCTGTTATAAGGGCTCGAGGAGGAAATACAAATTATTATTAAAAAAAATAACACACTTAACATTTCATTATAACCATTGTTTTAATTACAAAATATACTTCATTTTTCCATTATTCGAATAAAGCCAATTGTTTTCATAACAACATGATTTTCTTGTATAAACTGTTTTCATTACTCATACCTTTAACATTTAAAACCAATCCAAAACTTACATGATCAAATTTTTGTCTACTTTGCCAAAACATAGTCGCGGATCGAATTTTTGCACCTGAGTGTACATTCCTTATCAATTGTGAAGAAATTTCTATAATTATCCTCTCCAAGTGGTCAACATCTTGAAACTTTAAAGGTACTTTACTCTAGAGTAAAAATCATATTTTTTGACAAACCTCGTATTCAATTAACAAATTTCATATTTGATGACTGTATTTTAGTTTTTATATTATATAGATATTTGTGCATGTAGGTTAATAAGTCATAGTTCTCTAGTCCAACAAGTGATCTATTATTTTGAAAGCTTCTCAATTTTGATGCATTACTTAGGGGAACATATTGTATGTTACTGCATTCATTATATAGAACAAATACTCGTATATTTGAAACCAAATTTTCATCGATGTCTGTTATGTTTTTGAAATGCTCGTTTTGTTTAGATGTAAGTTTTGTTATATTATGTGATACGTCCTAAATATTTATAAAGTATATTAAAAGATCAAGTGAATGTTCTGTTGAAGGTAAGATTTATTTGTTTTGCTTTTGAAATTCTATTTCTACTTGTACCATTTCTTTTAGCTTTAACAAATTTTATTTCTGATGGAGTTCATAATAAGACCGAAACGTCAATATTAACTACAAGTTGAATGTTTTTACATATGGTCCTTAAGCCCAATAATCCAAAATGAACAATATATAATTGAAAAAGAAAAGACCAAGAACCAAAAAAAACGAAACTACATATTATATATATATATATACAGTGTGACCCATTTTTAATGGAAACACCCCCCTAAAATTTGAAGTTGTGAACCGATTTTAATAATTTTTTTTTTGAAATGTCAAGTACTAAAAGGTCTACCTTGGGACAAAATTTGAAATGTTTATTCCAATTTTCAGGGCATACTACGATATTTTTTATTAGTCGAAAATCGGGATTTTTTATTAGCAATTTTTTTATTGAAAAAATCACTACGCCACTGGATTCGGAGTGCCTCTAAATAGGTGTAACCAAAATTTCATGAAAAGATATCTATCAATAACAAAGTTATGGCAACTCAAAAATTCGAAAACTCTCACAGCTAACAGTCACAAAAACACCCTATAAATATAGCCATCAGAATATTTTTTTATGATTTCAACAATAAAGTGCCACCAGATGAGAAAAAACAAATAGCGTAAATATTTTTAATGAAAATAACGGAATTACATTCATTCAAATTTTCACGCAAATTAACTAAAACTAAGACCTAATAGAATTTTCAATTTAAATCTTAGTTGCCATGGAAATGATATTACAGTTTGACACTTGTGAAAGATTTAAGTGTACTATTGTCAACAATATTCACATTACAGTTCTTCGGATTATTTTTTGTCATGGCTGCAAGATTGAGCGTAAGAGAGAAAATTGAAATTGTTCGCCTTTCGGGTGATGACGTTAGAAGTGCTAGAGAGGTTTGTAGAGTATTTAATGAAAGACATCCAGATCGTCCTCGTATTAGCTGCGGTACGGTAAATAAAATAAATAAAATATTCAATGAAACTGGTGCAGTATCAAAAATGATGTTAAAGAGTAATCCTGTACAAAGACGAAACAGAAATGACAGGAATGATCAAATCATTTTAGATTATTTCGGAAATAATCCTAATGCCAGTATAAGGAATGCCACTTTGATTTGAATATTCCACGAGACACTATTCGGAGATGTCTCAAGGCGAAGAATATTAAACCTTTCAAGCCAACATTTTTACACACACTGCAAGAAGGCGACGAAGCAAGACGTATGGAATATTGTTTATGGGCCCAAGGGGAATATTTAAACAATAGAAATTTCCTACAAAATATTTTATATACTGACGAAGCCAGTTTCACTACAAATGGAGTAGTGTCATCACAGAATTGTCGCTATTGGGCAGCGGATAATCCTAACTGGGTAATAAATTGTAAAAGCCAGTATTCCCAAAAAATCAACGTCTGGTGTGGGATATTGAACAAACGAATTATTGGTCCTTTCTTTTTTGAGGAAAACATCAATGCGCAGAGGCTGCTAGAATTTTTAAACACAGAGTTTTGGGATGCTATTCACGAGCTGCCAATCAATGAACGATTAAATTTAATTGTTCAGTTAGATGGGTGTTCAGTTCATTATGCCAGAGCTGTGAGGCAATGGCTTAACGAGCATTTTCCAAACCGATGGATAGGCCGTGGTAGTCCGTTTCTAGATTGGCCCCCCAGATCTCCAGACCTCACAGTTTTGGACTTTTTTCTCTGGGGACTTATCACACAAAAAGTTTACAAACACCGCTCAAGAGATAGAAATGAACTTTGTGCAAGAATTCGACAGGTATGTGCAGATATTACCCCTCAAGAACTAAGGAACGTGATCAGAAACATTCGTAAGCGCTACGACAAGTGTATCGAAATAGATGGTGGGTTAGTAGAGGCTACTAGAATATGAGTTAGAATTAATTGTTGCACTGACTCGAAACATTTCAATGATTAGTTATCATAGTTACGTTTATAAAATTTTTTTGCTTCATAATGAGTTGAATTGTGTGAATGTAATCCCGTTATTTTCATTAAAAAATTTTTTTCATCTGGTGGCACTTTATTGTTGAAATCATAAAAAAGTATTCTCATGGCTATATCTGTAGATATAGGGTGTTTTTGTGACTATTAGCTGTGAGAGTTTTCGAATTTTTGAGTTGCCATAACTTTGTTATTGATAGATATCTTTTCATGAAATTTTGGTTACACCTGTTTAGAGGCACTCCGAATCCAGTGGCGTAGTGATTTTTTCAATAAAAAAATTGCTAATAAAAAATCCCGATTTTCGACTAATAAAAAATATCGTAGTATGCCCTGAAAATTGGAATAAACATTTCAAATTTTGTCCCAAGGTAGACCTTTTAGTACTTGACATTTCAAAAAAAAAATTATTAAAATCGGTTCACAACTTCAAATTTTAGGGGGGTGTTTCCATTAAAAATGGGTCACACTGTATATATATATATGAAAAAATGTTTTCTATGACAACATCAACTTGTCACAAATTGTCATCAATTTGATAATATGCCAATTTAAATATTTTTACGCTAAAATTGTACAATGATGTTTCTTCATATAAATAGATATAATATTATTATGAACAACCTCAATTAGAGTAAGTAAAAAATATTTTTACTTTAAAACATATTTTTTTATTGATGCCTCATATTACCTATTTAAAACACGCCTCAGCGTGTTTAAATCAAACTTTCAAACACGCGCGCTTTTTAAAGTCCCTATGGTAACAACAACAACTCGAGAAATGTAAGTATCAATGACAACGTTTTTTATTAGTTTTTAAATTGTATATTTTCATTGTGAACCAATGTCTTATTTGGTTTTTTCTGCAAAATTTATTTACATATTCATATATACATTGTATCCTTTTAAATATAAATAAAGAAACTTTTTGATTATTGATCTGACAGCAGTACCTCGTAACGTCAAATAAAAATAAATACTATTTAGGATGGACTGTCACGAAACTTGGCTGGGCATCGAGGACAGACTTCCATTTTTTTGTAGTAATAATATAATAATAATATTTTATGATTTCAAAGTGCACCAATAAAAAAAAATAGCGTAAAGTATTCGTGGATAACTGGTCTTTCAAACACTTGCTCTATTTCGAGCACTCCGGCTGCGCCGTCGTGCTCGAAAAATCGCGCGTATTTGAAAGACCTGTTTATCCACTTATACTTTAATATACTATTAAATTTATATAATCTTTATTTTGTAGATTCTTTGATAATGATAATAATAAATTATCGATAGCTTAGGAATATCTAAACAGAGTTTTCTTTCTCACATTGCCGCATTCCCCAATAAAAAAGTTACCCTAACTAGTTTCGGCAACGAACTACTTTCGTCTATACATATATAGATACACATACATACACACATACACATATACACATGCAAAAGCACATTCTAAAACATAAAATGCGCATTAAAATGTTAATCACAATATAAAATATTAAAACTAAGACATATAGCATCAAAAATTGAAACAGTAAAAATATAAAACTAGAACAAAGTAAAAATAAGAAACGACTCAGATGATGAAGAGCGGATCATCTTTATTAATGCAGTAAGTATGTTGTTTATGGTTTCGATTTTATCAGATCGATTATTAATTTTCTGTCCTTACTTAAGATGTAATCTTTTAATTTTTTTTTGAAGTTAGCTTTATTTCTTTCAGATCTTATAATGTTCGGGACACTATTGTATAATGATTTTGTGATATACGAGTGAGATCTTCGGGATTTTGATTTTTTTACACGTGGTACTGCCGTAATGGGTTTTCGGCGGGTATTATATTCATGAGTGGGTCCTGCTATATCACCAGATAGGTGAAATTTCACATTGGTACAGAAAAAGAATAACGGCCTGACATCGATGACTTCCGATTGTTTGTATAGTAGTTCCGAAGAAAACCTTCGGTTTTTCATCATTATCACTTTCAGAAATCTTTCTTTTTTCAGTATTTCAAATGGTTTGAGGTGTAGTCGGAGAGCATTTCCCCATGTCAGGATTCCATATCTTAAATGACTTTCCCCTGAGGAGTTATATAATATCTTCACTTTTTCAGTGGAAGGTAATTACTTAAATATTTAAATTTGTATAAAATGGATTGCAGTTTCTTTATGACGTAGTTTATATGAACGGTCCATTTCATATGCGGATCCAGATACACACAAAGATATTTAATATTTTTTTCAGATTTAATTTTGAGCGTGTTTTCCTGATTTTCTAGGTCGAGATGTAAAAAAGGGCATTTACCAGCCGAATTACAGCTGAAGGATAGGAAGTTGGTTTTCTCTGTGTTGAGTGTCAAAAGTCTTTCGTCGAACCACTCCTTTATGAATCTGAGGTCAGATTCGGCTTTATGTTTCAATTCATGCCATGTTTCCGCTTTATGTATTATTGCGGTATCATCAGCATACCCTATGATACTTCCTTGACTGTTCAATGTGAATATTTGAATAATGTAGAGATTAAACAAAAGAGGGCCCAAAACGGTTCCCTGCGGTACGCCATATTCAATTTCTCTCTGATCCCTCAGTGTTTCAGCCACTTTCACTTCTTGAGTTCGGTTGCTGAGGTAATTTCTAAGTAAATTTGCACATTTACCTCTCATTCCTACTTGTTTCAGTGTGACTTTGAGCAATCGGTGACTAACAGTATCGAATGCCTTCGAAAGTTCAATGAAAACACATAGACAAGGATGTCCATCTTCCAACGCGCTATGTATATTTTCGGTCAAAGCTAATACAGCATCTTCCGTTGAAGTATTTTCTTTGAAACCATATGGTTTATGGGAGATTAAGCTGTATTTTTTATGAAGGATGTCATTCCGTTCTTCAGAAACATTTCGAAGATCTTCGATAAATGCTTGATAAGGGAAATCGGTCTGTAATTGGTAACTATCGTTTTGTCTCCTTTTTTAAAAATTGGTTTTACTATCGATTTTTTGAAAGCATCAGGCAAGATTTCCAATTCCAAGCATCTATTTAAAATGTATACTAGGGGATGAACAATATATTGTGCAATAGGTTTGATGGTTTCCGCTCTTATCCCGTCCTTACCAACGGCTTTCTTATCTTTCAATTTTCTTATTATGTTCAAAAGTTCAATAGAATTGCTTGTTGCTAGAATCATAGTATTAGGTAGAATATCGTCAATGAATTCGTGATTACTATTTGTTTTGATTTTTTCAGCAAGTGTTTTTCCCATTTCAATGAATCTCAGATTGAATTCATTTGCAATATCTTCGCTATCATGGAGAAGTTCTCCCTTTACGTTTTGGACAGCCGGTATTTTATTATGTTTTGTTTTCGAGTTACTCAATTCCCTTACCTTTTTCCATAAAATTTTTGTGTTATTTGGATTGTTTTCTATTTGTTGTTTATAATCGTATTTTACTTTCTTGACCAGGTTAGTTAATTTGTTTTTATAAAGATTATATTGATTTTTCAGTATACTGTTACTCGGATTTTTTTAAGATTAACAAACATTTAATTTTTTTTTGTTTATTGACGTCAGTAATGAGTTTGTGAGCCATGGGGCAAGTTTGGAGTTTTTCCACTTGTGTTTTTCTGTTTCTAGACATTCGTTACTTGTTATAGATATTATTTTTATTAATTCGTTCATTGCAGAGTTTGGATCTGGAGTCAAATACATAGTTTCCCAATCTACCTGTTTAATTTTTTGTTTAAACTTTTTGTAATTTAGAAATTGTGTAAATCTATTATTTATAGTTTCTTCATCGTTCATTTTTCCCGTTATGATCTGTAGTATAGTTGTTTTATGATCAGTAATGTTGTTTTCGATTATCAAAGGTATGATCATGTCTGTTTTAGATTTAAGAAAAATATCACCGAGAAAATTTTTCATCCTCGTAGGTTCATTGATAGTAGATACATAACCAAATTCGTTCAGTACGTTAAGATATTCTGTAGCATGTTCATTTACCTCTAATATATCGATGTTGAGGTCTCCTACGAGTATGTAGAAATCATTAGATTCATTATAATTTTTTTTCAAAAAGTTTTGAAGGTTTTTATTGATATACCTTATAACATGTAGTTGTTACTATTAGCCATGTTACTGTTCCTTTTATATCTGCCCAAATGAGTTCAATGGAACTGATATGAATTGATAGAATGGTAGCCGAGTTATGTCAATGTTACTATATGGGCCATCTCCTCAACACAATATTGCTTGTCTCTTGGAAAACATTATTTTGTCACGAACATTAATGATTCTGCTTTAAGAAAGGAAGTGTTGGACTGGATATTTGTGTGTGCTTTGAGTGTCATAGAAGACGACTTTGGTAGGGTGCATTATCCATTACTACAACCGAAAAAGGATCGAGTTTGTTCAAAGTATCTCCAAACAATTCTTTAAAGACTCTGTGAATAAAACTCAAAGTCAGTGTCACAGAATTATTTAATAGTTAGACAATAAAAGCTACTAGTTTCGGCCTACAAACAGCCATCTTCAGGCTACAAAAACAGATTGTTAAAAAAGGGGACAAATACAAAAACAAACATCTCCAACATTACCTGACACATAAGAAACAAATTAGTGAATTAACTGAAAAAGAAAAAAGAGAACAGTACAATTTAATAAAATAGTACTGTTCAAGTTATAGAACCATAAGACATAATTAAAATTGACTAGTTACACAAAATTATAAAACATTCAACGTGTACAAATTCATAGATAAAAAATACATAGATAAAAAAGGTAGCTGTAAAAGTCAACCTTAGTCCAATTCACTTAAAAAAGAAGAAGAGATCTTAAACTAAATGTCTAAGATTAAAACAACAAAATATATACATACCAAAAACTGATACTAAGTAGCAATCAAATAAAGAATAAACAACAAGTTGATGAATGCATAAAAAGGAGTTAAAAAGGTACAATACAAAATAAACAAAACAATAGTCTGAGAAAAATATTGAATTCAAAAACCCTGAAACGGAAGATTGAGGAACATGTACGGCTCAGAAGGCAACAATTGTTCATTAAGACAAACAACAGTAGTATCAGAACTAGTCTGGTTAATCTCAAACATTTCAAGTAAATTTATCCTAGGTCCTTTAAAACATTTATGAAGTATACGAGCATCAGACAATGAAAATAGATGGTTCTCTGAAATAATATGGTTTGCAAATGCTGAAGGGGAAGCAGGAGGGTCAGTATTCCGATACCTTTTGATACAACTGAGATGTTCTTTTATCCTTGTGTCCAACAGACGTCCAGACTGGCCCACATAGACAGCGTCACAATCCTGACAACAAAGTTTGTAAACGCCAGGAGAATGAAGATATGGCATGCAGTCTTTAGTGTTAACTAGTAATGATCTCAAATTGTTGTTGGTTCTAAAACCGAATTTAATGTTATGTTTTTTAAATATATTACCAAATTTATAGGATATAGGACCAAAGTAATGTAGAGAACCAGCATAATGAAGCTTATCACCGTCAGAACACACGTTGAGAGAATTAATAGTAGGAAAACTCAATCTGAATTTATTGAAAAATCTCATGTATAATTTGTTGAATAAAGAAATAGAGACTTTGAGTTTTATTCACAGTATCACTGTCAGTCACATTTGTGTTATGGATGATATTCTCCTGTTATGGATGATATTCTTCTTTAAAGACTGTTTAATTCATTTCTTCATGATAGTCTCCCATTTTTTTTCATACTAGAGGGGCACCATCAGCAAACGCTTCCAATATGCAAAACGACCTTTATCAGAAGGAGTTTTTAAGCCTGAAGATCAACCTTCCGTAAATGTTTGACGGGAACTTTTTACCAAATTCTGGTATGTCCGGTATGGGGTCTTCTTTTGACTATGCCAAAAGAAATTTTGCGAAAATTGAATACATAGAAAATAGCAAATGTGTTTAGTAGACTTTCGCTTCTTCAAGTTGTTTGTTTATCTTTAAACAGTATTTACTTCTCTTCATAAAATTCCTGTAAATCAAAATATTGAAAATTGATTCTATTCAAGTGATTAAACTGATGGAATAAATATAATTTGCATTAAATATTTTGATTCCGCATTTTCCTCCAACGGAAGTACGTATTAAAAATACTGTGTGTATAATTTAAATTTGGCGACTAAATTCTTACGATTATTTACGAGTATCGAAGCCCATACGTAACGCTGACTATGCCGTTACAATATTGTTAGATAGAGATGGAAAGAATCCGACTAATCAAAGGTAAAAGTGTTAACGATTTAAAATTTTCAAATCATACTTATCTGTAACCAAAATTTAACTTGAAAATTTCAAATTATACCAGCAATCAATTTAATAAATGTATAAAAACTATAAAAATATGTTAGTTCTTCTGCCTTTATACGATTTAGGTCATTATTGAGAAATTATTCTTTAGAAGGGTGGTCGTAGGAAAAATAGTGTACATAATTAATTGGAAAGTGCATTTCAAGAACTTGTTCTGTATTCTCACTCGTGCGAAATATATCACTTTCCTCACTTGTTATATATTAATTGCGACTTCCAAAATTGGTAGATCATCGTTATTAAAATGAGAGCCAGTTTACAGAAAAACAAAGCTGGATAAAGTGTAGAAGTTGAGTAATTAAATTGTTTGGGATGAAAGTGAAACATTTTGGGTGTCTTCTGAGCTAGGTATCTGCAGTTTTTATGTACCTATATGACGTATAGAAGCGTTCCTAATTATATACATATCATATACTTCAAAATAACTCCGAATGATTCCATACTCCATCAAGTTGTCAAATGTTAGTTAGCTGTTTTGTTAGGAAACAAAAATCTTAAACTAACTCTCTTTTTTTCTCTATCCATTTGCACTAACAATTTATGTATAATTGTGAAATGGATAATGGAATTATAAATATCATTTTCGAGTCGAGTAGTAGTAGCAGCAGCTCCTCTTCTTCCGATGGTGAGGATGAAGAAGTAGTTAATTATTTGAGGGAAAAACAGGTAAGTGAATTCTAGAAATAAATATTTTTGTAAAAAACAATTCATAGTGTTTATTTTTTTAAATGTTTTGTATATTTATTTAATGATGCTACCAAATACGACAAATCGACTGGCGTCCATTTTTCGATGAGATAAATGTTTCAAATATTAGCAGAGCATTATAGTTAAAAGAAAACATGCTTTCATATAAAAAATCGTACAGACCAAAATAATGGAAATATTTTTTCAATTTTTCAAGAAAGTATTGTCAAAGGTCCAATCTATGATAGAAAAAATCAGGAGTGCACTACAATGATGCGATTCAGAAGTAGAGCGCGTCAAACTTGAAGTATCCAATGAAGAGAGTAAAATCAAATATCCATAGTTGCCCAGGAATTAATAGAGTTAGGGTATTAACAAAGTCACCTATCGATTTTAGACGAAATTTCATCTAATAGAGCATGTTTCTAGAGGATGTTAGGCCAAAAATATATTTTTGGAGAATTGCGAAAAATGCAATATTTTCCATACTATATATAGTTCAGGTACATATTTGTCGGAAAATATTTTTCCGCTCAAAAAACACTGAAATTATGAGAAATAGGGTTCTTTGGTACGATAAATCGACTGGTTTTTTCCATATTTCGATGAGGTAAATGTTTCAAATATTCGCAGAACATTTAAGTTAAAAGAAAACATGCCTTCATATAAAAAATCGTACAGACCAAAATAATGGATATATTTATCCAATTTTCTAAGAAAGTATTGTCAAAGGTCCAATCTATGGTAGAAAAAATCAGGAGTCTACTACAATGATGCGAAATATTTTTAAAATGAGTTAAAATAATTTAGACTTACTGTACTTACGTACATCATAATAAAACCAAGATTTTCTTAAATTTCCAGATCTTTTATATTTTTACACGTTCGTGTCAAACTGCTAATCTTTGATGAACATATTTGCCCTGTTAATGAATGGAATGAGCCATTTATTTTTTTTATTTCATTTGAAATCTTATTCCACACTTCATGCATTTTTGTTGTTGTTTCAAACTCTTTTCCATGATTTCTGTAAGTTTCAATCAGCAATATCTCCTATACTCGATCTTAAATCCCAAAATTTGTGAGTATATACTTCAAGCCTAACTCGGAACGCGCAAACAGCGATATATGCTCTATTTGGAAGACACCCATTAATTTAATTTTTTCCCATTATATCTTAACATTTGTGTTTTGGCAATAGGGATGTTGACTATTTTTGGGAAAATTACTGACCAAATTTAATTATAATTTTTCTAAATATGGCTAAAGCCTTAAAAATCATGTATTTCAAAAACCATTTCAAATTTCACGCGAAAATGACAATATTTGTAACATCACCTCTGTGACGATATTTGTTCTCTATATGCCTTAATAAATCCACCCTCCATTATGTTTATTTTATATTAGTTTTCAAAGAAAAAACAAGCTAATTTCGATTGAATAACATAGACATTAATGATGTAACGAAGAGTTTAGACAGCGTCGGATGAAGTTTGGGAACAGATGACGTCATAAACTCTGGTTGGTATTCAATGTCACGTCACTTGACACTGATTGTGTTTTTTTGTATTCTTAGTATTTTTATGATCAAAACTACCACGTTACACATTAAATAATATTTTTATTTGGCTACAGTCAACATTAAATGAATCAGAAATCGAAAGTAACGTTCCAAAATAATCGTTATAATCGAAAGTACCACCTCTAGTACGGAAGATCGTTAACCTGTTAGTTGAAGCATTGCCGACAGCTTCAATTTTTTTTTATAAAATACGCTAGCGGACATCGATCAATTATCAACATCATACATTTATTATAATTTAAATTGATTTATTGAAGACTGTTTATCGGTTCTATAAACAATAAATGCAACATTCATGGATTTCCCGATAGAATTTATTGTGATAAATCGAAGCGAAGTTGCGCTTTTTTTTATAAACAGCGATATTTTTTGCATTCCTCGAATAATTTAATTAGAGGAAAATGATCTTCGATAGAGTAGAGTTTATTTCTAATAGAAATATCGTTAATTAAATTATTACATGTTCGTAAGAAAATTTGTTATGATTATCTTCATCACAAAGACCCTTGCCTGCCTGCAAGGGGAGGTGTAGTCAAAAACAGTTGCAGATGTTTGAATCAATTAGGGAATTGTGGAGACATTTTATGACTTTAATTGTGAATGTAAATGTAAATGTAATGTGAAGGAAAACACAGGAAAACGACATTAGTCAATGCGCATGCCCCTTCTGAGGACAAAGATGAAGACACGAAAGCAAAGTTCTATGAAGAACTGGAACAAGCAGTCAATAAAATACCGAAATTTGATGTTTAATTTGTAATAGGGGATATGAATGCAAAGGTCGGACAAGAGGAAGAGTATATAAAAGTAACGGGAGGAAAAAGTAGACACGCACTCAGTAATGATAATGGCAAGCGACTTATAGAATTTGCTTTAGAAAATAAAATGAAAATCGTAAGTACGTCATTTGACCATAAGAACATCCACAAGGAAACCTGGTTATCACCAAATGGCAAAACAAAAAATCAAATAGATTACGTCTTAATAGAAATGAAGCACTTAAAAAGGGTAACAGATGTATGAAGTTATAGAGGAGCTGATGCAGATAGTGACCACTTTTTAGTAATTACAAAACTGAATAAAGATAAGCCACCTAGAATTGAACAAGATAAAAAAACGGGAAAAATACGATTTAGAAAAATTGAAGGACGAGACCAAAGTAAATCACTCCCAACTAGAAATTAATAGAGAATAAAATTCAAGACCTTGCGTCGAGCAGCTAGAAGAAGAATGGTCACAGATAGAAACTGTAATGAGAGATGTAACAAATAGGATACTAGGGAGCCCCAAGGGAAGAAAAAAAGATAAGTGGTTTGATGAACAATGTAAACAGGCGTTGGAAAAAAGAAATAAAATCAGACAAAGACTATTAAAACAAAACAGTGTAGAAAATAGACTAGAGTATAAAAAAGCAAGGAAAGAAGTAAAACAAATATGCAGAAAGAACAAAAGAAATAACTTTGAAAGGGAATTAATAAAAATTGAAGAAGCTTATAAAAATAAAGAAGTGAGAAATTTTTATCATGAAATAAGAGAAGGGAAAGGCCACAACCGGAAAGCACCTTATTTTTTGAAAAGCAATGAGGGATATCTAATAGGGGATAGGGAAGAAAAAATAAATAGATTTGCACAGTATTTTGAGGAATTATTAAATGATGGTGAGGAAGAACTAGGCGAAAATGATAATGAAATGAAAAAAAAATTGTGATGAGGAAGATCTAGCCATAACGGTCCCAAAAAACTGGAGGTGACAGAATGCTTAAAACATATGAAGAATAATAAGAGTGCAGGAGGAAACAATATTCCAATAGAAATTTTAAAACATGGAGGCGAACAATTAACGGAGAGAATATGGCAGTTGTTGAAACAAGTATGGCGAGAAGAAAAAATCCCTAAAAATTGGAACAAGGCATTAATAATTCCAATTCACAAAAAAGGTCCCAAGAAAGAATGCGATAACTACCGCGGAATAGCACTTTTAGATGTAACATACAAAGTACTGGCAAAAATACTAAAAAATCGATTAGACAAATACCACAATGAAAATGTAGAAGAATACCAAGGAGGTTTTAAAGCAGATAGATCGACAATAGACCAAATTTTCATTATGAAACAACTTCAGGAGAATGCTTACGAACAAAATCTAAGTCTGCATATGCTATTCATCGATTACAGACAGGCCTCTGATATTATTAAAAGAAAAAAAATTTATGAGGCAATGAGAAAGTTAAAAATACCAGTTAAATTGAGAAGACTAGTGGAAATGACCATACGAAAAACCGAGAGCAAAGTAATTTTGGAGGGCAGTACTTCTAACGAATTCAAGATAGAGAAAGGTCTGAGACAAGGAAACCCATTATCCACAACCCTCTTTAACCTAGTTCAGGAAATTTTACTAAAAGAAAGTGGTATAAAAACCCGAGGTTCAATTTATGGGAATAAACATCAGTGTATAGCATATGCGGACGATATAGTACTTATGGCAAGATCCAGGAAAGAACTGATAAGTGTATTTAAGCTACTAGAAGAGAAGGCAAGAGAATATGGTCTAGTGATCAACGAGAAAAAAACAAAATACATGGTAATGAAGGATAATGAAAAAACCGATATTATTATAAATTGTAATGGAAACAAAAGCTACAAAATAGAAAAAGTGGAACAAATCGAATTTTTGGGAGTCACTATCACAAATAAAGGAGACGAAGAAAGGGAAATAAAAAAAAGGTTAACAAAAGGCAGTAAAGCAGCAGGAATGGTATCACAGATGCTTAACTCAAAAGAAATATCACAAATAGCAAAAATAAGATTGTACCAAACAATAATAAGACCGTCAGTTACCTACGCTTGTGAAACCTGGATAATGAACAAAAAAGAGCAGAATAAACTAGAGATATGGGAACGTAAAATGCTCAGAAAGATTTATGGTGGAATAAAAGAAAATGGAATATACAGAAGAAGAACAAACAGAGAATTATCAGATTTGTATAATCACCCAAGTATAACCCATATAATTAAAGCACAGAGAGCGAGATGGTTAGTACATATAGGTAGAATGGCTGAAGATAGATGGGTAAAACGAGTGCTGAAGGTGAGAAGATGTAGGAATTACCCATGAATCTCTTTGTTGTTGTTGTTAACATATCACGCAATATTCCTACATCTTCTTTGTTATTTACTATGGGTCAGAAGGTTCATGGCGGGGGGGGGGCTATATGCGCCTCCGTGTCGATGTTGGTTGATGTCCTGAAAACTCGGGATCTTCCAATTGAAGACACAAATGAGCGTTTGGTTTCCCTGCTGAAATCCGTTATTTTGTGTTTTCCCATGTTTCGATTAACATCTTTGCTCCCAAATTTCACATCCTTATTTGGTTATGCCGTGCTGAAGAGGCAAAATGAGCCAGAAACATGCATGTCCACGGTTACCACTCTATTTCAGTAGCCCTTTATTTTGCGTGAATTACCCATGAATCTCTCTCTCTCTCTCTCCCTCTCTCTCTCTCTCTCTATATATATATATATATGTATATATATATATATATATATATATATATATATATATTATAAAATCATTCTAATTATTGTTCACAATGATCTAGAATGTTTTACTATAAAATTCATTTAATAGTACTCAATTTTTCTACTTCATATATTCTATCTTTTTGTGAAATTGAATCATTAATTTGTTATTATACTTAATTAACCTATTTCTAATTCAACACCTAATCTTACATCTTATTCCTACAAATAATTACTTCCCTTTTCTAACTTGAAAATTTTTATTCTAATTGATACTATTTCTTTACAGGTTAAACTTATTGAATTTCATTGAATTCAGGATTGAATCGATACAATTGGTCCACATTGAAAATTCCTCGAATATTGCCAGTTACAGGATGTACAAGTTTGTAACTATTTATGCCGTTTGACGTTACTACTTTATATGGACCTTCGTAAGGTAATTGTAATTTTGTACAAATATTACGTTTATGATTAGGAACTCTAAGTGCTTTAATTATTACTAGTTCTCCTTCCTTGAAAGTAGTTCTCTTCTTAATTCTCTTGTTTCGTCTTTTGATGTAATTTTCAGCATTCTTGGAAATTATTTCCCTTGTTTCCTTTATTATTTGTTCATATTTCTCTGTGTTGTCTGGTATCCATGGTCTTTCAGGTACTATGTTTTTCATAATTAATATGGGTGATCTTCCAGTTACTTCATGTGGTACGTTATTTAAAAAAACTTCTATATTTTTCAAATTCTTTTCCCAGTTTCGTTGTTGGTCGTAAACAAGTAATCTTAGACATTTGATGACTTCTCTGATATATCTCTCCGTTTGATTAGCGCATGGATGTCTAATACTTGTAAAGAGAGGCTTTACGTTTGATTTTCTTAACCATGTTTTAAAGTTTTCGTTATTGAAATAAGTTGCATTATCCATCAAACAGTTTTCCGGTATGCCCACTTCTAGAAAGTAGCTTGTCAGGCATTTCTTTACCGTCTTCTTATCTGTTCGTTGACATGGATATAAGGTTACATATTTCGAGAAAGCATCTACAATTACGAATATGTTTTGATTTCCCTCTTTACTAGGTATTATGTTTGAAATGAAATCTACCGTTATGACTTCAAGAGGATGTTTCGTTACTAATGATTTTGGCATATTTTCGTTGTGATGATTTTTTTCTTTTCCAAGTTGGCAAAGTTCACATCTAGTAACTATGCTTTCCGTGATGGGTAGATCTTTCTTTGCAATGTAGTTTTCCCTAAAAATATTGTGCAATTTCCGTATTCCTACATGATTGTACCGTAAATGTAATTCTTTGATTAATTTTCTTGTCAAATGTTCTGTTATTACATATAACTCCTTTTGCTTAATAATTTTGAAGATTATGTTGTCCTTTGTTTGGCAATTATGTTTTTCTTTATGGGTCAAATTTTTCTGGTCTTCCATTATTGTATGTATTGAAAATACACCTAATTGTTCTTTCATTAAGTTCACTCCTACGTATTTGTTTCTTTGTATTTTGCTTTCCCCATCCATTCTTGTCAAAGCGTCTGGAATTATATTTTTGGCACCAGGTATATATCTAATATCGAATGAATATTCCTGTAAAAGCAAAGCCCATCTGTGTATCCTATTGTTTCCATATTTGTTTTTTAGAATAGTTGTGAGAGATTGGTTGTCTGTCTCAATAATAAATTTGTCACCTAACAGGAAAAATCTTGATTTATTCACACAAAATAATATGCTTGCTAACTCCATATCGCTAACGCTATAGTTTTTCTCAGCCTTTTTCGTAATTCTTGACACGAATGAAATGGGAACTTCTCCATGTTCGTGTTGTTGTACCAAACTTCCGGCAAATCTATTTTGTGAAGCATCTGTTCTTAATATGAATGTTTTCGAGTAATCTGGATGATATAATTTTACGTTTTCTGTGAACTACTCTTTAATTTTATTAAAAGCCGCTTCTCTTTCATGAGTCCATTTCCATCTCACATTTTTCCTTAGTAGTTCTATAAGTGGTATTTCATTTTCCGTTAAATCCGGCACTAGTCTTTTGAAATAGTGTAATACACCAAGAAAGCCTCGTAGAGTTTTCAAATTAGTAGGTCTTTTATATTCTTTTATAATTTTTATCCTATCTGGATCCATGCTTACACCATCTTTATCAATTTTATAACCAATACCATATATTACTTCCTCCTTGTAGAATTGGCATTTTTTAATGTTTAATTTCAATCCCGCTTCATCCAAAGCTTTTAAAATTATCTCTATATGTCTTATATGCTCCTCCTCTTCTACAGAATATATTAAAATATCATCTATATAGTGTAGTGTGAATTTTTCATACTGACTTAAAATTTTATGAAGAGCTTTTAGTAGAGCTGACGTAGCCGATTGTGTTCCAAATGGTACTACTTTAAATCTATAAACTACTCCATCTACCATGAAACCGGTAAAATCTCTGCTATTCTCATCCAGTGGTATCAACCAAAAACTGTGTTTCAGGTCCAGTTTTGTAAAAATTTTCGTTTTTGAAATTCGGCCAAGTATTGCTTCAATATTTAATGGTGCCTCAAATTCTGGTATACAATGTTTATTTAGGTTTCTAGCATCTAGACAGATTCTCATGTCTCCATCTCTTTTCTGTACAATGACAATGGGGTTTATATATGAAGTATTACTATATTCTATGATTTCGTCTTCCATCAATTTTTTAATTGCATCTTGCATTTTATCCTTGTATTTGTATGGAATTGGGTAACTTTTTGCTCTGAACGTTTCCATATCCTTCACCTTCAAACTATGTACAAAATTTTTAGCAACTCTTGCTTCTCCATTGAATAAACCTTCATATTTTCTCAACAATTTCCGTACTTCTTCCTTTCTTCCTCTTCCACAATCCAAATGTACTTCCTTCCATATACCATCTTCATAATTATCACATCCCATATTATATTTTAAATAATTATTAATATCATTTACTTCATATTTTCCATTCCATATTCCATCTTCACAAATATTATATTTCATATTATTTTCAATACAATCATCAATATTCTTTTCATCATCTAGAATTATTTCTTCATCTCTTCTTTCTTCAAATTCATTTTTCTTATCATAACAATCATTATTCATTTCCATTTCTACTACTTCTAGTCTGCTAACTTTTTCTTCTGCAATCTTCATAATTTTCTTGTTTCTTGTTTGTTCTCTGTTTTCGTTAAATTTAATTCCAATTCCATTAACGCCTATCGTTCTTGTTTCATAGTTGATATCTATCTTATGTTTTAGTAATTCATCTGAACCCAATAATACATCGTACTCCATATCTTGTATAACCAGTAGTTGTACTTCCAAGTGGATATTTTGTAATTGTAGTTTTACAATAATAGATTTATTAACCTCGCTAAACCTTTTTGCATTGAGACCTATTAAATTTACCTTTGGTACTTTTATAAGATATTTTTGCATGTTTAATTTATTTACAATACTTTCAGTGATTAATGATGTTTCTGAACCTGTATCTACTAAAATATTTACATTTAAATCTAACAATTTTCCCGTAATAGACACTAATAAATTGTTTTCTATATTTTCTAGGCAATCTATTTATTTGAGGAATTCTCTAGGATGGACATAACTATACCGATTGCGTGCTACACCATCCTTCAATGAAAATTCTGATTAGTGGCATTCTGTACACCACCATCAGCAGTCGTTGTGCTAGGAAGACGTTCATTGTTTGACGACTCATGTAGATCTACACGATTGTTTGGAGAGTTTGCCCTGTCTTGGCTGCTAGCTCTCCTTTGGAAGTTTACACGTCTATTTATACCGTTATCATTTCTACTATTTAAGTTTCCATCAGAGTTCCTTCTTACAAAGTAGTCGCTCTGATGATTATTGTTATTTGAATTGTTGTTATTATTATTATTGTAGTTATTATTGTTATTGTATCTCCTATTATTATAATTATTATGTACATTGTTGTAATTATTTCTAACCCTTCCTTGACTGTTGTAGTTATAATTGTTTGCTGGATAATTACTGAATCTTGAATTATTCGTTCTATTATTTGTATTACTATTTAAATTTCTATTATTATTACTGTTGTATTCGTTGTTGGTATTATTTGAATTATTCCCAGTATTACCTCTGTTAGCATGCTCTATGTTTCGGCTGTAATTTGTATTGTTTCTATATTCATTTTGTTTGCTTCTATTGCTCGTTAGATTTCTCTCTATCCTCATCAGGTAATTGGATAGTTGTTCAAAAGTCCTGATGTTTTGTATTGCTATTGTTTCCGCTATTTGTGACTTGAAATTCCTGGATAAAAACATGATTATTTCCTCTTCCTTAATTATAGGTTCCAAGTGTTGCGCTTGAGAATAGAGTAGCAACGAGTAGAGATACATGGTATTTCCTCTATTCTCATCATATCGTCCAAAATACAGTCTCTCTCTAGCTTCTCCTTGAGTTATTTCACCCCAATACAATTTAAGAAAAGCAGTTTCAAATTCCTTGTAGCTGTTGAAATCCATCTCATTGCTTGTAAACCACAATATAGCTTGTCCAGTTAGGTGCTTCCTTAATATTTCCCTTATATCTTCGAAGTTTCTCATGTATTTAATCTTATTTGTTAATATTCTTAAGAATATTTTAGGGTGTATTTTTCTGATGTTCCCATCAAATTTGATATTCTCTTCGTTCCCACCTTGATATGCATAAGTGATCATTCCTTGTTCACTTTTTAGTTGAGTTTTCATTTGTTCCAATTCATTTTTCACATCTCTTTTAATCTCGTTTCTTGTTTTCACTATGTCCTTTTCGGTTTCTTCTCTTACTTCATGTATTTCCTTTTTCACATCACTTCTGATGGATTCGATGTCCCTTCCATGTTTGATTATGCTCCTTCTCACATCTTCTATTTCCTTCTTTCCGGATTTTTCTATTATTTCAACAGCTCTGGTAATGTTTACTTCCGTGACCTTCTTCGTTTTCTCTATTAGACTTTGTTCCAAGTTTTCGAATTTTTCTTCTTGGTTCTCTAAACTTTTTTTCATCTCGTCTTGCTTTCTTCTGATCTCGGCTACCTTTTCGTCTTGTTTCCGTAATTTTAGTTCCAGTGAGTTATTCATTCTTTCAATTTTTTGATTTTGTTCGTCCATCTTCTCTCTAATTATTTCTTTCAAATATTCTTTCTGTTCTTCTATTTTTTTCATCATTTTCTTACTTTGTTCTTCCATCATTTTCTTGCTATCTTCCTGTTGTTCTTTTAATAAGTATTTTATGCTCTGTAGAAGTTGGTTTTCACTGTCTCCCTTACTTGTTTCTCCTTCATGTATTCTTCTCGGTTCTTCAATTTTCTGTTTTCCCTCAGCTTGTGTGATATTCTCCTCACTTGGCTGCAGGTTTTCTCTTGATTCCGTTACATTTTCTACTTCTCCAATCATTTCTTCATCCCGATGTTCATTATTTTCTTCTTGATCAAAACAATATGTTTCCGGGTCTTTCCCTTCTCTTATGATGCCCTACTGCAGTCTTCTAACGAGCGCCTGTTTAGTTCCCGTTTTGTCCAATCCTCTGCTTTCCAAAATTTCCTTCAATTCTGTTGTTTTTAATTCTTTTATTGTTTTGTTCAACTCCATTGTTTTAATTTTTTATTTCTAATAGACAAAACAGTACAAGACTCCAAACAAATTTTCCCCGAAATTATTACTGATTTTATCAAAGTTAAATCGCCACACAACTTAGTCGAATCTATTATTATTTTATTAACAATTAATTATTTAATGAATTTATTCAACGCACCTACGTTGGGCCGACAATTTATTGCAGTGAGTTATTGTTATTATTAAATAAATTAAGTTATAATGAATTAACCCTCTTTGCTCTTGAGTTTTAATATTGTTGAATTGTTTTTGTTTGTTAAATTTAATTGTTATTGTAGTTATGGAAATTATTGAATACTCCTACACATTTTATTTTTTTTATAAGGCTAGCTCTATTTGATTTTATTGATTTTGATTTTTTTTAATTTAATTGTTTTAAGGTATTTGTTCAGCATGTATGTATGTATGAAACTCTCTCAGGTCTTGGGTTCCTCTATTGTTGAATAAATTCGTCATTAAATAAAAAGAAACACTTCACTTGTAAAAATATTTAATTATTTATTAACGAGAACTTTTTTTTTATATTGTAAAAATTATCATACGACGCCTCTGTATAGTTAAAATTATCGATCCATTTATGTATGGTATGCTATGCGCATGCTTAAAACATCACCTGTTGATGCATTAAACGAACGCTTCATATGCGAATTACGCCTGTTCGATTTTAGAACCTGCTTAACGTTATACCAACGAATATTTGATATTTAGAGCACATGTACAGAATTTATGTGAAACGACTTATGCATACAGATAGTTACAATATGGTACAAGAAAAAGTTATTAGTTTTATATACATAGAATAGAAATATTACATAGATGAAATCAGATGCATCTTTCTTAAGTTTTTATTTGAAATGAGTAAGTATTTAATTTTGTTTATTTAGATTGGCCATTTACTATTGAAAATTATTTAATTGTATAGTTATATTAAATCTCTATTATGATTCTTTTTCAGATATATCTTTTTCGCAAAGTTTATTTTACTCATGAGATTTTTAAACACTGGATTATAATTAGTGAGTTCTTAACTCTTGTTATATATAACAATGCGCACTGACCTTGTGTCCTGAAACTAGGATATGCCTTTTCTGGAATCTGGAACGCTGCTTCCAAAGTTTCTAGTCGGATAAATTTTGGAAGAATTGATTCTCTCTCAGGAAAATCAGCTGTATATACTTGGTAAGTACTATAGTATATTTTGATATTGGTTTCTTACTTTTTATATCATGATTTGGGGATAATTTCTAAACTTTTCCGGGACGCTGCTCCAATCAACCTCCTCGAACCGACGCCAAGCTACCAACCCTTTTTCCTTCAATTTTTTTCAACAAACAATCAGTCTTTTGTTTTTTTTCAGCTCACTATCTTTAAAATGTTTGTTACACCTTGTTTGTTGATTGAAATTGTTCCGTCATATTATTTCTAACCAATCACTTTTGTTTAACGCACTATTTTATGATTTCATTTTAATTTACTCTTAAATATCTTTACTTATCTATCAAAATAAGTATCACTTGATTGTTTGTTTACTATAAAGTTCAGGTTGTAATGGGACGAATAGTTTACATTGATGAAATACAATAGTCTTTAATATACCAATGCTTAGTTTAATTTTCTTATTACAATTAATTATTGTTACGATTATATTTAGCCATTCACATAAATTCTTTGAACAATTTGTCAATATTCTCTATACTGATTATTTACATTCATTTTATATACTTTTAAACTTATTAGTTCTATGAAATTACTCTAATGTCAGCGTTTGTCATTGAAACATATTGACATTACAGCGTCAAATATTCTAATCATATCTCTTTGTAAACATTGTGTTATAATATCGAACAATATTGTTTGAATGTTCATTAATTCTTATTTCTTTTTCAGATTATGTGTTCAATGTTATATTCTTATGAAGTATTTGATACAAATGGATGATCTTAATTCCATGGTTTCGGATTTATGATTTAAGGTAAAGTTTCTTTTTGTTTAATTCTTTGTAAGTTGTAAAGTTTCCTTGAATTATTAATTATATGAAAGCTGTATTAGCAAATTGAGTGAAGATACTTACAATTATCTAATAAATATGAGCAATTTTAATATCTCATTCTTATCTCCCTAGTAAAATATAGTCTACTGTTTTATTATATAGCAATTTCTAATTATTCTATCTCATAATAATGTTTCTACCTTACATATACGTTATAATATATATATATATATATATATATATATATATATATATATATATATATATATATATATATATATATATATATATATTGCCCCACGTTTCAGGAGACAGATTTTAGTATATCTGAATATTACAATAACAATTTTATTTTGCTCCACGTTGCAGGCACAAATTTGTTAGAATTATAACTATTGTAAGTATACAATTTTTTTTAATTCAATTTAGATAAATAGGGTGTATACTATTTACGTAAAAGTTATAGGACGCCAACTTACCATTAATAGGCAAGTAAAATATAATAAAATTATTCAGACCTTATTGAAATTACCATTAAAAAATATGAAAATATATTTGCTCCGGCTCTATTCAAAATCTCTTATTTACAGGGAGTCAGTTCTTAAAAAAATGGCAGTATTAAATAGTGTCTTTTGTTTTTTTTAATTAAATTCAAATTTGTTACAATTTCACAATTATATATTTATGTTTTAAATTCTAATTAAAGAAACAGCCTGTATTGTAATTTCTTTTGTTTAACCGAAATTTATTATATTCAATCTTTTTACTACTTTAATCTCAATTTATTAATTAAATCTCTTACCTTTCGATATACAGGAACTGCTTCTTTTTTGTATTCCTCAAACAAAGATCTTTGTTTTGGACTATTTTTTCAATACTAAAATTACCTTATAAAAGAAATATGTTAAAATCACAATTACCAAAAAAATTCAATGTCATATGATCTCAGAAAATAAAAAAAAATTACACAACTACGTAACTTCTATAAAATTATCCAGACCTTTCTCAAATTACTCTCCTCTTTCCTCAAAATATTCTGAATCTATTTTATTTGTATATATTAGATGTGTTACGTTACTCTCATGTATTTCTTCACCAACCTTCCATCATTCCTAAATATTTTATCTCACTTTTCAATATGATGTTTTATTTTTTAGATTATTTATTATATTCTCAAATTATTCCTATTGTTCAAAATCTTCTAAATATGTTTCATTTATGTATAATAACTGTCTTACATCAATCTCCTGTATTTCTTCATCAACCTGCCATCATTGAAAAATATTTCATATCTTTTCAATATACTGCTTTATTTTTGAATTATATTCATTATATTATTGGTATTGACTTTAATGTGGTTAATTTTCAATATTTTAATCGTATCCAATCTATTTTATATTTTTTCTCCTTTGGAAAATTTTTCTTGTCAAAAAAAAATATGTCAAGTACCTAGTTTTTCTTTTCAACAAACTCCATCCTAACTTAGCTACCTAAATTTTAAAGGATTCTTTGCATACATTTCTATTTTAATAAATGTCATTTACTGTCAAACCCCAAAACATCATAAACATTCTCACATAATTCTATTAATTATACTTTCAGCCCTCTGCAAAACTAACAGCCAAACAGAACTATGTGACGGTAAAAATCCTGGAGGTTCACTCAACATCTGCATAGCTTTGTACATATCACATGGAGAATATAATTGGATAAATACACAAGTCGTTATCATCTACATTCGACAAGCAGCGACACAGTTCGTCCTCCATTCTCACACGTTAGATCCATCTATCGACAAATAATACGCTGTACACCACATTCTCTACTGACATTCATAATAAAACATACCACAAAATTTAACGATTCAATGAAATTATAAAAATATGTAAAGTATATTGTGACAAATCTTTCAGAAGTAGTTTGTGTACGTAATATAAACTATAAATTGGTAGACAAGAGCTGACAGAGCAAATGCGACATTTACAAGAAGTATGAATGAACTTGTTGATAAAAATGTAGAAAATGTTGAACAAAATATATCAATACTGGATTTTATTCAATGGAAATTAACTGATAAAATATTAATAACGCAATTGTACTGAATCTACCATTTTCTTTTCAAATGATAATAATTTTTTAACTAACAAAATTCTTATTTCTGATTGCCGAAGACTAGTGTAAGACGTTAGCGCGAGTTTCATAGCTTCGTGTAGGACCAACACTAACAAATTTCTCATCACAATCAGAAATATTGTGTTTCTCAAATACAACTTCCACTTAAGTAATTAAATATAAAATGTATTATCAACACTTGTCACTACCATGGTGGGACAACCTGTATGTGACAATATATATATATATATATATATATATATATATATATATATATATATATATATATAACAACAAAGAGAATCATGGGTAATTCACGCAAAGTAAAGGGCTACTGAAATAGAGTGGTAACCGTGGACATGCATGTTTCTGGCTCATTTTGCCTCATCAGCACGGCATAACCAAATAATGATGTGAAATTTGGGAGCAAAGATCTTAATCGAAACATGGGAAAACACAAAATAACGGATTTCAGCAGGGAAACCAAACGCTCATTTGTGTCTTCAATTGGAAGATCCCGAGTTTTCAGGACATCAACCAACATCGACACGGAGGCGCATATAGCCCCCCCGCCATGAACCTTCCGACCCATAGTAAATAACAAAGAAGATGTAGGAATATCGCGTGATATGTTAACAACAACAACAAAGAGAATCATGGGTAATTCACGCAAAGTAAAGGGCTACTGAAATAGAGTGGTAACCGTGGACATGCATGTTTCTGGCTCATTTTGCCTCATCAGCACGGCATAACCAAATAATGATGTGAAATTTGGGAGCAAAGATCTTAATCGAAACATGGAAAAACACAAAATAACGGATTTCAGCAGGGAAACCAAACGCTCATTTGTGTCTGAAATCCGTTATTTTGTGTTTTCCCATGTTTCGATTAAGATCTTTGCTCCCAAATTTCACATCATTATTTGGTTATGCCGTGCTGATGAGGCAAAATGAGCCAGAAACATGCATGTCCACGGTTACCACTCTATTTCAGTAGCCCTTTACTTTGCGTGAATTACCCATGATTCTCTTTGTTGTTGTTGTTAACATATCACGCGATATTCCTACATCTTCTTTGTTATTTACTATGGGTCGGAAGGTTCATGGCGGGGGGGCTATATGCGCCTCCGTGTCGATGTTGGTTGATGTCCTGAAAACTCGGGATCTTCCAATTGAAGACACAAATGAGCGTTTGGTTTCCCTGCTGAAATCCGTTATTTTGTGTTTTCCCATGTTTCGATTAAGATCTTTGCTCCCAAATTTCACATCATTATTTGGTTATGCCGTGCTGATGAGGCAAAATGAGCCAGAAACATGCATGTCCACGGTTACCACTCTATTTCAGTAGCCCTTTACTTTGCGTGAATTACCCATGATTCTCTTTGTTGTTGTTGTTAACATATCACGCGATATTCCTACATCTTCTTTATATATATATATATATATATATATATATATATATATATATATATATATATAAATGAATATAATTTCATAAAATACGAGGTGCTATATGAAATATAAATTTCGATTTTCTACTACACCTGTTTTAGTCGAAATTTCAATAATTTCGACTTATTGGCCTGACCGTTCTTCGAAGGGCAAAACAACTACATTCCTGGCTAATACCACGCAGAATATTGAATATTGAATTACATCCCCCAAAATGGCCGATCGACGTCACGTTTTCGAAGGGGATGTAATTCAATATTCTGCGTGGTATTAGCCAGGAATGTAGTTGTTTTGCCCTTCGAAGAACGGTCAGGCCAATAAGTCCAAATGATTGAAATTTCGACTAAAACAGGTGTCTCTGTTGGTTGTTGTCCTGAAAACTCGGGATCTTCCATTTGAAGGCACAAATGTGCGTTTGGTTATCTTGTTGAAATCCGTTGTTTGTGTTTTCTCATGTTTCAATTGACATCTTTGCTCCCAAGTTGTACACCTTTTCTTGGTTATGCCGTACCGATGAAGGCTAATGAGCCAGAAACATGCATGTCTACGGTTACCACTCATTCTCTGTAACCTCTTTTGCGTGATATGCCCGCTAATTCTGTCTTTGTTTTATATTCCACGCGTTATTCTTTCATCTTTTCATTGGTTATTTGTCTATTTCCAGGGTCGGAAGGTTCAGACAGGAGAGCTATAGACGCCTCCGTGTCTCTGTTGGTTGTTGTCCTGAAAACTCGGGATCTTCCATTTGAAGGCACAAATGTGCGTTTGGTTATCTTGTTGAAATCCGTTGTTTGTGTTTTCTCATGTTTCAATTAACATCTTTGCTCCCAAGTTGTACACCTTTTCTTGGTTATGCCGTACCGATGAAGGCTAATGAGCCAGAAACATGCATGTCTACGGTTACCACTCATTCTCTGTAACCTCTTTTGCGTGATATGCCCGCTAATTCTGTCTTTGTTATATATATATATATATATATATATATATATATATATATATTACAAATCAGTTTATAACGTTCTCCGTCGTCTTCTGATTTCCAGTCTCCATTGTTCTCGATCGGTCCAGAGATTCTCATCTACTCCTCTTTCTCTGATGTCTCTATCTATTCCTTCTCTCCAACTCAGTCTGGGTCTTCCTCTCTTTCTTCTTCCCTGTGGTGTCCAATTTAGTATTTTCTTTGGGATTCTGTCTTCCGCCATTATTTGAACGTGTCCATACCATATAAGTTGGTTAATTTGTATGTCTTCCGTCATTTTGTGTTTAACATCCATAATCTCTCGAGTTCTCTAGTTTCTCACTCTTTCCAGTTTTGATTTTCCGGCGGCACGTCTTCAATAATCCATCTCGGTGGCTTCAAGATGTAGTGGTTACTTAGTAAGTGCCCCTCGTATAGACTACGTCAACCATAAAACCATTTTATCTTTGAGAAAACACTTACCTAGTAACCGTTCTTCAGGGGTTGAATAAATAACATCATTTAGAAAACTCACTGTGATAAATATATTTTAGAATTACTAACACAGATTATAATACACTATACATACAGTTAAACTTATTCAAAATAATAATAATGAATGCGTCATGAGTTTGTCGACACTTTGTATTTATAGGAAGCATGCGATCAGTGGCCTGCATTCATGACCTTCCGCATATCAGGTGAGTGTGATATTTACATTTAATTGGAACGTGCTTCCCGTATGTCTCGCCTGACCTCCATAGATCAATGCTCGCTATTTACATTGAAATTATTATTAACACAATTTAATCTCTTTTCCCTATGATAATGTCTTTTTACGATACTGACTTTTAGGGATCATCACATCATCTCCGTTTATTATTATCGTTTTAATTTTTCGATGCTACTTATAACGTTAACAGTTCTCACTGATTGTTTTTGTTTACTAAACACTACTTGTTTGTTTATTAACACACTTCACTTTGTTTAAAATTGTTCCCGCTATGGTATTTATACAATCGATTCTTATGAACGGTCTGTGTTTTACTGTTTTGAGATGTAATCTCACAATTTACGCCCTTTATTTCCGTTATTTTGAACGGACCTAAATAATGTGGATCGAACTTATTTCTCTCCTCATTCTTTAGAATGACTAATTGCCCTACTCTAAAGTTTATAGGTGAAGATTCCTTTTCACTATTATTTACTCTAATTATTTTATTTTTTATTAAAAACTGTTTGGCTCTTTCATTTGCGTATTGTAACTTATATTTTAACTCTTTATCATATCCTTCAAGATTGTAACACGGTTCTATTCTACATTTAAGAATTCTGGAAAATTGGGTTTTCTCCCGTATAATAACTCAAATGGAGTGTATGCGTGATACGTGTTCGGTGTTGTATTATAACAATATGCAAACATTTTCACAAATTCGCACCAGTTTCTTATATATTCATCAAACGTTCTGTGTAACTTTTCATAACTGCCTATTGCTTCGTGATGGTATGCTGTTGAGAAATTATGTTTTATTTTTAAAAGTTCCGCTAAGTTCTTCATTATATCGTTCTTATATTCCGTTCCTTGATCTGTTCTTATCTCCTTCATCAATCCGTAGTTTGGTATAAAATTGTCAAATATTGCTTTTGCTATTGTGTTTGCCTCTTTGTTCTTGACCGGTGTCATGACCGCGTATTTGGTTAGTTCGCATAATATTGCAATACAATAACGATTCCCATTTTTACTTTCTACAAAAGGATCTATTGTGTCTATGTAAATAATATCACACGGTTTTATAGATGTGTCTGTGATGACGAATTTTTCCTTATGACTAAGTTTTGCTTTATTCACTTGGCATTCATGACAATTCTTTTCATACTTCCTTACATCTTTCTCCATGTTTTTCCACCTAAAATTTGCTCTCAGTTTCTTTAGTAATCTATTATTCCCTACATGTCCTCCAAACATTGTATCATTGTGATATCTTTCTAAAATCTTTTGGATCTCTTCTTTCTTCTGTACCGTTTTTGGTACTTCGCGTATACATACTTGAATATTTTTTAACCTTTGATTTTCTTCTTCTATAAACTCTTCTATTGTACTTTTTGAGTATATCATCATTTGTATATATCTTCATGCTTTTTACTTCATATTTTACCGATAGCTCCTCAAGCTTTTCCAACGTTCGTCCTAGGTCGAAGTTGTGTATTCCGGTAAATAAGGCTTCACTAAATTTCAATTTATTTTTGATCCAAATGCTCATCCTTAGCCAGATACTGTTATTTTCAAAGTATAAAATTGGTAATTTATGTGCCTCAAGATTATTTAAAACTTTTATTACTGAAGGTTTTTCTATTCTTTCTTCCTTTGTTTCTTCGTTATTCCTTAGATCCTTTTCTGACTGAGCGTTTTCTTTTCGTGTTTGTGCTCTTGTGATTGCCAAGACATGTGAATTATTTATGTATAAATTCTTGAGTTCTTCTATGGATATTCTTGATATACCATCTGCGTAGTTCGCTACATCTTTGACATACTGTATTTCAAAATCATATTCTTCCAAATCGATCAAATTTCACATCTTTCCTAAACAATTCGTTTACCTCTTAGTTGATTAAAACTTTTATCGCTGAAAATTTTATCCAAAATTTTCGGATTAGTTTCGTTATTTCCCTTAATTGTTGATTTATTCCATCCTGTATGTATTTCAAACTGATTCGTCCTTTCTTATAGTTCTTTTAAACTGTACACGTTGACATTACTCATTAATGTATTTTCAATTATCTTAGCTTTAGCTCCATTTTCTCTCGCCTGTTTCATGTATCTTATTAACTGTTTTCTCTGTTCCAATATATCTTTTGGGTAATCTTCATCAATATATATCTTTGTTCCTTTTAATTTATTCGTTCCTTCTAAAGTTTCTACTTTCTTATTCACGTCTTTCATCATTATTAGTACTGGCCTATTTTTGCTACTGTTTTTATTTCCTAATCTTTTACATTTTAAAATATCTGATTTAACATCTACTGTATTATTAACCTTCTTAATTACATCTTCTAATTTGTTTTCTAGTTGTTCCTCATCTTCTTCATTTCCTTCTTCTATACCATGTATTATCAAATTCTTTTCTCTAAAGTTTTTCTGAGTCTTTGTCATGTTTCCTTGCAAAAATTCTGTTTTTTTCTTTAGTTCCATATTTTCCATCCCTAAATCGTAGTTTTCTTTCTTTAATTGTGCTATTTGTCTGCTCATTTCTTCAATTTTATCTTCTATCTTGCATATTTTTTCGTTATTGTTAACTTAATTATTGTATTGAATTTCCTATCCTTATTAAAATCTGCGTATCTGCCGTAGCCGTTTCCTTGATTAAACTGTCTGAATGTCCTTCCTGAGTGATTACCGTTATAAAATCCTCTGTTGTTTCCTCTCCTATGATTGTTCCTAAAGTCAAAGTTTGATTTTCTGAAGAAATTCCTATTATCTTTCATGTGCAAAACTTGTTGTTGTCCTACTATACCTTCTACTGATACTAACTTGGATAATACTTCTTGCGTGGTTTCAAAACTGCTATGATTGTTTTTGTTGCATCCGTCGTGGCATTCGTAGTTACTGCCTTAATCGTTGCTTCTTTAGTATATTTTTCGGCTAAACGTTCTGGCATCCCTTCCGACACGTATGCTGCCTGTAGTCTCTCTGCTAATTTTTCTATCTCCGTCACGTATTGTGTTACGTCTTTTTCATTTTGTCTTACTTTACTAAGTTTCGCTAAGAGAAGGGTTGGATTGTCTCCTCTTATTCCTGATTTTAGTTTGTTCTTGATTTCTATAATAGAGTTTTCCGTCGTGATCAAACTTCTGGCTTTTCCAGCTAATCTTGTCTTTATAAGTAAAATAGCATTTTCTTCGTTACCTGTCGTGTTTGTTTGTAGCAAATCTAATGAGTCCAAAAATGATTGTAACTTGCTTCCCCGTTAAATTCGGTTGATAAAACTTTACTCGTAAAATTAAAAAAATCATTCATACTTGTAGCCATTTTCAACTGCTTATTGTTTGTAATACACTAGTATCGATTTCCTCAAATATAGAGGTAGGTATTTTAATAATACAATTTAACGCTTGAAATGCCCTAGCAGTCTCGAATCCTATCTGAGTAATTTTTACAACTCTCTTGTTGTACTAAACTTAAATTTTTCCAATTTTTAGTTATTAACTTAGCAAAACTATTATAGAGAACTATTATACTATTAATTACTTCAATATGAATATCTGGATTTTCACGAGTTTCCTTTTTCAGAAACCCGTTTTCCCTGTTTGTTAATTTCTTCTACAATTGCTCTTAACTTATCTTCAAAATCTTCCCACGTTATTGACATTTATGAGATTCGTTCATAAAAATAGAGTGCATAAGTACTTACAATTTTTATACAGGTTCTTGATGTCTGCTTCGCTGCAATGCCTCGGTTTATATCTCTTTTCAACGCTCTTCGATGCGTTTTCCATAATCACCATCTAAATTTCAAAATAAAAGCTACTGTTATGATATACAATAGAACCATTATATGCGTTGCAAAACTGTCTTGCTGTACCATAAAATTATTGTTGACGGTACCCGTTTCTTTTACCTCTTGTTTAGTTGGTGAGCCGCCCATAGTTTCTCTTCTCCAGGGTCCCAAATTTAGATAAAAGACCATATACTTCCACTTGTCTGAATTAATTTGCAGGATTATTTACCATTACCATTTAATTTGCAGGATCATTCACCATTACCATTGGTTTTGCAGGAATATTTACCATTTATTGTCGAATATTACCATTTACCATTACCATTTAACAATTACCATTTCGTTTGCAGGATCGCTATGTAGTGGTTACTTAGTAAGTGCCCCTCGTATAGACTACCAACCATAAAACCATTTTATCTTTGAGAAAACACTTACCTAGTAACCGTTCTTCAGGGGTTGAATGAATAACATCATTTAGAAAACTCACTGGGATAAATATATTTTAGAATTACTACCACAGATTATAATACACTATACATACATTTAAACTTATTCAAAATTATAATAATGAATGCGTCATGAGTTTGTCGACACTTTGTATTTATAGGAAGCATGCGATCAGTGGCCTGCATTCATGACCTTCCGCATATCAGGTGAGTGTGATATTTACATTTAATTGGAACGTGCTTCCCGTATGTCTCGCCTGACCTCCATAGATCAATGCTCGCTATTGACATTGAAATTATTATTAACACAATTTAATCTCTTTTCCCTATGATAATGTCTTTTTACGATACTGTCTTTTCGGGATCATCACAAAGAGCTCAAGAGTTTTTTCCTTTAGATGCCACACTTCACTACCATAGTTGATGACACTTTTCACTATGCTGTTGTAAATTCTATGCTTATTTTGTTTTGATACTGCCTTGTCCCACAAAATACTGTTGAGTTGTCTGATTGCTTGTCTTCCTTGGTTGTTTCTGTGTTTGATTTCTTCATCCAAACTACCATCATTAGTGATGTGTATTCCAAGATATTTGTATTTTTTAGTGTTTTATCTGATGTTGTCGTTCCAAGATAAGGTCCTATTGTTCTCCACCAATGCACATATATTCCGTTTTCTGAAGATTTACCTCCAGCCACCACTTTTCGTATTCTTCAATTAATTTCCGGATCATGTATCCTAAGTCGTCGTAGTCTTGAGCTAGGACTATTTGATCATCAGCGAAGCAGAAAGTATATAGTATGTGATCGTTCAGTGGTATTCCCATCTATTCTCACTTTCTTTTCCATGTTTTTAGAGCTTATTCTAAATAGATTTTAAACAAAGTTGGTGATAAGCAACAACCCTGCTTAAGACCCTTGTTAATGTTGAACCCCTTTGATAATGTCTGCCCTTTCTTTATTTGGCTTGTGTTCTCTTTATAGAGTTCTCGAACAGCTTTTATCAATGTTATGCTGATGTTGGTTTTCTCGAGAGCCTCCCAGAGTTTTAGCTGTGGTACACTGTCGTACGCTTTCTTGAGATGTAAAGGAGGTGTATTTCTTGCTTCCGTGCCGTCTTTTTCTCAATTATCTGTGTTATTGTGAATAAGTGATCCACAGTGGATCTACCAGCTCGAAATCCAGCTTGTTCTTCGGCCTCACTATCACAATATTCATTCCCTAGTCTCTTTTTCACTAGTTTACCATAGACTCTCGAAATAGTACCAAGCACAGCGATTCCTCTATAATTATCACACACACCTCTACTTCCATTCTTATGTATCGTTGTTATGTACGACGTTTTCCATTCTTCTGGCAAACTTTCTCCATTAATGCATTTCTGGAACAGGCAGGCTAATTGTCGATATAGCTTTTCAGTACCGTGTTCAAGTAACTCCGGGGGGATATTACGGGGGCCAGGAGATATTCTATTTTTCAGTGCTTGACAAATCAGTTTTAGTTCTTTGGTGTTGATTCTAAGTGGGGGTGCTGTGATTCGTATTTGAGTGTCGGATATTGGCTGTTGTAGTTGCTTATATTGTGTCCTTTGCTCATTCAGCAGTTTCGCGAAGTATTAATCCCATTCTTCTAACGTTATTGGTTCGATAATATCTTTTGTCTTTTCTTGACGAAGAGATCTTAACATTTTCCAGCTTTCGGTATTTCTACTACCTCCCAGGAATGTATGGAGTCTTGTGCAGTTTCTTTCCCAGCTTTCGTTCTTCTTTTTTGTTATAGCTATGCGTACCTTCCTTTGGGCTGTTTTTACTTCATAACAGAGTACATACGCAGATAGCACCTGTTATTACATCTCTGCAACATTAGTTCTTTAAAGATAGTTGAGGGAGGTATTGAACTAATTACTCAGATTGATACTGTTTATACGGATTTCTACAAAGCGTTCGATACTATCGACCAAGGCAGATTATTGAAGAAGCTCTCTTCCATAGGTGTTTCAGAATCTCTTTTAAAACTATTTATTTCATACATAATATATCTTTGTTTTAAATGAAACTCACGGTTTCTAGTTAATTCCACAATATAATAAAAGTTATTGAGAATTCTAAAAAATTGACAATTGTTTCGGTAAATAAATATCATCGTCAGAATGACAGAAGTTACATTCCATTTGATGCCTACCTGATGTTTAGTAGTTATTTTTGGCTAGACCAAGAAGTGACCTACATTGTAATTGACTTAATATATGTTTATAGAAAAAAGAAGAAGATGTGATATTACAAATATTGAAGCTTAGATATTATTAGCCCTATGGTGATATCCTGGATATCAGTTTTCCAATTAAGATCAGTATAACTGTGCAATGATATAGAAAACCAGGAAAACTATATCTGCTGATCTTTACAATTATCACTTAAGAAGACAGTTTATTAGTGGAGAGCTCCCTAGATTTAACTGTTCATTGACAACTTCATATTGTGGGTTTCTTAAATGTCTTCTAATTTCCAATTCTTCAAGGAAATCCAGTTATTGTTTCTTTTCACAAATATGCAGCACTTCTAGTTTTGTGTTAGGTGTCAATGAATGATTGGTGTCAAGTAGATGTTTTGCGTAGTGGGATTTATCTGGTTGTTAAAATCTGTATGCTCGTGGGTGTTCACTGTATCGGATTTCAAAATTCCTAAGGGTCTGACCCAAATAGACAGCATTACATTCTGGACATTTGAGTTTATATATACCTGACTTCTTTAATAGTGGTATTTTTGTTTTTCCATTTAACAATTTTGTACTAACGTTACTTTCTGTTTTAAAAGAAATTGTTGTATTCGTTGCTGAAGATATTATCTTTGAAGTATTATTAGAAATATTTCCTGCATATGTGATGGTTTTATAAGTTTTTATTTCATCAGCTTGTTTAGTAAATATTAGTTGTAATGCCACTTTTTCCTCTTTTTTACTAATTAACTTATTTATCATATCTAATGGATAACCGTTGGATGTTGCTATTTGTCTAATTGTATTAATCTCTCTATCAAAATTACATTTGTTCATAGGAACTGAAAAAGCTCTATGTATCATTGAATTATATGCCGCTAGTCTGTGTGACATAGGGTGTTTGGAATTGAATGAAATTGTCACATCAGTCTGTGTTGGTTTTCGGTAAATTGAATAATCAAGTACATTATTAACTCTTTGAATTTTTAAATCAAGAAAATTGATTTAGCTATTTTCTTCTACTTCTAATGTAAATTTAATTTTTGGGTGTAAATTATTGATGTGGTTGAAAAATACATCTAATTGTCGTTCACTACCCATAAAACAAGCTAATATGTCATCTACATATCTATACCAAAATAAAATATTTTTCGAAATATTACTTTCAAAGATCTTTCTTTCTAAATTGTCCATAAAAATGTTAGCTAAAATAGGTGATATAGTGCATCCCATTGGTAAACCTTCATTTTGAATATATATCTTATTGTCAAAAGTGAAATAATTCAGATTAATGCATATATCAAATAAATTAAGTATATCTGATATTATTCCTGGATTAATATTTTTATCTTCTAGTAATTTTCTTACAAGTATTAGACATTCTTTAGGAGGAATTTTAGTGAACCTAATATATTGGCAAATAGACTCAACAATATACTCAATAGTTACGGATATGAATCTCAGTACTCAATTAGAAATTAAATAGAACTAATCAAAAAGATAAAAGCAATCCACTTGCAAGATAACTATAAACTCATTTCGTTCGATGTAACTAATATGTTCACTAAAATTCCTCCTAAAGAATGTCTAATACTTGTCAGAAAATTACTAGAAGATAAAAATATTAATCCAGGAATAATATCAGATATACTTTACTCATTTGATGTATGCATTAATCAGAATTATTTCACTTTTGACAATAAGATATATATTTAAAATGAAGGTTTACCAATGGGAAGCCCTATATCACCTATTTTAGCAAACATTTTTTTGGACAATTTAGAAAGAAAGATCTTTGAAAGTAATATTTCGAAAAATATTTTATTTTGGTATAGATATGTAGGTGACATATTAGTTTGTTTTATGGACAGTGAACGACAATTAGATGTATTTTTCAACCACATCAATAATTTACACCCAAAAATTAAATTTACATTAGAAATTGAAGAAAACAACTCAATCAATTTTCTTGATTTAAAAATTCAAAGAGTTAATAATGTACTTGATTATTCAATTTACCGAAAACCAACACAGACTGATGTGACAATTCCATTCAATTCCAATCACCCTATGTTACACAGACTAGCGGCATATAATTCAATGATACATAGAGCTTTTTCAGTTCCTATGAACAAATGTAATTTTGATAGAGAGATTAATACAATTAGACAAATAGCAACATCGAACGATTATCCATTAGATATGATAAATAAGCTAATTAGTAAAAAAGAGGAAAAAGTGGCATTACAACTAATATTTCCTAAACAATCTGATGAAATAAAAGCTTATAAAACCATCACATATGCAGGAAATATTTCTAATAATATTTCAAAGATAATAACTTAAGCAACGAATACAACAACTTCTTTTAAAACAGAAAGTAACGTTAGTACAACATTGTTAAATGTAAAAACAAAAATACCACTATTGAATAAGTCAGGTATATATAAACTCAAATATCCAGAATGTAATGCTGTCTATTTGGGTCAGACCCTTAGGAATTTTGAAATCCGATACAGTGAACACTTACGAGCATACAGATTTGAACAACCAGATAAATCCCACTACGCTAAACATCTACTTGACACCAATCATTCATTGACACCTAACACAAAACTAGAAGTGCTGTATATTTGTGAAAAGAAACAAGAACTGGATTTCCTTGAAGAATTGGAAATTAGAAGACATTTAGGAAGCCCACAATATGAAGTTGTCAATGAACAGTTAAATCTAGGGAGTTCTCCACTAATAAACTGTCTTCTTAAGTGATAATTCTAAAGATCAGCAGATATAGTTTTCCTGGTTTTCTATATCATTGCACAGTTATACTGATCTTAATTGGAAAAATGATATCCAGGATATCACCATATGGCTAATAATATCTAAGCTTCAATATTTGTAATATCACATATTCTTCTTTTTGCTATTAACATATATTAAGTCAATCACATTTTAGGTCACTTCTTGGTCTAGCCAAAAATAACTACTAAACATCAGGTAGGCATCAAATGGAATGTAACTTCTGTCATTCTGACGATGATATTTATTTATCGAAACAATTGTCAATTTTTTAGAATTCTCAATAACTTTTATTATATTGTGGAATTAACTAGAAACCGTGAGTTTCATTTAAAACAATAATATGAGCAGATTCTACGAAGTATGGGTCGAGACAGTTAATTTCATAATATATCTGCTCGTCGTGAGTAAGTAATGGTAAATGGTTATAAGTCAGTAGAGTACACAGCGACATAGGGTATTCCTTAGGGTAGTTATTTAGGTCCCCTTGTGTTGAATGTTTTTATCAACGACGTTATTGAGATTACTGATATAAACTGCTTGTTGTATGCCGATGATTTAAAAATATATAGCGAAATTAATGAAATTAGGGATTGCCACAAACTTTGTCTTAACCTCAATCGTCTAGAAAAGAATCCTTATTTTAGTTATGAGTACTCCATTAATTATATATTGTTTGTCCGTCCTCCGATACTTTAGAAATTAACTGTATAAATTAAATAAAGACCTTATTTACAAGTCACTATAAATTAGGAAAAAACCATGCAAAATTTGACTGCAAATTTCACACGTCAACAATTCAATTTTTCAAAACAAAAATAATAAAATGTATTGTAGTTCCCAAACGCATTTAAAATTATTCCAAGTTCATTCGCAACGACAAACAACAATCGAGTCAACGGTTGAACAGTAAAAAAAGATGAAAAAAATGAGTGCGTGGACTCTGGTAAATCGATGACGTAAGGAATCAGTGCAGAGAGAAAGATGATAGTACCTACCTGGTGAAATGACACCAATTGCGATTGTTTGAACTCCGTTATGAGAAGCACAAAGAATCGCTGAATGCCGTTAAGAGCAAAGCCATTGACTTCATTCGGCGTGTAACTATATTTTTCGTGTAACTTTAAATGTTTCACCGGTGTCAGGTGAAACATTTTATAAATCAATTACAGCATCACATTTAATTATTTAAAAAGGTGCGAGATACTCTTGTCGTATTTTTAAATAAATAGTAAAATATCTGAGAAAACAGGCTGAGCGCACCGGGAAAGGGTAGAAATAGCACGTTTAAAAACTTAAACAAAAAAAGTAGGAGCTGGATCATCTCTGTTACGGATAGGTGGGGTTGGAAAGGTGTGAAAAATGTTTGAAGCTGTTTTTGAAATAACCTCAAAATTTGGGTAAAAATCGTAAGCAAATGTTTTATCCGTTTTTCACCATTCCGCCCAACCTATCTAATATGCGAGAAGAGTATTGGTATACCCCAAAAAAAGTTGGAATTTTGAAAAATTTTTTTGAGTTATTTTTACGTTTTCAATAACAACTAGTCCAGGAGAATTAGACCCCAAACCTTTGAAATATGGCTGTGTCGTGACTTAGATTAGATATTGGTTGGAATTGCTCGGAAATCTTCTAAGAAAAGAAAATATGAAAGTCCGCCAGCTGAAAAAGTTGGGCTATTTGCAGGAAAAATCATAAACTGCAAAAAATCGCTCATTTTTTCCGATATTTCTTAATGTAACTCTTTAAATATGCAGGATAGAGAAAAAAAGTATACTTACGAATTTGTTCTTTATGAAATTCTCTACAAGATATAATTGGTTTAAAATCGATATATTCAATTTTTTCGTTGAGAAATGGCGATAAATGCAAAAAAAGTAGCTAAAAAACGGGGTTATTTTAAAGCATTTGTTTCGCAGATAAGAAATCATCCAATCACGCTATAAATTGGGATTTAAGAACCTTATTATAGTATAAAACAATACGCCAAAGGTTGATTAAATTGGCCTGATAGTATTTACATGAATTAATTGTTAATTAATCTCCGCGAAAAAATTAACGTCATTTTTGCGTTAATGCCAGGCTTACATTTTTGAGTTGTAATAGGCGCCGATTTTTTTACAACTACTTTGACGTCTAAACTGTAATACACGATAGTTATAATGAACAATTTTTAAGTTTTTATCATTTTTTTACGCGATTTTGAAAAGTTGAAAAATTTCGTCTTATAAATAATTAATTTTTGAAGCGAATTTGGATACCGAAGAAAAATACTCAAATTATTTAAAAAAAGTTCTCGGGAAGACGCTGCTTTTAAAAAAAATGCGTTGAATTTGGCCGAATAGGTGCTGAGATAATAAACGTCAAAGATCGAGAGTGTTTGCGGTATAACTATTAATGTTGTAACAATAAAAAAATGCCAGCAGAGAGTTTTTCCGAGAAGTTTTTGTATGTGCTTTGAGATACAACATCGCCCTTGTGCTTGAAGTAGGAAAAATCAAAGAAAGTTGTAGCGGTAGCGTTCGGCGCGTTAAATCTGAGGGGAGTGGGGATAGAGTGCGAAACTTGAAATCGACGCTTCAAATCGAGCGCGGCGCAAAAAGTTGCTGTATCTCGGCTTCTATTGGGCCGATTTTGATGATTTTTTTTAAATCAATGTAGCAAAATGGAAGAAACTCATTTTTCAGAATGGCGTCTACCAATTATGACAATTTAAGCATCTACAGTAACTACTTATAATTTGGCATTTTTTTTTTTTGTTGATAATAATCAATGATTATAATTATGTCCATGCTAGGATTGTGTTGTTCATTGCAAATTTCAATTTTTTTAATTTAAAACTTAGTTCCTCAGTTTCATTATTATTACTATTATTACTATTAAAAGAAGCGTAAGTGCAAATACATTTATATTGTTTATGTCCTTATTTCTCTGACCTAAGGTTTTTTGCCCTTTCGGGAAATTTCGTGAATAAATTTTACGACAGCTCCCCATCCCTACTTCATGTACAAGGGCGATGTTATATCTCAAAGCACATACAAAAACTTCTCGGAAAAATCTATCAGCCGGTATTTTTTTAATTATTACAACATTAATAGTTATACCGCAAACATTCTCGATCTTTGACGTTTATTATCTCAGCACCTATTCGGCCAAATTAAACGCATTTTTTTTAAAAGGAGCGTCTTTCCGAGAACTTTTTTTAGGTACTTTGAGTATTTTTCTTCGGTATCCAAATTCGCTTCAAAAATTAATTATTTATAAGACGAAATTTTTCAACGTTTCAAAATCGCGTAAAAAAAGATAAAAACTAAAAAATTGTTCATTATAACTATTGTCTATTATAGTTTAGAGGTCTAAGTAGTTGTAAAAAAATCAGCGCCTATTACAACTCAAAAATGTAAGCCTGGCATGAACACAAATATGACGTTAATTTTTTCGCGGGAATTAATTAACAATTAATTCATGTAAAAACTATCAGGCCAATTCAATCGGCCTTTGGCATATTGTTTTATACTATAATAAGGTTCTCAAATCCCAATTTATAGCGTGATTGTATGATTTCTTATCTGCGAAACAAATGCTTAAAAATAACCTCGTTTTTTAGCTACTTTTTTTTGCATTTACCGTCATTTCTCAACGAAAAAATTGAATATATCGATATTAAACCAATTCTATCTTGTAGAGAATTTCATAAAGAACAAATTCGTAAGTATATTTTTTTTCTCTATCTTGCATATTTAAAGAGTTATATTAAGAAATATCGGAAAAAATGATCGATTTTTGCGTTTTTTTGCAGTTATTTTTCCTGCAAATAGCCCAACTTTTTCAGCTGGCGGACATATTTTCTTTTCTTACATGATTTCCGAGCAATTCCAACCAATATCTAATTTACGTCAGGACACAGCCATCTCAAACTGTAGTGCTCCTGGCCTAAACATGAAAAAACGGTTTTTAGAAAAAAAATCCTGTGTGTATGTCGTCGTCGTCGTCGTCGGCCACTTTTCCTTACATATCTTGTTAGCACGATACATCCTCCGGATTGCCATAAGTCACCAATTTTATGATGGAATATTGTTAAGGACATGTCACAGATGAACCCTATTGATTTTCAGCTGACCAGAGCCAGTACAACGGGTGCTATATCATTTTTTGAAAAATCTTAGTTTGTTAGCACGATACAGCGTCTGGAGTTCAACAAGTCACCAATTTCATTCAGGACATCTCACTGATGAACCCTATTGATTTTTAGCTCCCCAGCGCCAATACAACAGGTGATACAGTACTTTGAGTAAGAAATTTTGTCATTTTTGGAGAAGTTTCAGTTTGTTAGTACGATACAGCCACAAATTTCATGACTGAATATTATTCAGAGCCTCTCTAAGATGAACCCTATTGATATTCAGCTCACTAAAGCCAGTACAACGTGTGCTATGGTACTTGAAGTACCCAATTTTTGTCATTTTTGGAGAATTTCCAGTTTGTTAGCACGATACAGCATCCAGAGAGTATACGATCGATCAATTTCATGATTGAATATTGTTCAAGGTGTCTCACAGATGTACACTATTGATTTTCAGTTGACTAGAGCGAGTACAGCGGATCCTATAAATCCAGATATACTAAATTTTTGGTTAGAAAGATACCAAAATATATGTGAACGAGGATCTTACAAAATCTAGATATCTATTGCTAAAGGAAATGAAAAAAAGGTATGGAAGGCAGGCGGCATGGAGTTATGGTGGAAGAATATATTTGAAAGTTAATGGGCAAATAAAGAAGATCAATTCAATGGAGGATGGAGACTAGTAATTTTGTGTGTGCGGACCGCTATTCTAAAAGTGAATATATCATATATTTGTCTAGTGGTAGGTATTCCAGTGTTCGAGCATAGGCTATGGGTGTAGAAGACAAGCAAGTTTTTAATGAAGAACTATTGAGAACTTTTTACGAAAAACAATATGCTAAAATATGGATTGTAATTAAAGGTTGGACTGTCATTTTTAAGTAAATTATGAATTGTTATCATTCTGGATATAGTATAATTTATTGGGTTTATCCATAATTTTCAATATTTTTATTTTGTGAATTTAACAAATTTTGTTGGCTAAGTACTTTATCAATTCATCTCTCGTAGATATTTGTATTTATAGTGATGGGAATGTTATTATTATCGTTATTAAAATATATAACAACTTTATAGGATACAGAATGTGTATCGTGATTATTGAATCTTTTCAGGAGTAACTTTGATTGCTTCATGCTCTATGACCGACGTATATTTGGATTACCAGAACTGTAGAGGTTTGAACATATATAATATAATAAAAGCGAATAGAGATCTTAATATAATGGGTAAGTCCAAAGGTAGTGGTGTGTTAATTGCAGTTAAAAAACAACATAGAGTTTTAAGTTTTACACGGCACTGCTCATCATTTGAAATGTTATCTATTGACTTAAAAATAAGTAACAAATTCAAAATTTGTATTATTGGAGTATATATTCCTCCTGATTGTAGTGTAGACGATTACGAACGATGTTGTGAACTTATACAAAAAAGTATAAAAAAAAATAATAAAACATTTATTGTGGGGGATTTCAATATACCCGAAATAAAGGGTAGTAACACTAATTTCTTTTCTAGTCCTGTGAGTAAGTTAAAAGTTATACTGGATTTTCTAAACTTCAATTCTCTAGATTTATATAATGATGCAAAAAAGGCTGACGGCAAAACGTTAGATTTGATGATTGCTTCTTTGGAAAATAGAAACAGTTGTAATGTGTCTAGAGAGTTGTTGCCCTCAGTAAAGGAGGATCCGCCACATCCATTTCTGGACATAAAACTTACATTTACAAAATTGAATAGTAGTAGGGAAAACCAAACAGCTGATAATATTCATAATTTGAAAAAATCAAATTTTTTGCGAATGAGCGAACTGATGAGAAGTGAGTCTTGGGAGGACGTCACAACGCAAAACGATCCCAACAAAGAAATTGACATGTTTTATAGTAAAATATACCATATTTTTGATGAGTGTGTACCAAAATATATACTGTATAACAATTATAATAAATTTCCCAAGTGGTTTACACCAGAAATAAAAAAATTGTTGAAGGATAAAATTAAAATTAGTTTCAGAATTTTATAGAAATAAATATATGGATACATGGAAAAAAAATCATTGGTTAATATTGAACATAAAAAATAGTGTCGGAACTCTTTTTGGAACTACGTTATTAAAAATAGTAGGGAGCGAGGTCTATTAGATCTATTTAAATTTAACGATCAAACAATACAGGGGGCTCAGGTACTAGAATCATTTGCAGAATATTTTGCTTTAGTGCACAGCAGGAAAAAATCATCACATAACCTGAATTTTGTAGATATAATTGATAATAATAGTGTGGTACATATATGTAGTATCAGCGATTCAGAATATGATGCTGCGGTGAAGAAATTAAAACCAAAGAAAGCTGCGGGGGTTGACGGTATACCACCTTACATTGTAAAAGGATGTCAAGAATGGCTTAAACAACCACTACTTCATATTTTTAATTGTATTATTGGTTCAGCTTGTTTTCCTGAGATATGGAAAATGTCAGTTCACACTCCAATACATAAATCAGGTGCTAGGAATGAAATAAAAAATTATAGGGGAGTATCAATTATGTGCGCTCCTGCAAAACTGTTCGAACAAATTTTGCACGCCCATATTTACAACCGTGTCAAAAACAGTATAGTAGAACAACAGCATGGTTTTATGTCGGGTAGATCAATAAATACAAATTTAATAATGTGTGCAAAATCGGTTAATGATATATTCGAAAATAAATCGCAAATGGATGTAATATATACGGATTTCCAGAAAGCCTTTGATAAAGCAATCATGATTTATTATTAAAAAAGTTGCATAATTTTGGCTTCTCATTCGCGTTGTTAAAACTGTTTGGTAGCTATTTGTAAAATAGACATTTCATAGTAAGATTCAACGGAAATACATCGGGAAAATTTCATGCAAACTCAGGGGTCCCGCAGGGGTCGAACTTAGGTCCCTTGCTGTTTATTTTATTTGTTAACGATTTGCCCAGTGTTGATGAATCTTCCAGTGGCCTAATGTTTGCGGACGATTTTAAAATATTGAAAAAGATTCATTCAGTGAGAGATTGCGTACTTCTGCAAAAGGATTTGAATAATCTAGTAGATTGGAGCAAAGAAAATAAATTATTATTCAATGTAAATAAATGTTGCATAATGTCCATTTCTCGTAATAAAAATATTATAAATTTTGATTATATGATGGAACAAAATAACTTAAGAAGGGTTAAGGAAATCAAAGATTTGGGTGTGACTTACAGTCATGAAATGTCTTTCACAACACACATCGAAAGGACAGTAGCGCAAGCAAACAGAGCTTTAGGTTTTGTCTTCCGACGACAAACATTGAATTTCACAAAAAGAAATGCTATAAAAAATTTATTCAATACGTTGGTTAGATCAAAATTGAAGTTTGGGTCTGTTATTTGGAATAGTCAACCGCAGGTGCACTTGGACTCGATAGAAAAAATTCAAAAGAAGTTTCTACGGTATCTGTATCTCAAAAGATATCGGAAATGGCCTGACTGTACATATGTAAGATCAACTTATCCACGCGAAGAATTTAATGTTATACCATTAACAGCGAGACGTAAATTATTAAATATGGTATTTTTGTATACAATAGTTAATAGCATTTCAAAGTGTAGTGATCTGTTAGCTTTAATTCCTTTTAAAGTTCCTTTTAGTGAAGTGAAGTGAAAAAATTACAGACAAAAAAAGTGGCTGAGTTGAGTACAAACCATAGATTAGTAATAGCGGAATATAAAGAAAAAATAATGAAGACAGAAGAAGTAAGTTTCAGTAGAATTGCAATAAGTAAATTAAGAAACACAGAAAAAAAATCTAAATATCAGGAAGAAACTGACAGGGAATTCCAAAAATTGATTAATGAAAACAACGAATGGACACTTGAAAAAGGGGGGACAGTATTCAAACAAATATTACTTGAAAAAGCAGAGGATATATGTGCAAGAAATAAATTCAACAAACGTTTAAAGAGGACTAAGTGGTGGAACAAAGAAATACAAACATTAGTAATGAAAAGAAAACCTCATGGAAAAAATATCTCCAAACAGAAACACAGGAAGATAAGGAAATATATAACGGAAAAACAAATATCGTCAAGGAAGCGGTTAAGAAAGCGAAAAGAGACTCATTGAAAGAATTTGGAAGGGAGATGTCAGAGACACATGCATCAGATAATAAAAAATTTTGGACAACAATAAAAATACTACGAGGAAGTAAAGGAAAAGATATAAGAGCAATAAAAAATAAAAATAACGAATTGGAGACCGAAATAAATCGAATACTAAAGACTTGGAAAGAACACTACGAAGACAAATTTAGTAATAGGTCAAAGAAGAAAACAACGAAGATAGAGGTGGAGGAATGGAATGAACATGAATACCATGCAATCCAAAGAGAAGAAATGGAAGTGGCTATAAATACACTTAAAATGGGAAAAGCCAGTGGGGAGGATGAAGTAGCGCCAGAGCTGATAAAATGGTTAGGAGAAAAAGGAAAAGACTGGCTGTTTCTCATATGCACGGAAGCATGGGATACTCAAAAAATCCCCAAAGACTGGGAAAATAACCTTCTACTGCCAATACATATAAGAGGGGATCAGACACAGTGCAATAATTATAGATCAATATGCTTAGCCCAAACTAGTTTCAAAATCTACACGAGAATAATAGAGATCCGATTAAGACGTTATGTAGAAGCAAGATTAGAAGAGGAACAAGCAGCTTTTAGACCAGGACGACAAGCAAATGATAATACATATATTTTAAGAAGGCTAATTGATAATACAATAGAAGCGGGAGATGAAATGTATTTAACATTTATTGACTTGAAGGCAGCTTTTGACACAGTGGGAAGAGAAAAAATTTGGGAGGTATTAGAAGATTTAGAAGTACCGAAAGCTCTAATTAATATAATTAAAAGCACATACGAGACAGTCAAATTAAGAGTGCAGATCGGAAGAGTTTCTAATGAAAAAGGTATAAAACAAGGCGATAGCTTAAGCCCTCTGTTGTTTGTCATTATAATGGACATAATAGTGAAGGAAATAAAAAGACAAGTAGGAAATCTGGACATGATAATAGGGTACAGAAACATGGTGCCGGTCAGATTACGTAATTTACAGTATGCAGACGATATTCTACTTATAGCAAAATCAAAAAATGAAATGCAGAAACTATTCAACTTATTGGAAAGAGAAATAGAAAATATGAAAATGACAATAAATACAGAAAAAACCAAAGTAATGATAGTAAATGTAAAACAGCGAGAGGGGAGCAACTGCAAGGAATTGAAATGTAATTACAAAACATTAGAAAGAATAACAACTTATAATTACGTAGGAAGTATCATAACAGAAGAAGGGAAAATAGATGCAGAACTTAATAATAGAGCAAATAAATCAACAAGATTATATTATTCCTTAAATCGAACAATATTAAGCCATAAACACATTGACATGGACACAAAGCTGGAAATCTACAACGTAATTACAGTCCCAACTATAACTTATGCTAGTGAGAACTGGGTAATGCAAAAAAACAGGAAACAAAAATAAATGCAATGGAAATGACATATTTAAGGTAAATTGCAGGTAAAACAAAATGGGATAACGTAAGGAACGAAGAAATCAGAAGTATAACTAATCAAGAACCAATAATATCAAAGATTTAAAAGAAAGAATTGAACTGGTATGGCCTCCTAGTAAGAATGAAGCAAGATAGAGTTGCGAGAAAAGTTACGGAAATAGAAATATCAAGAAAAAGACAAAGAGGAAGACCTAGGAGGAAGTGAATAGATCAGATTGAAGAAATTGGAAAAAGCAAGGGAAAAACATTAAGAGAGATGAAGGCATTGGCCAGGGACAGAAAAGAAATGAAAAAATGGGTACATGAAGAACTCCAATCCGACGCCTGAGAAGCCATAAGGATAAGAGAAAGAAAGAAAGTTCCTATTAGGGTAACTCGTTTTTCTTTATTATTTGAAAAAATACGAACATATGTGTGTTCACCTTTTGAAGTCATGTTGAATTTTGCTAATATTGTCAATAATGTGTATAACATTGATTTTACTATGTCGTTGCGGCAATATAAGAAAACAGTGCATTTGTACTTAAAAAATTACACTACCTAGGTAATACAAGTAAATATGCGTTAATAACTTATCAAACAGAGTTCCGCTACTTTCGTGTTCTGATTCTAATTTGGATCAGGATTTGATTCTGATCTAATGTAAATTTTATTTACTTGGTTACATTAATTTCTAATACTAAACTATGTCCTATTCCTATTTTCATTATCATTCAAATTATTGTACTTATTTATAAATCCGTGTAATTAGGTTATATATCTGTTTGGATTCTTTAACAATATATAAATATGTTATGGTTGGCATACGAGGACGGACTTAATCAAGACAGCTAGCCGAAAGCGAAGCAGAGTTTTGAGGAAAGCTATCGCACCGGGGTTGATTTTTGATCAATCGATCCGGCGATTGGCTTACCCAAAGCGACAAAAATAGCGTATCTACGTAAATAGTGTTTTTCAACACTGTTTTCTGATTTATGAAGGTTTTGAAAGAATTTTAATTTTTTAAAATCGAAATTTTTCGGATGATTCAAAGTTTTTTTTTTACAGAGATGCCAAAGAAAAAGGAGCCATTTGCGATACCACCCTTCAAGCCACCCGGCAAACCACCCAACAACAGAGAAGACGAAGACAGCGATGACAGCAACGAAAGCGACGAAGAAATTAACAAGGTGGAACAATACGCGAAGAATATGGAAGAAAGAGGCGACAAGCTCCTTAGAAAACTGGAAGAGGAGAGAGAAAAAGTCAAATGCAAGGAAGACGAGGCGAAGGAAGCCAAAAGAGAAGCGGAGGAGCTTAAGAAAACCATCCAGCGAATGGAAGCAGAGCTGACAGAACTGAGGAAAGCCATGGAGAACATAGCAAAGGCAATGCAGGAGATACAAGAGGACAAAAGAAGCCAAAGCCCACCAGAAGGCACCCGAAGGAAGACCCAGAGGACGGAACCCCCCAAACCGAAGAAGACGAGACCGAAGAGATGGACTTCACGGAAGTGTTGTCCATCAAGACGATCCAGAAGGAGAAGAGGAAGGAAGCTGCCGCGAGGAAGGAAGCCGCCGCAAGGAAGGAGAGAGGACGACATGATGGACGAAGCTATCCGCCAGAACCAGACGAAGACGATCAGGCCACCGACAATCATCCTACGGGGCACCAACCACTGGGGCTCGGTGAGGAAAGAAATCCACAGAAGAGGGATAAACACGAGGTTTATCACCATCCGAGAGAGGCTCGGAGTGAAGATCCCCTGCGAAGGGCCAGAAGACTTCAAGAACCTAACGAGGTACCTGCAAGAAGAAAGGAGAGAAGTGCAATGGTACACCCACACACCACGAGATGAAAAGAAGGGAAAGCTCATCATCAAGAGACTGACGAGCAGCGAGGACCTAGACGAAGTCAAGGAGGAGATCCAAAAAGAGGGAGTCAAAATCGGAAGAGTAAGCCAAATGCACTCCAGATTCGAGGAAGAGAAGACCAACGCAAGAAAAATCCGGCACATCCAGTACGTGAGGATAAAATGGGATGAACTCAGGAGAAGACCAATACAGTGCTACAACTGCCAGGGATTCCACCATGGACAGATGACATGCAGAGTCAACACCAAATTTGGACTTAACAATCATTTTTTAAATGTATGCTTTTTCTAGTCGCCTGTGGTGACCTTATAAAATATCTACTGTTTTCGCTCCTAACTTTAACAAGTATGTAATATGAATCTAAAAATTCTATAAAAATATAAATGAAATAGGCCTACAGAGGATACCACTTGAAGAAAAACGCACCTATAGGGCTCTACCTTACAGGTGGTGTGGAAACGAGCTTAAAATGGAGCTCAATGGAGTACTGAATGACCCTGTATGCAGTTTTGTTCAAAAGGCACTTAATAACTCAGATTCAAAATCGCAAAAAAAGAGATAGCAAAATTGTTTCTATTGTTTGGCGGTTCTTTTGGATTTGTTGATTTTGTCATCTTACAAGCTCAAGTCAGATCACCCTGTAAGTATGATTTTTTGTAGCCTATCACCCAATAATACAACGTTGCAATATAATCTAACAGTGTGTACAAATATTTAGTTTACAATATTTCTTTTATTTTGTATTATTAAAAAGTGATATTTTACAGACTAAGCGTTTAATATTTCGAAAATTAGCCATATGATGTAATTCTACCAATAAGAACTTTTAACCCTCCGTTAGTCGCCCGTGTATCATATTGATACATATAGTAAAAACCAAATTAAGTTGCGTTTACGTCATCATTTGAACATTTGTAGCGTTGCCAGAGTGTTCACGAAATATGGAAATTAACAGAAAATAACTGAAGTCAACAAAAAACGTAAATGTAGAAAATTTCACATTATTATAAATGAAAACTACAAAATTATCGATAGTTTGATAGTTTTCGTTTAATATAGTGTGGAGTTTTTTCATTTACGTTTTTTGCTAATTAAATTTATGAATAGATTTCACAAAGTAAGGAATTCTAGAATAAAAGTGGTAAGGTTATTACTGACTTACCAAATATTTTAATAACTAAATATAATAAAAATACAAGCAATAAAATAAAATATGTTTAATAATGAACGTATTATCAAAGACAAAAACTAACATTAAACAAATCAACATATTGTAAAATGAAACTAGGCAGATTCAAATTCTTGTTCATTTTCTTCATCTGATTCAACATCAGTGTCACTCTCTTCACTATTAAAATTTATAACTATCGGACTAATTTCTGGACGATGAAATATTCTTTCCCTCTCATACCATTTAAATATCTCTCTTTCAGTATGTTGTATATAATTTTTCCACATATCAGGAGTTATCATGTGCAGCGCCTCGTGCCACATGTTCATGCATTTATTCGCACTGTTACCATCCCTACCAGTATGCCTATTGTAGTAATTTTTTGCTATGCCCTAAATTAATTCGATAGAGTTGAATATGCAATGGTAAGGAGGAATACGTAAAACTTTGTGTCCATACTGCCATATCGTCCACTATATACTTGATTGGTGGCTTATTTCTAAAAAAAACAAAAAAAATGTTTAAAATAAATGGCAATAAGTAAGAATATATCTGTATATTTACTGAGAAACGATTTGCAACAGTTCTGTTTTGAATATCATGTGTGAATAGGGAAAGGTTTTTCTGTCAACCATTCCTGAATAGCACATTTTGACCATCCTGTATTTGGAGTTTTATGCAATAACATGCTGGGATAAGGTGCATTATCAAGTATAATTATAGAAGGATTCTCTAAGTTTTGCAGCAACTGATATTAAAACCATTTCAAGAAATTTGCCTGGTTCATTTCCCCATGATAATCATTAAGTTGGGTTTTTGAACAAAATATTGCTTCAGCACCTTCAATAAATTCGTTTTCATTTCCAGCATGGAGTATAATATATCTGTAATAATATTGTTTAAATAATGTTTAAGTAAACACTTATGTTTTGCAATACAACAAACCTTTTACCATACGTTTTAGTGGATTTAACACTCTTGATATTTTCATTTTGCCATGAATGACCTATAATGCCATTTTGACATATCCAGGTTTCATCGATGAACACAAATTGGTATATACCTTCGTCCTTTGCTTCTTTATAATATCTTAAGAATTCTACTCTTTTCAAAACAGCATTACGTAATTCCATAAGTCCTCGTCGAGGATTTTCCTTCATCCACTTAAATCCAAGTTCTTTGAGCAATCTATTTGAAGAAGTGGTACTACCATTAAATAATTCTTTTTCCTCCTACCCCTATAGATACTAGTGACTCTGATGAATTGGAGTCTGATGATCATGTCGAAACGAGATCGGTTGATTCTGAGACTAATCATGACGTCAGTGACGCAGGAAAGTGTAGTGCAGCAGTGTAGTGAAGAAGAGCAAGAAGAAGCTAATTATTTTCTCGGTATCTAAAAAAATATTATCTAAACGTTTCCATAATTGAAATTATTATAAGTGAAGATAGAGGTCGTTGGAGTAAAATTCCTCCTAGGCATACGCGAATGCGGCCTCACAACATTCTGATTACCGGGTGTTATAGGTCAGACAGCGTTGAATGTTGATAAAGAAATTGATTGCTAGAATTTCTTTTTTAGTGATCACACTTTGAATTCGATAGTATTGTATACAAACCAATATATCAGCATTATAGAAGAAAACTTTCAAAGAGAACGCAATTGCCTTCCTACTGATATAGTCGAAATAAAAGCATTTTTGGGCCTGTTATGTTTGGGAGGTGTTTTTCGCCATGAAAATTTAAAGGATTTTTGGGCGACTGACGGCCCGGCCTAGGAGTAAATGTTTTTAGATTGTCAATGTCAGAAAAATGATTTATATTCCTTCTGAGATGTGTGCGATTTGATGATCGGGAAACAAGAAAAGAATGACGGGCTTTTGACAAATTACCGGCAGTTAGAGAACTATTTTCTTGTTTTATTGAAAACACTACTATCTTGGACAATATGTCACAATAGACGAAATGTTGCCTGCTTATCGCGGAAGTACATACCTTCGAAACCTAGTAAATACGGTATAAAAATCTATTGCTTGAGCGATGCAAAATTATTTTATGTTTCCAACATGGAAATTTATTGTGGTCAGCAACCGGAAGGACCGTTTAGTGTGAGTAATTCTTCCAAAGATGTGGTCATGAGATTAGTGGAACCAATTTTTCAATCTGGAGGTAATTTCACAGCGGACAATTGGCTTACCAGCTTAGAATTAGTCCGACAACTTGAAACTACCCAACCAACAATTTGAGTCATAAATACTCTATTCTAAGGAAATCTTTCCTATCCTTGGTAATAATTTCATATTTTTTACGAAAATTATACCTTTATAGTTAGATCATACAATAGAGTAAATTTATAAAGTCAATAATACGAAAGATTTACTCAGAGTATTACCTATAACGTAACAGTAACAGTTAAAGTTATTTTTACGTAAACGTTACTTTCAGAATTACTTATATACTATTTTTATTTATAAGTATAATTTCGGCGGTAATAATTACCGTGTAGCTTTACGTAAATATTACCTATAAGTTATTTGCACTTATAAGTAATTGTTGTGGTTATAATTACGTTTCTAATTACACTTTACAGTTAGGTTCACTGTTAAGTTGCCAATACTTGTTTTCATGACGTAAGTGTTTCAACAGTTTATTACTGACTGGTTGGTGACTTGTTTGTCAAATTATTGGTATTTTGTTGGAAATCGCTACTTCAAAATATACTTTTCGGTTTTTTTACCTATATGGGTATATTAAAAACAACTACACAGTCACGATTACTAAATGAATTAACCATGAAATAAATCTAACTTGAGAATCAGAATATGAGAAATAATATTTGTTTCCTGTGTGTTAGTTCCAAACACAGAACACAGTAAACAAAATGTTAATTGGAGTTTATATGGTTTGTATGTAACTTATTGTTTATGATGCCTTTTAATACCCAAAAAAGAAATTGTTTAGACATTCGACTACATTTTACAGAAAATTAAAAACTGCATTAGAAAATTTTAGCGAAGTGTCAGTAACAAGTGATAAAAACAAGAATAACAATTTATCTATAAATAATGTATTACCACACGTTGAACAAGACGAATCAATGTTTGAAAATCGAGTTGAATATAATGATCCGGAGAGTGAAGACGAATCAAATTGGACACAAAACACTGAAAATGAAGGAGAAAGTTTGACAAAAATAGTTGTTCTAAGAGAACGTCTAAGAGAATGGGCATTAAAACACAAAATAAATCATAGTGCTTAGAGTAATTTATTTTCAATTTTGCGCGAGGATATTGATATGAACTTGCCTCTCGATAGCAGAATTTTATTGGAAACTCCTAAAAATGTACTTATTGAAAACATGGGCAACGGAAAGTTCTGGTATAATGGTATAGAAAATTCTTTACTACATGTGCTTTCAGCTATTACTGAAACTATAACTATTTCATTTATATTCAATATAGATGGCCTACCCCCATTTAAATCCTCTACATCTGAATTATGGCCAATTTTATGCAAAATTGAAGAAATGGAGGACTTACAACCTATAGCAATTGCAATTTATTGTGGATCCACAAAGCCTCCATTAAAAGATTTCTTATCAAGATTCGTGGATGAGTTGAATAAATTATTAATTTCTTATAAGAAGCTATCTTATGTAGGAACCATTCGAAAAAATAAAAGAGAACTTCTACCCACTTTTATACAAAAAGAAAACACTTGACACTATTTTTGGGTATTCAAAAAATGAAACGTACGTTCCGAAAACAGGAAGAACAGTAACACTTCTTTCAAGTATGCACGTCGGTTCGAACGAAATATCGGATGACAATGAGAAAAAACCAGAAATAATAAGTTTCTATAATGCAACAAAATCTGGTGTAGATGTTGAAGACAAATTATGCGCTACCTATAATGTTAGCAGAAACACCAAAATATGGCTTATGGTGATTTTCTATCACCTTCTCAATGTGGCTGGAATTAATTCTAGGGTAATCTTTCTTGTCCATAAGAATGAATATTACACAAGACGAGATTTTTTGGAAAGCTTAGCACTAGCTTCACTCGATGAACAATCGAGGAGAAGAGCTCAAATGACAAATTTGCGGAGATAAATTCAGAGTCTGTTTGTAGTCTACAAGACACCTGCTTCAAAAAAACCTGCTGAACTACAGAAGCGCAACCCGAAGCCAGCACTTCGTCAAAAAAACGAAAGAGATGCCAACAGTCTTATAGCGAAAATAAAAAATAAACTTTTTCCTCCTACCCCTATAGAAAGTACACACTTTCCTCCCTCAAATCAGGGAGGAAACTCATACTTTTTCTCCCTAGGGAGGAAAAGTACTTTCCTCTCTAGGGAGGAAAGTATTTTTCCTCCCCCTCATTTCAAGTAAGTTGTAAACGATGAAACTTGTGAATTCATTATATTCATATTGTTTCCATAATTTCTAGAACATCCTGTATATCCTGTTTTTGGAACATGGAGAGCGATTCAAGTGATTTTGAATTTCCAAATACACCACCTAATATTAAGGAACAAGCCAACATAGCGTCATTAACCTTACTACCACAAAAATCTAAAGACAGGTATGAAAAACAATATGCACAATATAAGCAATGGGCTGAAGACAACAAGATACATAAATATTCAGAGAATGTTTTACTGGTATATTTTTCACTACAAGGAAAATCATTAAAAGCTTCAACACTTTGGTCTAAATATTCAATGCTACGCACAATGATACAAATGAAGGTCAAAGTCGATATTAAATATCCAAAGTTGATTGCATTTCTAAAACGTCAAAATGCCGGATACAAACCAAATAAAGCTAAAATTTTCACAAGAGAAAAAATAAATACATTCTTAATGGAAGCCCCCGATGATGTTTTTTTATCAATGAAGGTAAGAAATGAAATCCCATGCAAATAATTTAATTTTTGATAAAAAATATTCATAGGTAGTCCTTGTTATTGGAATTTCTGGAGCATGTCGATGTGATGAGCTTATTAAAATGACTATGGATGATATTGAAGAGAAAGACAATCTTTTAGTCATAAATATCCACACTTCAAAAACGTATAAACAACGAACTTTCGTTATCAATACTACAACAGGTAACGGCCCAAATTTTGTTCGTACGTCCTAAAACTGAGCATAAACGATTGTTGGTATGCTTTAAAGCAGGCAAATGTATAGATCAAGTGGTTGGCAAAAATAGTATATCCAAAATACCACAAAAAACTTCAGAATATCTCAATCTTCCAAATGCCGAACATTACACAGGGCACAGTTTCAGAAGAACTTCAGCAACTCTGTTTGTAAACGCTGGTGGGGATATTTTAGCTCTAAAACAGCATGGCGGTTGGAAATCAACCAATATCGCAGAAGGTTATGTAGTACAATCTTACACAAAAAAAAGAAAAATTTCTGATCAAGTTACGGGAAATAATGTAGAACCTGAACTTGATCAAAATCAGCCAATCACTTCTAGAAGTTACCACCATTACAATGTGCTAAGCGAAAATATTTCAAATACTGGAGCTCCTGTTCAAACCCTATCTTCTTCCAATGGTGTTCATATAAGTGCTGCTCAAAACTGCACATTCAATATTAACATAAATAATTCTAAAATATAGTTAAACAATACTATGTACTTAATTGTATAACATATATTGATAAATTTGTTTAATAAATAATTCTTGCGTTCTTAATTATATTCGTTACCTATTTGTGTCGTAAATAAATTTTCAAAAAAAGGTGGGTAGGAGGAAAAATCATATGTATCACATGGGAGTAAAGTGCCTTTTCCTCCCCTGGATGTTTACTACATCCTGCGGGAGGAAAAGTGGCACTTTCCTCCCTAGTAATACAAATAGCTATTTTACAGAAGTTAAAGATAAAAATGTGTGTTTGTTATGTAATACTTCGGTCTCCGTTGCTAAAAAAGGAAATATTGAGAGACATCATAAAACTGTACATTCTAATTTTGAAAAATCATTCCCGCTACATTCTGCCGCCAGAAAGGAGAAACTGAAACAGTTAAAAAAGCAGTTAATTGGACAACAATCAATATTTTTAAGAACAGTCGACAAAAATAAGGCTGCAACTGAAGCATCGTACCGTGTATCCCAGATAATTGCACAAAAAAAAGAAACCTTATGAAGACGGGGAAATGATTAAACAGGCGTTTTTAGAAGCTGCTGATTCTTTATTTGCAAACTTTAGAAATAAAGACGAGATAGTTTCAGCTATAAAATCTATGCAACTTTCTGCTAATACAGTGATGAGACGTGTAGAAGTAATGAGCAATGATATTTTTTTACAGTTAAGAACTGACTTAGATAACTGTGTTTATTTTTCACTTCAATTGGATGAATCAATAGATGTCGTTGACACTGCCCAGATGACCGTCTTCGTCAGGATGGTTTTTGGTGACTTTACGATTAAAGAAGATCTTTTGAAGTTTATTCCACTGAAAGGACACACTACTGGACAGAAGTTGTTTTCTCATTTAAAAAATATTATTTTTTCCGAAAAAATTCCAATATCGAAAATAGTAGGCTTGACAACCGATGGCGCTCCAGCTATGGTGGGTTGTGATAAGGGTCTGGTGGCGTTATGTCGTAAAGATGAAACTACATCCTGCGGGAGGAAAAGTGGCACTTTCCTCCCTGGTAATACAAATAGCTATTTCCACATTGTGTTGAAAAATGTGGAAGATATTTATGTAGCAAACTGCATGCTAAAATTATATGTAGTAATTGTTTTAATATTGTTGATGTCGATGCGTGTGCTTAAACGAGTCAACATCGTTTGAATTTTTGCTCTTCAGTTATTTCTAGTACTGAGTGATCTACCAAGTTAAATTTATAGTTAATCAGTGTTACAAAAACCGACGTATGTATTTGAACATTTTTAAGTACCTTCAATCAAGTTTTTGTCATTGCGCTGATTGATTGTTTACATTTTTTCGTTTCTTTTCGTTAGATAAACTGATAATAGCCAACTCATCAACCGAGCTTCGATAAATTCAGTTTTTGCCTGCTCCTCATTACCAGAGGCGTAGGCAACATTACATTATGGATATATTGCTGAACACTAAAATAAAACCATAAAGTTGTAGTTAACTAAGCCATCCTAACAATTTGCTTTTGAGTACAAGGGCAAGAATAAATCAAACAGTTTTTCCTCAACCCACAGAAACCAAAATGTCGCACAATTTAAATATCAACAACCCAACGACTAGCAACAGTTATGTATCAGCCGTTAAGTCAGCACCTAAACCATCTTTCCCAAAAAAAGGATCAAGCCATAGTGATGCACGCCGAAGACAATCTAAAATTATTTGACTATGTTAAGGCAATAGGCGATATTGTAGGCCCCAAACATATTTCTTTTGCTTCAAGGATCTCGAATAACAGAATTTGCATATATCTAACCAATTCTAATCTTGTTGACGATCTGTTAAAATCCCATCCATCCGTAACAATCAACAATAATGTCATAAACATCTGCAGACTCGTATCTCCGACAAAAAGGATAATCATCTCGAACATATCTCCTTACATACCCTATGATCTTGCTGAAAATGCAATAAAAAGCCTTGGTTTACAATTAACCTCCCCTGTCTCGTTTCTGCGAGCTGGTATCCCAGGCGACGAATATTCTCATATATTAAGTTTTAGACGACAAGCCTACGTTCTTTCCCCATCAGATGACTTCGAATTGCAGACCTCATTAATCATCCCTTTTGACGGCAACGAAAACAGAATCTTTCTATCTACGGACAAAATGGAGTGCTTCATTTGCAAGAAACCCGGACCCATCGCTACAAATTGCCCAAATCTCCCAACCAACAATATAATGTCCCAATCCACTCTGAATGTACAAACTGAATAGGTATCCTCAAAAACAGACTCTGTAAACCCAATAGAAAGCAACGAAGTGAGTTCAAACGAAGACCCAAAAACCCCACAAGAAAACCAGCCTGCTGCCGCTCTGCCTCCAGTCCAAAAACGCGGATATTCCCAGCTTTCATCACACAGTGAAAACTCAAGTGTACCTGCAGAAGCAGAAGTTAACACGGACGATATGCCTCCACTCCATTCTCCACAGCAGTTCATAAAGCAGTAAAGAAGAAGCGCAAAGTGAGTGTATCTAGGGAATCAAACCTTTCTACGTCCACAAAAGATTGTATAGCAAAAACCTACCAGAAAACGCCAGATGCCTTCATACTTCCCATAGAAAACCTATATGACTTCTTAGAAAATACTTTTGGTAAATCTGATCCATACTCAGAAGCCCTAAAACACACAGAAAACATCATCGGTCTAGTCTCAAACCTTTACCTAATTTACCCGGATCTTACGAATAGGTCCATAAATAACAGAATTACCCGTATAACGAACAGGTTAAAAAAAAAAAAAATCTGACACTGAAGAAACTGAGAGTTTGGATATGTCTAATGAACCAAGTGATGAAGAATATAGTTCCGAAGGCTCACAGCAGTCGCATAAATCGTCATACTAAATTTCTTATTATCATGCCCCTCTCCTTAATACAGTGGAACTGCGACGGTTTTTACCCTCGTTTGGAACGATTACAACAGGTTTTAACTGATTACTCGCCAAATTTCCTTTGTTTATAAGAAACGAATTTTACCAAGTCTCACAACCCTCACTTTAAAAAATTACGTTGGTTATCATTTTATAAGAACTACTCATTCACTTGCTAGTGGTGGACCCTCAGTCTTTGTCTCTAATGATATATTTCACCAAAAATTAAATTTAAATACAAACTTAGAAGCAGTTGCCATCAGCGCATGGTGCCCTAATAAAATTGCTATTTGTAGTGTATATGTCCCTCCAAACTACACTGTAAGAGACACAGATATAATGGATCTCATAAGTCAATTACCTATACCATTTATCTTAGTAGGCGACTTTAATGCTCACAACACAATGTGGGGTTCAGAACGTACGTTTGTCCGTGGCAAAATGATTGAAACCGTAATTGATAATAGTAACATTAATCTACTAAATACTGGCTGCAGCACATATTTTCATGTACAATCCGGATCCTTCTCCTCAATAGACCTCAGCATGTCAGATCCAGGAACAGCACCCTTACTAACGTGGCAAACCCTTGATAGCCTCTACGATAGCAATCATTTTCCTATCCTAATTTCAGACAACAAACCAAAGCAAGTTAACATTAAAGGAAAGTGGAAAATCGCAAAAGCAGACTGGGAACTTTACAGCCAAACGCTGAAGGAAAATACGGACAATATCAATTATTCTAATGATGTAGACGAAGCTGTTGACCAATTGACTAACTCCATAATTTCTGCTGCCAATAAATGTATAGGAAAGTACTCCGTCAACTCTTCAAAACGAACCGTTCCCTGGTGGAATGAATCCTGTAACAATTCAGTAAAGGAGTGCAAAAAGGGGCTTAATAAATACCGAAGAACCAGAAGTGATTCAGACTTGATAATCCTCAAAAGAATGAGAGCGAAATCCAAAAGGGTTCTTAAACAAAGTAAACGAGAGTCGTGGAATAAATACACAAGCATTATAACCTCTGAAACCTCTCCATCTCAAACCTGGACCAAGATAAGACAGATGAAAGGAAAAAACATTGGATAATCTGGTTACTCTACACACAGACATCTCACAAGCCATTGGAAGCAAAAAAGATATAATCGCCGTGAGTCTAGATATTGACAACGCCTTCGACACAATCCGTAAAACTTCCATTTTTGAGAAATTCACAGACTTTAATTTAACTGGAAATATTATCTCCTTTCTACAAAACTTCTTAACCGACAGATCGTTCAAAGTTGTTACAAATGGGCAAAAGTCTACTTCGCACGCGCCAGAAAATGGAGTACCACAAGGCTCGGTTCTTAGCTCCACTCTAATTCTGATGAGTATCAACGATATCTGCTCCCCTATAAATCCACCTGTCAAGTATGTACTATATGCCGACGACCTCATTCTCTACTGCCAAGGTAAACTACTAGTACTTGTACTTTACTTCAGAAGGCTCTAGATAATATCCACAATTGGTCTCTCAAATCTGGTTCTCACTTTTCAACAAACAAATCCAAAGTAATCCAGTTCAGAAAAAGACTAAATCCTCTTCCTCCACAACTAAAATTCAATGGCGACTTGCTACAAGTGGTTGATCAACATAAATTCCTAGGAGTAACATTTGACAAAAAGATCACATGGAGGCAACATATCCAAGAAACTAAAGCCAATTGTCTAAATAGGATTAACATCTTAAAATCATTAGCACATCACCAATGGGGAGCAGAAGAGGAAATACTAATAAGGATTTACAGATCACTGGTCCGCTCCAAATTAGATTATGGAAGTATCCTCTACATGAGCGCCTGCAAATCGTATCTCAAATCTCTTGACACTATCCAAACCTCAGCATTACGAATATGTCTAGGCGCTTGTAGATCCAGTCCTACCGAAAGCATCTACATTGAATCTTCTGAACCACCTCTTTTCATACGACGAGAATGCCAACTATTATCTTATTTTTCCAGAATATCTGCCTACCCACAAAACCCAGTACTTAAGTTAATTGATTCTATAAAAGCAGCTCCTGAAAACAAGCCCAAAACATCGCTCTCATCTCCACAAATGCTATACCCTATTTCTACAAACATTAATCTTAGAGATACAACTCCCATAAAACTTTCGAATAGTTCTCCATGGCCAAAAATCCGCCACTACTGAATACAAGCCTAAACAACTACAACAAGTACGAAACGCCTAACATAGTCCTTAGACAAATATTCAGTGAGCTGATAAATAACCAGCAGTTCGACAAAATCCTTTACACTGATGCCTCCAAAGAAGTCAATGGTACCGGATGTGCTGTTACTACAGTAAATACAACAATAGCAACATACAAACTTCCTGACGTATGTAGTGTACATACAGTCGAACTATATGGAATACTACAAGCATTGAGGACTCCAACACAGGATAACAGCAAACTTGCCATATGTACAGACTCCCTTTCATCATTATACTCCATCAAACACAACCGTTCACAACATCCCTTAGTCCATGATATCCTCGACACCTGCCACGACCATCACACTAGAGGTAGCGTTGTGAATATCATCTGGATCCCTTCTCATGTAGGAATCACAGGCAACGAACGTGCAGACCAAGCAGCGAAACAAACTTGTTCAGCCGACTTGCCAGTAGAGAAAATTCAACTTCATCAAGATTTAAAATCAGCAGCTCGACATATTATGACTCAAACATGGCAAACACATTGGAATACATGTAACACAAAACTCCGTACAATACAACCAACAGTTACCGCCCAGAAGATGCCTTCCATGACAAGAAAAGACAAAAGTGTTATAAGAAGGGTCAGAATAGGTCACTCACGGCTAACCCATGGTTACCTGATGTCTACAGAGAATCCCCCTATCTGTGAATCCTGTGATGTAAGACTTACAATAGAGCATATACTTACAGATTGCAAACACTACAACCCAACTCGTCGCAAACACAAGCTCAGTGGAAGTTTCAAAAACATTCTCAACCTAACCAGTTTAGTGCTGTGATTCAGTTCCTCAAAGACTGCCAATTGTTTAATTTAATTTGATTTTTATTTGTAACTAAATGTATGACAGATCCCGTGTCAGTGGCCGCTAGATGCCGAGACACGTTAATTTTAATAAAAAAAAATATTGAATATTCAGAATAAATTTTTATAATAAATGAGACTTTGTAGTTCATGAAAGCGTTTTAAAAAATAAGGGAAGTGGTTTGATTTTTGTTAGAATATTGAGCGTACAACTATGGGAGTATTTATTACTTTGCTAAAACTTGAATTATAATAAACAAAAAATCACAAATGGAAACGTTTTTAATTTTCTGCAATTTTTATCATTAATAAAGTAATACGTCAAGCAAATAATTAAATGTCACAGATTAATTTTAAAATACAGAATCTTAAAAATTTACGATGTCTTCGGAAAAACACACATTTTTTTCAGATGTATCAGTTTGATACACGCGCGACTATTTGTGTCATATATACCTTTGCGACTAACGGAGGGTTAACGACGATATCGACTTCTACATTATGTCCAATATTCATAAACTTTGACGATGGTTTTTTTTAATGATATTTGATGCTTTCTTCCATTGTGAAAATTCGTAATTTAACAAAAACAGCTCTGCGAAAGCCCGAATCACCCTGTGAACAACAGATATTTTAATTGCGCTAAAAGGTATGTATACGAAAAATGGGACCTTGAAATCCTTCCTCACCTAGACTCAAAGGCTAGCGGCGGGGACTTTTCATATATTCACCTCCTAATTATTGCAAAGTTACTAAATCAAAAATTGAGTTTCAAACATTTTCCTTTTTTGAGTATTCGTTACCTGGACTAACCAGCAAAGTACCTGATTGCAAAAACTATTTGATTCTGTAACATTTCTGTATATTTATATTCTATAAAATTATTTTCTTAATACCCTGTATGCGAGCTAACATCTTCATAGTATATTAAAAATATTTCGATTTACAACCGACAAACATTAAGATTTGTTTTACGTGTATTGTGAATCACATGATCCTTATTTAGTGGGGAATTGTGAGAAATCCCACGATTTTTCCACGGCTGTTGAGTTCAAATCTGTTGGCTAGTCTATAATTATTACTGTTTCCATTTCATTTCGAACACATCCACTTTCATGGGAAATGGAAATTCATTCATTATAAATATAATCTACTGAAAAATTGTACAAACATGTCTTAATAAACAAAAGACACATTTTGAGTATTGACATAAATTCATTATTAACTAAATAAACAGTTACATCAAAAAATACCGAAATAGATCGATGCCAACTGTATAATGCTGCTTGTAGCTTGATATTTTAATTTAAATCAGCATAAACTTTTGTTGTATATATTTATAATAAAAATAATTATTCATTAATAAATATTGTTTGTTTATTAAGAAATATTCTCAAACAAATAAGAACTAATTACATAATTAGTTGAGTCAATCATAAAAATGTTTATTGAAATCGCGACTTTGTGTCAAGGTTGACTTATGCGGAGAGAACAATTGTATGATTATTTCAGGTCGATGACGAAATGTATGTCAATGTCATATAATACATTATCGATAACGAATTAAGCTAATTAAATATTTTAATCTAAGAAAAAACGGTTCGTTAAAAGGTAGTATGGCGAACATCCTTAAGGCGGTGAGTTCGATGACTTACCAGAATAAAATAAATATAAAATAAAATATATCAATTTGGAAAACTGAAATTTAAATTCCAACATACCCTAATTAAAAAATCCAACCAACTAGGGGGAGATCATTAAAAGAAATTCGAAAAGATATTCCTTTAACAAATAAGCATCCTATATAGTATAGTCAACGAAGGTTTTCACCTCCAATTTCGTTGAACCTCAACGATTTTCATGAAAATTAGTGAGGTAGGTAGAGGATACTTTAAGAAACAAAAGTGCATAGTGCCAACTTGCGCTTTTGCCCTGGAGGTGGATGCCACTCCTACTCGGGGGTGAAAATTATTTTAACAAAAATAACCCTAGGAATCGATAGAGGGACAAATTCTAAGCAAAATTTGTTATATAAAGTTTTTTGCAATAAATCAATACTTTCTGAGTGTTTTTAAATGAAACTCACGGTCTCTAGTTAATTCCACAATATATTATATTGTGGAATTAACTTGAGACCGTGAGTTTCATTTAAAACACTAATATGAGCATATTCCACGAAGTAAGGGTCGAGACAGTCAACTTTCTGAGTTATTAAAGATCAAAGATTGTGATGTTTCGTGATAAAAATACATGTTTTAAAGCGGTTTTTAATAAATAACTTAAAAACTATGAGTTTTTACAAAAAATGTGTCAGTACCAAAATTGAAGCTAATAAAAAAACAAACAAATCTCTACTTTGAAAAACCTTCTAATGTTAATTCAAAATGAGCTATAGGTAATTGTATGTATATTTTTTTTCGGCGTGTACTTAAATCTAAGTATTCGAACTCAAATAACGGGAAACCGATGCATTTTATGACATATACTTCTAAAACACTTTTTAACAAGGGCGGATCCACGGGGGGGGGGCTTTGGGGGCTGAAGCCCCCCCTTTAAGAAGACTTGGTATGTCATAAAAAGTTAAACATCGCTATAAATACTAATAATAAATAATGAATACAGTAATTATATATTATGTTTACCAAAAGCTTTATTGGAGAATATAAGTAATAAAATAAATATCATTTTATTAAACTAGTCATTTAATTTTATTTATTTTACGTCCACAAAACAAGCCACGCCGAGTGCGTCTGAATTTAGGTAGTCGGCAAAATGCTCAAACGCGGCGCTTCCCGATTGAAGATAAAGACAATCGCAGGCCGCGTCTTTGGTTTGCAGAACATTGAAATAAAAACGTGTTTTTATGCATTTTTCCTCTGTGAAATGACTTTAAATAATAAATCTATATTTCTTGGAAATAAGAAGAATTTTATTTTATTATTCAGATTGTGTTTGACGTTCATAGCGAATACAAGTTATTTTTTGTCTCATTTTTTGGACCTGCGTAAAATGAAGCGATCACAAACGACATTAACATCTTTTTTTACAAAAAAGCCAAAAAATAATACGGTTGTGGAGGTGGGACATTGTGGTAGTAGTGTTATAGAAGAAAACATCGTTATAGTAGCATCAACAAGTAGTGGCAGTACTGGCAGTGGCTCGCAAGAATTTGAGGCAAGTAGTAGTAGTTAACCTAGCCGTTTTCCTAAGGAGCCCTCACAGCAAAGCGTAAGTATATAATTATAATATGCCTTTTCAAATTTCGTAATAAATGATAAAAAGGAAAAAGGGATAAAAATAAAAAATATTTTTTTGTATGTTCAAAGAAGTACAGGATGTGACGTACAGTTAGATCTAAAAAAAAAATATTTTAACATTTTGTATTTTAGTTTTACTTTACCGTTATTTTCAAATATGTGAAAACTGTTAAGTGTTGATTTGGGTTAGAAGCTTCTTAGAGCGAAAAAAAGGAATTTATATTGATTTTGTTTAAAATCTTAATTACATAGGCAAAAAAGGGATTTTATCGAATTCGTACTATTCGTTCTATTTTTTTTTCTGTCATATTTGTAGAAGTCAAATTTGGTATATAATTCTAACTAAATTTAAATAAAATTATAAAAAATATACTTTTTTGAATTTAATACCTATGACCTGCTTTATTTGTTAAATAATGTATAGGTCAACCAAAAGTCAAAGAAATTTGCTTTTAAATATTGTAACGTCAATACAATACGTCAAAAATATTGTATAAAAATGAAAAAACTGTACAATACAACTATGAAATTAAATTTGTTCATTTTTTTTAAGAATGGCAGCCCAGCTATATGATATTGGGAATGCAGTCGGACAATCTTTAAGTGTCCATGAAAAAATAAATTTTCTAAGCGATACTTGGATCCCTGACTCAAAATATGTTTTTCCATTGCAACAAGAAGGGAAACAGCAAATGAGTAAATTTGGTGTTCATTGGCTACAACAGTATAACTGGCTTGCGTATAGCGAAAGTAAAACTGGAGGATTTTGTTAATTTTGTGTGCTATTTGCGCCAGATGGCGGAGGAATGGGTAGCCAAGTAAGAATAAAATAGTTATATAATAGGCTTATTTAGTCATATTTCCAAAGTTACTCTTTTTATACGATTATTGTAGTTTACCTTTTATTTTAAGCTTTAAAAAAAGAATTAGCCCAATTGGACGAAAGTTAATAAAAATTTTAGAGCTAGAATAATCTAAGGCTATTTTAAAATGTGACGTCATACAATCTTTTTTACATACAAATTGCGATCTTGGACACCTGCGCTACCTGCTTCGAAAAACATTGTCGTTACCTTTTTCTGACATTTGTCACAAAAAGTGTTAATATTTTTCCGTTAGGCTGACAGACGTAAAGCAAAGGTAATGCGTTGTGGCAACGAATTACCTGGTGAATAAGATGGTCTGACGTCATAGTTTTAATTAATTTTATAAACTTTAATAATTTTTTCAGGTGGTTAAAAATTATTCAAAAAATTTGATATTTTGCATACTTACTAAATTTATTATGTTATTTCAGAATTTACAATAAAAAAAATTGGTAAATGAGCATATTGTTTTAATGAAATAAGGTTTTAAAAACTAACTGAAACTAACTAAACTATATCGTAACCTAAGCTTATTATTTTTCAGATTCTTAAAATGCTTGTAAGGGAACCGCTAACTAAGTTTAAAAAGGCCCGGAAAATGCTTACGCAACATGAAAACACCAACTACCATAAATTTTCAGTTGAAAAAGCAAATGATTTTTTAAACATACTAATGTCTGAAACATCTGTCAGTATTTCTGTGCAATTAGATAAACAAAAAGCAGAAATAATTGAAGCTAATCGACAGCGGTTAGTGCCGATTATTAAAACAATTCTATTTTGTGCCCATAACAAATTACCACTTACAGCGCATAGAGATGAGGGTAATATAGATATTAAAGATAGCTCAAACCAAAATCTTTCAGAAAGTAATGATGGCATTTTCAGGAACTTATTAACTTTTCGTATAGATTCTGGAGATTTAAACCTTGAAAATCATATACTAAAAGCACCAAAGAACTGTACAATGATTAGTAAAACAATCCAAAATGAAATAATATTTTGCATTGGGAAGGTTGTAACTACTGAAATTGTTAATGCTATAAAACAATCAAAATTGGGTTTCATTGAGCTGCACTCTACAACTGGCCAATGCATCAAAGAGGCCATAAAAAATCGAATTAAGCAACTTGGACTTTCTATTGATAATCTTCGTGGACATGGATATGATGGAGGTAGCAATATGGCTGGAAGGTTCAATGGAGCCCAAGCCTTAATAAGACAAGAACAGCCCTTGGCTATGTATTTACACTGTTTAAGTCATAGCCTTAACTTAGCTATTTCCAAAAGTTGTGAAGTTTCTGAAATTAGGAACATGATGGGTATTTTGGGTAGGGTATGTTCTTTTTTTAGTTGCTCTGCAAAAGAAATTTTAGTTTTTCAACAAGCCGTTGATGACTTAAAAATAACCGAAACTAAAAAAAAGAAGTTAAAACCTCTGTGTGTTACGCGCTGGGTTGAGCGTCATAGTAGCGTAATAACTTTTAAAGAACTATATGAAGCAATTTGCAATGCTCTTGCTAGTTTGGAACAGGACAACGATACAGAGACTTCAAGTAAGGCAATGGCTTTTAATGCCGCCTTTAGAAGAAGTGATTTTGTTATAGCTTTAGAAGTCACCTCGTTTTTAATGTCGTACACTGTAAATTTGAGCAAGTATTCACAGAGTGTTGAAATTGATCTTTCCACTGCCTTTTCATACATAAACGATATTACAAGCAAACTAGAAAATATAAGGCAAAATGAAGAACTCCAATTTAAACCAATTTTCTTGGAGGCCCATCACGCTCTTTAGAGAATTGGTACGACTATTACTATGCCTGAACTTTGCAACAAACAAACAAACATGAGCAATATAAAGGCAAATAACGAAGGAGAATATTACAGAAGGGTGATATTCATACCTTTCCTGGATCATATTATAATCCAAATGGAAGACCGATTTAATCAACTTTCTACTGGAATACCCATAGAAGGTATTATTCCAATACACCTTAAAAAATATACTGATGCCAAAATTGTTGAGGCTGCAAGAATATATGAAATTGATATGCCAGGATCCATGCTGGAATTACAGGCGGAATTAGCGATATGGAGACATAAGTGGAGTGACACTGTCAGTGTTGATCTACCAAAATCATCAACAGAAACCTTGAAACGTATGTCCAAAGAATGCTTTCCCAATATAGAGATACTACTAAAATTTTTTGCCACAATCCCAGTAACAAGTGCTACGGGCGAGAGAAGTTTTTCATCGATAAAACTACTAAAATCCTATTTGAGATCAACGATGGGACATGAGAGACTCAATGGGCTAGCTTTGGCATACAATAATAAATCTAGAGAACTTAATATAAATGATATAATTAAAACTTTTTGTCAAATGAAGGCCAGAAGAATTGAAACTTGCAATTGGTCTACTTAGATTATCGTTAATATAAGTTGTTGTATTTATGTATATACTATATTATAATACATTTTTTTGTCAAATTAAAAAACTTAAAAAAATTATTCAAGCCCCCCCCCTTTGTAAAATCCTAGATCCGCCCCTGCTTTTTAAAGTACCTTTCTAATAAGTACTCTAAAAAGTTAATAGCGTGAAAATTGAGCAAGTTATAATAAAAATAAGATAACACTTTCGAATTTTTTTGGAAAAAACAAAAAATAAAACCTTCACCATTTCCACAAGAATTCCAAAAAAAAAGTATTATTATGTCATTTACAAAAAGTTTTAAGGCCAAGTTTATTTTAGAATATTTTATTATTTGTTGATTATAAAGTTCGTGGGTTCAGACGCGTTTTCTCTTCGTATAATAAGCTTTTCTATAACAAAGGAGTATATGAAAAAAGAATAGTTTTTTATATTTCATTCAAGAAATTTCACTGACAGATAAGCAGAAATGGAAAATGGATGTGAATTGCGAATTATTGCTAAATTTAACAATCTGAAACCGTTGTAGTGATTTGTAGTAAATCTAAAGATACTCTATTATTAAAAGGTGTCATATTGATTGAACTCGATAATTGGTGTTATGTTCTGTGGTGGTTACTTAGTAAGGGTCCCTCGTATACTCGACGCTTACCATAAAGGCATTATATCTTGGAGGAAACCGCTTACCTAGCAACCTGTATGCGGGAATAAAATAAACAACATCACTTCTGTAAATATCACTGGGATGACGTTTAATACATTAAAAATACATAAATATAAGACCACTCGTCTTATTCAAAGTATTAATAACAACTCTTCTATCCTGGTTCGTTAACTCTAAATTTATAGGAAATATAATACAAAATAGATATGATTTTCTACATGCCTGACCTTCCGTCTATAAGTTGTACATGCTTGTATATAAACACGAACGTGCTTCCATCAATAACTGACATTGACCGTGGCCGACCAATGCTCCCTAAATACTATAATTAATATTAACCTAAATTTAAATATTATTTCTAAGTTAATGTCCTTTTGTCTTTAATGTCTTTTTAGGGATCACTACAGTTCTATTGAGAGACTTTAAAATTTGAATATTTCAAAGTGTTAAGCGCGAATTTCAGAACTTTGAGTTACCGAAAATGGACATTCCGTTACCGTTTCTGGATAGTCGAAAATAAAACTATAAATTTATATTACGTTGATTTATATCAAAAATTTGGCAAACGAATATTACCACTGTCAACATTAACTGAATCTTTTCATAAAAGAAAGTGTTTGTTTTGTAAATTGATTAGGTGAACTAAAATTGGTATGGGATGTACATTTAACAACGTGAAGCGGATGGTTGAATTTTTTTTGGACTGCATAACTTCAACTTCTATATAATATAAGACTGATGTCAGCGCCAGTCACAGTGAAGTGTGAAATCTGCGGTAAATTTTTCAAGAAGCGAGGCCTAAAAACACATCAAAACAAGAACCATGGTGGACAAAATTTAAGTTCGATTACAAAAGAAAGTTTTGGAAATAAGGATTTAAAAGATACGAATTTTCATATAAAGTTGGCGAAATTGAAGAGCCAAAGATCAGTAATCAGAAGAGTCCCAAAAGCTTCAAGGGCTCTTTGTGCCTCAACGCTATCTAATCTGATTGATGAATGCGTAAGACAAAATTCTATTACTGCCTGGGAAAATCTATTGCTTTTTCCATATAATGTTTTAAGTCTTCCTTCCAAAAATTCTAATAAAAAAGTATCTCTCTCTACTATAATCAGGAATAATTTAAAAACAGAAATTTCTCAGTTCGGAAAAATATAAATTTATCATAAAATAATAAAATGTCAATAATAAAATTTCTGACGGCGACTTGACATCCGCAATCGAAATCTTAGCTTCAGAAGACAGTTTTGCTGAAGTCAGTGTAGCCACTTTATTAGATTTAAAATCGAAACATCCTTTAGAGAAACTTAATAGTACGTTCCCTACTCTGAGTTCGGAACCTATTCCTTTTCTTATAACAAAAGAATTTGTGAGTAACGAAATAACCACTTTTAAAACAAGTTCTGCTGGTAGTTTAGACTCATTAAGACCTTCACATCTACAAGATTTAATAAGTTACAGTGCTGGCCCTTCAGGAAAAAATCTCCTATCATCTTTGTGTGAATTATGTAATTTTATTCTAAATGACACAGTAAACATCAATATTTGTCCTATTTCATTCGGAGCGTCACTATTAGCTTTAACTAAAAAAGCAGGAGGTATCAGACCAATTGCTATTGGTACAGTTTATCGTCGTTTAGTAACGAAAATAATTTGTTCAAACATCAGACACAAATTAGGATATTTACTTCGTCCATTACAATTTGGTTTCTGGTCGAAAGGTGGTTGTGAAGCAGCTGCACATGCAGCAAGACGTTTTGTATCTAATCATACAGACGTTAATAATAAAAATTCCAAATTTTTTCCCCTAAGAGAAACAATGTATTGTTGTGCAATCTTCTTTAATTAAAAATTTCGCAGAGCGCTTTCGGCATTAATGCGGTCATTGTCAGAATTCCTCTCTCGGAATTCTGACAATGACCGCATTGATGATGGCTTAATGCCGAAAGCGCTCTGCGAAATTTTTAATTAAAGAAGATTGCACATCAATACATTGTTTCTCTTAGGGGAAAAAAATTTGGGATTTTCATCTCTTGTGCACACAGCTGTAATTCAAATTATTTTAATTCAGTATGGCAAATCCAGCTGACATCTATACGAGACTCTCCGTCAAGAGGGCCCTTATTAAAATTCCTGTCTCGGAATTCTGACAATGACCGCATTGATGATGGCTTAATGCCGAAAGCGCTCTGCGAAATTTTTAATTAAAGAAGATTGCACAACAAAACATTGTTTCTCTTAGGGGAAAAAAAATTGGGATTTTCATCTCTCGTGCACACAGCTGTAATTCAAATTATGTTAATAAGAACGATTTCCTGAAAATCTATTTTAAAAATGCTTTCAATGCAATGCATCGCGATCATTTATCAAAACTTGTAGCAGACATTCTACCTGAAATTTTTCCTTTCATCAATCAATGTTATCGATTCCCTTCATATCTTTTATTTGGAGAAAACATCATTTATTCGAAAAGAGGCGTCCAACAAGGGGACCCTTTGGCACCTCTCCTTTTTTGCATATCGATACACAAACTTATAAGCAACATTGACACAACATTCAATGCTTGGTACCTTGATGATGGTTCTTTAGGCGGAATACTAATTCCGTGGTCAAGTCTCTTGTCTATATTATAAACAATTCCAAGGATATTGGTCTTGAACTCAATTTCAGCAAATGCGAGTTATTTTTCTTAGAATCACCAAATAATCTAACCATTGATAAATTTAATTCTGTAGCACCAGGCATAACAATTACCAACAGACAAAATTTATTTCTATTAGGTGCTCCTTTATTGAACGAATCCTTTCTATCAGCTTTCAATGAAAAACTAACCTTTTTCAAAAAAATGTCATCTCGTTTATCCTGGTTACCGACACATATTGCTTATTACCTTCTCAAGAATTGCCTATTAATTCGAAAATTAACATATATCTTAGGATGTAGTCGGACCTGGTTACATAATGATATCTTAATCAATTTTGACAATACCATTCGTCATTCATTAGAGTCATTAATTAACATTAAATTAGAGGACCTTAGAAACAAGCTTCACTGCCTGTTTCATATGGTGGTTTAGAGATTCGCTCAATCGTTTCATTAGCTCTTCCTTCCTTTTTGTCATCATTAAATAGTTCAAAAAATTTCATTAATTACATTCTGTCTATATTTTTCCACACACACACCCTTTATTATTAGAGGCAGTAAATATTTGGTCATTATAGTCTAACAAAGTTGTACCCGATGAATATAAATCCTTTCAAAAATCCTGGGATACACCTTTATTGAACATTGAAAAAGAAATCTGCTTCAGAAAGCTATCAATTTACCAGACAAGGCTCGTTTGAATGCAGCATTTTCAAAGGAATCAGGGGCATGGTTGAACGCTATACCGTCGGCTCCATTAGATGACGAAAGTTTCCGTATTTCTATTGGTCTCCGTTTAGGTTGTCAAATTTGTGTAAAACATCGCTGTCGTTGCGGAGCTGATGTTGATGAATATAGAAGACACGGCAAATTGAGCTGCAAATTAAGTGTCGGCCGTTTTTCACGTCATTTTGCAGTAAAAGACCTAATCAAACGAGGCCTGTCATCTGCAAAGATTCCTTGTTCGTTGGAACCGTTAGGAACTTTGCGCGACGACAGTAAATGTCCAGATGGTATGACTCTCATTCCATGGCAACGCGGCAGACCAGTTATATGGAATTTCACTTGCACTGATGCTTGGGCTCCGTCCCATGTCCGATCCACATCTACTTCCGCTGGCGCTGCATCTTTACGAGGCGAAACTTTTAAAATCAATAAATACAAAAATTTGGAGAACATTTAAATTTTTATTCCTGTAGCAATTGAAACCTCTGATGTTTTCGGTCATGAAGCTTTAAAATTCATAAAATATATCGGAAAAAAAATATCAGTAGAAACCAATGATTCAAGAGCAACTTTGTTCTTTATACAACAAATAAGTATTTCAAGTCAAAGCGAAAATGCTACATCTTTTCTCGGTACGTTTCCCCGTTCTAAGCCTCTAGAAGACCTTTTTTGAAATATAATCATAAGAAACCTAATTCTTCTACCACTTTCAATCTTTCTCACATTACCGACCCTAAAACATGTGATCTTTCATTTTTCCGAAATTCTTATTTAACATCTTCATTCTCTTCTTCAGCATGTGTGCCCTCTGATAATACATGCGTTGACAATTTTATAAATTATGCCTCCAACAAGCTTTTGGGCCTATAGATAACCACCAGCCAGATGATGTCCCATTCATAGGAATACCGAAGAAAATGACTGACTATGCTAGAGAATGATGCGATTTCTATACGCAATAAATTATCTTTAACCAAAACATAATATAAAACTGGTTTACCCCCAATAGAGTTGGAGACATCAAATAAAAAGGTAAACGACCAAGTGGAAGTTATTTATACTAACAGTGTGGCATACTCTAACAATACTAATACAGACAATTTGTCTGATGAAGATGATAACGAAAATTAGGAATCAGTAGCCGATTTGAGTGAAAGTTTTAATGACAAACTCTTCAGAACAGTAAAAAATGGTACTAACCTCGCCAATAAGACAACTGAGGTTAAATCCAAAATTTCTGATGTGACCAATGGAGTGAAACCACTAAGTACAAAAGCAATATCAACCAGAGTTGAAAAATCTAGCAATAATGTTTCGGTGACCAAAAAAAATTACATTGCCTCCAACAAGTGTCAAAATAAGCCCGATGTTTCGCAGTCAGATTCAAAATTGGAAGAGAATGAAGACGTAAAAAAAATAATGGGTCAGAAATCGATAGGGTCGTAGAAACTGAGGAATCAATAAACATCAATTCCCTTTCTAAAAATAATCCTAGAGCTAACAACTTCTCTTCATACATTTCATTTTCGATTAAAGATTTTCATAAAGGGGATGGAACTAAACAAGTACAAAAAGACACATCTAAAAATGGTGTAGAGAACAAGAAATATATTAACAAAGTGAACCAGACAAATGATCTATCGACATCAACCAAATTTTCCAAAACCGCAATATCTCCATCCAATTCAATAGCAAACAACATCAATTTAAATTCCTTATCACGCCGATCAAGTGAGAAAGATAATAATAGAATCCGAGATTATTCGGACAATGATAGTAGTTGCGAAAGAGCTCTTAACAATATCTCCATAATCAGATCCATAAAGGGTAGTCCCCAAAAATCTTTGGGTCTCAAAGGCCTCAAAAATATAGGTAACACATGTTTCATGAATAGTATTATCCAATGCCTATCAAACACAAGGTGGCTATTAGAATATCTAAAGAAAGAAATATCAACATAAACATAAACATATCTAGCATGAAAGGAGCACTAATTAAAGCATTTTCTGAAGTTATTCAAGAGCTTTGGTCTGAAGACAGTTCAGACAGAGTAGTTAATACAGTATCATTAAAAAGTCAGATTCAGCGATTTACTTCAAGGTTCTTGGGATACACTCAACATGATGCACAGGAGTTTCTTCGTTAGATATTAGCAGGACTTCACGAAGATGTCAACAAGGTATATGAAAAACCAAAGCCAATATTAACAGAAATGGATGACAAACATAGTGACATTGAGAAAGCCAAATAATCTTGGTTGAGATATCCGAGAATTAACAACTCCAAGATCAATTAAAATCAACAATCAAATGCACACACTGTGGTCACTGTTCAGTTACATACGATCCCTTTTGGGATTTATCCCTTCCGATACCCAAAAAACAGGTCAATTACGACTTTCAAAATGTTTAGATTCGTTTACAAGAGAATAAACACTCGACGGTGATGAGAAACCAACATGTTCGAAATGTAAGGAACGAAGACGATGCACTAAATCATTCTCAATTCATAAATTTCCGAAAATATTGGTTATTCACCTGAAGCGCTTTTCACAAACAGAAATATTTAGTGGAAAACTCAATGTTGCAATAGATTTTCCAATAGAAGGGGCTTGATATGAGCCATTACGCGGCTGATACTGTGGCACCTTGTATGTACAACCTCTACGCTATATCAAATCACAGTGGAACCATTTACAATGGTCACTACACAGCAGCAGTCTGCTCCTAGTAATTCCTCAAAATACTCTTTCCATCTATGAATTACTTCGTTTTCATTTCTTAGTATATCTCCTTTTTTATTTTTTATCCACGTTATTTCTTGTGTTTTTTCCTTTCTTAATGACTTTAATGTTTTGTAAAACAGTTTTTGATTTGATTTACTATTGCTTTCCATTTTTTCGCCAAATTCTTTTCACTGATTTCTTTTAGCTACTGCTACCATCTCTTTTACCTTTTCCCTCTTCTCTTTGTACACTCCGTAGTTTTCCGTTGTTTTGTTATTTATATATATTTTCGACGCTTCTTTTTTAAATTTTACTTTTATTTTAATTTCGTCCATCCACCAAGCTGTTTGTTTTTTCTTATTAGTTTTCTTGCTACAACCACATATTTCTTAAGCGGTTTCCAATAAGGTTTTTTTCTAATAATCCTACATTTCTTCTAAATTACAATAATCCAAGAATACTGCGATGGATGTACGCCATGAATGTGAGACCAGCAATTACGTATAGGGGAATAGTACGGCATACAAAAGTAAGTCAGTGCAGACCCTCGACAAAGTTCAAAAGCTTGCCTGTGTGTGCACCACTGGACTTATGAGAACGTGTCCAACTAGGGCACTTGAGATCCTTACAGATCTCACACCTCTACATCTGGTGATAGAAATATTTGCCAAAGTGGCAATTCTTAGAATATCTAAGGAAGGTTCAGGCTATGAGAGTATTAAAAATCAGGGAGCCTGGTCCTCTCTAACAAAATATATCTCATCAGCGAATCTTCCCAGTGACGAAATGATCAAGAAAGTAAGTATCGAATCGTATTCACTACGATGCTCAATAAGAAGAGATACTGGGAAAGAGAATACACCACCCAAACTCTCAAAGAAAATACCATTAGATGATTCAAAAATCACCACTGGAGCAGACGCTGGAGTATTTGGGCCTGGCACCAGATACTCATTATCGTTAGGCTCCTTCCCGAGCGCCTTTCAGGCAGAATTACTTGCGATCGAAAGATGCATGGAAACGAGCCTAGAGTGCCGAAGAAAACTTGATGAATTAGGCAAGAAAAACAGGGTCTCTTTAGTCAGGGTTCCTGGCCACTCGGGAATCACGGGAAATGAAGAGGGCAATACACTTGCCAGGAAAGGAGCACAAACGCCCTTTATTGGCCCGGAGCTTTTCTGTGGTGTCGGAAAATGCTCCTATAAGAAAGAGTTTCGGAAGAAAGAGGAAACCGAAAGAGAAGCACTCTGGCGGTGCTTTCCCGGGCTGGAACATTCCAAATAGTTCTTGAGGAACTTTGACACAGCTAAATCAAAAAGATATTTGGATCTCAGTAAAAATAAGCTACATCTCCTCACAGGCTTTCTAACAGGACACTGCCGCCTTAGGAAGCACCTTATGAGAATAGGTCTAGAAGAAATTGACGAGTGTTTATGTGTGAAGGAGTATGAAACTCCGGATCACCTAGTTCAAGAATGCCTCGCCATTGCAAGCCAACGCAAGAAATGCTTCAGACAAAAGTGAGGATCTAACCTCGTTGAAGCTGTCCCAAATACTAGAGTTTATTAGAACCATGGAACTGGAAGGCGAGCTGTAGTAGTAGCGAGAACAGCTCTGATAGGAGGGGCACAATAAACCTTAGGTTTCAGTGCATTGTAATCCTGTTAAAATCTAATCTAATCTTTTACAGCACTTTTTCTTTACTACTTAAAAAACGAAACATGTACGGCTGGTCCATTTCTTAAACTTAAAATGCCTGGGTTGCTCTAAACTGCCTTAAAAGCTTATACCATCGTCCATTAATTCCAATAAGTCCGCTAACGCTCGCCGGTGACTAAAATCGTCCCCTCCTGTCCTCGCGTCTCCCTTACGCTGCCGGTTTGCCTCGAGCGCCCACCGGGTGGGCTAGCTAGTTTAACAGAGTGTCTCGACTTGAACAGTTCGCAGTGTCCATATAAGTTCTACTGGGTGCGCGAAATAAACGTTTTATTTGAACTTCGTTTTTTGGGAATTAAGTATTGTAATTATGGCTTCTCACCGATCTTATTGCTCTGTTGAGTGTTGTGGTACTAGTATTCGAGGAAATATTCCATTTTTTTTCGACGCCCCAAAGATACTTCAAGGTAATGTATTATACAAATATTTTAATTATACTTATAGGATAAAATGTCTGAAAGTACGTTACGTATAACTTGACTTTGATACTATTTTATAAATAATGTCCGAATTACATTTCGCAGGTGTCAGCAGTGAAAGGGGGCTTTAGGTTTTATTGGAGAACACAAATACGCAAAATTGATACCAGAAGAAGCCTACAATCGGATACGAGTTTGCAGAGCACATTTTAACGATAAATCGTTTACTTCCTCTCGAAAACATTTATTAAACACTGCTGTGCCCTCAAAGTTACTAACAAAATTGGACGGTAAGATTTTGTCATTTTTTCAAGCATGGATTATTTTTTTAAATAAGTTCTTTTTAGGTAATGAATAAAAAGATGACAGTTTGGACCCTTCCAACGTATTGCCTTTTTCTAACTTAGATGCTTATATACAAACGGATATGGGCGAGGAATTAGACCAAGGTAAATGCTAAGCTTGCTATAAAGATAAACATAATTGCTAATTTATATGAATGTTTCTAACTATGAAAATGAATAAATATTTTAGGGTTGAGCAGTACTACATCAACAACCGACAAGGAAATTGATGCTGTACCCTTGTACAATGATAAATCTGTTCAAACTGGGTTCCCTAACGAATTTGTAGAAGGTAAGAAGAAATTAATTGAAAACAGACAAATTAATTTTTCAATCCAAATTACTTTGCATATCCGTATTTATTCATCAATCAACTTCTAAAATATGTTAATTTGTTAATAGATTCATCGTGCCAGACTTCTTTGGAATTATCAAGTTATAGTCCTAAAAAGCAAGGACTAAAAAGAAAAATTAAAGAACTGCAGACCAATCTCAAATCTTCAAAGAGAAGCAAAATCGTGACTCGCGAAAATATTGTACAATTTCTGGACGAGCACTACCCGCGGGAGACCACTATGTTGATAAAAAATCAACTGGTAACACTGGACAAAAATCCCAAAGGAGCCAGGTACTCTAGTGAATTTAAACAGTTTGCTTTGAGCTTATTTTTGTTGGGACCGAAGGCATACAAGAAGTAATCTAGATTTATAAGACTGCCATCTCCGTCTACTCTAAGAAAGGTAACTGAACACTGGAAAATGTCCCTAGGATTTAATGTATTCGTTTTTAAAATTACAATATTTTCGCATATAGACATTTTCAATTTAAAAAAATCCCTCCACCGTACTAGGCAAGCCATGGATTGCATTTTAAAATCTCAGAATCATATCCCATGTTGTAGTGTAGTGAGTTTTAGTCCCACTATTATACTTTAAGAGTTGGAGCAAAAAGTACTGAACCAAAATGACTCCTTTCCTTAATAAGGGAAATTTTAAAGAAAATTATTGTTTAGGTTTTACAAACTTAAATGTAGGAAGTTATGGAGAGAATAATCATGAAATAATTAAAACAACAATAATGTTTGTTGTCGATAATCTTTATTATAAAAAATCGCGTCTGGGACGCATAAGAAACTGGTCGATATTTCTGAAACTCTTTCTTACATTTCACAGAACATGTTTTAAAATGCTTACTTATCTTAACAAGCAGAAAAGAATTAATCTAACCCATGGTCAGAAAAGCAGGTACTAAAAATATAAAATATTTCTCTTAAAATAGAATTTATAACAAGTAATAAAGGTCCAAACTAACATTTATTTTTGTTCAAAAAGTTTAACATTAAAAATAGTTTCCAGCAATTTCTGTTGTCCACTTTCATAATAGTAATTTTTACATCTCATTTGGCCACCCCGTATATAAAAATTATTTTTGATTTTTTGCTTTCCATCCTAATTAATTTGAATTTCTGTTAAAACTGTTTTAATTCCAGCGTGGTTTGAATTGATTGAAAATAGCTTTGGTTGCAACAAGGCATGTCGCCAAAAAAACAAAAAAAAAACGCAGCATATCCTCGTACTATCAAAAATACTTTAATCTAATTTGATTCGACCTCGCTTTCGTCGAACCCGTTCCCGATACACTTGTTTAGTTTCAAAATCTATACTCATATTCATTTAAAATTTTGTTTATATAACGTATATAGATGCGGATACAGTCGGGATTTTTAAGGGTCGACTAACGTATTTATAATAGAAATTGAATAAACAAAAACCCGTCCCCGTTTAAATATTTTTAGCCTGGACTGAATACAGGAATTTATAAACAATATAAAGACGTGGACATATCTAAAGTACAACCATAAATGAATGAGAGTAAACGACCACTTCAATATCGCTTATCACGTAGATACAAAATGCGTGCGTAATATTTTGTAAAAGGGTTAAAAAGTAACCAATATTAATTGTTATTTATTTTTATTTCTTATGAATGTTCTATTACCAAATAATATCATAGCAATGTTAGATACACCCTATATATACATATATATATATATATATATATATATATATATATATATATATATATATATATATATATATATTGAGTACATTAGTATAGGATATAATATAATGTTTACTATACTATTATTATATTTAAATGAAATATAAGTAAATCAATAAAAAGAATTCTCCTCTATAACGCCTATAACGCCTTGATCTCCATTATTATCTTTATTGTCGAATGATAATAAATATGTATAAATTGAATTTAGATTCTGAATATCAGTTCTTTTATTTAAACAACTATTCTCTTGAGCAATGAAGGAAAATCCTTTTAGAGTAATTGTCTTCTTTACACAAAATTTTGAAGTTTTTATAATCAATTATATGTTTTGTTGAGAAAACGTGTTCTGCTAATGCTGAACGTTCTGGGTATAATCTTGAATCACTCTTATGTAGAGCTAAGCGCTTAGTAATTTTTTGAGAAGTCTGACCCACATATACAGATTCGCATGTAGAGCATGTTAATCTATATACAACATTATATATAATATTGGCATATTATATAATAATATGCCAATTTAAATATTTTTACGCTAAAATTGTACAATGATGTTTCTTCATATAAATAGATATTATATTATTGTGAACAACCTCAATTAGTGTAAGTAAAAAATATTTTTACTTTAAAACATATTTTAAATTCATATAATATTTATTTTGTAGATTATTTGATAATGATAATAATAAATTATCGAAAGCTTAGGATTATCTAAACAGAGTTTTCTTTCTCACATTGCCGCATTCCCCAATAAAAAAGTTAACCTATATATGTATATATATATATATATATATATATATATATATATATATGTATGTGTCTATTTTAGCTAATTAATTTTAATATTGCATAATGTATAATTGTTATAACACTTTCATTTTCATGTGTATTTTATATCTTCTAAGCATGTTCATATACACTTATCGATTATTTCTTTATTCATCACCTGTAATGCATGCATTCATTTATATTATATTATTATATATTGTATTTCAATGAATAAAGTTCATAATAATAATATCAACTCAGGCTGTGTATATTTATAGTCCCTGGAGATAGTCCAATACATATAACTGTTTTAAATGAAACTTACTGTCTCTATATAATTCCAGAATATATTTAAAAAAATGTTGAAACAATTTGATAGTTGCTTCGATATTAAATATCATCATCAGAATGACAAAAGTTACATTTCATTTGATGCCTATACCCGATGTTGATGATTATTTTTGGCTAGACCAAGAAGTGACCTACATTGTGATTGACTTAATATGTTATTGGAAAAAAGAAGAAGATAGGATATTACAAATATTAAAGCTTAAATATTATTAACCCTATGGGGATATCTTGGATAACTTTTTCCAATTAAGATCAGTATAACTGTGCAATGATATAGAAAACCAGGAAAACTATATCTGCTGATCTTTACAATTATCACTTAAGAAGAGAGTTTATTAGTGGAGAACTCCCTAGATTCATCTGTTCATTGACAACTTCATATTGTGGGTTTCTTAAATGTCTTCTAATTTCAAATTCTTCAAGGAAATCCAGTTCTTGTTTCTTTTCACAGATATGCAGCACTTCTAGTTCTGTATTAGGTGTCAATGAATGATTGGTGTCATGTAGATGTTTTGCGTAGTGGGATTTATCTGGTTGTTTTAATCTGTATGCTCGTAAGTGTTCACTGTATCGGATTTCAAAGGGTCTAACCCAAATAGACAGCATTACATTCTGGACATTTGAGTTTATATATACCAGATTTCTTTATTGGTGGTATTTTTGTTTTTACATTTAACAATTTTGTACTAACGTTACTCTCTGTTTTAAAACAAATTGTTGTATTCGTTGCTAAAGATATTATCTTTGAAATATTATTAGAAATATTTCCTGCATATGTGATGACTTTATAAGTTTTTATTTCATCAGTTTGTTTAGGAAATATTAGTTGTATTGCCACTTGTTCCTCTTTTTTATTAATTAGCTTATTTATCATATGTAATGGATAACCTAATTGTATTAATCTCTCTATCAAAAAATCATTTGTTCATAGGAACTGAAAAAGCTCTATGTATCATTGAATTATATGCCGCTAGTTTATGTGACATGGGGTGATTGGAACTATATGGAATTGTCACATAAGTTTGTGTTGATTTTCGGTAAATTGAATAATCAAGTACATTTTTAACTCTATGAATTTTAAAATCAATGAAATTGATTGAGCTATTTTCTTCAATTTCTAATGTAAATTTAATTTTTGGGTGTAAATTATTGATGTGGTTGAAAAATACATCTAATTGTCGTTCACTACCCATAAAACAAGCTAATATGTCATCTACATATCTATACCAAAATAAAATATTTTTCGAAATATTACTTTCAAAGATCTTTCTTTCTAAATTGTCCATAAAAATGTTTGCTAAAATAGGTGATATAGGGCTTCCCATTGGTAAACCTTCATTTTGAATATATATCTTATTGTCAAAAGTGAAATAATTCTGATTAATGCATACATCAAATAAATTAAGTATATCTGATATTATTCCTGGATTAATATTTTTATCTTCTAGTAATTTTCTTACAAGTATTAGACATTCTTTAGGAGAAATTTTATTAAACATATTAGTAACATCAAACGAAATCAGTTTTTAGTTATCTTGCAAGTTGATTGCTTTTAATTTTTTGATTAGTTCTATTGAATTTCTAATTGAGTACTTAGATGCATATCCGTAACTATTAAGTATATTGTAAAAGTTCTTAAAGCAGACCCTACAAAAAAGTTTTCTAATAATGTGAGGGATATTGTTAATAATTCAAATTATCTTTTAAGTAATTACGAAAAGAGGTCTATCATACATAAGAATCCTCATTGCCCACAATTATATGGAACCGTTAAATTACATAAAATAACGAAACCAATTAGATCTATAGCTTCATATGTTAATGCTCCTAATAATATATTAGCCAAGAGGTTTAACAATATACCTAATAGTTACGGATATGCATCTAAGTACTCAATTAAAAATTCAATAGAAGTAATCAAAAAATTAAAAGCATTCAACTTGCAAGATAACTATAAACTTATTTCGTTTGATGTTACTAATATGTTCACTAAAATTCCTCCTAAAGAATGTCTAATACTTGTAAGAAAGTTACTAGAAGATAAAAATATTAATCCAGGAATAATATCAGATATACTTAATTTATTTGATGTATGTATTAATCAGAATTATTTCACATTCGACAATAATATACAGAGTGGCCCAAAAGTCTGGAAACGGCCAATTATCTCGTAAACTGCTAGTCCTAATTGTACAAAGTTTGGGGTACACCTATTTTGCGATACGGAGATTCCAGATTTAATATTTGCAATGTTGCCAGATTTCCCGTTTCTCTTGTATTATTAGTAACTTTGGTTTTTCAAATGCATCACCCTGTATATTCAATCATTTTTGGAATCTCCTATTCAATACGAGTTCAATCATATGTAACACTTATGATTTTATGTAGTCTGGAAGGTCTTAAATAAATAAAACACAAGTCTGGCAACGCCTAATTGTCTCATTAAATGTTTTAATACAAACTATTTTCAACTACATTAAACCGTAACAATTGAAATATTGTAACATTTTTAACTCAATGGTTACTTTATCAAGTGTTCAAAATGTGCTCCATTTGTGAGTTGACAGTACCCTAATCGATGGTAGAATGCATCTACCACATTTCTCCATGATTGTCTAGAAATTAATCGAGATTCATCGATAATTCGTTGCCTTAGATCTGCAAGACTTGCTGGTTTAGTTTTGTAAACTGAATTTTTCAAGTATCCCCAATAAAAATAATCTTTATGATTGAAATCAAGTGAACGTGGAGGCCATTCAATTCTACCTCGTCTACCAATCCATCGTCCGGGAAATATCCCATCTAAATAACGCCGGACATTTACACCAAAATGAGCTGGAGCTCCATCTTGCTGAAACCATATATTATTAAAATTGGCTCCAAACAAGTTTCTCAGTGTAGGTACAATTTCATTTCTAAGTAGAAGTTCATATTTATCTGACGTTAAATTTCCTTCGATAAAAAATGGCCCAATTAACTGAGTACCTACTATACCTGACCATACATTTAATTTTTGTGGTCTTTGAGTATGGTTCTCACGCATCCAGTGGGGATTTACGTCACTCCAGTACCTTAAATTGTGTCGATTTACACTGCCACAAAGTGTAAAGGTTGCTTCATCGGAAAAACATATTCTGTTAACAAAATTTTCATCATTTTCAATTTTATCCATCATTACCTCAGTAAACTCTAATCTACGATCGAAGTCATCTTCACTTAATTCTTGCAATAACTGAATTTTGTATGGTTTAAATTTAGTCTTATGTAGTATACGTAAGACTAAAGAACGACCTACATCATGTACTTGTGCAACCCTGCGTGAGGATGTATGTGGACCTTCAACAAAACTCTGCATTATATCTAAAGTTTTGTTGTCATTCATAACTGTTTTCGGTCTACCTGATCGGTATCTGTCTTTTACTCCTCCAGATTCCTCAAATCGCTTTACAGTTTTTTGTACCGTCGCCTTATGAATAGGAGAACGGTTTGGGAAAGTATCGTTGAACGAATTGGCTACTTCACAATAAGATCTTTTTCTATCGCCGTACCCTCTCATCATTAGAATAGTAATTCGTTCTTTTTCGTTAAGAGCCATTTTAGAGAAGCAATTTACCTTGCAGAACTTTTCAAAACACATCAAACTACTGACAATTTTAGTTAATAATGTAAATGGTGAACAAATGTCAAATTCACAGCATTCTACATTTAAATTACTTCAAATCTACATATTTTTTACTGTTTTATGTATTTAAGACCTTCAAGACTACAGAAAATCATAAGTGTTACATATGGTTGAACTCGTATTGAACAGGAGGTTCCAAAAACGACTGAATATACAGGGTGATGCATTTGAAAAACCAAAGTTACTAATAATATAAGAGAAACAGGAAATCTGGCAACATTGCAAATATTAAATCTGGAATCTCCGTATCGCAAAATAGGTGTACCCCAAATTTTGTACAATTAGGACTAGTAGTTTACGAGATAATTGGCCGTTTCCAGACTTTTGGGCCACTCTGTATATATTCAAAATGAAGGTTTACCAATGGGAAGCCCTATATCACCTATTTTGGCAAACATTTTTATGGACAGTTTAGAAAGAAAGATCTTTGAAAGTAATATTTCGAAAAATGTTTTATTTTGGTATAGATATGTAGATGACATATTAGCTTGTTTTATGGGTAGTGAACGATAATTAGATGTATTCTTCAACCACATTAATGATTTACACCCAAAAATTAAATTTACATTACATATTGCAGAAAATAGCTCAATTATTTTTCTTGATTTGAAAATTCAAAGACTTAATAATGTATTTGATTATACAATTTACCGAAAACCAACACGAACTGATGTGACAATTCCATATAGTTCCAATCACCCCATGTCGCATAAACTAGCGGCATATAATTCAATGATACATAGAGTTTTTTCAGTTCCTATGAACAAAAGTAATTTTTGATAGAGAAATTAATATAATTAGACAAATAGTAACATCCAACGGTTATCCATTACATATGATAAATGAGCTACTTAACAAAAAAGAGGAAAAAGTGGCATTATAACTAATATTTCCGAAACAAACTGATGAAATAAAAACTTATAAAACCATCAGATATGCAGAAAATGTTTCTAATAATATCTTTAGCAACGGATACAACAATTTCTTTTAAAACAGAAAGTAACGTTAGTACAAAATTAATAAATGTAAAAACAAAAATACCACCATTAAAGAAATCAGGTATATATAAACTCAAATGCCCAGAATGTAATGCTGTCTATTTGGGTCAGAACCTTAGAAATTTTGCAATCAGATACAGTGAACACATACGAGCAAACAGATTAAAACAAACAGATAAATCCAACTACGAAAAACATCTACTTGACATCAATCATTCATTGACACCTAACACAGAACTCGAAGTGCTGCATATTTGTGAAAAGAAACATGAACCTGATTTACTTGAAGAGTTGGAAATTAGAAGACATTTAAGAAACCCATAATATAAAGTTGTCAATGAACAGGTAAATCTAGGGAGTTTTCCACTAATAAACTGTCTTCTTAAGTGATAATTGTAAAGATCAGCAGATATAGTTTTCCTGGTTTTCTTTATCATTGCACAGTTATACTGATCTTAATTGGAAAAATGATATCTAGGATATCACCACAGGGCTAATAATATCTAAGCTTCAATATTTGTAATATCACATCTTCTTCTTTTTTATATTAACATATATTAAGTCAATCACAAGTTAGGTTACTTCTTGGTCTAGCCAAAAATAACTACTAAACATCAGATAGGCATCAAATGAAATGTAACTTCTGTCATTCTGACGATGATATTGATTTATCGAAACAATTATCAATTTTTTAGAATTTTCAACATTTTTCATTATACTGTGGAATTAGCTAGAAACATTGAGTTTCATTTAAAACACATATATACCTTTTAATTTTTCACGAAATTTCACAGAATTGTTTTAATTCAATTCTCGTTTACTACCAATATAACATGAATTATTTTTTTGTCTTAGATCTCATTGATTTCGAAAATAGTATAATTGAAATAATAACGATAAAGTCGGCGTTGAATCATTAATATGAATATAAAATCATAAAAAGATAATCTATCTAGCTGTATTTTGATTACATTTTCCCAGATAAAGTCGGCGATAACGCTCAAATTAATAACATAAATATTAATAAAATAAAACGTTATCTGATATGGGATATATTATGTTGCCAACGTTTATAATATACGTCGTTTCACCTGAAATTCGTTTATCTGTATGCTCCGAAAAATATCTAATGGATTTAGCAAGAATCCTTGAATTTTACATCAATATGTGTTTGATAAACATTGTGTAATTAGGGACAATATTTAAGCAAAAAGCTGTTGTATTAATTAATATCGTCATCAAATGCCAAATGTATAGGAAATAGTTCAAACTTACGTAACTTACGTAATACGTAAAAACGAAATCCATGTAACTCATAAATGTATGTAAAGTTGATTAACTGTATGGAAAGCAAACTATATTGATAAAATGTTTTGGAACATTCAGTTAAGCATTAAAAAAGTGTACGACAATCTAAATAGTGCATTATTAAGTGTTTGAACAGCTAACTAACAAACAAAAATATGTGGGAAAATCAAGTGAAACATGTAAAAGTATAAGGAAATCTAATTTATACATGGAAAAGTGTATGTACAGCTTATCAACAATTGATAAACTGATACTCAAAAAATGTATTGAATAACTATATAAATATGAAAACTTATATGGCAATATAACTAACACATAAATAAATATGTGAAAAACTAACTGATATTAAAAAATGTGTGGGAAACCTAAGTGAAACGTAGAAAAGTATGTGGAAAACGAATTAACTCATGGAAAGGTCCTAACACTTTGGAAACTATGTTGATAAATTGTTTAGGAAAATTAAGTTAAATATTGAAATAAAGTACGAGAATCCAACTTTGATTTATACATAGAAACCTGTATGGAGAGTTGATCAACAATTGTATCCTGTATAGCAAGCTAAGTGATACTCAAAAATTTGTTGAATAACTAAGTAAGCATGGAAATCCATTAATACCTAAATAAATGTGAGAGAAAACCAAGTAAACGATAGAAAAGTGTAAGAAAATCTGATTTAAACATGGAAAATTGTATGTAAAGCTGATCAACAATTGATAAACTGTATGGAAAGCAAACTGATGCTCAAAAGATATGTTGGATAACTAAATGGAATATGAAAACTTCTATGGAAATATAACTAATACATGAATAAACGTTTAAAAAACAGAAAAGTGAATTACATTGAAAAAGTGTACGAAAATCTAAGTAAAACAAGAATGAATTTTTGAAAATCTAGCGAACACTCAAAAATGTGAAGGGAAATGATGTAAAACAGATATAGTATAAGGAAATCTGATTTATACAAGGAAAATTGTATATAAAGATGATCAACAATTGATAAATACCGAATGATTTAAATTTTATTTTTATATTTAAAATGATACAATGTATATATGAATATATAAATAAATTTTGCAGAGAAAAAACAAATGAGACATTGGTTCACAATGAAAATATACAATTTAAAAACTAATAAAAAAAATTATTAAACTCAAAGGTGGGATTTTGTGTCATCTTGTTTATAGAAGAGAACATATGCTTCTCCACTGACTAAATATTTCCACGATATTAATCGCACTCTTGAATCGTTATATTCGTGCCACTGTCCCGTGTAGGGATGTCGGCAAAATGCTGTGTAGTGACCATTATAAGTGGTTCCACAGTGATTTGATATAGCGTAGAGGTTGTACATACAAGGTACCACATTATCAGCCGCGTAATGGTTCATATCAAGCCCTTCTATTGAAAAATCTATTGAAACATGAAGTTTTCCACTTAATTTTTCTGTTTGCGAAAAGCGCTTCAGGTGAATAACCAATATTTTCGGAAATTTATCAATTGAGAATGATTTAATGCATCGTCTTCGTTCCTTACATTTCGAACAAGTTGGTTGCTCATCACCGTCGAGTGTTTCTTCTCTTGTAAACGAAAGTCGTAATTGACCTGTTCTTTGTGGTATCGGAAGGGATAAATCCCAAAAAGGATCATAGGTAACTGAACAGTGACCACAGTGTGTGCACTTGATTGCTGATTTTAATTGACCGACAAAGTTATCCACAATCTTGGAGTTGTCCATTCTCGCATATCTTAACCAAAATGCTTGTGCTTCCTCGATATCACTAAATTTGTCATCAATTTCTGTTAATATGGGCTTTTGTTTTTCCTATACCTTGTTGACATATTCGTGAAGTCCTGCTGATAGGTAACGAAGAAACTCCTGTGCATCATGTTGAGTGTATCCCATGAACCTTGAAGTAAATCGCTGAATATGACTTTTCAATGATACTGTATTAACCACACTGTCTAAACCGTCTTCAGACCAAAGCTCTTGAATAATTTCACCAAATGCTTTAATTAGTGTTCCTTTCATGCTAGATATGTTTATGTTAATATCTCTTATGTATGCGTCTCTCTTTAAATATTCTAATAGCCACCTTGTGTTTAATAGGCATTGGATAATACTATTCATGAAACATATGTTACCAATATTTTTGAGGCCTTTGAGACCCAAAGATTCCTGAGGAATACCCTTTATGGATCTGATTGTGGAAATATTGTTAAAAGCTCTTTCGCAACTACTATCATTGTACGAATAATCTCGGATTCTATGATTGTCTTTCTCACTTGATCGGCGTGATAAGGAATTTGAATTGATATTCTTTGCTACTGAATTGGATGTAGATATTACGGATTTGGAAAGTTTGGATGATGTCGATAGATCATTGGTCTGGTTCACTTTGTTAATATATTCCTTGTTATCTACATCATTTTTAGACGTGTCCTTTTGTTCTTGGTGAGTATCATTCCCTTTCTGATAATCTTTAAAGGAAAATGGAATGTATTAAGAGAAGTTGTTAACACTAAGATTATATTTGGAAAGGGAATTGATGTTTATTGATTCCTCACTTACTACGACCCTATCGACTGAACCATTATTTTTTTCTACGTCTTAATTCTCTTCCAATTTTGAATTTGACTGCAAAACATCGCGGTTATTTTGACACTTGTTGGTGGCAATGACATTTTTTTTGGTCAGCGAAAAATTATTACTCAATTTTTTAACTCTGGTTGATATAGATTTTGTACTTATTGGTTTCACTCTATTGGTCACATCAGATATTATGAATCTAACCTCAGTTGTCTTATTGGCGAGGTTAGTATCATTTATTACTCTTCTGGAGAGTATGTCATTAAAATTTTTACTCAAATCGGCTACTGATGTGTGATTTCCGTTATCATCTTTATCATACAAATTGTCTATATTAGTATTGTTAGAGTATGCCACACTATTAGTATAAATAACTTCCATTTGATCGTTTACCTTTTTATTTGATGTCTTAGACTCTATTTGCGGTAAATCAGTTTTATATTTTGTTTTGGTCAAAGATAATTTATTGCGTATAGAAATCGCATCATTTTCTAGCATAGTCATCTTCTTCGGTATTCCTATGAATGGAACATCATCTGGCTGGTGGTTATCTATATTTTTTAGTACACTGAGGCCCAAAAGCTTGTTGGGGGCATAATTTATTAAATTGTCAACGCATGTAGTATCAGAAGGCACAAATTCTGAAGAAGAGAATGAATATGTCAAATAAGAATTTCGGAAAAAGGAAAAATCACATGTTTTAGGGTCTGTAATGTCAGAAAGTTTGAAAGTGGTAGAAGAATTAGGTTTCTTATGATTAGGTTTCATAAAAAGTTCTTCTAGAGGCTTAGAACGGGGAAACGTACCGAGAAAAGATGAAGCGTCTCCTCTTTGAATTGCAATACTTGTTTGTTATATAAAGAACAAAGTTGCTCTTGAATCATTGGTGTCTACTGATATTTTTTTACCGATTTCTTTAATGAATTTTGAAGCTTCATGACCGAAAACACCAGAGGTTTCAATTGCTACAGGAATAAAAATGTAAATGTTCTCCAAATTATTGTATTTATTGATTTTAAATGTTTCGCCTTGTAAAGCTGCAGGCCTGCGGAAGTAGATGTGGATCGGACATGGGTCGGAGCCCAAGTGTCAGTGCAAGTGAAATCCCATATAACTGGTCTGCCGCGTTGCCATGGAATGAGGGTCATACCATCCGAACGTTTACCGTCGTCGCGGCAAGTACCTAACGGTTCCAACGAACAGGGAATCTTTGCAGATGACAGGCCTCGTTTGATTAGGTCATTTACTGCAGAATGACGTGAAAACGGCCGGCACTTAATTTGCAACTTAAGCCGTGCCTACCATATTCATCAAGATCAGCTCCTCAACGACAGCGATGTTTTACACAAATTTGACAACCTAAAAGGAGACCAATAGAAATACGGAAACTTTCGTCATCTAAAAGCGTACATAATGGGGCCGACGGTATAGCGTTCAACCATGCTCCTGTTTCCTTTGAAAATGCTGCATTCAAACGAGCCTTGTCTGGTAAATTGATAGCTTTCTGAAGCAGATTTTCTTTTTCAATGTTCAATAAAGGAATATCCCAGGATTTTTGAAAGGATTTTTAATCATCGGGTACAACTTTGTTAGACTTTAATGACCAAATATTTTCTGCCTCCAATAATAAAGGGTCTTGTGTGTGGAAAAATATAGGCAGAATTTAATTAATGATATTTTTTGAACTATTTAATGATGACAAAAAAGAGGGAAGAGCTACTGAAACGATTGAGCGAATTCCTAAACCACCATATGAAACAGGTAGTGAAGCTTGTTTCCAAGAAAGGTCCTCTAATTTAATGTTAATTAATGACTCTAATGAATGACGAATGGTATTGTCAAAATTGACTAAGATATCATTATGCAACCAGGTCGGACTACATCTTAAGATATATGTTAATTTTGGAATTAATAGGCAATTCTTGAGAAGGTAATAAGCATATGTGTCGGTAACCAGGATAAACGAGATATTTTTCTGAAAAAGGTTAGTTTTTCATTGAAAGCTGATAGAAAGGATTCGTTTAATAAAGGAGCACCTAATAGAAATAAATTTTGTCTTTTTGTAATTGTTATGCCTGGTGCTACAGAATAAAATTTATCAATGGTCAGATTATTTGGTGATTCTAAGAAAAATAACTCGCATTTGCTGAAATTGAGTTCAAGACCAATATACTTGGAATTGTTTATAATATAGACAAGAGACTTGAACACGGAATTAGTATTACCACCTAAAGAACCATCATCAAGGTACCAAGCATTGAATTCTGTGTCAATTTTGCTAATAAGTTTGTGTATCGATATGCAAAAAAAGGAGAGGTGCCAACGGGTCCCCTTGTTGGACGCCTCTTTCCGAATAAATGATGTTTTCGCCAAATAAAAGATATGAAGGGAATCGATAACATTGATTGATGAAAGGAAAAATTTCAGGTAGAATGTCTGCTACAAGTTTTGATAAATGATCGCGATGCATTGCATTGAAAGCATTTTTAAAATAGATTTTCAGAAAAACTTTATTATTAACGTCTGGATGATTAGAGACGTAACGTCTTGCTGCATGTGCAACTGCTTCACAACCACCTTTCGACCCGAAACCAAATTGTAATGGACGAAGTAAATATCCTAATTTGTCTCTGATGTTTGAACAAATTATTTTCGCTACTAAACGACGATAAACTGTACCAATAGCAATTGGTCTGATACCTCCTACTTTTTTAGTTAAAGCTAATAGTGACGCTCTGAATGAGATAGGACGAATATTGATGTTTACTGTGTCATTAGGAATAAAATTACATAATTTACACAAAGATGATAGGAGATTTCTTCCTGAAGGGCCAGCACTGTAACTTAATAAATCTTGTAGATGTGAAGGTCTTAAAGAGTCTAAACCACCAGCAGAACTTGTTTTAAAAGAGTTTATTGCGCTACTAACAAATTCTTCTGTTATAAGAAAAGGAATAGTTTTCGAAATTAGAGTGGGGAACGTACTATTAAGTTTCTCTACAGGATGTTTCGATTTTAAATCTGTTAAAGTGGCTGCACTGACATCAGCAAAACTGTCATCTGAAGCTAAGATTTTGATTGCGGATGTCAAGTCGCCGTCAGAAACTTTATTAATGACATTTTTAATTTTACTATTTCTTGATAAATTTATGTTTTTCCGAACTGAGAAATTTCTGTTTTGTTTATCAGAGAAATTTAAATGAGGATCTATATTTTCAAAAGTTTTTAAATTATTCTTGATTATAGTAGAGGGAGATACTTTTTTATTAGAATTTTTAGTAGGAAGACTCAAAACATTATACGGAAAAAGCAATAGAGTTTCCCATGTAGTAATAGAATTTTGTCTTACGCATTCTTCAATCAGATTAGATAGCGTTGAGGCACAAAGAGCCCTTGAAGCTTTTGGGACTCTTCTGATTACTGATCTTTGGCTCTTCAATTTTGCCAACTTTATATGAAAATTCGTATCTTTCATATCCTTATTTCCAAAACTTTCTACTGTAATCGAACTTAAATTTTGTCCACCATGCGTCTTGTTTTGATGTGTTTTTAGGCCTCGCTTTTTAAAAAAAATTCCACAGATTTCACACTTCACTGTGACTGGCGCTGACATAAGGCTTATATCATATAGAAGTTGAAGTTATGCAGTCCAAAAAATTCTACCATCCGCTTCACGTTGGTAAATGTACATCCATTTTCTATTTCTACTTATCTGTTACTCAAATTTCTTGAATAAAATATAAAAAACTATTCTTTTTTCATATACTGCATTGTTATACAAAAACTTATTATACGAAGTGAAAACGCGACTGAACCCACGAACTTTATAATTAAAAAATAATAAAATATTGTAAAATAAAGTTGGAATCAAAACTTTTTGTAAATGACATAAAACTACAAATGTCATATTAATAAATTGTATGAAAAGCTAACTCTAAGTAAAATATGAAAACTAATATGGAAATATAACTAATAGATGAATAAATACTTAAAAAACTCACTAATATTAAAAAATGTGGGGGCAAACATGTGAAATATAGATAAGTATATGGAAAACTAAGTAATGCATCTGAACACTTTTGGAACAATGTTGATAAAATGTTTAGAAAAATTATATAAAACATTGACAAAATGTACGGAAATCTAAGTAAAGCATGAATGAGTGCTTGAAAAGCTAAGTACCACTCCAAAATGTATGGGAAAATCCATTAAAACATGTAAAAGTTGAAGGGAATTTGATTAATACATGGAAAAGTGTATGGAAAGGTGGTCAATAGTTAATAAACTGCGTAGGAATCTAAGTGATACTCAAAAAATGTATAGAATAACTAAGTGAAATATGAAAATGGATATGGAAAGCTCACTACTAACTCTTAGTACTTTGGAAACTATATTGATAAAATGTTTAGGTAAATTCAGTCAAACATTGGAAAAAATGTACGAAAATCCAACTTTGATTTATAAATGGAAATATAACTAATAGATGATTAAATAATTAAAAAACTCACTAATATTAAAAAATGTGGGGGAAAACATGTGAAACGTAGATAAGTATATGGAAAACTAAGTAAAGCATCGAAAAATCTTAACACTTTTGGAACAATGTTGATAAAATGTTCAGAAAATTTTTATAAAACATTGACAAAATGTACGGAAATCTAAGTAAAGTATGAATCAGTGCTCGAAAAGCTAAGTACCACTCCAAAATGTGTGGGAAAATCCAGTAAAACATGTAAAAGTTGAAGGGAATTTGATTTATACATGGAAAAGTGTATGGAATGCTGGTCAATAGTTAATAAACTGCGTAGGAATCTGAGAGATACTCAAAAAATGTATAGAATAACTAAGTGAAATATGAAAATTTATATGGAAAGCTCACTACTAATTCTTAGTACTTTGGAAACTATATTGATAAAATGTTTAGGTAAATTCAGTCAAACATTGAAAAAAATGTACGAAAATCCAACTTTGATTTATAAATGGAAAAGTGTATGGATAAAACTGTATACGAAGCTACACTAAAAATATGTATTGAATAACAAAGTAAAATGTGTATGGAAATCTAACTAATACATGAATAAATTTTTAAAAATTCACTAATATTGAAAATCTAAGTAAAAACCAAGTAAAGCCTAAAAAAGTATATGGAAAACTAATTAACTCATAACACTTTGGAAACTATGTTGATAGAATGATAAGGAAAATTAAATTAATCATTAGAAAAGTATACGAAAATCTAACTAATACATGAATGAGTGCTTGAAAAGCTAACTGCCACTCAAAAATGTGTGAGAAAATCAAGTACAACATGTAAAATTTTAAGGAAATTTGATTTATACATGGAAAAGTGTATGGAAATCTGATCAACGTTGGTAAACTGTATGGAAAGCGTACGGATACTCAAAAAATATATTGAATAACTAAGGAAAATTAACGGTTTTAAAGATTAAAACTAACTTTTTCGCATCTGTGGCCCTGAATAATATTCTATCATAAAATTGTCACTTGGATACACGTGCTAACTAACCAAAATGGGTCCAAAAATAACCAAAAATTTATTATATCTGGATTTATAGTACTCGCAGTTCTAGCTATAGTCAGCTGAAAATCAATAGGGTACATCTGTTAGACACCTTGAATAATATTCAATCATAAAATTGGTCACTTGTATACATTCTGGAGGCTGTATCTTGCTAACAAACTGAAAATTCTCCAAAAATGACAAAAATTTGGTACTTCAAGTACCATTGAACCCGTTGTACTGGCTTTAGTAAGCTGAATATCAATAGGATTCATCTTTGAGACGCTCTGAATAATATCCAATCATAAAATTGGTCATTTGGATATACTACTATGCTAACAAACTTAAATTTCTCCAAAAATGACTGAAAGATCGTACTTAAAGTACTATAGCACCTGTTGTACTGGCCCTGGCGAGCTGAAAATCAATGGGGTTCATCTGTGAAGTGTCCTGAATAATATTCAATCATAAAATTGGTGACTTGATGAACTTCGGAGGCTGTATCGTGCTAACAAACTGAACTTTCTCAAAAAATGACTAAAATGTCATACTTCTAGTATCATAGAACCCGATGTTCTGGCTCTGGTGAGCTGAAAATCAATAGGGTTCATCTGTGACATGTCCTTAATAATATTCAATCGTAAAATTGGTGACTTGTTGCACTTCGGAGGCTGTATCGTGCTAACAAAACAAGTAACGAAAAGTTGCCGACGACAACGACGACGACATACACACATGATCTCCAACAAATAATTTCGTCAGTATCAATTAGAATCGCTTTTCTATCATATTTTGCTCATTCAAATTTTAATTCCTGTAATGTTTACCGTAGTTTCGTTCGGCCCATTTTAGGGAAATATGGATCTTTATTCATTATCTCTGAATAATATTCGTAATAAATATTTCAGTAATCCGAATGTCTCTATACCTTAAATAATAATAATAGATACCCACTCCTGTAATGACCTGTTCCGACAGTTTTATTACTCCGCACCGATTGCGATTTTACTATAACTGATACTCAAAAAATTTATCTGTAATGTAATCTTACTAATACTTGACTAAATGTTTTAAAATTACCTAATATTAAAAAATATAAGAGAAACCTAAGTAAAAGCTAGAAAAGTATAAGGAATCCTAATTAACTTATGGAAATATTTCAACACTTCGAAAACTAATTGATAAAATATTTAGGTTTGAGTTAAACAATAAAAAAATTTACGAAAATCTAACTGAAGCTTGAATAAGCGTTTGGAAAGCTAACTAATACTCAAAAATGAGAGGGAAAATCGAGTATAACATGTAAAAACATAAGGAAATCTGATTTATACTTGGAAAAGTATATGTAACGTTGTGCAACAGTTAATAAAATATATGAAAAATAAGAAAAGATATATGAATTTAATTAAGACATGAATATGCGTATGGAAAGTTAAAGATAAACTATATGGAAAACTGATAAGTATATGAAAAATATATTGGATATCTAACTAAAATATGAAAATGTTTATGAAAAATCTAACTAATACATGAATAAATGTTTAAATTGCTGACAAATATTGAAATTTGTGTGGGAAAATGTTATAAGTCATAGAAAAGTATGTGAAAAACTAATTAACTCACGGAAATCTGAGGAATACTTTGGAAACTGTGAAAAACAAACTTTATTGATAAAATGTATAAGAAAAGTATGTTACACTAACTAAAGCATGGACGAATACTTGAAAAGCTAACTAGCACTCAAATATGAGTGTAAAAATTAAGTAAAACATGAAAAAGCATAAGAAAATCTGATTTATACATGGAAAAGTATGTGTAGTATTAATCAACAATTAATAAAATGTATGTAAAGATAATTGATACTCAAACAATATGTTGGATAGTTAAGTAGAATACCTAAATGAAAATCAAACTAATGCATCAAATGAGTGTTTTAAAACCAGATGTATAGTTAAAAATGAGTTGAAAAACCAGTGAAAATATATGGGAATTTAACTAAGACATGGACCTAGCAAACACAAATGTATATGTTACATAAAAATATATAACAGGGGAGGAATTATTTTTATATAAACTGTTCATATATTTCTCATGTAACAAAATCCTTATCATTTTTTTTATATATTCTCAATATTTATATTATTGTTACGAAGCAGCACACTGGTATAGTCCCTAAATCCGACTCTGTCTAAGCCAGGTATGTGAGTTAAAATTATGGTGGACGCGCAGGGATTGCTTACGATTGTGACTATCTTATCTAAAACTGGTTTTTGTGACCAGTCTTATCTAGAAAATGCCAGAAATCCAATTGTTTTGAGTAGAATTCTCTAGTAGGAAAAGACATTAATATATATATATATATATATATATATATATATATATATATATATATATATATATATATATATAAAGGACCGATCAGCGGATAAGTGGGTTGATAAAGTGATCTCGTGCAATAAATACACCGAAATAGCAAACAGTAAATATAAATTAGTTAAGTGTTCAAATAAAATTAGTTTAAGTGAATATACTGAGTATATATAAATTAAGTGTTAGTGATTTGTTTCGTGTTTAAATAAATTAGTAAGTAGCCATACCGTGTGTTTAAAATTTATCCCACCCGTTTATTGTTTAAATAAATAACAAAAACATTACATTGATGTCAGGTGTTGGGTAATATAAATAAATTGCTACGTAAAAATGGCCAAGAGATTAAGTTAAGTTTTATTTAATGACGAGGCTTCCACCTTAATCTCGTCAATTTCTGCTAATATTTCTGCTAACATGGACGAGAAGATTTCTGCCATGGAAGAGAACATGGACGAGAAGATTTCTACTATGAAGAATGAGTTTTCGACTAACATGGACGAGAAGATTTCTGCCATGGAAGAGAACATGGACGAGAAGATTTTTACTATGAAGAATGATATTTCGACAAACATGGACGAGAAGATTTCGGCTATGAAGAACGATATTTCTACTTTGAAGAACGATATATCTGCCGATATATTATTAATCAAAAACGACATTGCCGCTGACTTTGAAAATTAAATTTCGTCTCTAAAATCTGAAATTGAGAATAAAATGTCAACGATGGACGAGAAAATCGAGAATAAGATTACAACGATGGACGAGAAGATTGAGAATAAGATGACCACGATGGACGAGAAAATCAAGGAGTTGGAAAAAAAAGATGGCAGATAAAAGGACTCAAGACACGCCAACGGAAGAAAAGAAGACCGAGCAAACAAAACTTTGCAAGCCAGAAACACACCCTAAGTTAGAAGACATTGGTAGTTTTATCCGAGTCAAGGTCCAAACGTTCGATGGAAAAATGTCGTGGACCAATTATGTGGAACAATTTGAAGCAACCGCTAGAGTGAATAATTGGTCCGATAGAGAGAAGGCAGTGAACTTAACCATCGCGCTTCGCGGAGATGCCTTAGATGTACTCCAGACGATACCTTTGGAAGAAACGGATGACTTCGAACAGCTGGAGAAGAGGTTGGACATGCGATATGGTCATGAACATCTAGAACATTTGTACCAATCTCAACTGAAGAACCGAAGGCAGAAACGGGATGAATCCCTTCAAGAATATGAAGTGGACATTGCTCGACTAGTTCGATTTGCTTATCCGTCAGCACCAGAGAACATGATGGAATGTCTGGGCATCCAGGCTTTTATTGATGGCTTACGTGACCCCGATATGCAGAGGACGCTTCGTTTAGCCCATCCAAAAACATTAGTCGACGCATTGACAGCTGCCCTTGAATATGAAGCAGCAACGAAGGCTTCAGGATATAACAAAATCAGGACCATCCAAGAAGAAGGTGACGAAAACAGATTTCACCAGTTTGTTAGTTGATTGAAAAATATGATGGACAAGAAACCGAGAAAGATCTGATGCTGGAATTGTGGCGAGCAAGGGCTTGTACGTAGTTCATGTAAGCGCCCCAAGACTCCTGCAAACCAAAAACCCCAGTCACAGGAAAACTAGAACGGGTCGGCTACGAGTGGGCAGCACCGAACCATGATCGTTCCAAAGACCCTCTCACACTGATAGCTTCTCTCAGATGTCGCAACGACAGTGTATATGTGGATGGCGAAGTAAATGGCAAGAAATACGCTCTGCTGGTTGACACTGGAGCAACTAGGGCCATTATACGACCAGAAATAATAAACTCCAAGAAGAAGCTTTTACCAACGGGACTGCGACTGTGGACCGCCACAGGTGAGAGCGCCAACGTTCACGGTGAGACACAAATCCAATTGGGAATTGGCGCAGAGAAGTTCACGCATACGGTAATCGTAGCTGACATTGAAGAAGACGTGATTCTGGGAATGGACATAATGAATGTACATGGTTTCCAATTAGACTTTAGAAACAGAACCATTAAAGTGGGTTCCGAGGAGGTGTTCCTGCATCCATATGAAGGCAACGCGGTATTGGCAGCTGTACAGGAAGATACCGTTCTACCTGCACGAAGCGAAACCATGATAGTAGCACAGCTACAGGGAATCATGGAGGAAGGTACACCGGTTATGATGGAGCCAAGGAACCACGACGAAGAAGTTGGCAAAGGAGTACTAATTGGAAAAGGATTGGTCACGTCGGCGAAAGAGATCCCAGTACGTGGGATAAATGTGAACGATTACCCAATTACAATCAAGAAGGAAACCAAGATTGGATTCTGCGTACCAGTGACGTCTATAGTTCGTCAAACAACGACCACTGACAATTCTAATGCCAGATTCGAACAAATGTTATCAGTAGCTGGTCAATCTTTGGATCGAGCTGAAAAAAGGGAATGAGAGAATTTCTCTTGCAGTATCGAGACTTATTCGTACCAAAAGAAGGAAAGACTGGCAGAACATCAGCCGTCAAACACAAAATCGATACTTGTAATGCTAAGCCAATTAGACAATCAGCTCGAAGACTTCCACGAGCGAAGAGAGAGGAAGCTGAAAGAATAATTCGTGAGATGGCAGAAGAAAAAGTAATAGAACCATCTACTACCATGGGTGTCTCCAGTATCGCTCGTCAAGAAAAAGGATGGAACTATGAGATTCTGCGTGGATTATCGCCAGCTTAACAACGTGACGAAGAAAGACAGCTATCCCCTGCCTCGAATTGACGATGCGCTAGACACTTTGGCCGGCAGCAAACTGTTTTCCACCGTGGACCTGAAGTCTGGTTATTGGCAAGTGGAAATGGACCCAGAAGATAAAGAGAAGACTGCTTTTACCACCGGATCTGGATTATGGCAATTCAACGTCATGCCATTTGGGCTCTGTAATGCGCCTGCGACATTTGAAAGACTTATGGTAAATGTTTTGAGAGGGTTATCTTGGAAGACATGCCTGGTCTATTTGGACGACATCGTAGTACTGGAAAGACATTTGACGAGCATCTGAAGAATTTGGAAGACGTATTCAAACGACTCCAAGCTGCCCAACTCATGTTAAACCCGAAGAAATGTCAGCTGTTCCAAAATCGAGTCAACTATCTAGGTCATATAGTCAGCAATGAAGGAGTGGCGGTGGATCCAGAGGAAATTGCTTCCATTCAGCAATGGCCGCAACCAACCGACAAACATCAAATTAGGAGTTTCCTTGGACTTTGCACGTATTATAGAAGATTTATCAGGAAGTTTGGAGATATTGCCAAGCCTCTAACGCGACTTACAGAAGAGGCAAGAGCTTTCCAATGGCTTTTGAAACCTTGAAGAGGCATTTAACCTCGGCGCCGATATTAGGATATCCATTACCAGAGGGAAACTTTATTCTTGACACTGACGCAAGCAACGTAGGAATTGGTGGAGTACTCTCACAGATTCAAGGAGGGCAAGAAAGAGTGCTGGGATATTTCAGTAAAGTCCTCTCCAAACCAGAACGAAACTACTGCGTCACAAGAAGAGAACTTTTGGCGGTAGTGGAGTCCGTGGAACACTTTTACCAGTATCTCTATGGTAGGAAGTAGTTCACCAAAACCGACTAGCGCCATTCGAACGAGACCATGACCTGGAGGAAGGAGTGAACCTTATTCGAGATGTGTCTGACCCTACCTTCGAGGAATTTATGGGAACGTATGGAGGTACCGGGAAAGCTAGATATGGAGTCACTTCGGAACAACAACAAGATCTGTTCACTCTCCCGGAAGATTATTCACTGGTACACAACATCCCCGCCCGTATCAAGAACGCAAGACGGTTGGCAACCGTCTTTCGAAAGAAGTTCGGGAAATTAGAAAAACTTGAAGACCAGATTCCAGCCCCTGGCAAGACACTGAAACTGAAACATAACTCGCGGTACGTCTTCTACGTGGTAACTAAAAATGAATTCCAAGATCGATCTACCTACCGCGATGTGTGGGAAGCACTTGGAATCCTCCGAGACCATGTGTTGGAATCCAACGTGAAGAAACTGGCTATGCCCAAGATAGCGAGTAACCAGTTGGATTGGCGAATCATCAGGAACATGGTAGAGATTATCTTTCAAGATACCGGTGTTCAGATATTAGTTTGCAGCTACAACCCCCGTTATCAGTATCCGATGAAGACAGTGCCCTGCTATTTCCGTTAGATCGGAAAGTGTAGAAATGGGGCCAGTTGCCGATTCAAACATCCAGTCTCGGCCACACAAAAGTTCCAGGAGGAACTTCCATTTAAGGAGGGGGTAATGTTACGAAACAGCACACTGGTATAGTCCCTAAATCCGATTCTGTCTAAGCCAGGTATGTAAGTTAAAATTATGGTGGACGCGCAGGGATTGTTTACGATTGTGACTATCTTATCTAGAACTGGTCTTATCTAGAAAATGCCAGAAATCCAATTGTTTTGAGTAGAATTCTCTAGTAAAAAAGGCATTAATATATGTATATATATGTATATATATATATATATATAAAGGACCGATCAGCGGATAAGTGGGTTGATAAAGTGATCTCGTGCAATAAATACACCGAAATAGCGATCAGTAAATATAAATTAGTTTAAGTGAATATACTGAGTATATATAAATTAAGTGTTAGTGATTAGTTTCGTGTTTAAATAAATTAGTAAGTAGCCATACCGTGTGTTTAAAATTTATCCCACCCATTTACTGTTTAAATAAATAACAAAAACATAACATTATAAAATGTTTTATATATTGGATATATCTACTTTCATATGTATTCAAGATGTAAATTCTGCTACATAAATATGAAATTTTTGTATATATATTTATTACGTAAAATTTGTTACATAAAATATTTTATATATTTCAAATGTATTTCTTACGAACCTCGCCTAGTGTATTTCGAAAGAAAAAGAAGAAAGCTCTTCAATATTATAACCTTAAAATTCTCACGAGTCGACCTGCCCACATAACTGCAAGTAAGTATCATAACGTTCTAAAAGGTTTTTCTTTAGTTTTGTCTGTGTGTTTGTTTTTATTTTTGTTTGTAGAGGAATGGAGAACACATCATGTAAGTATTATTATTATTTTAAACAGGCAAGGGGCATTGCCGATGAAGCCGTTCATTGTCGTTTACAAAAGATTATTTAACAAACGTATTAAAAAGGTTAACTATATTAAAATATACAATGAAGTAAACAATTACAAATCACGTTATACCTATCTCACTAAAGTACTTCTCAAGATATTTTCGTTTTAACTTACAACTTAGACATGGTTTAACAATAATTCCCTCTGTATGGAGTCGTTAATCCGAGACAACTACCGCCGCCCAGGTATGCACTTAGAGCTCAAGTAGATTTTGTAATAATATCAAATAAAATACACATCTTTAATCCTCTGACCATAGGTAGTAAGTCAAGACAAAATATCTTGAAATGAATTAATTAACACTTATCAGTTGAAAGTTATTTATATTTGAATACTTAAATTAATAAAAATTATAATTTTAGGCAAAATAAATGTTTAAAACGAAAAAAATTGAAGGACTTATGTGATTTATCAATAAGACAGAAAAACGATACGTAGTACAATCTTACAATGGTGACGGTGAACCAGAAATACATAATTTAGAGACATCTCACTCATGGTTAGGACATAGAAATAACTACAAAATAAGGTATTGTTACTATATGATTTGTTTATTTAATATAATTAATATATACACCTACATTTTTAGAAACTTTGCTGAAACAGTTTAATATGACATGCACTGATTTTGATCAAATCACCTTGGTGTAGATAAGGCTAAGTAAAGAGGCTCCAGAGGGAAAAGAAGGGCGAAACTGTAACCCTCCAAAACAATGGATAATATCCCTTAATATTGCCAAATCGCTTACAAGTGGACCTCGAAAAGTCTTCTAAGAGAATATTTTCCGTGGTTAATTATTGTTTTGTTTTTGAATATTCATTTGTTTTGCAATCTTTTTTTATATTTTATTATCATTTAGTATTTGAATATTTTTATTTTTGCAATATTTTTTGTCATTAGGTGTTTTGTTTCAAGTTTCTCTTTTTTATGTTAATAAAATAAATGTACTTATATGCATCTATTTGCTTTTTTTTAGTAACTTAGTACCAGCTACTAAATTCCAAAGATAGATAAATACCATTTACAATATATAAATATTAAATTGTATTTAGTTGCTTTAAGTTTGAAATATTCATAAGGTAGGTTGAATAATATAGTAACAATAGTTCCTTAATCTTTTGGCCATCAACACTACTAAAAATATTGTATTTCATTTCATCTATGAAAAATGTTTCAACAGATTTTTCTGAATTTATTATAAATTAAGAATTTCACTGACTTTTTTTCATAGATCCAATGAAATGAAATATTTTAGGGAAGGGGTGAGGTAAAAGAAAAATTATGTAACTTTTGTTATATCTATATTATGTAATATTTAATACATAAATATTCTCTAGATATTATCTCATTTTTACATATATATTACATAGTAATTTGGAAATATTTGAGATATAATTAATAATATGTATTTCTTATATCATTATTGTTCTCTAGCTGTGCCGGCCTTTGTCTGTATTTAATACATAAATATTATCTAGTTGTGACTTCAGATTTATATAACTGTGACGTTTATATTTCAAAAAATATGTAACATATATGTATTCAATTTGTTTTTGAACTTGCTGGGGATGAGCATATGAAAAGTTGATAAACTATATGGAAAGCTGATTAATATTTGAAAAATATGTTGGATAATCAGTTGAAATATGAAAAAGTATATGGAAATCTAACTATTAATAAATAAGTGTTTGAAAAGAAGACGTATTCTTAAGAATTAGTGGAAAAACCAGTGAAATAGAAATTCAACTAAGACATTGATCAGCGTATGACAAGTTGATAAACTGTATAGAAAAGTGAAAAATATGTTGGATAATTAAGAAAAATTTGAAAAAGTATATGCAAATCTAACTATTACATGATGAAATGTTTAAAAACCATTTTTAAATGGAATTAACTGTTCTTTAAAAAAGTAATATGAATAAATTCCACAGAGTAAAAGTCGAAACAGAAAATTCCGTTTATAAAACTAACTAATATTAAAAATTGTGTGGGAAAACCAAGTAAATATAGAGAAGTGAATTGAAAACTGATTAAACCAATTCAAATAGAATTTCTCGTAATAAAATTATGTCGAATTGATTTTCTTCTCGCCCCGTATGACATAATATATCAATATCCTCGTAACACTTTTGTATGATTTCTGTGAAAACAAAAAGTTTAATCAAAGCGATAGATATACAAATACATACGTAGGAGAATGGGCAGAGAGAGGAAGAGAGTGAGGGAGATAAGTGAGAGAAATGAAGAGACACAATCAATATTATGTCCGTGAATTTGACGCAATACTACCGTAGATTAGATTAAAACACCCCTCTAACCAGAGACGTAGAAATGAATAGGGTACGGGTGGACAAATCGGGATATTATTAAATATAATTGAGAGGGGAAGTTGTAAAATACATAAATTGATAATAAACACGATAGATAAAATGTTATAGCTGTAAATAAGAAAATGGAAAAATAGATGGTCACAAAATAATATTATGCTAGAAAAGAAGATTGTTTAATAAGATAATTATAGATTATTGTTACGAAACAGCACACTGGTATAGACCCTAAATCCGACCCTGTCTAAGCCAGGTATGAAAATTAAAATTATGGCGGATACGCAGTGTTTTTATAACTGTTTGAGACTATCTTATCTAAGCATTGTTTTTGTGACCAGACTTATCTAGAAAAGGCCAGAATCAATTGTTTTTGTGTAAGCCGCAGTCCGGAATTTACTTGTAAAAATGGCTTTAATATATAAGGGACTGATCAGGAAGAGTTAGTTTTAGTTGATGAGGTGATCTCGAGAAATAAACAAAAATACACAGAACAGTAAAGTGCTCATTAATAATCAAGTTTGTGTGCATATAAATTAAATTTAAGTGGTTAGTTAAGTATATATAAATTAAGTGTTAGTGAGTTAGTGTTTAAATAAATTAGTAAGTAGCCATACCGAGTGTTTGAAATTTATCCCACCCGTAATAAAAACTTTTATAGTATGTACAAAAAGTACGAGGAGTAATAAACCCTAATTAAGTATGCAAAACCTTTACAGGGAGCACCATGAAATTTTTGATAAATCTCTTACTTTAAATTACATTTCGTCCGTAAATCTAAAAACCAGGTAGATCGACCCCGTATTTGTTTCAGTTGTAACAAAGTTTAGGGTTTGTTCATTGTTAAAGGATTAGCAGATAAGCAATAACGCAATGCAGTGGTGTGTATTTTGGGAAAAAAATACGTTTTAAATTATAATATAATAAAAAATGAAAAGAAATAATTATTGGAATACATTTATTACTTACATTTTATTCTATATCCGACTCGGAAGAGGAAGAATCGTTGTTGACATTAATAATAATAGGGTCGATTAAATCATCACAAATATTGTCAATTTTCCACATATTTGCCTCTACTTTGATAACATGCTCGATACAGTTTTCCTTACTCACATGACTTACAGCACTCTCAAACAATTTCACAACATCGTTTATTTTAAAAGTAGTATTTTTTTTCCAACTTCCCCCTTTACCTGAGCCGATATTAATTCTATGGGATTAAGTTCACAATGATAAGGGGGAAGTCGAAGAACTGATATACCACGAAAAGAAGCCATTTCTTCTACAATGTAGGTTTTGTATTTATTCTTGTTCATTTTTGCAATTCTGTAAAGTTCTTTCCTTAGTGGATCTTTTGGAAACTTAATATTTTTCGAAATAAGCCACTCCAAAAGCTTTCCTTTACGCCAACGACTTATGGGCAATGCTTCTCGTAACCGTGAATGGTAACTTGCGTTGTCCATAACAATAACAGCCCCTTTTGGAATCAGATCCAACATTTGAACAAACCATTCCTCGAAGACATCCCCATTCATATCTTCGTGATAGTCCCCCGTGCGTTTTGAAATAAAAGTTAATAATCCACCATCAACAAAACCTTCAGAACTTCCAACATGGACAATGATAAGTCTTTTTCCTTTTCCAGATGGTGGCTGCAAACCTAACGACAAACCTTCCACGAATGCCTGCCTTCCGCTTTTAAAGTTTTCATCTTGCCAAGATTTGGAAACTGTATATCCAGCATTTATCCATGTTTCGTCTAAGTAGAAGATTCTCAAATTTTGTTGTCTGGCATATCGAATGCTTCTTAAATAGTCTCTTCTCCAAAAAACTATTTCCGGTTTATCTATCAAGAGAGATTTTCTATTATGTTTTGTATATCTGAAACCCACATCTTTCAAAAGTTTGCATAATGTCATTCTGGAGAATTTTGGATAGTCCGTATCTTCTTGCACTGATGTCATAATTTTGTCAAGTGTTGGAATTTCCTTTCGTAAGTAAAATCCATGGACTTTACGCCTTAGTCTTTGTTTTAATGACTCATCGATCTCAATTGGTTTCCGGCCTGAAGGAGTTTTAGGGGGTTGAAGAGTTCCATTCTTGCTTTCTTTTAGTAATCTATGAATTGTTGATTTAGCAACACACAACATAGCAGCCGTTAATTCCACAATATCATCAACACTTGCACTTGGATCCTTGTTTTTCAATGATATATAACAATTCAATATCAGAGTTTTTTCATATAAAGATAATGGACCTGGTCGTTTAGATGGTCCTTGGCTTATCGACATTATTTGGTACTTGCACAATTAACATTCAACAAATGTTTTAAATATATTCCAACTGTTTACAATATTATGACAACCATACAACTTCATACAACTTTAGTCAAAGAACTAATACTAAGTACTGATTTAATGTACCTACTTTCTTTTAAATTAATATTCCCGATAATGTTTCTAAGAAAACTGGGTTGTTTGGAAAATCCCTCTCAATAATCGAATAATCTGTAAATAGGTGTAATCGTATTAAGCCGATTACAGTAGGCCACTTGCCATTTAAAATTTCTGAGAAAAATTCCCCAAACACTACATATAGGAGTAATACAAATAAAAATCATTATGAATAAACGGGCATATCCGAACTCTGCCACAAAATAAAATTTTACCTGACTTGTATCAATTTGAGGATTACTGAGATGTTCGAACTGTGCCGCAACCATTTAGTTTAATCCTATTAGAGTCATTAGGGTTTATAATAGATAAAATCGGAGGCCCATAGAATTATGTATATTTCTGAAAGGTTTCAAAGATTTCTTGAATTAAATATTTTGAAGAAATCTTGATTGTTTTGGTCGATATTTAGGGGATTAGGGGAAGGATGTTGATGCACTTACACTATTGCCTAAAAATCAGGAAGAAGTATTTAATAGTGTTCGTGAATTACAATTACGAACGAACCGAGAAGAGGAATTTCTATTAACAGCAGACCAGGTATTTAAAATTATTGTGTTCTCCTGTTTTTCCAACCCGTATTTTTTATGTAATTCGGATTGTATTTTGATGGATGGGACTTTTAAATACTGTTCAACTTTTTTTTACCAAATGTTTACCATTCATGGTTTTAAAAACGGCTATTACGTACCTCTTGTTTTTTGTTTGCTGCCGGACAAATCAAGTCAAACATATTCAAATTTGTTTTTAATTTTAAGACAAAAATGTAAAAAAGTAGGCTTAAATTTTCAACCTAAAGAAGTCGTAGTAGATTTTGAACTAAGCATTCATAACGCTATATATGAATGTTTTGGCAGAGATTAAATTCTTTTTGGTTGTAAATTTCATCTCTGTCAAGCTTGGTTTCGTAAGATTCAGGAGTTTCATTTGGTACAAGAGTACAGACAGAAAGGTTCTGTAATTGGCGAATACTTAAAAGTACATTTCGGTATTATGTATCTTAGTCCTGAGGAAGTTGTAGAATTTTTTTATAATGAACTACATTTTTTGCTTCCGAATGACGAAAGAGTTATAGAATTCCGAAATTATGTCAATAAAACATATATAACGCAAAATTCGATATTTCCACCACTTATTTGGGAAAATAATGCATCCTTCTTTAAGAGAACAACGAATTCTTGTGAGAGTTTTCATTCGCATTTCGGTGCTTCTTTTTACAAAGCACATCCAAACATTGTTCAATTTACTAGTGTGTTATTGGATTTACAAACGGAGGTATACGCGAAAATTCGTTCGGCAAACCAAAGCCAGAAAAAAACCAAAAAAACTATTAATGTTAAAATTAATTTCATTAATGATCATTTGGATCAATATAGGAAAAATGTTATTTCTCGCTTTATGTTTGTGAAAACGGTTGCATGTAAAAATCTTCCACACGTTTAATTTTGTGTTTTTTTATATGTTTATGTATATTGAATATATTTTATTGTAATGTGGATGTAATTTTTTAGAAGTGGCAAATATACGTTGAAAATATATGTATGTTATTAATATTTTCTTATATTGAATTTGAGTACCTAAAGTTCAAGGTAAATTGTTAAATCGGATTAGGCTATTAGACCCCTACTGGTTTGGTAGTTAATCTCCAAAATTTTAAACACTGGCAGAGTTCGAACAACCCGTAATGACTACCTGCATTTTGTGGCAGAGTTCGGATACTCCGGAATAAACTGTGTTACCTTTCTTTATCAAACTTACTAAAATTTATGTACCTCTATCACTTTTTTTTATTAAAATTAGTACATCCCGTTACCTCTGACCTAAATCGTATAATCTTTAGCATAGCTGCAACTCATTCGTTCAATACAAAATGTACCTTACGGTATACCCTCTTAAAATATATTTTGGTACGTCTATGAAATCTACTTAAATGAATGATTTATTACTCCTTGTCCTTTCTATATAGACTATAATAAAGGAGAAAAACATTACATTGGTGTCAGAAGTGGGATAATATAAATAAATATCTACGTAAAAATGGCCAAGAGATTAAGGGACCTGAAAGTGGCGGAATTAAGAGCGGATTTGGAAGATCGTGAGTTGGAAACGTCCGGTAAAAAAAGTGAATTAGTAGAAAGACTTAAAGTGGCACTGGAAAATGACGGCTTTGATCCAGAAACATTTTTATTTAATGACGAGGCTTCCACCTTAATCTCGTCAGTTTCTGCTAATATTTCTGCTAACATGGACGAGAAGATTTCTGCCATGGAAGAGAAGATTTCTGCTATGAAGCACCGACATTTCTGCAAATATTTCTGAGAACATGGACGAGAAAATTCCTACTTTAAAGAACGATATATCGCCGATATCTTATTAATGAATAACGACAGTGCCGCTGACATTGAAAATGAAATTTCGTCACTAAAATCTGAAATCGAGGATAAGATGTCAACGATGGACGAGAAAATCGAGAATAAAATGTTATCAATGGACGAGAAAATTGAGAATAAAATGTCAACGATGGACGAGAAAATCGAGAATAAGATTACAACGATAGACGAGAAAATCAAGGAGTTAGAGGAAAAGATTGTCGATTCATGAACGCGAGGCACGCCAGAGGAAGAAAAGAAGATCGAGCAAACGAAACCTTGCAAGCCAGAAACAGTATCTAAGTTTGAAGACATTGGCAGTTTTACCCGAGTCAAGGCCCCAACGTTCGATGGAAAAATGTCTTGGACCAATTATGTGAAACAATTTGAAGCAGCAACCAGAGTGAATAATTGGTCCGATAGAGAGAAGGCAGTTAACTTAACCATCGCGATTCGCAGATATGCCTCAGATGTACTCCAGACGATACATTTGGAAGAAACGCATGACTTCGAGCAGCTGAAGAAGATGTTGGACATGCGATATGGTCATGAACATCTAGAACATTTGTACCAATCTCAGCTGAAGAACCGAAGGCAGAAACGGGATGAATCCCTTCAAGAATATGAAGTGGACATTGCCCGACTAGTTCGGTTTGCCTATCCGTTAGCACCAGAGAACATGATGGAATGTCTGGGCATCCAGGCCTTTATTGATGGCTTACGTGACCCCGATATGCAGAGGACGCTTTGTTTAGCCCATCCGAAAACATTAGCGACGCATTGACAGCTGCCCTTGAATATGAAGCAGCAACGAAGGCTTCAGGATATAACAAAATCAGGACAATCCAAGAAGAAGGTGACGAAGACAGATTTGACCAGTTTGTCAGTTTAATGAAAAATATGATGGACAAGAAGCCGAGAAAGATTAGATGCTGGAATTGTGGCGAGCTAGGGCATGTACGTAGTTCATATAAGCGCCCCAAGACTCCTGCAAACCAAGAACCCCAGTCACAGGAAAACTAGAACGGGTCGGCTACGAGGGGGCAGCACCGACCTATGATCGTTCCAAAGACCCTCTCATACTGATAGCTTCTCTCAGATGTCGCAACGACAGTGTATATGTGGATGGCGAAGTAAATGGCAAGAAATATGCTCTGCTGGTTGACACTGGAGCAACTAGGACCATTATACGACCAGAAATAATAAACTCCAAGAAAAAGCTTCTACCAACGAGACTGCGACTGCGGACCGCCACAGGTGAGAGTGCCAACGTTCACGATGAGACACAAATCCAATTTGGAATTGGCGCAGAAAAGTTCACGCATACGGTAATCGTAGCTGACATTGAAGAAGACGTGATTCTGGGAATGGACGTAATGAATGTACATGGTTTCCAATTAGACATTAGAAAGAGAACCATTAAAGTGGGTTCCGAGGAGGTGTTCCTGCATCCATATGAAGGCAGCGCGGTGTTGGCAGCTGTACAGGAAGATACCGTTCTACCTGCACGAAGCTAAACCATGATAGTAGCACGGCTACAGGGAATCATGGAGGAAGGTACACCGGTTATGATGGAGCCAAGGAACCACGACGAAGAAGTTGGCAAAGGAGTACTAATTGGAAAAGGATTGGTCACGTCGGCGAAAGAGATCCCAGTACGTGTGATAAACGTGAACGATTACCCAATTACAATCAAGAAGGAAACCAAGATTGGATCCTGCGTACCAGTGACGTCTATAGTTCGTCAAACAACGACCACTGACAATTCTAATGCCATATTCGAACAAATGTTATCAGTAGCTGGTCAATATTTGGATCGAGCTGAAAAAAAGAGAATGAGAGAATTTCTCAGTTTTAGTTGATAAAGTGATCTCGAGAAATAAACAAAAATACACCGAATAGTAAAGTGCTAATTAATAATCAAGTTTGTGTGCATATAAATTAAATTTAAGTGGTTAGTTAAGTATATATAAATTAAGTGTTAGTGAGTTAGTGTTTAAATAAATTAGTAAGTAGCCATACCGAGTGTGTTTGAAATGTATCCCACCCGTAATAAAAACTTTTAATAAAGAAGAGAAACATTACATTATATATGATAGAAGGTAAATAACCTTTCAGTCAGCAACAGCTTTTACTGAGCTAATTCCAAAAATGTGTCACAACTTGATTAAAAATGGTACAGGTGTAGAAAAACGCAAGAGTTGTTTGTTATTTCATCACTGTATCTATCCACGTTCTATCTTATTCGCTGGACTAAATCGAAACTGTTTAGAAGTATGGAACTGTTTCTAGATAATTTTACAATATATTTCTTACCATTTGTGTTTCACTTTGACGTTAAGAAATGTCATAAGTAAAATTCCGTATTGTTAATTTAATTTATCATACACACTTGCTGCAATATCCTATATTTTTTATAAGTTCATTACAAACTGTCAATCAAACTACAGTTGCGGTGAATATCTAACCATAGACGAAATTCTAATAGCTTTCAAAGGCTGGTGCAAATTTAGAATGTACCTAAAAAATAAACCAGACAAGTACGGAATCAAAATGCAGTGTTTAGTGGACTCTAAAACTCACTATTTCCTAAATGGCTTTATATATACTGGCAAGAGAACTCACAAAACAAATGCAAGAAAACTAGCAATTCTTACATTAGATGTTTTGACTCTCATTTCAGCAATATCTGGAACCAACAGAAACATTACTGCAGATAATTGATTCTCGTCTATGGAGTTAGTAAGGAAACTAAGAAAAAATAATCTAACATACGTCGGAACCATAAAAAAAACGAGAAGTTTCCAATGAATTTTAACCTAAAGAAGACTTGCCTTCTAATTCTTCTATTTTTGGATTTACAAAAAATGAGGCACTTGTTTCAGTTGCACCAAAAAAAATCGTGCAGTGTTGCTAGTATCATCGATGCATCACACAGACACAATTATAAATGAGAAGCCAGAAATCTTTTATAGTCAGACAAAGGGGGGAGTAGATTCACTAGACCAATAATGCGGGTTGTATAAAACTGGGAGAAGAACTAGAAAGTGGCCTCAAATAGTTTAGAATTTTTGATGTAAATAGCAATGTTATTTTCAGTAGTACGGTGAACAACAAATTAATGGCAAGAAGATATTTTTTAACGACCTTAGGCCAAGTACCACATTTACAACGCCGATCACAACAAAAGAATTTGCCGAGAGTATTTAGCACCATTATATATACATTTTCTGGTGTAGAACAACCAGAGCCAATACCTGATCCAGAAGAAATTTTGATGGTATAAATTTTAGCGACGTAATTAATGACTTTGTGGCAGCAAAGTCTCGGCAAATACCGCTACTACAATAGCTATTTTTTATTTTTCTATTGTACGTAGTTATCATTTATGATTTTATAACGAAGTTAGCTAGGTATTTGTTATCAGAAGTATCTGCATATTTTTTTAAATATCTAAGTATAAATAGAAAGTGGTTACTTATTATGTTCAGTTTTTTGCATTATTTCAAGCACCTACCTTCAAAAAAAGAAATAAAAAAACATGATCCAAAATGCCTTAAGGAGCGTCAAAATCCAGGCGCAAGTAGCCCTTACAGAAGGCCCTGGTTTTTGCTTATCGTTTTTGTTTATTTGGTACTTACCAATTACACATTACAATTTTAAGAAATAATTGAATTGATGCGAAGATGTTAAGCACTGGGTTATTTTTGCCGACCAGAGGAGAAGTCGAGTGATTTGTGTTTAATTGTGGGTTGTCTTACACACACATATTTGTAAGGAACACTTTAAACTAAAGAAATAATATAATTAACATTCAATAGTTACACAGGAATAATGAGTAATATGAAATACCAAAAATGGCGAACTTTTAGTTAATGACAATTGACAATGTCTGCTCTTCTTCTATTTTTTTATCTTCTGCTGTCAGAGGCCTCGTCGATTACTCGTTACAATTCTCCCCCCCTGCTTCACGAATCGTCTCGAGAGTAGAAGCAGGGAAGTTGGAGGTCGCTAAACAACAGGAGCAACTTTTGGGTTTAGCGATTCTTCTCATTGGAGAACTCACGGGTTGGGCCTGAACCTCTTCTTCCGGGGTATCCTCTTGCGGCATATCTTCCGGAACAGGGGTAGCGAAGATAACTGAAGCTGTGGGAGACGACAGTTTCCGGTACAGTCGTCTCTGATGTATCCAAAGGATTATTACGTGGTCGACCTCTTTATCGGATTGGTCGTACCGGCACTGAAGCATTAGCATTGGCGAGGTTGTGGTATGGAGTCAACGCTGATGCATGATATTTTCCAACCACTTCAAAAGGTTTGCTAACGGTACCAACCTCGTAAGTTGTCGGGGAGTAACCATACGGTGGATTTGGTACGGTCCATCGCGACGCGGAGCGAACTTATTAGTATATCAGTCCTTGGATTTAGTAAGTGCGTGTACATCTACGAGTACAGTATCACCTACTTCGAATGGAGCGACAGGTCGGTGACTTTTATCGGTATAATCTTTGGCACGATCTTCAGCTTTCTCGGGCTACACTTAAGGTTGTTGCTAAAGTCTGTAGATATGGTGATATCTCGGGTACAAAATTGTCACAATTCAGGATAGTCCAAGGGTCGCGATTAGCGTTATCTGGCGTTCTTAATTCGCGCCCGAACATAAGGTAAGCAGCACCAAAACCGGTTGATTGCGACTGTACTGAATTCATTGAGAAACGTATCGTCGGTAATTTGTCTTTCCACTGGGTATGATCCTTTTCTGTCAAAATTGACAAATGACAATTGACGTCACGGTTTTTTCGTTCGACCGGATTAGCCGCGGGGGGATAGACATGAGTGAGAGATTGCTTGAAGCCTAAGACATGGGCTACTTGTTGCATCACTTCACTTACGAACTGCATACCATTATCACTAATAACTCTCCTTGGAGTTCCATATCTTAAAATTATTTCATCGATTAAGCATCGAGCGCACCTTTCTGCAGTGGCCTTCTGTAGAGGGAATAGCTCAACCCATCTACTGGCAGTATCCTCTATTATGATAACCCACTTGTAACCATCCATAGTCTTCGGTAATGGCCCAAACAGATCAATTGAAAGGGTTTCAAACCTTCTAGATGGAACAGATGTTTGCAATTGTCCAGCTGGTTTTAAGTTATTTGCTTTGTAGCGCTGACAATACAGTTTGACACATACTTCCCAATAGTTGTTCGCATTCCTGGCCAATAATATCGTTTAGCAATTCTTCGATAAGTCCTTTCAGCACCATAATGGACTACCAGTTCTAAGTCATGATATTCTGCTGAAATGGATGGGATTTGCTTTTTGGGTACAACCTGCTGAGCCTCTTCTTCATCGGCTTCAGGAACATATCTGTACACTATACTGTTATTCATCACATAACCTCTCTTGAAAGAGATAATAATTTTAAGAAGATCTTTATGTTCCAGTTGTAGCTTGCGTATTTCGCTAACTGGCTGTATGGGCATAATATATATATATATATATATATATATATATATATATATATATATATATATATATATATATATATATATATATATATATTCGTTTATTGACCGTTTTACATACAGGGCACGTTTATAGTCATCTCATATAAAATATTAATATAATTACAAACGATTAATAGATAATTAATTACATTATGAGAAAAAACAAAAAAAGAGAACAATCACACAATAAAAAGTAGAAATAGTTACAAAATATCTACAATAGAATAAAAATCTAAAAGTACACCAAGACATATTATAAAAGGATGAAAAACTATATAAAAACATATAAAAGTATAGAACTGTATAGAAAAAATAAACAATTATCGTAGGTTAACCATATTTTATCAGGTATTCAAGTATAATGCACTCTCAAAGGAATAGCTCATGTACTCATCAATGCTGTAAAAACAGTGTTCTATCAGATAAACTCTGACAAATTTAGAAAATTTCGCATCGCTCATTTCCTTTATTTTTTCCTCCGGGTATAGTTTATCTAATCTATTAAACAGATTGAAATCAAGTCGGTTCCGTTTAGCCGTTGACAGACGTGAAAAGACATTTACTAGATCATTTGCATTTCTAGTACTGTAACCGTGTAAATCAAAAGTGTAATCGTCTGTCGCACTATGCATGTTTAAAAATTGTGAAAAACGTACAATTTTTAAAGGATAACATGGTTATTTGCTGCGGTGAATCTGGAGGTACATTTGATTCTTTATCAAGTGTTGCTTCTACTGAGGTTGGAAACAGGTCTGGTCTAGCCCAAGAGCAGGCTGTGGACATTAATAAAATAACAATACGACATATGGAAGAACTATTAAAGCAAAAGGAGGAGACTATCCATTATCAAAAAATTGCTATAGATTCGCTTCACCACCAAATATCTTTGTTAAATGAAGAAACATCAAGGTTACGGAATTCCATTGTTTCTCCAACACTGCAAAATAGTCAGAAGCCAAACCAAAAAACGAGTATTTCAGTGCGACCGAAGACCAATGTCGAACAACAAGCTCCGCAAAATGATGCATCTACGTCAGATCATACCATTGTAACAAAAAGTAATGTCAAAAATGCCTTACATAATGTGGAATCCCAGCTTCTATGTGAAAAATATATTGGCCTCAATCAACCTTCTTATGCAAATGCAAATGCGAATATTGGTAGCCACGTTGGAAAAAGAAGACCTAGACAGTTGCTAATTGGAAACAACCACGATATATCTGGTCCACTGAAAGCAGCGAATCAAACCATGGACAAATACTATCATTACCACGTAACGAACTGGCCTCCAGATGTGTGTAGCGATGTGATATTGGACTATTTAAAAAGCTTTGCTGCCAGTGTAAAGGTGGAGAAGCTAAATTCGAGAAATCCAGACTTATATGCGTCTTTTAAAATAAGTGTATTATCTAAAAAATCTGAAAACATTTTAAAGAGCGAAATTTGGCCTAGTAGAGTTACTTTAAATCGGTTTTTTCATACGAAAAGAGTTGATGCACTTTCGGGGTGATATCTCGAATGTAATTGATAACAGTGATGATATATTCAACAAACATTTTTTCAGAGATTTCAACTTATCAATTTTTCACCTAAACGTTCAGAGCTTACATAACAAAATAACAGAACTGCAAGTATTTTTAAATAGCAAACCATTTGATATTTTTTGTGTTTCTGAGCATTGGTTAGACATCAATAGCTTAGACAAAATTAAATTGAACAAATATTCGTTAATAGCGTCCTTTTGTCGCCAAACAAAAGAAATGCACGGTGGGGTGGCAATATATACAACATCTAAAATTTCTGTCAGAAGAATTGATATTGGAAGGTTCTGTAGGTCGTTTGATGCGGAATTATGTGCTATTGAAGTTAGATACTGCAGTCTAGCTGTCATTGCGGTTTATCGGTCTCCCACCAAGGAAAATATGTCAGTTTTCATTGAAACACTAACGGATTTGGTTGAATTCTTGAATAACAAATATAAAAAAATCATTATCATGGGTGATATGAATCTGGATCTCGATGGTAATACGGATCACGCAAAAAATCTGTGCAATCTCTTCAATATGTATGGCTTCAGTCACTTAATCCACCAACCTACTCGAATAACTATCTCGTCAAGATCATGCCTTGATAACATAGTAACTAATGTTGGCGAGGAGAATCTTGCCTCTGGTGTACTAGAGCCACTTGTATCGGATCATAGTGGCATATATCTCTTTCTGAACTCTAAAATTTCTAAAAAACCAGAACACTTTAAGAAAAGGATTATAAACGAGAACACAATAAAAAAATTTGTTGATAACTTGGAAGGGATAAATTGGGATATTTTTAATATCGACTCTCTGAACTCAAGTCAGTCTATTGATAAAATTCTTGAAGTTTTATCAAATGCTGCTGAAAGAGCATTCCCCTTAAAATCCATACACTGTACACGGCCAGGATTGAAGTGGTTTACCCCAGAGTTAAAACTAATGCGGCAGCAAGTATATGAATTTCGAAATAAATTTAAATCTTCAAATTCACCATTACATTGGAGCGAATATTGTATATTAAGAAAAAATTATAAACAAGCATTAAAGGAAGCTAAGAAGAGTGCTTGTACAAATAGAATCTTAAAATCCGATAATAAGAGTAAAAAGATTTGGGGTACTATAAATCAACTAAGGCATGAAAGTAAATCCCGTTCAAATAGCGTTAATATTAATGCCGATGATTTAAATAATTTTTTCACTACCGTTTCTGAAAAATTTATTGAATCACTTAATGATCCATATACGCACTATATTTCCTTCCTGAATAAAATGCAAAAACCTCCATCTTCATTTTTCATGCTACCATTTTTAGAATCTGATGTACTTGAGGCCATTCATTCCCTCAAAAACAAATTAAGTACCGATTACTATGGCTTAAATGCACAAATGATTAAGGCCTCCAGCACTTCTTTACTTGCACCCCTAACAGTTGCTCTGAACAAGTGCACTATCGAAGGCATTTGGCCCAACTCTTTAAAAATATCAAAAATTGTGACCGTTCATAAGGGGGGAGATGTGGATGAACTGGATAATTACAGACCAATAGCGATCGTTCCCATATTATCTAAAATATTTGAGATCCTGATAAGGGATAGGTTTATATCTTATTTGGAAAAACAAAGTATTATCTCGGTGTCACAGTTCGCATTCCAAAAGAACAAGTCCACTGTCTCTGCATTGGTTACAATTGTAGATGACATAGTGGACAGCCTCGATAGGGGACATGAAGTTCGTGCTACTTTATGTGATTTGTCTAAGGCGTTTGATTGCGTTAATACTCAAATTCTTCTGGATAAAATGGAATTTTACGGGTTCAGAGATAAGCAATATGACCTTATGTTTTCTTATCTCAATAATAGACGGCAATACGTTTACTTGAACAACGTACATTCACACGAACTTAAAATGAATAACGGAGTACCCCAGGGTTCCGTTCTGGGCCCTTTATTATTTTTAATTTACGTCAATGATTTACCCCAATCTTTGGAACAGCAGAGCAGAGTGGTTCTATATGCTGATGATGCTACCTTAATTTCAAACGAGGGAGTTGCTGCGAGGAATGGAAGTCTTGATATGGCAAAAAATTGGTTTCAAGCAAATAAACTCAAACTAAATGAATCAAAAACTGAACATATTCTTTTCAGTGTTGACAAATTTGCAGAAAAGTCGGAGCCTGTTAAATTGTTGGGAATTGTATTCGATACTTCGTTGACTTGGTCGAGCCAGATTGATCGATTATGCTCAAAATATCTTCTCAAATATTCGTATTGAGACAGTTACGTAAAAATATTAGTGACAATAATGTAATGAAAGTCGCCTACTGTGCCTTGATTCACAGTCATCTGTCTTATGGCATATCGCTATGGGGTAACTCAAGCAGGCTCCATAAGGTTTTTTCGCTCCAAAAGGCAGCAATCCGAATTGTGGACGGATCAGCATACCGAGCGCATTGTATAGAAATTTTTAAGAAATATAAGATTCTGAGTCTACCCTGCCAATATATCTTTGACCAACTTCTAAGAATACATCGGGACCTAAATTCTATTTCGAGTCATAGCGATTTACACGGTTACAGTACTAGAAATGCAAATGATCTAGTAAATGTCTTTTCACGTCTGTCAACGGCTAAACGGAACCGACTTGATTTCAATCTGTTTAATAGATTAGATAAACTATACCCGGAGGAAAAAATAAAGGAAATGAGCGATGCGAAATTTTCTAAATTTGTCAGAGTTTATCTGATAGAACACTGTTTTTACAGCATTGATGAGTACATGAGCTATTCCTTTGAGAGTGCATTATACTTGAATACCTGATAAAATATGGTTAACCTACGATAATTGTTTATTTTTTCTATACAGTTCTATACTTTTATATGTTTTTATAGTTTTTCATCCTTTTATAATATGTCTTGGTGTACTTTTAGATTTTTATTCTATTGTAGATATTTTGTAACTATTTCTACTTTTTATTGTGTGATTGTTCTCTTTTTTTGTTTTTTCTCATAATGTAATTAATTATCTATTAATCGTTTGTAATTATATTAATATTTTATATGAGATGACTATAAACGTGCCCTGTATGTAAAATGGTCAATAAACGAATTTGGGGTAAATCATTGACGTAAATTAAAAATAATAAAGGGCCCAGAACGGAACCCTGGGGTACTCCGTTATTCATTTTAAGTTCGTGTGAATGTACGTTGTTCAAGTAAACGTATTGCCGTCTATTATTGAGATAAGAAAACATAAGGTCATATTGCTTATCTCTGAACCCGTAAAATTTCATTTTATCCAGAAGAATTTGAGTATTAACGCAATCAAACGCCTTAGACAAATCACATAAAGTAGCACGAACTTCATGTCCCCTATCGAGGCTGTCCACTATGTCATCTACAATTGTAACCAATGCAGAGACAGTGGACTTGTTCTTTTGGAATGCGAACTGTGACACCGAGATAATACTTTGTTTTTCCAAATAAGATATAAACCTATCCCTTATCAGGATCTCAAATATTTTAGATAATATGGGAACGATCGCTATTGGTCTGTAATTATCCAGTTCATCCACATCTCCCCCCTTATGAACGGTCACAATTTTTGATATTTTTAAAGAGTTGGGCCAAATGCCTTCGATAGTGCACTTGTTCAGAGCAACTGTTAGGGGTGCAAGTAAAGAAGTGCTGGAGGCCTTAATCATTTGTGCATTTAAGCCATAGTAATCGGTACTTAATTTGTTTTTGAGGGAATGAATGGCCTCAAGTACATCAGATTCTAAAAATGGTAGCATGAAAAATGAAGATGGAGGTTTTTGCATTTTATTCAGGAAGGAAATATAGTGCGTATATGGATCATTAAGTGATTCAATAAATTTTTCAGAAACGGTAGTGAAAAAATTATTTAAATCATCGGCATTAATATTAACGCTATTTGAACGGGATTTACTTTCATGCCTTAGTTGATTTATAGTACCCCAAATCTTTTTACTCTTATTATCGGATTTTAAGATTCTATTTGTACAAGCACTCTTCTTAGCTTCCTTTAATGCTTGTTTATAATTTTTTCTTAATATACAATATTCGCTCCAATGTAATGGTGAATTTGAAGATTTAAATTTATTTCGAAATTCATATACTTGCTGCCGCATTAGTTTTAACTCTGGGGTAAACCACTTCAATCCTGGCCGTGTACAGTGTATGGATTTTAAGGGGAATGCTCTTTCAGCAGCATTTGATAAAACTTCAAGAATTTTATCAATAGACTGACTTGAGTTCAGAGAGTCGATATTAAAAATATCCCAATTTATCCCTTCCAAGTTATCAACAAATTTTTTTATTGTGTTCTCGTTTATAATCCTTTTCTTAAAGTGTTCTGGTTTTTTAGAAATTTTAGAGTTCAGAAAGAGATATATGCCACTATGATCCGATACAAGTGGCTCTAGTACACCAGAGGCAAGATTCTCCTCGCCAACATTAGTTACTATGTTATCAAGGCATGATCTTGACGAGATAGTTATTCGAGTAGGTTGGTGGATTAAGTGGCTGAAGCCATACATATTGAAGAGATTGCACAGATTTTTTGCGTGATCCGTATTACCATCGAGATCCAGATTCATATCACCCATGATAATGATTTTTTTATATTTGTTATTCAAGAATTCAACCAAATCCGTTAGTGTTTCAATGAAAACTGACATATTTTCCTTGGTGGGAGACCGATAAACCGCAATGACAGCTAGACTGCAGTATCTAACTTCAATAGCACAGAATTCCGCATCAAACGACCTACAGAACCTTCCAATATCAATTCTTCTGACAGAAATTTTAGATGTTGTATATATTGCCACCCCACCGTGCATTTCTTTTGTTTGGCGACAAAAGGACGCTATTAACGAATATTTGTTCAATTTAATTTTGTCTAAGCTATTGATGTCTAACCAATGCTCAGAAACACAAAAAATATCAAATGGTTTGCTATTTAAAAATACTTGCAGTTCTGTTATTTTGTTATGTAAGCTCTGAACGTTTAGGTGAAAAATTGATAAGTTGAAATCTCTGAAAAAATGTTGGTTGAATATATCATCACTGTTATCAATTACATTCGAGATATCACCCCGAAAGTGCATCAACTCTTTTCGTATGAAAAAACCGATTTAAAGTAACTCTACTAGGCCAAATTTCGCTCTTTAAAATGTTTTCAGATTCTTTAGATAATACACTTATTTTAAAAGACGCATATAAGTCTGGATTTCTCGAATTTAGCTTCTCCACCTTTACACTGGCAGCAAAGCTTTTTAAATAGTCCAATATCACATCGCCACACACATCTGGATGCCAGTTCGTTACGTGGTAATGATAGTATTTGTCCATGGTTTGATTCGCTGCTTTCAGTGGACCAGATATATCGTGGTTGTTTCCAATTAGCAACTGTCTAGGTCTTCTTTTTCCAACGTGGCTACCAATATTCGCATTTGCATTTGCATAAGAAGGTTGATTGAGGCCAATATATTTTTCACATAGAAGCTGGGATTCCACATTATGTAAGGCATTTTTGACATTACTTTTTGTTACAATGGTATGATCTGACGTAGATGCATCATTTTGCGGAGCTTGTTGTTCGACATTGGTCTTCGGTCGCACTGAAATACTCGTTTTTTGGTTTGGCTCCTAACTATTTTGCAGTGTTGGAGAAACAATGGAATTCCGTAATCTTGATGTTTCTTCATTTAACAAAGATATTTGGTGGTGAAGCGAATCTATAGCAATTTTTTGATAATGGATAGTCTCCTCCTTTTGCTTTAATAGTTCTTCCATATGTCGTATTGTTATTTTATTAATGTCCACAGCCTGCTCTTGGGCTAGACCAGACCTGTTTTCAACCTCAGTAGAAGCAACACTTGATAAAGAATCAAATGTACCTCCAGATTCACCGCAGCAAATAACCATGTTATCCTTTAAAAATTGTACGTTTTTCACAATTTTTTAAACATGCATAGTGCGACAGACGATTACACTTTTGACATCGATATCCGGTTTTAACGGGCTTTCTACATCTAACGCAATGATCAAGATCCATATTTTTCTCCTCTAACGATTCTATTGTAAGCATTTAATGACTCAAACAGGTTGATAAATCAAAATTTCAGATTAAAAATTAGTCCGAGTGCAATTGTCCACGTCGATTTAATTTGGTTTTATGAATCAGTAAAAAGTATCGAAGTAAACTTGGTATTTTTGATGCGAGAAAAGTTTCATATGTTTATAATATCGTGAAATAGAATGATTTTTCACTTGCCAACAGTTACATAGATGTTAATTTGTAGTACATCACTCCAAAAGCACTTTTCACAAATTAAAATAGTCCAATTTCAACAGAAAACTCAAGAATTTCTAAGCACTAAGGAAATACGTGTGTGTGAATCAACATCAACTCAACAATAATAATAATAATAATAATAATAATAATAATAATAATAATAAGAATAATAATAATAATAATAATAATAATAATAATAATAATAATAATAATAATAATAATAATAATAATAATGTCTGCTACTGGTATCACCCACAAAAAATTCACAGAACATCTGACAGAACTCGACATACCTGAAAATATACACAATCGAATACAAAAAAGCGTCATTTTACACACGTGCAATATAGTCCGCTCGTTTCTTAGAACACAATAGACTTCGTTTATACTTGGCCCGCCCGTATAAAGAAGAAATCCAGGGAACAAAAACCCTGTGAATTCCTAAAATAATAATAATAATAATAATAATAATAATAGGGAAAGAAATACATGGACGTTACTACAACCACACTAAAAATACAAGCGTTGGCCAAAGACACTCCCACACATGGCTACACAATGGAAACCTGTTCCCCGAAACAGAAGGATTCATGTTAGCGATCCAAGACGGTATAATCAACACACGCGCATACAGTAAATTCATCATTAAGGACCCGACAGTAACGGACGATAAATGCCGACGATGTCACAATGCACGGGAAACAATTGAACATATAACTAATAGCTGTAGCACACTAGCACCCACCAAGTACCTAGATAGACACAACGCCGCCGCAAAAATTATACACCAAAGCATTGCTATTGAACATTCATTATTAAACAAACATACGCCCTACTACACATACACGCCATCTGACATACTTGAAAACGCAGACTATAAACTATATTGGGATAAAACTCTCCAATCTGACAAACCCCTATCATGCAATAGACCCTATATTACGTTCACGGACAAGAAGGAGAAGCACACATACCTAATAGACATATCTATACCAAACGACCACAACGTACCAGCTAAATATTCGGAAAAAATCCAAAAGTACATCCCGCTTGCCATAGAACTTGAAAGAATATGGAAACAAAAAACGGTCACTGTCATACCAATCATCATTTCATCAACAGGTCTCACTCACACATCCTTCATCGGACACCTATCAGAACTCAATCTACCCGCAACCATACACAACCAAACACAGAAAGCCGTAATACTGCAAACATGCAATATTGTTAGATCATTCCTCCGACATCAATAGAGTCCTCCTATACTTGGCCTCCACCCGTATAGGCGGAACACACCAGGACAAACCTGTGCCTCAGTTCCAATAATAATAATAATAATAATAATAATAATAATAATAATAATAATCCCTCCTAGGAGCTGTAAGACCTTGTCGTTGGTGGAGTGGCTGAGTAACTTCCTCCCTCCTCGAGCCGCAAGGACGGGAAGGGAGGAGTGAAACTAAAAAACAGCTCAGAAATGGTCAGTGGGGCACTGGTGGGGCTATCTATGCCGATGTGATAGCACCAACAAATGCCAGTAGAAGATCCAACATGCCCAAGTTACATCCGAACACACTGGCAAGTCCTGACCAGACATGGGGGACGAGCGGCGAGTTTCCGGCGCCGAAAAACTGGAACCCTCGGCTATGGTATGGTAACCCAGACAGAAGAGTCCCGATGGAGTAAACCAGCGATAAAAAATCCGGAATCTAATCTGCTCTACGTAAGCCAAGGTGGAAGAAATCGTGCCGAGGGCTGCATGGCCATACGGAGTTGGTTGTGAACGATTCCCTGTGAGTACCAGGCGACACTTACTTGTATCTAGCCTCACTTTGGTATGGGAGCACTGCCAAAGCGGACCTTTAATTCTTCCCTACTCGTGGGACTTGAAATGAGTAAAACTAGTTCTCCAAAAACAAAGGAGATGTCGTCCTCCTCCATTGGCGGCAACAACATGAACCAGGAAAAGGTGGTATATCCCCGGTTTTTGGTCATAAAAAGAAAAGAGGGTGATTTTTTCAAAGTCAACCCTTTTTTAATTCAGAAAACTTTATTTGGTATTTGTGGGTCATTGAAGATGATAAAGAAGACCAAGGAAGGGCTTCTGCTAGAAACGGTTTCTGCTGCGCAAAGTAACAGGATACTTCAGATTAAAAAATTAGGTGACATCGAGGTAGAAGTAATCCCCCATAAAACCCTCAATTACTCTAAAGGTGTTGTGTATTGCCCCGATCTTTTGAACTGTACTATTGAAGAAATATTGGAGGAATTAAAACAACAAGGAGTATGTGCTATTTATAGAATGAAAACAAAAAGGATGGTCAATTACTAGAAACACCTAACCACGTATTAAGTTTCGACAATCCAATACTCCCAAAGACAATTAAAATAGCTTTCCATTCTCTGAATGTCAGAATATATGGCCCTCCACCTATGCGATGCTTCAGATGCCAAAAGTTTGGTCATACATCCCTGAATTGCCAACAAAACCAAGTCTGTGTGTGTGGTAAACCCCCATACGAAGGCAGAGCATGTGAAGAACCAATAGAGTGTGTAAATTGTAATGGTAATCACTCAGCAAGATCCAATCAGTGCCCAATTTTCAAAAAAGAGTCTGCTATCCAGCAAGTAAGGGTAACAGAAAAAATTTCTTACCGCGAAGCGAAAAGAAAAGTTGTTATTGACACGCCGACTGTTGGCATATCATTCGCACAAGCAGCATCCAAACATCAGAAAATTGATATCGACATATTGGTCAAACAATTAACACCTGTATTACTGCAAGCTATAACGGATGTCATGGGAAAATCAAAAACATCAGATGATACCACACCTCTTCCTGCGTCTGCAACCCTTTTTCGTACACCGGCTCCCCCTTTAATTAATAAAAAGAGAACCGATGTTGATGCTGAGGAAACAACTGAATCCGAAGGTAATTCAGAGACAAGTGGAACTCGAAAACGGAAAAAAGGTTGGCAAAAAGGTCGACCGAGAAAACCTTTTAATTCAAGCGAAGGCCAAAATACTGATAAAATAAGTGATACAGATCTTCACTGATACAGAAATATTCGGTTATTTTATTTATTTGCTTACTTATAGTTTATACAACTATTTATTTGTATGCGTCACATATTCATAAGTATACCACCATTTCAGAATTTCTATCCATTTTTATTTGTTATTTATTTTATTTATATATTTTTAAATCATCAACTCTATGTCTGAACCAACTCTTATGAATTCGATAATTCAATGGAATTGCAATGGTTGTATTCTCCATTATTGTGATCTCAAGTTACTCATAGCTGAAATAGATCCAATTTGCTTATGTCTACAGGAGACAGATTTTAAACCTAACCAACCGTACTCCATCCGAGGGTACGAAATATATCGGAAGGACACAAATCCCTCTATTCGAGCAAAGGGTGGCGTGGCTGCGCTAATTAGGAATGACATACCTCACGCCTCACTGTATTTGAATACCGCCTTACAAGCGGTTGCTGTTCAAATTCTGGCCCCCGTTACAATGACTATATGCTGTCTATATCTACCTAATGCTGACTGGCGAAAAGAAGACTTGGAAAACCTCATATCGCAATTGCCCATCCCGTTTATACTAGTAGGAGACATGAATTCCCACAACCCCCTCTGGGGTTCTCTCCGACGAGACGCCCGTGGACTAATTATAGAACAATTGCTAGATAGAGACGATTTAGCTCTATTGAATTCTGGCGCGATGACTTATTTTAACGCAAGATCCAGAGACTTCAGTGCTATTGACCTATCGTTTGCACCACCAAGAATTGTCCCTCGTTTGTCCTGGAGTGTGCTGCATGATCTACATAATAGCGACCACTTCCCTATCGTAATATCCACGGACATTCCTAGAAGTCGACTACATTTACCGCCTAAGTGGCTTGTAGATAAAGCAGACTGGCACACATTCGAGCAACATCTTGAGCTTCCCGGGGAATCTGATAATGTTTTTCTAGAGGTAGACAAGCTCACTCGTAATATCAAAAGAGCAGCTGAAATGGCAATTCCAACTAGAACACAGCTACCCGATAGACGTATGGTTCCTTGGTGGAACCCCTTAGTGAAGGATGCCATACAAGCAAAGAAAAAGGCCTTCAATAGATTCAAGAGATTCCCATCACTTGAAAATTTGATCATATTCAAAAAAGCAAGAGCAACAGCTCGCCGCATTGTTGTGCAGAGTAAGCGAACATCTTGGAGTACATTTGTGTCATCGATATCTCCAAGTACAACTATATCAGAGGTATGGCGTAAAGTCAAGGCGGTTTCTGGAATGAATTTTTCACCGCCGCTCAAATATCTGCGGACCGAAACTGGCGAGATATCCGATTGCCCACAAATAATCTCAGAGTGCATGGCAACCCATTACTGTGCTGCAAGCAGCAACCAAAATTACGAAGAAGAATTTTTACAGTCCAAAAACCAACAAGAACTGCCTCTTGACTTTTCTTCACTTGAACAACTCTATTATAACTCCCCCTTCACTTTAGTCGAATTTGAATATGCTCTTTCTTGTTCTAAGCAGTCATCCCCAGGACCCGATTCAATATGCTATGAAATAATCGTTCATCTACCTTCTGATTTCAAAGCAGCACTACTCACCTTATACAATAAAATATGGCAGTCAAATATCTACCTACCCCAGTGGAAAGAGGCTATAATCGTCCCCATTTTGAAAGAAGGAAAGGATCCTTTAGTTCCCTCTAATTATAGGCCCATTAGTCTCACATGCAGCATGGGAAAGATTCTGGGAAAAATGGTGAGCAATAGACTAGTCTGGTTGCTAGAATCACAGGGACTTTTAGATGAACACCAGGCAGGATTCCGAAAGCATCGCTCAACTACAGATCAACTCGTATATCTCGAACATACCATACAAGAATCTTTCAAGAAACGCGAACACGCTGTCGCTGTGTTTTTTGACCTTGAAAAGGCTTACGACATGACGTGGAGGTACGGAATTATGAGAAAACTTCATGACTGGGGATTCCGGGGTAACTTACCTCTGTTCATATCTTCCTTCCTATCTGAAAGAACTTTCAGAGTGAGGGTGGGCGACACGCTGTCCTCGCTCAGACTTCTGGAAAATGGAATTCCGCAAGGTTCTACGTTGAGTGTAACACTCTTCGTAATCGCAGTCAACCACATGGCTACCTTGGTCGACCCGACAGTCGGAATTTGTTTATATGTGGATGATTTGACGATAGTTCTTCTGCACCTACCGTTGGATCTGCTACCCGTAAGCTACAACGATCGATAGACCAGATTGTTCGAAATGCTGGGGGAGTGGGATATAAGTTCTCCAGAGAAAAACGAGTTGCGTTCATTTCTGCAGACTTCGTAGGCCTCACTATGATCCTATGTTATACATTAATAACACATTAATTGAATGCAAAGAATCTATTAAATTCCTCGGACTCATTTTTGATTCAAAGCTAACTTGGCGCAAACATGTAGAGAATTTGGTAGTGCGGTGTAAACAGACAATGAATATAATAAAATGTCTTGCCAGCACCAGCTGGGGAGCTGATGCAGATACCTTATTAGATGTTTACCGATATCTTGTACTCGCTAAGATAGACTATGGGTCCATAGTTTATTCATCGGCACGGAAATCAACGCTGAGTTTACTAGATCCCATACATCATGCTGGTATGAGGTACGCAATAGGTGCATTTCGTACAACACCCATTGTGAGTATATGTAGTGAGACAGGGCTTCCACCTTTACGATTACACCGCCAGAAACTACTAGCAAGTTACATCTCCAGAATACGAGCACAACCCAACCATCGAAATCTTCCGATTCTGTTAGAAGAACACGACGGATATGCTGATAGACCTACTATTACAAGGCCAGCAGGAATTAGAGCACGTGAAACTCTACCACCACTGGAATGGCATGACTTGTCCATTCTTTCCGTGAATTATTTCGAAGCTCCTCCATGGCAGCTGCCAAAAGTATCTATCCGTTTAGATCTGACTGCCTTCCCTAAACATTGCACCGCCCCATTAGTCTATCGTCAGCACTTTTTGGACATTTCACACGAATTTCCACATTCAACAATTTTATATACAGACGGATCTAGAACATCGACCGGCACCGGCAGTGCTCTATCCATCGGCGATCAAACATACTCTTGGTCCCTGTCCCCTTACGCATCCATATTTACAGCTGAACTTTATGCTATTTGGCAGGCACTCCAGTTTTGTGGTATAGCAACAATAAATCGAGAAAACATAATCGTCAGTGACTCTCTCAGCGTCCTTGAATCGATTTCGAATCCTTTTTCGGATGATCCACTAATTAAAATGATATTATTTTCTATACATCACCTCCATAATATCGGCAAAAATGTTAAATTAATTTGGGTACCAAGCCATGTCGGAATAAGAGGCAACGAAAACGCAGATACAGCAGCTCGTGACGCTGCTGAGAAAAGGACCGTCGAAGTTAACGTTTTGAGGGCAGATGACATAAAAGGGGAATATAAATTACTATTGAAAGGAATATAGCAACAGGAATGGGATCAAGTGAACAACAAACTAAAGTCAATTAAACCATTTGGTGGGCCTTGGAGACCTCCAGGAGCATTACCCAGGACTGACAGAGTGAAGATCCACAGATTGAGATTTGGACATACAGCATTAACGCATGCGTTCCTTCTAAAAGGGCAAGATCCTCCGATTTGTTCCCATTGCGGCGAGTTAATCACAGTATCACATATCATATGTGTGTGTCCAGGGTACGATAATATGCGGCAGATTTTTAATATATCTGAACAGCTCACAGACAATTTCGCGACCACCTACAAAATTCAAAATTTAATTAAATATATAAAAGCAATAAACCTATTCAGTAAAATCTAATTTGTTCATAAAACGGAAATGGTGCTAATGATCACAGAAATCGATGCACCTAAATCGAGGAAAAAAAAATAATAATAATAATATTAATATTAATGTTTATTTGTACGATTCATCTACAGATAGAAAATTTTATAAATAAAAAAGTACAAATGAACTGTTAACCGCGAAGTAAAACTAAGTTTACTTGTATGTGTCAACATATTAAACAATTGAACTGTATATAATTCAGTGTAATATAACTTATCAATATCTTAAATCTAACCAGAACTGTAAACTATAAACAATATGGAATTTATAAGAAATATGAAATTGTAAAAGATATAAAAATAAAAACACTGAAGAGTTATAGTGAAAATAGTATCCATCCTATATGGATACTATTTTCACTATAACTCTTTTCTATACAGAGTGGAAAGTCTAACTGGAACAAATTCTGTAACTTTTTTAAATAAAGGTTTATCGCAAAATTCCTGAAACACGTCAATTTTTATTCTCAATGGGGTATATTACAAAGATCTTTTTAATTATCTGGGGGGGGGGTTGCAGACAACCCCAACTTTTTTTTAGTGGAAGGGTAGGTTGATTAATTGTTTATTTGAAAGCTTCTTCAATTATAAATACAATTCCACTTTTTTTGTTACTTTTTATAAGCAATGTGTAGGAAAAAAATGAAATAAGGAAATATTTACTCAAATTACTTTAATGCAATAAATGTTCAAAGTGTTCCACCTTGTTGCTGACAATATCCTAATCGATTATAAATAGCATTCCGAACATTTTGTAACACATCCGGCGTTACTTGCCTAATTTCGTCTCTGATTCTTTGTTGAAGCTCGGCGATGTCGTTAGGTTTAGTGGCATAAACTTTGCTCTTTAGATATCCCCATAAAAAAAGATCTAATGGAGTAAGATCGGGTGATCTTGCTGGCCACTCAATTGGGCCCCTTCTTCCAATCCACCTATTTGGAAACACTTCGTTAAGATAGGTCCGTACATTTTCAGCAAAATATGATGGTGCGCCATCTTGTTAAAGCCACATCCGTTGGTCAAATAAGTTGGGATCCAAATTATTGGGGAATAGATTTACTAAAGTAGGAATCAGTTCTTCGTGAAGCATATTGAGGTATGTTTCTCCGGTTACGTTTCCATTGAAAAAAAAGGACCTACTATGCGATCCCCAATAATTCCAATCCAAACGTATGTTTTTTGAGACCTTTGGGTATGGGATGCACGCATCCAACAGGGATTTTCGTCAGCCCAATAACGGCAGTTCTGTCGATTGACGTGCCCATGTAATGTGAACGTAGCCTCATCAGAAAACAGTACCCATTCCAAAGCAATTTGTCCGCCATCGATAGAAGCCATAATTCGTTCGCAAAATTCGAGTCTACGATCAGAATCATCTTCGTTAAGCTCCTGCAGGTTTTTCATCTTATATGGGTGCTTTTTGGCTTCTTTAAGAATTTTTAAAACGCTTGTGTGACTGACAACATGAACGCGAGCTATTTGCCTAGCTGGAGTAACAGGATTTTCTTCAACTTCCAACAATATGTTCAACTGAGCTTCTTTGTCAACTTCTAAAACCTTTTGTCGAGGAGCCTCTCTTACGCACCCCAACTCTCGATATCGAGTTCCAATTATTCTAATCGTACTTCGATTGATTGAAGGTAATTCTGGATGAAATTCAGTAAACAATCGAGCGACTTCAGCCTGTGTTCGACTTCTGTCCCCATATCCGATCATAATTAAAATTTCGATACGATGCGTGTAGGTTAAATAGGGCATTTTATTATTTTTCGTTTGTTATTTACACGTTGAAATGCAAACAAGTACTAACAAATCAATCACATTCAGTTCAAATTGACCAAAAAACTATCGAGCAGGTTTCTTATTGAGTTTATCAAGTAAGAAAAAATGTACCTATACATTAAAGTAATTTGAGTAAATATTTCCTTATTTCATTTTTTTCCGACACATTGCTCATAAAAAGTAACAAAAAAAAGTGGAATTGTATTAACAATTGAAAAAGTTTTAAAATAAAAAATTAATCAACCTACTCTTCCATTTAAAAAAATAGTTGGGGTTGTCTGCAACCCCATTTGTTCCAGTTAGACTTTCCACTCTGTATATAGCCTTTGCTTCATTATAATCAATCAAGTTATTTATAAAATCTCTCGGCTTACTGCTTAATTTTCTTTTATATAATGATAGTATGGCGACTTCCCTAACTTCACTCGGAAGTGTATTATATAATTTAGGGCCTAAATAGGTATAGTTTTCTGTATAGTATAGTCTGGAGTTCTCAGTTCCGTCTCATGTGTATGTTGAATAATACATACATTTATAAAAAATATTTGCCTAGGACCAAATATTTCGCTATCTACTGATACCAGGTTAGTCTCAGTGTCCGCTACAACATTTAAACGGCCTGGGGTGTATTCAATTCTTAAATCATAAGATTGCAAAATCAAACTCCAACGTGCTAGGCGTGCTGAGAGGCATGAGCCATTTCAAGGGCTGGTGGTCACTTTGGATAATGACTGTAGAGTTTTCTAGGTAACCTCTAAATTTGGTTACTGACCAAACGACAGCTAAAGCTTCTCTTTCTGTCGTGGAGTAGTTGTTTTCCGCTGCGGTCAACAATCTGCTAAAATATTCGATAGGACGCTCATCTTCCAATGTCTTCCCCTGGAGTAAACACGCTCCAAGAGCGAAGGCACTGGCATCTCTCCTTAAAATGAATGGCTTTGATTGATCAGCTTGTCGCAAGATTGGACTGGTGGTTAACATAGCTTTTAATTGATTGAATGCCTCTATTTGACGAGAACCACACAACCACTTTGCTTTCTTTTTAGTGAGCATGGACAATGGTTGGGCTATATCAGCAAATCCAGGTACCAAGAGCAGGTTTGCAAAAATGAAATTAGGTTCTACACATTCTTAGGTTTTGGTAAATTTGAATTATGGCATTAACTTTGTCATAATTTGGTGAAAATCTTAGTGGTGAAATGATGTGACTTAAATATAGGACAGAATCCCATGAAAAGAAACATTTATTTCGATTTAGATGAAGTTTGAAATGGCGAAGACGAATAAATACTGTTTTTAGGTCTATTAAGTGATTACTAAAAGACGATGAATTACAAATACCAAATAATATTCTATTTCAATTACGTATTTTAATCAAGTAATTCAAATACTCCCTGTAACATAGTTTATTGTGTTATAAAATACTGATATAAAATTAAAAATCGACTTGTTTTGGGTTTTCTTTTCATCTTAATGTTTATATAGCTAATAATGAATTTATGCGGTACTTTAAAAACGCATTGTATACAAAGAATCTTGTTTCTATTTTTATTTTTAGCATCAATTTGCTTTATCACTTATGACTTATTATGTAAATTATACCAAACATTATAACTTGAGATTAATTCAACAAAATTCACATTGATAAATAATAAAGTACTTAATAATTTAGTCTACCTGCCAGCGAATCAAGTAGTATTTTTATGGAAAATTGTCAACTTATTGTTACTTTCTATCATTTACAACAGGAAATTGAGAAAATTATGTATAACGAAACATTGAAACTTGAATCATATTCGAAGTAAGAAATTTATTTAAATTGAGGTTGTATCATTGACACCGTTTTTAGCGGTCGAAGGTGTATACTCATTGTTGTCGAAGTTGAGATATATTTTATAATAAATTGTCTATTAATAGAATAATGAGAATTGGTGACTTGTAGCTACAGTGTGATTTGAAAATTGCGCAATAATTTTTTTAGTCACGAATTTTGTTAAAAATAGTACCAATAGTACTTAAAAACGCTTACTATACTTGTTCTACGGACATAAGAATAAAAAAATTATGTGTACTACGTTATTAATTAGATTAGAAACGTTTTGGCAATTTTGAAAAAAATTATTGATTTTCATTCTTTGAACATGAAAGTAGTTTCCTAATCCAGCACCTACCCAGCAAACACAAATGTATATGTTACATAAAAATATATAACAGGGGAGGAATGATTTTTATATAAAACGTTTATATATTTTTTATGTAGTATTTGTGTAACAAAATCTATATAAATTTTGTTATATATTCTCAATATTTATATTATAAAATGTTTTATATATTGGATATATTTAATTTTATATGTATTCAAGATGTAATTTCTGCTACCTAAATATTTTTTTTTATATTTATTACGTAAATTTTGTTACATAAAACTTTTTATATATTTCATATATATTTCTTGCGAACCTCGTCTAGTGTCTTTCTAAAGAAAGCTCTTCAATATTATAACCTTTAAATTGTCAAGAGTCGATCTACCCACATACCTGCAAGAACGTTTTAAAAGGTTTTTCTTTACTTTCGTCTGTGTGCTTGTTTTTAGTTTTGTTTGTAGAGGAATGGAGAACACATCATGTAAGTGTTATTATTATTATTTTCAACAGGCAAGGGGCATCGCCAATGGAGCCGTTCATTCAACTGTCGTTTACAAAATATTATTTAACAAACGTATTAAAAAGGTTAACTATATTAAAATATACAATGAAGTAAACAATTACAAATCACATTATCTTTCTAAAGTAGTTTTCAAGATAATATTTTCGTTTTAACTTACAACTTAGACATGATTTAACAATAATTCCCTATGTAGGGAGTCGTTATTCCGAAACAAATACCGCCGCCCAGGTATGCACTTAGGGCTCAAGTAGATTTTGTAATAATATCAAATAAAAAACACATCTTTAATCCTCTGACCACAGGTAGTAAGTCAAGACAAAATATCTTGAAATGGATTAATTAACACTTATCTGTTGAAAGTTATTTATATTCCAATACTTAGATTAATATAAATTATGAATTTTAGGCAAAATAACTGTTTAAAACGAAAAAAATTGAAAGACTTCTGTGATTTATCAATAGGACAGAAGAACGATACGTAGTACAATCTTACAATGGTGCCAGTGAACCAGAAATACATAATATAGAGGCATCTCACTCATGGTTAGGACATAGAGATAACTACAAATAAGGAACTTAAAATCAATTAAGTTATTTCAAGGCATTGTTACTATATGATTTTCTAATATAATATAATTAACATATACCTACATTTTTAGAAACGTTGCTGACACAGTTTAATATGACATTCACTGATTTTGATCAATTCACCTTGGTGTGGATAAGGCTAAGTAAAGAGACTCCAGAGGGAAAGAAGGGCGAAACTGTAACCCTTCAAAATAATGGATAATATCCCTTAATATTGCCCACTCGCTTACAAGTGGACCTGGAAAAGTCTTCTAAGAGAATATTTTCCATGGTTAATTATTGTTTTGTTTTTGAATATTCATTTGTTTTGCATTATTATTTTATATTTTATCATTTAGTTTTTGATTATTTTTAGTTTTGCAATATTTTTTTTCATTAGGTGTTTTGTTTTTAGTTTCTCTTTTTTATGTTAATAAAATAAATGTACTTATATGCATCTATTTGTTGTTTTTTTAGTAACTAAGTACCAACAACTAAATTCCAAAAATAGATAAATACCATTTACAATATATAAGTATTAAATTGTATTAAGTTGCTTTAAGTTTGAAATATTCATAAGGTAGGTATTGTATAATATAGTAACAATAGTCCCTCAATCTATTGGCCATCAACACTACTAAAAATATTGTATTTCATTTCATCTATGAAAAATAATGTTTTAATAGATTTTTCTGAATTTATTATAAATTAAGAATTTCGCTGAATTTTTTCATAGATCCAATGAAATAAAATATTTTAGGTAAAGGGTGAGGAAAAAGTAAAATTAGGTAAATTTTGTTACATCTATATTATGTAATATTTAATATATAAATATTCTCTAGATATTATCTAGTTTTTACATATATATTACATAGTAATTTGGAAATATTTGAGATATAATTTATAATATGTATTTCTTATATCATTATTGTTCCCTTGCTGTGCCGGCCTTTGTCAGTATTCAATACATAAATATTATCTAGTTGTGACTTCAGTTTTATATAACTGTGACTTTTATATTTCAAGAAATATGTAACATATATGTATTCAATATATTTTTGTGTTTGCTGGGTACTCTCCCGATTAAACATAACACATCCTGTAAAATTGTGTTTCCATTTTTTATTTGGTCCACCTACTAAGCCTCTCACATCATTCTTTAACTAGGGATGTTCCGATACTACCGTTACAATACCAGTATCGATATTTTCTACTCCAACGCCGAATACTTTTATATCGACCTCAGCCTTTCGATACTTCACTGATATTAGTACTGCAGTAGTGATATCGAATGATAAAAAGGATTTTTATAATTCACGTATACAAAATTTACTTTGTGACATCGAAAACAGTGTCACAAAATAACAATTTTAGACGACGCCATCTGAAAGTTACATACCGAAAGTTGCGTTTTGAGTGTTCCATGTAGTGAAAGTGACAGTTCCGTACTGAAAAACACTTTCGGGGCGAACATTACTCTTTGCAAATAATTAATAAATTAATATTGACATTGCAAATATCATTACATTATATTGTTCAATAAATAAAATGCTTATAATTCTCTATTATTTTTTTTCTTTCCTCAGTGTTTTAATATCTCTCTTTTGTTTGTGTTGAGATATTAAATGGAACGGGAAGTATGTATTTTACGCTGTTTAACTCGAAGGACCTTATTTTTGTTACTGTATTACTTATGTATGTTAAGATGGTTCAATAAAATAAACGATTATGTCACTTTCACTTGGTTTTTATTGACTGACGTTACATTTTATTCAATTGCTTGAACAATTAAGAAGTTCACTGATTTATAAGCATTTTTTACTTTTCTATTTATCACATGATCTGGTAGATTAACTGAATGATGGTTAATGAAATGTAAAAATGATATACCGGTAGCAAACGCCGGTATTTTATTAGAAAGATAGTACCATTATGTACGAAGGTTGACTGATGAAGTGTGTATGAAGGATGACTGGGAAGTGTTAAAATTAGGGTATTATTCATATTTATAGGTCGCTTAAAGTGAGTGGGAAGAAGGAGAATCACATGAGGATTTGACCAATGGGAGAAATTTAACGGTCAGATACAGCGAGTGGAAAGTACACGTTTGGGGTGGTTTTTTGTTGCATGAAAAAGGTTTGTTTGTTACAGATAACGGAGTTGAAGATAGTTTTTGTGAAGCGATAAGTTTTGAAACTGATGTCGGTTGCTTTGAAATATTAAGTGGAAAAATCATGAGACAATACTTATCTGTATTTCTTGTGTGAGAGTAACGTTAAAATGAATTTTTGTTGGTGTAAAGAAATATTAAATGTTTGAGAAGAATGGTATATTTCTTTATATGATCTGGGCAGGATATATGAATTATGTTATACAGGGAGAAGTTAAAATAAAGATTGCAGGAAGAATTTGATTGTTAAATCAAATTCGTACACCTCATTGTAATTGAAAAAGTGTTGGATCTTATGCGTAGTCTAGGTTAGGTTAGGTTAGGTTTATATTGAGTGGGTCAATGAGGCCCTCCACTGCGACTCGTGAGAGTCTATTGTGGCACATACCTATTCAGATTTCACCAAACAAATTCAGCAAATCGGATCGTCCGACAGTCCATGTTTCAGCATATGATGATTCAAACGACAGTGGCCTGTTAGAAGGTCTGTTAGGCACCGTAGATCGTGTCTGTTATAGACTATCATTTGTTTGGATACATTATTCGAAGGATGTATGAACCAATCCTGATATATTATGCCAGAAGTCTAAAACTCTTCTTGCAGTCCAGGTATTTAGTGTTTGCTTGGCAACACTTGTTGTGATGCAAATTGTAGGTTCTGGTCCGATAAAGTCATGAGCGGCACCCTTTATTGCAAGAGAGTCAGCATTCTCATTACCATCCATACCAGAGTGGCCAGGGATCCAAACCAGCGATACCCTGTTGCGTTCTCCTATTGAGGCGAGTCTTTTTTAGCAGTCTAGAGCCAATTTCGACGTTACACGGTACGAGCTAAGCGCTTTCAAGGCCGCTTGGCTATCCGTGAAACTTTTTATTGATCTATGTGTGTGGTTGGATTGCCCCAAACTCTCCACACATGAATCAATGGCATACATTTTCTCCGGAAATACGGTTGCATAGGATCCCAGAGAGGTTGAGATTTCTGTCCTAGGTCTTCGCCCTAATACACCCGCACCAGAGGCTGACGGTGTCTTTGATCCATCAGTGTACCAACATATGTCTGCTCTTGAGACTTCATCCTTGCGGAGGACTCATTCATCTATATTTGGAAATAGGACGGTATAAGGCAGATTATAGTTTACTGTTGGGGGCATTATATCAGAGGTCATTCCCAGAACACTATGACTTTCGGTGGCCGCTAGCATTCTACTTTGCTCTGTATAAGCCTGTTTTGTGCATGTACAAATATGCACAATTCAATATGCTGTCCATCTGGCCTCCTTTTCCAGAAGTATATGGAGAGGAGGAAGGTCCAGGAGGATTTCCATGGCTGCTGACGGTGTGGTGCTGATAGCACCAGTTATAGCCAAACTAGCCTGTCTCTGTACGCCAGAGAGCTTTGCTTGGGCCGTCTTCTGTAAAGCTTTTGACCACCATATGTGATCATTGGTCTAACAATCATCACATATATCCAATGGATTTGTTTGGGACCTAAGCCCCAAGATTTCCCGCAGATCCTGCGACATGTCCACAAATAAAGTCTGGCCTTATGGCTAGAACCGACCAGCCGGATCAGCGCGTTAGTGTTCGAAAACGATCAGGATTGCTTTGAACGGGATAAATACGCACGGCGCGGCGACATTGCGCTTAGTTTAAAACTGAACGCATAACCAACGTCCAGCGGTTGGTTTAGTAGAGAACAACAAAAAATAATATTATGGCAAGCAGTTCTAAGAAGGTAAAGACATACCACTTCCATTCGGAATGAGACGAATAATAATTTTTCCTCCTACCCTTATAGAAAGTACACACTTTCCTCCCTCAAATCAGGGAGGAAACTCATACTTTTTCTCCCTAGGGAGGAAAGTATTTTTCCTCCCCCTCATTTCAAGTAAGTTGTAAACGATGAAACTTGTGAATTCATTATATTCATATTGTTTCCATAATTTCTAAAACATCCTGTATATCCTGTTTTTTGGTAAAAACCAAACATTAATGTTACTTCAACGTAGTTCTTCAATACAAATTTCAACTTCAGGATTCTTAGATATACGTTTTTTGAGTTCAGAATAAGAAAAGCATAGTATGCTGGGGCTCACTGACAGTAAACACGGCGATTGACTTTTGAGGTGCAAAGTCGCTACATTCATTAAACTTAGTTGAATTTTTGAAAAATGGAGAGCGATTCAAGTGATTTTGAATTTCCAAATACACCACCTAATATTAAGAAACAAGCCAACATAGCGTCATTAATCTTACTACCACAAAAATCTAAAGACAGGTATGAAAAACAATATGTACAATATAAGCTGGTGGGCTGAAGACAACAAGATACATAAATATTCAGAAAATGTTTTACTGGCATATTTTTCACTACAAGGAAAATCATTAAAAGCTTCAACACTTTGGTCTAAATATTCAATGCTACGCACAATGATACAAATGAAGGACAATGTCGATATTAAATATCCAAAGTTGATTGCATTTCTAAAACGTCAAAATGCTGGATACAAACCAAATAAAGCTAAAACTTTTACAAGAGAAGAAATAAATACATTCTTAATGGAAGCCCCCGATGATGTTTTTTCATTAATGAAGGTAAGAAATGAAATCCCATGCAAATAATTTAATTTTTGATATAAAATATTCATAGGTAGTCCTTGTTATTGGAATTTCTGGAGTATGTCGATATGATGAGCTTATTAAAATGACTATGGATGATATTGAAGAGAAAGACAATCTTTTAGTAATAAATATCCACACTTCAAAAACGTATAAACAACGAACTTTCGTTATCAATACTACAACAGGTAACGGCCCAAATTTTGTTCAAATCGTTAAAAAGTATATCTGTCTACGTCCTAAAACTGAGTATAAACGATTGTTGGTATGCTTTAAAGCAGGCAAATGTATAAATCAAGTGGTTGGCAAAAATAGTATATCCAAAATACCACAAAAAATTGCAGAATATCTCAATCTTCCAAATGCCGAACATTACACAGGGCACAGTTTCAGAAGAACTTGAGCAACTCTGTTAGTAAACGCTGGTGGGGATATTTTAGCTCTAAAACAGCATGGCGGTTGGAAATCAACCAATATCGCAGAAGGTTATGTAGAACAATCTTACACAAAAAAAAGAAAAATTTCTGATCAAATTATGGGAAATAATGTAGAGCTTGAACTTGATCAAAATCAGCCAAGCACTTCTAGAAGTTACCAGCATTACAATGTGCTAAGCGAAAATATTTCAAATATTAAAGCTCTTGTTCAAACCCTATCTTCTTCCAATGGTGTTCATATAAGTGCTGCTCAAAACTGCACATTCAATATCAACATAAATAATTCTAAAATATAGATAAACAATACTATGTACTTAATTGTATAACATATATTGATAAATTTGTTTTTAATAAATAATTCTTGTGTTCTTAATTATATTCGTTACCTATTTGTGTCGTAAATAAATTTTCAAAAAAAGGTGGGTAGGAGGAAAAATCATATGTATCACATGGGAGTAAAGTGCCTTTTCCTCCCTTGGATGTTTACTGCCCTCCGCTTCGCGTCGGGCAGTAACTACATCCTGCGGGAGGAAAAGTGGCACTTTCCTCCCTAGTAATACAAATAGCTATTTCACAGAAGTTAAAGATAAAAATGTGTTTGTTATGTAATACTTCGGTCTCCGTTGCTAAAAAAGGAAATATTGAGAGACATCATAAAACTGTACATTCTAATTTTGAAAAGTCATTCCCGCTACGTTCTGCCGCCAGAAAGGAGAAACTGAAACAGTTAATAAAGCAGTTAATTGGACAACAATCAATATTTTTAAGAACAGTCGACAAAAATAAGGCTGCAACTGAAGTATCGTACCGTGTATCCCAGATAATTGCACAAAAAAAAGAAACCTTATGAAGACGGGGAAATGATTAAACAGGCGTTTTTAGAAGCTGCTGATTCTTTATTTGCCAACTTTAGAAATAAAGACGAGATAGTTTCAGCTATAAAATATATGCAACTTTCTGCTAATAGTGATGAGACGTGTAGAAGTAATGAGCAATTATATTTTTTTACAGTTAAGAACTGACTTTGATAACTGTGTTTATTTTTCACTTCAATTGGATGAATCAATAGATGTCGTTGACACTGCCCAGATGACCGTGTTCGTCAGGATGGTTTTTGGTGATTTTTCGATTAAAGAAGATCTTTTGAAGTTTATTCCACTGAAAGGACACACTACTGGACAGAAGTTGTTTTCTCATTTAAAAAATATTATTTTTTCCGAGAAAATTCCAATATCGAAAATAGTAGGCTTGACAACCGATGGCGCTCCAGCTATGGTGGGTTGTGATAAGGGTCTGGTGGCGTTATGTCGTAAAGATGAAACTTTTCCGCAATTTCTCTGTTACCACTGCATTAACCATCAGCAAGCATTATGTGGAAATTTCCTGAAACTAAACAACGTTATGAAACTGGTGGTAAAAATTGTGAACAAGATTAGAACTCAAGCGTTACAAAGAAGATTATTCAAAACCTTGGCCGATGAAGTTGACTTTCAATATGGGGACCTACTCCTTCACTCTGAAGTCCGATGGTTAAGTAGAGGACAGGTGCTGAAATGTTTTAATGATGTCCTATCTGGCATAGTTCAATTTTTCAAGCAACGCGATGAACCGACTCCGGAACCAGAAAATTCAATCTGGATTAGAGATTTTGGTTTTCTCGTAGACATTACAGAGAAATTAAACCAACTTAATTTGCAGCTTCAGGGGAGAGACAAAGAACCAGCGGAAATGATTTCTGAGATAAAAGCATTTATGAAAAAGCTGGAGTTTTGGGAACAAAACCTAATTAACAGCGATGCCAAGCATTTTCCTATTCTCTCAGAAAAAATATCTCAAAATCCATTAGAACCCTATGACAGCAAATATCATGTAGAAATAGTTTCTACCCTGAAGAATAACTTCAAAAATCGTTTTAATGATTTCAACAAAATGGCTTTAGTAGCGCAGTTTGTAATGGAAATTGATATCCAACAGTTTGCAACTTGTGTTATGCAGAACTTTGGCGAAGACATCGCTGCAACAGAAATGGAAGTAATTGAGTTTCAAAATGATTTAGCCTTAAAATCGTTAGTCTCAAGTACCAAATGTACCTGGCCTATTGTAAGTAAATACAAATATTCAGTTCTATACCGTGTTGCCTTGAAAGTGAAAGCATTATTCAGTTCAACCTATTTGTGTGAATCTTCTTTTTTCCAATATGAAGTTTATTAAAAACAAATATCGCAATCGACTTACAGATGAACATTTGGATAATTGTATTTGAATGGCTGTATCAAATTATACTGCAAACATTAAAAAAATTATCGCTGAGTCTGAGTGTCAGCCTTCTCATTAAACGTGTTTTTTTATTTTTCAATGTTTATGTTCATGATAGTGCGTTACTTTTTTGTTGTTATTATTAAATATTTTTAAATCTTACGTGGCATGCCGTTGTGGCTGGATAAAAGTTTGTGTTTATTTTTCAAACAGCTTCGTTTGGTAGGTAGGTAGCTACTTTGTTATTAGTTTATTATTAGTACATATGTATTATGTATTACCAGTTAAATAGTAAAATAAATACATATAATGATAAATTAACTGTGGATTATTTCATTTACGTTGCGTTACGTGGCTTCCGTGTAGGTAGCTCACTGTTTATTCCAAAATTAACAAAGTAGCTCAACACATTGAGAGGTTGGCGACCACTGATCTACGATCATTAGTTTCTGAGATACATACATATACTAAGGTAGGTAATTCCTAAAAACATAGTGAAATAGAACATAAATCTTATAAAAAAGAATATCTGAAAAATTACCGTTGGTTAGTCCTTTGCGAGACAAAATTTCAAGTTTCTATATTTACTCAAATTTGGGAAAAAAATAAAAACTTAATTATAATATATAATAATATAATATATGTTTATTCACTATAAATTACAAAGTATAACAAATGTAGATCAAAAATCGTAAATAAACACAATGCCCCACAGAAGCTGTAAAAACAGCTTGTAAGTGGTATCTAAATTAAGTACAGCGACAAAATTAGTTACACTCACAACAATAGTAAACTTAGCAACAATAATGATAGTAGTAATATCACAAATAATACACAGCACAATCAGAATATATCAACAAAATATGAATTTAAAAAAATATAATATGAAAAATTAAAGGAATAAAGAAAATGAACCTGTACAACTACAGAAAAAAAGTAAGTATATTAAACTATTTAAGTTATTGAACACCGTAAACTCCAACCATCAGCCAATGTAACCATGTGTAGGTGTAGATACTTCTCACGTTACGATTTTTATATCGCAGAATTCTCTTTTCTGCTCTAAAATGAAGTGTTTTAGTTTCTTTTTAAATAATCGAATATTTTGGATGCTTTTAATATAATCTGGAATACGGTTGTAAATCTTAACGGAATAGAAAGAATATGTTTTCTGACAACTAGTTTTTATCATCCTAGGGACTGTATGGAAATGTCTATTCCTAGTATTGTAATTATGGATTGGTAAGTTGTATGTATTCTTTGATCTATGATATTCCACTGAAACGCATAAAAAGTATAGTTGTTTCAGATCCAATATTCTGCTTTCAGAATACAAAAGATCTGAAGAATAAAGGTTCGGTTTAGACATTATGATTTTTAGAAATCTCCTTTGGATTATATTTAATGGCTGCAGGTGAGTTTCCAACGCACTTCCCCAAACCTGAATTCCATATCGAAGATGGCTTTCTACCAATCCAAAATATAAATTGCGGAGATGTTGGCTAGAAATATACTTTTTCAAGTGCCTAAATTTATGCAAAATAAACTGTAATTTTTTTATTATATATTTAATATGACAATCCCATTTTAAATTTGTATCCAATATAACCCCCAAATATTTTATTTTGTTTGTTGGTTCAATAAATGAATCCTGATCAAACTGTGATATTTTCAGTGGATAAAATCGGTTATTAGATGAGTTGGAGCTAAGAATAGGCAAGTAAAAAGTTTTTTCAAAATTTATGGTTAATAGTTTACTATCAAACCACGACTTAATTAGCTTTAGGTAAGATTCAACTTTTAGCTTTAAATCATACCAATTACTGTCCTCATAAACAATTGCAGTATCATCCGCGTAACCAATTATATGACCAGCGCTATTTAAATAAAATAGATCATTCATGTAGAGATTGAATAACACGGGGCCTAATATAGTACCCTGTGGTACTCCGTATGTTATATCGAGTTCTTCACTAATAAATCCATTGATTTTGACGACCTGTTGTCGATGTGAGAGATAACTCCTGAATAGCTTCAAACAAGTATCCCGTATCCCGTAGTTCTCCAGCGTTTTTAATAGACTACTGTGGCTGACAGTATCGAATGCCTTCGCTAAATCCAAAAAAATACATAGGCACGTTCTATTCCTATTTAGAGCATCAAACATTTTGGTTGTTAAATTTAATAAAGCATTGTGTGCGGAACTGTTTTGTTTAAATCCAAACTGGTGGGACGATATCAACCCATATTTGGTTATGTATGAATCCAATCTTATTTTCAATATTCTTTCAAACATTTTTGATATATGTGGTACTAGTGATATTGGTCGATAGTTAATAGGAAGGGATTTGTCTCCATTTTTATAAATAGGTGTGATTACAGATTTTTTGAATGCTTTAGGCCATATTCCCACCTTCATACACATGTTTATTATGTGTTACAGCGGATCAAGGATATTCGATTGTATTGCCTTTAGACACTCAGCACTAATTTCGTCTATACCAGTTGCTTTTTTGTTTTTCAATTCATTTATAATGGACTTCACCTCAAATGTATTTGTTGGTAGCAAAAACATTGAATTTGAGAAAGAAACTCTATCATATACCCGCTGTCGGTTTTTGTCTATTTTTTCGGCCAAATGTTTCCCTACTTCAGAAAAAGTTGAGTTAAACTCATTCGCTATTTGAAGAGGATTGGTTAATATATTTCCTTTTTGATCTTTAATATTTCCTATGTTAACTCGTGAATTGCTTGATCCACAAATATCTTTCACTACATTCCACAGTTGTTTGATATTATAGGAATTTTCGGTAATTTTTGTAATATAATAATTCCTTTTTGTAGTTTGAATTAGAGCATTTAACTTATTTCTGTATAGTCTGTAATGTGAAAGTATATTACGATCATTCGGGCTTTTTTTGGTTAACTGAAATAAACGTTTCTTTTCATTTATGGACCTCAGTAGAGCATTTGTTACCCATGGCGCAATTTTGGTATTTTTCCGGTTGTGTCTATTATAATAAAGGCACTTATCAATATTTTCTTGAATTATTGAAATAAATTTCTCTGTAGCATCATCTGGATCATAGCAACTTCTTATCGAATCCCATGATATTTTAGAAACAGATTCCTTAAGTTTTTGGTAGTTAACATGCTTTGTAATCCTTTCGGATGGCCTCTTTTGTTCTTTATTGTCCATTATAATTTGTAATGCTATTGCGTAGTGATCTGTTATATCAGTTTTTATTACCAAAGGAATAATATTTTCTAAATTTTTATTATATTTTGAATATAAAAAGAGATGGTCCAGGCAGGAATTCAGTCTAGTTGGCTTATTAATGGTAGATACAAATCCATATTCGCTCAAGGTACTAATGTAATCTATTGTATTATGATCTGAATCAAGTAAGTCTATGTTGATATCACCCACAAATATGCAGTACTGCTCAGTACCTACTCTACTATTCCTTAACAAAGTATCCAGATTATTGATGAACTCGGGTATTTTAGGATTATAATTCTCCTGTGATGGTGATCTATAACACGCCAAAATTACGATCTTAGTATTATTGTGAATATCTATTGTAACTTTCAGAACCTTAGTTGGTCCCAGACTTATAATACTATGTTCAAAACTGAAAGCAGATTTAACATACACTACCAGCCCATCATTTTGATTCAAATCGCCCTCATTATAAATTAAGTTGTAACCTGCTATATTATATATATTCGTATCAATAATTTTCCATGTTTCCGTCAAAACGATACAATCAAAACCCAGGATATCAGATAGTGATACTTTTAGCTCATCCAAATTTTTTGATATGCTTCGAATATTATTATGGAAAATCGTAAAATTATCATTATGCTTATTAATCTGAAACAACTGATTACATTGGCCTAAATCTGTCAAACAATATGTGTCAATACTTGGAAAATTAAAATCTCTTATATATTGGTCCATTTTCAAGCAATTGAAACGTTATTAACAAATTCAAAAAAAAAAAAAAAAAGAAATCAATGTAGGCTCAAGACACAGAACATACACTAGTTGTTCGAGTAATAGAGTAAAATAAAATAATATGTACAATACAGTAATGATAAAATTTCAGTTAAAACAAACTAAAATAAACACATAAATACATGTATACACATCAGTGATTTTTTTGGTTAGAAGAAGAGCCTGCTCTTGTTTTTCTCGTTGGAGTTGTAACGCTTACTTTCTTAGAAGTATTGTCCGTATTCCCTTGATTTTGATTCCCCACCTTCGGTTTTATTTTCTCTATTTTATCGTTGATGACTTCAATCCTCAAACCGGCAGTGCCTTCATGGAGCTCGGGGGTTTTTATTGCTTGATTTGTAGTAGGTGTAGAAGGAGCGCTATTCCCACGTTTATTCAATTGATTTTGTTGGTCCTGTAGTTGTTCGATTGTGTATGCTTTTTGATTTAATTATATTTGCCGCCTTTTGGGGGCGAGCCAAATTTTTTTGCAATAGTTTAAAAACGCCCTGTATATAATATAAGTAGTCGTGACAAGGTAAAACGCGAACTGATATTTTAAAAATTTATCAGGCCATAAAAATGCGATCCTGATAACGACTAATAATAACAAAACCAGATATTTATTTAGTATGCTTCTGCGCGTTTATTAATTATACCTTTAAGAACGTAGACGACGACACATTTTCAATGATACGCTAGAATAATTATTTATTTTTTGTAATCGATGCACGTGTAGACACATCGTTACATCCAACGAAGACTGTTTGTGATTATTATTATTGTTGTTATTCTAATTAATTATTTCCAGTCACGTACGGATATGTATACCGCCATATAAAATATTATGCAAATTTACATTTTTGGTCTATTGTTTTTTTTTCTACTCAAATACGAGTACGAAATAAACGAGGCGTTCCATACTCACACTGTATGCCTATCTACAGTGCCACACATTACTATGATCAAACCATAAATTCTTGGGAATTCAACATATCTTATCACGTAAACACAATAGACATGCGGATTATATTTGTGACGGGATTAAAAATTAACTAAAATAATCGTTAATTATTTTTAGTAACTAAACATTTTTTTCACTCTTTTGCCACCGTACATAAACAAATGAATAGTAGGTTCACTCTAAGCTCCTGCTAGCGCGATGTCTATCTCACTCGGTCTCCGATGCTACTCTTTTTCGGTATCCTGAAACTCCGAATCGATCGATATACAGTTACCGCAGTGTTGTTAATTGGCGGACTAAAGTCCGATTTTCGGACTTTTTTTATGATGGCGGACATTTGGCGGATCTTTAAACTTTGCGGATCTTTTTCGGACTTTCTGTCATGAACGCAACATGATATTTATTATTACTTCTCATGAATAATTTTAGAGGGTTTTCTTTTTACTCACCCAAACACGCACCCATGCAAACTTTACAATAGGCAACACGCCACACAAAACTGAAAAAGTGTGCAGGGGTGCATACATACGCGGGGCAACGCCTTAGGCGGTAACCCGGTTTAGGTAGATCACTATTGTTTTTTTAAAAGGTAAGGCTACATCTATTAAGCAGAAGGGTGGGGCTATACCTGACTGTCCTGAATACATAACGGTTTCGCTTTCTTTCTGCGATACTCCGACGTTAGAATTAGTGTAGTAGGCATATTTTCAAAATTTTGATTTGGTAATTGTTTTATTTGTTTTATCATTTTAAAATGGATAAGTGGCTCTCTAGTTTTAAGGTAAGGAAAGTTTTTAAATGTTCATTTTTTGGTATATGTTACTGTTTTTTATTCAATTGCAGGCTTCCGAGAAAAAACAAAATATTAATGTAGCTCTAAACCTGACGGACAAAACCAATAAAATAGAAGGTTTTGATCAGCCTTGCTGTAGCAAAGATTTGGTAAACGAATGTATTTCAGACCAACTCGAAGAACCTTTAACTTCTAGCGAAGAAGAAATGGAAACTGTAAGTATTCGATTAAACAGCATATTAAAAGTATATCTAATAAATTGAATGCAAACAAAAAAGGCGAGTGTTGCATTATTGTAAAGCGACGAATATGATATTCTTCTTATCTTTAAATATTGTAGGATGCTAAGTAAGAAAAAAGTTACGAAGTTTGTCGCTTCATGGCTCAGTATACCCAAATTTGCAAATTGGCTGACAAAATCAGATAAAACCGACGATGCTGGAAATGAATATGCTTATTGCAAAGTAGGCAATAATGAAATTATTGCCCATAAAAGTCGCCTACTGAAACATGAGCTAACAGAAAAACATAAGGCCAACTGGAAGAAGATATCAACAAACACAAAAATTACAAATTTCAGCAATGAAGACAAACAATTACAAATTGCGGTAAAAACTGCTGAATTGAAACTATGTGGTCTATTATCAACAAATAATATGCCATTTTTAGTAATGGATACACTTTCGCCTTTATTGAAATCAATTTTTCCCGATTCAAAAATAGCCCAACAAATTAATGTCAAACGTCTCAAAGCGACTAATATTATGTGCGAAAGTCTAGGCAAGTCATTTCTGGAGAATTTGTATGCTAAAATGAGAGAGCCAGGAGTTTTCTTCTCCTTAATATTAGACGAAACCACCGATATATCCGTAAAGAAGCAATGCGCTTTTTATATCATATACTTTGATACAGAACATAATGTAGTAAAAAACTGTTTTTTTGATCTTGTTGAAACACAAAGCTCTACAGCGGTAGAGCTATATAATACTTTAAAACATAGTTTATTTTCGAAGGGTATTCCTTTAAAAAATATGGTGGGGTTTTCTTCTGACACCACAAATGTTATGGTTGGTGAGCAAAACTCAGTGTTTTCACATTTAAAGGAAGAGATGCCGGATATCCTCTGCGTGAAGTGCTCCTGCCACATGGCACATTTGGCAGCTTCTAAAGCTTGTTTAAAACTTCCCAAGAATGTAGAAGATTTGCTACGTAATATTGGTAGCCATTTCAACAGAAGTGCTTTGCGCAGAAAACGATTTGAAAAATTCCAAAAATTTTTTCATGTCGAAATGCACAAAATATTGTCACCCTCCATAACCAGGTGGCTTTCAATCAAACAATGTGTAGACAGGGTTTTGGAACAATATGAACCCCTTACTGGGTATTTTAGAGAATTGGTGTTTCAGGACCCATCGTACACTACGGAAAGTATCTTGGGAACTTTAAAAAACTCTTTCACTAAAGTTTATTTAGAATTTATGGCATATGTTTTAGGCCTCATGACTGAATTTAATTTGCTTTTTCAATCTAATAAACCTTTGCTGTATAAAGTTAAACCCGAAACAGAAAATATATTGAAGCATTTATATGCTAACTTCATAGAAATTCATATAATAAGAAAGGCCAATGATATTTTTAAATTAAACCATGAGAATCCCTCTAATTTTCTACCAATGGAAAAAATTTATGTGGGTATTTCTGCTTCGGAGAGCTTAAATGAACTAAAAAGAACTGGGAATATTCCACAACAAGATTTTGATAAATTTTATGTAAGCATTTTGTCATTTTATGTAGAATTAGTGTCTAATATCAAAAACAGATTTGATTTCAGAGACCCTATTTATGATATTTTGAAAATTATAAATCCTACAGAGGCACAGTCATTTAATATTAAATCTTTAGCCCAAGTGCTCATTAGATTTCCAATTTTAAAAGAATATCTAGACCCTCAAGAATTAGACAATGAATGGCGAAGACATGCATTGCTAAACTTTGATAATTTACAATTAATTTCAAATAGTGAAGCTGACGTTTATTGGGCTAAAATATTTAGTATTAAAAATGCTGCCAATACACTTCTTTTTCCAAATACTTTTAGTTCTTCCTTTTTCAAATGCTAATGTTGAAAGAATTTTTAGCGACGTTTTTAATATAAAAACTGATAAGAGAAATCTTTTGAACACAGCAACCATTCGTGCTATTTTAGCAACCAAAGATGGTATTGAGGGCTGTGGTGGATTAATTTCATTTTCACCGACCAAAAACATGTTGGAAAGTAAAATTTGGAAAAAAAATTGATTAATGGACCAAACGAAAACCAAAAAATATTTTATTTTTAGTTTTACATTATTGTACCTGATTAAAAAACGATCTTACTTGATCGTTCCTGGTGCAATGTTTAAGACTTGTTTTTATTTTTATTATATTACAAAGTTCCTATTTGCCATTTGCATAGCAATAAGTTTCAGAGGTATTTATTCGTAATTTTGTTATAAAAGTGGTTGAACTTAATATTAATAAGTATTTTTTTTATTTTTAAATAAATTTTCTTATTTTTATGTAGTATTTTATTAACCAATATTTCCTAAAACTTTTTGATTTCCTAATTTTTATACATTGTACATGTACATATTTCAAATTTACCGCCAAAATAAATTAGTTTGTTAGCGGACCATATCGGACCAAATCGGACTTTTTCGAGAGACCGAGTGGATGTTTTAGATGAATGCGCCCAACAACACTGAGTTACCGTGTGTCTTTTGTAGTTGAAGGTACGAGCGGAGTTGATAGTATACCGGGTGGACTGTCTTTTCAGTGAATTATTTGATTATTATTACGGGATATTTATTAAAAAGAAAATGCCACGAATGTGTTGTGTGGACGGTTGTAGAAGGAGAGATTGGGCAAAACATCTTCCTTCAGATTTCCCAAGGATGACGCAAGGTAAATTTTACAATATTATTTAGCAAAGGATATTAGTAATTTTGTTATAAGAAGCAGTGTAGTAGATGTTATTGTGTTTCAAAATAAAATATTACCAATATATCTTTTCAGATGTCAACGTTGGAAACAGGCCTTAGGCTTTGTTGATTGTCACAGGTATGCCAATTTGGACGCAGAACAATGCAACAAAACATTAAGAGTGTGCGATAAACACTTTTCCCAAGAATATCATATGTGCAGTGATAGCAGAACAAATCTGCAATATAATGCAGTTCCGTCCGTGAATTTGCAAAAAAATAGTAAGTTCCCAAAAGTTTTAGTACCTAAACAATACTTCTGACAATAGGATTTTGTCTTGTATATTTTTACTAGGTATTTCAAATAATTTGAAAATTTTTTAGATGGCGGTACAACTTCAAAGGAAGTCGCAGTTCAAACTGATTTTAAGACAATGCTGTACAGTGAAGGTATGTTATTATACTTATCGACGGCGTGTTTTGGATAAAATAAATATATGTGAGTTAAGTATTTTATATCAATTTTATTTTTCAGACGATATGAAATATCAAGATGTTTATGTTCAAACAGAATGCGAATTTTTTTCAGAAAATGTTGAAAGTGGTAACGATGTTTCTACTCTAGCTTCTGTGGTTACCAGAGGTATTTAATGTTTTTTTTATAGCTAGATACATTTCTAAAAGCTACGCTATGAATGATTTAAATTAAACATTTTTTTTATTTTTACGTCTATTATGATTTCGTGGTTAATAAGTAATACTCATTTAAAAGCGGTGGCGAAAGTTTAATCCTTTATAGAACTTTTGATTTGTTTTAGATCAACATTCACAGACCTCAATGACGCTTACGGCCAATACTCCTCGAAAAAAAGTGTTGAGAGAGGAGATAAAGGGTTTGAAAAAATCAACTGTGCCTGCTCAATGTTCAAGAAAGCTGGAAACCGGAATATCGTTTGAATATATTTCCAAATATTTACAAACTAACTACTCAGAAGATGCCTGCAAACTTCTAACGTCTCAGATAAGTTCATTAAATAAATCACCTAAAGGTTGTAGGTACACAGACGATTTTAAAAAGTTTGCTTTGAGCGTTTACTTTTTAGGACCTAAAGCATACAAGAAATTTTCTACTTTGTATCGGTTACATTCCAAACGCACGCTCAACCGGTTTACCCGCCGTTGGACAGTAAACCCAGGCTTTAACGAATTTATTTTTCGCCTTATTGATCTTAGATCTCGACTATTAAGTGATAAAGAAAAAGATTGCATTATATGCCTTGATGAGATGTCATTGGAAACTCATTTATTTTATGATTTATCAAAGGATAAAATAGTAGGCTTCCAAGAATCACTTTCAGCAGAAAACGAATCCGAACCAGCAACTAGTGCATTAGTTGTTATGGCACGGGGTGTATCAAGCAGCTGGAAACAACCGCTTGCCTACTTCTTTTATAAATCAACGGCGCCTTCAAATGAAATAAAAGGCAGTTAGAAAGGTACGTGATATCGGTCTAAATGTGCTAGGTGTGCTGTCTGATCAGGGTTCTAACTTCGAAACATTAGTTAAAAGCTAACTTAATTGAGCACAGACAATGTTTTTTTACGTAGATAATATCAAGCTTGTTTACTTTTTTGACGTGCCACACTTACTTAAATCTACTAGGAACAATTTTTTTTCTTACTGGTTTGAGTTACCAGAATAAACTACCAATAAAATGTATTTGGATACATTTTACAATTATGAAAAAAAAGGAATTTTTAGACTCTGTCCAAAATTAACTGACGAGCATATGTTTCCAAATAATTTTCAGAAAATGAAAGTAAAATATGCTTCTCAGATTTTTAGTCATTCTGTTGCAGTTGCTCTTAATATGTACATTGATTTCAAAGTTTTGCCTGCAGATGCCAAAGTAACTGCTAAATTCATTAAAACAATGAATGATGTTTTCGATTTATTAAATTCGTGCCATTTAAATAATTTCAATGCATTCATGGGTGCCCAACAACAGTTTCAGCTAATGGAAGAATTTGAATTTATTGAAAAATGTCCGTGTGGTAAACAGTGAAGGAAAAAATTTAACAAATAAAATGAAATTTATATTTGGGTGGAGACTTACAATAAAATGAGTTAAAGCCCTTTGGGGTATATTAAAATCAAAGGGTTACACCTTTTTACTGACAAGAAATTTAAACCAAGACTGCCTTGAAAACTTTTTTGGGCAAGTTAGAAACTGTTGTGGTAATTCAAGAAACCCTACGCCTATACATTTACTAGAGCATTCAAAAAGTTGTTTACTCTGAAGTATTTAGACCATGTTGACGCCGCCAACTGCACTAATGACATTAATGAATTGTTGTTAAATATTACTCCAGACTTGGTAGAAAACTGTAAAGATCTCATTTTACCGTTAATAGAACCATCAAATCCTTTGAAAGTCTTTACCACTGATTACAGGAATCTAAACAGTACCGATGGCAACGCGTTAGATTACGTTACTGGTTATTTATTAAAAAAATGTATGCAGCAACATTCCTGCGACATATGTATTGCTTTTAATGAAAGAAATACCTTGAGAAAAGAAACAACCATTTTTTCTCAGACAAAAGCCTATGTCAGCAATACAAATTTTCCATTTGGTGGGCTCAATGTACCTAGCCAGAATTTTGTTGGATATGTTACCCAGCTTGACGATATATTTGTAGTTAACTTCAATAAATTAGCATGTAAGAATTCTATTGGAGCGACGTTAAAAGATCTTTTTAAAATGTATCATTTACGCATCCTTGTAAAAATTTTCCTTTACGTTATTTCTTATCTCTTTATACAAGAGTGCGTTCATATTACACAATTAAATTTAAAATCGTGAAATAAAACTTAAAAAATCTTATAAACCCAATACAAAATTACAAATAATACAAAATTTGTAATTATTCCTTTTTGCTTTGCTTCATATGTTTGGTTTAGGATTACATTCTTAACTATATGTCATTATTCAATATTGTTCTTATATGCAAAACAAATTATAAAGAATGTTAAAGAATCTGGTATAATTTTTAACTATTTTAAATATATAGTTGTTCATGCTTCCTATTTTTATATTGTAATGTATACATTGTAACGCGAAAATTCGCCGAGCCGTCGGAGACTTAATATTGGCTAACCTGTCGACTGGGAGAAGTCACAGCGCTCTCGGTACGAAGTTAAAAATTTCAGTCCTCCATTTGCCGTCAAGATGTAAACACACCGCTTCAACTTAAAATTTTCGCATGTGCTCTGGGAGCCATAAGTGTTTTATTGGAAGACCCGACAATTCCGACATAGGGGAAGAGAAATACGGCTGGAACCAACAATTGGCAGCTCCGACCCGATAGGTTTCTGGTCCAAAAACGGTCGATGACTGTGGGTTCCATAAGAATTTAGAGGAATTGCGTTTTGTGGTAAATTTCCGTAGACGGCGTTAGTTAAAAGGATTCATTATAAAGGGGGGTTTTTGTACGTGGACATTAATGATTGGAATTTAATGGGTCAGTGAGACCAGTTCCAGGAGAGCTGGAATATTCTGGAGCAACTTCAGTTCCTGTTCTGGTGCCGGAAAAGGATAAGTGAACAGTTTTCCTTTTCTTTATTCTTCAACTTCATGAGTAAACTCACATTTATGCTTCACATATAAAGTTTTTTATTTCTTTTTTTGCGGCAATTACTATAATTTCGCTTACACTTGTACTTGATATTTGAAAAATTTGAAATCTTGCTCATAGTTTAAGATACGCTAAGACACTACGGTACCTACCTGGTATTGCGTTATTTAGTGGTTTTTTTGCCTATTTCTGATGATTTTATGTATATAACTTGCACCGTACATAATTTTGAGTTGTTTTTTCTCTAGCAACGCTAAACTCGTTGCTATTTAAATTTTTGGCTTATGCAATTATTTATATTTATATTGATACTGGTATAAATTGCGGAAGTGTGAACCCTTGTAACTGTACATTGTTGATTTTGATATATATGTTATCGTTGTATTTTTGAGGTATTGTACATGAACAATTTGGTCGATTCTCTAGAATTTTAGAATTGAGACATCGGTGTAGTTTGGGGCCCTCAGCTCTTCTGCACCCTAAGTTTGAAGCCTTCAGCTCTGCTCAGAGTTTATATAATCTGCTTGACAGTTATTTACTTGAGTTGTAACTGATAAATTAGTTAGGACTTTTTGGATTTATGTAGTTTTCGGCCTTCAGCCCATCTACGTTCTGAGATCACAGCCTTCAGCTGAGCTCAGACGTTATTTGTAACATTTTTGGTAGTGACATTGTAATAAATATTTTGAAAAGAGACCTTTGGTCCACAAAGACTAATTAAATCTTCAATCAGGGGATACTTGCTGACTTTTATTTACTTATGATAATTTACCTATCAGTTTAACCTTTGGAGTGTGTAGTGAGTGTTGTTAACCCACTGAGGAGTTGTGGGCTAACTTAAGAAGTCTTGGGTGCTTGCCAAAACTTCTCTGGCGCCCTTTTTGTGAACTTAATAATTTTTTGAAGAATCCACCCCTTCTTCGACTCGAAGCTAGTCGACTGGCGAGCACGGGTTGTACCACGTGAGACAACCCGCATACCTATAACGAGCACTGAGAGGGTTAGTAGGTTTTCTCGTTATAACATGAGGATTTGATTTATTCTAAGTATTTATATACGTAGAACCTTGATAACTTAAACCTCGATAACATAATAACCTCTATAAATTCATAAAATTTTATGCTCCCTTCCCCTCTGAGTCCAAAACCTCCTTTACTTAAAATACGAACCTTCTATAACTTAAACGAATAATTTGGGCATCGCACGTCAGTAACTCAAAGTTGTAACGACGACGACCTTTGTAACTTGAATCATCTGTCAATGAGTCGTCATTTGAAATGAATCAACACGTGTTTACCAAATGGCTCAGTACAGTAACTTATTTGTATCATTAGCTTGCAGCCGTCTGTCTCTATAATTCCTGAACAAAGCTCATAAACGGACCTCCGTAAGTAAAAATATAAACCAATAAAAATTCCTTAACTTAAACCCTTAGTAAATAGAAACCTCAATAACTCAAATTATTTAACGTCTCCCTTGGTCTTTATCTTTTCGAGGTTCTACTGTATATATTTGTACATTTTTGATGAATTATTTTATTAATATAATGTAATAAAAGCTATTTTAATCGATGATTCTAGTTTATTTCTTATGAGTAATTTTATATTCCCTATTAAATACTAAAACGTACCCTGCATAACAAAACAATACCTATCGTTTTTTGAAATAGTTTTCTAACAATTTACATTTTTATTAGCCCCCGTACCAAACGCTCAATTTATAAATCAACGAGCTATGACGGTAGTAATTCGCGCGACCCCTGTATACTCGAGACACGTGCGGTTTTACGATCGTTTTTCGGAGAGCCTTTAACAGCGTCACATCAAAGAGCCGACGTCGAGTGAACTTACTATTCATTTTGTTTATGTACGGTGCTTTTGCAGGCTTAGGACTGACAACTGTAAGGTGGAATTTACTGTCTCGACCCTTACTTACTTCGTGCAGTCTACTCATATTACTGTTTTAAATTAAAATAACTGTTTCTAGATAATTCCACAATATATTGAAAAAAAATTTGAAAATTCTAAGAAATTTGACAATTGTTTCGATATTAAATATCATCGTCAGAATGACAAAAGTTACGTTTCATTTAATGCCTGCCCGATAATGAATAAAATCATGTTTGGCAAGACCAAGAAGTGACCTACCTTGTAACTGACTTAATATATATGAATAGAAAAAGAAGAAGATATGATATTATGTACAAATATTTTATTTTTATTTCATTTACTTTATTAGCAATCAAAACATACAGTTCTTTAAGCTAAGGGATGGCTTCAGAGCATGCAAGCTCTACTATGGCGTGATGAAGTCTACTCAACTTCAGTAACAATGACTCAGCATCATACATTGTTTCAATTTTATTAGCTGGATGTTTTTTGACACCTGTTATAGGATCTTTTTTTATAACGACAGCTTTGATAATGGCCGAAAGCGCTTAGCTGCATTTTAATAAACATATACATACTGAGTACTCGTCGTTTACATTCACTCAATTTATATCTAGTGTGTACACCATACCCACAGACAGTTCAAACCAATATTTGTATTCGGGAAATATTCCCCCGAATTACACTCGTGCATCAAAATAACCAGATCATTTTGCATTCGAGCGTGTTGTCTTGGAAAAACTGCATTCGGTCATTTTCATATTTTGTTAAAAGACCCCTCCCCCTTCGGTGTCGGGCTCTTTCTCCAAAATATGAAAATGAACTCATGCAGTTTTTAGACAACACGCTGTCATGCAAAATTATCGGTATTTTTGATGCACTTGTGCAGTTACTTCCGATAACAAACAAGAACTGGATTTCCTTGAAGACTTAGAAATTAGAAGACACTTAAGAGACCCACAATATGAAGTCGTCAATGAACAGATAAACCTAGGGAGTAGGGAGTTATCCACTTTTAAACTGTCTTCTTAAGTAATAATTGAAAAGAAAAAAATATCATTAAGTGTTGATAAAATCTTGTCGATTGTTGGTATTTGCTTATTAAGGTAAAATGAATTAACTTCATTCTTTATAACATATTTAACGGCCTAGTCGATTTCTGTAGGTTTTTTACTGGTGGCTTCTTCGCAGGTTCCGTAATTAAACCGTTTTTTCTGTATTTTGAAAACTTTTAAATGGTAGTTTCTCCAATTCCTGTCATATTGAAACTATACTGCGAACCGTTCTCGTTGGGTGCTCGTAACAAGTGTATCATACACTTTTAGCACAACTACGTTTATATGTGTAGTTAAAATTGCACTTTAAAATTACACTGGATTAAAACTTGTGGTTGATACTATTTTTACTGAATTCAGAGATTCAATTTACCCTTCTTGCTACTCTGCTCCTATGAGTTTATATGCCAAGACACAGTTCATTAACCCTTGAGCGGGCGCGCTTTGGAAATCTACACGACCAGGCGCGTGGTGAACTCAGATCACCACTCGAAAATACTGCCTTAAAACAACAAAACCATGGCTGCTTATATTGATTTATTGTAATATAGAAACATAATACTTTTAAAAAGCATGATAATCAACTTTAACTAGGGATAATAAAAAATAAGGGAAAATGAGAACATGAAACTTGAAACTAACACAATGATGTATTTCCAGGAACCCTTGAATCTGAATCATATTGTTTGTTTTGTTCTGTTTCACATTTGCAACAAAGTACGACATCTCTTGAATGCCCTTTACAAACATGATTAGAGCAAGATCCGCATCTTCTAGTTGTAACTTGATTTTTTGCTCTGTCACAATGCGTACATCGTTTTCTCTTCAGCTGACGTATGGGGGACTCCTCTTCAGGCAAATTTCTGAATTTTCCCAGAAAAATACGAATGTCTTTGGGTAGGGAAACCATTTTGGCACGTTCAAAATACATTTTCTCCATAAGTTGAAGTTCAAGATTCTTCAAAAATGTTCTCAGCTTCATACTTTTATTATCTGGATTTGCTCTGAAAATGACTTGAGCTTTATTCCAGATATATTAAAAAATGTGAAAAATAAACACAATGGCCACCTTCTTGTTATTCTAGAAACAGAATATTTTGCCTCCATTTGATCACAAGTATCTACACCCCCTTTCGACATATTATAATCCATTATAACATGAGGCTTTTGAGTTGTCCCATCAATGGAACCCTCATCGTGCATGGATGACAGTAATATAACAGCTTTGTTCGGTTTCGGTACTTATGATAAAATCATCATTTCATATTGATAGCCAAATAATGAAGTACCAACCTCTCTTGAATTATGAGGCAAGAAGTGTGGGGGAATTGCCGCTTTATTTTTGCGGACTGTTCCAATAGTGGTAATCTGATGGTCAAGTAGTGATAAAACAAGATCGTTACTTGTGTACCAATTATCTATTGTCAAATTGCGATTCGTGCCTTTTATATGGTCTATTAAACGATGTACAATGTCATAAGGCTTATTTGAGGTGCAGTATGGACCGTCTGGCTGCTTTCCACAGTAAACTTCTATAGATGAGGTGTAAAAAGTTTTAGCATCATTTATTGCAAATATTTTCAAACCATACTTAGCAGGCTTTTTCGGCATATACTGAATAAAGCTACACCGACCTCTATAGGGTACCAGCTTCTCGTCAATTGTAACAAATTCACTGTGATTATATTTGTTCTTACAGTTATCAACGAAAGCATCTAGTAAAGATCTGATTGCTGCCAATTTATCGTGCTTTTGTCTTTCGACCCGTGATGCCTTATTGTCAAATCTAATGCACCTCAGATGAAACAAAAATCTTTTGTAACTCACGCAAGCTCTAATTGCAATCAATCCGGTACCATCCTTATTCCAAATTTCTTCAACATTGGTGTGCTGCAAAGCTTTCAATCCAGTCAAATACAACAATCCTATGAGGGCACATATTTCATTTCTTGAAGTTAGTTTGGCATCTCTTGGTCTACTGTAATTTGTAACTCTCTGCTTTTCTGTAATATACTGATTTGTATACTCCACAATTTCATCAAACATATCAGTATTGAAAAATTGATGAAACGCAACAATCTCTGTGGTGTTTTTTTTGCTGTGCCTTTCGGGCCTGGAACTTTTTTGACAATATTTTTAGATCTCAATCGGCAGTTTTGTTTTGAGAAATTTGAGTTGCACCAAATCGTTTCATTATCTTTTCCCAAAAAAAATCCCTCTGCTGGTCATCTTCATAATAGAAATCTTGTACAGAATCACCTTCTATTTCAGAACTGCTATCGTGATCTGAATAGTACACTTTTTCCTCTTCATCATCAGATGAATCTGATTTCCATCTGTAATCGCTTTCATGTAAACTTACATTATCTCCATCAGAAAGTTCGAGGAAAACCCGCTCATAGTCCTCATCTTTCAAAAATTTTGACCTGAAAATAAAACGGAGTTATTCCAGTTACCTATATTTCCTAGACAACTAACTTATATGCGTTAAAATGTACGCGATAAAATAAATTGAAAAATACTTACATGACTGGGCGCGTTGGTGAAGTAAGTTCACCCACTCTGACACACGTTGATCTTTCGATTTCCGGATGATATACTCGCAGGCAGTCAAAACTCAACTGATATGCTCATCAGAAGTCAGCTGTAAGGTACTGTGCGAGAAGAGGGGATACGTCTACGTTTCAAGGACATAAATACAGAAATGCGGTTGTTGGTGAACTAAGTTCACCAGCGCGTCCCCTCAAGGGTTAATAAAATTAAAAGTGGCGGTTATGGTTTATGAAGATTAACCTTTTCTTGTAGGGGAGACCTGGGCAAAGTGGTCATCACGGGCAAAGTGGCCAGGCCAGGTTATTAGATTCGTAAGGTGCTGCTCCTTAGTGTCAGTCATGGTAACTACATTAGTAGGACGCCATTAGTTATCTGAGGAAGTTTGGGTGCGTGCGTTTGCGTTTTGTCAGTTTTATAAAGGAAACATTGATTTTTGCTACTGCTGATCTAAGGTGCGCGCTTGATACTATTCGTTTTGTACTTTTACTATGATTTTCTTAAGTAAATCAACTGTGTAGGTATCAGTAGATGTGGGGGTAGGGCGATTTTAATTAATGGCCATGATGGCCACTGTGCCCTGTTTGGATTATTATTATTATAGGTATTCATGTTAAGCTTAATAATAACTATTATTAAGCTTAATAATTATTATTATTAAGTATTAAACAGCTTTTAGTATAATTTGACTCATATTTTTGGCTCATAGACTAGGTAATAGCTTATTATTATATAGGTAGGTCTACATATATTTTTATGGTTTTAAGTTTTGTAATGGTCTACAAATACAAGAGTAAAAATGAGCAGCAATCATGGGAAACGGGTGCGATGCAGAGTGCTATAGAAGCGGTCACAAATGATGGAATGGCCTATTCAACTGCGGCCAAACCTTTCTCCGTTCCAAGAAGCACTCAGAAGAGTAAAAATATAGATGCCAAGGGCAACAGAAAGGTGCTAGGAAAGTACCGTGCTGTTTTCACAGAAGAACAAGAAGCAGAATTGGTACGACACATGTTGGATTTGGAGGTTCGTTTCTTTAGCGTCACGATTTTAGATCTTCGCTCTTTAGCATATAGCCTAGCTGAAAAAAATGGCATTCGGAACAATTTTTACAGAGAAAAAAAAGGCTGGCGTAGACTGGGTTGCTGGATTCAGACATCGGCACCCCGAAATTAGTTTAAGTAAACCAGAGCAGACCTCTGCAGCTAGGGTTCAATAAACATAACGTGACAAAGTTTTTTAATATCCTTAAGGATGTTCAAGAGAAACATTTTCACCATACCCACAGGATTTTTAATATAGATGAAACAGGGCTCGTAACAGTTCAATCAAGGAGCTCTAAGATTCTCGCTCTCAAGGGTAGGAGACAAATTGGTGCTCTGACATCAGCAGAAGAGACCTTTGTTGTGTGCATGTCAGCTGGCGGAAACTTCATTCCACCATTCGTCATTTTTCCAAGACTTCGAATGAAAGCCGAGCTCCAGAATGGAGCTCCAACAGGAACAATGATTGCATGCCACCCGCCTGGTTGAATGCTGAGCGATATTTTTCTTCGGTGGTTTGACCATTTCCTTGCTCATGCCAAACCATCAGCTGGTGACCCAGTGTTGTTAATATTAGATGGTCATTCCACCCATTCAAAAAATCTGGCATTTATTGAAAAATCAAGGAAGCACCACACTACCGCGGTTTGTTTGCCGCCTCACTGTAGCCATAAAATACAGCCTCTGGATGTCTCGTTTATGGGCCCGTTCAACACAAATTAGCAGACTTCTTAGGGAAGCTTTCTTGAAAGCAGCAACTCCAACCGTAGCATTAAATGGATTTCGCAAGTGCGCCATTGTGCCACTAAACCAAGATGTCTTCACAGATGCTGATTACGTTGCTGCTGAATATACAGATGTGCCTCTTCAAGAGCCAAGACCAAATCAAGAAGTGCGTGAAGCACGTCAGACTGAAGAGCCCATGCTTGAGGCAGCTGAAGAAGACTTGGAAGAAGAAGGCCTACGTTTCAAAGACCCACAAGATCAAACTGAGGCTGGGCAATAATATATACGACCTGAACCATCATCCAGACCCCAACCAGATCCACCCTCCAGTCCACAACCTGGGACCTCCTCCAGCTCCCAAACAGGATTTACCTTCGCTATAAGCCCAAAAGATAGATATCATCCCTTTACCAAAAACAAAAGTTGTTAAAAAGGAAACAAAAAGGAACTACTGCTCTGCTGACCTCAAGCCCATATAAATTGGAATTAGAACAAGCAAAAATGGAAAAAGAAGACAAAGAAAAGGAAAAAGAAATGAGGCGAGTTGCTAGGGCTCAAACGATGAAAGAGAATGAAGAAAAAGGAAAGACGACTACAGGCAAAAGAAAAACTAAAAACATAGTAAGCAAAGCAGGAAATAAATATAAAAAAGGAAAGTGTGGAGTTAAGGTGAGACGTCAACTACAATTTGATGATCAATCTGACAACGATGAAAATTACACCGATTGTCTCTACTTCAATGAATTGTACTCATGTTCAAAGGATTGTGGAGGATGGATAAAACGCTCTAGTTGCAGCCGCTGGGCCCACGAAGCTTGCGCTGGATGTGAGGACGAGGACGATCGTTTCGTGTGTAAATATTGTCTGTAGAAACCACAGAAACAAGTTATTTTGGCAAATTTATTTTTCGTCATTTTTTTACTTAATAATGTAGTCTTTTTATGCCTTTTTGATGTTATATGGCCACGTATGTAGTCAAATTTAATTTTTTCATTCAATAATGTAGTGTCTTTTTTGTGCCATTTCCATATTCCAAAGGAGCAGCTGTAAGAAGATTTAATTTTAAAAGAAATTTTCACCAACACCAGACGACCGACGAGGAAATGTAAATTCAAACAATTCAAATAATTTTAATACAACCAATGTTCTTAGTGTGTTAAAAGGGTGCGGTAAGTATGTTTCATTCTAATATTCAGTGCATCTCTAATAAAGTGGAAACAATAAATGCTTTTCTTTCTGATCATCATTTTGATATTGTTTGTTTCTCTGAACACTGGCAGACTGAGAACTGTTTTCAACATATGAATATATATGGATATACATTGGCTACCTTTTTTTGCCGTAGTAATAAAACTCATGGAGGCTTAGCTATTTACGTAAAAGAAAGCAATGATAGTTCAAGGTTTAGCTCAATTAATTTGGACGACTTTAACAGCGAACAAAATTCAGAATTTACGGCAATTTACTTGCCATCAATAAAAATCTCAGTTATAGCACTATACAGATCTGGTAAAGGCAGCATTGATCTGTTTCTCGCGAATTTTGAACATGTATTACACAACTTTTTAAACAAATATGAAAAACTAGTAATTTTAGGAGACTTCAATTTGAATTTTAAGGTTGAAACTGGTGTTTTGAATAAGTTAAAATGTTTGCTGCAGTCGTACGGCATGGCAATCACCATTTTAGAGGACACAAGGATTACCGCTACCTCGTCCAACTGTATTGACAATATAATTACCAATATCGCGAAACAACAATTTTCGGTCGGTGTTTTCGAGCCTTGCTTTTCTGACCATCGGGCTCAATATATTGTCATAGACAATAATATGAATCCAACTAATACGTCGCAATCTGTTATGAGACGTTGTATTACAAATAAAGGACTAAATATATTAAAACATCATCTAGCCACTATTGACTGGAGTCCTTTTATGTCGGGACTATCAGATGTAGACGTTTTGGCCTTTTTCCTTGTTAACACTTTTCATAATTTAAGTTCGGAGTGTTTTCCTCTAACAAAAGCTAAGCAAGGCACTGGACGTTCTCCAGTGTCTTGGTTTACAGTACCTAAGAAATCAACTTTCATCTTTGAAGTTAATACCCGATGCAAGAAAACAGCCAGAAGATCTAAAAAAGTATAGGACTCTGAGGGTAGTGTATAATAGCAGGCTAAAATCCGCTAAAAAATCAGCTTATGATAATTTTATCTTGTCGTCTGAAAACAGAGCAAAGGCTTGTTGGAAGGTTATTAACTATGAAAGAAGGAAATCTAAATACTCCTTAATAATTCCTGATTTATCACCAAATGAGATAAATACCTTCTTTTGTGAAATTGCCGTCAATATCATTCAATCTCTTCCTAACATTTCTAATGCCGAGCTCTAATGTTTTAAAAATTTTCCTGCTCCTTGCGGTTGATTCTATTTACACCCGGTCACTCACTTTGAGGTCTCTTCAGCCATTAATTCATTGAAAAATTCGGATTGTCTTGATATTCATGAACTCAATAGCCGCATCTTGAAGGAGACCAATTCTATTGCTGCAAAACCTTTTACAGAACTCATAAATCTTATTTTTAACACCGGTATTTATCCCGATATTTTTAAACTATCCAAAGTGCTTCCCTTTTTAAAAAAGGCGATGCTTCCGTAATCTATAATTATCGTCCTGTCAGTAGTATATCAGTATTCAGTAAAGTCATTGAAAAATTAATAAAAAACAGTTGTATGACTATTTTGATTCAAACGAATTCTTCAGTAGCTCCCAATTTGGCTTTAGAAATTCCCGCTCAACCACCCAGGCAGTTCTTAATGTGATGAGTGGCGTAGTGGAAGAACTTGAACACGGTAACCGTACGGCCATAATGCTGTGCGATCTTTCAAAGGCATTTGACTGCGTTTCTCACGACATTCTCTTAGAAAAATTAAATTATTATGGAGTTAGGGGAATTCCGTTGAAGCTTATTGGTTCTTACCTGTCAAACAGAAAACAATGTGTTACGGTGAATGGTGTAACATCAGATTTTCTGAAGGTAAGTCATGGAGTCCCTCAGGGGTCGGTTATAGGCCTCCTCTTGTTTATCATTTATATTAATGATCTGAGCCGTTTTATGTTACCCTATATGTCGGTTCTATTTGCAGATGATTCAACATTTATTATTTCGGAGAAAGATAATACAAATTTAGGTGCCTCTCTAGATTGCGTTAGTAACAGGGCAAATGACTGGTTTTCATCGAACAAACTAAAATTAAATAATAATAAAACTGAAATCATGCATATATCTGCAAGTAATCAGTTGTCATTTCACCAAAAAAACAAAAAATGTGAAATTACTTGGATTAGTCCTAGATCACAGGCTAAGTTGGCAGGCACATATTGAGCATTTAGTCAAAAAATTTCAAGTTCGTTATTCATTTTACGACAGTTGAAAAATATTACTAATTCAAGTACACTCAAAACTACGTATTTCTCACCTTTTCATTCGCATATTAGCTATGGCATCGCTCTCTGAGGTAATTCCTCCCATGTTTTAACAGTATTTAGAATGCAAAAAAGGCGATAAGGGTGCTTGCTGATCTTGGTTTCAGGGATCATTGTCAACAGTTTTCCATAAAATATAAAATTATGCCATTACCGTCATTGTTTGTACTTATATTCTAATTGAAATTCATGGGAAACAGTCAATGTTGTTTAGAAATTCAGATATCCACGACTACAACACTCGTAATGCTCACCATATCAGATGCAGCTACTTTCGGCTAAATACGACACAATCAAATTCACCAAACTATAGGCTTTTTAATATTTTGCCATCAATTGTAAAATCCTCCAATGCTTTTAAAAAATATTTAAAAAGTTTTTGCTTAAATATTGTTTCTACATTGTGCATTGTCGAGGCAATCTCAATACCGTATCTCTGCTGTGACATTTTACTCTGTTTTTATCTTAAGATATATTTTGTATATTTCTTTTGTATGTATTTTCTTTTTGATGTGCTACAAACATTTTATTGTAAAGTAGTTAATAAATATCTATCTATCTATCTATATTATTTGGCTAATTACATTGTAATACATTTCTAATATTGATATAAATTTGTTTACAATTTATTACAACAATCCCTGGCAAAGTGACCACAAATGGCCACTTTGCCCTTTCCGCGTGGACAAAAAAATACAAGGGGTTACTTATAGTATACCAATAGATAGGTAACTTAAAAGGCTAGATATACATGTAATATTGTTCCTACAAATTAACATTTGAAAAAGATATAAATAAAATTCCCTTAGTGTGGCCGCTTTGCCCGGGTCTCCCCTACATCTTTCACTCAGCTAAAAATTTTTCGCTCTTTAAATGATTGGAGTAGAATTTTTTTCTCTTTAAAGTTATTTTTCAAACACTACGGCGTTGAATATTTACAGAAATCTAATAAAATTTAACATCGTTTATACAATATATTATCAACCATTTTATTTTCGGTAAAATCCCAAAAATAAAACGCTAGTTACTATCAATATATCGATAATGAAATAATTTCCCCTGAATTTCCAATAATATGATGCGTACTCCTGAAAAATGTCTGTTCAATGTCACTCGTCGTTTACGTAAAAATTCAAACGTTAAGTTTCGCCTTGCTTTTAATTTGTTTATTAATTTATTTTTCATGGCACGGTAACCAAGGTGACTACAAACCAAACAGTGACGTACCGATTATAAGTTATATCCGATAATATCGATTAATTTTAAATTAATTTCATTTTATTAGAAATATAAAATTTATGTCACACACTGATACCACCTCTGTTATGGCCCCATCTTATTGTTTAGTTACGCAACCGTCATTATTCTAACCTATTGAATCCTCGCAATAAATTGCTGGAAACAATTAAATCCTCCTACGTGTCGTGTATTTTTTAATTTCCTTATAATTAACGTAAACTTTTATATGTATTGTTTGAAGTAAAGTCGAATTATTATCAATAGCTTATCAGTGTGCGTTGGTTGGTATGCTGACGTCTGTCGATAGCTAATTATAGAATCCGTAATACTGCAACGGAACGTTGCCAGACTTACGGCTATTAACGGTAATTTCGTGATTTGTTTGGTATACTATAATAAAATTAATCGTGATGAACTTTGATAAGGAAGAAAATATGCTAATAATAATAGTAAATGCTTTTATTGACCATAATATCACAGTTTTAAACAGTGACAATATATACAATAGTACACATTTAAATATTTAGGTACGTCAAAATGCAGGGTTCAGAGACAACTAAAAACAGCGCGAGCTTCTTTTAAGTTATTCTACTGCTCTTCCACACAACATTCAAAACAAACGAAACTAACAATAACAAAGATAAACAAATACATTTGAATGTTTTTTAAATGTATAAAGATTCGAAATATTTTATGTATAACATGAAATAATGAAAAATGATTGCAATTGATTATATCCCTAAATCTACTGTAACTACACTATCTTAAGAGGGGCTTTTAAAAACATTAAAACTTCCTGCTAAACAAGAAACATAACAAATCTTTTTTGTGATGTTCTTTTTAGAGACTTTTCTTGATGTTTATTTAAAACGTTAATAAGATACCTCCTAGATGTCTTAATTTTATTACCAACTATATTCACATCCATGTCATGTAAATAAAACATATTTTTGATGTACACAATAATACTTGCATTCGCAGTTACATATACATCCTATCAACTTCTTTTTAGCAACTTCCTATAGGAAATATTCATACGATGTTAATTTGTATACTTCTCACTAATGTCACATACAGAACATTACTGTAATATTACAAATTAACATGTTTCTAAGATTATCACATGTAGCAGTTACTTTAACATCTTTCGAAATAATTTTTAGTAACTTTCTGCGATTACGTCTGTACGATGTTAGTTCATAAAACTCTCAATAATATCTCATATTAACCATCACAGTAACATCAAAAAAAGAAGAAAACAGAAGAGGAACTGACGAACGAAACAAACAGTAATCTGTGAAAACAAATGACAAGCATGAAACGGTGGATGGTTTTCAGTTTTCTGTTATACTTTATTTGCAGGAAGCACATTTTTTGCAAGAAGTACTTGAATACAGTGGTCTTCGTTTTCGTTAGTTCCTACTTAGTTATTAAAACTTTATACTCATTCAATACTTTAATCGGCTATTGTACATTGAAATTCCAGGTGGCGGAATTGTACACTAACATTATATAATAGAGTTTACAAAATAAGGGATTTTTCAAAATTTAAAATATTTTAGTTACTAAGTATATTTTAAAAACGATTCACAATATTTCAAATCCTGGATATGCATTATACCCTACAAAAAAAACTTTATATTGCAATAGGGTAGATATTATTATTAATAAAACATTATCATATATTGGCATATGCAATATCTATTAAAGAAGCTACATTACATACTATTTAAATTCCAGGAAATGTGTAAAATACTTAACTTGAAACAAAGAAAGATAGTTTATAGAGGTCTAGTGGAACCACACATTAATTATGGAATGATTCCTATCATGGGGCGGAGTTTCTAAGAAAGTACCTACTACCATTAGAAATCCTTCAAAAACGTTTTCTTATGACAATGTTTCACCGAGGTTATGATTGTCCAAGTAACACATTATATAGGGAAAGCGAAATATTTGGTCATAGGCAAATATTTTTTATAAATGTATGTATTATTCAACATGCACATAAGACGGAACTAAGAACTCCAGGACACCAATACGAAACGCGAAATAAAATAACATTTATTACACCACATACGCAAAAAACTGTTGGTCAAAAAAACTATACCTATTTAGGCCCTAAATTATATAATTCAATTCCGATTGAAGCTAGGGAAGTCACCATACTATCATTATACAAAAGGAAATTATGAGATTTTGTCAGCAGTAAGCGGAGAGATTTTATAAATAACTTGATTGATTGAAGTGAAGCAAAGGCTATATATAGAAAAGAGAAATATTAATAGTTATAGTAAAAATAGTATCCATCCTATATCTTCAGTGTTTTTATTTTTATACCTTTTACAATTTCATATTTCTTATAAATCCCATATTGTTTATAGTTTTCAGCTCTGGTTAGATTTAAGATATTTATAAGTTTATTATATACAGTTCAATTGTTTAATGTGTTTTTGCCACATACAAGTAAACTTAGTTTTACTTCGTGGTTAACAGTTCATTTGTACTTTTTTACTTATAAAATTTTCGATCTGTAAATGAATCGTACAAATAAACATTATTACTATTATTATTATTATAGGGGTTCTGTGATCTCAGTAAATTGGTACTGGTTCTTCTCTGGTTCCACTGGAGAGGCAATTCAGCCTAACCCAATGGGGTAAAAAACTTTCTGACAATATGTGTTGTTTGTAGTATGACCGTTCTTGAAATACCGGTGATAACGTTTGAGGGGATTGCAAGTTTCTGGAGATATTTTACAAAGCTTCTTGATACCATTCCTTCGGCAGAGATAAAAACTGGAACTATGTCAATCTTTTCAGTCTTCCAAATATGTTTTATTTCCAGCGCTAGATTCTCATATTTACTCCTCTTTTCATTTTCTGTTTTCAAAACATTGTGGGACAATGGGATTGCTATGTCTATTATTGTGGCCTCTCTTTTTCTTTTATGAATGATTACTACATCTGGTCTATTGTAGTCTACTGTCCTGTCTGTTATCATAGGCGTATCCCAGTAGAGGAGTACATTTTCATCTCCGAGTATACTACTTGGGTTGTATTTATAGTGGGGTATTCTTTTCTTTAGTAGTCCTGTCTTCAATCCTATTTCCTGATGGATTATTTTTGCAACTTGATTGTGTCTGTTTAAGTAGGCTGTTTGTGCAAGGTGGGAACATCCTGCTATTATATGTTCGATTGATTCACCTGGTTGATTACATTTGCGACACTTGTCTTCTATAATTTGCTTCAGGATATTTTTTTCGTAATTTTTAGTTTTTATGACCTTATCTTGTATGGCGAAGATGAAACCTTCTGTTTCTGGATATAAGGCGCCATTCTGTAGCCAGTTGAGGGACTTATTTATATCAATCTCAGGTTTCGTAAGTTGGTTCGGGTATTTCCCATGTAGTGTTTTTGTTTTCCACTGGGTTTCTAAGTCTGCTTTGGGTCTTGGTTGGTAATCCTGGTCCTTAAGCCGGAGTGGGGTGTAATTATCATCTGCTTTTGTGATAGCTTTTAGTATCTCATTATTTGATTTATTAAAGTAATATCTCATGTTCTTCTCTTGGTTCTTACACAGGTTAAAGATATTGATCAACCCTCTGCCCCCTTTCTTCCTGGCCATGTACAGCCGCTCTACTGCCGAGTTAGGGTGTAAGCATCTGAATTTGTTTAGAAGTGTTCGTGTCATTCTGTCCAGGTTTTCTAGGTCGGTGTTGGACCATTGAATTACACCAAAAGAGTACGTTAATATTGGAATGGCCCACATGTTTATTGCTGTTATAAGGTTTTTTCCGGACAATTTGGTATTAAGCAGTTTGGTGACTCTTTTTCTATAAGCATCGTTCAGATCTTTCTTGATTGCTGTGTGATTGATTTTGCTGTTTTCCATGACCCCGAGGTACTTGTATAATTCTTCTGGTTCGAGGACCTTAATCTCTTGTGGGTCTTTCGTGCTAATTTTGTTGATCACTCTTCCTTTTTTTATGCAGATTTTCGCACATTTGTCGAGGCCAAACTGCATATGGATACTACTGCTGAACTGGGCCGTGACGTCGACCAAATGTGTTAACTGATTTGGTGTTTCCGCGAAAAGTTTGAGGTCATCCATGTATAAGAGGTGTGAGATGCGAGTGTTGGAGTCTTGGATGCTGAGTCTATATCCGCAGTCAGATCCTTTTAAGAGGCGAGATAGAGGATTAATGGCGAGACAGAACCATAATGGAGATAGGGCGTCCCCTTGATATATGCCTCTGTTGATTGTAATTTCGCCAAGGTTAGTGGATTTCATCCAAAGAGTAGTTCTCCATCGATTCATTCAGTGTTTCATAGCAATTTGGATTCGATGGTCGATCTTATAGATGTTCAGGACTTTTAATAACCAATCGTGTGGTACAGAGTCATATGCTTTACTATAGTCTATGTAGCAAATGCTTAGGTTACGTTGCTTTGCTGCTACTTGTTTGAGGATGATGGCATCAATAGTAAGCTGTTCTTTACAACCAAGTGTTTTATGAGTACAACCTTTCTGCTCCGAAGCCATATTGGGAGTTATTTAGAGCGTTTGAGAGTGGGTTTAGGCACATACAGAACCACAAAGCACTTAGTGCGTCACCTTGGAAAATTCCTCGTCGAATGTATAGTTCATCTGTCTGTATGGTTTCTAATTCTGAAGTTATGGTAATTTTCGTTCTCCAGGTTTTCATTATTTCCGTTAGGAATTGTTTGATTTTTGTGTCTATTTTATAGATGTCTAAGATTTTTGTTAACCAGCTATGGGGTATGGAGTCGAAAGCCTTTTTATAATCTATGTAGCACATGTGTAGATTCCTGCATTCCTTTTTGGTTTGTTGTAGAATTATCGAATCTATTATTAATTGTTCTTTACATCCTTGACTGAATTGTGTGCAACCTTTTTGTTCTTCCGTGAGTATGTTATGTTTTGTTAGATGTTTTTCTATTTTTTTACATATGGTAGCTGTTATTATTTTGTATAGTGTAGGTAGGCATGTTATTGGTCTATAGTTGGATGGATTCTTTGTGTTTGTGTTTTTCGGTTTCACATAGGTATTGCCTTGTGTCGGGAAATTTGGAAATGTGCTTGGGTCCATTATACTTTTGTTTATTTCTCTGGCGAGTGCTTCGTATGTGGATGTAAGCTGCTTATACCAAAAATTTTGTATTTTATCTGCTCCTGGGAATTTCCAGTTGTGGGTGTGTTTGATGGTCTCTGAGAGTTCTTCCTGGGTAATATGATGATCCATTTGTATTTGTATGTAATTGTGTCGTTCTGTTTCTGTCTTGATCCAGTTATAATTGTCGACGTGTTGTAGGGGTGTAGACCATATATTTGACCAAAAATGTGTTAATTCTTGCTTAGAAGGTATTTCAGATATTGGGTTATTTTCTAGTGTTGTTAAGGTTTTATAGAATTGTTTTTCATTTCTGTTATTATTATTATTATTATTATTACTATTATTATTATTACATCAAACACAATACAACAAACTAGATGTTAGATTGTATAATAAGTTTCTAGATTTGCATGCTGATAAGAATGTGAAAAATATGAGCCAGAATCAGTTCTATAGATTTTCAAAACAATTTTTACTACAAAATTGTTTTTACGCAGTTCGGGACTACATGTCGTTCAATTATTAGTCTTACTAATTCATTCTCACATATATGTTACTTCAGAAATCTAATTTTATGAAAATATTGGTTTAACTTTATTTCTATTCTATTATCTGATTTAGGAATTTTGATAACTACTTAGTAATTTAATATTAGGACTACACAAATGCTTTTGTATTTAAAACTGGTCAATAAATCGTATCGTATCGTATCGTATTATTATTATTATTATTATTATTATTATTATTATTATTATTATTATTATTATTATTATTATTATTATTATTATTATTATTATTATTATTATATAGTAGTGACAAACAGAAGTTAGACACAATATTAATTATAAAGAAGAATTGTTTTATTCATTGTTATAAAATATGTTTTATTTGTTATTTTTTCTTAGAATTTAGTTTTGTTTATGGTTTTTTCTTTGTAATTTCGTTTTTCATAAAAAAATCGAATGGGATACAAAAAGGGCTCAGTTCATGTCTGATATTCCGCTTACACTGAACGCCCTTTTAACAGTTACGTAACATCAAATACAATATAAGGTAAAGTTATGGGAACGCATATGGTAATAGGACACCGCTAGACTGCTGAATTGCAATCTCACGGATTGTTTTCTTTATAACGTTTTACATTATCACATTCAGATTTTATTTAGCTTCTTAGTTGTAAAGTCTCATTTTAGTTTGTAGAAATAAAAGTTATTTTTTAAAAAGTAGTTTTTATAAATTTAATTGGCGCAGTCAGTAGGATTGCAAATCGGTTCAACAGAAATCGTGACATCGGTCCGTATCTACGGTTTATTTGCAATCTCGAACTTTGTGTTATTTTTGTGGTTCTACGTTAAGTTCAAGAATCCAGTCCAGGGAAGAGAGACCACATCGCCCAGATCCTACTGGAGAAGAATGAATATTTTCTTCTTAGTACTGTAAGTCGAAAAACATTCCATTTTTCCTTTTTCATATAAACTTTCGCTTTTATTTACATTTTATATACTTTTATAAAAGTAAAACATTTTTTAACATAAGTAATATAATTTAGATTAGTTGATGAATTACTCAATTGTAGAAGAATTAGCAGATTTATTTAATTCTAGTATAACTTTGGAAGAAAAAAGTAATATACCAGAAATTGAAGCTATGGCTAATTCAAACTATCAATTATTAAAATTATATATTGATACTATCCCACAATACGAGGGTAATCCTCATACTTTAAATATTTTTCTAGATAACTGTGACACACTTATTTCTCAATTTTTCGATGCTACAAATCCACAATTAAATAGTTTTTTATTACGCGCATTGTTAAGTAAATTAGTAGGTAGAGCTTTAATGCTTATAGGTTCAAGAACTGAATTACGAACATGGGCAGAAATAAAACAAGCTCTTCAATTATGTTTCGGAGATCAGAGAAATATAGATTGCTTAGTGCAAGATTTAATTGTTTTGAGACCATTAAGAAATGAAGCACCATACAATTTCGGTATGCCATGTCAGGAAGCACGTAGCTTAGTAATTTCAAAAGTAAATGCTTCAAATCATCCAATTGCAGAAAAAACTATGAAAATCAAAAATTATAACGATTTAGCACTTAAAACATTTATTAGAGGTTTAACTGGTCAATTGCAAAATAATATACGTTTGCGAAACCCAGATAGTTTAGGTGTAGCTATGTCTTTAGTTATAGAAGAAGAAAATTTTATGTATAGTCAGAATAGAAACAATACTCTAAATAACAATCTTACAAACCAATACCGAGAATCACTCCATCCAGACAAACTTATCATCATCCCAATTTTTTTCAGAATAGCAGTGCTAATTACCAACATTTCAATTCGCCACCTTCTCAACCTATTATTCCAATTAATCGAAATTCAAATCCAGGTGTATCTAATAATCAATTCTCGCAACCACAACAGAATTTTAATAATTTCAATCGTTCTTTCATCCAAAATTCACAACCCCAGTGGAGGAACAATAATAATTTTCAAACTCAGAGACAACCATTTTCCAATCAACCCAGGCAAAGCCAGATATTGAGAGAAACCTCAAGTCAAAGCAGAAAACAATCAAATCCCAACAAACCATACAAACCTACTCCAATGGACACATCATCGGGTAATACAATGTAAGCACCTCAGAGGAAATTTACGTCTACAGAACTGTTTGCACATGATGTAAATCATCAAAATTATGAATTCGATAACCCGTTTGAGAATCAAATACAAGGTGAATGCTCATACCAAACCCATGATGTCCAAAATTCTGATTATTTTAATCCACATGAAACCAATGAAACATATCCAGAATATGACAATTCTAATCAATATCAAATTTCTCAAGACCCAAACGAAAATTTTCAACAAGAAGCCTCACAGAACATTCCCCCGTAATAACTTTAAATATATCCAAAGCAAATTTACCACATATTTACATCCCCGAACTAAAAGCAAATTTTTTTATCGATACAGGTAGTACTCTTAGTATAATTAAACCTGATTTAGCTTACCAATTTTATCCAAATGAAATTTTTAAAGAAGATTTTCAAATACAAAGTGCTCATAATATAACATATCATGACGAAGTAATCGAAATACCAATTTTCAAAATTTTTAGAGTCTCAGAATATCACAAATTCTATCTCTTTAAATTTAGCGATAAATATGACGGATTCATAGGCGTTGATTTATTGAAACAATTAAAAGCTTCAATAGATATGAACTCAAAATTTATCGTAACTCCATTTGCAAAAATTCCAATAATATACGAAATTGCAAATGAAATATCGAATATTCAAAATCCTAAATATCAAACATATCACTTGATAATACCGCCTAGAACTCAACAAAAAGTTAAAATACCAGTAAAAATGAAACAAGGCACCGGACTTTTAGAATATAAAAAGTTTGTACCTCATATCGAGATGCCGGTCGCTGTAGTAAATGTAGAAAATTACTTTGCTCTTACTACGATAATAAACTCTAATACTAAATCTGAAAAAATCGAATCTTTCGAACCAATCGATATTGAAATTTTAAATATGAACGAAATTAACTTCATTGAAAAAATGGAAACTGAAACATGAAATTAGTAAAAAACATGACCACATTTTAAAGACAAATTTGAAAAATATTGATCTAAGTCATTGCAATCCAGAAGAAAAAGACGTTATCAAAAAATTATGTTATGACTATCGTGACATTTTTTATTGTGAAGAGATACCGCTTTCTTTCACTAATCAAATAAAACACAAAATAAATTTAACAGACAATACCCCAATATTTACTAAGACCTATCGTTACCACGAAATTTATAAAGAAGAAGACAAAACACAAATAAACAAAATGCTTGATCAATGTATTATTCAACCTTCCAATTCTCCGTACTCACCGCCAATTTGGAGTGCCGAAGAAACAGACAAATCAAATAAAATGAAATTGCGTTTAGTAATAGACTACCGCAAATTGAACGAAAAAACCATACTAGATAAATACCCATTACCAAACATTACGGAAATTTTAGACAAATTAGGCAAAAGTCAATATTTTAGTACTCTAGACCTAGCTAGCGGATTCTACCAAATCCAAATGCACGAAAAGGACATTCCGAAGACAGCATTTTCAACTCAAAACGGACATTGGGAATTTAAACGTATGCCAATGGGACTACGTTCATCCCCTTCTACATTTCAAAGAGTTATTGATAACATTTTACGAGGTTTGAATAACGAAATATGTTTAGTATACTTAGACTACATCCTTGCAAGAACACGTAGAGAGACTTAAAACAGTATTTGACCGATTACGACTATCAAATTTTAAAATCCATCTTGATAAATCTGATTTTCTAAGAAAAGAAGTCGCGTACTTAGGGCATGTTATTACACCAGACGGAGTAAAGCCAAATCCTGACAAGATAAGTGCAATAAAAAATTACCCAGTACCAAAAACTCAAAAGGAAATCAAAAGCTTTTAAGGACTATTAGGCTATTATAGACGATATATTAAAGATTTTGCTAAAATAACCAAACCGTTAACTTTATGTCTGAAAAAGAATGCTAAAGTCAAACACGATTAAAATTTTATCTCTGCTTTTAACACTTGTAAAAATCTATTAATCAATTCACCTATACTTCAGTATCCAGACTTTTCTAAGCCCTTTGTTATAACCACGGACGCTTCAAACGTAGCATTAGGCGCAGTATTATCTCAAGGTCCAATTGGTTCGGATAGACCAATTGCATACGCTTCAAGAACCTTAAACAACTCTGAACAAAAATATAGTACTATTGAGAGAGAATTACTTGCCATAGTATGGGCTTGTAAATATCTCTACGGTAAACGATTTAAAATATATTGTGACCATCGTCCTTTAATTTGGGTATTTAATCTCAGAGAACCGAATTCAAAATTAATACGCTGGAGATTACGTTTGGAAGCATTTGATTATGAAATAATTTACAAAAAAGGTACTTTAAATTCTAATTGCGATGCGCTTTCTAGAGTAGTTATTAACGCATTCGAAAATGATTCAATGATTAATAATCCTGACGAAATTACAGATCCTCATGAATTAGACCAATTTTTAAATGATCTTATAGACGAACAAATAAATGACAATATAACCGATGCCAATTTGCAAACAGCTGACACAATTGACACCGACACCGAATATATGACGAAATAATTAATAATAATGTTAATCAAATTATAGTCACACCGCATCCATATCCTAAATTAATAGTTGAACAGGAATCCTACGAAAATCATAAAATAATAAATGTTAAAATTCCGACCCAAAATAATTAAAATTTTATACTCGAATTTTTAAAAGACTACACAATTATGAAACGTTGTTACTGCATGTATTTTCACAATGATTCTCTTATAACGATTTCAATAAAATATATTTAGAACACTTTTCGGAAAAAAGCCCAAAATTAATCAGATGCTTAAAACAAGTAAACACAATCAAGGAAAAGGAAGAACAAATAATGCTAATAAAACATCCTCACGTTGGCAAAACTAACCATCGTATTGTAGAAACGTATGAATATTTAAAACGGAACTATTATTGGAAAAATATGAAAACTACTATTACTGAATATATAAACTCGTGTGATATTTGTCAACGAACAAAATATGGCAGACATCCTCCATACGCACCTCTGGTAATAACTGAAACAGCATCAAAACCTTTTCAAATTGTTGACATAGATTTATTTCATTACAACAATAAAATATATTTAATTATTATTGACGCAATTTCAAAGTTCGCACAAGCATACCAAGTCGAAGGCAAAACGGCTATTCATGTAAGTAAAGCATTAATAAAATACTTTTGTTCTTTTGGACTACCAGAAAAAATTATTCTTGACCATGTTACTGAATTTAATAATGATACTGTAAAAGAAATTTTGAATTCACATAAAATAAAAATACATTTTGGCACTGTAGGACATCACGAATCAAACAGTGTAGCAGAACGATGCAATTCCAGTCTAATAGAACATCTCAGAATTCTAAACGAAATACACCCCAATGAAGACGATTTAATTGACTATGCAATTTTAGGTTGCAATAGCTCAATACATACTAGCACTAAATTTACCCCTTTCGAATTAACCTTCGGACACACTAATTCGCGAAATCCAAATGAAATTTTTATTCCCGCAGCATTTTACTCAGATTATGCTGAAAATCATAAGGAAAAACTTAAACATGTATATGAAATTGTAAAAGAAATAATAGGAAAACAAAAAGATAAAATTGTAGATAAGTATAACGAAAAAGGTAATACTAATACTGATTTTAAGTTAGGACAAATAGTGTTTGAGAAAAACTTGCGTTATCACAGTAAAAAAGATAATAGATTTATAGGACCTTATGAAATAACCGAAATTTTAGATAGGAACAAAGTAGAAATAACGTCTAAGAAAAATAAAAATTAAAAAGAGATAATACATATAAAGAAACTAAAACAACCTCCATGCTCAAAATAAAATTGATTTTTGGTCTTTTATTCAAACTTTCGACATTTCAGATATAGTAACCCATTTTGAAGTTGTACAAAATCACTTTAAAAGAATTCAGCGAACACTTCCAAAGAATGAAGATAAATCCGTATTAATTCATGAATTTGAAAGTATGTGCAACCTAATATTAAATTTAGAACAAAAAATACAAATCCAGTTAAATCAGATAAATCCAGTTTTTAATATAAGAATCAAAAGAGGAATAATAAACGGACTTGGCTCAATAATTAAATCTAGATCAAAACGATGCAAAAAAATATGATAAAGCAATTAACACACTTTCTGAGAATCAATCAAAATTAAAAAATATAGTCAATTCACAAATAACACTTCTTCAAAATTCTGTTAATACTTTTAAAAATAATACAAACACATTGGCACAAAATCAACAAACTTTATGGAAACGAATAGAGGAAATTGGAACTTATTACGAACAAGAAAGAGGAAATTATCACCTGTATGTCACGGATACATTGGTTTCTCTAATCGCTCCAACTTTTCAATTAATTTACAATTTTATATAGAAAATCGAAGTAGCTATCACATTTTCCAAATTAAATACAGTTCTTAATTCAATAATTGAACCTAGAGAACTTTTAAATGAAATAATGATTGTAAATGGACAATTGACATTCAATAAGCTTCCATTTGAACCAAAAGTAGGAAATATTCTTTTATATGAAAAGGTCACAGAAGTAAAATGTTATACCAAGGAATACAAAATAGTATTTATCTTAGAAATTCCTATAGTAGAAAGCGAAACGTATAATTATTTCCACATATACTCATTGCCTGTACCCACACAAAACTCCTTCAAAGTAATTCTACCTCAAGCGAAATACATTATCCTAAATGACCTGTCCTATATGTTTTTCGACGAGAATTGTCAAGAAGTTTCATCTGAACAGTACATTTGCTACCAGAATGGACCCATTATCATCCAAGAAGAAATCCCATGTGAAATCCAGATGCTTCGCTACTTCAAGAACGTCTCATCATGCCAGCAGCTAACTGTTCGAATGCCTAAATTACGAATCCAAAAATTAGAGAAGAATCATTGGATTATAATATCTCCTGAAATAATTGTAGTTAATCAAAAGTGCGGATCTAACAAAGACAATTTTCCAATTCAGGGAACTTTTATTCTAGAACTTGATTCGGAGTGCGAAGTGGACATTGATGGTATTAAAATTAAACATTTTGAAAATTATCAAACCGAACTGAATCTAATAAACCTTCCAAATTTAACATTTTCAAGTGAAATAGCAAATTTTCAAATGGAACCAATCCAATTAAATTCTATCAATTTAGACGACTTTAAATATGTTCAAAGTGCTTTAGACATTCAAAAACAAAAAATCGCCAGCATTTCGTCTCCAATAATATCTGCAAATTTTAATATTTGGACTATTTTTATTTATTTCATCATATTAATAATTATTTTGTATTGGACTGTAAAATTCATTATAACAAGAAGAACCCGAAGAAGAAGCCAAGGCGAAGAAATCCAGAATGGTCCCCAAAATTTGGAACTCTGAAATTCAACAAATTCCTTGAATTTCTGTCTAATGGCGGAGGAGTTATGGGAACGCATATGGTAATAGGACACCGCTAGACTGCTGAATTGCAATCTCACGGATTGTTTTCTTTATAACGTTTTTCATTATCACATTCAGATTTTATATAGCTTCCTAGTTGTAAAGTCATTTTAGTTTGTAGAAATGAAAGTTATTTTTTGAAAAGTAGTTTATATTAACTACGAATTCAATTGTAATGGTAAGTAAACAAAATATTAATAGCTTTCAGAGTTTAGCTCCGCAACATAACTTAAAGGGAATATACGATTAGATTGCTATACTATATCTGTTACGCCAACTACACCATAGCACTCGCTCATGTGAGCTGAAAATCGATAAAGTTCATCTGTGAGATGTCCTGAACGATATTCTATCATAAAATTTGTGATTTGTTTCACTCCGGAGACTGTGCTAATAAGACATGTGGCCGACGACGACATACACACAGAATTCTTTTTTTTTAAACCTTTTTTTCATTTTTCTCTCGCCGGAAAACGAAAAAACAACCCAAAAAATCCAAAATTCCAACTTTTTTTAGGATAAGTCAATACTTTTCTCGCATATAGATAGGATTGGGGGGTAAAGTTTAGATAGACCATGCCTATTGATTGAATTTGTATTTATTGCTTCCAACTTCAGAAATATTCGTTCATTATTATTTTTTTATTTTTAGAGATTTTTTTAATCAGTTAAATTTTCTGTGTAGTTTTTTTATCAACTTAATGCCTACTTGAAAATTCGTAGCAACCGAGATCTGATGAAACATTTTTATGAGTAAGTATAGTAGGGTATATCAGGATTAAGATTATGTAGGTGTAAATATTTAATAAAATTCCGAATTTTTGTGTGATAGTAAAACTGTTAAAACTGATAATCCATATATAAATATGTTAAATTATTTTTGTAATAAATTAAATATTATATCACGTCCGGATTATCTAAAAAATAGAAAAAATAATGTGATAACTAGAATAATTTTTCAAGCTCATTACATTCAATTATTTTTAATCACTAAATAGTGTTTGCTTACACTCGTTACAGTCACGACCGTACTTAATATTTTGTCGAAGTGAATTAAAAAATAAAAATATATCTAGTGTTTTAAATGAAACTCACTGTTTCTATTTAATTCAAAAATATAATGAAAATTGTTGAAAATTCTAAAAAATTGACAATTGTTTAGATAAATCAATATCATCGTCAGAATGACAGAAGTTATATATCATTTGATGCCTACCTGATGTTTAGTAGTTATTTTTGGCTAGACCGAGAAGTGACCTACCTTGTGATTGACTTAATATATGTTAATAGAAAAATAGAATATGTGATATTACAAATATTGAAGCTTAGATATTATTAGCCCTATGGTGATATCCTAGATATCATTTTTCCAATTAAGATCAGTATAACTGTGCAATGATATAGAAAACCAGGAAAACGATATCTGCTGATCTTTACAATTATCAAAAAATTATAATTGATGTATGACATTTGTAGTTTTATGTCATTTACAAAAAGTTTTAATTCCAAGTTTATTTTTGAATATTTCATTATTTTTTAATTATAAAGTTCGTGGGTTCAGTCGCGTTTTCACTTCGTATAATTAGCTTTTTTGTATAACAATGGAGTATATGAAAAAAGAAAAGTTTTTTATATTTTATTCAATAAATTTGAGTGACAGATAAGCAGAAATAGAAAATGGATGTACATTTATCAACATGAAGCGGACGGTAGAATTTTTTGGACTGCATAACTCCAAATTCTATACGATATAAGCCTTATGTCAGCGCCAGTCACAGTGAAGTGCGAAATCTGTGGTAAATTTTTTAAGAAGCGAGGCCTAAAATTACATGAAAACAAGACGCATGATAGACAAAATTTAAGTTCGATTACAGTAGAAAGTTTTGAAAATAAGGATATAAAAGATACGAATTTTCATATAAAGCTGGCAAAATTGAAGAGCCAAAGATCAGTAATAAGAAGAGTCCCAAAAGCTTCAAGGGCTCTTTGTGCCTCAACAATATCTAATCTGATTGAAGAATGCGTAAGACAAAATTCTATTACTACCTGGAAAAATCTTTTGCTTTTTCCGTATAATGTTTTGAGTCTTCCTTCTAAAAATTCTAATAAAAAAGTATCTCTCTCTACTATAATCAAGAATAATTTAAAAACTTTTGAAAATATAGATCACCATTAAAATTTCTCTGATCAACAAAATAGAAATTTCTCAGTTCGAAAAAACATAAATTTATCAAAAAATACTAAAATTAAAAATGTCATTAATAAAGTTTCTGACGGCGACTTGACATCCGCAATCAAAATCTTAGCTTCAGATGACAGTTTTGCTGATGTCAGTGCAGCCACTTTAACAGATTTAAAATCGAAACATCCTGTAGAGAAACTTGATAGTACGTTCCCTACTCTGATTTCGGAACACATTCTTTTTTTTATAACAGAAGAATTTGTGAGTAGCGCAATAAACTCTTTTAAAACAAGTTCTGCTGGTGGTTTAGACTCTTTAAGACCTTCACATCTACAAGATTTAATAAGTTACAGTGCTGGCCCTTCAGGAAAAAATCTCTTATCGTCTTTGTGTAAATTATGTAATTTTATTTTAAATGACACAGTAAACATCAATATTCGTCCTATTTTATTCGGCGCGTCACTATTAGCTCTAACTAAATAAGCATGAGGTATCAGACCAATTGCTATTGGTACAGTTTATCGTCGTTTCGTAGCGAAAATAATTTGTTCAAACATCAGAGACAAATTAGGATATTTACTTCGTCCATTACAATTTGGTTTCGGGTCGAAAGGTGGTTGTGAAGCAGTTGTACATGCAGCAAGACGTTAATAATAAAGTTTTTCTGAAAATTGATTTTAAAAATGCTTTCAATACAATTCATCGCGATCATTTATTAAAACTTGTAGCAGATATTCTACCTGAAATTTTCCCTTTCATCAATCAATGTTATCGATTCCCTTCATATCTTTTATTTGGCGGAAACATAATTCATTCGGAAAGAGGCGTCCAACAAGGGGACCCTTTGGCACCTCTCATTTTTTGCATATCGATACACAAACTTATTAGCAACATTGACACAGAATTCAATGCTTGGTACCTTGATGATGGTTCTTTAGGTGGTAATACTAATTCCGTGTTCAAGTCTCTTGTCTATATGATAAACAATTCCAAGGATATTGGTCTTGAACTCAATTTCAGCAAATGCGAGTTATTTTTCTTAGAAGCGCCAAATAATCTAACCATTGATAAATTTAATTCTGTAGCACCAGGCATAACAATTACCAACAGAAAAAATTTATTTCTAATAGGTGCTCCTTTATTAAACGAATCCTTTCTATCAGCTTTCAATGAAAAACTAACCTTTTTCAAAAAAATGTCATCTCGTTTATCCTGGTTACCGACACATATTGCTTATTACCTTCTCAAGAATTGCCTATTCATTCCAAAATCAACATATATCTTAAGATGTAGTCCGACTTGGTTACATAATGATATCCTAATCAATTTTGACAATGCCATTCGTCATTCATTAGAGTCATTAATTAACATTAAATTAGAGGACCTTTCTTGGAAACAAGCTTCACTACTTGTTTCATATGGTGGTTTAGAAATTCGCTCAACCGTTTCAGTAGCTCTTCCTTCTTTTTTGTCATCATTAAATAGTTCAAAAAATTTCATTAATTACATTTTGCCTATATTTTTCCACACACAAGACCCCTTATTAATGGAGGCAGAAAATATTTGGTCATTAAAGTCTAACAAAGTTGTACTCAATGATTATAAATCCTTTCAAAAATCCTGGGATATTCCTTTATTGAACATTGAAAAAGAAAATCTGCTTCAGAAAGCTATCAATTTACCAGACAAGACTCGTTTGAATGCAGCATTTTCAAAGGAATCAGGAGCATGGTTGAACGCTTTACCGTCGGCCCCATTAGGTACGCTTTTAGATGACGAAAGTTTCCGTATTTCTATTGGTCTCCGTTTAGGTTGTCAAATTTGTGTAAAACATCACTGTCGTTGTGGAGCTGATGTTGATGAATATGGTAGACACGGCCTAAGCTGCAAATTGAGTGCCGGCCGTTTTTCACGTCAATCTGCAGTAATTGACCTAATCAAACGAGGCATGGCATCTGCAAAGATTCCCTGTTCGTTGGAACCGTTAGGTACTTGCCGCGACGACAGTAAACGTCCAGATGGTATGTACCCTCATTCCATGGCAACGCGGCAGACCAGTTATATGGGATTTCACTTGCACTGACACTTGGGCTCCGTCCCATGTCCGATCCACATCTACTTCCGCAGGCGCTGCAGCTTTACAAGGCGAAACTTTTAAAATCAATAAATACAAAAATTTGGAGAACATTTACATTCTTATTCCTGTAGCAATTGAAACCTCTGGTGTTTTCGGTCATGAAGCTTTAAAATTCATTAAAGAAATCGGTAAAAAAATATCAATAGAAACCAATGATTCAAGAGCAACTTTGTTCTTTATACAACAAATAAGTATTGCAATTCAAAGAGGAAACGCTTCATCTTTTCTCGGTACGTTTCCCCGTTCTAAACCTCTAGAAGAACTTTTTATGATACGTAATCATACGAAACGTAATTCTTCTACAACTTTCAAACTTTCTCACATTACAGACCCTAAAACATGTGATCTTTCCTTGTTTCGAAATTCTTATTTAACATCTTCATTCTCTTCTTCAGAATGTGTGCCTTCTGATAATACATGCGTTGACAATTTAATAAATTATGCCCCCAACAAGCTTTTGGGCCTCAGTGTACTAAAAAATACAGATAACCACCAGCCAGATGATGTCCCATTCATAGGAATACTGAAGAAGATGACTATGCCAGAGAATGATGCGATTCCTATACGCAATAGATTATCCCTAACCAAAACAGTTTTCAAATCCGTAATATCTACATCCAATTCAGTAGCAAACATCATCAATTCAAATTCCTTATCACTCCGATCAAGTGAGAATGACAATCATAGAATCCGAGATTATTCGTACAATGATAGTAGTTGCGAAAGAGCTTTCAACAATATTTCCATATTCAGATCCATAAAGGGTATTCCTCAAGATTCTTTGGGTCTCGAAGGCCTCAAAAATATTGGTAACACACGTTTCATGAATAGTTTTATCCAATGCCTATCAAACACAAGGTGGCTATTAGAATATCTAAAGAAAGACGCATACATAAGAGATATTAACATAAACATATCTAGCATGAAAGGAACACTAATTAAAGCATTTGCTGAAGTTATTCAAGAACTTTGGTCTGAAGACGGCTCAGACAGAGTGGTTAATACAGTATCATTGAAAAGTGAGATTCAGCAATTTCCTTCAATGTTCATGGGATACACTCAACATGATGCACATGAGTTTCTTCGTTACCTATTAGCAGGACTTCACGAAGATGTCAACAAGGTATATGAAAAAGCAAAGCCCATATTAACAGAAATTGATGAAAAATTTAGTGATATCGAGAAAGCACAAGAATTTTGGTTAAGATATGCGAGAATGGACAACTCCAAGATTATGGATAACTTTGTCGGTCAATTAAAATCAACAATCAAGTGCACACACTGTGGTCACTGTTCAGTTACCTACGATCCTTTTTGGGATTTATCCCTTCCGATACCACAAAGAACAGGTCAATTACGACTTTCACAATGTTTAGATTCGTTTACAAGAGAAGAAACAGTCGACGGTGATGAGAAACCAGCTTGTTCGAAATATAAGGAACGAAGACGATGCATTAAATCATTCTCAATTCATAAATTTCCGAAGATAGTGGTTATTCACCTGAAGCGCTTTTCGTGGAAAACTTAATGATTCAATAGATTTTCCAATAGAAGGGCTCGATATGAACCATTACGCGGCTGATAATGTAGCACCTTGTATGTACAACCTCTACGCTATATCTAATCACTGTGGAACCACTTATAATGGTCACTACACAGCATTTTGCCGACATCCCTACACGGGACAGTGGCACGAATATAACGATTCAAGAGTGCTATTAATATCGTGGAAATCCATAGTAAGTGGAGAAGCATATGTTCTCTTCTATGAACAAGATGACACAAAATCCCACCTTTAAGTTTAATAATTTTTTTATTATATTTTAAATTGTATATTTTCATTGTGAATCAATGTCTTATTTGTTTTTTTTTCTGCAAAATTTATTTATATATTCATATATACATTGTATCCGTTTAAATGTAGATAAAATTGATTTTGTTTAAAAAAAAATTATCACTTAAGGAGACAGTTTATTAGTGGAGAACTCCCTAAATTTATCTGTTCATTGACGACTTCATATTGTGGGTTTCTCAAATGTCTTCTAATTTCCAATTCTTCAAGGAATTAAAAATATTGACGTTATTTATCGATTATTTTCTCAAAAAATATCGATATTTCCTACCCATCCCTATTTGGTACCAACAAGATGGTGCCGCACGCCACAGTACAATAAATGTTAGGAACTATCTTAAAAATGTGTTTCATGGAAAGGTATTGACCTGCTAGAGCCCCTGACCTAATCCCCCTTGATTATTTTTATGGGGTTACCTGAAACAAAAAGTTTACCAGAAAGCGCCGTTTCAAGATTTTGACCACTTGGAGAGGATAATTATAGAAACATGTCAATAAATTTCTCCACAAATGATAAGGAATGTATCACGTGAATTTTGCAATAGAACGATTAAGTGTATAGAACGAGAGGGTGGATATGTCGAATCATTAATATGAGTGATTGTTACTAATATTAATATGATGTTAGTTTTATAACTTAGTATTTAAATGTATGTTATTATTTGCAAAATAAATGAATATGTACTTATTACGCGTTTTAATAGCAAAATTATTAGAAAACATCGAAAAACTAAAAGGTTATGTATTTCATAGTCTTCTTCTTCTTCTTCCTGCTGTGTATAGGCATCATTGCCTATTTTTCTTCACATCATTGCCTCTGCTCAGTCACTCCATCTTTTCCTAGGTCTTGCAAGGCTTCTTTGTCCTGCTGGTGATTTGTCCCTTGATATTTTCACAATTCGTTCTTCCGTCCTGCGGTCAATGTACTCATTCCATTTTATCTTTCTATCCAGTACCCAGTCATTGGTGTTATCTATCCCGCATGTTCGTCTTATGTTTTCACTTCTTCCTCTATCCATTAGTGTTCTTCCCGCTATTCTTCGAACTATTTTTTTCATTTCTGTAATCTCCAGTATCCGTTTCGTTTTAGAGGTCTCAGGTCGGGTCTCTGCTGCATAGGATAATATAGGTCTGATTGCGGTCTTGTATATGCGGGCTTTGGCTTCAGTTCGAATGTATTTATTTCGCCAGATTGTGTCATTTAGGTATGCTGCTGCTCTTGAGGCTCTTGTAGCTTGGTTTCCTACTTCCGTCTCCACGTCCCCGTGTCCAGATATTTCGATTCCCAGATATTTAAATTTCATTTCCTGGTGTATTATTTTGTTATCCACCACAAGCTTACATCTGATCGGCGTCTTGGAAGTAACCATTGATTTTGTCTTTGCCGCTGATATTATCATATTGAACTTTTTTGCTGTTTTGTTAAATTGGTACAGTAGCCTTTGCAGACCGTCCTCGTTCTCCGCCAACAGTACCGCATCGTCTGCATAGCACAGAATTATGACCTCTTTATTTCCCATCTTGTATCCTCTTAGTTTACGTACTTGTTTTATGATTTCATCCATCACTATGTTAAATAGGAGCGGGCTGAGAGAGTCCCCTTGCCTAATGCTCCTATTTGCAGGTATTTGTTCAGTTAGGTCACCATTTATTTTTGCTTGGATCGTATTTTTTGAGTATATATTTTCGATTATTTTAATGACATTGTATGGTATCTGTCTATCATAGAGAAGGTGTATTATGTCTTTTAATTGTATTCGATCGAAGGCCTTCTGCAAGTCAATGAAACACATGAAGGCCGGTCGATTATATTCGATCGATTTTTCCGTTATTTGTCTTATGACAAATATTGCGTCCGTGCAGGATCTTCCCGATCTGAAACCCTGTTGTTCATCTGCTAGTGAGATACATTCATTTATTTTATTTGTTATTATCTTTGTGGTTAATTTCAGCGTTGTGCATAGTAGATTTATTCCTCTATAGTCCTCGGGCATTTTTTATCTCCCTTTTTAAATAGTGGAATCGTAATGCTATTTCTCCACTCATCTGGTATTCTGTGTTGGGCAAATATCTTTTTGATTAGGGTTGTTAGTTGTTGGTTTAGCTTCTCTCCTCCATATTTAAGTAATTCGTTGGCGATGTTATCCGGACCTGGGCTCTTTTTGTTTTTTAGTTTTTGGAGTGCTGTTTCTATTTCTTCCTTTTTTATATTAGTCTTATCACTTATTACTATCTCTGGTGTATTTGGCTCGGTTTCGGTCTCTTCTTCCTTGTATAGTTCCTCTAAATATTTTACCCAGGTATCTCTTTCTACGTGTCTGGTTCTGATGAGTTCATTTGCTTCTGTTCTCTGATTTCTCATTAATCGCCAGATTTGTTTTTGTCACCCATAGAAGTCGCTTTCCATTCTTTTGGAGAAGGTTTCCCAGTAGTTGTCTTTCGTTTGTCTCACTATCGTTTTTGTATCGTTACGGATTCTCTTGTATTCTTCATATGCTTCTGCCGTTTGTGACGACATGTAGTTTAAGTACGCTTTCTTTTTCTTTTTGCACTATTCTTTGACCTTGTTGGAGAACCACGGTGTTTTGTCGTTCCTTGTTTTTGTGGTCTTATAGTCCGAGTTCCAAGCGATTCACTTGCTGCTTCTATGATATTTTCTTTCAATCTCTTCCAACTGTTGTTAATGTCATCATTTTCTTCTATCGGGTTTTCATCGATTTTTCCACGGTTTTGATATAGTTCTTTTATGGTTGTGTCCCACATGGATTCGATGTTTATTTTTTCTGTGTGTGCTTTTGGTTCTCTATTCCTTCCCAGGTTAAGTTTCATTTTGATTTTTCCAAGAAGCCAACTGTGGTCACTTCCCACATTCGCGGAGTTTAATGTCCTTACTTCTTGTATCTGTGCAGGGTGTATATGTCTGTTGGTTACAATGTAGTCTATTGTTGATTGTTGTCCCCGGGAGTTACGGAAGGTAGATTTGTACTGGGGTTTGAGATCAAAGAAGGTGTTATTGATTCTTAGATCACATAGCGAACATAGGTTCATCAGCAATTCCCCATTGTCGCGTTCAATATATTTTCGTTAAAGCGTTGTTTTACGCCTGGTATCACTTCGTTACCAATGTGTGCGTTAAAATCTCCAAGGATTATTATCGATTCATTCTGTGGTAGTGATTCTGTAATATTTTGAAGTTGTCCATAGAAACTTTCTCGCTCTTGTTTTGGCTTATTATCTTCGGGTGCATATATCGATATTATATTTAATAATTGAGATTCTGTTCGCAGTTTAACGATTAGTATGCGAGATGATGTATATTGACATTCTTCTATGCTGTTTGTATATTTCTTGTGTATTGCCAGTGCCACTCTTTCTTTCGCACGTTCGTCCTTGCTGACTCCACTGTATATTACCATGTAATCGTCGTATATTCGTTGTCCATTCCACTTTTTTTTTGGTTTCTTGAAGGGCACAGATATCGATGCGGTGGTCTTTTAGTTATATCATAACTTCTTGCTCTTTGTTGTTAAAAGTTTTCATATTCCAGGTAGCAAATCGCAGAACATCTCTCCTCCTTCAATTCGTTAGCCTTTTTCTCGCATGGGTCGTCGTCTTTAACTCAGTCCTATTCCGAGGCAAATTTGTGGGTCTATGAGCTATATTTGGTTTTACGGTGGATGGGCTGCTAACCCGTTCCACCAACCCTCCAGCTTTTCCCGGGCTTGGGACCGGCAACACAATCGCTAAGCTACTCAATCCACCCAGCGATCATGCAGGCGGAGTTATATTTCATAGTCACAATAGATAAATGTTCTTTCAAAATAGAAATATTCTGATCAACTTTTTTTAGTAACATTTAGTAACATTTTTCTATACTGTCAAATTTAAAGGTCCTTTACTCTTGAGTAAAGCTCAAATTTTTTGACAAACCTCGTATACGATTATAATTTTTTATATTTGATGACTGTATTTTATGTTTTAGATAATGCAGAATTTTTATGAGGAATAACTTTTTTTCATAAAATTAATAATAAAAAAATTGAATGTTTGCAGCTATTACTATTATTTTTATTATTATCATTTATTATTATTGTTAAAATCATAATTATTTCCAATTATCCAATTCTGGTAGTGAAAATTCGTAATATAGGTAAAGTTAGATACGAGCATTAATAGTAAATAAGCACCAGATAACATTGAGTTGAAGATCGTTCTCATCATTATGCCATTATTTAATTAAACAATCATAATCATGTCATTCGAACAGTTGAATGATGATGTCACTGTCGTAAAAGTATCGCGATAAACAATTATAACCACAAATGGGAAAAAATATATATATTTAGATTGATGGGAAGGTTACGATGATTTTCGATATTTCCGTGAATGCGAAATCATTTATGAAATTATCTGTCTCGACCCTTACTTCGTGGAATCTACTAATATTAGTGTTTTAAATGAAACTCACTGTTTCTACCTAATTCCACAATATAATAAAAATTGTTGATAATTCTGAAAAATTGACAATTGTTTCGATAAATTAATATCATCATCAGAATAACAGAAGTTACATTTGATTTGATGCCTACCTGATGTTTAGTAGTTATTTTTGGCTAGACCAAGAAGTGACCTAACTTGTGATTGACTTAATATATGTTAATAGAAAAAAGAAGAGGATGTGATATTACAAATATTGAAGCTTAGATATTATTAGCCCTATGGTGATATCCTGGATATCATTTTTCCAATTAAGATCAGTATAACTGTGCAATGATATAGAAAACCAGGAAAACTATATCTGCTGATCTTTACAATTATCACTTAAGAAGACAGTTTATTAGTGGAGAACTCCCTAGATTTATTTGTTCATTGACAACTTCATATTGTGGGTTTCTTAAATGTCTTCTAATTTCCAATTCTTCAAGTAAATCCAGCTCTTTTCACAAATATGCAGCACTTCTACTTCTGTGATAGGTGTCAATGAATGATTGGTGTCAAGTAGATGTTTTGCGTAGTGGTATTGATCTGGTTGTTCTAATCTGTATGCTCGTAAGTGTTCACTGTATCGAATTTCAAAATTTCTAACGGTCTGACCCAAATAGACAGCATTACATTCTGGACTTTTGAGTTTATATATACCTGATTTCTTTAATAGTGGTATTTTTGTTTTTCCATTTAACAATTTTGTACTAACGTTACTTTCTGTTTTAAAAGAAATTGTTGTATTCGTTGCTGAAGATATTATCTTTGAAGTATTATTAGGAATATTTCCTGCATATGTAATGGTTTTTAAAGTTTTTATTTCTTTAGGTTGTTTAAGAAATATTAGTTTTAATGCCCCTTTTTCCTCTTTTCTACTAATTAGTTTATTTATCATATGTAATGGGTAACCGTTGGATGTTGCTATTTGTTTAATTGTGTTAATCTCTCTATCAAAATTACATTTGTTCATAGGAACAAGTTATTAAATACCAACACATTTTGCACCACGATTTGAAAATCTTTCAAACACTAATTTTACAGATAGAGAAATAGAATTATTAAATAAAGGTTTAAAGTACAGCATACCACCAAAATTTACGAACAATATTAAACAGATAATGGCTACAGAGACAGAAACAGCTTTAAAATCTAATTCAAATAATTTTCTTGATGAGAAACTAAAAATTGCCAATTTAATCAAAAATATTGAACCTTCAAAAGTTAAACGTCAAACAAAAAATGACATCACAGTTTTAAATTCAATAATAAAGAAAGTAGAAGATAATAACCTAACAGTTACAAAATCTGACAAGGGGAACGCTACTGTCATATTGACAACTAATGATTATAATTTAAAGATATATAACTTTATAGAATCTAGCGATGTAAAAGTTCTTAGAGCAAACACAACAAAAAAGTTTTCTAATAATGTTAGAGATATAATTAATAATTCAAATTATCTTTTCAGTGATTACGAAAAGAGGTCCATTATAAATAAAAATCCTCATTCTCCACAATTATATGGAACCGTTAAATTACATAAAATAACGAAACCAATTAGACCTGTAGTTTTTTATGTTAATACTCCTAATAATAGATTGGCAAAGAAGCTTAACAATATACTTAATAGTTACGGATATACATCTAAAAATTCAATTAGAAACTCAATGGAACTCATCAAAAAATTAAAAGCATTCAACTTACAAGATAGCTCTAAGCTTATTTCATTTGATGTTACTAAGATGTTCACTAAAATTCCTCCTAAAGAATGTTTAATACTTGTAAGAAAGTTACTAAAAGATAAAAATATTAATCCAGGAATAATATCAGATATACTTCATCTATTTGATGTATGTATTAATCAAAATTATTTCACTTTTGACAATAAGATATATATTCAAAATGAAGGTTTACCAATGGGAAGCCCTATATCACCAATTTTGGCAAACATTTTTATGGATAGTTTAGAAAGAAAAATCTTTGAAAGTAATATTTCAAAAAATGTTTTATTTCGGTATAGATATGTAGATGACATATTAGCTTGTTTTATGGGTAGTGAACGACAATTAGATATATTTTTCAACCATATTAATAATTTACATTCAAAAATTAAATTTACATAAGAAGTTGAAGAAAATAGTTCAATCAATTTTGTTGATTTAAAAATTCAAAGAGTTAATAATGTACTTGATTATTCGATTCACCGAAAACCAACACACACTGATGTGACTATTCCATACAGTTCCAATCATCCTATGTCCCATAAACTAGCGGCATATAATTCAATGATACATAGAGCATTTTCAGTTCCTATGAACAAATGTAATTTTGATAGAGAGTTTAACACAATTAAACAAATAGCAACATCCAACGGTTACCCATTACATATGATAAATAAACTAATTAGTAAAAAAGAGGAAAAAGTGGCATTACAACTAATATTTTCTAAACAAACTAAAGAAATAAAAACTTATAAAACCATTACATATGCAGGAAATACTTCTAATAATATTTCAAAGATAATATCTTTAGCAACAAATACAACAATTTCTTTCAAAACAGACAGTAACACAAGTACAAAGTTGTTAAATGTAAAAACAAAAACATCACCATTACGGAAATCTGGTATATACAAACATAAATGTTCAGAATGTAATGCTGTCTATTTGGGTCAGACCCGTCGAAATTTTGAAATCCGATACAGTGAACACTTACGAGCATACAGATTAAAACAACCAGATCAATCCCACTACGCCAGACATCTACTTGACACCAATTATTCATTGACACCTAACACAGAACTAGAAGTGCTGCATATTTGTGAAAAGAAACAAGAACTGGATTTCCTTGAAGAATTGGAAATTAGAACACATTTAAGAAACCCACAATATGTAATAGTCAATGAACAGATAAATCTAGGGAGTTCTCCACTAATAAACTGTCTTCTTAAGTGATAATTGCAAAGATCGGCAGATATAGTTTTCCTGGTTTTCTATATCATTGCACAGTTATACTGATCTTAATCGGAAAAATGATATCAAGGATATCCCCATAGGGCTAATAATATCTAAGCTTTAATTTTTGTAATATCATAACTTCTTTTTTCTATAAACATATATTAAGTCAATCACAAGATAGGTTACTTCTTGGACTAGCCAAAAATAACTAAACATCAGGTAGGCATCAAATGAAATGTAACTTCTGTCATTCTGACGATGATATTCAGTTATCGAAACAATTGTCAATTTTATAGAATTTTCAACATGTTTCATTATATTATGGGATTAGCTAGAAACATTGAGTTTCATTTAAAACACTAATATGAGTAGATTCCACAAAGTAAGTGTCGAGACAGTTAATTTCACGTTATCACTGTTTAGAAAATAATTGACATTCGAAAATTTCATTAAATAAGTTATGTTTTATGAATATTTTGTGTTTTATTGCAACACACTTATAAACAAATATTTTAACAGTCAACAGTTCCTGTTGACTTCATTACCTTATTCTGAGGTATAATCGTATATATACATCTACACGTGCATAAACAACGTTGTTATTATTAAAAATAAAAATCAAGGCTTTTTTTCGACATGACTTGAAATTATGAATTTATTTGAATGTAAATATTATGTTCGAGGAAATTTCGGGATATTTTTCCGGCTCATAGTTGTGTTTTAAACAATGAAGCAATCTATAGAGTGTCTTACTTAAAATTCCAAATTATAAGTAATTCTTAAATTTTACTTTTTTCGACGACGTATTTAGAGGTTCTAATTTAAAAAAAAGTGTTAACAAGTGGTGTCGTCTAACAAAATTACGTGACCTTGTCTTTCAAAGTTTACGTATATGTCGATCGACTATCCATTATTCAATAACAAATTACGTAACAATCGAATTTACCATGTTGCCATATATTTGCCAAATTTACAGAGTTAGATAAAATTTGTATATATGTTACAGGAAAAGTAGATTCCTCAGTAAGAGTTAACTCGACCTAGAAAAAGTCGACTCTTACTGCTATTTTCAGTAAATGTTGATTAAAAACGAAATTGATGAATTTTGATCCACATTTACTAGTCAGGGCCTTTATTCTTGAATTTTGGGGAGTAGAAATAGTGAGAGAAAGTGAGGTAAAAGTAGGCGTGGCTCCCTAAAAATAAAAAGACTGTATTCTTGAATAAATTGATAGAAAAATTTCTCCCTAAGGGAATTTCAATTTCTACTGGTCCCAAGTAAGAGAAAATGAAAATGGGAGTAAAAAACTGGTAGAAATAACAAAACATAACCTATGAAAAGTGTTTTATAATTTTAATAAGATGGAATTAAACAATATTATGTTATGGAATATGATTGATGATGTCATGAAAGCGATTGAGGATCTTCAAATTGGTCGGGATCACAGATAACCCACAGATAGATGAGACACTGATTGTGGCGCCATCTGAAGAGCCCGTCGAGTAATCAACTGAGTGATGATGGAAAGATTTCTGTAATTTTAGGTTTTGGCGGATTGGCGGTATATTCAAATATACTGTATTTTCATTATTTTATTTCAAAATAGCCATTCATAGTCCATCATTTGGCATTTCATTCAATTTAACTCCATTAACTAAATAATGATTAGATGTTGAGTTAAATTAAATGAAATATCAAATGATGGACCATAAATGGTTAATTAAATCGGAAAAAATAAAACAATAATCATATAAACAATTTATTTATTTTGGTATAAAAATACACAACAAATAATTTCTTTCACAAAGTACTTTTCTTAACAAACATAATGACAACAATTAAATTATAGTGTAAAAACCATGCAATAATTAAAAAGTATTTTGAGTAACATACATTCTAGATTGGAGTATCATTAGATTTTCAAATGATGTTAAATCAAGATAAAAGTAGAAAATTATGTATGATAAGTTTTTATTAATTTATTATTACACTATTATAAACACACAGAGCTGGACAAACTGCAGGAGTATAACTGTTACTTACCTAATCAAAAAAAGTGTTAGCAATAAGTTGTTAACTACTATTTTTGGTAAACTTTCTGTGGAAGCATTTGAGTCTAATTACTGTGAATGCTAGAACAAAAGTTATTGAAATATTTTTATAGGAAAAGTTGTTAAATACTGCCCTGCTCTGTAAATACAAGGTGCCAAGTAATTACATATAAGAGTGCTAAACAGCACTTGTGACTGTACAACATATAAAATAATATATCTAACATTTCATTTACACTTAAAACACATCTTTATTTCTTTACTGGAAGTATTAAATAGGTTTATAACACAAGCTTAAACCTAGTATATTGCATATTTGTATATTTCTACATTTAAAAGCATTCCGTTCTTATGAAACCATTGCATAAGGCAGTTTAAGTCACTCTGCAGCTCCTGGCAGTCTATGATTGTTAAAATGTTTCTTAAGGGCTCTTAAAAATCCCACCGTCTCATGGAGTCCTTTCTCGTTTCTGGTTGAGGTTCTACAAGTAAACACACAAAATAACAACAATAAATAAGTAAACACACAAATATGTTTGAAAATTTATGTTAACAAAAGAAAACAAAATGTACTATCGAAATAATAAGTTTACACACGTTTTTGTACTAAGCCAAAAAAATATCAAAAAATGTTTGAATGTATACATTTGTTTGGTTTTTTTGATTCCCTTTTTTGAAGCTTTTGATTTTTTTAGGAATTCTTGATTTTTAACTATTTTTTGTCTTTATTGGATATTTTTGATTTTTGGTTACCGCTAGACCAAATACTTAGACGTAATGCCTCAACAAAAGTTAATACTCACTTTCATTTCCCATAAATTGTCACACCATGGGCTATATATGAAAATCGGCAAGGGATCAATACCTTCCATCCCATAGCTGGTAGAGGTATAGCTATAACATAAAATAAAACCCAGATTATTATTTTTTCAATGGATACATTTTAAAATGAAATTGTCTGAGTATGGTGTACACACTAGATATAAATTGAGTGAATGAAAAGACGAGTACTGAGTATGTCATTTGATTAAAATTCCAGCTAAGCGCTTTCAGCCTTTAGGTCATCCTCAAAGCTGTCGACAAGAGAAAAACATACAACAGGTACAATGTACACACAATGAAATGAAATATTTGATGATACATCATTATTTAAGTAAAATTTGTTAAAATTACCCTATAAATAGGGTGTGCACACATATCATTTAGTTGGTAATCAAATTAATTGTACACACTCTTTATAGAGTAATTTTAACAAATTTTAGTTAAATAATGATGTAACATCAAACATTTTATTCCATTGTATGTAGCAGTTACAGGGTTTGATGTTTTTTGACACTTTCTGTATATTTTTTTCTTGGCGAGACCTTTCAAGAATGGTCTAATGGATGAAAGCGCTTAAGTGGAATTTTAATAAAATTACACACTCAGTAATCGTCTTTTCGTTCACTCAATTTACATTTTAAAATGTCCAAAATTATAGCATGCTATATTGAACACAATAAAACTTACCATCAATTTTTGTTAATTTCCACTCATATGGGAAGGCAAATCAAACTGTCTTAATAACCACTTTTCGTCTTTTTTCAAATCTAAAGAAACACTGTTTTTGAAAATGAAGGGATCATATCCTCCATCGTTTCTTCGTCGACAAATTTAATGATTTATTATCACTGCTTTTCAGCCAGATTAATTTTATATTCCTAGGTTGGAGGAACAAAACTGTAAAAAGAAATATTTACTTTATTAATGCAGCAATTTTCAGTTTAGCTAATGTAAAGAACAACCGTGATCTCCAAAGTTGTCGATTAAATTAGTAAACATTCTCTGTGTTTTATAAAAATGAAGATAATGGTTGTTAATTGTGAAAGAAAAAATGCTCAATTTTTTTTAATAAAACTTACCGAGTACACCACTTATTGGACTCCTTCAGAATACACTTTGACATTGTCTTTTCAATTAATAACAATAGAGCAACGTAACAACAGATAAATATTACACTATAGCAATTAAAAAATACACCAAAATACCGTAACCTTAAAATAACCTCTACACTTGAAATAAGAAATGATAACAGTATAACATATAACATGTGGGGATGGGGACGAGCAATATAATATCGCGCATATGCAGTTTTAAAAATCAATAAAATTAGATTACTAACGACGTTACAGTTTTCGTTAATTTTTTGGAATTATCTACCGATTTTAGTTACTCGACGGGCTCTATAGATGGCACGATCTGCAGTGTCCCTAGCCTGGTCGGGATGTCCTAAATCCAACAGATCCATTTTTATTATCAGATAGAAAATTTCAACAAATATTTAGGCTATCCAAGGATATGGTAACCGAAGTGGTGGAAATGGTATCACCATTTATGGTGCATCAATCCAGAGCATCAGCCCTTTCTGAAACCACAAGGGTAAGTAAACTAACAGATCAGACATATTTGGTCTGCACAAAATTATTGGATAAGTAAGCATTCAAAACAGACTTAGGTATAGGAAATAGCCATAGGAAATGAGCACTAAAAGCTGCATTAATGTTCTATGCCAGTGGAAGCCATCAAGAAATAACTGGCACTGACCACTATATATCCATAAGCCAACCGTCAACAAGCGGAGCCATAGTGGAGGTTACAAATACTTTGAACAGGCCCGAGATCTTTAATCAAAAAGTGCAGTTTCCAAGAACACAACTAGAAAGGGAAACCCTTCGTAGAAAGTAATTATAAAAACCACCCTATGTACACAAACGTCATAAACCAAATGCAAAGTATTTTAGAAAATAATTTTTGGAAAAGAGGACTGTTAAGAAATAGTTTTTGTTTTTTCATTAAGTTCTTTGATTTGTATGGATTTCCTGGAATTTTATCAGTAATTGATTGCACACATGTAGCAATAGTGGCCCCAAAGGGAAATGATCCCAATCCTCCAGAGCATATATATGTCAATCGAAAAAATTAACAATCATTAAATGTGCAGCTGGTAAATATAATAATATATAAATAATTAGTTACTTTTATCACATTTGAATGAAAATATTTGGAGTCAAAAATAATAAAAGGGCCAAAACTGCAAAAATAAAACAAATTTAAACTTCCTAGGTGATGTTTATTATAATTTTTAATACAGTATAATTAAACATTTTTATCTGTTTATAATCTTTTGTACCTTTCAGATATGTGATGATAATTTAAAAATTCTAAATGTGAATGCAAAATTTCCCGGGTCGACTCATGATGCCTTTATATGGACACAATCCCCTGTCTCAATGTACATGGAGCAGTGTTATCGAAGAAATCCTGCTAATGTGTTTTTTTTGCTGGGAGATTCAGGTGAAGAAAGAAAAATTATGTAATATTGTTACGAAACAGTACACTGGTATAGACCCTAAATCCGACTCTGTCTAAGCCAGATATGAAAATTAAAATTAACGCGGACACGCAGTGTTTTTATAACTGTTTGGGACTATATTATCTAAACATTGTTTTTGTGATCAGACTTATCTAGAAAATGCCAGAAAAATTATTTGTGTCTGTGTAAGCCGCAGCCCGGAATTTTCTAGTAAGAAAGGCATTAATATAAATAAGGACCGATCAGCGGAGGAGTTTAGTTGATAAAGTGATCTCGATAAATAAACAAAAATACACTGAACAGTAAAGTGCTAATATAAAGTTTGTGTGCATATAAATTAAATTTAAGTGATTAGTTAAGTATATATAAATTAAGTGTTAGTGAGTTAGTGTTTAAATAAATTAGTAAGTAGCCATACCGTGTGTTTAAAATTTATCCCACCCGTTCATTGTTTAAATAAATTAGAATAACATTACAATACTATACAAAAATATGTAGATAGTTCATTGACCTGAGTGTCCTTTTCATTCGCAAGTCAATCTGTTGGCGGCTATCTCCGTTTAATTTGTACGCGCATACGAACCCTCAGTTCAGTGAACCATTCACGTATTTTTGTTAGAACGTAATCTAGTTTTTTATAATTTGATATTAGTGTCGTTATGTATGCACAAAACTGTTTTTATTTAATTATTTCCTAATCAATCAATAAATTTATTTTTTCCATCATAATTGCTTCAAACCAAAGATATATTTCTAGTACAATTTTTGTTTGTTTCAGGATATCCCACACGTCCATGGCTTTTAACGCTATTGCCAAATCCAATTAATCTAGAAGAGCAACTTTATAATGAAAGGCTGTGTTCTATCAGATCTTTAATAGAAAGATGTAATGGAGTACTAAAAAATCGATTCCGTTGTCTATTGAGATATAGAACACTGCACTACCACCCAACATTCGCTGGAAAAATCGTGAATGCTTGTTCAATTTTATATAACATGCGTATAGAGAACAACATACCAGTACCAAACGAACCCCATCCTATAGAGCTAGATTATGGCATGTATGCTGATAATAATGCTGTAAATATACGACCAACAGCCAATCCAGATCTGGCAGCTGCCAGACGTTTACAACAAAATATTATTTTAAATAGTTTCATTAATTAATTATTATTGGTTGTTTAACAAATATATATACCTACTCTTCATGTTATAAAAAACAATATACTATATTTTGTGAATTTTATTCGATACGGTTTCTACTTTTTTGGCCCCGTCATAGAAATCTGGAGTAAGTACAAAAAGTAATAGTGCTTTCATACTTGGCCACAGAGTCCGATACACAGAATCGAGCCAGCCCCAGTCTGACCTCTGTTGTCAGAGACCATTTTTTTTAAATAAAATTTTCATACTACAAACATAAAAACAGTGCAGAAGCGCTACTGAACCCCAGTTTAAATGTATGCTAATTATACTTCTCAAACACACATACCTCAGCCAAGTATGAAAGAGCTCAAAAGGTAAAAGTAATATAAAACAAACTCTTAAATTAACGAGTTACAAGTTTAGTATCGTACAGACTATAAAGTAAAAAAACCATATGAATACATTTTTTTGTACATAATGTGAAAACAGAAATGTTCTTTTAGAACTTAAAGAATCTAATTTGAAAAAAAAATCTATAAAAATGTTCTATCTATAATGCTACGTAAAGAAATGTAAATATCCTCCATTACTTGGGTTTGTTTTTTCATCTCATCTCGTTGTTTTTTTAAAATTTGTAGTTTTTCAGAGCGATATGTATTTGTTTCATTTATAGCACGTTCTGAAATGTTGAGCATTTTACTGTGGTTTTTGAGAGATTCATTTAACCTCATGGTTTTTGTCATTCTGGGTTTGCCTCTACCTACAAGACGAGTATGTACCTTGGAGATTAGATTTTTTCTTGTATTTTCATTTTTGTTTAAGTCTGTGGGATCTATATTTTCATTTAGTGGAGGTGTCACATCCATGTAAGCATGATCAAGCTGTAAAGCAAGATATTTAGTATCTTTTTAATTCATCCAAGCAAAAGGTCTGTACGTTTCAGTAATATAAGAAAAAGCTTTAGCAGTGTGCGGATCTTAAAGAAGGGACTAGGGGAAATTAACACAGGCGATTTTCTGTGCTTATACCTGGAGAGCAATTTTTTGTATTTAATGTGTTAATATTTTGAGAAAATTCCTATGATGTATATAAGAGAGGAAAATTATTAATATTAGGTACATAACCCTTTACCTACCTCTATATTTCGTACAACTTCTGTTTCTGGATTGCAACTAGGAAATATCTCCTCAAATATCACCTCCTCGTCAAGAATAATACTTGGCTCGGGTATCTCATTATTGCCTGTAACACACACCGGACTTATAAGCTCCATGACTTTGGATTCAAAAGTATCTGTAGTAACTGGTTCAGGAGGCCTACCTCCCGTACCTCTTTGGTGTTTTTTTTTGCCTAGCCAATTTGGATTTGCAATTTTTTTATGTCGATCCAACTCTATAACACAAATAAAAAAATGTTGATAAAGTTTCTGAAGCAGTTTTTAAATATATATATATATATATATATATATATATATATATATATATATATATATATATATATATATATATATACTGTTATATTCACAAATTCACATTAAACTTTTTAAAAACAATTTTTATTGAGTTACACAGTTTTATGTTATATAAAAAGGAATTAATAGTTTGAAATTATAATTGTAACTAACTATTTTACATAAAGTCAAAGAATTTATAGATTTTGTTAAATCAACGTCAGCGTTTATTTTCATGGAGAACTCGATGTAGCGTCGCTCTCATGAAAGTGCAGAAATCATTATTCTTCTGTAACATGATATTTGTGTTACTTAATGTGTTTATTTTATAAAAACGCAACGTTGCATCGTTCTCATGAAAATACGGAAATCGTAATCTGATGTTTGACATTGCGTAACATTACTTAAACATAAGCATTTTTTCCTATATAACAACTCCCCCCTTAATTAAAATTGTTGTTTAATAAACAACAATTTTGAGAATAAAAACCGAAATACATAAAATATAAAATAGAGAATACAATATATACAGAGATTTCAAGATTAAAAGGAAAATACACAAAATACAAAAAATAAAAATATAAAGGTATACATTAAACCATAAAATTGTCAATTTTCGGTTTCCACTTCCTCAGAGACTTCGGTTCCAAGTTTGGGTCTTCTTTTTGGCAGAATGTTATGAATTTTAATAAAAACATCATTTGGTTGGTCCGGAATAGGCTTTCCTGGCGATTTGTTGAATTTAATATTTCTACACTTGTAACAGGTGTAGAGGACGATCAAGGCAAGGATGAGTGAGATCGTAGTATATGTGAACCAAGAAATATTTTTCTCAACAAACGGTTTGTTTATGAGTTCATCTAAACTTTTTGAGTATTGGTCCAGTTTGTGTTTTGTCACTTGCAGATCATTCAAGTTAATGTTATTAAGATCTAGTGGTTCTATTTTGGGTACTTTTACTTTGTTTGGAATGTCCAGACAACAGTTGTAATCAACCATTACGGGATGAAGTACATGAGGAATGTTTATAGTTTTTCTGGTACTAGCTTGTATTTTAGTAATGCCAACAAAAGCGGAACATCCTGAGTATAGCTGTAAAATCGAATTTTCATTTACGGTTAATGTTTTCGTTTTTGTGTCTGGAAGACTTATGGTCACGTGTACCGGTTCGGCAATCGACACTAGCCACACGTTTTCTTCGAGTTTTTGCACATTATAACCTTGTCCGTTGACTACCGCACTTTTACAATTCGCAGGAAATGTCTTATATTGTCTTAACAAACGGGCTTCACATATCGCGTTATCGTCTATAGGGTACGCGTAAACATCGCGACACAACTTTTGATGCGTAGATAACTGTTTACATTTTTGTAAGTCGTGGATTGGAATGTAGGATAAAGAATCATCATCTCGTGCTAAATATTTTTGTGAAAATGAAAAAAGGTGGTGAAATACAATTCTATTATCATAAATTGGTATTGGGTATAGGTGGAATAAAGTAAATACTTGTGGTTCAATCAAAGGTATTTTAAGAACGAAAACAAGGTCTGAATTTGTTTGATATGCTTCGAGATCGATTATTTCCAAATACTGTGAAATTTCAGAATATTTTATTGGTAGCGGTAAACCTTTCCTTACTGTATTTCCTGATATTTTCTTAAGAGCAGTGATCAAATTTTCTAGTTCAATAATAGAAGTATGAATTATTTGAAGCTGTGCAAAAGTGGTAGATTTTGGAATATCATTAATAATATTTTCAAGATACGAATAACTATCCATTAGCTGTTCGCAAATTTCAAAGAAATTTAATTTGGCTTCGATAAGCGCAATTTCGTTTGTTGATTGTCGAATGGTGGTTTCAATTTTTTCTATATCTGAATTAAATATTTTCTCATTTAATTTTAATTGTCCTATGGTACTGTTGACATTTGTTATGACTGAGCTTGTGATTGACATTTGATTTTTTAATAAGTTCTCTATTTGGTTTTGATCAGTTTTTAATTTATTAATGCAGTCCATATAATATTCACCGTCAGACGCATCGAGATTTCCGGTTATTGATTTAAATATAGTACCAATACCATTAATTAACCCTCGTTTTTGTCTTTTCACATCGAAAGATATTTCACTAAATTTATCGCCAATAGATTTTGTAATTTGTTGCAATAATGCCAAATGTGATTTTAATTCGGATCGGAAGGACTTCATACTGGAGTAGTTTGAAGTAAAGGTATTTTGAATTGTGTCAAGAATTCTATTATTTCTTTCAAAAGTTTGTTTAAAAGCTGATATATTTTTATGCACTAATAAAGTCCATTCGTCGTTCGAAACCATTGTTTTGGTTTCGTCGTGGTAGTAGATTCCAACTGTATTGTTTATGGGTTCGATTTTATATTGACATGTTGCTGTTCCGATCCAGCAAAAACCTGAAAATAAATTAATTTTCAACATAAGGTTTCATAAGATCGAAATTTATTTTTGATTTGTTATTTGTTTCTAAATTTAATACTGCTGCGGAATTTCTGTGTATCTCTAGTATTTCAAAAGGGCCATTGAACTTATTTTCTAATTTGTTTTTTATTTGAGTTTCTTTTACGTAAACTTTGTCACCTACCTACTTCATAATTTGGTTTGTTTTCGGAGACATGTTTGTCAAATCGGTCTTTAGCTCTTTCTTTTTGCTTTATGGTTTTTTCTCTCGCTATTTCATAATAATAAGATATGCGGTTATTTAGATCTCTAATATATTTAGTAATTAATTCTTGTTCGTTGTATAATTTTTCGGGAGGTCTACTGGACGTGTGTCCAAATACAAGTTCGTATGGTGTGAATCCGTGAATTGTTTATAGAGTTATTATAAGCAATAATAGCAAATGGTAAAATAATGAAGGGGTGTTCATTGGGGTGGTCTGCTAAATTTATTCGAATCATTTCTAACATAGTAGCATGTAATCTTTCTAGAGATCCGTTACTTTGCGTATGACCGACACTTGAATATGTTTACTTAATATCGACGACACTTGAATATGTTTACTTAATATCGAACATATTACAAAGGTCTTTCATTAACGCATTATTGAATTCGCGACCGGCATCGCAATGAATGCTAAGTGGTGCACCAAAATGCTGAAAATAAGCTAATAATGAAGTAACAACAGATTTGGCACTTCTATCTTCAAGCGGATATGCTTGAGAAAATTTTGTTAGTTCGTCTCTTATCGTAAGAGCGTAATTTCTTTGAGGTGCCTCTAAAATATCAATATTAATACGTTCAAAAGGTGTTTTAGGCGTTTCTGTTATAACGAGGGGACTGTCCTAATTTTTGCGACATATTTTTGTCTCTTGGCATGCCCGGCATGACTTAATATAATTTTCGACATCTCTATTGAGGCCGGCCCAATTATATTTTTGTCGTATTCGCCTAATACTTTCATTACTTCCGCGGTGAAGGTGGCTTTTGCCATTATGGAATTGATCTAAGATAATAGGTATTTGATTTTGATCTGGCTCTTTAGTAATATTTTGACAAATAGTGAATTTTACGTCAACTTCCGAAAGTAGAAATAATAGTGTTTCTAGTATTGGTAGGTCAGGATTATTTTCGATAAAATATTTTTCTGAGGGTTTAAATAAATCTCGATTTCTGTAAATTGCTGCAAATAAGTATTCACTAATACTGTCTGGATCCCATGGTATAGCAATAATAAGGTATTTTCTATTTTTGACAGTTTTACTGCTAAGTACATTAATTTTTGCATAAGAAAAGTCGGGGTTTTCCTCAAATATATCCTCAATTATTTTTTCATGAAAATCTTGTAAATTGTTTTGTTGAAAAAAGGTGAAAATGTTTATATTTTGTTTATCTAGTAGATGATTATTGGAATATTCTATTTTAGAATAGTCAATCAGTGATTTTGTTTTGTAAAGTTCCTCAAAAGACAAAAATTCTTCTGCGGCGGCATCCCAGTCAATTTCAGGTTTATTTTCAGTTTGTTGAGATGGCCCTGCATCTTTAAGAGCGGGATAAATTGGGTAAGGTATATATTTAAAGTTTCCTAATTTTGAACGAAATGAATCAAAGTCATTTATGTGGTTAATTTTTATTCGAGAAAGAGCATCAGCATTTTTATTGGATTTGCCAGATTAAAATTCAATTTGATAGGCATCAAATGAAATGTAACTTCTGTCATTCTGACGATGATATTCAGTTATCGAAACAATTGTCAATTATTCAGAATTTTTAACATTTTCCAATAAACTTATTAGTATACAGAGTCTATAGACCGAAAAAGCTATGACGTCATAAACATAGCAGCTGACAGTTACTGAGGGAAAACAAATATTTGTTTACGTTCATTTTACGTTTGTAATATGCTTAAACATGGCTATTGTTAATTTGTCGAGCATTGCGGAGAAGTTTTGTAATGAAATTAAAGTGCTAAAGAAATATGGAGACAGTTTAAACAGTGGATATGTCGTAGATATAGAGTGTATGATGGAAATTTAGAAGCGAAGCAATGAGGCATAATTACTTGATAGTCACTGCAGTGTCACTTTACAAATGAAAAAACGAATAAACTTTAAACATATTACAATGGTCAAGACAAGACATAAGTTAAATAATTGATTTGTTTTCCCTCAGTGGCCATGTTCTGACGTCACACTTTTTCGGTCTATATATCCTTCAGACTATCTTTTATTTTATGGATAGTTGTGATCATTGCTCTACGGGGTGTGACAGATGTAAAAATTAAATTAATCAGAGAATTGTCAAAAAGATTAAGTACCGAAAAGATAATAAAAACTGCTTACAATTTGAAGTTGTTATTTGTAAACACAATAGATTGGCGACGAGGATTCGAAAGAACCACATATTCGTTATAGATTAACCATGCCAAATAAAATAAATCGAAGAAGTATGAACTTACAAAATACTCAAACTTCAGGCTCAAGTTCAAGTAATACAACTACAGTAATTCAAAATACATTTACAATTGAACCTTACTATTCTACAAAATCACAATGGACTCGATGGGTGCAACGATTCAACGGCGCCTGCGAAATTTATGGAATTGTTGAAACTAGTAAGGTCTCTTTTTTTTTACATTTCATGGGCTCAGAAACATACGACATATTTTGTGACAAATTAACACCACAAGATCCAAAATCAAAGGATTTTCAAGAATTGGTGGAAACTCTCCAAGATTACTTCACTCCTACTCCACTGGAAATTGCAGAAATTTTCCGACTACATTAACGGAAACAACAAGAGGGTGAATATGTACAACAGTACATGACAGCTATACAGAAAATGTCAATTTTTTGCAATTTTGGCGATTATTTGAAGAAAGCATTACGCAATCAATTTGTTTGGGGTCTACGTAATGATAAAATTCAAAGTCGTTTATTAGAAAAGAAAGATTTGACATTAGATAAGGCTGTAGAAATAACTGTAGGTATGGAACTCTCCGCAAAAGCAACTGCTGAGTTACATACTAATAAAAATTTAAATCAAATAAACTTTTAAGTTAAAACAAACTTACCTGCAGGTATTTCAAATAAAAGTTCAAATTTTTCAAAATTTTATTTCGATGCGGTGATCAAAAGCATTTAGCTACAGGTTGTACTAATAAAGATAATTTAATTTGTACTTTTTGTAACAGGAAAGGTCACCTTCAGAACGTGTGTAGGAAGAAATCTTCAAATACTTATCAAATTGATTTTCACGATAATCAAAAACCAGCTGAAGAGATAATAGCAATTGAATCTGATCAAAATATTTATAGAGAAAAATGTTATCAAACCTTGGTTGTTAATGACAAAGAAATCACTTTTGAAGTAGACAGTGGTGCTGCAGTATCAGTTATAAGTAAGCGTAAATTAGATTTACTTTTTCCAAATAATACCATTAGTCAAACGGATCTCAAACTAATTTCCTACTGTAAAACGTCCCTTGAAGTTTTAGGGTATTTATCTTGCAAGGTTTCATTTAAGGATGAAAATTTTGATTTAAACTTGTATGTTGTTACAGTTGACAGAGATCCACTGTTGGGTAGAGAATGGATTCGTCAAATGCATTTGAATTTGTTTTCTACTTCTCTTGATCATATTGTTAATTCATCTACGGAAGTATTGGTCAAGGGACTAGAGGAAAAGTATTCAAGTGTGTTTACAGCTGGGATAGGCAAATTAAAGGGTATGCAGGCTTCAATTTCAGTAAAAGAAAATACAAAAACTATTTTATGTAAAGCGAGATCAGTTCCCTTTTCTCTAATTCCTAAAGTAGAAAAGGAAATTGAAAACTTGCTTTCTCAAGGTATACTTACTAAAGTGGATAGATCTGACTGGACTACTCTTATAGTTCCTGTAGTAAAAAGTAATGGAAATGTTCGAATTTGTGGAGATTTTCGAGTTACACTCAATAATAATATTCAAGTGGATAAACATCATTTGCCCACAATTGATCAATTATTTAATTCAATGGCAGGTTAGAATAAATTTACTGAACTTGATTTGAGTCAGGCTTACTTACACATTGAAATACGACCTGAAGATCGTCATTTATTAACATTAAATACTCATAAAGGTCTTTATACTAGTAATCGCTTGATGTTTGGCATTTCCTTTGCTCCTGCAATTTTTCAGAGAGAGATGGAGAAAGTTTTACAGGGTATACCAGGTGTTTCCGTTTATCTAGACGATATTAAAATAGCAGGGGAAAATTATACAATACATTTAGAGCGATTAAATGAGGTTTTAAAAAGATTATCAGAACACAACTTACGTATTAATAAAAAAAGTCTATTTTCTTCGCTGATAGTATTGAGTATTGCGGGTATTTGATAAATTCCAAAGGCATTCATAAAATAAAAAGTAAGGTTGAAAGTATTGTGAATGCTCCGAGACCCACTGACAAAACTCAATTGAGATCATTTGTAGGATTAATAAATTACTATGGGAAATTTTTACAAAATTTAAGTACCCTTCGGTATCCCCTCAATAAATCATTACATAAAAACGTGAGATTTATATGGAATCAAGAATGTGAGACATTTATTTCAGTAGAGAAACAAATGTTGGCTGATAATTTCTTGGTTCATTTTGATTCCAACTTACCTTTAATTTTGGCTACCGATGCTTCACCATACGGAGTGGGTGCAGTATTATCTCACTTATATCCTGATGGAACTGAGAGGCCGATACAATTCGCATCTCAAACTGTCAGTGATACACAGAAAAGATATTCTCAAATTGATCGTGAAGCATACAGTATCATTTTTGGCGTAAAAAAATGCTATCAATATCTATATGGAATTCACTCTATATACTGATCATAAAACTTTACTTCAAATTTTTAATCAAACAAAATCCCTACCAGTATTGAGTGCTACGCGTATGCAACATTATGCAATTTATTTACAAGCTTTTCAATATGATATTCGTTATAAAAATACTAAAGATCACTGTAACGCTGACTTTTTATCACGATTACCAATTAAATCTGAATCTCTAACAATTTTCGATGAGCCAGATGTTTTTGAATTGCAACAAATTGATACATTACCTATTTCTTGTTCTCAAATTGCTTATGAAAGTCAAAACGATGTTAATCTTGAACCTTTATTAGACGCTTTACAAACTGGTCGGGATATTCCTCGAAAATATAGATTTAATATTCCACAAACAGAGTTTTCATTACAACAAGGTTGCATAATGCGAGGAATTCGAGTTGTAATACCTCATAAATTACAAAATCAAATTTTACAAGAATTACATGTTTCCCATTTTGGAATAAACAAAATGAAAAACTTAGCACGAAGTTATTGTTGGTGGTCAAATATTGATAAAAGCATTGAAAATATTTGTAAAAACTGTACGGAGTGTCAGTAAATCCAAAATAATCCAATAAAAACACCCATACATCCATGGGAAAAGACTTCCGAACCATTTGAAAGAGTTCACATTGATTATATAGAGTTTGGGGGTAGGAACTATTTCATGTTAATTGATGCATATTCACGTTGGTTAGAGATATATATAACCAAAGATAAATCTAGTTTCGCAACAATACAAGTTTGTAATAAAATATTTTCTACATTTGGAGCACCAAAATACTTAGTTAGTGATAATGCGCAACAATTCGTATCTTATAATGTTCAACAGTTTCTTAAATTACGTGGTATTAAACATAAATTAATAGCTCCATATCATCCTGCTACTAATGGATTAGTAGAAAGGAGCGTCCAGACTGTAAAAAAATATTTAAGAACTCTTAAATCTCACAGTAAATTATGTGATGCTGAAAATCAATTAAATTAATTTTTATTACAATATCGTAAAATGCCTCATTGTGTCACTCATCAGTCTCCTTCGAGATTAATGTTTAACAGGGAAATAAGATCCAGACTTGATAATATTAGACCCACTTCACATACCGTACTGGTAACAAATGATGCCGATATTAAAGTTCGTAGTTTTCTGCTTAACCAACGCGTCTTGGTAAGAAATTATTCAGGACAGGAAAAATGGATTTTTGGTTATATTCATAAGATATTAGGAAAGTTACACTACTTAATTAAAATTGATGATGGTAGAATTTGGAAAAGACATGTGGATCAATTACGAGGTGCCTGACTGCTATTACATTATTTTTTTTTTCAAGTTATATACGTTCTGAATGGTTGACTGGGGAAGGACTGTTAGTATACAGAGTCTATATGTCCTTCAGACTAAATTTTATTTTATGGATAGTTGTGATCATTGCTCTACGGGGTATGACAGATGTAAAAATTAAATTAATCAGGGAATTGTCAAAAAGATTAAGTACCGAAAAGATAATAAAAACTGCTTACAATTTGAAGTGGTTATTTGTAAACACAATAAAACTGTTGAGTTAACCAGAAACAGTTTCATTTAAAACACTTATACCTTTAAAGTCAATAATTAAATCCAATAACTAAATAAACTGCATTTCGCTAGATATTTTTGTCCCGAAACATAACTTTTTGGGGGACAAAAATCCTGTCGCATTCGAACTTATTTCAACTCACAGCTTTTTTAAATATACATAAAAAAGTACACTTGCAAAGTCATCCTGTATATTGCCATAGAAAACGATATTTTGTAGTTGTGAAAATACCTAAAACTGTTTCAATTATTGAATTAATATGTAACAAAATAGTTTTTCATAGTTCTCATAGATACATGTTCAATAATAATTGAATTTTCTCATGATAAATTTTTATTACTACCCTGTACGGTAGCGCGAAGCGTTTTGATAGATATTTTGTTGATTTTTTTTAGGTGCAAAGTTGATATTTAACCCTGTATGTATGTACATAGAAACAATCATTATAATTTTATTGAAGATAATAGTATATTAAGTATATTAAATTAATAAATATAAGATAAAGTAGACTGTACTTTTGACAACTCCTGTGTATAAATGACTCAATTCCCAAACTGAGCCATCATGATATGAAATCGTATATTAATTCTATTAAATTACCAAACATAAGATAAGGTAGACTGTAGTTTTGACAATCCCTGTATATAAATACCTTCGTTTATAATAAAACTGTGCCGTTTACCGTTATCTCTAATACTTGATAAGAGCTTAGTAAGTATAGTCGTGATAAAAACTTTTCGACTCAAAAGTCGATTTAAGGACAACAGATACATAATAAATTCCCCTATGCTCTACTAACTACTTTTCGTTTGTGATTATTGTTACTATTTTTAAACTTTGCGATAAAGATTGTAATATGGTGTGTGGAATCACTTCGAGAATAAATTAAAAATTGTTATAGGTTTGGGGAATTTTACCGAAAGACAGAAAAACGGATGTGTTAGATATATCAGATTATGTCACACGTAATTAATATGTCCCTTATTATTTATTATACGATGATGTTGAAAAAACATAATGTGATTTATGTAATACAAAATTAACTGTCAAACAGTTCATGATAAACTGAAGACTTGAAGTAAATAATGGGCTAAGTGCCATAAAAATATAAATTAGGATTTTTACTAAAATGCGTGCTAAGAGCCAGCGCCAGTAACCTGTATAACGGGCTAAGTGGAAAGAGTTTATTTTATACACTGCGCCGCAAAATTAACGCATAATTTAAAAAATTGAAACAATCACCTTAAAACATTTTTTTAAATGCCGCCACTGGTTGAAAAATATTTCTTATGATGTTCTTTAAACTTTTCAAGATATCGTTTTTGTGACGAATACATAAAAAGCAGATTTTTTTTGACATTACTACAAAATAGATATTTAACAAAATTCCTTAGATATTAAGTTTAGTCGTTTATTTGTTGTTAGTTTGTTTTTTACACTTGTATAGGCAATATTCAAATTTTATAAGTGCATTACAACACAAAATGGCCCAAAACGATCGTGAGATGAGAAATCTTTCGCGTGAGGAATGTGCTACTGCCGTAGCACTTGTGGGAGAAGGCTTGCCACAAGTTGAAGTGGCACAACGCCTAGGAGTGACACAATCTACCATACCCAGGGCTATAGCACGATTTAAGGAGACTGGTAGTAACGAAAGAAGACCTGGACAAGGACGGAATAGGGTCACAACTAACTATCAAAATCGATTTTTGCAATTGCAAGAAGGTTGACAGAAGCCGAAATTACCCCCTATCGTGATGCAACTGGTCCTCTTGTAACCGCAAACCATCGAAGGCTGCGACTCCAGTTTGCCCATGAACACCAGCACTGGGGCAATCATGAATGGGGCAATGTATTGTTTAGCGACGAGTCCAGATTTTGTCGTTTTAGTGATGATCGGCGTAGAAGAGTGTACCGACGCCCTGGAGAGCGATACGCCCAATGCAACATTGTAGAAACAGTAAACTATGGAGGGGGGTCTGTAATGGTATGGGGTGGCATTAGTTTGGAGGCCCATATGGAGCTGGTTATGATTCAGGGAGGTCGTTTGACTGCTGACCGATACATAACAGACATTTTAGAAACGCATGTGGTACCATATGCCCCATTTGTTGGAGAATCTTTTTTACGATAATGCACGTCCGCATGTGGCAAGAGTGGTACAAAATTACCTCCAGGAAGTCGAAATTGCAACTTTGCCGTGGCCACCTAGAAGTCCTGACCTTGACTCCATAGAGCACTTATGGGACAACATGAGTCGAAGTGTTAGAGCCTTAATGCCTCCACCTGAGAACCTAATTGATCAAGTTGAAATTCAAAATCTAATTTTAAGCATGCCGAGGAGATGTGAAGCCGTAATTAGGGCAAGGGGAGGCAACACAAGATATTAAATATTGTAATTTCATATTTTTTTATACAAATAAAAAAATACAAATTTGGTTACTTTTTTTATTATCCCTGTATTTTTATTTATACGCTTCGGTAATTGAATAAATTGTAAAAAACATATTTAGTATAACCAAAATAATAACTGCCCTTTAAAAAATTGTGAAAATCTCTTAGTTAAAGATAGTTTTGAGATAATTTTTAAATTATGCGTTAATTTCGCGGCGCAGTGTAGTTCTAAAGTCTCCGCAAGATAGAGTCTGTGTAATTTGCAGTCCTGGTTTTTGTAAATAACGGGCTATGTGCCTACCTAAAGGCGAGGTAGGTGGTTACGGTTTTTATTAATATTATTTTTATTTGCAATTCCCTTTTAAGGTCATTTGTAAATGTAAATACAAGTGTCGAGAAATTCCTCATGTTCACAAACTAAAACTCTTTCATGATTTTTATGCAATGAAAGATAATGTAAAGCAAAATTCATACTTGATGGGATTACTCTCAATTTCTGGTGTGAAACGAAGAAGGCACGGCCAATACGAAAATCCGGAAAATAGTAGAAGACAGGCAAGCGTGCATTTTACTTTACCAGATGGCAAAGGCAACATAGTCCAGGTCTGTAAACAAACTTTTCTACAAGTGTACGGTGTAACCAAAAGAAGGATTGAAACTCTTGTCAAAGCTAAAAAGTCAGGAGATGTAGTTTACACTGAGAAACGAGGAAACAAGAAAAAAATGCGAAAATTTACAGAACAAGGCGAAAATCTAGTTATTGAGCACATTCAGTCATTTCCAAAAGAGCAAAGTCATTACAGTAGATTGAAAACTCAAAAAGAATATTTAAGTCAAGACCTTAACATGAACAGATTGTATATGGCATTTAAAGAAAAGTTTCCCCAGACGCAGATATCGTACCGTTATTATTATACTACGTTCAAAAAGTAATTTCCCAACCTAAGTTTTCGTCATCCTCGTACTGACACCTGCGATACTTGCGATTTGCTAACCATGCAAATGAAGAATGATCCTAGCAATCGGGATGCAAAGCAAAAACTTGAACTCCACCATCGTAAATCCCAAAAGGCTATGACAGAGATGAGACATGATCATGAAAATTCCCAACTTCCTTCAAGCTCTATGTGTACGATTTCGGTTGATCTCCAACAAGTTCTGTCTCTTCCTGCTTCAACACATTGTCAGATGTACTATTTACGGCAACTTTCGTGTTACAACTTGTGTGTGCATGTAGGAGACAATAACAAAGGTTTTATGTTTTTATGGCATGAAGGAATAACTGGACGAGGAGGAAATGAAATTGCCTCGTGTATATTGAAAGCAGTAACCAGTAAAGTGGCATATAAAAAACGGCTCACAGTTTGGAGTGATAACTGCGCTGGGCAGAACAAGAACAAAATGCTCTTGTTTCTGTGGATCTACTAGGTTGCTCGGGGTTGCTTCGATGAAATTGATCATAAATATCTAATATCTGGACACTCTTTTCTCAGCTGTGACAGAAATTTTGCACAGATCGACATAAGAAGACGACGGGAGACATGTCAAGTGTCTATGGATTTGGTCCGGCTCATGGCAACTGCTACACCAAACAACCCATTCATGGTAGCTTTAATGCAACAAGAAGATTTTTTTAATTTTAAATCTGCAGCTGAAAAAACATTTTAAACACCACAAACTTGAAAATTTCTAAAGCACAATGGATAAGAATAAGCAAAGATGATCATGGACAAGTAAAGATACGAGAAACTCTTAACGAATTAGATGCATGGAAGGTTACTAAAGTTTTCAAAAAGAACATCAACACTCAAAGTATTGAGACTATGAATTTAGAACCTTTAGAGTGCACCAGCAGAATAAGCGAAGAAAAAAAACGAATTTAAGATGAATCCTGCATATAAATATTTAAGAAAAAAAAAGTTTAAAAAGTCTTACCTACCTAAACTCTTTTTCTGGTGAAAGATGGCTATTTCCAAACCAGGTTTCCTTTGCAACAGAAAACGAAGGTTTGCATTGTTGTCGTTTAGAACACATATATATATATATATATATATATATATATATATATATATATATATATTCCCAAATCTGTTCCTGAAAAATAATAATGCGAAAATATATCCATATTACTCATATGTCCTTTACATATTGTCCTACAGTAAAGTGGTCGAGGTATTAAGCCTTCATTTTTCGCAAATTCGTAAGCTTCCTGCCTAGTTTTAGGTAGACTTTGCTCAGTTATAACAAAATAGGACATCATTTAACCACTACGTATCCGTATTTCTACTCCTATACCACAGAATATACTAACAATAATAAAGCTCATATCTTAACGACATTTAAAAAACCTATTGAACGTTTTTGTACATGCCTTTTTACAGAGTCGCCGATTAAAGTTCGAATCAATCTAAATCTACAATATTTTATCAATAAATAAAAATGGTATATTTCCGCAAGAAGTTTTTTGCGTGTTTATGTTTAGAAAATTGTCTAAAATGTAAAACAGAAACGTATTTTCTTGTAACTGGTTTCAACTATTCTAAAGTCGGAAAAATGAAAATTATGCATTTACAAAAAAAATCGAGTCTTTCTGTTTGAAAAATATTTCTAATGGGAAATACACGAATATTTCTTAAATAACTGGTTTAAGCTAAACGAAAGTTGATCCTTCTAAATATATCAAATGTAGAAGAACCTTGAGTGAAACATAAATTTGAAATCAATAAATAATTAATATTGTTTTGAGGTTATAATTTGAAATCGACACAATTATTAAGACATTTGTATCAGAATTGCTTAGATTATTCAGATTAACTACTCATTTAACAGAATTAAAATAAAGCAATTATATTTTTTTGTCTTAATATCTCATTTATATTCTCTTTGTGTATTCTGTGTTGCATACTTTATAACTTTATCGTTTGCATCAAGAGTGACGGCACGTCACTCGTACCATGTCACGTCTCGACTCCACCCTCTTCTATATATTTTTGCACTAGACGGCAGACACTCTTATACCGAAAATTTCGTCTGTTTCCTCTCCCCGCAATTCAATATTTTTTAATTAATTAAAAAGTATATTATCTACGGGCAAATTATGCATACATTTACCATATAATACATATATGATCTTCCATTTGGAGCTTCAATGATAATTTTCCATGTATTTATTAAAAAGATATTCAGTTCTAAAAAATTAAAGTTTTAACTTTTGTAAAAATATTTCTAAAGTTGAACGTTTAGCATGTGTGGTTTCGATATTTCGGTAAGAAAATCACTGTTGCCACCGGTGATTCATTTCTTGCAGGTGTGGTGGTCGTTGATTGAGTTTCATCCGCCCTGAACATCGATCAGGGCGTTATTCTTGACATCGTTCGCAACGTTATGTATACGCAAGCCTGTGAATGCTCTATTTACGAATAGTTCCTAAAAATTATATTCTCGGTCACCGTTCCTGAAATCATCTAATTGTATCGTCCTCACAACAGCTTCAGTTGTCGTTACAATGCAAATGCCATTTGTCATTTTGTTATATCAAATATGTTCATCAATTCCTTCTATAAAAATGAAATCTACAATCAGTATTAAACCCAAATGGAAGAGGCACACAAATAATAATAATTTATTCATTTGGAACATTTTCATGAAAGGTGTATTTATCCCAACAACAAAAGAAGTTTGAAATTAGGTTCATTGCAGATACACAATTTAGCAGGTAAGGTTAGAGTAGTTACGTTTGTTGTAGAATGAAATTATTAGTATACTTATTGAAGCAAAGCATCTCTTTGCTGAATACATTTGCTTTTTTTTAAATACATAGTCTCAAAATAATTCAATCGAACAAGCATTGAGTGTATAATATTTCTGAAAGTTTTAATTCAGTTGTATTGTTAGTTTAAATGAATATGGAAGCAAAATATTAAACCCTTCCTGTTTATAAAAAAATTTGCATTCGATTATTCTACATTTAATGTACTGATATTTTGTTTTGTATCCGATAATTCTGAGAACGCTAAATTTATATTAACAATAAAATTTTCATGTGGGATTTTAAATTTTGGTGTTTTGTTAGTTTTGACTACAACCACGCAGATTTACTAAAATTTTAATACTGAGATGACTATCTATCCGTATATAAAGGTTATCTATGTTCAGTTTATTTCTATGGGCAATCGTATAGACTAAGTTTCTAAGTTCAGTGTATGTCTACATTACCTTTAGTTAGTTTAATACATCTTTCCGTTTCTGTACAATTAATTATATTTACTGTTAATGTATAGTTTCGTTCAAAAGCTTAATTATAAATAGATTTTCTTTAAGTTCTGTGTTGTTATTGACAGCATAGAAAAAGTATATACACTGTGTTATTTATAAAATGCGACATAGGGTTTCCTGTACAAAAGTGTCAAACGCGAGCTAACTTTTTTACCAAATAGCGTTCGTGAAAAATAATAACAGATTTGAAAAGGTCATTAAAAAATAAATTCAAGTGCACTTTTAGTTTTCTTAAATTCGCTCTGGTTTAATAAGAAAGTGCATAATTATATTTTTAAAAGTCGTACGCCATTTTTATATCACTTTCGAATATAAACAACTGCGTCCGAGATGGCCGAGTTAGTATTTGGAACGCGAAATTTGAAAGTTGAATGTGGAGGATGACGGTTCGATCCCACGCTGTGACGAAGTTTTTTGTTTTTAGTTCTTTTTTTACAAGTTTTATCTAAAAAACATTAATTTTAAAATAAAGCAAAGTTATTTGTTTCAAAAATTTATTTATTCAAAGAAAAGTGCAGACAATTTAGTATCAATTTTAAAAAGCAAAATCTAGTAGGTAGCCTTCGAAATAATATCATTTTCATTCTTGACAATTTGTAATCTTAGAAGCGAATAAGTATTTTTGAAGCAATTAGATTTGTTATTTTAGTGTACTTGTGAGTAATTTCTTGTTTCGTTTGTCGATATTTTTGTTTTAAGTCTAGATTCATTTTTTAATAATTTTTAATTTATTATAATAGTTATAATTTCATTTAAAATTGTTCGTGTTTTTCCATTATTTAATTTAATCTATTGTTTATATTTTTGGTAGTTCTTAATTCTTATCAGTTAGTTATTATTTATTTTTATTTTCGTTGTAAAATGCTTACTCGTGAAGAAACTGTGCAAATTGTTCGTTATTATTATGGCGGTCACAGCCGCGACATTAAACAATTTTTATTTAATATGTCCAATGGTCAGACTGATGTACCGCATCACAGGATACATCAAATTATTGAACAATTTGAAAATCCGTTGTGTCTAAAACCGGAACACCGACGAAGAAATCGAACAACATTAATGGAGATTGACCTGTCCATTTTGTTGACTTTTGTCGAAAACCCTGTGACCACCAGTAGACGCGTGGCACGAGATTTAAATGTTAGTATTTTCAAAGTACACAGTGTTCTAAGAAAAAACGGCTTCAAAGCTTACAAACTTTATGATGTTGCAGAACTTTTTGAGCAAGACTATTTTAATACACAATTTTTCTGCAAAATTATGATAAACAAAGCCAACCGAAATAGGAGTTTTTTTACATACATCTGTTTTACCGACGAGTCTAGTTTTGTTTTAAAGAGAAAAACTAACAAACAAAATCAAAGGTATTGGGATACAGTAAGTCCATGTAAAATAAATGTGTCTCATACCTAATACAAGAAAAAAGTAAGTAATAACTTCAATGGCCAAGAATATTTTAATCTTCTCCAAAATGAAATAGGACCCCAAATTACAAATGCCGCACCTAGAAATGTTTCGGTATGGTATCAACATGATGGTTGCCCCGCTCATTCCAGTAGGGAAGTACGGGAATACCTTGATACTGTTTTCCCAAATACGTGGATAAATCGAGGGGGTACAATAAATTGGCCAGCAAGATCTCCAGATTTACACCCCCCGATTTCTTTTTATGGGGTTTCCTAAAAAATAAGGTAGCAGAATATGAACCGGAGACAGAAGATGAATTGAAAAATATTATTATCAATGAATGTCGGAAAATTAGTAGTACTGTTATTAATAATGTACGGCGGAACTTTCATGATCGTTTGGGACACTGTTTAGCAGCAAACGGAAAACAATGTGAGCATTTAATCAAATAAATAAATTTGTAACCTAAAAACATTGTCTTATTTTAAATATCTCTACTTAAAATTTCTTTTTGGACAAAAATTATGAAAAAAACATTTCGGATACAGTGCGGGAACGAACTGCGACCCTTTACGTTCAGCTTTAAATTTTGAGAACCAAGTACCAACTCGGCCATATCGACACCGGTCCTTAGTATTCCAAAGTTTTATAAACATGGCGTACGACTTTTAAAAACATAATTATGCATTTTCTTAGTAAACCAGAACGAATTTAAGAAAATTAATAATGCATTTGAATTTATTTTTTAACGACCTTTTCAATTCTCTTATTATTTTTCACGAGCGCTATTTAGTAAAAAAGTTAGCTCGCGTTTGACAGTTTTGTACATGTCGCATTTTATAAATAAGACAGTGTATATACTACCAAAAAAAGACTGGTCACACATTATTTATAGTCTGCTTCTTATTCACTGACAGCACGCGAAAAGGTCACAGATGCTAGTCAGGTAGTAAAGCATAAGCACCACAGTCCATCCCAGGAATTTATTCACTATTCAATTTTATACCCGATCTGATATATAAAGGTAATATAAATGTAAATTCGGTTAGTTAAAATAACTAACTGACCTTCATACATTTGTAGAGTACATACAGTTAAATCTATAAATTATTTTTGAAATAATCTTGTAATGCAACTATTCTGACTGAATATTTCATTAATTATCTTGAGAATTTGAAGCAGGTCAATTCTTGGGAGACATATTAACAAACCATTTATCAATTCATTCTCCAGATAATTACTTTCTGATTTTTGAAATGTTGATAATAACAATTCCAAGAAACATTACAATAGGGTCCTACAAGGGATTGTCCCAATGACTACTTAGAAATTTTGCAGGTATATACGGTGAAACTTGGTGTTGTGTTGTGAAAAATGTCAAGTTTTACCCCAGTAAAGTGTAAGAGCGTGATTACCTTACAAACGAAGACTGTAGTATTAAATCTGCATGATGCTGTTGTACATCAAATGCCGGCTGCTACTGTTAGAAATATAGTTTCGACATATTCCAATATGACAGGAGTTAGTGAATCTACTATTTACAGGCTTCTAAGAGAGAGGAAAAATGGAAATATATTTCCACATAAAAAGTCAACTGGAAGAAAACCATTTGACCTTGATGAACATATGCAAAATACAATAAGACGAAAACTTCATGAATTATATTTTAAAGAAGAGATCCCAACCCTTGACAGAATTCTAAGAATGGTGAAGGAGGACGAGAATTTGCCTGACATAGGGCGAAAAACTTTGTGGAAAATATTACACAAATTAAATTTTACTTGGGAGAAGCAAAGTCGCAAATCAGTGCTAATCGACAACGAAGAAATAATATGTTGGAGACGCCAGTATTTATGAGATATCCGAATATACAGACAGGAGCGAAGACAAATCTATTATCTAAATGAGATATGGCTTAATGAAGGATATTCAGTGAAAAAAATATGGCAGGACAAAAGTATTCAAACCAGTCGTCAAGCTTTCATAGAAGGTTTATCTACTGGACTGAAAACTCCTATCGGTAAAGGTCGCCGACTAATAACGCATATTGGATGCAATCAAGGGTTCGTTGAAGGTGGTTTACTGGAGCTTCAGTGAACATCAACCAAAGACTATCATGAATAAATGACTGCAGATGTATTTTACACAAATGCTCGAATTAATTCAAAATAATGCTGTAATCGCTATGGACAATGCCACTTATCATTCGCGATTAACAGAAACTCTTCCACCTACCTCTTGGAGAAAAGCTGATATTAGAAACTGGTTAATCGTAAGAGATATACCATTTGAAGATGATATGTTGAAAAAAGAACTTTTAAAGGTTGCTTCAGATCACAAACTACAATTTAAAGAGTTTGTTATTGATGAAATAGCCAAGAATCGTGGGATAACAGTGCTTCGTTTGCTGCCATACCATTGTGAATTAAATGCGATAGAGTTAATATGGGCCCAAATGAAAGGTTATGTAGCTAGACATAATAAAACATTTAAAATGAAATATGTTCGTGAACTCATGAAGTACTCATTGACAACAATAACTGAAGAGAACAGGAGAGATGCTGTGAATCGTGTAATTAAAGAGGAAGAGAAAATGTGGGTTTTAGATAACCTCATAGAACAAACTATAGAACCGATAGTGACCTCTCTCGACGAGTCTTCGGATGATTCTTGTATGGCCAGCGAAGAGGATGATACTATAGATTGAATTTTATATTTCTTATAAATCGTATGTTTACGTTACTTAATATACATTAATTCATTGTCAATAAATTTGAATTATGAGAATTAAACTATATTTTCTTTAATTAATTTAATTTAATTTAATAAAAATGTAACATGTTAATAGGCCTAAGCGAATCAATTTTATTTCAACTGTAATGTTAATCGAATATAATTAAATAATCAAAATGAACTAATATCGTAATCTCCGCCACTGCCGCACTGTTCATCCTTTTGCTGGCATTGTTCAGTTTTATTACAATATTGTATTTTGAGCTGAAACAGGGATGTAGAGATAACTAGTACAGACACCTACTTGTTTTGCATTAGAATTTTAGTATTTACTTGTAAAATTCTTAGGATCACTCTGTAAGAGATAATTTTCTATTTGAATATTTAATGAGGCTACTGTGCTGTCAGACATTAAGAAATAGACTATAGTTCGAATATTCGAAAAATTGAAGAAAATATTTCGTAGATAGTCTAGTCTTAGATAAAAATATGTTCAATTAAGGAATATATTCTTGTCACATGTGTCACTAAATGAACAATAGAACGAAATCATTGAAATACTACCAAAACTGCTATCTACGGATGTCAGTAAAGCTTTGCGCTATGTACACGTCTCAAGTGACAAAATTTTGAAATCACGTAAAATACCATGTCGTATATTAAATTTATCCACCTTTTTCTATTTTTAATTGATACTTACAAAGAAACATTCTTGCAAATAATTCTCAATTTATTGACTGAAATTTATTCAGGTAAAATTTTTATAGATACATAGTTATTTTCCAACTAATTTTAAGCTGATCTAAAAAATCATTTGGCAAAAAAAAATGTATAAGACTTGGAACAATTTTTGGTATAAGGCTGCAAATTGGCAAATTATTTTTTAGAGATCAGCTTAAAATTAGTTGGAAAATAACTGTATATATAAAAAATTTATCTGAATAAATTTCAGTCAATAAATTGAGAATTATTTGGAAGAATGTTTCTTTGTAAGTATCAATTGAAAATAGAAAAAGGTGGATAAATTTAATATACGACATGGTACTTTACGTGATTTCAAAAATTTTTGTGATTTAAATTTGATTAGGTACTTCAATTGTTTATTAAATGGAAATTTTATTCTTTCTAGAGTAACTTGAAACGTGTACATGGCGCAAATTTTTACTGACATCCGTATATGGCAGTTTTGGTAGTATTTTAACTTTACCGAAAATGGACTTGAATCTCCAAATTATCCTTGATTACTTGCCAATCCTTGTATTTCTTGTAAGGACTTCTCCGTTATTTTCATTACCAAAGTGCTAATATTGTGGATTATTTTATTATATTTACAATGTTAGGTGTTATAAATTCATTCAATGGTATTTAGTGTGATATAAATATTAGATACACCCGATATACAGTGCTATTCAAAAGTCCCCTCCCCCCCTCGTATCTTTTGAATGGCTACACTTACATTAATCAAATTTGGAGGGTGAAAATAAACTGTTGTAAACTTCTCTACGAATGGTAACAGGTGACGTAATAGTAATAGATGACATCACAGTGCCACTCTGTCCAATAATTTTAAATAGGACCTTATGGCAAGTGATATCTCGTTTGAAAGGCATTGACATTAGCTACATAGCCATATTAATTTTGTTTGGGTTTAAAATGATTTTGACGGATAAATTAAATAAATACCAAAATTATTGAAATTATTTTTTTAAATTTAATTAATCAAATATCAATAATGGATTCTTATAGCAAGTGTTCGAAATGTGCTCCGTCTACTTCCTGACAGTAATACATCCTATTAGTAAACTCTTGTCGTACTCGTTCGAATGTGTCAGCCGAAATAGCATTGCATTCTTCAGTAATTCTTTCTTTCAAAACGCCAATGCTATCTGGTGCCGTAGTATAAACCTTGGATTTCAAGTACCCCCATAGAAAAAATCTAATGGTGTCAGATCTGGTGACCGAGGTAGCTATTCTATAGGACCTCGCCGGCCGATCCATCTACCTCGATATTCTTCATCCAGGTAACGTCTTACTGCACCATAATAGTGTGCAGGAGCACCATCTTGTTGAAATGTTATTTCCAGATGGCCGAATTCATCTTGATTGTCTTCCAGAATTTCACGAATTAACGGCTCAATTGCATTTTGTAATATCTCCAGATACACTTCACCGCTTAAATTTGAATTTAGGAAAACAGGACCAACTATGTGGTTTCCCAAAATACCTGCCCAAACATTGACTTTTTCTGGAAATTGGGTATGTTGTTTACGAAAGGTGTGAAGATTTGTGTCACTCCAATACCTTTCATTTTGTGTATTCACATTTCCATTGAGGCAAAAAGTACTTTCGTCACTAAAACAAATTGTTTTTGTGTAATGTGGGTTTTGACTAATTTAATTTGTCATACATTCACAGAATTCGAGTCTTCTGTCGGGGTCGTCATCCGAAAGGTGGTGCACCATTTTTAACTTGTATGGATGAAATTTATTTTTAGCCAACACTCTCTGTACTGTAGTTTTACTTACTTCACAGATAGACGCAACTTTAGTTGAAGAGGAAGTAGGGTTTACTACCATTTCAGCATTTTTATCATCACTAAATGTTGGTCGACCAGATCGTTTGGCATCTTGAACACTACCTGTTGCTTCAAACTTGTGAAGAAGCTCCCCCAAATAAGTTCTCGAGATATGGCGATCTGGGTATCTCTTATTAAATAAACGTTCCGCTTCATGGAGATTCTTTCTTCTTCTTCCTTACGTGCCGTCTCCTTTAATAAGGTTGGCTATCATCATGGTGATTTTTATCTTTGAAGCTGCGGATCTGAACAAATCAACAGAGCTACTGTTGTACCACTGCCTCCCAGCTTATTCTGGGGATTTTTCGATATGCCTACATCTCGAATGCTTCTAGATTCACCAATTATTAAGATAGCTGCTACTTTGTCGGCTTGAGTACGTACCATTTTTCCTATGTAAACTCTTAAACGTCTCGTTAAACAATAATAAAATTAAATATTTAAGCTATTTAGAAAAACTTTGCAAAGCAACAAATACTATTAAATTAAAAACGTCAATTTTTTTGACAACTAACCAGAGGCGGACTGAAAAATCTTCAATATTTAAATGTGAAATGATAATTTTGGTATTTATTTAATTTATCCGTAAAAATTAATTTGAATCCAAACAAAATTAATATGGCTATGTAGCCAATGTCAATGCCTTTCAAACGAGATATCACTTGCCATAAGGTCCTATTTAAAATTATTGGCCAGAGTGGCACTGTGACGTCATCTATTACTATTACGTCACCTGTTACCATTCGTAGAGAAGTTTACAACACTTTATTTTCACCCTCCAAATTTTATTAATGTAAGTATAGCCGTTAAAAAGATACGAGAGGGATAGGGGACTTTTGAATAGCACTGTATATGGTACGTGTCTTTCTTTCTATTAGATACAAAAATACGAGTATTATTCATGTTCGATGAATGCTTGCTTTCATTATCGAAAACTGTTCATAAAAACATAAATAAATATTCTCTAATATACAAATATTAAGTTTTAATCTTAATCTAATGACATAAGTTGTATCGTAATAATCAATAAAACATCTCTATCCTAGCCTATATTAACTTTATTTAGTTGTTCTATTTGTGAATGCCCTTTTCCTATCACAAATCTAATACAAATATCTAATTTCATGGATCTCGAAATGACCGAATACAATTTGAGACTTCTTAAATAAATCCTGTATTTACGGAGAGTTCATAAGACTCGACAACGCCGCTCTTGTTTCGGGTAGGTATCGTTACGCTGTTTAGATGATAATTAGGCAAGAGTAATTGAACATTATATAGTCGAGCTATAGCGAATTAATTCGAGTTTAGCCGAATCCGAGTGAATTCCAGACTGTCGTCGCCGGTTATGTGTCGAATACCATACCGAACGTTGTCGAAAACGACAATATTCTTTTCTTGGACAATGTTAATAAATAGACCTCCTTATACACTGACAGTATAATATACTGCGGGTGGAGGCGGTAGCTTTAATTTTGCATTGCGTATACAGGGTGGATACGTATACAAAAATATATTTAGAAATTATTTTATTTTTATGTCAGGTATTTGTAAGTATGACAACCTTGTAAATATTTCGCTCTTACTCATCACTACCATAATAAGCAGGTACAAATTTCTTGTAAATTACTTTAAATGATGGAAACTACCTGGTTAGAATACAAATTTGGGATTTTCCAAAAACTCGTTCAATAGAATTCTTTCAAACATAACAATAAGCAAATATTTATTGTTGTCACCAAAATGAATCTATTATAAGGTATTTCGTGGAACAAGTAGAAGTACTTCGAGTTTTAAAAAATAGTTATATTTTGTACATTAATAAATAAAATTATTCGTCTACCCTTTTAACCCCTCAGGGGTAAAGTTTAACCAAATTCAAGTCGGCAAACGATTTAAAAATGGCTTCAACCCGTTCCCCATTAAATACCAAACTTAATTAAATAATCTTTATTGCTTAGTGAACTATCCTTCACCCCCTCCTTGTCCCTTACAAAACGTGCTTGTTTTATATTCGACTGTACCAGATTGTGTGTCCCTAACCCTCAAGTCGTTGTTTTACCCTGCGACGCTTCTGTCATATTATGCCATGGGTGCCTGATGATGATGATGGTAGCGGTAGTGGTGGGATTGATACACTAATAGCAGATGGCCCGATACGATGTTCGGTTGTTTGACACAATGTGTGCAGTCGATAGATGTAGAGGTGGGAGGACTGTAACTTATGAATACCGAGTAAGAAATTTCTATAATTCGACATTATCGGTTGGTTGGTCATGAACTTAATTGGACTCATTTATCTTAATATTAATATCGAGATTTGTATCAAAATACTTTTTAATTGGTCAATGATGCGCATTTTATTTATAACGGTCTTGGCCAAACTCCTCTTTCTTCTTATCCTTCTCTCTCTCTCTCCTTTTCCTTTTTATACCTTTTTTCTTATATTCCCTTTTTCCTTTCCTCCTATTTTTCTTTTCTCATTTTGTCCTTCTATCCTTTTTCCGTTCACCAGTTTATCTTTATTCCTTGTTCCCGTTCACCAATTTTCCTTTTCCACTTCCGATTTTTCGTTTTTTCCTATTTACCCCTTCTTCCTATTTTCCTAATCATACCCACTGAAGAGGGAGAGAGAAGATTGGTAGTCTGTTCAGCCTACTTCCCGGGATACTAGGCTCTATATCCACCTCACATAATAAGCGACATAGTTACACATTGTGTGGAAAAATAATTGCGGCTAGACTTGGATGTGACATTTAATGCACACGTACTATATAGAGCAGCACGAACATCAATATTTACTTATATACAGGGTGTCCCAGGAGTGAGAGGCCAAAACTTGGGAATGAGTAGGTGGTGTTATAGTTTATTTACGATAAAAAGACTATGACGTTGGAAAACAAAATATTGTGATATTGCCAAGCTGTAGTATTTTCCGTTACTTAACGTAAACTAGAAAAGTCAATCTGATGTTAGATTGACAGTTCTTCTTTTTCATTGTTCCGTGCCTCGTAGGGCGTAAGTCAAAAATATTTATTCAAAAATAAAAGGCTTGTATGATAGGCTTGATTAATTTAATATAAATATTTATTCTTGAAAAACTATGGATAAGATAAAAAATATAGATACTTAAAATAAAATTTTGTTACAAGATATAAAAAAAATCTCCCATTTTATCAGTATTATTTATGTAGAGATACTGTGGTCGTTGTTTTAATTTGTGTATTATAAAATACTTGTACCTAATTAATTTGATAATAGTTATTAGTAAGTTTGAAAAGGTGGAAATAAAGCAAATTGGATAAAAATATACAAAAAATAAAACACGAGATACAAGAACAAAATCATCACTATCTTCATCGTCACTGTCAAAATTAATAATAAGTGGAGGCACATCCTGTCTATCGAATACTACTTCTCTATACCACCCATCTTGTTTAATTTTTTCAGTGTGCTCTACTGTCTTTGACCAAATATAAGGAGTCACTTTTTCTAAAGACTTTTTCCATACACCTATTACCAGGGCCGGCGGAAGGCCCGTGCGAACCGTGCGCCCGCACGGGGCACCAACATCTAGGGGCGCCAAATCAAGAGATAGTTAATAAAAAACTGGCAAGAACTAAAAGTGTCTAATTTAAAAAAATATAAATAATAAAGTAGAGCACAAGAAAACGTGTAAAATTATTTATTATCCAGTATAAATTAAGTGCATAATATATCAATCAGTTTATTTGCTTATGATATATTGTGCCTTACCGAGCGTGATTAGACGGGCGGTATTATTTTATTGACAAAGAAAGGCGTCGTCGCCGCGCCGGTCGGTCAAAAGATAAGCAAGCCCAATCACTGTTATTTTATTGGGGAATGAAAGGCGCCGCCAGTCGCCACCGCACCACCTACAGGAAATAATTAGTTGCTACCTACTGTGTGTTACAGCAGTGTGGAAGTGTATGTTGTTGTTGTTTAAGATAAAGTGTGATATTTATTTAAATTTTAAAGGGTTAACCTGTTGCTTAAATTACTGCAATGTCAGACAAAAAACAGTCAGGAGCGTATTACAGAAAAAGAAAAGCAAAAATAGAAGCAAAATTTTTTAAAATGCTTTTGGAAACCCCTTCCACATCTAATAGAGAACAAACTCAGGAGCAAGAAGGGACATCTGTAATATCTGGACCCAATATATGCCTGAAACAATAACTTATACAGCGCAATCAGGTGAATCACATTTAGAAGTCGAAATTGAGGGACAGGTGGAAAAAGAACAAACAGAAAATAATATAATGCAAATTAAAACAAAGGACGAATTGCAAGAGGTATGCATGTTTGAATTATATATTTTTAACTAGGCCATCAAAACGTAAGATTATTTATAATTATATACAATAAAACATCGTTTTCCAACTATTTTAGACAAATTTAATTAATTTTAAAAACACGTGTAGGTATTAAAAATGATTTATATTTATCTAAAATAGTTGGAAAACGTTGTTTTATTTACAAGTAAATGGAAAAACAACTAGTTTTCCATTTACGTATAATATAAAGAAAAAATGAGGCAAAAACTATTGGTATCAAACTGAAGTTTTGTGTCAATTGCAGGATTCAAAGGCTGATTTTGGTTATACGTGGACCTCTACAATTAAAAATTAAAAATTTTGATTTTCCCTTAAACAAAGCGAGTCGTCGGTTTACTGTTAATAATTATAAAAGGCGATTACGTAATGGAGATTGTTTCACGTATTTGGCTTATTTATTCACGCAAAAAATACTCAATATTTTGTTTTTGTTGTAGTCTTTTTGGTACGGCCTTTATTACTTTATCAACCAGTGCAGGATTTTCGGATTGGCGTCACATGTCAGAGTATTTGTATGAGCATGAAAAATCACCCAATCACATGAAAGCTTTTCAGTTATGGTGTGAATTCCAGCAGAGATTACGAGTGGGCAAAACAATTATGCTGAACATCAAAAAATTATAAATACGTTGGACTGAAGTATTTAAACGTTTAGTTGCAGCTATAGAATTTCTTCATTGTCAAAATATGGCATTTCGAGGAAGTACTCATAAATTGTACGAAAGAAGCAATGGTAATTTTTTGAAACATATTAGAGTTTATTAGTACTTTCGATATTGTAATGGCTGACCATCTGTGGCGTGCAACTTCCAAAGAAATGTACGTTCATTACTTTGGAAAGGATATTCAAAATGAAATAATTAATATAATTGGATCTAGCATAAAAACAAAAATAGTAAACGACATAATTAAATCTAAATATTATTCTATTTTGCTGGATTGCACGCCCGATATGAGCCATACGGAACAGATGACTTAAATTTTCGTTATGTAAATATAGAATCTGGAAAAGAAGTAACAATTCAGGAATCTTTTGTGGGCTTTATACCTGTTCATACTTCAACTGGAGAAGATTTAACAGAATATTTATTAGAAGAGCTTAACAGGCTTGATATTCCTTTAATAAATATGAGAGGACAAGGATACGATAATGGGGCTAATATGCGTGGGAAACATGTAGGAGTGCAAAAACGTATTCTAGATGTAAATCCTAGAGCTTTTTTGTTCCTTGCAGTGCACATTCTTTAAATTTAGTTGTTAACGAAGCAGCTCTTACGTGTGTCCAGGCAGTATCATATTTTGGAATAATTCAGGAAATTTACAATTTTTTTGGGGGTTCGACACATAGATGGAGTATTTTAAAAAACAACATCACAAATTTGACTTTGAAGCCGCTCAGCCAAACTCGGTGGGAAAGTCGCATCAACGCGATAACGCCATTTCGTTATGAAATTGGAAACATATATGATGCTTTATATCAGGCGTATGTTGCACCGTGATCTGGTATAACATATTATACAGAACATAATTAGCAAAATTCTTCAACAGAAAGCAGTTAATATACTAACCTCAAATGATTTACTTTCAAAAACCGTGAAATATTTGAAGAATATAAGGTGTGACAGGGGATTTGAAGAAGTACTTGTAGATGCTAGATAATCGGATGATACATTGGCTGATACTTTAGAAGTAGAAGTTAATTTTGAAGAAATTGCAGCAATCCAACCTAGAAAAATCAAACGTCAATTTACGTACGAAAGTAGAGATGAACACGTGGACGATCCAGCACGATCATTTAAAATAAACTTTTTTTATTTGATTGTGGATAAAACTATATATTCCCTGGAAGAAAGATTTGAACTATTGCGTAATCACAATAAAATCTTTGATTTTTTGTATAATATAAGCGGTATTTGTAATATGGATAGTAAAGAGATTTTAAAAAAGTGTCAACATTGCGAGTTATGTCTTACAGACGGAGATAATGCTGATATTAATGGTACAGAATTACACCATGAACTAAGTGTTTTGTCACCAATTGTTCCTTCAGAGAGTTCACCAGTAGAAGTTTTAAATTTTGTGTGTAGAAATTATTTGTCTGAAAATTTTCTAAATGTTGTTGTAACTTTGCGTATTTTATTAACTCTTCCTGTTACTGTGGCAACAGGTGAAAGAAGTTTTTCAAAATTAAAAATTCAATTCAAATATTTCTCAAGAGCGCCTAGTTAATCTGACTATGTTGAGCATAGAATTTGATCAAATGATGAATATTGATATTGACAATATTCTAAGGATTTTTCGCAATCTAAAGTCAGAAAACTAAGTGTTTAATTAAATTTAGTTTGTATTTAGTAGAATGATATAATTTTTATGCTTTTTTGAGAAAATATTTTTATTATGTTTATTTTTATAATATAATGTTTTAGATGTTTATAACTTTAAGCGTCATTATTAATTTTTTTAATATTTAATAAATAAGTTTCTTCTGTTCTTTTGTATTTTAATTTACACACGATTCACGATTATGAAAGTGAATATAGTAACGTATTAGTTTTTCTTTGAGTATTTTTATTTTAACTTTGTAAATTGATTTCACATAACAGTTATTGCAAAACTTACAAAATTTTGAAAATATGTGTTTCATCAAATCGAGGGGGGAGGGGGCGGAAAATTTGCCTTTCGCACGGGCGTTAAACTAGCCTTTCGCCGGCCCTGCCTATTGCTTGTTCTGTTGAAGAGCCATCAGTTCCCACATGATCTCTATAAAAAAATTCACTAAGCCCCAAATATGTTCAATTGGGTTGAACATACAGTGGTAAGGGGGAAGTCGAAGCACTTTGTGACCATATTTTTCAGATAATATGTCAGCTTCATATACTGTTGGTGGTTTATTCCTACAAAAATGCATATATTTCAACAAAATAAGTTATCTAAGTATTACCATAATATATTGAAAAATGTTTATATCAACTTACCGTTGTACTAAATTCAATAATTGGGTGTTAAGGAAAGTATTTTCAAAAGAAATATCATTTTGTATTAATCAGTTCTGTATATCAGCCTTTTTGGTAGCTGTTGTTGGTACTTTATTGATCACTGTACTGTGATAACTTGCATTATCCATTACAATTGTGGCAGGTTCTTCCAAGTTCACTAAAAGCTGGTATTCAAACCAATGCAAAAAAATGTTTCGGTTCATTTCACCGTGGTAATCACCATCTTGTTTTTTGGATGAAAAAACCAGCTCTGCTCCAGGAATAAATCCAGAAGAGGAACCAGCATGCAATACTATATACGAGTACCTATAATAAGGAAATAACAAATTACTACTAGGTTTCCTAGATAGACTGCATAGCTCAAAACAACTATTAATAATTATATAGATTTAAATAAAATAGTGTGACTAGTAAATATTTCAAAAGGTCTTAAAATGGCAGGAATGTTAGTACATCATAAATTAATTGCTAAATTTTATTATTCAATTACCTTGGACCACCAATTTTAGTTTTTTTCACGCTTCTATGATTAGAATCTTGCCAAGAACGTTCAACAGTACTGCATTAAATATCCAGGTCTCATCCAAAAACACAATTTCATATAAACCTTCTCTTTTTATCTTGACATATTCATGTAGAAAATGTACACGTTTTAATGCAATATGTGGCAACTCCATTAAACCACGACGAGGATCATCTTTTTGGTATTTGAATCCAATATTTTTCATTATCTTTCAGAGTGATGTTAAACAACCATTAAAGAGTTCACGCTCCTGGAGTTTGTCTCTTAAAGTTTTCAAGGTTATGTGATCCTCTGAAAAAATATTGTGTTAGTTAATTGTGAATAAAATAAAACAGTAAATTCAATATACTCACTGTTTCCATACATTTCGTATATAACATTTCGGAAAGTAAGTTATCAATTTCAACAGTAGGTTTTATGCGTTGTCTCTTTTTAGGTGGGCTTTTAGGCTGTTCACCTCTATTATGCTGGGCGGCAATACGGTTAATAGTGGAAACGCTAAGTTGTGAAGCTGCTGCAACTCTCTACAATATAATTACTTCAATTTATGAAAGAATAATATATCAAGTTTAATTAACATAACCTGACATTAAAAACATTTAATTATTCACATTTAAATGTGTAACAATAATATTAATAACGATGAATACAAATAGCGAATACTATTACTTACGTCTCTTACAGCAGTAAGCGGGAGAAGCGGGCCCCCATTACGGAATTCTCGTTCAAAATAGCTCAACAAAGATGTTACCATCTCTTAACATTTTCTGTCCAGCTGCTTCGGCATTTTATTAACCACACACTGCAGATTTTCCTAAATAATTAGTTATGTAAATAACTGTTTTTTTTACTCTTGAAGAAGCAATGAATTTAAAAGCACCAAAAAAATTTGTAAATATTAGACGATGATCGAAAGTCAATAAACGTCAAAACAAACTGGGGAATTTTACCAGTTGATTTGACAACGTCTTGAAGTTTTGCCAACCCGTTAGCTGTAAATTGCCCTGGCTGTTGAGGATAAATTGTATTCACGATTGGTAAATTAATATTCATTCTGATAAGCAGGAAAGTATCTAAAAATGACATCATCGTCTTTTTAACGTAAATAAACTATATCTATTCTATTTTTTTTTATTTCTTCGCTTTTCATTTTTTCCGTTATGCTGTTAACCCATTTTCCTTCTCTTCATTTTTTATTGCCCCTTTTTCCCCTTTTTCTCTTTCATTTCTTTTTCTTTGCCTTTTTCTTCTAAATTTCCTTTTTACTTCTTCTTCATTCTCTTTTTCCTCTTCCTAATCCTTCTTATTTTGAACATACTTATATCCATCTACCGTTGATTGATAAGATAACTTATCAATCAACGCATCTACATTCTTATGATTTATATTGGTAACTGTTATTAAATAACGGTATGAAACTGTTACTCCATCTTTACAAGAGGGTGTTCCCACGTTCTACCCCGGATAGCTTTTAGAAGGTTAAATATTTTGTGTTCTTGTGGTTCTTCGTTATACCCTAAATCGGTTTTACGAATTTTACCACATAAACACAAAATAGTTTTTTTATATAATCGCTAACTTATATCTGACTTAATAGCTTTTGCAAAATGAAAGTGGAATTTTTCATTAAATTTTCCATTTAAGTTTATCCACTTTTTTTTCTACCTTAGATTTTCTCCTTTTTTAACTTCACTTAACAACAACAAACTACCCTGTATAAATAATTACATATTTACATCCAAGATTAGTCAGACGTAATTTATTTCATAGCCCCCGTATATCAACTGTAGTGTTATTCGACAACAAACCAAAAATGTAGTTTTGCTACCTGCTCATCTTAAAAATGTGTCTGTGTACTTTTTGGACTAATAGGTATCTAATCAACTAATATCTTCGGTAGGTAGACCGATGGCCGATCGGGCGGTATTTTTAAAAGAGGTTCATCCTGATTATTGTTTTATATTTATATCTATGAATTCCCATAGGTAGAAGGTATATTTATTTACCTGAACGAGTTCGATGAAAGCGACGAAAATTTATTAGTTTGTAGACTCGTGTGAAATTTAGAATAAATTTGTAGAATTATTATTAACCTATCAAGATAATTTTTGAACGCCAACGATTATTAACATAGTATCGGTACGCCAGTGCTTTCAAGAAATTCGATTAATGTGGTAATTCTGAAGTATTTCACAAAGTTTCATGCCGTGCAGTGCCATCTAGCGTAGTATATCGAAGTACAAAATCAACTTGAGCCTGTTGACTCTTCGAACCGAACGTTCCCATCGACGTTGCCGGACTTACTGTGAAATCGTAGATGATATGAAAATGTTACGGTTGAATAGTTGGCGTGTGCTGTTGTCGGTGTATTAATAAATTGTAATTGTTTGGATGAGCAGAGGCGTAACAATGAAATTACGGTATAAGTGACTGAGATTTAAAAAAAAACGAAATAAACCGAAGATTTTGTATTGAATTAATTAATTATACCCACTAAACAAGAAACATAACAAGTCTTTTTTGTGATGTTCTTTTTAGAGACTTTTCGTGATGTTTATTTAAAACGTTAATAAGATATCTCCTAGATGTTTAAATTTTATTACCAACTCTATTAACATCCATGTCATGTAAATAAAACATATTTTTGATGTACACAATAATACTTGAATTCGCAGTTACATACACATCCTATGAACTTTTTTCTAGCAACTTCCCATAGGAAACATTCATACGATGTTAATTTGTATACTTCTCACTAATGTCACATACAGAACGTTACTGAAATATAACAAATTAACATGTTTCTAACTCCGCCTGTATAGCTGTTGGGTGGATTGAGTAGCACAACGGTCATGCAGCCTGGTCCCAAGCCCAGGTAAAAGGAGGAGGGTTCTCAGGCTAGGTTAGCATCCTGCCTGGGGTAAAAGAAACATACTGCTCACAGAACTGAAGGGACAGCCTCGGAAACCGATCGGAATCAAACTATGACGACACACGCTACGAAATGGAATAAACGACTAGGAAGACGTAAACGTACCATAACTTGACTTGCCTGCTGGAATATAACATCGTGGAACGGCAGAGACCAGGAGATTGTTAACGAAATGAAACAACATAAGATTGACATATGCGCTCTATCAGAAACGAAGAGGAAAGGACAGGGCACATCAAGATACGATGATTACATCTTAGTCTACAGCGGAAAAGCTAAGCAAGAACGAGCAAAATCAGGAGTGGGAATTCTACTCCACGAGAAATACGAACAATGTATAGAAAACATAGACTACGTTAACGACAGAGTCCTGAAAATATCGCTAAAAGTCAACCACATGCAAACACACTTAATAAGCACATACGCCCCGGATATAAGTAAACCCACAGAGGAAAGCGAAACATTTTACCAACACCTACAAAATACTATAGACAAACTAAGTAACACGGATAAAACCATTATACTCGGAGATTTGAACGCCAGAATAGGCAGGGAAGTAATACCAGGCATACAACAAAAATATAATGAAGAGATAACCAACGAAAATGAAGAACTCCTGATAGACTTCTGTGCGAGAAACGAGCTACGGATAAACACGTATTTCCCTCACAAAGAGCAACATAAATATACATTTAGTAACTCCAGAGATCAAAAGTCAGTGATTGATTATATTATAAGTAACAGGACAATCACACCATCACAAGTAATAGATGTAAGAGCACTCACCTCTGCGAAAATCGGCACAGATCACAACCTGTTACTGTGTAAAATGATTAGGGAAACACTCCACAGAGCCAAAAAACCTCCAGTATTCCTCGAAAAGTTTAATATCGAATCACTGACAGATGATAGCACGAGAAACATGTATGAGAACCGATTAACAAATAAACTGGAAGGACTTAATACGCTGGAGTGTGATGTGGAGAGCTGTTGGAACAAAATCAAATCATGTATCGTAGAAGCAGCCGAAGAATCCATTGGTAAAAGAAAAGTCAACATAAATGGGACCAATAATAGCAAAAAACCCTGGTTCTGTAAAGAAGTTAAAGAACTATCGCAGCAGAAAAAGAAATCCTACCTGATATACAGGAGCTCACCAACACCAGAGAAACACTCCGAATATACAGAAGTGAGAAACAGAATCAATGCCAGAATCAAAGCCATAAAACGGGATTACTGGGCAAAATTTACAAGCGATATATGGAGCACAGAAGAAAGTCTGGTAGATGCTCAAGAATAGGAAAAAGCCAATAAAAGAGTTCGTGCAAACAAAAGGAGTCACCAAAGACGTATGGGAAAAATACTTTAGGGAACTTTACAACACCGAAGAAGCCATAAGGATCGAAAACTACGAGTCAAATCATGAAATATCACTGAACGAAGAAGAGGTAACAGCAAAAATAAAAAAATTGAAAACAGAAAAGCTCCCGGAACAGACCTTATCCCAAACGAACTTCTAAAATATGCTGGACCCAAGCTAGGAAAACATCTGAAAATTCTCTACAACAAAATTTTAGAAACATCGGAAATACCTACGGAATGGCACAAAAGTATAACAATCCCTATATTCAAGAAAGGACAGAAGACACACCTAGACAACTACAGGGGCATAACGCTGCTGAACACAAGCATGAAACTCTTTACTAGCATTTTGAAAGAAAGACTTGAGGCACAAATAACAAACAGGGAAGAACAACAAGGTTTCAGACGAAACAGATCCACGACCGACGCCATATTCATTATCAAACAAATCAAAGAAAAATCAATAGAATTTAATACACCAGCGTATGTCTGTTCCATCGATTTGACCAAGGCATTTGATAGGGTTCGTCTCTCCGACATCATAAACATACTGATAGCGAAAGAAACGCCAGACACCATCGTAAGAGCAGTCCGCAGTCTCAATACGAACAACATGACCAAAGTAAAGGCAGGAGACACTTATACGGAAGAGATACCAACACCAGGAGGCATCAGACAAGGCGATAGCCTTAGCCCATTTCTGTTCAATCTCCTAATGGACAGAATTATAGAGGAAATATCATCACTAAATATGGGATACCGAATGGGACAGAATAAAAGAATCAGCATGGTATGCTACGCCGACGATGCAGCTATTATTGCGGAAACGCAGGACGATCTACAGGGACAACTGCACAAACTCTACCAGGTCAGCCAAGCGATGAACATGACCATATCCATAGAAAAAACGAAAAGCATAATCTTTGCTAAAGAACCTGTAAGATGTAAGCTGGAAGTTCAGGAAAAAATCATCGAGTAAGTCTCACAATTCAAATATCTGGGTATGGATCTGTCGAGTTATCACGACCCAGTGAAGGACCTAGGAAGACAGATTAACAAAGCGACTGCCATATCGGGCTGCTTAAAGCAAACAATATGGGCAAACGAATACATGCGAAAGGATAGCAAGGTTAGGATCTATAAGACTTGTATCAGGCCAATCATGACATATGGAATAGAAACCAGAGAAGAAGCCAACAAAACGAAAAGCATGCTTAAAGTAGCCGAAATGAAAACGCTCAGGACTATAGTGGGAAAAACAAGAAGGGACCGAATTAGAAACAATGACATCAGGGAACAATGTGGAGTGCAAGACATCGTAAGATGGGGGAGACAAAGAAGAAGACATTGGTACTCTCATGTGAGAAGAATGGAGGAGAGCAGACTGCCACGCATCGCACTTGAAGGGAAACCAACAGGGAAAAGAGTACCCGGTAGACCACCTAAGAGATGGAAGGACAGTTGGCAGTCCACCTCCCAGGAAATGATAAAGAGGAACCTTCAAAACTAACAGATCGCAAGATCTTAAATACGAATAAGAAAAAGAAGAACATGTTTCTAAGATGATCACATGTTGCAGTTACTTTTACATCTTTCGAAATATTTTTTAGTAACTTCCTACGATTACGTCTGACGATGTTAGTTCATAAACCTCTCAGTAATATCTCATATTAAACATCACAGTAACATAAAAAAAAAGAAGAAAACAGAAGAGTAACTGACGAACGAAAGAAATAGAGTAGTTATCTGTGGAAACAAATGACAAGCATGAAATGGCGGATGGATTTCAGTGTTGTGTTATATTTTATTTGCAGGAAGCACATTTTTTGCAAGAAGTAGTGGTCTTAGTTTTCGTTAGTTCCTACTTAGCTACAGTTTCTATACTTAGTTATAATTCTTGTTATAATGGACGAACAACAGCTGTTATCGGTAAGTACCTAAAAGGCACATTATAATTGCCTTTGCTTACTTTCCGGGAGAGGAAGACAAACCTCCACCAGAGTAAGTCAGAAGCCTCATCAGATGGTGCAATAAAAAAAACAGACAACTTATTCTTGGATGTGATGCAAACTCTCACAACATAGTATGGGGCAGCACGGACACGAACAAACGAGGTGAGTATCTCTTAGAGTATTTGGCTAAATCTAATATAGACATTATTAACAGAGGTAACACACCCACTTTTATCACTGCAACTAGAAAAGAGGTGCTTGACATCACCCTAGCTATTTGCTTTACAACAAACTTAATACAAAACTGGCATGTTTCTGATGAGGTTTCGATGTCGGATCACAGGATGATACGATTGGAGGTCGGGGCTACGCGGGGACAGACCCAGTGCTGTCGAATACCTCAACAAACGAACTGGGGTTCATATAAGGACAAATTAAAGTCGGATGTTAAAGGCACATTATATACGATTGAAACTGTGGAGGAACTTGAAGTATTCTCTCAATAGTTGAATCGCACGATAATTAATTGCTACGAGGAATCTTGCCCCATCAAAACAAAGGCTGTAATAGGGATGTGCCTTGGTGGAACAATGAACTCAGCAAACTAAAGGCCTTAGCACGCAAAACATTTAACAGAGCCAAGAGGACAGGAAACTGGGAAGACTACAAAAAGGCTCTAACTGAATATAACAAAGAGGAAAATTTGGAGGCAATTCTGCGAAGGGATTTCTAACGTAGCCCCAGTAGTGCGCCTTCAAAAAGTCATCGCTAAGGACCACTCTAACGGTATTGGACTCCTTAAAAAGCCAAACGGAGATTTCGCCGAAACCATAGAGGAAAGCATGAGATGTTTATTAGACGCTCACTTTCCTGGTGCTGCAATTATTGAAGATAACGCTGAGGCAAATTTGGATGAATCTTTCATCAAAGCTTCTAGATCAGCAAAAAGCCTAGCGGGAAAAATCTTCACCAAGAATAGAATTGAATGGGCAATTAATAGCTTCAAGCCCTACAAATCACCTGGAGAGGATGGCATCTTTCCAGCACTTCTACAACAGGGATCCGATATCTTAATTCCCCACTTATGCAAGATATTCAAGATGAGCTTAATCCTGGGATGCATTCCAAAAGGGTGGAGAGAGGTCAGGGTCTGCTTTATTCCTAAGAGTGGCAAACGTCCTCCAGAGGAACAAAAGTCATATAGACCTATAAGCCTTACCTCCTTCTTACTCAAAAGTATGGAAAAAATACTCGACACATATTTATCAAATGCACCGCTTCACGAGGAACAATTTGTCTACCAACCTGGCAAATCTACCTTAGATGCCTTACATTGTCTCGTAAGAGACCTAGAAAAGGCAATAGCTGCGAAAGAAGTATCGCTATGTGTATTCGTAGATATAGAGGGAGCTTTTGATAACATCTCATATGAATCAATTAGCGCTGCTGCAACTGCAAAGGGTATCCCACCTTCCATAATCAAATGGATTCAGTCCATGCTAAATACTAGGAAAATAATCCCCTACCTTGGAGACCAGTCGACTACTATAAAAGCGATGAAAGGTTGTCCTCAAGGAGGAGTGCTATCACCTCTACTGTGATCACTAGTGGTTGACAACCTCCTAACAAAGCTAAAAAGAGAAGGATTTCGTGTTCGTGGCTATGCCGACGATTTAGTTATAGTGGTCAGAGGTAAACACGACGGCATTATTGCCGATCGCATGCAATGTGCGTTGAACCTCATAACTACCTGGTGTTCGAAGGAATGACTTTCAGGCAATCCTAATAAAACGACACTTGTTCCGTTCACTAACAGGAGGAAGTTAAGTGTACGGACTCCAAGCTTGAATGGTACAACCCTGTTTTTGTCGGAAGAGGTTAAGTACCTTGGAGTCATCCTTGATAGGAAACTTACGTGGAACTCACACCTCGCACACATCACCTCAAAAGCAACAAGGGCTCATTGGACGTGTCGTAGGCTCTTTGGGAAAACTTGAGGTCTAAAACCAAAAATGATCTATTGATCGTATATAACGGTTGTCAGACCTATCATCACCTATGCTGCGCTTGTATGGCGGAAGAAAACAACGCAACAAAGGGCTACAATAGAGTTGCAAAAACTGCAAAGACTCGCATGTTTAGGAATAACGGGTGTAATGAGATCATGCCCTGGCGCGGCCTTGGAGGTAATGCTAGATCTCACTTCATTACATTCACTTGTAAGGAGGATTGCTCTGCAAAATGCCTATAGGTTAACACAGGCTAAATCTCTAAAACCCGGTGATTTGACAGGACATCTCGGGATACTAAGGGTTGGATCAACCCAATCTATGGTGATGTCTAGGGATATAATGCCTGCTAAACAAGATTTCGAAGTTACTCTAGATGTTATTATTAACGATCGTGAGTTAACACAGAACGAAATCTCAGAAATAACTAGGGGGGCCCTCACATTTTATACTGATGGGTCAAAAACAAACGAAGGAGTAGGAATAGGGGCTACAGGACCTAATCTTCGGTTATCAGTAGCCCTAGGTAACACTGCCACAATATTCCAAGCGGAAATACTAGCGATAGACTTCTGTGCTCAAGAGTGCTTCAAAAAGCGCCTCAACGCAGCCAGAATATTTATTGCCTCCGACAGCCAGGCTGCTTTAAAAGCTCAAAGGTCTATAACTTATGAGTCCAAAATAGCCCGGAGCTGCAAACAATCTCTTAAGCTACTGGCTAGACATAACAAACTTTCTTTGTTATGGGTGTCCGGACACAAGGGAATTGCTGGGAATGAGACTGCCGATGGTCTTGCAAAGGAAGGAGATAGCACTCCTTTCATCGGACCCGAACCGTTTTGTGGCATTACTAAAAGCCACATTGTGGAAGAAGTCCGGAAATGGGAAAAGGAACTTAGTGCAGCCTACTGGAAAAATGTTCCAGGCCAAAGACAAGCAAAAAGGTTGCTACAACTTTCTGCTCGCTATGCTAAATCGCTCTTAGAGCTTCAGAAGTCTGATCTCATAGCAATCACAGGACTCCTTACGGGACACTGCCCACTCAGATATCACCTCTGCAAGATGGGAAAAGTGGACAGAGGAACATGTAGATTCTGCGACAGTGCAGATGAAACGGCTTAACATATATTATGCCATTGCGGTGTACTTGTTCGCAAACGCCATAGGTACCTGGAACGGTTGTTCTTGAGACCTGACCAGGTAACAAAAATAGCTCCCAATCGGATAATAGGCTTCCTTAGAAGCCTTGAACTCTGGGACAAAAAATAGATGGAGGGCATACACAAAAGATCTTTTCAGGTCGCAGTGTGGAAAGGCCAGCTATAAGCCAATCGACCCCTTTGTAATCTACATTCTACAATATTTTAAAAACGATTCACAATATTTCAAATTCTAGATAAGCATTATACCCTACAAAAAACTTAATATTGCGATAGGGTAGATATTATTATCAATAATAAAACATGCTCATATGTTGGCAGAGATTTGCATCAAGAAGAAAATATTTTCAATGTTCAAGATGTTTCAGAAGCTATTTACATAAATAAAATGAAAAACAAGTAGTTGGTAATTATGTAAAGTAGTCTCATACAGACATTGTATTGAACAGTACAAAAAATATTGAATCAAGTATCTCTATTTCGAGTTTTTGTAGTAGTAGTCATAGCCATCAATATAGTTTTGCAGGTTTAGAAAATTTTAACATTAATACTAACAATTCTTGTGAACAATTAGAGACTGTTTAAGACTTTAAAAATAGATATTTCTGTTAAAAAGCTCATTTCCATTTGAAAATACACTGAATACAATAAAAAAGCTGTAGCTGTCCCTTACAATGGTACCTATATTAATCTAGTTGAAGAATATGTAACTTATGGCACTGAATGCTCCAGTTAACAAACAGAATTCAATTATTTATTATTGTAGAAACACAGCTATTGGATACTCAATTGGATACAATTAATTATAAACTCTTTTAACTTGATAATGTGTTCATATCTCTTCTTCATAAGTAGTTTTTTTTTGTATACAGTGTATTAATAATGCTTAGTTTTCATTAAGTTACAATTCCACGATGTTAATATACAATATGTTCCAGGATGAGAATAACAAGATGAGAATAGTATATTATTTTATACAGAAACCTGCCAAACGGAGTGAGGCATGTAATAGAAGGTAAACCATGAAAAGTCACTTCTCGAAATGAAATATGTTATTATTCCTTTGAAGAACCCAGCATGTATCTTATAGAAAATGGGTCCAAGTCAATTGGCTGAAAATCAAGTTTGATGTAGTTTATGATAAACGATCAAAGGTCTCCATGGGCACAATTGGATCTAAAGTAATTGTTTTATTAGCTGCTATTCAGAACATCTTTAAATGTGTCACAGGATTTTGAAGTGTACGTTATGGAATGCAGAGTTTTGGTTTGCTGAAAGTGTTTCTCCAGTTACATCAAGTCTTCGCATTGCATGCCGAAACTTAAAGTTTCTGAGCCGACCATCAGAATTGTAAATACATTCACTTTCAGCAACTCCTAAATCTTGGCCGAATTTCTTTACCTTTTCAACAATCATTGGTCCTGTTACTGGATTTTCTCCAGAACGTACTGCACTAAACCATTTGAACAATACACTATCTAGCTGTTCCAGTTTTGGTTTTTTTAATGTTTGTCTAGAAGCCAATTTTTCAGTTATTACCGAATGAGAAGCAAACTTTATTAGTTCATAATTTTGTTTTTTAATGTCATAAATAGTTGATGAGCCAATATTAAACTCATTCATTAAAACATTTCTATTCTCACCTTTTAATGGTTTCTAGTTTCTGATTGAGAGTCAGTGTTACGTGTTTTCGTTTCTCTCCTTTTGAACTCGAAGGCTTAGGTTTTGAAAGCATGGTCACTGTACAGTTAGAACGAAACTCACTTTGTTTATAAACAGTTTCAAAAATTACGTACGTCACTACAGAGAGTAGGCGAAGACGCTTCGTGATTGATTAACTGTGCTGCACTGTACCTGTATTTGTTGTTACAGCTGAGACTAGCCGGCCGCTATGTAATTGTTTACGAACAATACCGAGCGCTTCCGGATGATCCCGAACTACCCCGACAACTTCCAAACAGCTCTCGAGCGTTTTTATTTGCTTTAAAGACACACTTTTCGAGAAAACCAAAATTTTTACCAATTTTCCGGAGCAATGCCGGACTATCGGGCATTCTGGACTGTTGAATGCCGGATTATCGGACTTCTACTGTACTAGAAATAAAAAAAACAATTCCTTAAATTTCAAGACTGAGACTAAAAATTTATAATATTGTTTAAACTTAGAAATATAGAAAACCACAAAGCACGCTTCAAATGTAATGTTATGCCTGCTTTCATTATATAGAACAAATATATTTGAATCCAAATCTTCATCGATGTCTGTCTTGTTTTTAAAATATTCGTTTTGTTTAGGTGTGAGTTTTCTTCTATTGTGTGATATGTCATAAATATCCATAACATAAATATGCTAATTGATCAAATGAACGTTCTGTTAAGGGTAATATTTACTTGTTTTGCTTTTGAAATTATTATTGTAGGTAATATGTACCATTTCGTTTAGTTAAACAAATTTTATTTCTGATTAAGACCGAAACGATAAATATAAATGTAGTAACTACAAGTTAAATTTCTTCACAAATGGTTCTTAAGCCCAAGAATACAAAGTGAACTATACAGGGTGTCTCAAGATTTTTTTACAGGCTGTAAAAAACAAAAAAGAAAAAAGACCGTTTTTCGCTATTTTCTTGGAAATGTTGAGGTTACGTTAAAAAGAGATCTGTACAAAAGTTGTTCATTTTTGCATGATTTACAACGTTTCTCTTCATTTTGACGCCGGAAATCGCAATATTATGATTTACCACCAATTTTCCAACCCTTCAAAAACACCCTTAATCTCCACGATTTTTTTACGTTTCTTATAACCCATTTCACAATTTCCAATCGTTTACAATCTTTTTTTTGTTAAAAATATGTTAAAAGACCTGGCTTAAAGAGTCAACAGGTACTTTTGAAACATCGAATATCCCAACAAATATTTTGGGTTTTATATTTAAACGTTTGCCTTTAGTGGCATAACTACCAAATCGCCCTCAGACTATGTTGCCGGCAATAAAGTTATCTATTTTCTCGGAAATAACTGTAAATATCGAATGTCGACTCTGAAAAGACAAAATTCCTCCGATTATGGAATTCTACCAAGTGTAAGACTAGACTTTATACTAATTGCTTTGCTGACGGTAAATATTTTCGATATCGAAATTAGTTTTTATCAAAAAATGTTATTTATGAATTTCTTCCGTATTGTTTGGTAATAAATATATTCTTATATAAATGACAGACAGTGATGTAGTATATATTTCCAACCGAAAAAAATTGGCATAAAATATCTGGACTTCTAAATTTACCTAGTTTAAATCATTTCTTAAAAGTTCCATCAAAAAAGCTACTAAATAATATAATTTTTTAAGATTAAAATTATTAGAAACAGACAATTTCTCATCATTTTTATAATTTTTACAAATTTTTTGCATCTGTCAATTGACATTACTTCAATCATCTATATTCCGAGTGTTAAAAACTTGTCACAAACATTTCAAAACTTACACTTAAAACGATCGTTATTCTTAGTCGAGGATAGCAAATTTGTATCAGGTAAATAATTTGAGGGCGTGCTGCTGTGCCTTCTTTCCATTGTAATTTTTCAAACACGACGATGAAAGTCTTTAGTTAAAAATATGAAAACACAAATCTTCGGCGTCGTCAGCGAATTTCTCGGAATTAGGGAGAATATGCCGTTATATATCCTTAAACTCGATGAAGATAGAAGGTAGGAGGCAGAAAATAATATTAATGTTTTCAGATAATACAAGGGTTTTGTGAAAAGTACGAGGGTTACTGGTTAGGTTTGTGAAATTCATTGGGTTATTAACTGTTTATCAAATATGTGTAAAATACGAGAGGAAATCGATAGTTTTTTTGAAATTTTATAATGAAACTGAAATACTTCCTTATTGGATCGAGATCATTTTATTAAAGTTCAATAATTCAATATTTTAATGAACATTGTAGATTTTTTTTAACTTGGAATCAGAAAACTTCTTGCATTTATTCCTTTTGTAAAATTCATATTTTAAATAAAGGATCTCGCACCTCTCTTAAGAAAACGGGAGCACCTTCAAATTGTCTGAATTTTTTATATGAACTGGTATTTGATGTCCTGATCAAAAGTTTACATGGACCCAACTTTATATCCTATGACTAGATTTTGAGATACAGGGCGTTGAAGTCCAAAATCCCGACTCTTTTAAAACGGTCCACAAAAAGTCCATCTCAAATATTTTCTGATGCTGCTGCCAAATATATCAACACAAAATACATACCTATTAGCGAAAATAAAATATATATTGTTTACAGGATGATTCGTGCTTTCACAGACCTGTTTTTGTTAAATTACGTATTTTTATAATAGAAAAAAGCATCAAATATCATTTAAAAAAATGACCGTCAAAGTTTCTGAATATTGAATATAATGTAGATGTCGATGTCCTTGTTAAAAGTTCTTATTGGTAGAATTAGATCCTATGACTACTTTTCGATATATTAAACGCTTAGTCTGTAAAATATAATTTTTTAGTTTTGAGCAAAAACTGATGGCATTATTAAAAATTCATGCTTACAGGGTGATTTCATTGTAAGTTGAATAAATCAACAAATCCAAAAGATCAACCAAACAGTCGAAACTAGTTACCTATTATTTATTAGGTACAACATTTCAACTTGAGTTATGAGATAATAGCAATAATAATAATAATAATAATAATAATAATAATAATAATAATAATAACAATAATAATAATAAGGGGTTAAAATGGTAGTGAAGCGTCTCTTATAGCCTCTCCTACCAATTCCTGCTCGCACCTCCACATCGGTAGCCCTGGTAACCATCTCTGGAGATTCAAGATCGGGTAACCAACCCCGGTGGCGGATCTGCAGCAGATGGGCTAACGCGAGAGGGAGAACCACCACCCCGCGGGGTAGCATCCCGTATGGTGTGAAAAAAGTGCTTTCAACACACGAAGAAATCGTTACTCGGGCGGGGAAGGATTAGATGCTGGTCCTTCCAATCGGAACCGTCAGGATGTCCAGCATGTAGATGAGAATGGTGGGGGCACCGCTCATCGAAACGTACCCCATCAACCGCTTGAACCTACGGCGCCTCGGAGACGTGTTGTGCGACAGCCTGTCGCACCCACTGAACCAAATCAGGCACAATCAGAAAGACGACGTATGAAATGGGACAATGAAACCAACAAACAAGTAATACGTTCGTTTTTCACAGTTACGGCACTGGAGACTGATATGACGATGTACCGCATGCTACTGCATAATCACTTCATTGAGAAAATGCCACACCTAAATCACCTCTCAGAACAACGAATAGCAGATCAACGTGGAGCTATCATAAGAAATAACCTAATACCTCTACCTGCAATCGAACAAATAAGGGCAGAGGTAGAGAGGGAGATTAATCAACAGCCTATAAATGAGACCCCAGAGACTCAGGAACAAGAAAGTAGAGGACCTGAAGCTGACCTACCACTATTAAGTCTTCGACCCTCAGTAATCAACCGTCAAACATTATGGGAGGAAAACTACCAACAACATCTTACTGAATTCAGAGGATCCGACCCTGCCAGCAGGCCGGCGCTACCAAAACTCATTTATACTCCAAACATGCACTCTCTCTTAGGGATTGCTAATCAAATTCTGGAAAGTCAATTGGATGCAGATATGAACCTCGAGGAATTACTTCTTCACGTGTATTGCGCAGCTTTAGCAACAATCAAAGCCAACAAGAAAAAATACTTAAAGCACCTAAGACACGTACACCTCAAAAACCGAGATGGGAACAAAGACTTAGTACCAAAATCGAAAATTTAAGAAAAGAAATTGGTAGAATTCAACAAATAGCAAATGGGCAAAAATCCAAAAAGCTGCTAAATAAAATCCCGGTCCAGATTGAACAACAGCTGGAAGGAAAAACAACAAATGAAATAAAAACAATTATAGATGGTACCTTAGATACCTGGAAACAAAAACTTGCAGTTGGTTCTAAAAGATTAAAAAGATATCAGGAGAGCTACCAACGCAAAATCCAAAACAACTTCTTTTCAAAAAACCAGAAGGGCTTCTATAGATCGTTTAACAAGGAACAAATAACAATCGATAATGTGATATTGGAACAAATCAGAAAGAAGAACAGAAATCTGTACATGGCTTATATAGACTATAGGAAGGCTTCCGACTCAGTGCCCCAGAGCTGGTTAATAAAAACTTTGGAAATTTACAATATACACCCTGTGGTGGTTAGGTTTCTAAAAAGTACTATGAGTAATTGGAAAACAAAACTCAAAATTAACCTAAACCACACAGAACTAGAAACTGGATCTATCAGTATTAAAAGAGGAATCTTTCAAGGAGATACACTTTCCGCTCTATGGTTCTGCTAGTGTTTAAACCCATTATCACGTGGCCTAAACCACACAGGATATAGAGCAACTATTAGAGCAGATCGAAGCTCAACAACCATAAGTCATCTATTCTTTATGGATGATCTGAAACTATATACCGCGTGCAAAAAACACCTAGAATCCAACTTAAAACTCATGCACCAGTGGAGCACAGATGTCAGAATGTCGTTTGGTATGGAAAAATACCAAACTGTATCGGTTGAAAAAGGAAAGCTAAAAGAAGGAGAACCTATAGAACTAGAGCCAGGCAAATATATTGAAGCCATGACAGACAAACCCCGCAAGTACTTAGAAATCCTTCAGACACACAAGATAGAACATAAAGAATTAAAAGCTATATTAACCACCGAATTCGAAAACCGCATTTACAACCTCTTAAAAAGTAAGCTAAATTCAAGAAACCTTACCACGGCCATAAATAGCTACGCCATATCCGCTCTTCAATACTCCTTCGGAATAATTAAATGGACTCAAACGGACCTGGAAGCAGTAAACAGAAAGATTAGAACCGAGCTAACAAAACATAGAAAACACCATCCAAAAGCGTCCGTCGAAAGGGTAAATTTACCTAGAGAAAAAGGAGGGAGAGGAATAAAAGATGTTGTGGAAGCTTGCACTCAGCAAATTACAGGCTTGAGGAGTTTTTTCCGCCACCAAAATAGTCAACTTCATAAAGCCATAGTAAAAACAGATACGGGTTATACACCTTTAAACCTAAGCATGGAAAACTTTACGCCCTTTAATACACGAAATGAGGAAGATAAAATTAAAAATTGGCGTTCAAAAGAATTGCATGGAAGATTCATTAATGATTTACAGGAAGACACGATAGATCAAGCTAAATCGGTTGAATGGCTTAAAACTGGAACGCTGTTTCCAGAAACTGAAGGTTTTATGGTTGGTATACAAGATCGGGTTATAAAAACGAGGAATTACCAAAAGTATATCTTGAAGGAAGAAATACCAACAGATAGGTGCAGAAAGTGCAACAGAAGTCTAGAAACGATTGAACACATTCTTTCTAGTTGCCAAAGCATAGCTGAAACTAAATATCTGGAACGACACAACAAAGTTGCCACAGTAGTATACCTAGAAGTACTGAAAAAACTTAACCTTGATCCACAAAACCGTTGTTTACATATTACAAATATAAGCCCCCTCCAGTTATCGAAAATCAGTATGTTAAGATCTACTGGGATAAAACTATCATGACGGACGTAACAGTACGACACAACAGGCCGGACATCACAGTCATTAATAAACAATCCAAGCAAGCTCTGCTTATTGACATATCGATCCCAAATAATTCTAACACAGAAAGCAAATACAATGAAAAACTAAGCAAATTCGCCGAGCTGAGGACCGAAATAAAAGAATTGTGGAATCTTAAAGAAGTCAAGATCATTCCAGTTGTTTTATCCTGTATGGGGCTAATTCCCAAGATACTAAGTACTGCCCTCAAAGACATTGATATTCCTCAGTCAACCTATCGATTAATGCAAAAATCTGTAATCCTGGATGTGACAAACATTGTTAGGTCATTTCTAGAATAGTGACACCCAACGGAAGTCTTGCTGTTGAGGCCGACTGTCGTTGAAACACACCGGGTGTAAATCCGGTGACACAAAAAGGATAATAATAATAATAATAATAATATGAAGATTCATGAAACTCTTGACACCTTAAAACAAAAACTAAAGGCTAAAGCAAGTAGGCTCAGGAGATATCGTGAAGCGGCTTTAAGAAGGAGACAAAACACGATGTTTAACAAGAACCAGAAGGCATATTACTGAAGCCTAAGAACAAAAATCAGAATACGACTGAAAGCCCACCTACCCAGGATGCCGTGGAAAATTTCTTTCATCCATCTGGTCCCAACCTATCTCCCACAAAGGGGATGCCGTCTGGATCGACAACGAGAAACAGAGAATGAATGAGAAGCCAGAAATGGATCCAATTCATATAACGACTGACATGGTTTCCGAAGTACTCAAAATGACCCAGAATTGGAAATCACCAGGACCGGACCAAATTCATAACTACTGGCTTAAACGGTTTAAAAGTAGCCACTCCTATATTGCTCTACATTTCAGACATTTCTTAGAGGACCCCACGACAATACCATCATTCTTGGCACAGGGGAATACGTATCTCTTGCCAAAAGGAGAAGAAATGAACAACCCAGCAAAATATAGATCAATTACATGTTTATGTACTTTGTACAAGATTTTAACATCATGTCTATCGAAAAGCATTTACGGATACTTAGATTCAAATAATATACTGGCGGAAGAACAAAATGGATGTATCAAAAAATCGCAGGGTTGCAAGGAACAACTAATTATAGATTCGGTAGTAATAGAACAAGCGGCTAATAAGCGACGAAACATCTACACAGCCTTTATAGACTATAAGAAAGCATTTGATTCAGTACCCCATACTTGGCTTTTGCGTGTTCTGGCTTTGTACAAGGTGGATCAGAAAATTATAGCTATGTTGCAACACCTAATGTCATCATGGAATACAGTATTGCAAATTCACCATGAAGCTGAAACGATCGCATCAAGACCAATTAGCATCAAAAAGGGAATTTTTCAAGGAGATAGCTTGAGTCCCTCGTGGTTTTGTTTGGCACTCAATCCCCTTTCAACTTTTCTTAACAGTACAGGGTATGGATTTGAATTGAAACAAGGAAATACTGTAAAATATAACATCAGCCACCTAATGTATGTGGATGACATCAAGTTATATGCGGGAAACGAGAGACAACTCAATTACCTACTTCAGGCTACAGAGACCTTCTCAAATGACATTAATATGTCATTTGGCCTCGATAAGTGTAAAACATTAAACATCAGTCAAGGCAAAATAACAGCAATAGATTTTCAGTTAAATGATGGAGACATTATTGAGGCCATGAAAGAAAACGACACATATAAGTATCTTGGACTGGTCTAATCCCAACGCCTCAAGCATAAGGATATTAAAGAAAGAGTCACTGAAGAGTATCTATATAGAGTGACCAGTATTCTTAAATCTAAACTCAATGGCAAGAACACGTTTAATGCCATTAACACCTTCGCTATACCAGTCCTTGCTCATACCTTTGGTACTGTGAAGTGGACACGAACAGAACTTGAGGATATTCAAAGAAAAACTCGAAGAAATTTAACAAAATTTAGAGCCCATGATCCAAAAGCAGCTACTGAAAGACTGATACCATACAATGAAGTACAATTACACAGTTACTTAGAAGTCGTAGCAATAAAAATAAAATTTCCATTGAAAATGACTATTTGTAATATATACCTTCCGAACGCCAAGTGGAGACCTGAGCAGTTAAGGAACTGTTTTCAACAGTTATCTAAACCTTTCTTGGTGGTTGGAGACTTTAATGTACACAATACTTTATGGGGATCTGCTAAAACTTGCCCTGGCGGTAGAGTACTGGAAGATATCATAAATGAGTTGGACCTTGTTCTCCTGAACACCGGAGAAGGAACTTTTATAAACTCTTAATCAAATATATTTTCTGCAATTGATCTTAGTTTATCATCACCTCAAATTGCATTCAATATTAGATGGGCTGTTAGATCTGAATGGAATACAGACCATATTCCAATCTCTATTGAATTACCAGCAGTAGATAAATTGAGTGATTGTATACCCCGCTCAAAGTGGTTATTTCAACATGCCGACTGGGAAGAATATAACAATTCGATGGAAAACTTACAAATAACAGGAGTAACTATAGAAGAGCAAGTGGAAAATTTCACCAAAGCAATTCAAAATTCTGCTGAATTATCTATCCCCAAAACAAAAGGTACACTAAATAAAAAAAGGGTGCCATGGTGGAGCTCAGAACTAGAGACTGCAATAAAAAATAAGAAAAAGGCTTTTAATGTTTTCAAAAAAGTACCAACAAAAGAAAATATGATCATTTTCAAAAGACTTAGAGCAAAAGCAAGGTTTCTAATTGTAAAGGGTAAAAAGGAATCATGGAAGGACTATGTAAGCTCTATCTCCAGTGAGACTCCGGTAAAAGAAGTATGGGACAAAATCCGGAAAATTAAGGGGAAAAATTTCGCAAAGCCCTCACCGTTACTTATAGTGGACGGAAAGGAAATAACAGGCAACGAAAATATAGCCGAAGAGCTAGCAAAATTCTTTGAATCAACCAGTTCCTCTGAAAACTACGATAATACTTTCAAACAACACAAAAAAAATGCTGAAGAACAACACTAATTTTCATACCAACGAGAATTTACCTTATAATGACCTATTTTCACTGGAAGAACTAGAGCATGCGTTAGATACTGCTAAAAAGAACTCATCTCCAGGAAACGACTCAATTTCTTACGAACTACTTTTGAGATTACCCCAAAACAAAAAAATATTTTTACTTAATATGTATAATCAAATATGGATAACAGGAATGTACCCTACTCAGTGGAAAGATGTCATTATCGTTCCAATTCCAAAAATAGGAAAAGACTCACAATATCCTTCCAATTATCGTCCAATTTCATTAATTTGCTGCATTGGAAAGCTTTTGGAAAAAATGGTCAGCATAAGGCTACTTTGGCAGTTGGAGAATAAAAAACTCCTTTCTGACTTTCAAATGGGCTTTAGAAGAGGAAAGTCAACAACTGACCACCTTGTTCTATTGGACAATTATATTAAAAACAGCTTTTCAAATAGATCTCACACTGTTGCCATTGTTTTCGACATTGAAAAGGCTTTTGATACAACCTGGAGATTTGGAATAATGGATAATTTGTACAAATGGGGTTTGAGAGGTTACTTACCTCGATTCGTTCAAAACTTCTTATGTAATAGAACATTCCGAGTGCGGGTGAACAATGAGTCATCTCAAACACATTTTCCAGAAAATGGTGTACCTCAAGGCTCAAACCTTAGCGTTTTACTATTCCTTGTAGCAATTAATGGTATAGTGGATGTCATTCCGGTAGAGGTTCAGAAAAGTTTATATGTAGATGATCTAGCTATTTACTACTCATCCCTAGATATGAAAAATGTAGTTCAAACTCTGCAGAACACTGTTGATCGAATAGTTGAGTATGTGGAACAGCGCGGTTTTAGAATATCCACATCCAAAACTCAGTGTATTCACTTTTGTAGGTTAAGAAAGGATCATCCAGAACCGAATATCAATCTTCATGGACACCCTATTGAAATGACTTCGTCTATTAAATTCCTAGATCTTGTTTTCGATAGAAAATTATTATGGAAAGAACACATTGAATATCTAGCAATAAAATGTAAAAAAAGGCTAAACATTTTAAGAAGTCTATCAAATATTAACTCGGGTTCTGATGTTAATGTTTTATTGAATATATACAAATCGTTTATAATGTCTAAAATGGATTATGGGGCTATTGTTTATAGCTCTGCTAGTGAATCAAACCTCAGAGCATTAGAGTATATTCAAGCCACTAACATCAGACTAGCTTTGGGAGCATTTAGAACAAGCCCTTACTCATCTTTATGCTGCGAGGCTGGTATTCCTCCTCTTAAGTATAGAAGACAATTTTTAATGGCAAATTACTTCTGCAAAAAATACTCCACACCCTATAATCCACTTATAACTAATATTTTTAGTGAGGAGGAAACAGATTCGTTTCAATCTAGGCATACTAATATTATCCCTTTCCCTATCCGGGTAAAACGGATGTTGCTAGGATTACAACATGACATGCCGGTTCAGCAATTTCTCCAACATATTTCCTATCCCCAATGGAGATTTAAAAATCCAGTGTTTCACCAAAACTGTCTAAAGTATGATAGAACCAGTTCACCAGTTAATACGTTCATCAATGAAATAAAACATATTTTACAAAACCATAATAACCCTCTTGAGATATATACCGACGGTTCCAAAACCGATCAAGGAGTAGGAAGTGCTATATTTGTAAAAGAACAGGCCTTTCATTGGAAACACCCCTCTTGGACCAGTATATATTTTGCCGAAGAATATGCAATTTTGGAGTCGATTAAATATATAGAAAATAATAATATAACGAATGCAGCAATATGTTCTGACTCTCTTAGTGTCTTAAAAGCAATAACTAATAAGGAAACAACCGACACATTAACCAGCTACATGCAAAGCATTTTATACAACCTTCAACAACAACAAATCGACATAATTTTTATCTGGATTCCTAGTCACATTGGGATAACAGGTAATGAAAGAGCTGACTTGGCGGCAAAAGAGCTGACTTGGCGGCAAAAAGGGCAATACATGCAGATGAACATGCCTCCATACAAAACTTGGAAGATTTTAAAATAGACATTAAACAGAAAATTATTAATAAATGGCAGATAGACTGGCAACTCGATAACAAATTTTTAAAAAAACACAACCAAGAGTACAACTTAAACAAACTGCTTACCATTTGAAAAAACGAAAAGAACAAGTCGTACTATCAAGACTTCGCCTAGGCCACTCGCACTTAACATCATCATACCTTCTTCTGCGAAAAAAACCACCAATTTGTGAGTGTGGAATTCGATTAACAGTTAGACACCTGTTGCTTGACTGTACACGTCTTGTTGGAGCTCGTCAAATGATCGGGTTGGGAAATGATCTGAACACCTGTTTTTCTACACCTATCGATCAGAAAAAAGTTATAGATTTCTTAATAATGACTAATCATTATTTAAAAATATGAAAAAAAAATAGTCAACTTTACTTAAGGCTTAAGTTCTAGAAGTTTAGACGTTTTGTTATATGAGAATTTCTAACAGAAGGGTTTCAAAGTATAGACAGAGAAAAGGCTAATGACCATAGCAGTCGACGCCTTACAAAATAATAATAATAATAATAATAATAATAATAATAATAATAATAATAATAATAATAATAATAATAATAATAATAATAATAATAATAATAATAATAATAATAATAATAAAAATAATAATAATAATAATAATAAAAATAATAATAATAATAAAGGGTCTAAAGGGTAGTGAAGCGACTCTTACAGCCTCTCCTACCAATTCCTACTCGCACCTATACGTCGGTAGACCCTGGTAACCATCTCTGGAGATACAAGATCGGGTAACCAACCCCCGGTGGCGGATCAACAGTAGATGGGCTAACGCGAGAGGGAGAACAACCAATCTGGCCGGAGCATATACTGTTGCCAGCAGCATCCACTTCGCTACGAGTAAAGACGTAAATCCTGTACTGCCAGCCTCGCCTACAGGGGGCCGTACGACCTCGGGGCGAGATCCCGCAGACCACAGCAACCGGTAGGTAGGGCCAGCAACACTACCGACTGTGAATAGGACAGCTCCTGTTACAAGAAGCCAAGCCTCGGATGCTAGTAGAGTAGGTGCCGCCTCTACTAGCGGAACACAGCGGTACCTAGCCGGTAACGGTGAAGCAAGTGGCACCACCCAGCGAACTGAAACCACAAGGCCTGCAACCCCTGAAAAACAACCCTTGCTGGAAAGCTTGGACACGTTGGAAAGAGCGAGTCCCGCTCAACACATCCTAAGGGTAAACCAAAGGATAGAGGGTAGGCGTATGCGCTGGTCTAGATCACTTAACATTGAACTAATGCGCGCATCCTACCAAGTGACAAAGGGGGAAACGGACATGATCGGATATCGAGATAAACTGGAAGATTTATGGAATGCAGAACACCAACAGCTGACACTCCCAGTACAACGACTAGCTGATCAAATACGATCGATTATACGGCATACAGCTCTGAGCGAAGCGGAACTAGATGTACTCAAATCTGATTAGCGAAGACAATCCATCAGACGTTCCGTCCACCGAATGAGCGTGACTCCACAAGTCACCGAAGAGTACTCACCGGAACAAAGACCAGAGCTAGTAGAAGACCTCACAGAAATCGAAGATCTGCTAAAGGAAGCTGACCTTAAACTCCGAGGCATCCTCATGCAAGATAGACCAGCACTACCAAAATTAACCCTCAATCAAGAAATCCTAACCATGGTGGAGAAAACTAATAAAACTCTTAACGACACCATCCCTTCAGAGTCATTACTTGATATCTGCCAAGCAGTGTACTGTGCTGCTCATGTTGTCTGCTCTACATATGGTTCCAAATACAAAAACAAAAAGTTAGATAATGAAACGCCCACGAAAAACACCCCGCCTTGGGAGCGACGCATAGAATGCAGAATAAACACCATACGTAAAGAAGTAGGTATTCTGCACACGTATCTTAACTCTGAGAGCAGCCAAAAGTTGAAAAAGAAGGCGAAGAGCTATGCCAAACGTGCAAAAATCAACCCAGGGAGTCCATCATATCAGCAGGATCTTCTAAAGCATCTGGATGGCCTGAAACAAAAGATAAAAGCATTAGGAAATGACGGGGTACTTGTTTGCGGAAACCGAAGGCGCACTCCATGCAATCCAGGATCAAGTGGTGGCAATGCGTTGCTACCAGAAATATATCATTAAAATGGATATCCCAAACCCCCGCTGTAGACTCTGTAATAAGGAACAGGAGACGATCCAGCACATAATATCAGCCTGCACCCAATTAGCCCCCACCGCTTACCTGAGTAGACACAATAATATGGGAAAGGAACTACATCTCGCTGTGACCCAAAGATTAAATCTAAAAACAGGAAAAACACCAGGGTATAAAAATCAAACGTTAAGTCTAGTTGAAAATGAGCACTATAAAGTCTATTGGGATACTCTGATAAGAACAGACCGAGAAGTTCAACACAACAAACCGGACATGATCGTGCTAGATAAAAACAGCAAATCTGCGATCAGTATTGATTTGTCGGTCCCACTGGACGAGAATCTGGGGAAAGCTTACAAAGACAAGATAATGCGATATCGTCCGCTAGCAGATGAAGTAAGAGATTTATGGAATTCAAGAAAGATAGAGATCATACCATTCATAATTTCTGTAAATGGCTTAGTGCATGTTAAAGTAACTAAACACCTAGAAGAGATAGATAGATAGATAGATAGATAGATAGATAGATAGATAGATAGATAGATAGATAGATAGATAGATAGATAGATAGATAGATAGATAGATAGATAGATAGATAGATAGATAGATAGATAGATAGATAGATAGATAGATAGATAGATAGATAGATAGATAGATAGATCGAAGAGAAAAATGGCAAAGCAGGATGCACTACTTGTTAAAATGCCTAACGTCAGTTACGCAGATCTTCTCAAGTCAGTGAAGCAGACAGTTGATCCAGGCGAGATTGGGGTTGAAATACAAGATCTGAAAAAAACTCGAAGTGGTGAACTCCTGCTCACCGTGCAGCATGGTCCAGGAAAATTAGAAGCCCTAAGAAACAAGATCCAGGAGAAAATGCCGGATGTATCTGCATCCATTCGTGTGAGCAGAAAGGTCCTCCATATCAAAGACATGGATGAAGTAACGACCACGGAAGACATAAAAGACGCTATCTCCAATTGCAAGTTATCGAGACCAGAAGATGTGGAAGTCAAATCACTTCGCCCTGCCTTTGATAATAAGCAGAATGTTACTGTGGTACTGTCGGAAGCAGATGCTATCAAACTCACAAACCTGGGTAAAATAAAGATTGGTTGGAAGCAGTGTAGGGTACTAGAGAGGAAAACAGCGACAAAGTGCTTCAAATGCTGGAGATATGGACACAGAAAAGCAGAGTGCAGAGGACCAGACAGAGAAAACCGATGTTTGAAGTGCGCTCAGGAGGGGCATAAGGCAGTGGACTGTACTAACAATCCCTTCTGCATACATTGTCAGAAAGAGGGGCATCAATCTGGAAACTCAAGGTGTCCGAAAAATAGGGGAGGAAAAAATCAGGAGGTATCCCAGTTAATAGAGCAGAATAGTGAGCACAAAAATGAAGCTCAAGTTTCTGCAAATTAATGCCTTCAGGAGACGCCCGTGCCATGACCTAGCATTAGCCATGGCCAAAGAAATAGGAGCCAGCATGATTCTTATGAGTGAACCAAACCGCAACGCTATTAGAGATAGAAAAGACTGGTGCTCTGATTCAGACGTGAATACAGCTATCAAGATTATTGACAGTAGGATCACCGTAAGTAAATATGGTAAGGGGCACAGTTTTTCGTACATCGTAACACCTGAATTCACAGTGTACAACTGTTATGCTTCTCCAAATAATGAGTTAGATGATGCGAAGTTGAGAGATTGATAAGGCTGAATAAGGAGAAAGCAATCATAGTCGGCGATTTCAACGCGAAATCCCCTCAGTGGGGCATGAATATAACAGATATAAGGGGACAAATGGTTACAGAATGGATAGCACAGAATGACATAGTAGTGGTGAATGAGGGAAATAAGCCAACCTTTCAAAGACGGGACTACTCCTCAATTCTAGACCTGACATTAGCTACAACTGACATCCTGAATAGAATAACAAACTGGGAAGTAAGTGATACCGAGTCTCTAAGCGACCACAACTACATAGTATTCGAGGTATCAGACCGAAAACTTGGAGCACTAGAGAGATCGAGCAGAAATGGAGGATGGCAGGTTAAGAAGTTGGACAAACAGAAACTCCAACAACTTACGACAGCCCCACAACAGAACATGGCCCCCTCAGCAGAAGCTCTCACTCGTACACTGAAGCAGATCTGCAATAAAACTATGCCCAAGAGAGGTGATAAAAGGAAGCGAGTGCCCATGTATTGGTGGAACGAGGAAATCGCTGAGAACCGTAGATATTGTACTCGCAAGAGACGAAACTATACGCGAAGCGTAAGAAGGAATACACCAGAAGAAACATTGCGCCGGTGGGAGGAGTATAAACAGAGTAAGAAAACACTACAATATAGTATTAAAAAATCCAAGAGAGAATGCTGGAAAACAATATGTGATGAAGTAGACTGTGATATCTGGGGGAATGGCTACAAAATAGTCATGAAGAGCCTAATTGGCTATCCACCCAGACAAGACTTGCCCATGCTAACAATGGAAAAGGTTGTTGACCACCTATTCCCAGTGCATCGGGAAGTAAACTTTGACTCCAATAGAGATGAGACATTTCTAAATTTTAACGTAGAAGAATTACGCATGGCATGCTCCAAATTAAAGGTGAATAAGGCTCCTGGACCTGGACATATTCCAGCGGAAATAATTAAAGCTATGTCCTTGAACAAGCCGGAATTAATGCTCACTGTATATAATGGATTAGCTGGCCGAGCAGAATTCCCTAGGGAATGGAAACGAGCCAAATTGTTGCTCTTGAAGAAAGCGGACAAACCCATCGAGAATCCCTCAGCGCACAGGCCAATATGTCTGCTCGACATAGAGGGCAAATTATACGAACAACTGATCCTGATCAGGCTGAAAAAAGAAATAAGACGAACAGGCGGCTTATCAGAGCGACAGTTTGGATTCGTTGAAGGTAAACAAGCGGTGGGCGCTATAGAAGAAGTTTTAAAAATTGCCAGGGCAGCGGAAGAAGAATACTCTTGGGCACACCGAAGACTTTGTGCAATAATAACGTTGGATGTCAGAAATGCGTTCAATACTGCAAGCTGTCAGAACATTCTTGAAGAGTTGAGAAGCAGACGCATTGATGAAAGCCTCATCAGTTTAATAAGGGCCTACTTATCCGACCGGGAAATAATCCTGGAAACAGAGGAACAAATAAAAATAAGGGAAATAAATAGTGGGGTGCCACAGGGGTCGGTCTTGGGACCAACTCTATGGAATATTCTTTACGATGGAATATTGAGAGTAGCGCAACCTGCGGGTGTTACGTTAATAGCCTTCGCTGATGATGTTGCAATGGTTGTAGTTGCAAAATCCGAAGAAACCCTGATGAACACAGCCAATATCGCACTACGACGGGTATCAAACTGGCTCGAGCATAAAGGGCTAGAATTAGCCCCTGAAAAGACAGAAGCTGCTCTACTTACGAAGAAGAGAAAGATTAATCCGATTCAATTCGAAGTACAGGGCGTAGTAGTAATCCCCAAAAAAGCAGTTAAATACCTAGGAGTTTGGTTAGATACGAAACTGACTTTCGCCGAGCATATTGCAAAAGTTTCTGAAAAAGTAGAGAAAACAGTGACAGCCCTGTCCAGACTTATGCCCAATATTGGTGGAGCTAGATCTTCCAAAAGAAGAGCACTAATGAGTGTTGTACACTCGCAAATCCTTTATGCTGCACCTGCCTGGCACTCAGTGACATGCAATAAGAAACTGGTTTCCAAACTTGCCAGCGTCCAACGCAAACTCTGTATTAGAGTATGCTCGGCGTATAGGACGATATCAACAGAGGCAGTAGGGGTAATAGCTGGGGTACCTCCAATAGACTTGCTCGTACAGGAAAGACGGGAAAAATACCTAGGGATCAGCAGTGCCATCGCAAGGACAAACCTCATGATGCAATGGCAAAACCGTTGGATAACCGGTAAATGGGGAAGATGGACCCATCACCTCATACCTAACATTGAAAAATGGATCTTGCAGACCGTTTGGCGAGGTAGATTATTATATCACGCAGGCAATCTCTGGTCATGGCTGTTTCAGGAAATACCTGTATAACCGAATGAGATCGGTTACTGGGGACTGTCCGTATTGCGGAGAACAAGACGATACGGAGCATACGATGTTTGAATGCGCCAGGTGGGAAAGAATCCGGACAGGATTCCTAACAGAAACTGGAACGAAGTTCGATGCGAGAAATATGATGACATCATTGGTCTCAGGCGAGAAGGGGTGGAATATAGTGTATAAGATAATAAGACATATTATTGATACGAAAGAAATGGAAGACAGAGCACGACCATAGACGGAAGTAATATATCACTATGAGAATAGTATGACAGCCCTCTCACTGAAGTAATGCGAAAGCCGTTCCAGTGCGAGGAGCGAGACGATAGGGGGAGGGGCTCTTTTTAGTCAGTAAGAATCTGACACTACTCACCTTCAGTGAGTGTCTTTGGAAGATTTTTTACCCTCCCCAACTAAAAAAAAAAAAAAAAAAAAAAAAAAAAAAAAAAAAAAAAAAAAAAAAAAAAAAAAAAAGATAGATAGAAAAGGTTACAGCTTCTCTTATATAGTAACACCAACATATACCATCTACAACTGCTACGCCTCTCCCAACGAAGGACTAGATGATCTTGAAAGAATATTATGCGACATTGGGAGTTTCATAAGATTAAACGGGAAAAACACAGTCGTCGTAGGGGACTTTAATGCGAAATCCCCCCAATGGGGCACGGAAGCTACAGATAGAAGAGGGCAACTACTCACGGAATGGATGGCTGAACATGATTTACTTGTGGTGAATGAAGGGAATAAACCAACATTCCAAAGACGTGACTATTCGTCCATTCTGGACCTGACACTTGCCTCAGCCGACATCAAGATAAACATCAAGAACTGGCATGTCAGCGATCTTGAATCATTAAGTGATCACAACTTCATCCTTTTTGAAATCGTAGGAGAAAAGTCGTCCCTACCTAGGACAACTATGAAAGATGGAGGCTGGCAGATTAGGAAACTGGACAGGGATAAACTTCTTCAATTAACAGTAGAAGATTCGGAAAGAATCATACATACCTCTGCAAGAGAACTAACCCACACACTGAATCATATTTGTGACAAAACTATGCCTCGGAAAAGATGCTCAACGAAGAAACAGCCTGTTTATTGGTGGAATGAGAAGATTGCGCAAGCTCGACGAGAGTGTATGCGTAAGAGACGGCTATATACGAGATTCAGGAGGAGGAATCAGCCAGAACAATGTCAAAGGCTCTGGGAAGATTATAAGGAGTCAAAAAGATTACTCCAAAATGGCATCAAAGACTCCAAACGTAAATGTTGGAAAACGATCTGTGATAACATCGACTTTGATATCTGGGGGGATGGCTATAAAATCGTCATGAGAAACCTGACCGGCTACCCTCCCAGACTACAAATGTCTATGCAAATGGTGGAAGAAGTGGCTGATCACTTATTCCCTTTACACCAAGATGTGGAATTTAACTGTGATACAAATGTGATATTTTTAAATTTTAGCTTAGAGGAGTTACGAGTAGCAAGTAATAAACTGAAAGACAACAAGGCACCCGGACCTGGAAATATCCCACCAGAGATCATTAAAGCCCTTGCCTCAAATGACCCTCTTTTCGTACTAGCTGTATATAATGAATTGGCCAGTCGTGGAGAATTTCCAGTACAATGGAAAAGGGCAAGACTGCTACTTCTGAGGAAAGCAGACAAGCCAATTGATAGTCCATCGGGATACAGACCGATATGCCTGCTGGATGTTGAGGGGAAACTCTACGAACAACTCATCCTCGTAAGACTGAAGGCAGAAATATCGCGAACGGGGGGGGCTTTCAACCAGACAGTTCGGTTTTGTAGAGGGGAAACAGACCGTAGACGCTATAGAAGAAGTGTTAAAAATTGCAAGGGCATCAGAACAAGAATATTCCACAGCGCACCGACGACTCTGCGCGATCATCCAGTTGGACATAAGAAATGCCTTCAATAGCGCTAGCTGGCAGAGAATCCTAGATGAACTGCAGAGGAGGGAGATAAATGGCAGCCTAATCAAAGTAATAAGAGCCTACCTGTCAGAAAGGGAGATCATTCTGGAAGCAGAAGATACAGTAAAACCTAGAAACGTCAACAGCGGGGTACCACAGGGTTCAGTCTTAGGACCAACGTTGTGGAATATATTCTACGATGGGCTACTGACAATAAAGCAGCCAGCAGGAGTGACCCTTATAGGCTTTGCTGACGATATTGCCGTGATGGTGGTATCTAAAGGAGAAGAAGGATTGATGTGCGCAGCAAATACAGCACTGCATCGCATATCCATCTGGCTGGAGGATAATGGTCTTCAACTGGCACCCGAAAAAACAGAAGCTGCTCTGCTTACGACCAAAAGGAAAATTGGCACGATTGAATTTGATCTGCAGGGTGTTACTGTAAAACCCAAGAGAGCAATCAAGTACCTGGGAGTTTGGTTGGATACAAAGCTAACATTCGCGGAACATGTACAGACATTTGCCCATAAAGTTGATAATATAGTGACGGCTCTATCTGGACTTATGCCTAATGTAAGAGGACCGAAGGCATCAAAAAGAAGGTTACTCTTGAGTGTGGCCCATTCCCAAATGCTTTATGCTGCTCCTGTCTGGCATACAGTTACAAGCAACCAGAAACTTATATCCAAACTCATCAGTATCCAACGCAAAATGTGCATCAGGATATGCTCTGCGTATCGTACTATCTCAACAGAGGCAGTTGGAGCAATAGCTGAGGTTCCTCCTATCGAGCTTCTTATACAAGAAAGAAACGAAAAGTACAGAGGACTAGACGGATCTATCGCCAGATCGAACCTCATGGCACGTTGGCAAAGAAAATGGTCAGATGGGAAATATGGTAGATGGACTCACCGGTTGATACCAAATATACAAAATTGGATTAACAGGCCATATGGAGAAGTCGATTACTTCACAACACAGGCGCTGAGTGGACATGGTTGCTTCAGAAAATACCTATTTGGCCGCATGAGAGCGGAATCTGAAGATTGCCTATACTGTGGGAAACAAGATGACGTGCAACACACCCTGTTTGCATGTGTACGATGGGAAGTAACACGTCAAAGCTACGAAAATGATACGGGTATGCCATTTGGAATGGGTAGTATGATGGTATCCCTAACATCGGGGCAGGAAGGATGGAGGAGTGCATATAAAATCATAAGGCTCATTATAGAGAATAAAGAAAGGGAGGATAGAGAGAGACAAAGAGAGTAGTTAGAAATCAGACAGATGCACTCCCACCGAAGTAATGCGTGAGCGGTTCCAGTGGGAGATGCGAGAGAGGAGAGGTTTTAGCCGGTAGGAGTCTGGTACTCCGGAAAGACCGGGGTCTAATGTAAGATTTCCTCCCTCTCCTCGAAGAAAAAAAAAGAGATAGATAGATAGATAGATAGATAGATAGATAGATAGATAGACAGATAGACAGATAGACAGATAGATAGATAGATAGATAGATAGATAGATAGATAGATAGATAGATAGATAGATAGATAGATAGATAGATAGATAGATAGATAGATAGATAGATAGATAGATAGATCGATAGATAGATAGATAGATAGATAGATAGATAGATAGATAGATAGATAGATAGATAGATAGATAGATAGATAGATAGATAGATAGATAGATAGATAGATAGATAGATAGATAGATAGATAGATAGATAGATAGATAGATAGATAGATAGATAGATAGATAGATAGATAGAGAGATAGATAGAGAGATAGATAGATAGATAGATAGATAGATAGATAGATAGATAGATAGATAGATAGATAGATAGATAGATAGATAGATAGATATATAGATAGATAGATAGATAAATAGATAGACAGTGTCGGCTCTATCTGGACTTAAGCCTAACGTAAAAGGACATCAAAAAGAAGGTTACTCTTGAGGGTGGCCCATTCCCAAATGCTTTATGCTGCTCCTGCCTGGCATATAGTTACTAGCAACCAGAAACTTATATCCAAACTCAATAGTATCCAACGCAAAATGTGCATCAGGATATGCTCTGCGTATCGTACTATCTCAACAGAGGCAGTTGGAGCGATAGCTGAGGTTCCTCCTATTGAACTTATTATACAAGAAAGAAATGAAAAATACAGAGGAGTAGATGGATCTATCGCCAGATCGAATCTCATGGCACGTTGGCAAAGGAAATGGTCAGATGGGAAATATGGTAGATGGACTCACCGGTTGATACCAAATATACAAGATTGGATTAACAGGCCATATGGAGAAGTCGATTACTTCACAACACAGGCGCTGAGTGGACGTGGTTGCTTCAGATAATACCTATTTGGCCGCATGAGAGCGGAATCTGAAGATTGCCTATACTGTGGAGAACAAGATGACGTGCAACACACCCTGTTTGCATGTGTACGAAGGGAAGTAACACGTCAAAGCTACCAAAATGACACGGGTGTGTCATTTGGAGTGGATAGTATGATGATATCTCTAACATCGGGGCAGGAAGGGTGGAGGAGTGCATATAAAATCATAAGGCTCATTATAGAGAATAAAGAAAAGGAGGATAGAGAGAGACAAAGAGACTAGTTGGAAATCAGGCAGATGCACTCCCACCGAAGTAATGCGTGAGCGGTTCCAGTGGGAGATGCGAGAGAGGAGAGGTTTTAGTCGGTAGGAATCCGGAAAGACCGGGGTCTAATGTGAGATTTCCTCTCCTCGAAGAAAAAAAAAGATAGATAGATAGATAGATAGATAGATAGATAGATAGATAGATAGATAGATAGATAGATAGATAGATAGATAGATAGATAGATAGATAGATAGATAGATAGATAGATAGATAGATAGATAGATAGATAGATAGATAGATAGATAGATAGATAGATAGATAGATAGATAGATAGATAGATAGATAGATAGATAGATAGATAGATAGATAGATAGATAGATAGATAGATAGATAGATAGATAGATAGATAGATAGATAGATAGATAGATAGATAGATAGATAGATAGATAGATAGATAGATAGATAGATAGATAGATAGATAGATAGATAGATAGATAGATAGATAGATAGATAGATAGATAGATAGATAGATAGATAGATAGATAGATAGATAGATAGATAGATAGATAGATAGATAGATAGATAGATAGATAGATAGATGTACAATAAATAGAATTAATAACGACAGTCTCTAGGCGATCATCGATACTATAAAAACAGTGATCTAATCAAAACATCTTAGACTTTTATTATGGAGATCGAGACCTCTAAAAAAAACTATTAAAAATATTGTAAAATTCAACATTTAGTTTATTTGCCTGGGTAGTCCTGAGCATAGAGAAAGGGGTCACAAGATCCACGGCATTCCTCGTGCCGTAGGTATGAATGTTATAGTGCGAATTATAATTCGATCTATTTTTGTGAACCAATATTAATGTTTTATAAATGTACAGACAAGGAACCGGCTAAATCTTGCACCCTCTAAACAGTACAAGGCAGTGCGAACCATTTCTGAAAAGCGAAAACTTTATAAGCCCCCCACTCGAGTTTCCCCAAAATCTAATTCCGTAAGTGAGAAGTGAGTGCATGGTGCCAAAATACGCAGTACGAAGGGCACTGGTTTGCAAGCAATGCCGAAGCTGCCGCAGTGCGTAGATTTGCGAAGACAACGTAGAGCACAAGGCTTCAATTTGAGCAGACCAGGTAAGACTCGAGTCAAGTGTCAACCCAAGAAGCTTAACTGGTTGTGACTTATGAGCAAGCTTGTCCGAGGTGAAAGTGATTTTGTCGGTTCATTGTCTGTACATTTATGAAACATTAATATTGGTTCACAAAAATAGATCGAACTATAATTCGCACTCTAACATTCATACCTTCGGCACGAGGAATGCCGTGGATCTTGTGGCCCCTTTCTCTAGGCTCAGGACAGGAATGAACGTGATCTGTTAAAGAGCAACGTTCTGGATGTAATCTTCAATCACTCTTATGTGAGACAATATGGCTAGAAAGTGATCTTAAAGTCTGACCAATATATTGCTTATCACAGTCCCCACATGGAACGCTATACACAACGTTAGTAAGAGAAGTTAACGGACATTTATCTTTAACTCTAGTGAAAATTGATCTAATAGTTAGAGTTGTCCTGTTAGCAATTTTAAAATTACCATATGTTCGGAACAATCTGGCAAATCTTGGAGTAATGTCTTTTATGTATGGAAAGGAAGCAAAAATTGGGGGAGCAGGGGTCGTAACAGCGCCAACATCCATTTGGGCCACGTTAGGATGGCTATCATCAGTCAGCAGTTCCATGGTATTAGATGTGCTGAATAGTAATTTATTAAGTAAAGTTCTTGGATAAGAGTTATCCAAGAAAAGGTTGAATAAAATATTAAGATTTTTATTATGGAAGATACTATTTGAAATTCTATGGACTCTCTGCTTCATTTGTTTCACCAAGTTCACCTTCATAGAATGTTTGTGGTAAGAATGGTAATTTAAATATCTAGCAGAACTGCATGGTTTCATGTACCAATCGATAATAATAGTATTGTTACGAATGAACTTAGTATCTAAGAAAGGTACGGAATTGTCGTTGTCTTCTTTTTCTATTGTGAATTGTATATAAGGGTCGTAACTGTTAAAGGTCTCAAGAATTTCATGTAGGCCCTCTCTAGGAAGTGCCACGATAATATCGTACACATACTTCTTAATAAAAAAGGAGTAAAAGATAGTACCGGAATGACAGTATCCAGCAAATCGTCCATGACATATGCTGCCAAGATAGGAGAAATGGAGGCACCCATACGAGTACCAAAAGTTCGTTTATAAAGAATTATTGTTAAAAGTAAAATAAGTATTATCAAATTGAAAAATAATTAAATTTAAAAAGGCATCCTTCGGATGGAGCAATGGACACTAATACGATCTCAACTCTTAGGGTCCATTGCTCCATCCAGAAGGATGCCTTTTTAAACTTAATTGTTTTTCTTTTTGATAATACTTATTGAAGTTGAAAAAAAATCGTATTTCCTTTGTTTTTCATTTGACGCAAAAAAGTTACTGAGCTCTTACTTAATACGTTCTACAACTTTTGTATTTAACATTCTTCTCTAAATCGGACATTAAAACATTTATTTAAAAAAAATCACAAACTTGCCAGAATTTTTTTTTATTTTTTTGATTTTGATTTGATGCCAGAACGTTACTTTGGTTTTTTGTACATCTCAAAACATTCTATTACTTTTGTATCTAATGTTTTATTTTGGGTTTTTTGCAAAAATGTTACTGAAATAAGCCTGTCTAGTTGGTCCTGTGTCATTGGGATTTTTTTAATTTGTAGGAAGCTACATTTTAATTTGTATCAAAAAATATTCAAATATTTATTATTGCTAATTGTAAAATTTTATATCTCGTGAAGTGAAAATAATGTTCAATAAAAACTTTTTGTTCTTCAGACATCCTCTACAATAATATCCTGAATAGATTCCAGGTAGTTGTGAGCCTTCAAACCATTTGAATTTTGCAATTTTATATCATTTCCAGAGAAACGAGTGTACATTAATTGAATTCTTATAAATTAGGCAATTGCTATTGGTACCCACCCTACAAATTAGTTTTATTCATGATACAGTTGTGGCGCATTTACTGCTAGAAGCTAATGATTCAGAGACATACAAAAATATAGATTTTCTTTGCTGTAAGAACCGAGCCATGTTGAGTTCACGACGAATATCGAAGTTACAGTCTGTTCGATTGGTTTGGCAGTTGGTATTTCTATTATTTGCAAAATACAGAATTCTAGAAAAGGTGGATATGAGGTAAAAAATATGGAAAAAATCGTATGATCTCCAATCTCATTTTGATTTCGCCAGTTCTACTAAAGTATAAATTGCATGACCTACGTCTTTAAAAGTATATTTACATTTTCACAAATAATTTATATTAATTTTAATGGTTAAATTATAAAAGTTCATGTTTTACTAACCCAATTAACACAAATACGATATTTGTTCTTGAAAACACCCTCGTGATATTGGTTAAATCCGTATTATATAAACACACATTAACACGCACTAAACATTAATAATATTTAACGTTTAATTTCCGGACACGCGTCTTTTTTTACTGTTCTTTGTTTTAAAGTGTTAAGCAACTCGGTGTACTACATCGACCATTTTGGAACATTTATTTATTAAATTATTGTGAACGCTTATACAGGATGGAGTAAATCAACAGAGCAGTCCTTGTCCTTTTGCACCCCGTGGCCGTATCTCAGATCAATTGTTTCATTGGTAAACAGCTTCAGGGATAGTGGTGATATGAAGAAGAAGAAACCAGGACTTGTACCAACAGCAAGGATAGCGCAACCTGGTGGGGCAGACTGTTTTACGATTCCCTAGGCTCGAAAACTTGCTGCTGCTTTTAATTAGGGGTTGTTGGGTTTGATATTGTATTTCTTAATAATAAACTTTTCACGGCATCGGTTTTTCGTGACTTCGCAAAGGCCTTCGATTGTGTTGATCATGAAATTTTGATAAACAATCTAGAATATTATGGCATCCGTGGTATTCCTTTAAAATGGTTTGAATCTTACCTGGAATATAGAAACCAACTGGTACGAGCAAATGAAAACGTTTCGAACAATTTACCAGTTAGCAGGGGTGTACCCCAGGGCTCAGTTTTGGGTCCAATTCTTTTCTTAGTATTCATTAACGATGTCTCAGACTTACGAATTAACGGTAAATTCACTTTATTTGCCGATGACACTAGTGTAACCTGGAGCAGTTCAGATATACGAACTTTACATTCTACCATAGGCAAAGATCTCATTACTATTAAGTCCTGGACTGACTCGAACGGGCTTTGTTTTAACACTGAGAAAACTTTAGTTTTATCTTACAAAGGAGTTTTGCAACCTATCAAACTTAACAATGACGTAATAAGATCTTCAAATTCGATTAAGTTTCTTGGTCTCCATATTGACAGTGCCCTTAAATGGTCTGTACATGTAGACATTTTAGCGAAAAAATTATCCTCTGCTTGTTTTGCCATTAAATCTGTATTTAAACAGCTTGATTCTTGTACTGCTTTAACACCTTACTACTCTTTGTTCGAATCGCACCTTCGCTATGGTTTGCCTTTCTGAGGGTCTTGTAGTTTACACCTCTTCACGTCTATTTTCAAACTACAAAAAAGAGCTATTCGTTACATGTATGGTTTGAGTCGTAGGACGCATTGCGAATACTATTTTAAAAAATACAAAATTTTAACTCTTTCTGCTCTATTCATTTTGGAATCCGGGTGTTTGGTTCGCAAACACTTTCACAACTCAACATCCATAGTTACCCTACTAGAAGAAAAAATTTCGATATCTACTTAACAATACCCACCTCTGATCTGGTAAAAAATTCCATCATCTTCAATGCCAAAAAACTATTCAATCAGCTACCTTTAGAATTAAAAGTGGCAAATACATTAAATAGGTTCCGGAGATTGACAACGGCGTTTCTGCTTGAGAGACCTTGTTATTCAGTGACAGGATTCTGCATTCTACCCTAGACTTTTGAGTTACATCGGCGTAGATCAATATTTGGTATGATGTACGATGGTAACATTGTATTATAATTATTAATTTCAAATTGTAATTTTATATATTATGTTTTGTATTGTTAGTATTGTCAGTATTTTTTATATCTTCATAATATTTTTTTATACTTTTTTTATATTCATCTATTTCCAAATTATTTCGCTTTGTCCATAAAATTGTAAAATTTTTCATGACAATAAAGCTTATGTCTCTCTCTCTCTCTCTCTAAATAATTACACTGGCCGACACGATTACTGTAACAATTATTTTTATAATGCTAGTACCTTCCAAATAATAGAAAATTTTTCATAATGTATCCTTTTTTGTTCGCAGGTAGTACTTTTTATGAGGGGTTATTATATTCGCCTGTATTTATAAGCAGAAAGATTTCCTAGAATGGGTTATTTATTTTACAAATAAATACCAAAATTCTAATGCAAAACAAGTAGGTGTCTGTATTGGTTATCTGTACATCCCTGTTTCAGCTCAAAATACAATATGGTAATAAAACTGAAGAATGCCAGCAAAAGGATAAACAGTGCGGCAGTGGCGCAGATTACGATATTAGTTCATTTTGCTTATTTAATTATATTCGATCAACATTACAGTTGAAATAAAATTCATTCGTTTAGCCCTATTAACAAGTTACATTTTTATTAAATTAAATTAATTAAAGAAAATATAGTTTAATTTTCATAATTCAAATTTGTTGACAATGACTTAATGTATATTGAGTAAAGTCAACATACCATTTATAGGAAATATAAAATTAAATCTATAGTATCATCCTCTTCGCTGGCCATACAAGAATCATCCGAAGACTCGTCGAGAGAGATCACTATCGGTTCTATAGTTTGTTCTATGAGGTTATCTAAAACCCACATTTTTTCTTCCTCTTTAATTACCTGATTCACAGCATCTCTCCTGTTCTCTTCAGTTATTGTTGTCAATGAGTACTTCATGAGTTCACGAACATCTTTCATTTTAACTGTTTTATTATGTCTAGCTACGTAACCTTTCGTTTGGGCCCATACTAACTCTATCGCATTTAATTCACAATGGTATGGCGGCAAACGAAGCACTGTTATCCCACGATTCTTGGCTATTTCATCAATAACAAACTTTTTAAATTGTAGCTTGTAATCTGAAGCAACCTTTAAAAGTTATTTTTTCAACATATCATCTTTAAATGGTATATCTTTTACGATTAACCAGTTTCTAATATCAGCTTTTCTCCAAGAGGTAGATGGAAGATTTTCTGTTAATCGCGAATGATAAGTGGCATCTGCAGTCAATGTATTGTGACATTATCTAGAAACTGTAAGTTTCGTTTAAAACAGTAATTGAAATATATTTTAATCTTTAGAGATATTATTAAAATTTTATCTATATCTGATTATTAACATGGCTGCCAGTAATATAAGAGTTTAGTGGACAAAGTAGGTTTTATCAAATAATACCAACGTTTGTGATAATTTTAAAATTCTTATAAAATATACTTCATTTTCAAACGAATCTTACAAAACAGGACCGTATTTTAAAAATATAATGAATACAGGAATTGCTAAACAAATTTAACAGGATTATATATTTCTATAACATATTAAAGTGTACATATGACTAGCAAGCCGCTAAAAAACAGCATCTGTCCTTAAATATTCACCTCCAAAATGTATTCATACAGATGTACGCTCATTACATCTGAAAAGTTACATTTAAGAGGATAAAGGAGTTACTGACAACTTCATGATCTGTCAAAGCTATGTACATACTTAACTATTCATTTTCCGTTATATCAAGACATACGTTATTAGTATTTGTAGATGAGATAGAAAAGGATGATTGCTCGAAGAAAGGCATATCGATTTTGAATACAACGAATATTGAAATATGACGAAGAACATCCCAGACGTATGTAACAACTTGGTATTTGAACTACAGCTTCGTATCAATCTGGGAGACCGCTGCCGAGTTGTACAACTCTAACAACTGCTATCACCAAATGAAATAAATCAGCCGAGCGTGAAAAAAAGAAAATCCAGTCCGATTTAGGCGGGGATCTCCTGAGATTAAGCGGGTAATTACCTTTGCCAGGGCAGAGTTGATCTTTTGTTCAGCCTCGTATTCAAATGCACTGCTCACTCTAACGGGAAAGTCGAGGTGGGGATCTGAATAAATTTTCGGTACCAACAAATTATGAAAAAATATATTTATATATTTCACTATATTAATATGACCCCAAAAAAAATGCTATACACTCATATACAAAATTTTCAATATGTGAATGGACCTTATGATTTCGTCTCTACTGCGTGATTGACCTGCCTCACTGCGAGAACTATTGTCTACTATACAAAAGTACTAATCGTCCGCCGCTAGTTTCTATTTGTCGAATGTCATTGTACTTGACGTAAAACAAAATGGAAAAGAAAAGAAATAAATTCTGCTGATTTGATAAATCCTAGCGATAAACAGTTCAGTACGTACTAACAAAATTCAGTGTTGCAAATTTTGCTTCCGCTCGAATAAAATAATTTTTTTTATTCTAATAGAGATGATTAAATGATACGGAGACAAAATCATACGCTTCGGGCAAAAAATATAAATTACAATTGACCTCGCTTCAAATTTTACCTACCACCTATCTACGGGGTGGGTGAGAACTATGACTTTTTCCTTTCGCGTTTTTCGCCCGACTCTGTGCCCTGTCTGCTCATATTTTCCAAGTGTGCATACATGATTTTCCTTTAAATAGATAAGTTTTTGTAAATTTGCGATAATTATATTCCAAAATTTAGGTCTAGGGCCACTTTTATGTTGTTCCTGAATATTAGCAGATAATTTTTATTAAAACACTTTTATTACAAGAAATACGCAGGTTTACAATTTAGAATTAATTGGGATTTTAAGAAATGAGAGAACAGCAATTACATTTTAAATCTAGTTAATTCTAATTATTATTACTTGAAATGCCAACCCGGGTTAAGAATTTTACGAGACTTCATGTACAGATTATAAATAAATACTATTGTGAATATTTTAATTAAATAGTATTAAAAATTTCCATTACGGTCCTGTTCGTTCTGTTGTTCGGGGTATCAACGTATTTGATCGATGATTATAAAACAAATCACCTTCTTTCGCGTCAAAGTCATTTCATAAAAAGATCAACCAACTCAATTTCAAGCAGATATTGCGCCTATTCTTGCAGTTATAAAACATTTATAATAATTTTTTGATCTTCTAACCTATAAATTTGTTATTTATTATTTGGTGGACGGCGCTATAAAGAAATAAACAGAGAAGTTAAAATCAAGAAAAAATTATTGAGTCAGTATTTAAGTAACCGAACAGAAGACAAGTACAACAGATACAAAAATCAACGAATAAAGGTAAAAGAAATGATACAAGAAATAAATGAATTGTGCTGTAATTCGAAGGTGCCAAGGGCAATTATATAGAATTATAAATTAACATCTTGGCAGGGGAATCAGCTGGATCACTGCGTAATTCCGGGATCACACATCCCTATGTGATTTTAACGTTTGGAAATTAGACTATCTAACTGACACAATTTCTGGGGTCAGTAAAACTAACTACCTGGGCAGGGCTTTCCTAAGCGTTCAGTTTACCAGAGAACTCAAGTTTGACCTGGAGTGAATGGAGTGACCAACATAGATGCCTTCATAAATTCCAGATAAGTTCTTTGTGATCATAAAAAGGCTTAACCTACTTCTACGACTCAAAATTTCTGTATTATACATATAAGTATTCACTATATAATAGTTTACTAACACCTTCTGCATTTTTGTATTATTTCTTTTCATTTCATTATATTTATATATGTTTTTAAATATTTGGTATTATATACTACACAGGAACATGGCCTTCAGCATTACTAAATTATTTCTTTTTTAAGCAGTAACATCAGTTAAAAGTTGGTTGATTGTGTATTTGATTACTTTCTAACTTTGTTTAGAAACCAAAGTTAGTAGCGCCCTTAATTTCATTTCCTCGCTTTTTGTCATTATAACTTCAATATAAAATTTTCTATCTACATATCCTTCAGATAACCAAGCCCTGAGAACTGGCTTTGTTATCTCCAAATACACTCTTAGTTTGGCACGAATCTACGGTCTACTCTTTTCAAAAATTTTCTTTCATACTACCCTGAGAGTAGAGTAGTTTTTGTTTCACCTACTAGTCCAATAAAGTACGTAATTTTAACACTAAAAATGAAATCCAGAGAAATGTAATTATGATAACGTAGGAATATAAAAATTATTGTTATTTACCATAAAAATATAACAAATATCAATTTGCAGCAATTACGTTAAGAAAGTGAATTTTCTTGTAGAACATTTTTGGTACACAATGAAGTGAATTGATTGCACACAGAATCTAAATTTATCCGCGACGATCTATCGCGAACCGCTTTCGTTGCTTTTAAATGCAATTAATTATATCCTTTAAATTCAAAATACGAAAACAATTTGAAATTAGACTGGCTATTTTGGAACGTATGTAGAATAATGCGAAAAGAAAATTGACCGTGGCGTAAAAATTAACATTTTCTCGCTTATATTATCTCAAATACTTTCATTTTTTTAAATTTTTGTATTAACAAGTGCGAAAAATTGTTGTAAATATTTTGTTGTTTCAAATATTTGTTAGAAATTTGATTTGACTGAAAAAAATTATGTATAGGTTATATTTCATAAAAATTGGGGCGCGTCATTAATGACGTATTCGTTTTCTAATTTGTTACCAATAATACCGCTTCATATTCAAGTCAATTTATCGCTATATCACGAAAATGGCGGTTGTTGAATAAAAAAATTGAGACATTTTTTGAAGAGAATTGATTGATCTATAATTTGTGTCTGATCTATTTTTGGTGTAAAACTCAAAATTTAGGAGAAAAGTACAAAAATAACATTTTTCCACAACTACTATGCAAAACACGCTTTTCTACACAAATTTTTACGCGCAAAGCAAGCCTTTTCTTAATTAGTTTGATATCCGTTAGAAAAGTAATAATGTAGAGTGTGGGAAAAGTACACGTTATGGTACTTTTCCGCACGGAAATGTCACTTTGGCCACGGAAATGTCACTTTGCCCACGGAAATGTCAATGTCAAATTTTTTTGACAATACTTTATAGTGGATTTCTGGGTGTTCAAATTTTAAATTTAAACTAAAAATTCTGTAAGTAAACTATTTTTTAGATTATATATTTCAGTTTATTGATTATATATTATAAACAAATTCATTTATTACCCATTATTATAGGAACTATGAACCGAGATCATAATTTATCTTTCGAGTTGTCGAATTCCGATATAATCAAGAAACTACCGCCTGACATGTTCTCGCAACATAGGAATCGGCAGTAACTAGATGATATAGGTACTAATAAAATTTCGTGTGTATTTATACATAATCCTATTTAATTTCTCAACTTTTATTTTAAAATTAATTTTTGTTTTTTGTTTTTTGGATGTTTTTTGGGATCCTGGATTTTGGCTCCCATAAAGGATGGGGCCGGTGTGCATTGCACATATGCTAGCGGGGGCCCTAGTGTTACCCGAGCTACACACGGTATTATTGGAATAGCTAGATAACAAAATTTGATTTCCCTGTGTGAAATTATTTCCTCTAACGTAAATAAAATTGTTCCCGATGATACACACCCACTAAACAAGAAACATAACAAGTCTTTTTTGTGATGTTCTTTTTAGAGACTTTTCTTGATGTTTATTTAAAACGTTAGTAAGATACCTCCTAGATGTCTTAATTTTATTACCAACTCTATTAACATCCATGTCATGTAAATAAAACATATTTTTGATGTACACAATAATACTTGAATTCGCAGTTACATACACATCCTATGAACTTCTTTTTAGCAACTTCCTATAGGAAACATTGATACGATTTTAATTTGTATACTTCTCACTAATGTCACATACAGAACATTATTGTAATATTACAAATTAACATGTTTCTAAGATGATCACATGTTGCAGTTACTTTTACATCTTTCGAAATAATTTTTAGTAACATCCTACTATTACGTCTGTACGATGTTGGTTCATAAAACTCTCAGTAATATCTCATATTAAACATCACAAGTAACATAAAAAAAGAAGAAAACAGAAGAGGAACTGCCGAACGAACATTATCTGTGGAAACAAATGACAAGCATGAAATGGCGGATGGTTTTCAGTTTTGTGTTATATTTTATTTGCAGGAAGCACATTTTTTGCAAGTACTCGAATAAAATGGTCTTCGTTTTCGTTAGTTCCTACTTAGCTTCAGTTTCTATGCTTAGTTATAATTCTTGTTATTATGGACGAACAACAGCTGTTATCGGTAAGTACCTATTCCAAAATCATAATTATTAAAACTTAATACTCATTCAAGAGTTTAATCGGCTATTGTACATTGAAATTCCAGGTGGCGGAATTGTACACTAACATTATATAATAGAGTTTACAAAATAAGGGTTCTTTCAACTTTTAAAATATATTAGTTAGTAAGTATATTTTAAAAACGATTCACAATATTTTAAATCCTAGATATTATTATTAATAATAATATATGCTCATATGTAGGCAGAGAGAATCTAGAAGAAAATATTTTCAATGTTCAAGATGTTTCAGAAGCTACCTACATAAATAAAATAAAAAACAAATAGTTGGTAATTATGTAAATAAAGGGGAATAACTATTTCAAATAGTCTGATACAGACATTATATTAAACAGTACAAAAAATAATGAATCGAGTATCTCTAGTTCTAGTTTTTGTAGTAGCAGTCATAGCCATCAATATAGTATTGCAGGTTTAAAATTTTTAACATTAATACTAACAATTCTTGTGAACAATTAGAGACTGTTCAAGACTTTAAAAACAGAAATTTCTGTTAAAAAGCACATTTCCATTTGAAAATACACTGAATACAATAAAATAGCTGTAGCTGTCCCTTACAATGGTACCTATATTAATCTAGTTGAAGAATATGTAACTTATGACACTGAATGCTCCAGTCAACAAACAGAATTCAATTATTTATTATTGTAGAAACACAGCTATTGGATACTCAATTGGATACAATTAATTATAAACTCATTTAACTTGATAATGTGTTCATATCTCTTCTTCATAAGTAGTTTTTTTTATACAATGTATTAATAATGCTTAGTTTTCATTAAGTTACAATTCCACGATGTTAATATACAATATGTTCCAGGATGAAAATAACAAGATGAGAATAGTATATTATTTTATACAGAAAAGAAGTATGAATTTTCATGGCATACCTGAATTTACTTGCGAAACTGAGTGAGGCATGTAATAGACGGTAAATCATGAAAAGTCACTCCTCGAAATAAAATATGCTGTTATTCCTTTGAAGAGCCCCTCATGTATCTTGTGGAAAATGGGTCCCAGTCAATTGGCTGAAAATCAAGTTTGATTTAGTTTATGATGATCGATCAAAGGTCTCCATGGGCACAATTTGATCTAAAGTAATTGTTTTATTAGCTGCTGTTCAGAACACCTTTAAATGTTTCTTAGATAAGGATTTTGAAGTGAATGTTATGGAATGGTTGAGGCACTCGAAACAGCGACTCTTGCGTAAGAAAAAGTAATCGTAAGTAAACGATAGAATTTTCGTTAATCAGATTGGATTTCTGTTGATATAACGTAATGTTTCATAAAACCTTCATGGTGTAAAATTTCTATTAGTTTTTTTATTATTAAAAAACTATTCTAACAAGTTTTCTGTAAACTAGCTGTAATGTATGTGTATCCGTTAAACTTTATTAATTCAGTTTCAAAGTATGTTACATTATGGCAACTACAGATTAATATACCCTTCTTTATTCCTTGCTTTCACTGAATGCGTTCAATAGTTTCCACTTTCCACACTTGTTATGTAATATGCTTACACAATTTTATTTTTTTTAGGTTGGATTCCTGGACAAGATATTTTTTTCCTAATTTTGTGCCTGTTTTTTCAAATTTACTGTACTGTTCATTAAAAGTGAATAAACGTTATAAATCCTTTATTGCTTTTTTTGCTATTTTTTTTAAATATACAGGGTGAACAACTAAGAACGACTGTAGGCCACATCTCAGAAAAGAAACATGATACAACTTTCAAAAAAATTATCTTTAGGTAAGTGATTGCTGGAAAATATTTTGCAGTCTCTAAAATATCCGCTAGGGGTGGAATGAACACTCGAAAACATAATACTCCAAAAAAACATACTAGAGGTGTCCTAAAAATACAATTTTTGAAATCTTGAAGAGATTATGAAAAAATGTAATTAAGGAGATTTTTTGCCATTATTCTTCAAATAATGGGTGGGGAAGGTTCAAACGTATGAACAAATGTATAACTTTTTTGTTTTTCAACCGATATTAATGATTTTAACTGCATTTAAAAGAGTTTTTCTATTTAATAAGATGGATAACAAACTTAGATAATTTTGTATTCACTCGGAATTTTCAAATGTAAATTGAAGCATTTTTTTATTTTTTATATCTGATAACGTAAATCCCTTTTCATCAGAATTTAAAAAATGTCTCATTACATTTGAAATTTCCGAGAAAATGGGAAAATTGTCGACTTTTTCACATAGCGTTGACAAAATTGTCCAACTATGTTATTTTTGTTAAGCATACCTTATTAAAGAGGAAAAACTCTTTTAAATGACGCCAAAAACATTGATATCGATTAAAAAACAAAAATGTGTTACGACATTTGATTTTTAGGTTGAACCTTCCCCCACCCCTTATTTGAAGAATAAGGACAAAAAGTCCCTAACTACATTTTTTCATAATGTCTTTTTTGGAGATAATCACAGTTTATGTTTTTAAGTGTTCATGCCACCCCATAGCAGATATTTTAGGAACTCAAAAATTTTTCCAGCGATTTTTCAGGGTCATTTTCCTGAAGGTATTTTTTTAAAGTTGTACCATGACTATTTTTTGAAATATGGCCAACAGCCGGCGTTCTTAGTTGTTCAACTTGTATTTGCTGATTAGGCACAGAAACATCTATAGGATGTCATCTAGAATGTTTGAGGTATGTTATTTAGAGGTTAGGTTAGGTTAGTAATGTCCATACAACATCTAAGATAATACACTGTATTATTTTTGATATGTCGCATTTAGATAATTGATAAGATGTTATTTCTTAGACATTGCATTAACATCGAAAATATGATAAAGGCATTTTAGACTGTAACAGAAATGTTGTTTTTAGTTCGTTATAAAGACTTCCTTTTGAGGAAGTTCTAGTAACATCACAGTAATGTAAAAAGTCAGCGCTTTAACATCGCTGAGAAGTTAAGTTGAAACATCACAAAAGTTAACAGCCACAAGCTGGGCATAAGCGGTTGTATAGTTGTGCATGTGATGAAAACAAGAGGAAAAAAAGGAAGAACATTATCACAATGTGATGTTGAATCAACATAACTGTAATATTTATTTGCATAGTGGGCATAATCTACCGACCCATCCCTTTTATTTATTTTTCTACTTAACCTTTCAACTTCACGAATTTTGTAATTAGTCTCGTACATTGACATCAAATATATTTCAGAAAAGATTGGATTTACATATCTAGTAATACCCTTACATATTACTTGTTTTCTGGGGATATATAATTTATAAATCTCTTTTTCCTTATTCAACTGATTTTCTTTTACAAAATTATTAGCCGCTTGAGCAGATAAAAAATCCCATTTAATTTCTCAACTTTTATTTTAAAATCAATTTTTGTTTTTTTGTTGCAAATTTTTATGCAATTTTTTTTGGACCCTGTGTTTTGGTGCCCCTAAAGAATGGCGCCCGTGTGCATTGCACACTTTCCACATATCTTAGCGGGGGCCCTGAACCTATATATGTACAAGTTATACATTTATGCAGGTATCTAACTACTAAAATAATCCCGTTAATTTGGGTCATGCCTCCCATACATTGCACAGAAGACAGTATTTAAAACCAGAAAACCAACAAAAATATTAATTTGTCTTTTCCTATTATGTTTAGTGAAGTTTTAATGTAAAAAAGTTTCCTCGGGAGTTTTGCTCTTCTTTTGTATTTTAATCTAGTTTACGCCCATAGGCAAGGGTAATAATCGCCTGTACCTAGTTTTGGTACTGTAAGCCAAAAATTATAAAACAACTTTGCTAGTTGGGCGCGTTTTTTGTGTATCGTGCTGCAAACCGTCTATTGTTGATTCTCTTTGGTTTTGACACCTTCTATATCGTTCTATTTCTGTGGTTACTCTAACCCAATTACCTTCTTTCGAGGAAGAAATCACGAACGCATTTATTATGTATTACACATGCGTCGTATGTCTTGAAAGTTTAGTACATTATGTTTTATGTTTACTAATGAAAGTGAACAAAAACTCATTCATATCTAACAATGGAAATTTATTATACGTAAACTCAGTTATATAAAAAGAAAATGAGAGTATATTACTTTCAATAGGTTCATTTATTACTAAATGTACAACTAGGTATACAAAATTACAATAAATCTGAACGTTGAACTTCCTTTAAGTATTAAAAACCTTCAGACTATTTCTATATTAAAAGGAGAATATCATCCATAACACAAATGTGTTATGGATGATAGTATTTCTATATTAAATAAAGATTTATTTCCGATCCTTCTCTGCGCCTATGTAAGAAGGCCGAAGTAATAGCCCCGTATCAACCCACCCACGGCATCGTTCAACTCATATAAATCCGGCAACGTCGCACGCCATAACCGATATTGTGGCCGCACGGAATGGAGGAGAGAAACGAGCTTCAGTCGGGTCAAACTTCCCCTACGCCCCCCACCAACGAGGACTACGTGCCGTTGTTTCTCCCACAGGCAGACAGTTGAACGTCGTGTTTCACGGTAGTCGTGTATGTCGAGCGTGTCTGAATTGGATTTAAATCTAATACCTACTACTATTTGGGATTATTATGCTTTTTAAGTGGATAGTGTTTTAAGTAGAATCGTTTTCTTTATGTTTACCCACAAATGCTGGGTTATACTTCCTACAGGTAATTTTAGATATTTTTTCGTATTGGAGATGTGAGTGTAAAAAAGAAATAGTTGTTGGAAATTTGTGTTTAGTGAACTATACGGATACCTGGATATATTACGAATTAGTGACTATAGTGATACACAAGAAAACAGTGCAATATATATATTTTATAAGTGATTGTGAAAGTTTACTAGTTTTAAAAAACTCTCGATAAACAAGTGGAACAAAGTTATAAACAAAAGTGTAATTAAAGTGTTTCTTACTTTAATAAACAAAATGTGATAAACAAAAACATCTTGATTCCAACAATACTTTTGGATATTACACTCACATCTCCAAAAAGTTTGAATATGGCCAAAATTATGGATAATTTTTATACAGGGCGGAGGTAGGATTATTCTTAATTTATTTTTAAAATAAAAATCTATAGACAATCAATTATTGTTGATGCGAATTAATATTAATTCGGATTTGTTATCGCAACTTGAGCATAAGATAATTTTTAAGTATATAAATATATTTACTTGTTTTTTTAATATATAACGTACACATCTTATATCCTTAATTTGATTATTTCAAAAATTTATTTTTTATTGTTTGACCTTAATTTGACCCTGACCACCTGATGATACGGAAACATTGCAATTTTTTTAATTGTCCGTATTAATTACACCTGCAAAATCTAAGAAATTCTTCTAAAAAAAATGTGGTTATGTTTTTGATTATATACAAATCACTATTCACATCGTGGAATTTCCAACCATTCACAAAAAACTGTAAATAATCTTCCTCTACTTAAATTTTTATAAAAATAATGCACATTATACAAAAAAATCTGGTTCCATAACTACAAATTAACACAAATTTTTGGCAATTTCTTAGAGAATATCGGTATTTACTTTTTTTAAAGCCTATTTGACAACTTACTTCACTAGAGAACCTTTTCAAAATCCGATTCTGCCTTTTGTTAAAACTAATACCTGAGGAAGGAAGTACCCCAGTACTATTTCTCAGGTAAATGTATATCCTTCTTTTCAAATAGGGTCTGAAGACCCAGCTTTCATTGTTGAAGAAATGCAAATTTTTTACAAGTAACATTTTGTGTATAAATAATTTCGGTTTTGGCATTAATACTATGGAATATAAACACTTTTTGTTCCTTCTAAATATTTAATTAATAAGTTTCACATTTTTTCTTGAACATTTTTACATTTTCCTTAATTTTCGTCAGTCCCTTGTATACTGATTTATCATTATAAAAATTACAACAATGAAAATCTCTTTTGTAAGAAAACAACTAGTACTGGACAAACCAATTGTTTTCAACTATTCCACACTGTATTATTGTGACAAAAAGTCCACTGTAAACATTTTTTGTGAATCCCTTCCATTTATTTAAATTAGGTATTTATAAGTATTTTTAAGACGATATTGTAATCAATTCAATGTAAATTTCTTGATTAAATATTTACCCAATAGCTTTGACTCAATTTTACTAAATTCTGGTCAAAGTTCAAGAAAATATATTTAATTTGGTCTAATTCTATAACATTTTAGTTAAATTTGCCTCAGCGACAATAAAATGTTCTATTAATTTTAATCTGACTCAATAATATCCATATTAAGCTCAATTTATTTGAATTTGACTCAATTTAGATAAAAAATGGTATATATGTCACCAAAATCGTTTAGAGTCCCTTTATTTTTATCTTAAATAATATATCAGATTATAGTTAAATTTGGTTCAACCATATCAAATATATTTTTGAATTTGACTTAATAACATTAAAATCAATTTTTAAATACTACAATATACGATAATAGTTAATTCTATAAATTTTGGCATGAATTTTGCTAAAATATAATAATTTTTTTCAAATTAAATATATTTGAATTTGTCTAAAGAATACCACGTTAAGCTCAAAATTAGTCAAATTATAGTTAAATTTGGCTTAATGAATTTAACATAATTTTTTTTTAATTCTACAAAACAATAATTTTTTTTTACTAAATTCTATAAAATTTGTCATAAATTTTGCTAAATTATAATTTTTTTTAATTAAAATATTTTGAATTATGATTAACGACATCCACGTTAAGCTTCATAAATTTGAATTTGGCTCAATTAGATAAAAAATGCATAAATTCCAAGTCCAAAATCGATTAGAGCCTCTTTATTTTTACCATATATCAAATTATAATTGATCTTGGCTTAAAAATGTTAAAAATATATCTAAATTTGTCTCAATAATATTAAAATAATTTTTTATGTACAAAGCTATATTTTTTAACTTAATTCTATAATTTTTTGCGTAAGTTAGGCTAAAACGCAATTTTTTTTAATAAAAATACATTTGAATTTGGCGTAATAACATACACGTTGTTTGATAAATTTGAATTAAGCTCAGTTAGTTTAAATATATATATATTTATAATTTTTAAATTTTTTTAACTTGATTCTATAGATTTTGGCGTAAATTTGGCTAAAGCATAACATTTTCTTTAATTCAAATATATTTGGATTTAGCCTAACAGCAGCCATGTTAAGCTTGATAAATTTGAGTTTGGCTCAATTAGATAAAAAATGCGTAAATTTGTCTGAAATCGATTACAGCCTCTTTATCTTTGGAATATATTAATTATAATTAAATTCAGCTTAACTTTGTTAAAAAAAATTAATTTTGCTTAATAAAACTGAAATCGAATTCATTTTATAAATTCTACAAAGCAATAATATATATTTAACTTAATTTTATAAATTTTGTTGTAAATTTGCCTAAAACAATATATTTTTTTTAATTTAAATAAATATATTTGCATTTGGCTTAACAACATCCACGTTAGACTTGGCTAGATTTGGGGCTCAATTAGTTAAAAAAATGTATAAATCTGTTCAAAATCCTTTAGAGCCCCTTTATTTTTATCCGAAATATATAAAATTATATAATTATATTTGGCTCAACTGTATTAAATAATATATTTGAATTGTATTTAATAACATTAAAATAATTTTTTAATTTCGACATAGCAATAATATTTTTTTATTTAAATATATTTGAATTTATCTTAAAAACATCGACATTCACAGCTTAAAATTAGTAAAATTATACTTGAATTTGGCCTAATATAATTAAAATAGTGAATTCTACAAAGCATTAATATATGTTTTAACTTAATTCTATACATTTTGGCTAAAACTATATTGATATTTATTTGAATTTTACTAACAATATCCACGTTAAGCTTAATAAATTTTAATTTGGCTGAATGAGACAAAAAAAAGTATAAATCTGTTCTTTTTATTTTTAGTCCAAATCTATCAAATAATTAACTTTGGCTTAATAATTTTAGAATAATTTCTTAAATTCAACAAAGCAATAATATTTTTTAACTTCTAATTCTATAAATGTTGGCGTAAATTTAGCTAAAACATTCATATATTTGAACTTTGACTAAGTATATTACAAATATATTTTAATTTGGCTTGACAACATCCATATTAAGTTCAATAAATTTGAATTTGGCTCAATTAGATAAAAAAAATGTATAAAATCAATTAGAGCTTCTTTATTTTCAGGCCAAATATATCAAATCATTAAGTTTGGCTTAACAGTACTAGAAATATATTTGAATCTGTCTTAATAATATTAAAATCATTCTATAAATTTTGGCGTAAATTTGGCTAAAATATCCCACTTTAAGCTCAATCAATTTAAATTTGGCTCAATTAGATAAAAAATGTATAAATTTGCCTCTTTATTTTTATCCCAAATATATAAAATTATAATTGAATTTGGCTTAAATATTTGAATTTGTCTTAATTTGATAAAAAAATGTATAAATTTGTCCAAAATAGATTAGTCCTTTTATTTTTAACCCAAATATATCAAATTATGAAATTTGGCTCAACTGTATTCGAAATATATTTTAATTTTTTAAATTCTACAAGGCGATAATAATTTGGTCCATCTTAATTCTATAAATTTTGGCGGAAATTTGTGTAAAACATGATAATTTTTTTTATTAAAATATTCGAATTAGACCTAACTTATATTTGAAATATATATGAATTTGGCTTAACAAAATCCACGTTAAGCTCGAAAATTTGAATTTAGCTCAATTAGATAAAAAATGATGAAATTTGTACAAAATCGATTAGAATCTCTTTATTATTAGTAGAAATATATAAAATTGTAATTGAATTTGACTTAATAAAATTAAAATTGCTTAAATTCTACAAAGCAGTAATAACTTAATTCTATTAAATTTGGTGTGAATTTGATAGAACACTAATAATCCTTTGCTTTTTTAAATAAAATAAATTTGAATTTGGTCTAATAACATTAAAGTAGTTTTTTTAATTTACTTTTATAAATTTTGCCGTAAATTTGGTACAAACATAATTATTTTTTTTATTAAAATCTATTTGAATTTGACTGAATATTGTAAATTTGTTCGCAGGGATTGGACAGGACCGGGTGCTGGGGCCCAACAACAGTTGTCGGTCGTGACCACGGTGTGGGGAGTGAGTACCACGACGCAGTCGGGCCCCCACGGGGGCGCCTACACGGGCGGCCCGACGCCCACAGCGAACCCCAACTATTTAGGAGGGCAAGGAGCCGGAGGAAAAGTGCAACAAGGCGGTTATCAAGGATATAGACAAGTCGTACCCCCAGGGTGAGTAATTGAAATATTTTAATACACACTTAATTATAGTTTTAAATGAAACTGTTTCTAAATCATTCCACTATTTAATAAGAGAATCATTTAATAATTTATATATATATATATATATATATATATATATATATATATATATATATATATATATATATCATAATCATCATCATCATATGCAGCTTATTCAACCATTTTGTTATGGTGTAGCCTCCCTTTACATATTTATATATTCCATTTCCATATGGGCCCATTATTGTCTATTGCTGGCTATGCGGCCCCAAGTTGATCCTGCGAGTTTCTTTATGTCGTAGTCCCATCTTAAGTTGGGGCGTCTTCTTGGTCTTTTCACGCCTCGGGGATACCATTGCGTTATCTTTGTGGTCCATCTATCGTCTGTCCTTCTAGCGAGATGCCCCGCCCATTGCCACTTTAGGGATCTGATTCTATTTATGACATCTATCACTTGGGTCTTTTGTCTGATCCAATCAAGCCTTTTTCTATCTCTCCTTGTTATTCCAAGCATGCATCGTTCCATAGACCTCTGCGTTACCTGGAGTTTTCTAATGATATTAGTTTTCAGGGTCCAGGTTTCACAGCCGTATGTTAATACTGGTAGTACGCACTGATCAAACGCTTTCTTTTTCAAACGGAGTGACATTCTAGACTTGAAGATGATAGAGTTCTGTCCAAATGTTCTCCATGCTAATTTGATTCTTCTGTTTATTTCTGGAAGTAGAGAGCCTGATATGTGTATTAGTTGACCCAGGTATATGTATTCCTCTACTATTTCCAGGGCAGTGTCATTAATTGTTATTTCTTGTGCGTTTATCAGTTCGTTATACATTATCTTAGTCTTACTCAGATTTATTTTAAGGCCTACTTCGTAGCTTGCTGCATTCAATTCATTTATTTGTTGTTGCATTTCACCAGGGTTACTCGCTATCAGGATGATGTCATTAGGGAATCTTAGATGGTTCAAGTATTCTCCATCTATATTCAGACCTGTGTTGTTCCAGCCCAGTTTTCTGAAGATGCTTTCTAGTATTGCTGTAAATAACTTTGGTGATATTGCGTCTCCTTGTCTAACTCCTCTGCTGGTGGGGAATTCTGGTGTGCCCTCATATATCCTAACTCTCGCTTTTGCTTCTCTATATATATTTGCTAGGGTCTCAATATATGGCTTGTCGACCCCTTGTTCTGTTAGGGCATTTATTACTGCTCTGGGATATATAGAGTCGAATGCTTTCTCAAAGTCGATGAAGGCTAGTGCTAGTGGTTGGTCGTATTCTTTGGTTCGACTGATAACCTCTTTGAGGGTATGGATGTGATCTATTGTACTGAAGCCTTTGCGGAATCCAGCCTGTTCTCGTGGTTGGGCCGAGTCTAGTGTATTTTGTATTCTGTTGTGAATGATCTTTGTGAATACCTTGTACGTCACTGGTAGTAGACTTATTAGTCTGTAGTTCTTAATGTCTTCTTTGCTGCCTTTCTTGTGGATCAACACTATAAGGGCGCTGTTCCACTCTTTAGGTATGCTCCTGGACATCAGACAGTTCGTGTATAATTTGGCAAGGTACTTCCATGTTTTAGCTCCTGCATATTTGAGTATTTCGGTCGTGATGCCGTCATTTCCCGCTGCTTTGCCATTTTTCATGCTTTTCAGTGCCATTTCTACTTCCTCCACCAATACTTCTGGTATGGCATCTTCTGAGTGTTCTATTATTTCTTCCAAGTTTTCAGGGGCCTTGTATAGGTCTCCATAGAATTTGGCTACTAGGTCTATTATTTCATTCCTGTCTGTGGTTCTTGTGTTTCCATCAGTTAATGCAACTATCTGTCTTTTCCCTATTATTAGTGCCCTTTTTGCATTTTTGTAGCTTTTACGGTTTTCTATTATTGTTTGTACCAGTTTCTCATTGTAATTTCTGATATCTTCTGCGATTTTCTTTCGTATCGTCTTGCACAGTTCGGTGTATTCAATTCTTTGAATGTTTGTTCTCTTTTTCATTTCTCTTCGTTTTTGTAATAGTGCTTTTGTTTCCGGAGTTAGTTTTTTGTGTTCACCTCGTTGTTGCAGACCTCCCACTTCTACGGCGCAGTTTCGAATTGTGTCTATCAGTTCAGGGTTGTTATATTCCACTTTTTGTAGTCTTTCTTCTAGTAGTGCTTCATATTGGTGAGAGTTCTCTTTCAGCCTTTCGTTGTTTATGCTTTCCGTTGTGTTGGTTTTGATTAGTCTTGACCTTTCTAGTTTTATATCTAAGACCAGTCGAGCTCTAATTAGTCGATGGTCGCTTCCTGTAGTGAACTTGTTGAGCGTGCTTAGATCTTTTACTGTGTTAATTTTATTGGTGAGGATAAAGTCTATTTCGTTTCTGATAGTTGCACCGGGGCCTTCCCACGTCCATTTCCTGTTAGGGTTCTTCTTGAAGAAGGAGTTTGCCACATACATGTTCTGAAAGTGTGCGAACTGTATTAATCTCTCTCCTCTTTCATTCCTTTCTCCAAATCCATATTTCCCCATTCCTTTTTCTTGGTCTTTCTTGTGTCCTACTTTGGCATTAAAGTCTCCCATTATGTATTTGAAGTGACTATTGTCGTTGCTGAGCGCTTGGGTCATTTCATTATAGAATTCTTCTATTTCGTCGTCACTATGGCTGATTGTTGGGGCGTATACCTGAATAATCTGGATAGTATATCTTTTGGAGAGTCTTAGTGTTATGCTGGCTACTCTGTCTGAGGTGCTTGTTATCCTTATGATTCTATTTTTCCAGGTTGTCTTAATTAGGAATCCTACTCCGCTTGTTCTTCCTGTTGGTGTTCCTTGGTGGTATAGAAGATTCCCTGATTCAAGTTCTATGAGCTCTTCATTTTTTCGTCTTACTTCGCTAATGCCCATGATATCCCACTTTATTTTTGCTGCCTCTGTTTCCAGTTCCATAATCCTAGCTTGATTAGAGAATGTACGGCAGTTATAAGTTGCTAGGTGTAATGTAGTTAATGGGTAGTGGTTTAGGCTCCGCAGATTCTTAGCACCCTCTGCCCTCGTGGCTGGTTCCCAGGATCTACCCCTCCTAGGGCCCTTCGGGCTTACGGAGAATGAGGGCCGTAACTTGTCCTTGTCTGTCATGCTGGGGTTGTGAGGCGTACCTTACCATGCTGCCTCAATGCGGGTTGGCAAGGGGCGAGGGATGTCGTCCGCCAGTTTTCGCCATTTACTGACGGACCCTGTACCCCCAGATTTTTAGTGGAACTTTTTATTTATGAAAAAGCCCTTACTAGAGTGAGATTCGAACCTCCGTCCTTCAGGTCAAGAAAACCCAATTTCCGGCGCTCTAACGCACTCCGCCATATATATATATATATATATATATATATATATATATATATATATATATATATATATATATATATATATATATACATACAACCTAATTACCATTATATATATATATAATCAAATATCGTTAGAATTATAGAAACTACATTGATGTGATGCCTATCTGATGTTTAATAGTTATTTCAATTGACTCATATATGAATAGAAATCACAAATATTAAAGTTTAGGTATTATTAGCCTTATGGGGATAATATCCGGAATATATTTTCCCTATATAAGATCAGTACAATTATTATCCGCTGATCTTTACAATTATTACTTAAAAAGGCAGTTTAATAGTGCAAAACACCCCGAATTTATCTGTTCATTGACGACTTCATATTGTGGGTCATGTAAGTTTCTTCTAGTTTCTAATTCGTTAAGGAAATACTTCTAGTTTTGTAATTAATGTTTAGTGTCAAGTAGATGGTTTTAATCTGTATGCTCGTAAGTATTTTTGTGTTCAAAATTTCGAATTGTTTCTCCTATATAAACAGCATTAAATTCTGGATGTTTATTTTGTAAATAACAAACAAGCACCTTCGCCAAAAATTGAACGCTGCGCCCCGCCCAATAATCGGCCGGCGCGTTCACCAAATAATGAAATGTTGTGACTTCACCCTTTTTTAAATTGCTGACTCAAACGAATGGGGGAATTCTATTTTTGAAAAGTTTCCCAACAATTTGTTATTGTTTTTCAATTCTAATCACATGTGTTGCCGTATTTACTCAAATATATTTTTTATGATCGTGATTGCGTTTTTTTTATTGTTTGGTAGTTTAGTTGCAAAATTCGATAACAAACATGTCTGGTATATCTTTAGACAAACAAATATATGATACAAATGACATTCGAATAACATTTGTATGAAAGTTAAATGATTTGTAGTCGTTTATATTGAGTTGTTTTTTGCAATGTTGATGGTATAAAATTGTTTTCCAGATCTTTTTGTAATGTAATCGTCTCCAAACAATATTTATTATGCTTTTCGCACATATTTATGATATATTATTTAGGCTAATTGGAAAAAATATTTTTTTAACATTTTATAACGATATTTTTAGCAATTTCATACAATTTTTAAAATATCCAGACAGTAAAATAGGGCCCAATACAATCAGAATATTCAATTAATTGGGAAGTAATTTTTCTGACAGGTTATTATTTTTTGATTTTTAAAAACAACCGGCCCCGAACACGGACATGAGAAAATTGTGTTGGCGACTTCAATATTCTCCCATATCTTGATCTTCTTACTTGACGTCATCTTTCTTCTGCAGATCTGCATTGTTTTCCATAACTGCTGCTAAGAGGGAGGACTATCAATAAATTTTTGAAAAAGGAAAGTTGTTGGTTGTTCTGGGCTGAATGAAAGAGATTGAAATTGGTGAGATATTTTTATGAAATTTTGTTAAAATCATTAACAATTTACTTTAAACGAAAAGATAAACGTACCTTAAAAATGTGAATTTTCCTTTTGTATATTTTAAGTCTTGGTAATGTATATTTTTCTTATTTATTTAAACAGTAAACGGGTGGGATCAATTTTAAACACACAGTATGGCTGCTTACTTAATTTATTTATTCACTACACTATTTATATACACAGTATATTCACTTAAACCAATTAAACTAATTTATATTCATTTATTTACTTGTTTATATCCCGATGTCAAATTATCAACTAAACTAAACTCCGCTGATCGGTCCTTTATTTATATTAGTTCCTTTTTTACTAGAAAATTCCGGACTGCAGCTTATTCAAAAACAAATGGTTTTCTGGCATTTTCTAGATAAGGCTGGTCACAAAAACAATGTTTAGATAAGATAGTCGTAAACAGTTATAAAAAAAAACCTGCGTATCCGCCATAATTTTAACTTTTATACCTGGCTTAGACAGAGTCGGATTTAGGGTCTATACCAGTGTGCTGTTTTTTAACATTACTGGTTACTCGCTATCTTAGGCATAGCCAGTTTCTTCACGCTGGATTCCAACACATGGTCTCCTTCGAATGGCACTAGTCGGTTTTGATGAACTACTTTTGGTTTTCCGTTGGGGATCTTGCTTATGCGATATATATCATTGGTCCTTTTCTTGATTAAGTATGGACCTTTCCAGGATTTTTGTAATTTTGGAGAAAATCCTTTTCTCCTCGTCGGGTTGTGTAACCATACTTTGTCCCCTTCTTTAAAACCGCCTTCTGTGCCCTGCGTGTCGTACCGACTTTTCATTCTGTCGCTGGCAACTTGAAGATTTGTTCGCACTAATTCATGAATATCGTCCAGCATTCTTCTCAATTGGATCACGTAGTCTACGCCTGCTAGATCTTCTCCAGGCCGACAGCCTAATTCCAGGTCACAAGGAAGCCTCATTTCACGTCCAAACAGCTCCGTCAAGCTGCCCCCCCCGGTTAGATTTTTGTTACCAAAATGCTAGCACACATAAGGGGCACCTAGCACAACAATTTTTATAGCTAGCACACCAACAGCTCACAATAAAAATCCTTTTGAATTTGGGTGGGGCCAGGTTAACGCTAGCCCCCCCGGTTGGAATTTTGTCGCCAAAATAGTAGCACAGACAAAGGGCACCTAGCACACCATTTTTTATAGCTAGCACACCAACAGCTTACAATAAAAATGCTCTTGAATTCGGGTGGGGCCAGGTTAACGCTAGCCCCCCCCCTGTTGGAATTTTTTCGCCAAAATGCTAGCACAGATAAAGGACACCTAGCACACCATTTTTTATAGCTAGCACACCAACAGCTTACAATAAAAATGCTTTGGAATTCGGGTAGGGCCAGGTTAACGCTAGCCCACTCCGGTTGGAATTTTTTCGCCAAAATGCTAGCACAAAGAAAAGACACCTAGCACAACCCAGCACAAAATTTTTAATAGCTAGTACATCAACAATGCTTTTGAATTCAGGGGGTGGGGGGCGTCTGCAAAATAATGCTATGGTTACACGAATGCATGAAAATGTTGGATGTATTTGTCCCTAAACATCATTTGCCTATAAAAAATGGCCCCTAAACAGATGTTGCCAGATTGTGCGTGTTATCTATATTTTCCCATCTAGCAGGGCATTTGATTAATTAATAATTATCTATTTATTTTCAATTAATGCTAAAAAACGAAAGAATACAAAAAACCTTCACTTTTAAAAATAATTTTGTTAAAATAATAGTAATTTTAATAAAACAAAATAATTAAATTCAACCATTTAGTCACGGAATCAGAAACAATCCGTGCACGAATAAGTTGCAAATTACGTCACACTATAAAAAAGGCAACGACAAACGTTTGCGTACAGACGTGTTGGATAAATAAATGTCCAAAAAAGCGAAGCCGTGTTGGATATGTAGGGGCGGCTGAGATCCCTAAAAATGTTCCAATATATTGAGAATACATGTTTTAGACTGATCGTGGTTCACTGTAGTCCTTATTTAAAAGAAACCCTCAAACTTTATATTTAAATTTGCCAGAATATTTATTGCCGATGTTGATGGTTAATTAACCATTGTAATGATAACATAAATTTTGCATATCACTATCAGATTTTTTTTTAATTCCCAAGTTAACTTAGAACGTGCAGATTTCAATTCTTAGAGCCGGTTAATCAGAACTTCGAATATTTCTGTGGCATATCATAAGACACCAATACTACTATGTATTTTTCAAAGTTTTTAGTATGTAACTGGCAATGTATGTTTGTTCGGTTGCAATCTTGCAACTCAGTTTTGAAGCAGATATCTTCAACCGATTGATTTGAAATTCTGTATATACGTCGAGTTTGCATGCCAATCCATGATTAGGTATGTGACGTCATTCTAAATTCAACATGGCGGATCACCAAAGTTGGCGGACTAAAGAAAGTGGACTAATTTTTTTGCTTTCTCACAATATGGGTATTAAATGGAAGGCAGCAAAATTGATGACATAGGTATTTTTATTTTTCTAAAAACTAGGTATAATCCATCTGAAGTTCTCATTGGACTTTTTAAAAGGGTCGTTAAACCAAGTCTATCATTAAAATTTGAATAATTTTTATAATGCCGTTTTTATGGGTCTTAAGAGTAAATAAAATTCTTGTAGGTACATCCAAACTGGCCCAATCAGATGTTTGGGTTAAGAAAGGGTTTCCCCGAAGGGCAGATGGTTGTAATAATACATATTCTTTCTAATAATATTACAAGTAACATGGACTATAAAAGTAAAACTATTTTCATGAGTGTAATTCGATAGAATATTTCTCGATTAGACGACATAAAACTGTATTAATGCGAAATTTATATTATTTAAACAACATTACATGGTATTTAATCACCCTTTTTGGTTCATTTTCAATCACTTATTTTTGGATTAAACTTGAAGAATCGTTTTCAAACCGTGACATTTTTATGATATTTTAAATTAAAATTATGATCATAACAACAATTGTTACTTAGATACGGACTTAAAAGGGAAATTAACGGCACTGCCGGAGAGTTATCTCCGAAAAGATCCTGCTTTATTTGGAATTTTTACCATATGAGTGGAATATTCCGAAAACTTTTCGTAACTACAGTAAGAAACAATTAAACTAGCCGTTTTACATATATATTCAACCTATTCATTTATCCATTTATTTATTCATCGAGTAAGTATAGCGTTATTTCACTGACCTCCGTCCCACTCCTCAGAATTAAAAGTGTAGTTGCTGTGCTAGCTATAAAAAATGGTGTGCTAGATTGTGATAGGTGTCCTTCGTTTGTGGTAGCATTTTGGCGAAAAAGTTCCGACCGGAGGTAGCTAGCGTTAACCTGGCCCTACCCGAATTCCAAAGCATTTTTATTGTAAGCTGTTGGTCTGCTAGCTATAAAAAATGGTGTGCTAGGTATCCTTTATCTGTGCTAGCATTTTGGCGACAAAATTCCAACCGGGGGGGCTAGCGTTAACCTGGACCCACCCGAATTCAAAAGTATTTTTATTGTGAGCAGTTGGTGTGCTAGGTTGTGCTAGGTGCCCTTTATGTGTGCTAGCATTTTGGTAGAAAAAATCTAAACGGGGGGGGACAGCGTGACGGACCTATTTTCGCCGGTGTTTCACCCGTGGACTCGACGACGGCAGATCGATAAGCCAATGCGAATAGGGAAAGATACTGGTCCCAATCTCTCTGATGGCTGGATACTACTTTGGACAGGTATTTTCCAATAGTCCTATTCATTCTCTCGACCATTCCATCCGACTATGGATGTAATGCTGTTGTCCTGGTCTTCTTCATTCCCAGCTTCTCGCAAATCTCCTGGAATAGATGACTTTCGAAATTTCGTCCCTGGTCGCTGTGGACTTCCAAGGGCACTCCATATCGGCTGATGAATTCTTTAACCAATACATCTGCTAGAGATGTGGCCTCTTGGTTCGGGATAGCGTAAATTTCCATCCATTTTGTGAAATAATCCATTACAACCAGTATGTATTTGCTACCATTTTCTGTCGTCGGAAATGATCCAGCGATATCTAAAGCAATCCTTTCGAAAGGGCTTCCAACATTGTACTGTTTCATGGGTGCCTTTCTCTTGCGATGTGGTCCATTACTCGTAGCACAAGTCGTACATTTCTTACACCAGTCCTTCACATCATCGGAGCTGTTCATCCAATAAAACCTTTCACGGACTCGCTGAAGGGTTTTCTCCACTCCCAGATGACCTCCCGATGGACTGTCGTGTAACTTCTTCGGTACCTCAGCTACCCTCGTTCTAGGGATAACTAGCTGTCTCCCCATCTCGGAACCATCATCGTTTTCAAGGACTCTTTTCAACAGTCCTTCTTCCAGGACAAGGGAGTCCCACTGAGCCCAATACGCCTTGAGTGTCTGTGAAAATCTTGACACTTCTTGCCAGGTAGGTCGCCGATTTTCTTCCGGATCATCTTCAGGTTAGGATCAGGAAAAAACATTAATATTTAATTGTTTCAAATCATTTAGAGACGAACATTTATGTAAAAGTGTTGATGACACAATGGAATTAGTTAGTAGTACGTTTGGTGTTGGGAAATCTACGATTTATAGAATTATTAAAGAAGAGAAATGTGGCGAGTTTCCAACAACACATAAAGCTGCAGAAAAACCAAAATTTCAAAATAATTTGAAACAATGAATGCGAAGGAAAGTGCATGTGTTCTTCTTTAGAAAATAATTTCCGACAGTCAACAAAGTTCTTGCCACGGTTACCCGGAAATGAGTCGAAGCACACTATGGAAACTTTCAAAAGAAATAGGTTTTCGCTGGAAAAAGCGTTTCAGAAAGTCTATTTTAATAGAAAGAAGCGATATTGTAGTATAGAGAAAAAATTACCCGACGTCTATAAAAGAAATGACAAACCAAAGAAGAAATATATTTTATTTAGATGAAATATGGATCAACGAGGGACATACACCAAATAAATTTTGGCAAGATGAAACTGTTATAAATACAAATCGAAGGCAGGCTTTTTTAAATAATTTATCTACTGGTTTAAATCCACCATCAGGAAATGAGCGCCGACCGATAATAATACACATCGGTTTTGTTAAAGCTGGTTTATTGATTTTTGAATATACTCGTACCGGTGACATGACTGACAAAAACTTAACATGTATCGTGTGTAAGGCCTCAACGCATTTTTCAAAATTTGATATTCGGGTGTGCAAATTTTAGTTGGGACATCCTACATACTATTTCCAACATTTCTATTATATAAATAATTATTTTTCATAAAGTTTTACAGTATTTCAATAGATTTTGCATATCTTCATCGTTTATAGGTACTTTAATGGAAATTTTACAATATTCCAACACTTTGTGTTTCCAATTACTTTTGCTATATTTAACCCAGTTTCCTTGTCTTGTTTCTGTACAGATTTCAGTATTTCAACACATTTTCTATTTCTGAAATGTTTCTAAACACTTTTTAATATCTATCATATATTTTTATCAATTTCCCATTCCTATAAAACATTTTTGCAATGGTCATCATAACATCTATTAGAAAGTAGTTGATCCTATAAAATATAAAGAAAATTCAATTTTGTAAATATGTGCATTGTAATATTTAAACATATTTTACCACCCTGTATTGTTTCCAGACACGTTTCTTATACCTTTTTCTATAAATGTTCCTCTGAGAACTCACTAATACAGACCTGAAGTTTTTTTGTTAAATTCCATTATCTTACATATAAAACCATACTTTTTGGTTAACCCCTGTAACATAATGTTTCAAATTAACATATCTTCCAAATATGCAGTCGTTTTGGTTTGGAATTTTTATTGAGGCGTGACCAAATCAGAATATTCAAGTACCTGAGAATCCCTCTTTCAAATCAATTTCTTCAAAGTCTGCATTTAACTATTGTGACGATTTTCTACAGGCAACCAACAGCTGTGAATGTACCAAAATATTTTAGATCTATTTTCAAAACAATTCAATATATTTTACCTGAGTCTTTAAATACCTTCAAACGATTTGTCACTAAGAAATTTCTAACAGTCAAATACTAAAATGAGAAAAAGTTTGTATAATATATGCCCCGATTTTGTTGATTTTAATACAAAGACAGTTATAACATGGTGCTATATCAGGCAGATAAGGAGGACGATGTGATACTAGATGTTTTAGTTATTAAAAAATCATAACTTATGTTGTTGACAATTTGATGCTGATATCATCCTAAATGAATTTTATTCAAACCTCTCTCCTCAAATATTCGCTCCATAGAGAGACACGCTCTCAAAGAATTAGACCAAAACAAAAATCCCTTGTTCTTCGTGTACCTGCTCCTACATAGGGGAAACATCCAAGCAAATATATTTTAGATCATATCAGCACTAGCTCAGCACCATATTCAAACCGGTCATTCCGTAGCTTTTGATAAAACAAAAACCATCGCCCCAGTTCGTTCACAAACCTCCAGGTACATAAGAGAAACTTCCAACTGTCAAGATCAGAGAGTAGCCGGATTGAGACTCTGACACCTTCTAAGATCAGGGAATAGGATTGAGAACTCTCTGTCAGAAACCTTTTGAAAATGGCTTCAAAATGGAAGCCGAAACGTCGAGTTTCAAACTCTAAACGCGGCTCAACCCCTGAACTTAGTCAATTTCATATTTCTGACCGCGGAGAGAGAGAGAGAGATATTCGCAACAGCCATGTGTGAAACATCTCTTACTTAACATAGTGATCAATAATGAATTTCGTATACTTTAAAAATACAGAAATTGTAGCAGATGTTCATCACACTAAAATAAAATTTACACCCGATCAATTTTTTTCAAATGAAAATTAGAATAAATTGATTCAAATTTGAATAAATGATGGTGCAAAAGAGTTGAGGAGTGTAAATGGAGATAATATAAAAATAAAACAAGAAATTGGAATTCTTAAAAAGGAAATTAAGCAATCGGATCAAGATTTAAGATTGCAGATTCAAGAGAACGCAGTAAAAATTAAAACCGAAATTGAAGAAGAACGCAAGGGGACAGAATCAGATTTTGTTAAACAAATGAATGGAGTCTGGAACTTGCAAATGTATGACACGATACAAGAAAATGAACAGAAATTAGAGAATTTGAATCAAAACATGGAAATTGCTGTAATAAATTTAAGAGAAAATATGGAAGAAAATAGATATAAAATGGAAAAAGAAATACAAGATGGACAGAAGAGAAAGAATTTAGGATAAAAAATAGAGGAAGATTTAATGAGAGAATCTAGTAATAAGGGAAGAGAAGAAAAAGAGATTTAGAAAACGAAGGATGAATTAAAACTACAAATGGCTCACATATCATAGAGGATAGATGACATTATTGCCAAATAAGGGAATACATTGTAAATAAAATATGAAGCGGGAATAAAAATAAATAAATATGAATATAAAAGGTAGGGGGGATAAAGAGATTGTTAAAGAAGAAATAATATAAATGAAATTAGTAGACGTAAAAAATGGGTCCTAAAAAAGTTCATTCCGATGATCAGAAAAGGACTTTTCATCCACTTGAAAACAAATGTTTTTTCGAAAATCGTTAATATCTAAAAAAAATATTTCTTCATAAAAATTGACCACTTCTTTCGAAGAACTTAGAAATAATGGAGAAAAAACAATAGAACGCCAATGGTACAGCAGAATTAAGGACAAGAAGTATCCTTGTTGGGGATATTTTGCAACAGATTAGATTAATGAATGAAACAAATAGTAAGGAATTTACGAATAGGGATGAAAGAATGAGTCAAATATTTGATGAGCTTAAGAATGAAGTTAGGAATTGTGATGAAAGAACTAATCAAAGATTTAATGAAGTTAAAAATGAAATTAGGAATGCGGAAGAAAGAATGAAAAATAGAATAGATGATGGTTCAAAAGAGTTGAGGAGTGTAAATGGAGATAATATAAAAATAAAACAAGAAATTGGAATTCTTAAAAAGGAAATTAAGCAATCGGATCAAGATTTAAGATTGCAGTAAAGATTAAAACCGAAATTGAAGATGAACGTAAGGGGACAGTATCATATTTTGTTAAACATATGAATGGAGTTTGAAAGGGGCAAATGTATGACAAGATACAGGAAAATGAACAGAAATTGGAGAATTTGAATCAAAACATTGAAATTGCTGTAGTAAAATAGATATAAAATGGAAAAAGAAATACAACATGGACAGAAGAGAAATAATTTAGGACAGGAAATAGAGGAAGATTTAAGAAGAGAATTGGAGAATCGAGTACTAAATGATGAAAAGAGAAAGAAGTTTAGAAAACGAAGGATAAATAGAAAATTATTGTAATGTTTTTTTTATTTATTTCAAACATTTTATCCTGACGGGTGGAATAAATTCATACACACGGTAGGTTCACTTACTTAATTTATTTATTCACTACACTATTCACTAATTTATATTATATACACAGTATATTCACTTATTTACTATTTATCTCACGATGTCAAATTATAAACTATACTATCCTTCTCCGCTGGTCGGTCCTTTATATATATTAGTGCCTTTTTTACTAGATGATTCTAGATTGCGGCTTACACAAAAACAATTGGCTCTCGCATTTTCTAGATAAGACTGGTCACAAAAACAATGTCTAGATAAGATATTCACAATCGTAAACAATTCTAAGAAATTCCTGCGCATCCGCCATAATTTTAACTTTCGTACATGGCTTAGACGGAGTCGGATTCAGGGACTATACCAGTGTGCTGTTTCGTAACATTACCTCCTCCTTAAATGGTAGTTCCTACTGGAATTTTTTTGTAGCCGAGACTGGATGTTTGAATCGGCAACTGACCCCATTTCTACACTTACCGATCTTATGGAAATAGCAGGGCACCGTCTTCATCGGATACTGATAACGGGGGTTGTAGCTCCAAATTAATATCCGTACACCGGTATCTAGAAAGATAATCTCTACCATGTTCCTGATAACTCGCCAATCCAACTGGTTACTCGCTATCTTAGGCATAGCCAGTTTCTTCACGCTGGATTCTAACACAAGGTCTCTGAGGTTTCGAAGTACTTCCCACACATCGCGGTAGGTAGATCGATCTTAAAATTCATTTTTAGTTACCATGTAGAAGACGTACCGCGAATTAAGTTTCAGTGTCTTGCCAGGGGCTGGAGTCTGGTCTTCAAGTTTTTCTAATTGCCCGAACTTCTTTCGAAAGACGAATGCCAACCCTCGTGCGTTCTTGAGGCGGGCGGGGATGTTGTATGCCAGTGAATAATCTTCCGGGAGATTGAACAAATTTTGTCGTTGTTCTGGAGTGACTCCATATCTAGCTTTTCCGGTACCTCCATACGCGCCCATAAGTTCATCGAAGGTAGGGTCAGACACATCTCGAATATGGTTTACTCCTTTCCCTAGGTCATGGTCTCCTTCGAATGGCGCTAGTCGGTTTTGGTGAACTACTTCTGGTTTTCCGTTGGGGATCTTGCTTATGCGATATATAACATCATTGATCCTTTTCTTGATTAAGTATGGACATTCCCAGGATTTTTGTAATTTTGGAGAAAATCCTTTTCTCCTCGTCGGGTTGTGTAACCATACTTTGTCCCCTTCTTTAAAACCGCCTTCTGTGGCCTGCGTGTCGTACCGACTTTTCATTCTGTCGCTGGCAACTTGAAGATTTGTTCGACCTAATTCATGAATATCATCGTCTTCTTCTCAATTGGATCACGTAGTCTTCTCCTGCTAGATCTTCTCCAGGACTACAGCCAAATTCCAGGTCACAAGGAAGCCTTATTTCACGTCCAAACCGGATTTTCGCAGGTGTTTCACCCGTGGACTCATTGACAGCAGATCGATAAGCCAATGCGAATAGGGAAATATACTGGTCCCAATCTCTCTGATGGCTGGAAACTACTTTGGACAGATATTTTCCAATAGTCCTGTTCATTCTCTCGACCATTCCATCTGACTGTGGATGTAATGTTGTGGTCCTGGTCTTCTTCATTCCCAGCTTGTCGCAAATCTCCTGGAATAGATGGCTTTCGAAATTTCTTCCCTGGTCACTGTGGACTTCCAACGGCACTCCATATCGGTTGATGAATTCTTTCACCAATACATCCACGACAGTTGTGACCTCTTGATTTGGGATAGCGTAAATTTCCACCCACTTTGTGAAATAATCCATTACAACCAGTATGTATTTGCTACCATTTTCTGTCGTCGGAAATGGTCCAGCGATATCTGAAGCAATCCATTCGAAAGGGCTTCCAACATTATACTGTTTCATAGGTGGCTTTCTCTTGCGATGTGGTCCATTACTCGTAGCACAAGTCGTATATTTGTTACACCAGTTCTTCACATCGTCGGAGCTGTTTATCCAATAAAACCTTTCACGGACTCGCTGAAGGGTTTTCTTCACTCCCAGATGACCTCCCGATGGACTGTCGTGTAACTTCTTTAGTACTTCAGCTACTCTTGTTCTTGGGATAACTAGCTGTCTCCTCATCTCGGAACCATCATCGTTTTCAAGGACTCTTTTCAACAGCCCTTCTTCCAGGACGAGGGAGTGTCGGTGAAAATCTTGACACTTCTTGCCAGGTAGGTCGCCGATTTTCTTCCTTCCACTGCCGGATCATCTTCAGGTGAGGGTCATTCTCCTGATCTTCTCTGATCCTGGTGGGTGACCATTCTTCATTGACTACTGTAATTCTTGAAACTGCAACTTCCTTAGATTTCGACGTGTTGCATTGTGAATAGTCTACAGGACATGACCGTCTAGCCAAGGAGTTGGCTTTTCGGTGATTCACATCAGCTGGATGTTCATCCCTGCCTGATTTCCCCTGTGACTGGAGTTCACATATCATAAAGGATGATATTATTGCCAAATAACGGAATAAATTGTAAATAAAATATGAAGCGGGAATAAAAATAAATAAATATGAATATAAAAGGTAGAGAGGATAAATTAGATTGTTAAAGAAGAAATAATATAAATAAAATTAGTAATTACGAAAATAGTTATTTGTTTAACTAGGCACCAAAGTAGTAGATTGACTGCCAAGGCTGAATTCATAGCCGAGCGTAGCGAGGCTAGGAATTCAGCTAAGGCAGTCAATCTACTTTGCTGCCGAGTTAAACATATAATTTTTTCTCCGATTGTTCATAATGATATAGGAGGATATTGTATTTGCAAATTATTACAATTCCCACAATCTCTTTATTTTTCCTGTAGTGTTCAATTAAAATAAAATTTTATAGAAATCGCAGTTGTTGGAATGGTTGGTTGCTATGGAAATGTCCATAATAATTATAGTTTGACAATTCATGAAATTTCTGACAGTTGTGCGAAAAAATATCGGTATATTTAAATTATTATTTAATGGACAGTGATAGCGACCTGGAAGTACTTACTCCTCCAGAAGGGTACATTGAAGATTCAATGGCAAGTAAAACCAGCATTTGTGGAAAAGTTTTGACAAATATAGGAACTACTTATGAGACGAATCAAACTGGTAATATAATTAATGTAGAGAGAACGGTATCTGAGGAAAGAAAAGGTGGCCTATTCGTTCAAATTTGTAGTAATTTTCCCATCAATGTTAATAACAACTAAACATATGTTTTTAAACTCTTGTTATAAAAGTGTTGTGTAATAATTGCTAATAAATGTTTACGTCAAATGTTTTATTCCAATTGAGAATAATCACTTTGCTGCCTAGACAGGAAAAGTAATACTTTGCTGATTGATATGTGTCAGCAAAATTAATATTTGCTGCCAATCGGAGAAAAAAATGGTTCCTGAAAAAACTCCCTTGAAAAAAGAGGTGTTTTTTTCGAAAATCGTAAATATTTAAAAAAATTATCTTCATAAGAAATTACCCCTTATTTGGCATGGAATGGGGAACATTTTCCCGAAATTTCAGATTCCCTCGATTTTTTTTTCAAGTACGAAAAATCAAAAACGAAAGAAGTGATTTTTTACGTTTTTCGTGTTAAATTAGAGGTTGTGTGCAACAAGTCCCTAGAGTTGTTTTACATTAAACCTATTCTGCTAAAATCAACACATTAGCCGCAAATCGAAAAAAAATCAATTTCCACCCCTTTCAACCCCCGTCGTACCACTTTATACTTGTTGACTATTTTTCCCTCAATAGTCATCACAATCCCTGTATGAAACCACTGAAATAATTACCTAACTAATTTTTTTATAAAAAAATATTAATTAACCTGCACTATAATTTTATATAATAATAACCACAATCCAAAACAATGACTGACAATGGCGAATCAAGTTGAAGTAGGGTATATAAACGTCGGGCTTTTTAAAATCTGACAGATCCTTGATTTCGTAGCGCTACTGGTGACAGGTGTAATAAATAAACTAGGACGAAATTTATAGTGGGATGATCATGATTCCTTCACAATTCGTATCGTTTGCTTACTTTTTGACCTGTCGTCAGAATTTTCAATTAATTCATCACGTCAGATTAATTTTTTTACAAAGAGTCGCTTTTCTAATTTTTTGTTCAAACAAGAATCCACCCTGTATATAATTAATTATCAAATATATCATAAAGATCGTAACGGTTGTTAACCAAAGAAGAAAAAAAATAACGTGTGTATCTACCTAATAATCCGTCTGAAACCAAGCAACTACAACAACCCCTAAATAGGGTGGTATTTTTAGCTGATACTACGCTTTATTAGGGTTGCTTTTTCGATTTAAACAAAGGTGACCTAGTGACAGAACGAACGGTTGACATTGGGGAACGAGGAGGGTGGCATCGGCATCGACTATTGTCAATAAACGATAGGCAAACGGGGTTGATGACTAACCAAGACGAGTTAGTGAGATTCTCATGACAAAATTTTTCATTTAATAGTTGATTGACTTGTAAAAAAATGCATTTTATTAATTCTCTGGTTTGTTCCAGTGGTCATCTCATTCATCTTCAGAAACATTATCAAACATGTTATTTATGAGGTTCATGCTTTCGGAATGTTTCGTTAACAATAGACCCGGAAATAAGGATCTTGAACTGTGTCTGACCTTTTTTTAACAAGAATTTACCTTGAAAATGGTTCAATAACCGTCTCAATCGCCCGATCTTTTTCCAATTAAGTTTAATTCGAAGTTATTGCGATAGGAGGAAGAAAAATATATTTCCAACGTACTAATTAATATAATGACGTGAATATTTACTTTTTAGAACAAATCAATTATACAAATACTACATTTGGCGCCAAATTTGTTTATTAACAATAAAAAATTAACTTTAAAATAAATAACGTACAATAAGACCGCAATAAATGGTATAATATCTGATATAAAGAATCAAATAACCGTTTACATTACTAAAGAGTCAGTTAATGCCTCTTAAATCCCTATCAATGTCGTATCCTGTAAGTTATGAAAATATTCCGGTTGACGGGGACACATTTCTGAAGAATAGGTACAAATACAATAACAATGGAATTCTATAAGGGTAAATTCATTATTGTTGGGTGGCAATCTGCTTTCGTCAACCGACAAATATCAAACCCTCTGTTCGATTTGAATATAATCATCAGCGGCGTTACGTGAATATATTTTTTCTGCAACTATTAGCATATTTCTCACATCTTACTTAATTTGAGAGAAATATTTTATCTATATGCAGAATCAGCATTTTCCCAGTTTGGATTTCCTCGATGTCTAGACATTTGAATTGTTATTGCGAATATCTCGGTTCTTATTGCAAATACCTCAAAAGTGATTCAAGACAATTTTATAGGAAACTTTAATCCACACATTTTTTGTTTAACACTTTTCTTCATATCTCTTCATGTTTTTGAGATATTCTTAAAATAGTGATTTTCGAGGTAGTATACTAAAATGAAAAGGAATTTTAGAAATTGTGAGACATTAAAATGTATTGATTGATATGATATTAAACGGTGTTGTTAGCGGAGTCCCTCCCTGTGTGAAAATAAGAGGAACTCTGGAGAACGAAAGCCAAAGAATACAAAAAATAAAAATCAAAGAGACTCTTTTTTTTCATTTGTATAAACCGGTGGGTAAAAACGTAAATCGAAACAAAAGATTATGTATAGGGCGAGCATGGATTGTTACGGAAATAAAGGGCGAAGGGAATGGCCTACATGCTGTGTTCTAATATGCATTTTAACGTCCGCATAATAATATTCATAGTTTCAAAACAACAATTTTTCATTTGAGCGCTTTTTCGGAAGTGAATCAAGTGTTCAATAGATATGTGAATAAAATTTAATATCAGTATGTCACAGAATTTTTATTGTCAACAGCTACTAGTTTCGGCCATTTAAAAGGCCATCTACAGGCTGATTAATCCATTAGCCAACGAACGCAAACCATTAAAAAAGTGCAAATTAGAAAAAATTATAATAAGGTAAAATTTGATGAACTTAAAATGTTGTTTTTTTTACCTCCACGTGGAGTCTACTATCTGCTACTTGTACATTATGATAACTATGAGCTTATTGCTCTCCTTATTATTAAAGCCGATTAAGGTTCACTTAACATTCCTTTTACCTCATACCTCCCCTTATAACTTTTTAAATTCTAAACTCTTCATTCTAGGAATAGAGTTTTTCAATTATTTAGAAAGCAGATTCCTTCTTACTTCTTCTTGTGCCTTTTCTCATCTACACTCTAGGACACTGCTTGTTATTTACCCTCACATAATAATTTTTTTCAATTAACTTTCGATCCCTCCCTGTGAGTTAAATTTTAATATTAAGTCACTTAATTTACCAATATTTCAATAATTAAGTTTCACACATGTTGGATGAAAACTAATAGCCTCATTACATAGAGGAAAGTCATGTACTGGGTAAATCTACTGGTTTAATTTAGAACAGCGCCCAATAAGATAGTTTTTTAAAGTAAAATTTCACCCGAGTTTTTCAAATACCAAATTTTTTTATAAACAAAGATAACGTCGAACCATATTTTCATAAATTCAAAATGACGCCCAACAAGATGATTTTCGAAAATAAGTTGCACCTAATAGATTTTTTCCGAATATTTAACAGTATTTTTCATATAAATAGCGTGTCAAAGATATTTTCCTAAATTAAACAGGTTCCAAAAAGTCGTTTTTCGACCATTCTAATGGCGCCCAACTTGATTTTTCTAAAAATTGAAAATGACGCCCAGGAAGGTGTTTTTATAAATTAAAAATTAAGACTATCAAGATACCCGAAAAAATGCGTCTTGTCTTATGACCATCAAAATGGCGCAAAATAAGAGGTTTTTCTAAATTTAGTATAAAACTGATCAAATATTTCTCAAATTTTTGTTGACGCCGAGTAAGATTATTAAAAATGCCTCCAAAAAGATGCCATAAATTTGAAATAGAGCCCAACTGTTAAAAAAATAAAAAAAGGCATTCCAAGAAACAGTAAGATGTTTTTCTAAATTGAACGTGTTTTTTTTTCTAAACTTTTACTGGCGTTCAACAAGATTTTTACTAATTGACAGTGGCGCCCTAAATATGCCCTATAATTAAAAAGCAGTGCCCAACTTCTTTCTTAATTAAAAATAGAACTAAATGTTTTAAAAATTAAAAACCGAGCTTGAAAAAGGCATTCGCAACAAGTTGATTTTCTAAATTGAATTGGCATGAAATGAGAGTTGTATCTGAAAAAATTGCGGCACCAAGTTATTTTCAAAATTGAAAACGGCATTCAAGGAATTTTTATGGTATTAAAAAGGCACGAAAATAACATTTTCGCTCGTAAAGAATGGCGCCCAATTAAAAAAGGTGTTTTCTAAAATGTAACTGTGCCAAACAAATTTTTTAGTCTAGAAAATAAAAAAGGGCACAAGATGTTTTTATAAATTGAAAATGAGGTCCAGGAAAAAGCGTTCAGTGTTCAAAGTGACGCCCACCAGGATATTTTCAAGGATTAAAAATGGCGTTATCATGACGTTTTTTAACATTGTAAATGGAGCCAAGAAGAAGGCGTTTAGTATTGAAAATGGCGCCCAACAGAATTTGTTTCGGAAATTAAAATGACGTATATTATGTTTTCTTTTTTAATGGAGCCACGAAAAAGGCGTTCAATATTGAAAATGGTGCCCAACAAAAATTGTTTTGGAAATAAAAATGTACATCATTTTTTCTTTTTAATGGAGCCTAGAAAAGAGATTCAAAATTTAAAATGTCGCCCAACAGGGATGTCTTTCGGAATTAAAAATGGCACTTATAATGTTTTTCTAATTAAAACATGAAGCTCAGAAAAGGGCATTCAAAATGCTTTCCAACAAGATATCTTTCGGGATTAGAAATGGCGCTTTTCATTATGTGTTTTTAAGTTGAAAATGTAGCGTAAATGACGAGAAAAAGAAAGTATAATAAGAGTTACAGTCTACCAAAAGCTGTAACTTTTATATTGAAGGGATTAGGCGGACTACACAAATTGAGCATTTAACAAAACATATTATAAGACTTGCCAACGTTAATAGAACCTAACACAAAGATAAATCATAATAAACGTTACAAGTCCTACCAAAGGTTGTAACTCCCATTGTAACTGTAAATAAACATTGGCTATTGAGTAAGACCATAAAAATGAAGTTTTTTTGAAAGGATCAATAGAAAATGAAAGTATAATAAGGGTTATAGACTTAAAATTTAAAGTCTTAATAACAGTTACAAGGGTCACCAAAGGTTGTTATTTTCTATATTTCAATCAATAAATAATGAAAATTGAAAGTCTAAAAGAAATATGTATAATAAAAGGCACGACACATGTTGTAACTGTAAACAATGGGTTAAATAAACAATGAAAATAGCTTTTTTCTGAAAAAACGACGAGAGAAAGAAAGGACAATAAGAGTTCCAGTTTACCGAAAACTTTTATAGAACAGTCTAAAGAAATTAAAGCTTTAATACCAGTAACAAGGCTTGTCAAAGACTGTTATTTTCATAATTTCAATTAATAAAGAATGAAAATTGAAGGTCTTGAAGAAAAAAGAAGCATGATAAAAGTTACAAGTCCTAATAAAGGGTGTACCGGAAGCTGTAACCTTTATAAAACATTCTATAGAATTTAAGGTTTTAATAACAGTTACAAGTCTTGTTAAATGCTGTTATTGTCAATATTTAAATCAATAAATAATGAAAACTGAGAGTCTAAAAGTAAAACGAAGCATAATAGAAGTTACAAGGCCTAACAAAGGATGTAACTCAACATAAGGGTAAAAATGAAAATTTTATAAGACCATAGAAATAAAGATGAGAAAAAAAGTGCAATGAAAGTTACCGTCTACTGAAAGCTGTTTATAAAACATTCTACAGAATTTAAGACTTTAATAACAATTAAAAGGCTTGTTAAAGGCTGTTATTGTCAATATTGCAATCAATAAATAATGAAAATTGAAAGTCTAAAAGAAAAACAAAGCACAATAGAAGTTACAAGTAACTCTCAACATAAGGGTAAAAATAAACATTGAAAATAGGATAAGAACATAGAAATAAAGTTTTTTTAAAGGATGATTAGAAAAAAATGCATTCAGAGTTACAGTCTACCGAAAGCTGTAACTTTTATCGAACATTTTAAAAAAAATTGAGGCTTTAACAACAATCTTACAGTTACGAGGCTTGCCAAAGGCTGTTAATGTCCATATTTAAATCAATAAACAATTAAATTAAATCTACAAGGAACACGAAGCATAATAAAAGTTGTAAATCTCAACATTAGAGTAACTTAACAATGAAAATGGATAAAACCGTAGAAATGAAAAAGTGTTGAAGGCAACAATAGAAAAAAAACGATTATAAGAGTTACAGTCTTAATAAAAGTTATTAGGCTCGCCGAAGGTTGTAAAAAAAGGCGTTGAAAATGCCGCCCAACAAGACGTCTCTCGTGATTAGATGTTTTTCTAAGTTGAAAATGGAACCCAGAAACAGACATTCAATGTTGATTAAAAATTGTAATGGTATCAGTAACCTTACCTACAGCCGATCGGCATTTTTCAAAATTGCACTTTATTTAAATTGAAATTAGAGCCCACACAAAGGCGGTCAAAATTCAAAATGAGGCTCAACTAGATGTCTTTCGGGTTTAAAAATGGCGCTTATCATAATGTTTTTCTGAATAAAAAATGCAATCAATTTTCTAAATTAAAAATGCTGCCCAACAAGACAAAACGTTCTTCTAGAAGCTATAAATGGCGCCTAACAAATATTTAAACTTGCACCCAAAACATATTTCTTAAATAAAACATTATTTACATAATTATGTTTAAAATATGTCACTTTGGGTGAGTTCGCTTCTGTCCCTTTCTCACTTTTCAAACCCTATTGTGTTTTACAAATAGTGCATCTATTCTTAACTAGCGTTCCCCTTTTTTTACACGCACCGCCCCCTCTCCCTTCGCCGCTGCTATTGTATACACATCGACGTTAAATATTGTTCTCTCACAGGATTTTGAGATTTAATAAAAGTTACGTTCCCAGCCATTCGATTTTCCTATAGGAAAAATTACCCGCGTTCACACGTGCTAGGGGAATTGCAAATTTCAACTTCTCAACCATTTATATCAGTCGACATTTTTTCCCATAATAAATTTGTTTATTTTTATTGTTGCAGTATTGGAGGTTATGGCTCAGGCAATGTTATGAATGGTGGTGACCAGGGATACGGAAGCGGTAACGCATTGAGTACAGCAGCTATGGTAGCCGCCGCTACGGCTACAGCTACTGCCACCGCGAGTGTCGTAGCGTTACAAGACAATTCCCAATTCAACAATCAGCAATACCAACAGAATTATCAACAACGCATGATGGGTATGAACGGAATGAATCCTATGGTAAATTCAATTTCTTCCCAGCAACCCATCACGGGATTTATACAATATCCTCAATTTCAGAACATGAACATGGGAGGTATGCACAACAACATGATGACCAACATGGGACCCAAAATGGGAATGCAAGGTCCCGGTCAAGGACCCAATTCCAGTTCGATGTATCCCAGACGGATGACACCATATCCTTCGCCCGCGATGCATATGACACAAAAAAGAGGAACGCCGCAACAAAGTTATCCTAATAACTGTCCGACGTTAAATCCCGCCATGAGTCCTATGAATCCTTCTATGAGTCCCATGACTCCCTCAATGAGTCCCATGAATCCCAATATGAACCCCAACATGGCAGCCAGTATGAATCCCAATTTTAACCCCAATGGCCAGTATCCTTACAACAGGTAAGTCGAAAAAGATTTTTAATCAAATTATATACGGGGCGATCCTAAATTGTGTCTCGTAATGCTAGAAAAGGAGCGAGATCAAAATGTAAAATAAAAACTGAAATTGGGACGAAAATTGTTACTGTTGGTCACATATAGGTTAGGTTAGAGGGGAAAATCGTAGAATGGGGATTCACACAGTTTTAAAAACAGAGAAATGTACTTATATCAAAATTGTATCGATAACAATTATAATATCAATCCATAATTGTAATTTTCAGTACGCGGCAGCCCAGCTTTAACCAATACCCCTCCCAACAAACTTTAGGACCTTCGAGTAACTTCGGTCCGGGTCCGGGTAATATGATGTCGATGGGTAATCCGAGACAGCTCCGTCAAGCGACGCCGCCTTACACAAACCAAGGGCAGTATTTCAGTAACAGTTCCATCAACCAATTCCCCTCAAATAATTCTGGTCAGTACAATATCAGCTCCGGCGGCGGTTCTAACAGTCAATACGGCAATACCAGCTCGGCGCAGTTTCAACAAGACGTATCGATGAGGAACAACATGAGTTACCAACACAGTCCTATACCGGGTAATCCCACACCGCCTTTAACGCCCGCCAGTAGTATGCCGCCGTATATTAGCCCCAACCCGGACGTCAAGCCGAATTTTAATGACCTCAAACCACCGTTGCCAATACCTAGTAAGTTATTATTAATTTTAATATTATTTTTATTATTTATGAATCTCATTGACTTTCGAAAGTTGTTGCTCGTAATAACAGTTTTTTTGTCTTAGATACCATAATTCTTACAAATGTCATAATTATTTTAATTGTCACTGTCAAATTAACTTAACCTATAATCTTTCACTCGCAACTCTTCTAATCGATCATTTCTTATTACTTTTAACAAACATTTTAATATTAATTTATCTAATTAAATACTACAATTACAATTATAACTATATTCAACTCATCTATATATTTTTTATTAATAGAAAACATTAAATTACTTTTATTTATTTTTTCAATTTTCATTTTTTACTTTTTTTACTGTTATTATGATTATTACTTTTATTTGTTACAATTTTTTTCATTATTATTATGATCATTATTTTTATTTTTCAACTTCTCAGTATTATTATTACTTTTATTACTCGCGAAAGAATTTATTAGTTTGACATAATAAACAAATGTATAATGGAACGAGAACCCTGCCATGTGGACTCGGACTCGGTGGGTGTTGGTCTTACCATAATATATTAAAAAATGTATTGCAACTAAATTTTGAAAAAAAAAATAAAAATCTGCGAATAAATTTTGAAGAGAAAGGGAGTAGAGAACATATTTTGAAAAAAAAAACAGAAAAACTTGATAAACAAAATTCGAAAAAAATTTAATTAAAAAAGTTTTCACTCAAAAACATTTTTTCAAATAAATTTAATTAGACATTTAAAAAAATTTCAACTAAAAATTATGAAATTTTTTTTAAATTTCAAAATTCCAATTTTATTGGTATTATTATTTTTACTATTATATTTTTAATTTTTTTATTACCGTTATGATCATTATTTTTGTTATTTTTTTTAAAAGCCACTCTCAAGGAGCTTCGACTATTGGGGTCATTTTATTATTATTATGATTACTATTTTTTTATTATATTAATTATTATTATTTTTCTTTATTATTATGAACATTAAGATATTAGAATTTTTCATTTTTTATATTTTTTTTTATCATCTATTATTATCATTACTATGTTTATTATTAAAAGATTTTAATAGCCCCCAGAGGAGCTTCGACTACTGGGGTCATTTTATTATTATTATGATTACTATTTTTTTTATTATATTAATTATTATTTTTCAATTTTTTTCTTCTTTATTATTATGATCATTATTTTGAACATTAAGATATTAGAATTTTTAATTTTTTATATTTTTTTTATTTTTTTTATTATCTATTATGATCATCACTGTTTATTATTAAAAGATTTTAATACCCCGCAGAGGAGCTTCGACTACTGGGGTCATTCTATCATTATTATTATTATAATTACAAGTTTTTCATTTTATTTTAATTTTTTACATTTTAAAAAAAAATTATAATAATTTATATTTTTTGACAAAAAAACAAAAATTAAAAATTAACAAATATTTAATGTAAATACACTGCCAAGTGGAACTCGGTATTGGTGCTTGATGTGTGGTATAATTAGTCTTACTGTAATATATAAAAAAATTATTAGAAATAAATATATCCGAAAAAAAATTTTAAAAACGAAACTCGAAAAACTCATTAAAACTGAAAAAAAAATTTACAAATAATTTCAATTAAATATTTTGAAAAAATTTGAAAATTTCCATCTTTATTAATATTATTATTTTTATTATATTTATTATTTTATTTCTAATTATTTTATTATCATTATTTGTATTATTGTTTTTTTAACCGATTCCCAAGGAGCTTCGAACTACTGGGTCATTTTATTATTATTACGATTACTATTATTTCTTATATTTTTTCATAATTTTTTTATTTTCTTTTTATTGTTATGATCATTATTTTTCAAACTCATTGTAATAGGCTGCCAATATAATTTTTTTATCGTCTTTATCATGATCGTCGCTTTGTTTATTGTTAGATTTTTTTGTATTTTTTTAATACCTCCGTCCCCCCATAGTTACAAGTTTTTCATTTTAATTTGGTTACTAATTTTGTTGCATTTCTTTTAATTGTTTTATTATTATTATAAGAATTTATATTTTTTTGACATAAAAAAACAAAAATAAACAAATATATAATGTAAATACACTGCCAAGTGGAACTCAGTGTAGTGCTTGATGTGTAGTATAATTAGTCTTACCGTAATATATTAAAAAAATATATCCGAAAAAAACAATTTGAAAAATTAATTCAATGAAATATTTTTAAAAAAATTAGAAAATTGTGTAAATTTTTGCAAAAATTTGACAATTTTCAATTTTATTACTATTATAATTTTTATATTTTATTTTTAATTTCTTTTATTATAGTTATTATTTTTATTATTTTTTTAAACCCATTCCCAAGGAGCTTCGACTACTGGGGTCATTTTGTTATTACTATTCTTTTTTATATTTTTTCAATTTTTTTTCATATTCAGTTTTCATATATATTTTTTTTGTTACGAATATTGTGATCAATATTTTTCAAACTAATTGTAATAGGCTGTCAATATTAGAATTTTTGTTTTTTAATTTTTTTATTATGACGTCACTTTGTTTATTATTAGATATTTCTATACCTCCGTCGCCCCCGTAATTACAAGTTTTTCATTTTAATTTGTTTAATAATTTTGTTGCATTTCTTTCAATTATTTTATTAGTATTATACGAATTTATATTTTTTTGACTTAAAACAAACAAAAATAATGTAAATACACTGCCAAGTGGAACTCTGTAGTGGCACTTCATGCGCGGTATATATAGTCTTATCGTAATATATTAAAAAAAAATTGAATTAAATTTTTTTGGGAAAAAATTGAAAACAATTTTTAATGAAACAAATATTTTAAAAAAAAATTGAAAAAATTTTTGAAAGTGTGTTTCCAAGAGGTAGACAATTGGCTGAAAATTTTTGGAAAAATTGGAATTTCCAATAATTTTTCACATAAAGCAAAAAATAATAATTAAATCGATCAAATGAATAATACAAATCTTGTTGTTTCCCCCCAGATGACGAATTACGGTTGACTTTCCCTGTAAGAGACGGTATCATACTCCCCCCATTCAGACTGGAGCATAATTTAGCCGTTAGCAATCACGTGTTCCAATTGAAACCAACGGTACACCAAACTTTGATGTGGCGGCAAGACCTCGAATTGCAGTTGAAGTGTTTCCATCACGAAGACCGACAGATGAACACCAATTGGCCTGCGTCGGTTCAAGTTTCCGTAAACGCCACTCCGCTGATGATCGATAGGGGGGAGAACAAAACCTCCCATAAACCGTTGTATTTGAAAGACGTTTGCCAACCGGGCAGGAACACCATACAGATCACCGTATCGGCTTGTTGTTGCGTAAGTACCAAACAAATTCGGTATTTCCAATGTGACAATTTTTTTCTAATTGCAGTCGCATTTATTTGTTCTTCAATTGGTTCACCGACCAAGCGTCCGATCGGTATTGCAAGGTCTGCTCAGAAAACGACTGCTTACTGCCGATCATTGCATAGCCAAGATCAAAAGGAATTTCAGCAATACCGGTGGTTCGAGTAACGGGGCCGGCGATAGAGATGCGGTGGAGCAAACGGCGTTGAAGGTGTCCGTCAAATGTCCGATAACTTTCAAGAGGATAACTTTACCGGCCAGAGGACACGAATGCAAACACATCCAATGTTTCGATTTGGAATCGTATCTGCAGTTGAATTGTGAAAGGGGAGCTTGGAGGTGTCCTGTTTGCAAGTAAGTATTGTTAAGTAACATTTCTTCTTCTTACAGTGCCCCTTTTACTCGATCTTCTATTGTTTCTATCAGTGTCTATACATTCATGTTTGTCCAGTCTATAATGTTCTACATACAGGTGAACTCTCTCCTTCCTGGACCTCTTCTGCTCTATATCTTGCACTTAATAATTGAAAAAGTTGATACTTTGGTAAAATATTCGATTTCCGTTGGATTTCTTCTAGAATTACTCGATTGAATTTCAATTTTTATTATTTATTGCCTTTGTTACTTTTATTATGATTTATCTTTGCTTTATCCTATTTTCTCGTTGGCAAGTCTTATAAAAGTTGTTAAGAATTCCCCATGTTTTGTTTAATCCTCAGTTTATATAGTCTGTCTAATTCTTTCTCTATAAAAGTTACATTTTTTGATAGACTATAACTTTTATTATACTTAACTTTTCTCATCATATTCCTACTTTTGGTAGAATGTAACTGTTATTCTCGTCATCATTTCCAAAAAAACTTCATTTTTATGACCTTATTCATTTTTCAATGTTTATTTACATTTAAATTGGGAGTCACAACCTTTGGCAGGCCTTGTAACTTTTATTAAACCATTAATTTTTTCAACTTAATATTACAATATAATAATAATTATTAATAATTTGGTAAGACTTGTAAAGAATTTGAATTTTCACTGGTTTTTTATCATTATATTTAAAATCATGGCCTTTACTAGGTATTGTAACATTTATTTTTCCCTTTTTATCCTTTGGCTCATGTTTTTCCTATAAAGTTTCATTCTATAGTATGTTTCATGGAATTATCAAAATAATTTGAATGTTCCGTTTATTTATGGTTATATTCAAAATTATGGCCTTTGATAGACCTTGAAACTTTTATTTAGACTTCCTCAATTTTTGAATTCCATTTGTATTTTATTTCTCAAACTACTCTCAAGAGAATTTGAATATTCATTATTTATTTGTTATTATATTGAAAGTTACAGCCTTTGGAAGGCCTTGTAACTTTTATCATGTCTTCTTTATCATCTGACTATTTTTTTAATTTATTTCTATAATCTTTTTGAGCGAATTTACATTAAAATCTTAATTCTCTTTGTTTATTTTTTGTTATTTTAGAAGTTACATCCTTTGAAGTAACTTTAATTTATTTCTAGCTGATACACCCCGGGTAACTTTTATCATCCATTTCTATTTCATTTTTCATCATATTCTCAAGATAATTTAGATTTTTATTATTTATTTATGATATTGAAAGTTACAGCCTTGGAAAGCCTTTGTAACTTTTATCAAGTCTTCTTTATCATCTGATTATTTTCTTATTTATTTCTATAATCTTTCTCATAGCAATTTCAACAGAATCTTAATTCACATTGTTTATTTCTTAGAAGTTACAGCATTTGATGTAACTTTTTTTTTATTTCTAGCCTTTGGTGTGGTTTGTGTAACTTTAATTATTTATTTCTATTTCATCGAATTCTCAAGAGAAATTAGATTTTTATTATTCATTTCTTATTATATTGAAAGTTACAGATATGAGGTATCGTAACTTTTATTAAGTCTTCTTTATCAATTTATTGTTACTTTAAATGTACATCTGTTGTCTTCCTCGTCGAATCTCAGTCCCCATTGTTTATTTTGAGTTATATTAAAAGTTACAGCCCTTGAAAAGTCTTGTAACTTTTATCAAGGCCTCTTTATCATCTGATTTTTTTAAAATCTGTCAATAGAATCATAATTCTCATTGTTTATTTTTTGTTATATAGAAGTTTCAGCCTTCGGTAGGTCTCATGTAACTTTTATTAGGCTTTTTCTACCTTTTGGATCGTTCTTATTGCATTTAATTTAATTGCTATTATGTTTCTCGTCAAATTTTCAAATTATCATTTTATGTATTATTATATTGATAATTAAAACTTTGTAACTCCTGTTACTCCATTTTCTTTTGAAAAACACTTGATTTTCGTCGATGAATAGTTTATTGATTGAAATAATGAAAATAACAATATTTTTGCTACTTTAAACCCTAAAATCCTATAATCCTATAAAATGATTAACTTTTTCCAGCAAACCCGCACAATTGGAAGGTTTGGAAGTGGATCAATACATGTGGGGTATTTTGAATACGTTAAACACGTCAGATGTGGAAGAAGTCACAATAGATAGTTCCGCGAATTGGAAGGCGGCTAAAGGAAACATGCCCGGTATAAAAGTAAGTGTAAACATCTTAATCAAAGCTCCAATCATCTAAAACGATTTTTCTCAAATTCGCAGATGGAAGACGAAGGTACGGATTCTTGCAGTGGCGGTAAACGTAGTAAAGCGATGTCGCCGGGCAGCATGACGTTACCCACGATGAACAATTGGGATATGCAGGCTATGTCGCCGTATTTACCACCGGATATGAACAGTATTGCCAGCGGATCGATGATGAACGGCGGTCCTCCTTCGTATAGCAATTCTTATTCTAATAGCAACGATTATTTGGGCGCCAACGGTCCGTTGTCGCATCTTAGTGAATCTGTCAATTCTTTAGATCCCCTTAACGCCATGGAGAAGAGTCTCAACGAACAGGTAAGTGTATCTTTTTCGATTTTTAATTACATGTATATTTTCAATAACTATTTATCTAAACATTTATTATTCCTAGTAACATTTATATAAATCACTTTATTTCAAATTTTTTAATGTGGAATTTCAATTTTCATTGTTTATTGACTGAAATATTGACAATAACAGCCTTTGACAAGCCTTGTAACTGTCGTTAAATCCTTAATTTCTTTAGGCTGTTTTATAAAAGTTGCAGCTTTTGGTAAAATGTAACTCTTATTGTACTTTCGTTTGTTCGTCATTTTTTCAGAAAAAAACTTCAATTCTATGGTCTTATCCAATTTTCAATGTTATTAACCCTAATATTGAGAGTAACGACCTTTGTTACACCTTGTAATGTTTATTATACTTTATATTTCTGTTCAACTTTCAGTTTTCATTGTTTATTAATTGAAATATTCACAATAATAGCCTTTGACAAGCCTTGTAACTGTTATAAGACTGTTGTTACAGCTTTAATTTCTTTGGTCTGTTCTATAAAAGTTATAGCTTTCAGAGGATTGTAACTCTTATTGTACATTCTTTTTCTCGTCATTATTTCAGAAAAAAAATACTGTATAGTGTTATCCAATTTTCAATGTTTAATTACAGTTACATAGAGTTACAACCTAGTAGGCCTTGTATCTTTTATTATACTTCATATTTCTTTTAGAGTTTTAATTTTTATTATTTATTGATTGAAACAGAAAATAAGTCTTTGGCGACCCTTGTAACTGTTATTAAGACTGTAACTTATTATACTTTCCTTTTATATTCACAACTTTTGGTAGTGCTTGTAACTTTTATTGGGCTTCTACCTTGTTTTAGACTTGCAATTTTCATTGTTTCTTCATTCATATCTTGAAAATTACAACATTTGATAAATATTGTAACTTTTATTGAACCTTCGATATTTTTTAGAAAATATTATGATTTATATTTGTCTTAGCCTCTTTCCGCTTTGGGAAATATAAATGTTATTGAAACTTCCCCATTTTTTGCTCTCATGTTTTGTTAAATCCTCAATTTCTGTAATCTGTCTAATCCATTTTCTATGAAAGTTGCAGATTTTGGTAGACTGTAACTCCTATTATCATTCCTTTTACTCAACATCTTCTAAATAAAAACTTCATCTTTATGGTCTTATTCAATTTTCAATGTTTATTTACAGTTGCATTGAGAGTTACAACTTGTAGTATGCGTTGTAACTTTTATTATACTCCATCTTTCATTCAGACTTCCAATGTTCATTATTTATTGATTGAAATATATAAAATAACAGCCCTTGGCGAACCTTGTAACTGCTATTACAACTGTAACTCTTATTATCCTTTCTTTTACTCGCCATCTTCCAAATAAAAACTTCATTTTTATGGTTTTATTCAATTTTCAATGTTTATTTACAGACATATTGGGAGCTACAACCTTGTTACTTTTATTATGCTTAGTCTTCTTTTTACTTTCAATTTTCATTGTTTCTCCATGCATATCTTGAAAACTACAACATTTGTTAGTTTTATTAAATCTTTAACTTAATTTCAGTCATCTAATCAAACTCTCAATAGAGTTACGGCCTTCACTAGATATTGTACCTCTTATTATTTATTTTTTATCCTTGGACCCATTTTTCCTACAAAGTTCGAATTTTCGAAGACATATTCAATAGTATTTGTATTTTCATTGATTATTTATTATTATATTTAAAAAGATAGGCTTCGGTAGGCCTTGAAACTTTATTTCGACTTCCTCTATTTTTTATTCCATTTTTATATCATTTTTCATCACAATCTCAAGAGAATTTGATTTTCCTTTATTTATTTGTTTTTATATTGAAAGTTACAGACTTTGAAAGTTCTTGTAACTTTTTATTAAACTTCTTCTATCTTTAATTACATTTTTTTGTAAAACTTCATTTCTATTATATTTTTCATCATACTTTCAAGAGAGTAAATTTTCATTATTCATTTGTTATTATATTAAAAGTTACAGTCTTTAGAAGGTCGTTTACCTTTTATTAGATTTTTATCTTTTGATTCTATTTGACTTCACGTTTATACTCTTTCTCACGAAATTTTCAATAGAATGTATATTCTCATCATTCTCTTTTTGTTATACCAAAAATTACAGCCTTTAGTAATCCTTGTAACTTTGATTAAGCAAGCGGTATCATTGTCTTGGCTCCTTTTATTGCAAAAAAACAATTTTTCATTAAAAGTTTCCGTGTTTTTCCCACAATTTAACCATAACTCAGAAAGCTGCAGCCTTTAGAAGTTCTTGTAACGTTTATTGTCTCCTTTGTTTTTTGATTCTATTTAACTTCATTTCTATACTCGTTCATACAGAATTTTCAATAGAATTAAAATTATTATCTTATATTTTTCGTTTATTAGAAATTACAGCCTTTAGTAAGCCTTGTAACTTCGAATAAGCGATCCCATCGTCTGTCTGCTTTCTTTTTTTTGCAAAAAAAATGTTCCAATCAAAGTTACAATGTTTTTCCCACAATTTTACCATAATTTAAAAAGTTGTAGCCTTTGAAAGTTCTTGTATCTTTTATTAAGTCTCCTTTATCTTTTATATCTTTATATTAGAAGGTACAGCCTTTAATAAACCTTGTAGCTTCGAATAAGCGGTCTCATTATCTGACTGGCTCCAATTTGTCAAAGTTCTAATGTTTTTTCCCACAATTTCACCATAATTTAGAAAGTTACAGCCTTTGGTAGGTAAGCTTTGTAACTGTCTCTATTGAAACTTACCTTGTCTAAATCGTACAAAATAATTCTCAATACATTTTTCCCTCAATTCTTACAGATGCCGCACACACCTCACACTCCTCACACGCCACACACGCCGCACACTCCCGGAGGAGGTACACCAGGATCGGCGCATACGCCGGGAGGGGGTAACGGTCCTCCGAGCGTACCTCCAGCTACATCGGACGCTCATAACACAAGTAATGGTTCAAATAACGGAGGTCCTGGCTCCGTACCCGGCGGTAACGGTACCGACACCTCAGTACCGGACATCCCTTCGGATCTTAATTTTGACCCCGCGGCTGTCATCGATGGGGAAGGAACGGGCCAGGAAGCGCTTAATGTAAGTTGAGGTAATATTCTAACGAAATATTAAATTACAGAGTATTTTTTTGCAGTTATTACCAGATAGCGTGGATCCGATGGAGCTGCTGTCTTATCTGGATCCTCCGGATTTGAATACGCCTCCATCTAGTGGCAGCAGTTCAGGTCAAGCAAATACGTCTACCAACGATGACATATTAGCCTTATTTGAATGAGCCTAAAGGACTCTCTATTTCTCTCTCTCACCTAGACGTGTGTCGGGACTAAAGTGTGAGTGAACAATGTGTGATAAACCTTAAAAATCGTTTTAATTATGAAAGGAAAGGTCTAAAATCAAATTTAATTCGTAGAAACTTTGTATATACTGTTTAAAAGTATCATGTGGAAAAATAATTTGATTCTATTGATAGAGGGGCGATGGGTCTTTATTTGTTGTAGTTATTTGGTCACTTTGTATACTTTACGAGTGACCAAACCAACAAAATTTATTCGTTTCAAAATTTATTTATTCTACCAACATGTATAACAAAAAAATGTCTATGAAAAGGTTCGGGGATTAAAATTTTATAAACTTTCAGGGAATTTGGAAATTGCTATACAGGACGTCCCCGAATAACAAGATTAGTAACCACCACATTCGCCTGATTTAAGTGGAAATAATTTTTTTCTTCTATAATTATCAATTGTTTTCGAACATCATGATATGTGATACATGGTGAATCAAAATTATATGTTCATCGAAAAATCTTACTGTACAATTGATAATCAGTAATGTACATACAGGATGACAAATATTTGTCAAAACTATGGATTTATGATTCCACACACAATAATTTCCCAGTATATTTGCATAAAAGTCGTTAAATTTGAATAATACGATGGTTGGAAATTAATTTATGCAGATTTGGGCGCCATAAATCATTGGGATATACTGTAGATCGTTTTAAATGAATGTTATTTGTCTATTCATTATTTTTTAATTTCTTTTTGGATTTCACGGTATTGCTACGTGTTTTATCAAAAATGTCTATAATTTGGGCGCCAAAACATTCGGGACAGCCTGTATACCATTTTAAATGAGACACTTTATGATTCCCAATTTTTTAATTTCTTTCGCGGTATTTCTATGTGCTTTGTCAAAAATGTCTATTTTGGGCGCCATAATTTTTTAATTTCGTTCTCGATTTCACGACATGTGTTATCAAAATTGGGCGCCAAAAAATATCATTCGGTAGGTACATCCTGTTCATCATTTTCTTAGTATATTTATCTAATGGTCGTTAAATCTTGTGAATATAGTGAAAGGAGAATCCATTTATACACATTTGAGGGCCAACTATTCCGGATACCCTGCACATCTTTTTAAATAAGACGATGTTATTTGCAATTAACTATATTTTAATGTCTCTCGATTTCACGGTATAACTATGTTTAATCATAAATGTCTAATTTGGGCGCCAAAAATATTCAGGATATCCTGTTCATCAATGCTAATATTCGTTAAATCTGATTAATACAGTGGACGGAGAATCAATTTATGTAGATTAGGGCGCCAAAAAAAGAATTCGGGAAAATCCTGTAGATCCTTTTAAATGAGACGATTTTATTTGTCTATTTATTATTTTTCATTTTGTTTCTCGTTTTTACGTGCTGGTAGGATATTTTTATTGGAAAATTAAAATGACGCATCCCGCTCTAAACCGATAGAAAAAAATTATACGACGAATAATAAATTATAACGGCCAGTTTTAAATATAAATAAATATATATGAATAGTATTAATGATTTAAATAAAAATAAAAACATGGAAATATACTTATAGTAGAAAATTTGGAACCAAAATTTAGGTACCTATTTTAGGAACTTTTTGCATCTCGATGTGCATATGCTTTCAAGTATTATTATGCTATAAACAATTCTGTGAACCTTCTATAACAGTCAGACGTGACACATTCAAGGGACAACCGACAATAGATGGTTATGTGCAACATTTTCGATATATTCAAATTTCAAAAGATTAATTTATTTCAATTTTTAATAATAGTAACAAAAAATATTTCAAGTATCAAATTTTGAAACAAACTCTATAATAATTTTTTTTATTGTGTGAAAATGGTCAATTAACGCTATTTTACGTTGGATATCAAATTTTGAAACAATCTATATTTCATTTTTTATGATGAGATTTCCCCATTTTCTTCATAGGAACAATTTTATTTTGGAATTTTAAGATATTTATATTTCGTATTTTGAATATAAAATTTTGGGACAACCTATATAACTAAATTTTGATATGTTTTATCATGTGAAAATGACCAATCAAGGCTCTTCTTTTTTTTCATACACATTTTTATTTTATACTTTTCATGCTGTTTTACGTTAGATATTAAATTTTGGGACAATCTGTATATGTTTAATTTTTTGCGATGTTTTTCCAACATTTTCATCATAGGAACCATGCGATTTCATTTTGGAAAATTGATATATTTATATTTCGCATTTTGAATAACAAATCTTGGGACAACCTGTATAATCAATTTTTTAGATTTTTTTATCTTGTGAAAATGGCCTATCAGCGCTCTTCCTTTTTCATACACATTTTTTATTTTAAATTCTTCGTGCTGTTTTACCTCGGAAAACAAATTTTGGGACAATCTGTATATTTAACTTTTAGCAATGCGATTTTTCCAACAATTTCGTCATAAGCATTTACCATTTCGTTTTAGAAAATGAAAATATTTATATTTCGAATTTTGAATATCTTAAATTTAGGGACAACCTGTATAATCATATTTTTTTATCGTATCAAATTGGCCAATCACCGCTCTTTTCTTTTTTTCGTACACATGTTTTATTTTAAACTCTTCGTGCTGTTGTACTGTTTTACGTTGGATAACAAATTTTGGGACAATCTGTATATTAAATTTTTTACGACGATGTTTTTCCAACATTTTCGTCATAGGAACTATTTCATTTTGGAAAATTCAAATATTTATTTTTCGTATTTTGATTGTCACATTATGGGACACCCTGTATAATTTTTGTTTTCATTTTATATCTTGTGAAAATGGCCAATCAACGCTCTTTTTTTTCATACACATTTTTTATTTCAAACTCTTCGTGCTGTTTTACGCTGGATAACAATTTTTTAGATTTTTTATCTTGTGAAAATGGCCTATCAGCGCTCTTCCTTTTTCATACACATTTTTTATTTTAAATTCTTCGTGCTGTTTTACCTCGGAAAACAAATTTTGGGACAATCTGTATATTTAACTTTTAGCAATGCGATTTTTCCAACAATTTCGTCATAAGCATTTACCATTTCGTTTTAGAAAATGAAAATATTTATATTTCGAATTTTGAATATCTTAAATTTAGGGACAACCTGTATAATCATATTTTTTTATCGTATCAAATTGGCCAATCACCGCTCTTTTCTTTTTTTCGTACACATGTTTTATTTTAAACTCTTCGTGCTGTTGTACTGTTTTACGTTGGATAACAAATTTTGGGACAATCTGTATATTAAATTTTTTACGACGATGTTTTTCCAACATTTTCGTCATAGGAACTATTTCATTTTGGAAAATTCAAATATTTATTTTTCGTATTTTGATTGTCACATTATGGGACACCCTGTATAATTTTTGTTTTCATTTTATATCTTGTGAAAATGGCCAATCAACGCTCTTTTTTTTCATACACATTTTTTATTTCAAACTCTTCGTGCTGTTTTACGCTGGATAACAAATTTTGGGACAATCTGTATATTTAATTTTTTACTATGATGTTTTTCCAACATTTTCGTGGAAAATTTAAATGTTTCTATTTCCTATTTTGAATATCAAATTTTGGGATAACCTGTATAATTAAATTTTTTTTATCGTGTGAAAATGGCCAATCTATCTTTTCTTTTTTTTTCACACATTTTTATTTTAAATACCTCGTCCTATTTTACGTTAAATATTGAATTTTGGGACAATCTGTATGGTTACTTTTTTTATGCTGAAAATTTAAAAAATCATACTATTTTGATTATTTTTTTAATATATTTTGAAACCAAAAATTTCATTCAAATTACATTTTCAAATTAAATTTTGAGACAATCTGTATACTTAATTTTTTGTCACATGGCTTTTTCAATATTTTCATGTAAAAATGTCAAATCAAATGTCTTGTTTAATTTATGATTTCATTTTTCAAAACTCAAATATTTTTCGAATTTTGAATATCAAATATTGTTACAATCTGTATGCTTTTTTAAAATCAAACTATTTTGATTAATTTTATTAATAAATTTTGGAAACTGAAATTTCTATCAAATTACATAATTTAGGTTTTAAATTTTGAGACAATCTGTATACATTTTTTTGTCACGTGGCTTTTTCAATATTTTCATGTAATACTACCCTATCATCCACACTGTATACTTTTTCCTTAAAAATCAGATTTTTTTGTTTAATTTACCATTTCATTTTGTAAAATACAAATTTATATATATTTCTTATTTTGAATATTATATTGAGACAATCTTTATACTACTTAATTTTTTTATACCGAAGCTTTTATATTTTGATTAATTTTTTTAATAAATTTTGAAAAATGAATCTTTCAAATTACATACTTTAGTTATTGTTTGAGACATACTGTATATATACTTTTTCCAAATATAACATTTATCCATTTTTGACAGTGAAGTTTATCATTATTGGGTACATTCTTCCAAAAAAATTATTTCCTTTTGAACCAAAATTTGTAAAATACGATTATTTATTAAATTGAATTCATGGCTTCAATATGTATCAAAAACAATTTTTTTTAATCAAAATTTTCCAAAATTAATTTTTGACTCAATACATGTAAGAATCAAAATTTCTTACAACAGATTTTATTTATTTAATCTTGAATTATTTTAGCAGCAAAAATCCAATACATAATTAAACAAAAAATTACAATGACTTGCCTACTTCTTAAAGGGGACTAATTTTTGGTTTTAATGCATAATTATGTCATTCATTTTAGAGGTTTTTTTCAAAAATTCCAGTTTTAATCAAATTTTAATTTTTGAGATCAAAAACATACCAAAAATCGAAATATGTTTCAAAAGATTCTATTTATTTAATGCTTGAGTTCTTTTCATTAATAGAAATCCAATAATTTACAGAATTAAATAAAAATTCCAGTGACGTACCTACTTTTTTAAGGGGAATTTAAACTGCATCAAAATTTTAATTTTTGGTTTTATTACGTCATAATTACCATGTTAATCGGCTTTAGTTAAAAGATAAACATTTTTTTTCAAAAATACCAGTGATGTACTTACTTTTAAGCAAATTTAGGCTTCAAATTTTAACTTTTTAATTCAAAACATTCAACAACTTTTTATTCTCTTGATACATGTTGTATATATTTAATCGTTCATCCCCAGATGTACTATTTTTTCATATTCTCAGTGACTGTAGATTTATTCCAATCAAATGGTTTTTCATTATTTTCTATCATTTCTATTGATTTATCACACTTTTGTTTATCTAATTTTCCTAGGTCTATTTTTTAAATCGTACCATCATTTGTCAGTTTTGCATAAATTAATTTAGTTATAAATATATTTGTTACAATTTTTTCTTGTACCGACTAAATTAATTTTTATAATTAAAAAATAGTTGATCTTTTTTTAGTGGTAAATAATGTATCGAAAACAAGGCACTTAACTATACGTTGTTATATTTACTAATATATAATTTGTATTAAAAAAAACACACAAATACCACATATAATATTTTTTAAAATAAGAACTCTGACAAGACTGTGATATAAAGTTTAATTATAAGTAATTTTAACGTATTCAATTATTGTATATTAAAATTAGCTAAAACAAAAAATATTATGTTATATAGTGGACTTTGTGTAAATTTTCCTTTTTGAAAAAAAAATTCGATGTGATAGAAAATATATTTTGGTGAGAAAAATATACGAGGCGTTTTATTTATCATTTGCAGCAGTTTAACGTTATTTTTGACTATATAAAAAAATTACGTCCAAAATAACGTCTAACCCTGTTTAATATATACGTATACCTTAAACGTGTCTGTCTGTATCATTTATCTGATGTAGGGTCCAAGTTCCTAACATAATAATAATTTTTAAAGTAATCAAATTAATATATATTATGTATATATATAAATAAATATATATATACGAGGTTCACACGAATTTTTATACGTCTGATTGCCAAGAAATTAATTCTAAAGATAAAAACAAAACTTAGACAAGAAAATAGATGTCAATAAGCTGTATATATAAATAAAGTAGAGAAGGAAAATATTTATTTAACACGAATAAATATAACGATTTAAATGAAAACACTACAATCGCTTCCATTTGTAAAATGATGCCAATAATTCACCCCAAAGGCTTAAAAAAATAAAAATGTCGATACTATTGGTCCAATTGTCATGAATAGAAAGCTTCCAGACATATACTAAACATGATATACCAACATTGATGCTTCGATCACCTTCACAGACCGAAAACTTGTTTTCGGCGCCAAAGCTAAAAACTCAGTTAATCCAGCTAAGTTGACGCGTGTTTCAGCTAGTTAGGATTGAAAATATCGCATTAAACATACTACACTTGATCGCCTTCAGAGACCGAAAACTTGTTTTGGGCGCCAAAAATCAGTTAATATTAGCTACGTTGAGGCGTATTTCAGTTAGAATTAAAAATATCGCACTAATCACACTACACCAACACTGACGCATCGATCGCCTTCTGAGATCAAAAACTTTTTATGAGCGCCAAATTAGAAAATTCAGCTAAGATGAAGCGTGTTTCAGTTAGCTAGGATTCAAAATATCACATTGAACACTACACCAAATCTGACGTTTCGATCGCTTTCAGAGACGATAACTTATTTTGGGCACCAAAGTTGAAAATTTAGTTAATCTTAGCTAAGATAAAGCTTAAAAATTAGTTAATTTTAGTTAAATTGAAGCGTGTTTCAGTAATTTAGAATTAAAAATAGTGTATAGAACAACTACACACAGACGTTTCGATCGCCTTCAGCGACCGAAATCTTGTTTAGTGCGTCAAAGCAGAAAATTCAGTTAATCTTAGCTAAGTTGAAGCCTGTTTCAGTTAGTTATGATTCATAGTATCGCACATAGACCAACTCAGAGATTTCAATCGCTTTCAGAGACCGAAAACTTGTTTTGGACGCCAATTCTAAGAACTCAGCACATCTTCAGTTAATCTTAGCTAAATTGAAGCGTGTTTCAGATAATTAGGACTAAAAATATCGCACTGAACACAATACCAACACTGACGTTTATATCGCCTTTAGAGACCTAAAACTTTTTTTGGGCGCCAAATCTAAGAAAACATAACTTCAGTCAATCTTAGCCAAGTTGAAGCGTGTTTCAATTAGTTAGGATTAAAAATAAAGCACTGAACACAATACACCAACACTGACGTTTCGATCGCCTTCCGAGGCTGATAACTTGTATTAAGCGCCATAGCTGAAAATTTAGTTAATATTAGCTAGGTTGAAGCGTGTTTCAGTTAGTTAGATTCAAAAATAGCGCACTGAACACACTACACCAATATTGACGTTTCGATTACATTCAGTGACCCAAAAACTTGTTTTGGGGACCAAAGCTAAAAATTCATTTACTCTTAGCTAAGTTGAGGTATGTTTCAGTTAGTTATAGCTCCAAACATCGCACATACACCAACCCATATGTTTCGATCGCCTTTGTAGACCGAAAACTTGTTTTGGGCGCCAAATCTAAAAACTCAGCATACCTTCAGTTAATATTAGCTAAGTTGAAGCGTGTTTCAATTAGTTAGAATTGAAAATATCGCACTGGACCCACTACAACAACACTAACGTTTTGACTGCCTTCAGTGACGTAAAACGTGTTTTGGGCGCCAAATTTCAAAATTCAATTAATCCTAGGTAAGATGAAGCGTGTTTCAGTTAGTTAGGATTCAAAATATTGCACTGAACAGACTATACCAAAACGGACGTTTCTATCGCCTCCAGAGACCGAAAACTGTTTTTGGCCTCTAAATCTGAAAACTCTGCATAGTTTCAGTGCATCCTAATTATTTATGAACTAAATAAAAGTTGTGCAAAATGAAACATTTTCTATCCTGAAGAAGCTATTGGACAAATTCTGAAAGCAAAACAAGAACTTCATTTATATCAGAGTATAGCTTGACATGTAAATAATAAGTAATTTTTTGAAGGATCTTGTAGTTTAAGCTCAATAATTCTATTTTTTTCTATAAAATTCAACAGCAAATAAATAAATATATAAAAATTAATAAAGGGACAAGCTACGAGTCCCAGACTTGTCTTTGAACGTACCATTTTCATATGTCTATAATATGTGTTGTAGTGGTTATTTTTTCAGAAACACTATTTTAAATATTATCATGTACTTACTTGATCTATTAATTTGTTGAGCTGAACATTAGAAACACTTTCTGCTATTTAAACCCGTTTGTTTTGTTAGTTCCACTATTTAATATCAACAACATTATCTTTACTCTCCACAAATATAAAAGCTATCGAAATAAATTCTACAACAGGTGGACGTTTTGGAAATTAAAAATTTAACAATACAAGAACTAGTCAGAGACTTGAAAGAACACATGGGCAATACAAGATGCAATTTTTCTTTATCATAAGCAAGCGCAGATGAAGCTCAGCTGATATATCTCGCAATTTTAATTTTATCGGTTTGGTGCCATTTCTATTGCATGTAAATTGCAATTCTAGGGAGAATTCTAGTTACTTTTTGTTTAACAACCAACCAAATGTCAGTCAGATCAGTTGATTAACTGGTGCACATTTTGTAAAACTAACCTTGTTGATTCGTAATTTTTGTTGCTGTCATTTTATTGAACTTATTTATTTGCCTTGCATAATGTCAAACAATGTATAAGCTTTATCATATGCAATATTTTAACCTTGCAAGATATTGCGGCGTTAAGGTTATGAATCTGATTACATCATAGATATGGACTGAGTGATATTCTCACAAAGGTGACCACTCTCTAAAAAGTGCCAAAGCAACTGGGCTGCCAATAAAACTACTGGCCACACATTCGCTTTGTCTCTGTCTTTTACTGCACAACTGAATATGGATCACTCCATTTCTGTATGTCTATGGATTGCATTGAAAAAGTTTGAGGTTATGAATTTTTCTTTACTGGGATAAAAATGTCAAATTAACTAGTTGAAACTGGAACTTATTGAATATTTTTTTAAATTTTTAAAAAACAGAAAACAATTGGATGAATTGTGTTTGCCAGTGTAATTTTGTCCAGCGTGAGCGAATATTTATTTGACAATTGCTCCACAATATCTATTACCATTACCTACAATAGGTTTTTGTCAAAAATTTTATTCTCGAATTCACCTAAATTTAAATTTCAAAAAATCTGAATTAGTATACATTTAAATGTAAAGTTTTTGATACATTATGAAGGGTATTTTACCTTAACAAGATACATATTTATATTTTCGACTTATATTTTTATGGTGTTTGATTAACAAAATTGAAAATCAAAGTAGGAATTAACAAATTTTCATTTCCAATATTTTTTATTAAGATCTAGAACTATATTTATTCATTTTTAGGTTAGAGTAATTTTGAAATGAAATACCTAGTGAAATATTAATAATTTCCGTATTAAATTATTGGCATTTTTCATTTAATTTTTTTGTATAAAGAAAATATAAATAGATTAAATTATTCAGTAGAAATTATATACTATGTATGATTTTGCTGATGTAAATAATACTGTACATTGGAATAAAATCATGTCTACGCATACAATTTGTTTTTTTTTCTGTATACACTACTCCTCAAAAGTGATAGTGTTTTTAGATGCAGTGGGATGTAACCATAGATATTATAACTTAACATGGATGCGCCTTAGAAAGAGACACCATGGGACCAGAGCAACCAGACATAGACAGATATAGTGGAGTGGCAAGAAGAGCGCGAAAGAATTGTGAGTTGTGGATGATTTTGTACTCTTTAAATGATAAATTAATATTGCGAATTCAAAATATAGATTTAGTAAGGAAAGTGAAATAAAATTTCACAAGCAAGTGCATAATTATTTGAGAATTTACTTAATTACAGTTTGCAATTTTATTATTTTTACGCTCACGTGGAGGTTTTAACAATAATCCCACTTGTAAGCAATTTGAAGGAGTGATTGCTTATTCACTCACAACTAAAAACTCCTAATAGTGCCAATTGTGTGGCTCAGGATGAAACCAGTATTTTGAATGTCGCTTCGACATATAAAAGTAGTAATCCTTTAGATAGATACATTAAATTGTGATTTAGAAATAAAGACTACTGGCGAAATACAGCAGTCAAAGATATTTTAAAATTTTTCTAACTGTTTATATATAGGTGATATTATTGGATATATTGCTGGATTTGTTTCTCGGAAAATTGTGAAAACTATAAATTGTGTAGAATATGGGCAAGCTCTCCAATCACAACATTCACTTTCTCGGTTACTTAATAAAAAGAATAGAGGAAAACTTTCCAAGTCTTCACAAGATGTTGTAAAAATATGTACTGTAGCCGAGAGTGTAATAAGAGTTGCAGATATATCAAATGCAAATATTTTAAATCATTTGATTATTTTTTCTTCATCATTCTAGGGATCAAGATCCCCTTCAAGGGCATATTTTACAGTTGATTAAACTTGTATTGAAATCATACTTCACAGTATGAATTGAAAAATGAAATCAGTTCACGTATTCGGCCTAGATTTACTAAATTAATTCATTTAAACATTGGAAATAAGCCGAACAATACGGAAACTATGCCTTTCAGTGCTTACCTATAAAAATTCAATTCAATTTATTTTTTAAGTATAATTATAATTTAGAACGAATTTCTACATTTATTTATGTTTAGAAAATAAAAAAAAAAATAATTACGTTTGCAAAATTTATTTTAATTCATTCCCAAGCCAAACTTCCTAATAAACTATAAATAGACAAAATTAATTTCGCTCGCGCTTTTTGCCACCTTTCTATCTATCTCCATCTCTCTCACTGCTAGTGCGACACAGGATACTATGAGCTGAATAGTGACAAGGCGCATCCATGTTAAGTTATAATATCTATAGGGACCGAGAAAGATTAAGTTTATGCCATCTGCCGTGAAAAAACACAAACAATGTGATGTAAACACTATTAGTAGTATTGTATAATCAGCGTTTTTAAATGTACATTTTTTAAAACTGATATTAAATGTTTGTGATGTCGTCATAAAAAGTATCGTTCTGTATTCATGGCTGTTCAAATATGCTGTATAAAAATACTACGCAGTTGAAATTTTATAGTTTCTCCGAAAATTCATTTAGAGAGTTTTTAAGCCCTTTATTTTGTCACGTAAGTATGGTTATCATTATTCTGAGAATGCGCAGTATGAAAACTTGGAGTCCTTAACTTTAATAACGATAACGGACTTCGTTATTTACGGAGAAATACCGTAAGCAGGTTTTTATGCTTATGGTTATTATTCCAATTACAACGTTGTCAAAATTGATATATTTAGGTACACGCATTTGTTAAAACCTACTTAATTTCTTTAATGTAAAGGAAACTACTATATTTCTTAATGTTTTAGAAGACAATAGTTTATAAAACAATTTTTTTTTGTCAACAAAGCTGTTACATATTTTTTCTGAGAAAATCTGACAACGTTAAGAATTTATTGTGCCAAACATAAAACCTAACCTTCATTATTATTATCCATTAGTGTTTTAAATGAAACTCCCGGTTTCTAGTTAATTCCACAATATAATAAAAAGCTATTGAAAATTCTAAAAAATTGACAATTGTTTCGATAAATCAATATCATCGTCAGAATGACAGAAGTTACATTTTATTTGATGCCTACCTGATGTTTAGTAGTTATTTTTTGCTAGACCAAGAAGTGACCTAACTTGTGATTGACTTAATATATGTTTATAGAAAAAAGAAGAAGATGTGATATTACAAATATTGAAGCTTAGATATTATTAGCCCTATGGTGATATCCTGGATATCATTTTTCCAATTAAGATCAGTATAACTGTGCAATGATATAGAAAACCAGGAAATCTATATCTGCTGATCTTTACAATTATCACTTAAGAAGACAGTTTATTAGTGGAGAACTCCCTAGATTTAACTGTTCATTGACAACTTCATATTGTGGGTTTCTTAAATGTCTTCTAATTTCCAATTCTTCAAGGAAATCCAGTTCTTGTTTCTTTTCACAAATATGCAGCACTTCTAGTTCTGTGTTAGGTGTCAATGAATGATTTGTGTCAAGTAGATGTTTTGCGTAGTGGATTTATCTGGTTGTTTTAACCTGTATGCTCGTAAGTGTTCACTGTATCGGATTTCAAAATTCCTAAGGGTCTGACCCAAATCGACAGCATTACATTCTGGACATTTGAGTTTATATATACCTGACTTCTTTAATAGTGGTATTTTTGTTTTTACATTTAACAATTTTGTACTAACGTTACTTTCTGTTTTAAAAGAAATTGTTGTATTCGTTGCTGAAGATATTATCTTTGAAATATTATTAGAAATACTTCCTGCATATGTGATGGTTTTATAAGTTTTTATTTCATCAGCTTGTTTAGGAAATATTAGTTGTAATGCCACTTTTTCCTCTTTTTTACTAATTAGCTTATTTATCATATTTAATGGATAACCGTTGGATCTTGCTATTTGTCTAATTGTATTAATCTCTCTATCAAAATTACATTTGTTCATAGGAACTGAAGAAGCTCTATGTATCATTGAACTATATGCCGCCAGTTAAATGTAAAAACAAAAAAACCACTATTAAAGAAGTCAGGTATATATAAACTCAAATGTCCAGAATGTAATGCTGTCTATTTGGGTCAGACCCTTAGGAATTTTGGAATCCGATACAGTGAACACTTACGAGCATACAGGTTAAAACCACCAGATAAATCCCATTACGCAAAACATCTACTTGACACAAATCATTCATTGACACCTAACACAGAACTAGAAGTGCTGCATATTTGTGAAAAGAAACAAGAACTGGATTTCCTTGAAGAATTGGAAATTAGAAGACATTTAAGAAACCCACAATATGAAGTTGTCAATGAACAGTTAAATCTAGGGAGTTCTCCACTAATAAACTGTCTTCTTAAGTGATAATTGTAAAGATCAGCAGATATAGTTTTCCTGGTTTTCTATATCATTGCACAGTTATACTGATCTTAATTGGAAAAATGATATCCAGGATATCACCATAGGGCTAATAATATCTAGGCTTCAATATTTGTAATATCCAATGACATATAAATTTAATACGTCGTTGGTAATATCACATCTTCTTCTTTTTTCTATAAACATATATTAAGTCAATCACAAGTTAGGTCACTTCTCGGTCTAGCCAAAAATAACTACTAAACATCAGGTAGGCATCAAATAAAATGTAACTTCTGTCATTCTGACGATGATATTGATTTATCGAAACAATTGTCAATTTTTTAGAATTTTCAATAACTTTTATTATATTATGGAATTAACTAGAAACCGTGAGTTTCATTTAAAACACTAATATGAGCAGATTCCACGAAGTAAAGGTCGAGACAGTTAATTTCATTATTATCCATGTTAAATTATTATTCAATATGTAAGGATCCTTCTAACAATAACATTTTTTAAAGCTTCTTCCATTGTTAAATTTATAAAATATTGATGTATTTACTATTTAAATAACATGGGGTTATATTTACAATTCGTCAACTGTCATTATAATTAATCTGTGACTGTTAAACAGAATACGTTATTTTTAGATGGCTTAAAAACACCTTCTTTTCTTGTTCAATGTAATCGTTATTGTTGATAAAGTTAACCATAACTACACCCAAAATCTCCGTTATATTTTTATGCTTAAAAACTCTCTATTGAACACTGCGTGGATAACCTTAAAACGTCAAAAATGAATAAATGCAGTAAAAACCCATATGTAATTAAATGTTCTAATTAAAACATTTTGTTAACTATTATTTTGTGAAATTAACTGTGTCGACCCATACTTCGTGGAATATGCTCAATGAACAGTTAAATCATGGAGACTAGATAAGGAGCACTAACTCCATGTATGCAAATAGGGCTACTAAAATAAGAGGGCGCTGGTGCTCGACATGTACCAAAGCGGTGGGGGAATGAGGCGGCAGTTTCAAATAGAAATAATAATTCGAAATTATAAAGTAAAACATTCTAGTTGTTTAAATGAAAATAATTAAAATCAAATTAATTATAAATTAATAATAGTAAAAAATCAATATTTAAATGATAGTAATAAATGAAATTAAATACAGATTTGTGTGAAGAAATAGTATCAAATTTAAAATTAATTTATAATAAAATTGAGTCAGGTAAAGAGAATGATTTTTGTATTCTTTCAATAATTTATTATAATACAAAAATAAAAAAGTATAATTAAAATACAAATAGTTATTATTTGATTTATCAGATGGAAAATGTTAATCTTATCAATTAAAATTCAAGATGGGTTTCTCAGGTTTATTTCAATAAGATTTTTTAGGTCACTAACTTCGAAGTTTTTTTTAAAGTTTTCATCTTTTCTCTTTTTAATTGATTCCTTTTGTTGAAAGTTTTACCCAGAAAATATAGTCGCATAGTTATATAAAAATCGATGATATCTTTCGTTATTTCGAGCTGATGGATCCCACATCCAACAAACGATAATTGTGGTAGCATACTTTCAATTCTATCCAATATTTTATATATTATGCCACGGCTTAACCCTACTCTGCCAACAACATCTAAAAAAGCAGCTTCTAATTGCATGGTGAGTTGAAATAAATTGTCAGAAGCCCTCGATAGTCCTCCATATTTTTCCATCAAGTCAATAAACCGATCACGACAATTTGATTCGACGTTAGATGATTGAAGAGTATAGAAGCATGATGAGCACTTACATTTCAATTTCATTTTTCTTACGATATACCCAGCCATATACGCTTGAACTTCTCGACTAGTAGACACATCATAATCATGATGTTCGAGGGACTCTAGAGTTGTTTGAATCCTCGATGTTGATTCAGTAGTTAATGGTTCAGAGGCGTTTAAATCAATTCTTGATACGCAAGATGTATAATTAAGGTCATTCTCACTTACAGAACTTCCAATGGTATCATTAAACGAACTCACAGAACTTCCATCGGCATCGTTGGATGAATTATCGTTCCAAATATCACCAATTGGTACAGCCCTTTCTAGCATCTTGTCAATTTTTTCTAACCACTCCATTCGTGGTTGACGAGACATTTTTAACGAATCTTCTGTTTTCATCAGAGTTTGAAGCAGTTCAACTCCAGTGACATTTGAGCCTTTTGGAGGCTTAATCATGGCATTGCAGCAATATAATCGGAAAACTTGACCGAACTGCTGGGGTGTTGGGTGATCATTGGCACCACAAGAATATCTCATGATTGAAAATAATCTCTGTAAAATATACAATTATAATTATATTATTATTATTATTATTATTATTAAAAAAGGTAATACAAATCTGCGAATTGAATACTTCTATTAGGCAATTACCTCGAGATTGTCTTGAGTCAAACGTGATGTTATGAGATAGTCATATCCATAGTTGTGGTGTAACTCTGATAAAATTTGTAGTGCTGCTCGTAAGGTGACTTTAAAACCGGATATAGTGCTAGCAGATATTGGAAAAGAATTTTTTTTTTGATGTGGATTTAGGAGTTGCTTTTTTTGAGGTCGTCTTTTGTGGAATTACTTGATTTAGGGTTGAATTTTTTGATATGGATTGTCTAGGAGTGATTTCCTTTGAAACTGTATTTTTTGGAGTGGAATTCTTTGTAGTAGAAGCATTAGGAGTTTTCGTGTGAGTATACATTTTTTCCCAATCTTCTAAAAACTTCAATAAAGTCCGAATTGCCTATGTGTTACAGGTAAAAGGAAATGAAAATTTGGAAAATATTTATGTACGGAGAAAAACATGTAAATAAAAATTGATAAAAATGTTTCGAGGATAAAAGTAATAATTGGAAGCGTCATAAAAATAATAAGCAACTATTCTACTTGGATATAAATTTCAAAAAGCGTATAGGAATTAGTAAAGCGAACAGTAGTGTAATAAAGTGTTAGTATTGTTTATAATTTATTATCTCCAGCCAGCATCGATTATGGGTGATTTTTGTGTTATTACTCATCCAACTTGTCTTCTTCAGTTTTTCATTGAATAACGAAAAGTTTGAAAATCCACTGAAAACAGGAAAAATGATTGAATAGATTGAATATTGCTTCCTTGGTTTTAATGATTTTGTTGATTGATTCCTGATTAAGTATTCATAAAAACAGAATATAATCGAAGCAGTCAAATCCACCATCAGCTGGAATAAATCTGTAAATTATTGAAATTTTTCTCAATTAATTTGTTATTTGAAGTTAATAATTGGTTAGAAAGCAAAAAATAATAATTAAAAAAAAAATTAATTTGAGCCTGAAAGCAAAATAATACTTAAAGGTTAATAAAAGCATTTCTAAATATTTGTAAAAGTAATTATTATTAGTAGTAGGTAATAATCATATATTATTAGTAAGTCACTATATTTTTAAAATTATTAATTATTAGTATATTAACATATGTAGATAAAAGTTAAAAGTATAAAAGTTAGCCAGAAAAAATTTTGAAAGCTAAAATTTTCTAATGTAGTATATATTAAACTATTTACTTCAATTTTACAATTACCCATGGAATTTTATAATTTAAAAATTTGTCAAGTTACAAGTAAAGATCAATACTAAAAATACTTAATAAAAATTATCTCATCAATTGAATTCACTTCATAATTAAAAAAAAATATAGAACACAAGTAGTATCCTCAATTTTTATCAACAATGCCATTAGTGATAGTTGTTAATTTTTAGGAGTTAATTACTCTTTTGTTAATTGGTTAGCAAAAATTGTTAATTTTAAACTAAAATTCTGATGTTTATTGCAAATTCTGTAAAATCCTTATTTTTTTCATTACTATAATTATAAATTCGTATATCATGAATTAATTTATTTTGCCAATAGAATTATTTTTTTACCATCGCAACAATCGACATAAAATTCTCTGGATTTAATAATATCCATAGCAAAAAGTTATCGTTAAGCAAACAATTTTGATTAATTTTGTTAATAAAACAATATTTTTTATATTTTTTATTACCTGTTGTTGTTCACAAGTATCTTTAAAATACAGAGCATTTTTAGCATCATGGGAAGTCATTGCTTGAATACCGTCATCAATAATTTTAATAAATTTTTCAGTGGGTTCTGATCCTTCAAATTTTTCATTACCATTTTCTCTTAATACCGTCATTGCGCAACGAACTTCCCGTGAATATAACTATTGATATTGAAATTTATTTAGTGTTATTCGGGAAATGGAATGAAAAATTGTAAATTTATACCTGATAAGCCAAAGGAACAGACATCTTTTGATATAGTTTAGGATCTAGGTGGGCTAGTGTGAGTTTGTAAGCCATAGCTAAATTTGGCTTTTGAAATTGTTCTACTAGTAAAAGATTTTGCCAATTTTTTTTAACAAGTCCTACAGGTGTCTATAATAAAAGAAAGCTAGTTAGATTAATGACATTTTGATTAATGTACACTGATAGAACGATTAGTTAACTACTAATAATTTAATCTATTTGGAGACAATTATTTAATTTATTAAATTTTAATGAATGTTTTTTAACATTCAATAAATATTTGTTTGGGAGAAAAGTACATTTATTAATAGTTAATAAGTATTCATCAATAGTTAACTAATATTTACTAACAGTTAATAAATATTTTGTTGAGTGAAATTGTTTCGCTTGCAATGTCATGTAATATGATGATTGCTTATAAACAAAAATCATCTTCATAAATTATTTGTATCAATTATATTACATTATGATAAAGTTTATTGTAAAATAGCAAATTCTATCACAGTCCATAATTATCTTTTATATTTTTAAATATAAAAACGTTAATTTATTTAGTGAATTGAATTATTATCATGTATTCCAGCTATAGGGTCATAAAAAGTGTCAAAAGAAAATTGCTATTTTTGCTTTTTATTTTAAATAAATATTTGTTAACAGTTAACAAATATTCATTAGCCATTAATAAATATTAATTAACAGTTAATAAATTGTACTTAATAAATTACTTATTTACTGTTAATAAATATTCGTTAACTGTTAACAAATATTTATTAACATTTATTAAATCATATTTAATAAATAATTTTTTAACTGTTAATAAATATTTATTAAACCCTATGATAGTTAATAAAGCTTATTAAAAATAAACTAATCCTTCTATCAGTGTAGAAATTATTGAGTCTATTGTGAAAAAAATCTTTACAGAATTATTAAAAAATTTCTTAAATAATTACCTCAAATTCCTCCAATTCAACCAACCCATTTCTAAAACATTTTACTAAATGTGGAAAATCGGATATCACCCATAACCTACGACTAGAGTCACATGGATGCTCACAACTGTTATTATTGGGTCCAACTCCCAATTTCGTCCAAACACCTCTATTCCATTGAGCAGCATCAGTTACAATCGAATTTACGTGAAAACCAACATTTTCAACAAGGATAATACACTCTAAAAATAATTTATGAAGAACTTCACTCGTAATTGAATTTTTAGTTATGAAACATCCCAGAGGTTGAGCAGAACTACCCCGATACGGTACAAACATAAAAACAAGAGCATGATCTCCAGCAACATCTTTATCAGACTCAGTTGTATATTTTCCAAGATCAACAAAACCAGTGTACTCAGCAATTTTTTTGTTGTACTCTATATTTTCCATTAGCTTCACCTCATCAGCAGATATTTGACCTATTCTATCTTCAGGAGCCATTGATGATGCTTTTTTTCGAAGAACTTCAAAAGTCTCAGGCAGAAATCCAAAAATCGACGAACTTATCTTTCCAATATACTTTGCCAATGTATCAATCGTTGGCAAAGGTATTATATTTCTTGCTCGTATCATGTTGTAAGTACACGTACTTTTCATACGAATTAGAAGACATTCGTAAATCCATTCTACTTCATATCGTTTACCAGTTGGGCCTTTTTTATTAGCATTCTCAAAACACATCCTTACCGTTATTTGCTGCTGTTTCGGTAATAAAGAGAGTTTTTTATTAAATTCACCTTTATAAATGGTTTTGGTTTTCCTTTGGATATCACGTAATTTTGATGAACACGATTGTAGCTAAAATAATGAAAAATAATAATTAAAATATTTCTCAAATAATGAAAGCTGTATTATTTATAACTTTTTAAACAGTTAAAAATTTTGAAATTCTCAGTAATAATGCAAGCTAGTAATAAAAGCAAATATTATAGCGATATTACATAGAACTGCATTTGAAAATCAAAAAGTCATTAAAAAAATTAGTTATACCTGTTGCTTAATGCGCTTAGTTTTTTTAACAAGTCCTAAATTAATAGCTTTAGAAGTCACTTCTGCCTTGTCTGTGATATTAAGCTTTTGACCTTTTTTTAATTTGAGCAACCTCACACGAAGTTTCCGACACTCAGGACATCGTGGTGTTGGTTGGCTTCGTTTATAAATATCGCTCACGTCACCGTGACATTTTAATGAAAAACTGTAATAAAAAAATTGAAGAATAATAAGTTAATAATTTTCACTTTCAACTCTTTTAGTATTCAGCTCGAAAAACCTGTCCCAGTGCATAACGTTTTCAACTCCATATTCTTTATAAAGTTAATTAAATCATTGACAGATTTTATTTGTAAGTCAATTTTTTTTTATAATGCTCTGAATATGTTACCTATAACAAAAAAAAGTTAATTATAAAAGAAAGTGACAAACTGTTTCTTTAAATAAATAATAAAATTATACTTATTCTTACCAAGACAGACTGATCATCATTTATTATTAGTCTTACTCGCTCATTTAATTTGACACGATCTAATTGAATGGCGATCAATTGATTAATGCCAGGAAGAAAGGTCCAAGCAATTGGAAATTGTTCGTTCAATGTAATGATAATACTCAGAACTTCTGCATCATTACTAAGGTTCATCTAGAATAATAAAATCGCATGTGATTTTTTTGTGCTAATACTAAAATTTTATGATAAAAAAAACTTACTTGACGGTTACAATCTATCTCATGCTCAAACTTTTTCTGACGCTTGATTGTTACGTTATCGTCAGGATAACTCAATCTTCTCTTTACAGCTAATCTAACCTGATCATTGTCATTACTTAATACTTTTGCTTGCCTTGTGGTTTCTATACTCATTTCATCGTTAGTAAACTGTAATTCAAATTCTTGTTGCTGCTGCTCCGGTTTATGCTCTCCTAGTATCTTAGTATTTTCTAACAAGCCATTTAAAGATTTTTCCGGGTGTTTTCCGATTACTTGTTGTTGCTGTGGCTGTTGCTCCTGTTGATGCTGCACTTGTTCATGTTCTACAAGTAATTTACAATTTTTTGACAAATCATTCGAAGATTTTTCCGAAATGAGATGCACAATTGTTTGCTGCTGTTGCTGTTGATCTTCTTGACATTGTAATTCAAAATCAGCAGATATGTCAATTAAATCAACTTGTTTTCCGCAGTCTTCAACCATCGGAAGTTGTGTCTCATTTGCTATCAAAGGTACTGATCCTGGGGTGAGTGTTATTCGACCTTTACTGAGCAGATTTATTTCTCCATTTGGTAAATTTGTGATATAGCAATCTCGAATTTCATTATTTTGAAAATGTAAGTCGCAAACATACTGTTGAGCACTTAATTGTGTGGATAAAGAGTCTATCCATTTTTTACGCTTTGTTGGACTCTGCTCAATAACACAATAAAAAAAAATTTTAATAACTTCAACATGAACCACTATGTTGTAAAAATAAATGATACTGAGTTAACTGTTATTTTTTTTGGAGTTTTATAATAATTCAACTATCATGAAAAAAATTTTATAAAAAAAATTCCACGGGTAGAAATTGAAGAAACAAAAATTTTAAGTGAGATTTTGAAAAATAGTTTTTTTTATCGCACTTAATTTGTTATGAAAACTAAAAATTGTCATATGTCTACTGATTTCAGTATTGTACAAATAGGTCCATTTACTCAGGAAATATCACTGTATGTACAAATTATCATCATAATATTAATCATATTCTGAAAAATTCTCTGCTAACTCATCATTAAATACTTAAACTTACCCTGGGCACTTTGAAAAATGTTGGTTTTCTTAAATTCAATTCACGTCTTCGTTTCATATCAGCTGCACTCCCACTATTGCAATTTTTAACCGCACAAACTCTACCCATTTTTGATTTTTCAAAATTTGTATTTTGTCAATTTTTAGCATTTACCAATATTTATTATTTAAGTACAAATTAAAGGTTAGTATTTACTAGCTTACTTCACATATATTTATGATGCTAGTTTCAGAGCGGTACACAAAGAACATGAGCGACGCCAGTGGTAGAAAAAAAAAGCTTAATACCCACAATTTTAGTGGGCAAACTTTGGCAATTGACCCGTTAGAGCTCGTGCTCCTTATCTAGTCTCCATGAGTTAAATCTAGGTAGTTTTCCACTAATAAACTGTCTTCTTAAGTGATAATTGTAAAGATCAGCAGATATAGTTTTCCTGGTTTTCTATAACATTGCACAGTTATACTGATCTTAATTGGAAAAATGATATCCAGGATATCACCATAGGGCTAATAATGAGGCCTTTCGTTTATTTGGGCTTCAAGCACTTGTGCGTGCCACCTCAGTCGTAACGACTTTTAAGATAAACGAACAGAAGATCTTCAAATTATCTGTGCTTAAAATCACTTGTCAAATGTCAAAGATTTTGTAAATACAAAAGATTAGGTTACTTTTACCAAAGAATCCAATACCAAAGGTGTATTCGTATTTCCCCTTGTTATAAACAAGGCTTTTACTTAGCTGTATTTGTTAAACGTAAATTATCATTAATTAATTATGGAAAACCAAGCAGGACCTTCAAAACAATATATACTTAATATATTTGATCCAGAGGAGGACGTCACTTACCAACTAAATCTCAATGATTTGGATCATAAAAAAGCATTAAAAGGTAATTATTCTAGTACAAATGAATTTATATTTAACAAGTTCCTTATTGCGATCAATGTATATGTATCAAATATTTTTATTTCAGATCAAAGATTTGTTCAAAAACTTTTGAATCATGCAAAGTCTTTACAACTTGAAGATAGTACCAAAGGCAAGTATGGTATAGAACAAAATTTACTGCCATCATCATCAACCGAACATTCTTATTGTGCAACTACAATTTTATCATCACCATTGAGTGAATCTACTAACAACGAGCCATCTTTTCAAACATCAAATAAAATATCTGATAACCACCATGTAACCAAAAATTTAAGTGAATCTAGAAAAGAAACCTCCAAAGAAAATGTACACTGGTTATTTAATGCAGTCAACTTACTAATTGATGAGATGGAAAATCTTATTGACGATCTCAATCATCCGGTTAAAAGAAAGAATGTTTTTGTTCATTTAAGCAATATCTTATGTAGCAATGGTTTCGAATATACTGAAATTCAATGTAAAAATAAGTGGATAAGTTTGAATAAATCCTATAAAAGTTGTAAGGACATTAAAAAATCGACAGGTCGATCCAGAAGTCGATTTCACTTTTATGACAAAATGGAAGGAATTTTAGGAAAAAAGCCATCTATTTCTTGTGTTCATACCTTAGATAGTTTGGACGAAGATGTACCTAACTTTGTTAATATCACAACTGATGAGAGTGGACCAGAGAATCCAGAGATTAACACTGAATTAGGAACCTCAGACAGTGAAGATACCATAAATATTGAAATGCCAAGGAAAAGAAAAATTAATATGAAGGAGAAGTTTTTAAATTTTAAGAAAAATCAGGAAGCAGAGAAGAAACGAAGGCACTTGGAAATTTGTGCGATTGAAAAACAGAAGATTTTAATAGAAAAAGAAAAAGTTATGGTACTAAAAGAAATATTAGAAAAGTTAGAAAACTGATAATTTATTTTTGTGATTTTTTCTAAAGTTATATATTTTTAAGTTTTATTTGGAGTAAATTTTATTTTTAAAGTTATAGACTGATTATTAAAGTATAAGCATTATATAAAGAAATATTCTTTTATTTATTTTTTTAGTTAAAGACTGTATGTCTAGGTGTTATTCAAAGAAATCTATTTTTGTTTATTTTTTAATAATCAAATGTTATATTTTTTAATGCTTTTATATTGTATGCAAATAAAAGACTAATTAACAAATGAATATATATATTTTTTTCAAATTTTTTTAAGTAATATTTAATGAGCTAAAGCTGAAGAAACATTTTTTCAAATATTTCTTCCCTTTTAGTGGATTTTTGAGGAATTTCAGGATAGTTTTGGACAAAATCTTCATTAGGAGTGTCTTCTATAAATGGTTCAAATTCTGTATCATCATTTCCCTTAACACAAATGTTGTGAAGTACACATGCCATCATTATTAATTTAGTTGCCAGCATCAAATCTAAATTATTTAAAAAGTATAATCTTCTGAATCGTCCTTTTAAAAACCCAAAAGTATTTTCAACAATTACCCGAGCACTAGATAACTTATAATTAAATGTTCTATGGTTCAGTGTTAGGCGCCCATTATCCTTAAAGGGAGTAATTAGCCAGTCCAAATTTGGGTATGCAGAATCTCCAAGAACAATATAATTTTTCAAAAGAAATTCATTTTGAGCCTTTGCATACAATTGGGATTTTTTCAATAATCTGGCATCATGTAATGAGCCAGGTTCACCACAATAGACATCCAAAAATGCCCCGTTATATCCGGCTAACCCTTGTAGTAGAAGACTGTGATAGCCTTTTCTATTAATATAAGAATCTTGCTCTTTGTGGGGCTTATTAATTTTAATATGGCACCCATCGATTGCTCCTACTACATTATCAATTCCACATTTATATTTAAAATGAACAGCAGCAAAAATTTTCTCTCTTTCTGATGGTATTGTGATCCATTCTTTGGAAATTGATATGAGAAAATTGGCAACTTGTTTTAATAATTGATGTCCAGTGCTCAAAGATATATCAAAACGATCCGTAATTTGTCGAAATGTTTCATTGTTACTAATGTACCAGACACCAAATAAAAATGTTTTTTCGGCAGATACCTGATCTTTTCCGTGTTTGTTTTCTTTTTTATAAATTGTTGATTGACTGAATCGACCTACAAAAAATTATTCGATGATTAGGTAATAAAATAAAATTTAATTATTGCAGCAGTTACTGAATTACTACACAATTTTAAAACTAATAGTTTCGATAATATGCATACATACCAATTAAATCATAAATTATATTTCTTTTCATACGAAAGTGACTCTGGAACACTTTATTTGAATAACTTACAACAGTAAATTCAACAAATCTATTAACTTTAACAATAACTTGACGTCTTCCTGGAAAAAACATTTCTTCCTCAAGTTCATCATCCGAACTATCATCATCTAATATTATTAATGAATTTCCCGTGTTGTTAGAAGAACAGTTCTCAATTATAGTGTGTTTAATATAATTTTGCATATTTAGGTAATTTTAAAAGTTTAAATCGTAATCGACAATCTTAACCTTTAACCTCTTTAAACGTCAAATATTTACATGTCTGTGGCTTGAAGCTCATACTTTTAGGTATGTGCTCAAGGGGCAAGGGGAAGGTAAGACTAGGCGTCACACCCCGTAATAAACGAACGGAATTCATTCGCTACGAGCTGCTACTAGCGGCTAAAAGTGAATAATCGAAAGGCCCTAATACCTAAGCTTCAATATTTGTAATATCACATCTTCTTCTTTTTTCTATAAACATATATTAAGCCAATCACAAGTTAGGTTACTTCTTGGTCTAGCCAAAAATAACTACTAAACATCAGGTAGGCATAAAATGAAATGTAACTTCTGTCATTCTGATGATGATATTGATTTATCGAAACAATTGTCATTTTTTTAGAATTTTCAATAACTTTCATTATATTGTGGAATTAACTAGAGACCGTGAGTTTCATTTAAAAACACTAATATTATTTTGTGTATAATCAGTATGTTACTACAATTGGTAGCTATTAGAAAAGTTCTAAACTTTCTTTTTACATAAATAAAAGATTATTATCGAGAGAACAAAATGTTTTCTGTACGATTTCATTGATTATATAAAATAAAAAACTAGTTATGTGTTGGCTGACTTTAATATCATATAATAAGTTCAAATAATTAAATACTATTAAGGGGAAGAAAGTAAACATTTGTACAAAACGAATCACTTCAAGTTTTTTAATTACCTTTCAGAAAACATCGGGAGGATTGGGAACCAAATAAAAAAACTAGAATTTGCAGTGCTCATTTTGTCAATAATCAAAAATCAGATAATCCCCTACACCCATCTTACATACCAACAATTTTTCCAGGCAAAGAAAATAAAAAGATTTATTCATTTTTTGCATTTTGTACGTTGTTTATTATACTGTTTACATCACACTGTTTTTCTTATTTAACACCAGGGCGCTCTACTTTCGGCATAAGTGCTGCCTCTATAGTTCCGTCCCGATCCCTATGGATGTAACAGATAAAAGAGAGTTTTTAAGCCTACAAATATAACGGAGATTTTGAGTGTAGTTATGGTTAACTTTATCAACAATAACGATTACATTGAACAAGAAAAGAAGGTATTTTAAGCCATCTAAAAATAACGTATCTATTCTGTTTAACAGTCACAGATCAATTATAATGACAGTTGATTGTAAATATAACCCCATGTTATTTAAATAGTAAATGGATCAATATTTTATAAATTTAACAATGGAACAAGCTTTACAAAATGTTATTGTTAGATGGATCCTTACAGATTGAATAATAATTAATCATGGATAATAATAATAAAGGTTATGTTTTATGTTTAGCACAATAAATTCTTGACGTTGTCAGATTTTCTCAGAGAAAATATGTAACAGCTGTATTGATAAAAAAATATTGTTTTATAAACTATTGTCTTCTAAAGCATAAAGAAATATAGTAGTTTCCTGTATATATGAAGAAATTAAGTAGGTTTTAACAATTGCGTGTACCAAAATATATCAATTTTGACAACGTTGTAAGTGGAAAAATAACCATAAGCATAAAAACCTTCTTACGGTATTTCTCCGTAAATAACGAAGTCCGTTATCGTTATTAAAGTTAAGGTCTCCAAGTTTTCATACTGCGCATTCTCAGAATAACGATAACCATACTTACGTGACAAAATAAAGGGCTTAAAAACTCTCTAAAGTCAAAGATTATATACACAGAGATAAAGTGAACTGCTTTTTGTTAAGTAAAATTAAGAAATCCGCAATATTATGCTTAGGCTTCCCATTGATAGATGGCGCTAGCGTACAGTGGCTTTATGCAAGACAGTGGCGACAATACGTGGTCAGTGTTTTGATTGGTCAGGCTGAAATCCGCCATTAATCATCAAATTTTATTTGTTTACATTTGTGTTTTAATTGTAATCACGTCGTATTTTATATCCGATCTTTTTGTACAGCTAAAGTAAAGTGTTTTTTTAATTTGTTGACTTAATTTCATTAGTTCGTTTGCGAATTTTTCTCCCTGATCACGATTTTTAACCATACCTATTATAGTTTGCAACTGTTGAAAAGAGTAATACCTACCTACGTTGCGGTTATGGGCACGGTTTTGGTATGTCTGCTCAAATTATACAGCTGCAATTTATGTGTCGCTGTTAACTAATTATCATATTTGTCGACAACAAGGTAGGTACAAAAAACTACAATTTCTAGTGAATGTATAATATAATATAACTACTGTTACTTGTTTTAGAAGCAGTGACTGGAAGTAAAACAGTTTATTCAGCATTGAACTACAAGTATTGTTCTACAAAGGGATTTGTAATGAAGTATTTTCCCAAAGATCCTACTCCTAGAAAGGAATGCACCATTAAAAGGAGAAGGGACCACTGGAAACCAATGAATGCTTCAGCACTGTGTGAGGTAAAAAGTGTATTGATTTATTTTTATTAAGGATAAACATCTATTAAAAAGTTATTGTAATTATTATTAAAAACATGTAACTTACATATACATACTATTTTTATGATAAAAATTTAAGTCAGTTACCTGATGAATTACTCAATAGTTATTGAAATGTTTGGAATTTTCTTAGATGTACTCTAAAATAATTATTGTCAGTTATTATTACATTCTGTAATGAATTACATCTGTATTTATGTTTAAGGTATATACTTTGCCCCAGAAATGGGGAAAAACTAGGCATGATGGTAGTAGGAAATTAAAATTAACACAGTCCCTACAATGTTTACTTTTATCAAGGAAAAATAGAAAGAAAGCTTCCTACTAAACGACAAATAGTATCACAGCTGCCTAGAGAAACAATTCCAGAAATTATCTCACTTCTAAGTTTATTGACTTTGTAAATTTCATGATAATTATGATCACTATTTTTTAACATATTCAATGTTCACCGCCTTAAATTCTGTCTTCCCTAAAATTGTGATTATAAGAAGTATTGTTGTACACATCTAAACGTATGCTTTATATTATGTTTTTCATTATTTTCCCTTTCTTCCCAGTAATAAAACATAATAATATGTTACTGTTTTAAATCAAACTAGCTGTTTCTAGATAATTCCACAATATATTGATAAAATGTTAAAAATTCTAAGAAATTTGACAACTGTTTCGATACTAAAAATATCATCGAAATAATTGTCAAATTTCTTAGAATTTTTAACAGTTTATCAATATATTGTGGAATTATCTAGAAACAGTTAGTTTCATTTAAAACAGTAATATGAGTAGATTCCATAAAGTAAGAGTCGACACAGTAAATTTCATAATAATATGTAACAGTATAGACGAATTTTGTATTAAAACCCAAACAATAGCAAACATCATAATTATATGTGTTACCTATTTCCTCTTCAAAAATTAAAATTTCAATTACAGATTTAAATACTACAAAATTTGTTAGGTTAGGTATTGAAATCGTCTACTTATAACACGAATTTACATATAATTTCAAAATGAGTGATTTAAATTACCAAACAAAAATATTTTTTCATAGTTCAATTAATAGTCATGCCATAGTATGCATTATAATTACATTTTATAACTGATTTACAGCCATAAAATAAAATTCAATATCGATATCAATGTAAAATCCCTATTCCGGCGTTTAAATTTTGATGATTAATGGCGGATGGGCGGAGCTTAGGCTCTATTGTCGCCACTGTCTTGTATAAAGGCACTGTAATCTAGCGTAGATTATCACTGTCAGTCAGTTAGTAGCAGGTTGTTGTTGTGTCTGCATATAATTATTGTTAATTCGATTAATAAATTAATCCGTAAACTAATATTAAGCCTTTAATTACCCACATCAATCAGATTATGGGCCCAGGACTATTCCTTGGTTTAACTGGGTAATTTTTCTTAGCGTAATCGCGAAAAGTTTGCAAAAAGTGAAATAGGTGCAGCAACAAAATGGCAGCTGTGATTAGGCTTTCGGCGCAAATTTTGGAAGTGAATAATTTCAACAACTGGAGATTTCACGTCTTGATTTTGCTAACAGTGTAATGATGATGATTGAAAATGATCCGCAACCGTCGACCGCATCAATTGAAGAGCAACAAAAATTCGGGAGACTTGATGCTAAAGCAACGTCCGTAATCGTTCAGGGTGTGTCAGATGAGCATTTGGATATTGTTAAAGATTGTGCTATTGCAAAAGAGCAATTACAAGCTCTAAAACATATATTTACTTGGTGGAGTGTTAAATTTGCTCTGGATTGAAGTCTATCCAAATCGGTGAATTTTTCAGATTTAAAATTCTAAAAAGTGCATCATTGTATTCAGTAAACCTCTCTATGCTCCTGTTGCTGTAGGCAAGTAATAAAATTTAATATTTGAGCGGTTCCATTGACAATTCTTGTGTGAAACCATTTAAATAATTTAATAACAATAGATTTGCTGACCAGTTTTTTTACTGAAATACCGAATTTATTCCACCACGGCAACAATTTTGTTTAAAGTTCTTGAATAAAAGTGAACATAAATTCGAGAAAGTGTACTACCTAATATCAAAGAGCATAGTGCACCATTTTGTGTATTTAAGACTCGTAAGTGTCGATAAAACGCACGGGCCAGGACCGTACTCAGGTACATATGACCCGTACCAAAAGTTTCAAATATTGAATTGAGTCCACCAATATCGGGGATTTCTGACTACAGGAATCCTCAAACCACAACGATGGATACCAGAATAGAGAAATTTAACCAACAAACCGAAAGAAACTTCAGTAAACAACAGCCAACAAAATTTCCAGAGAAGAACCAAGCTATAATATTTCCTGCGATTGAAGGAACCAAAATCCAAGAATATCTCCTAGCCTTAGGAATACTCGTCAACCCTAAACACATTCTGTTTGTATCTAGAATTTCGAATAATAGAATTTGTATATACCTCTCCAGCCAAGAGTTAGTAACTACTTTTATGAATGACCACGGTTCAATTGGTGTCAACAACCAAATTATACGAGCCAGAAGATTGATAACACCATCTGAACGTTTGATTTTATCTAACGTGAGCCCAACAATACCACATTCACATTTAGAGCAACCCCTACAACAACTTGGCCTCAGCCTATTATCCCCTATATCCTTTCTCAGAGTCAACATGACCGACCCAGATTTTGCACATATAATGAGTTTCAGAAGGAAAAGTCTACATTAATCCTCCCGAAAATATTGTTATCCCGGAGTCTATGTTGGTCAACCATGAAAATACCTCCTATCGAATATTCTTATTATTAGATAATCTAATCTGCTTCAAATGCAAGGAAAAAGGTCCCATATCTTCTCAATGTACAACTGAGACACCTGAACATCTAAATGAACCCCCTGCAATGCTCCCTCCCGAAAATCCAGAGGATACCACAACCTCCCTAATTCCAGAAGATTCCTCCATCACTCCCGACCAAGACAACCAAACTAATTCATCGAATAAGAGGAACCTCTCAGAAATATTAACTCCAACGGAAGAAACACCATCTGACCCATTCCGAAAACCATCGTCGAGTATAAGTAAGAAAAGTCGCCCTGAAACCACAACTTTCGAAAGACACATGCAACCAACTAAAGCATACATTGATTCAGAAAATATTGTAATCAACTACAATCAACTCAAAGACTTTTTTGAAAACGTATACGGTTCTAATGACCCTCTAAGTGTGGCGAAACAGTACACAATCGATGTGCATGGTCTAATTCATATGCTGAGTAGTGTGTACCCATATTTTAAAGACATATGTATCAAGAGTAGGTATATCAAAATTAAGAAAAAGTTATCGAAGCAGTTGCTAGCAGAAGTATCGTTCATTTCAGATTCTGAAAGCGACGCATCGTCAAAAGAAACGCATTAATAATATCAACTTTCGAACTATCCATCATTCAATGGAACCTTAATGGGTTCTTCACACAACAAGAAATGCTAAAACTGATTATTTCCGAAAACAAACCCTCGATCATATGTTTGCAGGAGACCCATTTTAAACAGGACTACTCACAAAATCTGAAGAACTATCTTTGCTTCCATAAAAACAGACCAGATCAAAACATAGCAAGCGGTGGTGTCGCTACTTACATACACCAAACTCGCGGTGCAACCGAAATCCTTATAACAATCCACCTTGAAGCAGTTGCCATTAAAATTTTGGACTCTAAAGTGATACATATTTATAATATCTACATTCCACCAAACCAAGATTATTCTTAGGATACTTCAATTGCCATAACAGCCTATGGGGATGCGACTCCACACATACAAGAGGTCGTATATTAGAACATGTTATCGATGATAATAATAATATGGCGTTACTTAACAACGGAGAAAAAACTGTTTTCAGGAAACTCCAGTGCTATAGATCTCAGCATTAGCGACCTCACACTCCACACTCAATTCGATTTTACCATCTTTCCTTATCTATATGGCAGTGACCACTTTCCCATTTTACTCACAGGTTCTCAGCATGTTGTAGAAGAACCTATTGTGACAAAAAAATGGAAACTAAAAAGAGCTGACTGGGATCTATTTGCAAATATCATAGAAACCAAGGTTAGTCACTTCCACATGCGAGATAGTATCGATGAATGTGTTGATGATATTACCAAAATCATAACGGATGCAGCTCAACTAGCAATAGGAAAGACAAAGCAGCTGAACAACCACATTCCAGTTCCTTGGTGGAATCAAGAATGCGACCATGCAATAAAGGCCTCTAAACACGCTTTCAACAGACTAAAAAGGCACCACACACCAGAAAACCTGATAACTTTTAAGAGCCTGAGGGCAAAAGCTCGATTGATCATGAAAAAAAATACAAAAGAATCACGGGCAAGATATGTATCATCCATTAGCAGTTCAACACCACTAAGTATGATCTGGGACAAAGTGAAATGTATTAAATGTAATAAAACAGACCATGAAACTCACGGATTGAATATCAGGGAAAATCAACTTCCAGTTGTACCGAAATTTCTCAAATCTTCTCAGACATCTATGAAAAGAATTCTAATAGTGCAAACTACACACCCGAATTTCTGAACTACAAAAATAATGAAGAATCTGAAGGGATTGATGTGTCCCAAGACGAAATGAACCCTATGAATGTACCTATATCCTATGAAGAATTCCTCATCGAAGCTCTGGTTTCTTTCAAAAACTCCAGCCCAGGACCTGATGATATCCCGTTCATTTTCCTCCAAAACATGCCAGATACAGCTAAGCATATTCTCCTGAAAATATTTAATAAGATATGGACAGAAGGGGTCTTTCCTGAGAAGTGGTCAAAGGCAACCATATTTCCGTTAATAAAACATGGTAAACCAAAGACAGATCCTCAATTTTACAGACCAATATCCTTAACCTGTACAATGTGCAAGCTGATGGAAAAACTGTTAATAATCGACTCACTTGGTTCCTTGAGAAAAACCACCTGCTCACACCAAAACAAAGTGGTTTTAGGAAGGGTAGATCAACATCAGACAATCTAATTAACTTGGAATCATATATTCACGAAGGGTATGCTAACAAACAAAACACCATAGGAATCTTCTTCGATATAAATAAAGCTTATGACATGACCTGGAGATATAACATTCTTAGGAAGCTGAGTTCCTGGGGTATAAATGGCAATCTTCTAAAATTTGCTGAAAACTTCGTGAGAGAAAGATTTTTCAGAGTTAAAGTTAATGGAGCACTTTCCGGGAAGAGAGTGCAATAGAATGTTACACCTCAAGGTTCGGTTTTGAGCGTCACCCTCTTTCTAATTGCGATAAATGAAGCTGTAAAGAATATCAAACAACCTGTAGAAGCTGACGATCTTGTGGTATACTCGCGAGGAAAAAATCTTACCACAATCCAAAATAACTTGCAGGAGGTAGTGATTTCGATTGAGAGTTGGCTGAAATGCGCTGGTTTCAAAATGTGCCCAGAAAAAACTAAGTGGAAGTTTTTTACTAAAAAAAAGAGAACTAGCACTACCTAATCTGAAACTATGTGGCCGGAATATCCAAGTGGTGGAACAGATGCGTTACCTAGGAATATTTTTCGACAGAAAGTTGAACTGGAATGCACATCTTAACTGTTTCAGAACATCATGTCAGAGCGGCATCAATCTACTGAGAATTCTGTCAAACCAAAATTGGGGTTCAGACAGACAAACGCTCTTACTTCTCTATCGAGCGCTAGTAAGATCCAAAAAATTCCAATTTTCGTTTGGGAGAAACTCATACTTTTCTTTTATCGTAGATAGGGTTGACGAAAAATTAAAAGATATATATATATATATATATATATATATATATTTCCAAAAGTTTGTTTCTTTACTTGTTGATTGAAAATTTGATCTGTCACTTTGTTTATAACCAATCAAATATTGTCATATGCAATCGAATTATTTAATTTAGTTTACTTAGTAGAAAAGTTCATACATATACTATTTCACATTATTAATTCACTTGTAGAGAGTCTTTTGAGTTTTTGTCATACAAATAAATTAAAAATTTGTTATATACATAGATACATTTTAAATAGTTCAATATCTAATATTGTTATTAACAGTCTATTACTGTTACAATCATATTACTTAGAACATAAATCCTTTTATGTAATCTCTATCTAATCTTTGTATTAAATTATTTATACTAACTCCTTTAACAAATTATTATTTATTGATTCAATGTTCATTTTACTGACAATATATCATTTTTCTTTATTGTTATTAATAGTTTATCTATGAAAATCTATACTCCCTATTCTACTAAATATTTGTATTTGTTTTATAGTTTAACTGCTTATATTTATAATTATCGTGACTTGACTATTCTAATAATTGTTTTATTTCAGATGAACAGCTGATTACATTATAGAAGATATTCATCGTCTTAGGCAACTTTATTTACTCCATTACATTTGTTAGGCAATTTCTAAATTTTGTACTATTATTGAGGTAATTTCTTTATTTATTAAATTGTTATAGACTAATTATTTAATATATCTTTACTTGATATGCTTTTAATTAAGAAAAGTGTTTCCTTTTTAATTGTGTTTTCTTAAATTATATTATTTTCATATGTTTTCTTATTAGCAACATATTCCTATAGAACTAATTCTCTTAATATCTATGATATCTGGTTCAATTCCCCTCAAATTTAAATTTAAATTATATCCACACCTTGGATATTTATTTAAATTTTAATTCACTTACTATCAATTATTGATTTTATTTTATTCAAAAAAAATTTTTTAACAACTTTATGGCATGATCTTAATTTTCTTTAACTAAAATATTTATTCACATATTTCCTACTACAATAACTATTTCTTTCAATAACTGTCTCATAATTCTTTCCTTAAAATACACTTGATTAGTATCAATGTCAATTTATATTCTTAATATTACTTCATATAATACTTCTCTACTATCATTTTCATACTTACATCCGCTTATATATCAACTTATTTCTTTTTAATTTCATTAAATTTTATTCTTCTATATACTCCTCATATCATATTTCTTTTCAATATTCATCATTATTCAATATAATTAATTATTTCTTAGGAGTTCGGTCCTGGCATCTATCACTGATACAGATAAATTGTCAGCTCTTAACAAATCAATATTTAAACAGTGGTCTATTGTGTTTTAAAAACCTATACTACATTTAATATACAACATATTAGTGTACCTAACCATATACGTAAGTACGTTTTTCGATATCTAAACGTAAACATCAATTTGAATCACCTAACCTGCGAGTTTCTTTTGGAACTATCTCCAACAAAAAAGAGTCAAACCTCTACTCTTATCAGTACCGATATGTTCGACGAAACTCGAAGAACAGGTCCGTATTCAGGTTCATGAGTGAAAATTCGTACAAAAATATGAATATGTCAACACTATCTGCTGGGACTTCTGACTACAGGGGTTCTCAGAATAACACCTTAAAAACTTACTCAGATGTAACTTCTCAACAACACTTCCCAAAGAAAGAACAAGCAATAATCTTTCCTGCTATAGAAAACGCAACACTCCAAGATTACCTTATACCTCTAGGAACAATGATTGAACCCAAAAATATATTATTCACTTCAAGACTATCGAACAAAAGAATTTGCATGTATCTTACTAGTCCTAGCATAGTAGAAAAGTTCATTACTAATCACGAAGGAAAGATCAAAATTAACAATGAAATTGTGCAGGCCCGTAAATATGTAACACCCTCAGAAAGGCTTGTACTTTCTAACGTTTGTCCTACAATACCACACGCTATATTAGTGAATGAATTAAGCAAACTGGGCATTATCACTCTTTCTACGATGTCATTTCTTAGAATCAGCTCAAATCTCCCCGAATTTAATCACATTTACAGCTTCAGACGTCAAATTTTCATAACTCCACCAACACACACACTTCCAGAATCATTTTTGATAAATTATGAGGATACAACTTACAGAATTTTCCTCTCCCAAGACTCACTCTGCTTTTCTTGTAAAAAGCCAGGTCACACCGCAGCAAATTGCGAAACAGCATCACACTCTCCACCTCCCACTACTAGTACCCCTACCGCTCCACTTGAGACCACTTCCCACAACGAACAACCAATAAACATAAATACTGAAACACCTACATCCTCCGAGCAAAATTCTACAATAGAAACGGACAATCAAAAATTAACAAAACGTACTTTTAAGGAAATAGAGACACCTTCTCCTCAACCAGAAGAAGAAACAAACGAAGCCAAGAAAGACCCTTTCACTAAACCGCAACCCAAAGCAAACTTAAAGAAAATCAAAACAAACAACAAAAAAGATCTCCCAATCGAAGTTCTTATGGAGCCAGTGAGAAAAATTATCAACGAACACAATCCACCCTTTATTCTCAACTTTACCCAAATATCAGATCTTTTCGTAAACGTTTACGGATCAGCCGACCCAGTAAGCATCATTCAAGACTACACAACCGACCTCACAGCACTAATATATATGTTAACCAAAATTTATCCGCATTTTACCCACCGGGCTATCAAAACAAGATGTACAAAAATTAAGAAAAAACTTTTAATACACCTGCAATTAACCTATTCAGATACAGAACAGGAAAGCGATTGTTCACAAACGTCAACCTATTAAAATACTTATCCATTTTCAATTCTTTCTCATCTATTTTACAATGGAACCAAAATGGTTTCATTGATAAACTTCCAATACTACAAAAGGTCATAAACGAATTTAAATCTGACATAATTTGTTTGCAAGAAACCAACCTAAAACATAGCAATGTCCAAGCATTAAATCAATTTCAAAATTTTTATAAACATCGAGATACTGCTCAAAAAGCTAGTGGAGGAGTAGCAATCCTCACTAAAAATAATATCGACGCCGTGGAAATTCCCCTAAATAGTAATCTTGAAGCCATTGCTATTAAAATCCATGACAAACAAGACTTACATATCTGCAACCTATATCTTCCTCCAGGATCGCAAATAAACCAGCAGGACTTAGGCAATTTGATACAACAAATCCCCCATCCTAGAATCATACTAGGAGATTTCAATGCTCACAACTTTCTTTGGGGCTCAACATCTCAAAACACAAAGGGTCACCTTGTAGAACAAATATTAGACGACTTTAACCTTTCTGTTCTCAACGACGGCAGAGCCACAAGATTTAATATACAGACCGGAGAATCCTCATGTATTGACCTTACAATCTGCGATCCAACCCTAACCCCTTCGTTAACATGGGACAGACTAGATTATACCTACAGTAGTGACCATTACCCCATTATTATATACAACAATACAAAGAATAATACCAAACAAAGCTTCCATCCTAAATGGAAACTTAAAACTGCTGACTGGCAACTCTACTCCACTGTCATTGAAGAAAAAATTGAATCTTGTGCTATCCTACCTAATATAGACGAATCGTTAGAACAATTTATGGAAACCATAAAACATGCAGCAAATATATCAATTGGAAAAACATCTTACACCAAACAGCACACTCCGGTCCCATGGTGGAATAACGATTGCGAAGCAGCTCTAAGAGCCAGCAAAAAAGCTTTTAATAGATACAAACGATATAAGACTCCGGAAAACAAACTTCAATTTTTAAACTTACGTGCAAAATCAAGGCACACTATCAAAAGTGCAAAGCGCAAATCTTGGACTGAATATGTCTCATCATTAAACCCAGATACACCAATGACAGAGGTCTGGCAGAAGGTACGCAAAATATCTGGCATTAATTCAAATAATAATATAAAAATACTCAACATGGGAGGAACTATATTGACAACTGATTCAACTATTGCAGATGCGCTTGCTGTAACATACGAGAACCGTTCCAGTGATTGCAATTATACGAAAACTTTTTTAGCTCACAAAACACTAGAAGAACAAAACCGCCTGGAAGTGACTACAGAAAATGACGATCCTATAAATGTACCGCTCACCATGTCAGAATATGAAGACGCCTTATCCAACCTTAAAGATACTTGTCCGGGTCCTGACCAAATTCCATCTACCTTTTTAAAACATCTTCCTTCCAATGCCCACGAACATCTCTTAAATCTCTACAATGTGATTTGGTTGCAACACACCTTTCCAAAGGCATGGCGAGAATCCCTAATAATACCTATTCTAAAACCCCGAAGCCAAAAATCAAATCCTCAATCATATCGACCAATTTCTCTTACTTCAGTGATTTCTAAGCTACTAGAAAAAATCATTAACAGAAGACTATTGTGGACATTAGAGCAACATAATTTAATAATACCCGAACAAAGTGGCTTCAGACAAGAAAGATCAACTACCGACAATATTATAGACCTGGAAAGTACCATCAATGAGGCATTTGCACAAAAACAAAAATGTTTAGCAGTCTTCTTCGATATCAACAAAGCATTCGATACTGCCTGGCATGATTACATTATCAAAAAACTTCTGAGCTGGAATATAACAGGTAACTGTTTACACTTTATCCAAAACTTTTTAAAAGAACGAAATTTTAGAATATTAGCAAACGGAACCACGTCAGATTTAAAACAAACAAAAAATGGCATTCCACAAGGGTCCGTAATTAGCCCCACCCTTTTTATCATAGCAATGAATGATATCATACAGGCATTAAAACCACCAATGAAAGCTCGTTTGTATGCGGATGACTTAGTTATCTATTGCAAAAGCAAAAACGTGAACAATCTAAAATCTCTTACGCAAGAATTCATATCTCATCTAGAGGAATGGTCGGAGAAAACAGGCTTCATGTTTTCTACTAGCAAAACTCGCTTTATGTTATTCTCCAAAAAGAAAACAGTAAACATCCCAGATATTCATTTATATGGACAGAACATAAAAGCCGAAAAGTCACTAAACTTTTTGGGTACAACCTTTGATGAAACGCTCAATTGGAATACACACATTAATAACTTAATATCTACGTGTCAAAAGAGACTTAACCTCCTGAAAACACTATGCAATAAAAACTGGGGCGCTGATCGAGACACTCTTCTAACATTATACAGGACGTTAATCAGATCGAAATTGGATTATGCAGCAGTCGTATACTCGTCAGCCAACAAACGAACCCTAAAACGGTTAGATATAATACAAAATACGGCTTTACGGATAATAACGGGAGCCTTTCGTACATCTCCAGTTGTAAGCTTATACGCTGAAGTTAATGAACCTTCCTTAGAAGATAGGCGTATGTACTTGAGCCTGACATATGCAGCTAAAACGATATACAATCCGTTCAATCCTACAAGGCATAACTGCTCCCCTCAAAAACTCCCCAATTCTTTCACAATTAAACCTCATGCTCCCAAACCCTTTTATGCTAGAATAAAAATGTACCTTGAAAAACTAAGCTTCTCCTTTCCCAAATGTTTCCCTCGACTGACTACATCTACTCCCCCTTGGCAAATCAAAAAACCAAAATGTATAACCACTCTTAGCTCTCTAGATAAATATTCGACTCCCAATTTCAGTATTAGATCAACCTTCAAAACAATACTAGAAGATTATACAGACTATCACCAAATCTATACCGATGCTTCGAAAACTGCAGCTGGCATTGGAGCCGCGGTGGTAACTACAAACTCAACCCATAAGTTCACATTTCCAGATACATATTCCATCTTCTCAGCTGAATTATATGCCCTATATGAAGCCTTAGCTAATATCAATTCATCTTCAAACACTCAAAACCATCTTATTCTCACAGACTCCCTCAGCTCAATAAAATCCATACAAAAAATATTCACAAAACACCCCCTTGTGTTAAAAATTAAAGAAGAACTCAAAATAGCTCAACAAAACAATAAAGATATCATCTTTATGTGGATCCCATCACACGTAGGAATAGATGGCAACGAAGAAGCTGATCAAAGAGCAAAAGACGCCACAACCAACGAAGATGCTCGAGTAGTGCAGTTCTCAGTAAGTGCGGATATTAAATGTATAATTCAATCTAAAGTGAACAGTGTTTGTGAAGCTAAGTGGAAAACAGCGGGAACCAAACTTAACGAGGTAAAAAAGTCTACTAAACCGTGGTCGGTCCTACCAAAGAATCGTCGCGATCAAGTGCTACTAACACGGCTACGTTTAGGTCATACCCGGCTAACTCATAGTTATCTATTCGACAATGGTCCCGAACCAAAATGTAATTATTGTGACTCAAAACTGACTATTAAGCACCTACTTGTTGAATGTCCTCAACTAACACAACAGCGACAACTGGCACAACTCTCCAATAATGGATTATCCGACGTATTAGGAACAAACTACAATTTACATAACCTAAAGACATTTCTTAAATTAATAAATGTTGTAAATTCTTTGTAAAATGCCAAATGTAAATAACTATATATGTATACACCAAATATCGCTAATGACCCCTCGAGGTCGATGCGCTATAATAAAAAAAAAAAAAAAAATTATTTCTTAAATTCATATATATATATATATATATATATATATATATATATATATATATCAATATCAATTCCTTATTCCTTCATGTATTTTCAAGTAATCTACCAAATTCTAATTGACATCAAACATTACCTCCTATATTTTTATCAATATCATTCGTTATTATCCTTTCCTATCCTTTATTACTTACATCTTATTTCCTTATTTTAAAAAATGTGAACTTCTATTTGATACTTGAGTTATTCTTATTTTTATCCCCTCTATCCTATATTTTTAATAGTTTCTTTCTATGTAAAGCCAGTATTTCTCATAAATTGTTTTTCTTTATTTGCTATATATATATATATATATATATATATTGATTTGCCATATTCAAATTTTAAAACTGTTTTAATTATAAGTTTTACCTAATAAATTTTTCTTTATATTATATTATATTTATTCATTCATTCGTGTTTTTTTTGGTTCTGAAGAAATAAACGTGATGAATTTAATTGGATCACCAGTTGCCAAATGGAAAACAAAACTCTGTCTAATATCTACTTTATCTTTGTACACTACCTAATATTAAATTTAAAACTATAGTTATGACTATTATTTCCTTTTTTCGAGTATTGTTCGTAACATAACATCATCTATTCATAATATCTATATACATGTTCTACATTGAACACTCCCCTTTCTAATTGACTACCTGGATAGAATAAGCGATAACTGTTTTGAGCATCACTATTGTCGACTACATATGGCCCTTCAAATGGTGATAATAACTTTTTACATTGATTTTCACCTTTCTTTGGTGTTCTTAAAGATCTTACTAGGACTAAATCTCCTTTTTCAAATCTAATCTTCTTATTATTTTTGTTTCCTTTTCTTTTAATAAATCTCATAGCACTTCTCTCCAAATTCTTGCTTACTTTATTTAAAACTTGAGACAGATCCCATTCTCTCTGTATTATCCAATCACGTTCTGGGGGTATTCCTTTCAAAATAAATTGTGGACATTCTTCAGTAACTCCATTAGGTAATTTGTTTAAAAATTTCTCTACTTGATTCAAATTTTCTTCCCATAAATTGTGTCTATTATTACATAAAATCCTTAAATACTTAACAACTTCTTTGATATACCTCTCAGCTGGATTAGATGAAGGTCTTCTTATGCTTATGAAATTCATTTTAATATTATGATTTCTACACAAGCGTTTGACTTTTTCACTCACAAAGTAAGTAGCATGATCCAGTATTAAATTTTCCGGAGTTCCTATTTCTTCTATAAAATTTTTCAGACAAGATATTACTGTGTTTGCATTGGTACGTTGTCAAGGAAAAGTTCTTACAAATTTTGAAAATATATCTACCATAACTAAAATATGTTTATTGCCTTGCTTGCTAGGTATTAATTGTGATATGAAATCAATAGCTACTGTATGTAAAGGCTTGAGTGCTATTATAGGTTTTGGTCCACTAATATGATGATAGTTCCTTTCCTTCGCCAACTGACAAATTTTCCAGATTTCTTTAACCAATGATATGTCCTTCTTTGCAGTGTAATTTTCTCTAAACAACATCCATAGTTTTCGAGATCCTATATGTCCATATTCCTCATGTAATTGTTTGAGAATTTGTTTAGCATATTCAGGTGTTATTAAATAAATTTCCCTATCTTCCATTTTCTTATACCAAATTCCCTCGTTTTGAAATGCTCCTCTTTTACAAGATTCTTGTAAATTTCTCTGATCCTCCATTATTTTCTCCAAAGTAAACAAACCTTCAGTTTTTTGCAACCTATTGATGCCAATTTGGAATTGTTGATCCTTCTTCTTCATTTCTGTTTCACGGCTAAGAGCATCCGCTACTATATTAGTTTTCCCAGGAATAAATTTTATTTCAAATTCATATTCCTGTAATAGAAGTATCCATCGATGTATCCTATTGTTTGCATAACGATTTTTAAACATTGCTGTTAAAGCTGAATGGTCTGTTTCCAAGTAAAATTTTGCTCCTAATAGATAAAAACGTAATTTAGTTATGCAAAATACAATGCTTGCCATCTCCAATTCAGTAACTGAGTATTTTCTTTCATAGTTTTTCGTTACTCGAGAAATAAAACTGATTGGTACCTCTCCTTCCTCTTGTTCTTGCAATAAAACTTCTGCTAACCTATCTATGGATGCATATGTTCTTAAAATAAATGGCTTGTCCTATTGAGGATGATAAACCTGCAAATTTTGTAAAAATATTTCCTTGAGTTCTTGAAAAGCTTGTTCTCTCCTAGCATCCCATTTCCATTTCGTTTCCTTCTTGAGTAATTCAATTAATGGAATTTCTTTATTAGTGAGGTCTGGTATTAGTCGTTTGAAGTAGTTGAGAATTCCCAAAAATCCTCGAAGAGTTTTCAGATTAGTCGGTGTCTTATATTCCCTTATGGTTCTAATTCGTTCAGGGTTCATTCTCACTCCAGTAGAATTTAAAATATATCCCAAATACTGCACTTCTTTTTGGTAAAATTGACATTTTTCCATGTTCAATTTTAATCCTGCTCTTTCCAATTCTGCCAATATAGTCTTCAAATGTTCGTGATGTTGTTCTTCATTTTCTGAATATTTTAAAATATCATCTATATAGTGCAATGTAAAATGTTCATATTGGTTAAGAACAGTGTGAAGTGTTCTTACCAATGCTGCACACGAACTCTGTAAACCAAATGGAACAACACAAAATTGGTATACTACACCATCAATCATAAATGCTGTATATGGACGACTTCTTTTATCTAATGGAATCAACCAGAAACTATGCTTCAAATCCAGTTTCGTGAATATGTTAGCTCTTGTAATCCTACCAAATATCCCCTCTACATTTAAAGGACTCTCATATTGTTTTTTAGTATATGAGTTGATATTTCTGGCATCCAGACATAATCTAATCTCACCTGACTTTTTTCGGACACATGTTATCGCACTTATATATGGAGAGTTGGATCTTTCTATAATACCATCTTGTATAATCTTTTCTAACTCCTGGTATACTTCATTTTTCAGCTTATAAGGAATGGGATAGGTTTTTATCTTGTAGTTACTAATATCCTTATTCATTTCCAACTTATGTATATACTTTGCTGCTATGCATACTTCTTTGTTGAAAAGTCTCCCATGTTTTGTTAATAACTCATCAATCTCTCTTCGATATTGTATGGGACAAAATTGTTCTTGTAGATCTTCCATAATTTCTATTTCGTTTATTTTACATTGTCTTTCCTCTACCTCTTGTTCTTCCTTTTTGTCAAAAGTTATTATATTACCTTCACATACCATGTACCCCTGTTTATAATCAATTATCATCTTGTGATTGCTCAATTCATCATTTCCTAAAATTACGTCATATTTTAAATCCTTAACTACTAATAATTGTATCTTATAAGCTAAGTTTCCCAAATAAAAATCTGTAATTATGGTACTATTTGTATAATATAAATTTTTATCATTCGCCCCTACTAATGATAATTTCTTTGTATTTATCATCATAATATCATCCTTATTTAAATTATCTACTAGATCCTGTTTAATTAATGTTACCTCTGAACTCGTATCTATTAAAATTCTACAAAAAATATTTTGTAATCTACCCTGGATAAATATTAAATTAGGTTTTTCTACCTTTTTACTAATATTTTCATAATCTATAATAAATTCTCGAGGATGTTCATATCGCGATGAATAGATGATATTATGCACGTAAGGACGATTTAAGCAAAATTCGCTATATTGTCCTGTCCAGGAATACATTCTTCTCCCTGTATCTCCTGTCTGACCATGTTCACTTGTCTCCTATTGTCATCATCCCTGTTTCTGTTTTGGTCTGGATTATTTTGATTTTCTCTTCCGTTTTGCCAGTTTCTTCCTCTATTATTGTTATTATTCCCATAATGATTTCTTCTCTCGAAATTATTTTGGTTTCTATTGTTCTCTGGATATCTGTTTCCATTATTCCTTTCTCGATTTCTATTTTGCTCCCCATTTCCTTGATATCGTCATCAAAGTTCCTATTTCCATAATTTCTATTTCCATTACCTTCATAATAATCTCTCCTAAAATTACCATTTCCATTTTGCCTTCGGGTATCGTTTCTTATATTTCCATTTCCTTGTTGATATCTAAGAAAACCATTTCCATTTTGGATACTTCTTTCCACTCTCTGCAAATACCTAGACAAATTGTCCATTGTTTTTATATTATGAAGGGCTATTGTTTCTGCAACTTCGGAATTGAAATGTCTCCCAACATATAAAACTAATTCCTCCTCCTTCATAACAGGTTCCAAATATTGTGCCATATTATAGAGTTGCATAGCATATGCATTTAAATTTTTATTCCGATTGTAATCAAATTTCCCGAAGTACAATCTTTCCCTAAAATTAGCTTGATGAATTTCACCCCAAAAATAGTTTATAAATTGATTCTCAAATTCTTCTAGATTGTTTATATTTTCCTCCTTATTACAGAACCATAATAGGGCATGTCCAGATAACATCCCTCTAATAATAATCTTCTTCTCCATTATATCTCCCATTCCTTTGAGTTTGCTTTTAATTATTTTAATAAACACCTTCGGATGAATGGTGTTTATATTCCCATCAAACTTCACTCCGATATCCATGTTCCCCGTATAAATAACTCCACCTCCATTTCTCCTAATATTAAATTCCATTTCCTCCATGCTTTCCTGCAATTTCCTGTTCATTTCTTCCAGTTCTTTGTGAAAAATTTGTCCAATATGTTCGCTCCTCTCCTCAGATGTTCCTGTTTGTTTTTGAACCTTTGCATCTAAGTCCTTAAATTTATGTTCCGCGTTTTGCTGATAATTCTGCATAATTTCTTCAATTGTTTGTTCCCTGAATTTAATGTTTTCTACCTCTTTAGTGATATCTTCAGTTTGTTTCCTGACTTCTGCTTGAATTGTTCCTGGTAATTCTTCATTTATGCCTCTTCCTAATTCATGAATTTGTTCTACCATTTGATTTTCTATCTGCTCTCTAATTTTCATACCGTTTTCTTGAATTTCAATCCGTAGATGTTTATTTTGGTCCTCCATATCTTCTCTCACCTTGTCAATTTTCTTTCCAAATTCTTCATTAGTCTTCTTAGGTTCTTTAATATCCTTACAATTTTCAAATTTCACTTCTTCTATTTTCTCTTCTAATCTGTTCATATTACCATTGATGTTGTTTATATCCCCTCTAATTTCTTCTCTCATACTATTCATATCTCCCCTCATTGTCTCCATATTTCCATTCAGGTTGTCTATTTTTCCATTTAATCTCTCCTCCATTCTGATCAAAAATTGCATCATGTCCGTCTGATCCTCTCTACTTCTTCTTCTTTGCATTTCCTGTGTCCCATCTTCTTGTTCAACAGCTTCCCCATCTCCTGTCATACCATCTTCCTGTGCATCTCCTTCAAATTGTTGTCCTTGTTCCAAATAGACTGCTTGGTAATCTCCCATACCATGACTTCGTTCTTCCCTTTCCTCTTCCGAACCACTGTCTGCTCCTACCTGCCTTCCATCTCTCAACGTCATTCGTTTTGCCATTTTAATTGAGTTTTAAAATTTACAGATGTTTCCTAAATTTTTAATAAACCGCCCCACGTTTTGGGTGACAATTAAACTAATTTTTAATTGAATTAATTTATATTTATTTTTATGAAGTTTAGATAATTATAATTTTATATGTATGAAATTTTGTTTTGATGTGGCTAGCTCAGTATTTATAATTTTATATGTTTTGTAATGTATTATCATTTTATTCGGGAGCATGAAACTCTGTCTGCTCTTTGAGTCCTGGCATTTAAAGATATATTACCTTTATTTAAATAAAAAGAAACACCTTACTTTTTAAACACATTTAATTTTAAAATAAAATTTTTTAATGCAATAATTATAAGTTGCGACGCCTATGGTTATCTCAAACGAAATTATCAATTTTTATATTCTCTCCTGTGCGCATGCTTAAAATCCAGTCATGCGGACTTAAAGTGTGAAATGAACATAGTTTTTACAACAATGCGAGATGGAGCATCTGTGATCATTAGATACACATAATATTGTCAAACAATAAATCCTTGAATGGTTTAACACATAGAAGAATTTATGTGGAGAATATACATAGAAATATTACAAATATGCTGTGGAAGAAATAGAATTAGAAGATTTATATATACATGGAAATATTATAAGATTTATATACAGATGGACCTATTACATGAATATAAATTTAAGCATCATTCTTATGATGATAAAATGGCGTAAGTACTTATTTTTATTTATTTGAATTAGGCCTTTTTGTTAATGTTAAAGATTTATTTTATTGACTGACTAAATAAAGTCCGTTTTCTTTCTATTTAGATCGATCATTGCCGTGAATGTTTATCAATTTTACGAAATTATGCACTTATTTGAGTTTTTTCTCTTATTATTGGCCAATAATATTTTAAATGAACACTGACCTGTTGCTCTGGAATTGGGATAATGCTTCTGGACCCAGGAATACTCCTCTGAAGTTCCAACACCAATTTTGGAGAAATTTTGCTGATTTTCGCAGTAAAACTGGATGTGATTATCTGTGAGTACTATCAGAATTGTTTATAGTAGTAATTGATAAGTTTTGTCAAGTTATTTTGGGAATTTCATGAATTTTCGGGAACACTGCAACACACGCTCCACGTATATCGACGCCAGCTTCCAACCTCTTAACGCTTCCTTCCGATCCTCCACTTTTTTCAATCAACAAGTATTTTGTTTTTTTCCAGGTCACTATTTCCAAAAGTTTGTTTCTTTACTTGTTGATTGAAAATTTGATCTGTCACTTTGTTTATAACCAATCAAATATTGTCCTATGCAATCGAATTATTTAATTTAGTTTACTTAGTAGAAAAGTTCATACATATACTATTTCACATTATTAATTCACTTGTAGAGAGTCTTTTGAGTTTTTGTCATACAAATAAATTAAAAATTCGTTATATACATAGATACATTTTAAATAGTTCAATATCTAATATTGTTATTAACAGTCTATTACTGTTACAATCATATTACTTAGAACATAAATCCTTTTATGTAATCTCTATCTAATCTTTGTATTAAATTATTTATACTAACTCCTTTAACAAATTATTATTTATTGATTCAATGTTCATTTTACTGACAATATATCATTTTTCTTTATGTTATTTTTAGCTTATCTATGAAAATCTATACCCCCTATTCTACTAAATATTTGTATTTGTTTTATAATTTAACTGCTTATATTTATAATTATCGTGACTTGACTATTCTAATAATTGTTTTATTTCAGATGAACAGCTGATTACATTATAGAAGATATTCATCGTCTTAGGCAACTTTATTTACTCCATTACATTTGTTAGGCAATTTCTAAATTTTGTACTATTCCTGAGGTAATTTTTTTATTTATTAAATTGTTATAGACTAATTATTTAATATATCTTTACTTGATATGCTTTTAATTAAGAAAAGTGTTTCCTTTTTAATCGTGTTTTCTTAAATTATATTATTTACATATGTTTTCATATTAGCAACATATTCCTATAGAACTAATTCTCTTAATATCTATGATATCTGGGTCAATATATATATATATATATATATATATATATATATTTAACTAGTTATCTAGTTTTGTAAATAAATTGAAATAAATAAACATGACAACAAGGTTCTATTATAACGGAAGGTGTGTCAGTAGACACAATCATTATAAAAAAATCCATAACAAGTCAAATATAAAAAAAGAATGAAATATGAATCAATCTGGTTGAATATTGATGTGATTGTTTAAAAAAGGGATAAAGAATAGAAAATCCAAAAACAATATTAGCTAATTAAAGATTAAATGTTACCTGTACAAGTAATTCCAAATAGATGTCAATGTCAAGGAATTTCACATTGTGCTGAACACTGCCATAGGAGTTTCCGCAGTAAGAAATTTCATATTAAATCTTGAAACCTAAAATAATATTAGAAAATCATCAGTCCAATAATAGCTTAACATTATTCACATGAGTTTTAATAGTAAAAGTTTAGAATTTCATGCATTCATTCAGTAATTTCATAAAGGGTTGAAAACGGTATGGCATAAAATAGATGGAACACAGCCCAAACTTATGAAAAGGAAATGAATATAAACAGGAAGTAATGAATCCTAGTGAATTTTAATTACCAACTTAAAATCATTGATTATTTATTGTATTTAGAACTTTAATTAAAAAAACTAAAATAATCAAGAGTTTATATAGAATAGTTATAGAATAAAATTCAAAATTAAAAAAAAGAATCAATTACATATAGGTAAATTACTAATGTAGGTGGTAAATTTTGTAAAAATAAACATTTATCAAAATAGCTGAACAACATAATTATCAACAAATTAACTATTGTATAAGGAAAAAAGGACATAATATAGATTCCTTAGTGCAATAGAAATAATAGTGAATCAGTGTGATTACCCTCCAGGACAAAAAAAATTCAAGTATTTTAAATTAATAACTAAAAGACATGAAAATGACAATTTTTTGTTAAAAATAACAAATAAGTGAGCTATGGATTGGGGAAGCCGAGATGCTTGTTGATTTTAAAAACAAGAAAGGTCGATTTGGGGTTGTTAGAGAGGACGTGTGGATGGAGATGGCTCTCTGTGAAAATATTTTGTTTAAAAAAAATGCTTAAACGTTAAATTTACATCAAAACGTAAAATTAAACTAATAACAAGTGTATCTAATCCTGTGTAAGGATAAAGCAGTACTGGAGGTGCATATCTCTTGTGAGATATCATCAAGAATTAGAAGATGAGAGTTGCAGCCGGCAGTGATATCAAAAACTAAGGTCTGTGTTTTTTAAATAAAATTATTTGGAATTACATTTAACATATATCAAAGTGAACAATCAAATTATTATTAGAACGTTCGAATCAAATAATGCATTAAAAAAAAGACCAAAAAAACAATTAGAATATGATGCATCATAAATTTGTCTATTGATAATTGCATATTCAATCACTAAAAATTATTGTACTCACCTTTTGTAATTTCATCCATTAGATATATCACGTGCATCATGAATGTTCCAATAATTTTCACATCTTCTTTCTAATTATTGCATGCCTACCTATTGTCTATCACTTTCTTCATATTCATAACTCTCACATGTTTATGTTCGAATTACGCACGTATATGTAATTGATGGTATAAATTTTATAACTTTTAAAAAAACTTCACCATTACCAACGTGCTGGTGGCATGTTAACTGAATAGACGCTTCTTATAGTGGGAAAATCTTTCCTCGTATCATATTATATTACAGGAGCGCATGCGTTTAGATATTATGCGCCGACGCAATAGTGAGAATAATTTGTAGTTAAGAATACATGTTATATAGGGTGGCAAAAATTCATAAATTTTAATGTTCAAATTAAATCAATAGTTTCGAAATATTTTATTAAATAGTTTTACATTAAAGTGTTGGTAATTTTTTTATTATTATCACATCCATGAATAAGTTCACATTATTTTCGTATTTCAATCTTTTTATTTAAGAGATTTAGTGTCATCAAGAGATCACAAAGGAAAAAGGTAAGATTATGAATAAATTTCATCAATCATTGGTTTAATGCATCCTGAACTCAAAGGGAGGAGTTTCATGTTTCCGACTGAGGATTTAAATAATTTAGATAAACATAAACTTAAAATATTAAATTTTGAGCTAGCCGAGGTTACATATAAAAATAACAAAACTAAATATAAATATAAAATTAATTATATATATCATAAATCCAAAATTATAAATTGGCACCTAACAACGTGGGGCTATTGAATATCTAATTTATAATAACTACAATTATAAATTGACGTTGATTCAATATTAACACATTATTAAATTAAACAAATGAATCATGGAAAGCAGGAAAATGATGTTGGGAGATGGGAAGCAGGTCGGAAATGATAGTGGATCAGAAGAGGAGAGAGAAGAAAGGAGCCATGGTATGGGAGATTTCCAGGATCAATATTGATCCAGGGTCAGCAAGCTGAAGGACATGCATCTGAAGAAAGTGCAACAGGAGACGAAGAAGAAGGAAAGGATAGGAGAGAAGAGAGAAGGGAAAAACAAGGAGGAATGAATATCAGTGAATTATGGATGCAACAATTGTTTGAAAAAATGGACCAGAAATTTGCCGAACAGAATCAAACCAGGAAGGCAGACAAGAACGAGATGAAAGAACTCATGAATGGTATGAAGGATGACTTGAATGGAAATATAAATACAATGAGGGGAAATATGGACAGAATAGAAAGTAATTTGAATAAAAAAATGGACACAATGAGGGGAGATCTAAATGGAAACATGAATAGATTAGAAAAGAAAATATAAGAAGTTAGAATAGAAAGTTTGAAGGAAATTAAGGAACTCAAGGAGAACCAAGAAGAATTTAAGAAGAACATTAACAAGGTAAAAGAAGACATGGAGAATAAAAATAAAAATTTGAGACAAGAAATACAAGAAAATGGTGTGAAAATTAGAGAGAATATAGAAAAGATGATAGTAGAAGAAGTACTAGAATTCAAAAGAGATATAGAAGAAAGTTTACCGGAAAATATTAAAATGGAGGTCTCTAAACAAGGGAATAATATAACAAAGGAAGTGGAACAGATATAAGAAAACGTAAATAGGAAATTTAAGGATTTAGATGGCAGGATAGAAGAGAGAACGGGGATGAGTTTAGCAATTTTTGAAGATATAAATAGACAAGTAAGTCAAGACATAGAAGAAATGAATAGGAAGTTAAGAAATACGGTCGAGGAAATGGAAGAGAATTTAAGAAGAAGTGGAGGAGTTAATGGATGTCCAGGAAATTTCCATAGCAATTTCGAAATAGGGGTGAAATTCGATGGGAATATAAACAATATCCATCCCAAAGTATTCCTAAAAATAATTCGCAGTAAAATAAAAGGACTAAGAGATATTATGGAAATAAAGCTCATTATAAGGAGTATATTACAGGGCCATACTTAGTTATGGTTCTGTAATAAGGAAGAACAGATACAAAGCTTGGGAGATTTTGAGTAACAATTCTCAGCCTATTTCTGGGGAGAATTGCAACAAGCGACATTTAGGAAACGGCTATACTTTGGAAAATTCGATTACAAGAAAAGCAAAAACCTAAACAATTATGCTATGTAGTTATACAACTTAGCCCAATACCTAGAGCCAGGAATGAAGGAGGAAGAATTAGTGTTGTATGTTGGAAGACACTTTAACTCCGAAGTTGCAGAAACAATAGCGCTACATAATATAAAATCTATGGATAGTCTATCAAGCTACCTACAACGCGTGGAAAGGAGCTATACTAATCACAATGAATGAGAATGAGATAATCGATCAAGTGAAAATGGGAATGGACAGCATCGAAGAGAAAATGAAAGGAGAAATGATCATGGAAATAATGAAAATAGAAACTACGAGAGAAGAGGACCAGGATGGGATGATAGAAATCATAGATATGATAACTATAGAAATGGAAATTACCGAAATGGGTATCAGAATGGTAACAATGGTAATCGAAATAATGGAAATAGGCCATACGAAAATGGAGGAAATTATCAGAATTTTGGAAGACGAAATGATAATGGCAATAGAAATAGGAACTGGCAACAATACAGAAGGGATGGAAGAAATGATGATAATGATCGAAGAAATGAGAACAGGAACAGGAACTACGATCAAAGAGATGGTCGAGAAGAAGACAGTAGACAAGTTAATTTGATACAAAATCAGGAAGAGGTAAGAAGGGATAGAGATCAGGGCCCGAGTTCTGATCCAAATTTCGAATAAGTTGCTCTTACGTGCATAATATTGTCTATTCTTCTAAATATCAACATCCTAGGGAATTCATATTAGAGGAAGATCAAACAAGCCAAGAATTAACTAGATTAATATTTATAGAGGGAAATTTAGAAAACATTAAATGTAGAATTTTGTTAGATACGGGTTCAGAAGTTTCCATCATAAATCAAAATATCGTAGACAATTTAAATCAGGGCAATATTATGGTGATAAATACGCATAAAATATCATTAGTAGGGGCAAATGAAAGAAAATTGTGTGAAGCAACAAAAACTATAATGACTAATTTAGAATTAAATGGCAAGATTTTATCAGTACAATTGTTGACTGTTAAAAATTTAAAATATGATATAATCATGGGTACCGATGAACTTAATAAAAATAAAATTATTATTGATTATAAAATGCAAAATATAATATATAACGATCAGAAAATACCATTTATGACTAAATATCGAACAGATAAAAGGAAGGACGAATGTGCAATTGGACAATTAAACCACATTGTAGAAGATAAACTAAATATGAGGGATGAATTATGTTTGGAGGAATATAAGCAGAGGGTATATGAACTGTTAGACTCACATGAAAAGCTATTCAATGAAGAAGTATGTGTTGCAACCATATATGTACATAAAATAGAAGTTATACCAGAAATTAAAAATTTTAAGATCAAAACTTACCCCATACCGTATAAATTAAAACAAGAAGTATACCAAGAAATAAATAAAATGTTACAAGATGGTATAATTGAACGATCTAATTCTCAGTACATAAATGCTATAACCTGTGTAAAGAAGAAATCTGGAGATATTAGACTATGTTTGGATGCTAGGAATATAAATACATTTACAAAAAAACAATACGAAAGTCCTTTAAATATTGAAGGTATATTTGGAAGGATTACAAAGGCTAATATATTTTCAAAATTAGACTTAAAGCACAGTTTTAGGTTAATTCCATTGGATCATCGTAGTAGACAATACACTACATTCATGGTAGATGGAGTGGTATACCAATTTTGTGTGGTGCCATTCGGACTACAAAGCTCTTGTGCTGCTTTGGTACGAACTCTCTGCATACGATATTGAATCCGTATGAAGATTTCACTCTCCATTACATAGATGACATCTTGATTTTTTCTGAAACAGAAGAGAAATATCAAAAACATTTGGAAATAATATTAAACGAGTTAGAAAATGCTGGACTTAAATTAAATTTGGAAAAATGTCAATTTTATAAAAGAGAAGTAGATTATTTAGGGTATGTTTTAAGTGATACTGGTATTACAATGAATCCTGAAAGAATAAAAGCAATTCTGGAGTATAAAACACCCAATAATTTGAGAACTTTGAGGGGGTTTTTAGGGATCATCAATTATTTCAAGAAATTGATACCAGATCTCAGTAGAAGAGAGATTCCTCTCATAGAATTATTAAAGAAGGATACTAGGTGGAAATGGGATGAGAGAAGAGAAAAGGCATTTCAAGAATTAAAAGAAATTTTTCTAAACAGCTTAAGTTTTTCATCCACAGTACGATAAACCTTTTATCTTAAGAACTGATGCTTCGATTGAAAGATTGGCAGGTGTATTAGTTCAAATACAAGAAGGAGGTGAAGTACCTATTAGTTTTATATCCCGAGTAACCAAACCAGTGGAAAGGAAATACTCCATAACAGAATTGGAGAAGTAAATTAAGATTTTATCTGCTAGGAGCTAAGTTTATTTTAGAAACCGACCATTCAGCATTAACAGCTATGTTAAAAAATCGTTATGCTAATAATCGTGTCCACAGATGGATATTATTGCTACAAGAATATGAATTTGAAATCAGATATATTCCAGGAAAATTAAATATTGTAGCTGATGCATTAAGTCGAGCAGATGAAGTAGGAAACGATCAGACAAAATTTCAAATTGGAATAAACCAATTATACCAAACAGAGGGGATATTTACATTGGAAAGGGTTAAAGAAGTTCAAAGACATTTTGAAGACAAGAAGGTTAAAGGTGCCTATAAAATCGACGAAATATGGTATAAGAAATTGGAGGACAGAGAAGTATTTGTGATAAGTAAGGAGTTTGCTAAAGAAATTATTAGGCATTTACATGAGGACAATGGACACATAGGAACGAGAAAATTATGGACATTGTTATAACGAGAAAAACCTACAAACCCTCACAGTGCTCGTTATAGGTATGCGGGTTGTCTCACGTGGTACAACCCGTGCTCGCCAGTCGACTAGCTTCGAGTCGAAGAAGGGGTGGATTCTTCAAATGATTATTAAGTATACAAAAAGGGCGCCAGAGAAGTTTTGGCAAGCACCCAAGACTTCCTAAGTTAGCCCACAACTCCTCAGTGGGTTAACAACACACACTACACACTCCAAAGGTTAATCTGATACGTAAATTATCATAAGTAAATAAAAGTCAGCAAGTACACCCTGATTGAAATTTTAATTAGTCTTGGTGGACCAAAGGTCTCTTTTCAAAATATTTATTACAATGTCACTTCCAAAAAGATATTACAAATAACATCTGAGCTCAGCTGAAGGCTGTAAACACAGGATGTAGATGGGCTGAAGGCCGAAATCTACATAAATCCAAAGAAAATTCCTAACTAACTTATCGGTTACAAACAATTAAGTAACTGTCGAGCAGGTTCTATAGTTCTAGGGAAACGACCAAATAGTTCATGTACAATATCTCAAAAATACCACGATAATATATGTATCAAAAATCAACAATGTACAATTACACCCTTCCGCAAATTATACCAATATCAATATAAATTGTTGCATAAACCTAAAATTTAAATAGCAATCGCGTTTAGCGTTGCTAGCGAAAATACAATTCAAAATTATGAACGGTGCAAATTATATTCACAAAATTTGTCAGAAATAGGCAAAAAAAATAAAATAAAACCACTAAATAACGCAATACCAGGTACGTACCGTAGTGTCTTAGCGTATTTTCAAACTATGAGCAAATATTTCAAATTTTTAAATACAAAGTACCAGTGTAAGCAAGATTATAATAATTGTCGCAAAAAGAAATAAAACTTTAAATGTAAAAAGGTAATATGTGACGTATAAAGGTGAATTTATTAATGAAAATGATGAATAAAAAGGAAAACTATTCACTTATTCTTTTCCGGAACCAGAACAGGAACTGATGTTGCTCCAGACTAATCCAGTCCTCCTGGAATCTGGTCTCACTGACCCATTAAATTCCAATCAGTGAGTCACAAAAAAAACCCCCTAAAATAGAGAAACGAATTAGCCTCTACATAGGGTTTACATTTTACCCCGGTCAAATTTTCGACGTACCCCCGTAATATCCCATCATACTGACTATATTAACAATACCCGAAATTCGCAAATAATTATACCTCATGACTTTTAACTGTATAAAAGCCACCTACTCTAAGAATAAAAACTATATGACTGGTTTTTTCCGCTTAGCAAATAAACTACGATACCAATAAAAACCCATAATATAAAAACTACGTCGTTGGACACATCCCTGAATATTTATACAACCCCCGTGATATATTCTTATTTCAACAAAATATAAAGCAATGAAGAATATGAATTAATAAGAATTTATGAAATACAACGAAACTAACCCGCGAAATCCAGATTACATTCTCCAATAAATTACGAATCAAAGCAAAATTTCTACGTTAAATTACCTACAAAACTGTTAATTCTGAGAAAGTATTTTTCAACCATTTACCTTGTTAATGAATCCTTCTAGCTAACGCCGTCTACGGAAAATTTACCACCAATATACAATTCCTGTAAATCCTTAAGGAACCCACAGTCATCGACCGTTTTTGGTTCAATAACTTATAGGGTCAAAGCTACCAGCTGTTGGTTCCAGCCGTATTTTTCTTTCCCTACGACGAAATTGTCGGTTTTTCTTATCGACTTCTAATGGCTCCCAGAGCACATGCAAAAATTTTTAAAGTTAATAAAGTGTGTGTACACTTCGACGGCAAATGGAGGACTGAAATTTTTAACTTCGTACCGACAGCGCTGTGACTTCTCTCAGTCGACAGGTTAGCCAAATTAAGTCTCCGACGGCTCGGCAAATTTTCGCGTTACAGATTCCCCCCTTTTCGTCAAAGAAAATTAACCCGGAAGGGTTAATTTTCATCTCCAGGCGGTTGCGTAGAGTATGGTTTCAAGTCCTTGCAGTGCCATACTCCTGCCGTAGCTCCATCCTTATCATGCAACTCATACGTCCACGGAGATACCCTCTTAACTATCGAGTAGGGCCCTATATACTTAGGCGCTAGCTTACGCGTGTAATACCTCGCAGCATCCGAAAGGACAAAATTCCTCTTCCACACTAAATCGTGCGGGAGATACTCCACATGCCTACGTCGCAGATTATGGCTATCACAGGCCTTCTGATTGGCATCCTCTAACCGTTTCCTGATGTCAGCGAACAATTTCCTAAAACCCTCATTACGACTACTCTCGGGAGTTCTCACACTATCTCCCAGATCTAAATCTGAATTATCAACATAATCGGCACCAGACAACAGCATAGACCTACCAAAATTAGCGAAATACGGTGTTACCTTTGTGACTTCATGAGTAGATGTTCTAATCGCACATCCTATCTGAGCGAGATGCTCGTCCCAACAACGATGATTATCCGAGACATAGGAAGCCATCATAGTCTTAATCACACGGTTAACTCTTTCACACGGGTTAGCCCTTGGATGATAATTGGCATTCAGCTTGATACGGCAGCTATATCGGGAAGCTAAGCTTCGGAAAAGATTACTACGGTATTGGGGACCATTATCACACAAAATCACCTTGGGTACCCCATATACAAGAAATACTTCATCTTCGATCTTACGACCAACGGCCGCTGCAGACGCTGTTCTAAGTGGGTATATCAGCACATACTTGGTCGAATAATCCGTAACGACAAGGATGAAAGAATTACCTCGTTTCGACCTTGGGAGAGGCCCCATCAGATCTGTGCAAATCATTTCCCACGGACTGCTAGGCTTTGGATGAGACGCCATCTTATCAACAGGTTTACCTTGTGACACATGCGCAGCACACACCTCACAACGATTAACATACCTAGCGACATCAACTCTCATTTTCGGCCAGTAAAAACGCTCAACTACTCTGTGGAAGGTTTTAAAAATACCCGTATGTCCAGATGTGGGAGGGACATGGGCTTCCATGATAATACGCGACCTACCAGCTTTGGGAACTACCAGTTTCCAAGATTCACCAGGCGACAGCGGTTGTGTGTACTTATTGACAACATGTTTGAAGAGGAGATTATCCTTCACACGCCAATCCGGAAATTTAAGGGGATTACTAGCGACATTCTTTACCATCTTACAATACCACTTATCATTGGTTGTATCAAACGGAGGGGGCGGTACCTCTTCAGATGAAACCTCCACAGACACCTCATCGACAACAGGGACGGACCGAGAAAGAGCATCTGGTACCACGTGTTCACGACCTTTGCGATGTATAATTTGGAAGTTATACTGTTGCATTTTGACTGCCCATCGGGCTAGACGACCCTTCGGACTCTGCAGCTTCTGTAGCCACAGTAGACTATAGTGATCCGTAATGACGGTAAAAGAAACACTCTCTAAATAAGGCCGAAGTTGTTCAAGTGCCCAAACCACAGCGAGACATTCGCGTTCAGTGGTTGAAAAATTCCTTTCTTGGCGAGTAAGAGATCTACTTAGATAGCAAATAACCTTGTCACCATCCTCGTGAGGCTGACTCAACACAACCCCTAAACCATAACCACCACTATCGGTCTGTACAACAAAGGGTTTATTAAAATCGGGACAAGTAAGAATCGGCGCAGAAACCAAACATTCCTTAACACGACGGAATGAAGACTCACATTCAGAAGACCACACAAAAGGACGATTTTTCCTCAGAAGACCCGTAATGGGGACCATGATGGTTGAAAAATTGGGGATAAATCTCCGGTACCAGGAGAAGGTTCCAACCACACGACGAACTTCCGTAATATTACGAGGAGTCGGTAACTCCAACATTGCCTTCACCTTATCCGGATCCACATGCAACCCAAAACGATCCACTACATACCTAAGATACTTCATTTCAGGACGACTGAACTGACACTTATCCACGCTAACAGTAATTTTAGCATCCGCTAACCTCTTAAAAACCTCTTCGAGTACCCGTACATGTTCTTCGAAAGTTTGCGTACAAATAACCACGTCGTCAAGATAGACAAAAACATGCGGTTCAAGATCATGGCCTAAAACATTGTCGATAAGTCTTTGCCAGATGGCTGGGGCATTATGTAAACCAAATGGTAGTCGTTTGAACTGGAATAGACCCCTATTAGGTACCGTAAAAGCAGTGTATTGCCTTGAAGATTCGGCTACCGGAACTTGCCAATAAGCGGACTTGACATCTAAACTAGACAAATATTTAGCCTCACGCAACTTCTCTGAAGTATCCGTTACCAGGGGAAGAGGGTAACTATCTCGAACAGTGACAGCGTTCAGCTTCCTGTAATCCACGCAAAATCGGTAGGAATCATCCTTCTTCTTGACCAGCAAAATTGGAGAAGCCCACGAACTATTGCTGGGTTCTACAACACCTAACTGCAGCATCTCATCCAATTCAGCATCAATATGCCTCTGTACAATGGGGTTGACCCTATAATATCGCTGCTTGATGGGGGGACTAGAAGTTACTATCACGTGTTCTACTCTATCGGTACACCCTAGACCTTTTCCCATAATTTCCATATTCCTATCAATCACCGCTTGAAGTCTCTGCTGTTCCAAAGGAGTGAGTACCATTCTAGACGACACATGTTTCACACTATTTATCAACACCGGATCTGCCGAAAAATGCCACTCGTCATGGCGAAGATCTGGGACGACGCCCATCAAATTCCAAAAATCTACACCAAGGATCAAAATGTGAGTTAATTCAGGGACAACCAGAGCCTCAATCAACCGCATACGACCCCTCAAAACCACGGGTAACACTACGATTCCAATACTCTGTAACACATTACCATTTGCCACTGTACAATTAGTCGCCCTACTTTTATCCAAAGTCAACCCTAAACAAGAAATTAACTCATAACCCTTACCTCCTAAAATAGTTCTTGAAGCGCCCGAATTCAAAAGTCCTAATAAAGTTTTTCCTAGGATATCTATCTTAAGATAATGACGTTCATCATTCGCAGCGTGATCCAGTACGTAATCTATGGCGACACGGAAATCATCGACCGGGGGGTTTTCACTGACGCACTCTACCCGATCATTCAAGCACGTCTTGGTTCGTTTCCCTGGTTGGATCTGGGAGAGCAAACAGGACAAGTTCTAACGGTGTATCCCTCCTTTTTACATTTAAAACAATATTTTACACTGGTCGCCTGCAGACACCCTACAGCCCGATGTCCAGGCTGCTTACAACGAAAACACACTGCCTCTCTAGGGGCGGAAGACGAGATGGAGTTATGTGACGTCCTGACCTCAGCCACTGGTTCCACTTGCGAGGTTACATATGCGAGGTCTGGCTCCAAACAATTCGATCTCCTCGAAGGTACACTATAATTCTCAATAGCCGATTTTCTGGCCTCCAGTCTACGACCCAAAGTCAACAATTCCCGCACACTATTAACCTCTACTAGACCCAAATAATTTTGGTAATACGGCGCGATATTCCTCAACAAAATTTTGAGTTGCGTCTCCTCCGAAATAGGGCAAGACAGCCTTTTAAAATAACCAGACATCACAGCCAAGTAGATTCCCATGCTTTCGTCCGGACCTTGAGTCCTCCTTTTGATTTCCTCGAACAGTTTTTCATTGTAATCTACCGATAAATACTCTTCCCGTAATAGATCCACGAATTCATCCCAAGAGTTTACCTCTTCTCTATAAGCTAAATAAAACTGAGGAGTTGTGGGCTAACTTAGGAAGTCTTGGGTGCTTGCCAAAACTTCTCTGGCGCCCTTTTTGTATACTTAATAATCATTTGAAGAATCCACCCCTTCTTCGACTCGAAGCTAGTCGACTGGCGAGCACGGGTTGTACCACGTGAGACAACCCGCATACCTATAACGAGCACTGTGAGGGTTTGTAGGTTTTTCTCGTTATATGTTTTCGAGAAAATTATGTGGCGAAGTAGGATTTAAGTGTGGTAAAAGAAGTATGCAAATATTGTCAACTATGTCAACTGGCCAAAGAGAAAAATTACCATAACAGCATGACAGCAAAATCCATGATAACAAATAAACCATTACAGACTGTGGCAATGGACTTTATAGGAAACTTAATTAGAAGTGAATTGGGCAATAAGAATTTACTAGTTGTAGTTGATGTCTATACCAAATTTATTAAAACTTTTCCGTGTAAGAGATCTACAGCTAAAGTCGTAATAGAATGTTTAAAAAGATATATCGAAGAAGTAGGAAGACCTGAAAGAATTATACTCGACCATGCTACATACTTTGAAAGTATAAAATTAAAACAATATTGTGACAAGGAACTAATAGAATTACAATTTATTAGTATTAGAAGACCTAGTTCCAATCCAGCAGAGAGATATATTAAAGAAATTTTGAAATATTTAAGAATACTTTGCCAAGGGATATATATTAGATGGGATGAAAACATGGATAGAATTGAAGGATTTATTAATCATTTACCACATGGAGTAACAGGAGAAAGTCCAATTTATTTAATGAAAGGTATCCAACCCAAACGAAACTGGATTGTGAATAGGGATACTACCCTAGAAGAGACACTAGAAAAGGTAAATATAAGAATAAGGAGGAATGCTGAGAAATATATTCGGGATCAGAACAGGAAGATCAAGAAGAAAACACGATTTAACAAAGGAGAATTGGTTATAATCAAAGCATTGAAAACATCTAATAAAGCAGAAGACCAATGTATTAAATTGCAATTGCCATTCGAGGGACCTTATGAGGTATTAACTGAAAATGCACAAAACAGTTAAAAGTTGGTATACCCGGGAACAAACATGGTCAGGGGTGTTTTTAACATTGAATCAATTTATAAATATAACTCTCAATAAAAGATATAAGAATAAAATAAGGAGAAGAGGAATAGATAATATTATGTACTTACATGTAAATAAATAATAGTAGCATAGGTAGATGTAATGTTTCTAATTTTTCTGCATAAGTAGCACTTCCATGTAACATAGAATATTAGATAGTAGGTGGATATAAGATAGTTCATTTTTCATATGTAGAGTACTTATAGGCGGATTCCATTATCCATAGTTAAGAATCTAAAAAAGAAAAATATTAATAAAAGCTTATAGATAATTTTAAGTAAAAGTAGGGTCACAAATTTATATCATAAGGAAATTTAGGGTAGCTATATAAATAAAAAAAAACCAAACAAATGGAGACACAATCTATAATAAATAATTAAATAATACCAAAGACAGATAGAAAGAAAAGCTTCAATATATTATTATAAAATTTTGTTAGAATTTATTAGATAGAGGGGATAAGAAAATAGAATTTACACCCATTAATAAGAACAGGTAGGATTTAGGGAGGACAAGCTCGATAACAATTAAATAACAGTAAAAGAAATGGAAAGGAAAGAAAGTTTTAAATCAAGATATAGAATTTAAGATATTCATATCAAATGAAATTTTATAGGAATTATGGAGATAAGTAAAAATGAAATATGGAAGCAAAGATTTATATAGAATATGATATGATTAATTATTATGAGATAGGGAGATATGAAATATAATGTAATGAATATATTGATGAAATGAAGTTGATGAATTATAATTAAGAATTATGCAAATAAATATAAATAGGGATAGTAAGCAAAGAAAAGGGTTAGACTATAGGAGCAATTATCTTGACATGAATATGGGTTGAAAATAGGATATGAAAATATATGAAATATTGGAAATAATAAAATTTTTCTTAATTTGACGATAAGATAGGAATATGAGAGCATAAAAAAAGGACTGTTAAGTGCAGGAAAAAGGTGTAAGTAATTATAGGAAAAATAAGCAAGAAACAGTTAAAAGAATAAAGATTCTAAGTGGGAAATAAATAAATAATAATTGGAATAAGGATTGAAGCAAATATATAACATTGAATGGTATATAAAGAATAAACCAAAAAAAATGTATAAGATGTTAGAATCAGAATGATTTTGTCTCATATTTGTAAAAATATTTAGAATAGGATAGGATAGAATCAGATAATGGAAATTAAGTCTAGGATAGAAATATATTAGAAACTTAAATATAGGATTCTTCAAATTTGATTTCAGGAGCAAAAAAGTAATGAATTAAGTAGAAGATAATTATTAGTCTAAACAATGAAATTGAAATTTAAAAAAAAAGGCAACTTAAAAGCTTGCTTTTTGAAAATTTAAATTTGAGGGGAGTTGAACTAGTTATCTAGTTTTGTAAATATATTGAAATAAATGAACATGACAACAAGGTTCTATTATAACGGAAGGTGTGTCAGTAGACACAACCATTTTAAAAAAATCCATAACAAGTCAAATATAAAAATATAAAAAAAAGAATGAAATATTAATAAATCTGGTTGAATATTGATGTGATTGTTTAAAAAAGGGATAAAGAATAGAAAATCCAAAAACAGTATTAGCTAATTAAAGATTAAATGTTACCTGTACAAGTAATTCCAAATAGATGTCAAGGAATTTCACATTGTGCTAAACACTGCCATAGGAGTTTCCGCAGTAAGAAATTTCATATTAAATCTTGAAACCTAAAATAATATTGAAAAACCATCAGTCCAATAATAGCTTAACATTATTCACATGAGTTTTAATAGTAAAAGTTTAGAATTTCATGCATTCATTCAGTAATTTCATAAAGGGTTGAAAACGGTATGGCATAAAATAGATGGAACACAGCCCAAACTTATGAAAAGGAAATGAATATAAACAGGAAGTAATGAATCCTAGTGAATTTTAATTTCCAACATAAAATCATTGATTATTTATTGTATATAGAACTTTAATTAAAAAAACTAAAATAATCAAGAGTTTATATAGAATAGTTATAGAATAAAATTCAAAATTAAAAAAAAGAATCAATTACATATAGGTAAATTACTAATGTAGGTGGTAAATTTTGTAAAAATAAACATTTATCAAAATAGCTAAACAATATAATTATCAACAAATTAACTATTGTATAAGGAAAAAAGGACATAATATAGATTCCTTAGTGCAATAGAAATAATAGTGAATCAGTGTGATTACCCTCCAGGACAAAAAAAGTTCAAGTATTTTAAATTAATAACTAAAAGACATGCAAATGACAATTTTTTGTTAAAAATAACAAATCAGTGAGCTATGGATTGGGGAAGCCGAGATGCTTGTTGATTTTAAAAACAAGAAAGGTCGATTTGGGGTTCTTAGAGAGGACGTGTGGATGGAGATGGCTCTCTGTGAAAATTTTGTTTAAAAAAAATGCTTAAACGTTAAATTTACATCAAAACGTAAAATCAAACTAAGTGTATCTAATCCTGTGTAAGGATAAAGCAGTACTGAAGGTGCATATCTCTTGTGAGATATCATCAAGAATTAGAAGATGAGAGTTGCAGCCGGCAGTGATATCAAAAACTAAGGTCTGTGTTTTTTAAATAAAATTATTTGGAATTCCATTTAACATATATCAAAGTGAACAATCAAATTATTATTAGAACGTTCGAATCAAATAATGCATTAAAAAAAAGGCCAAAAAAACAATTAGAATATGATGCATCATAAATTTGTCTATTGATAATTGCATATTTAATCACTAAAAATTATTGTACTCACCTCTTGTAATTTCATCCATTAGATATATCACGTGCATCATGAATGTTCCAATAATTTTCACATCTTCTTTCTAATTATTGCATGCCTAACTATTGTCTATCACTTTCTTCATATTCATAACTCTCACATGTTTATGTTCGAATTACACACGTATATGTAATTGATGGTATAAATTTCAAAACTTTTAAAAAAACTTCACCATTACCAACGTGCTGGTGGCATGTTAACTGAATAGACGCTTCTTATAGTGGGAAAATCTTTCCTCGTATCATATTATATTACAGGAGCGCATGCGTTTAGATATTATGCGCCGACGCAATAGTGAGAATAATTTGTAGCTAAGAATACATGTTATATAGGGTGACAAAAATTCATAAAATTTAATGTTCAAATTAAACCAATAGTTTCGAAATATTTTATTAAATAGTTTTACATTAAAGTGTTGGTAATTTTTTTATTCTTATCACATCCATGAATAAATTCACATTATCTTCGTATTTCAATCTTTCTATTTAAGAGATTTAGTGTCATCAAGAGATCACAAAGGAAAAAGGTAAGATTATGAATAAATTTCATCAATCATTGGTTTAATGCATCCTGAACTCAAAGGGAGGAGTTTCATGTTTCCGACTGAGGATTTAAATAATTTAGATAAACATAAACTTAGAAAAAATATTAAATTTTGAGCTAGCCGAAGTTACATATAAAAATAGCAAAACTAAATATAAATATAAAATTAATTATATATATATATATATATATATATATATATCATAAATATCATAAATCCACAATTATAATATATATCTATATATATATATATATATATATATATATATATATATATATATATATATATACGATAAAATACAAGATCTAGTGGCTTTACTGCTGATAAATTATCGAATAATAAACCCTACATTTTATATTTCTAGTCGCGCCTATGGATTAACTCAAAAACAATCGGAAAATATCATAAATGTTGAATTCTTCCTGCCCGATTCTGATAAGAAAATATTTTAAGGAAATGCCTTAGCACCGCAATCTAATTTCATAAGTTAAAAATGATTAACAGTTGCCATTTTGTTGTTTAATCAAGTTAACATTATTTTGATATGAATTACAAACATTTAAAATAAGACAAATTTTATTAAATACTATAGATGCATTTTCTATCGCGTAATTAAAATGTCATAAATTATAAACTTTGAGTGTTATTTACATCATTATTTAGGTGAGTAAATACAAGTAGCAATATTTGCAAATACACTATAAAATAGGAATATCTGTAGTTTTTGTTTGTAATTAGACGTAGTAGTTTTCTGGTATTATCCACACTTATACCAACAGTGACCACGTCCTCCTGTTCAGCTTATAGATAGATGCCTTGTACGGACGAGGCGCAAAGACGCTGAAACCGAATGGCTATGCATGCTAAAAAAGTGTAGTGTTACATAATTGTCTTTTGATTTGTATTAAATTTAAAGCAAATTACGACGTAGGATTTAATATTCCCGGAAAAACTGTTTTATTTACATGATTTGATTACTTTTAAGAATGTCCGATTCATTCCGTAGTGTTACATATTTGTTTGTTTTTCTCTGCATTAAATTTTATAACAATTTTTTCTTGTGCGTTTTTTATAGATACTTAATGCTTGATCCTTCAACTCAAATGCATATGAACTGATTTCATAATAACAGCTTGATCTCAAAATTTTTTTAACTTCTGAAACGGTTTTGATGAAAAATGTTTATTTTTCCTTTAGTTAAAGGGTCATCATACATAGGCGAGATTAGCCCGAGACAGGAAAAAATAGCAAAAGAGGCAAGAGGCCCATACACAGCAGCGAGTCGAAATAGGTTGGTAATGATTATGAAATTGAAAGATACATAATTAGTTATGTCGATAAAAACCCATTCATTTAGTAATTTCGGTAAAATTCTTTAAAATACATACATTGTATATTTACAAACATAAAAACACTAATCATCTTTGCTATGGGTATTCAGAAGGTCCAATAGACTAACGTGAATATTATAGGTATAACCCCAACAATATCATCCATTTCATGTACTTAGGTACAGTAGAAACAGTGAAGCTTTTCCATCACGTCACCCAATCTACTATCTCCTTCTATCAATATTAATCAAACTTAACGACGTACAATCGATTGTCTTTTTCACAAGACCAACTACAAGACATACGTAATAGTTTCTTTCAATTTGCTGTAGTAATCGTAAAAAGAGACAAAGATATAATTAACGTGACGTGAATAGGGACCGAGAAAGATGACGTTTATGCCATCTGCCGTGAAAAAAACACAAAGAATGTGATGTAAACACTATTAGTAGTATTAGGCTACATTCGTAATCAATTCGCTGGCCAAGTGGCACTTTGGCACGCAAGTCGGCACGAAATTTGCCATTCACAATAACTTCAAAGTCGACTTTAACGCAAGAGCGTTCGTACCTAAATAATTGTCAGGATTCCTTCAACATATGGTCGAAGCATGATTCTGTCTGTATTTAGTTCAGTCTGAGGTTATAATATATAATTTGGATTTATTTTTTATAGCAGTATATACTGGAGTTTACTAGTGATGGACAACGCGGAATATCAATTCAATGATGAATTTTTGTTACAGTGCATTTCCAATTACAAAATATTCTACGACTAAGACTGCATCAACAATTGCTTCTTTTTAAAGCAAAATCAGCATTGTTGCAAGTAAAGTAGAAGTAATGCCCTCCTCCTCTATTTTATTTTTTTAATCAATCAGTAGTACGGAAAAATCAAGAAAAACAAACCAAAAACACACAATTCGATGAAAATGTCAAACTATCAGACAAATGTTAGATATATCAAAAAACAAGTATTAATGCGCATGTCCCATAGCCGGCACGAATTGCAAGTCGAAGTGGAAGTTTGCAGCTTGCAAGAAATTTTGACGACTTCAACTTCAACTCTGACGCCAAATTGCGTTGTGAACGATCACACTGAAATAGATTTGCTCAGCTTGCGTGCCAAAGTGCCACTTGGCCAGCGAATTGATTACGAATGTAGCTGAATAGTGACAAGACGCATCCATGTTAAGTTATAATATCTATAGGGACCGAGAAAGATGACGTTTATGCCATCTTCCGTGAAAAAACACAAACAATGTGATGTAAACACTATTAGTAGTATTGTATAATCAGCGTTTTTAAATGTTCATTTTTTAAAACTGATATTAAATGTTTGTGATGTCGTCATAAAAAGTATCTTTCTGTATTCATGGCTGTTCAAATATGCTGTATAAAAACACTACGCAGTTGACATTTCATAGTTTCTCCGAAAATTCATTGAGCACTGCGTGGATAACCTTGAAACGTCAAAAATGAATAAATGCAGTAAAAATCCATATGTAATTAAAATGTTCTAATTCAAACATTTTGTTAACTATTATTTTGTGTATAATCAGTATGATACTACAATTGGCAGCTATTAGAAAAGTTCTAAACTTTATTTTTACATAAATAAAAGATTATTATCGAGAGAATAAAATGTTGTTTTCTGTACGATTTCATTGATTATATAAAATAAAAAACTAGTTATGTGTTTGCTGACTTAATATTATATAAGTTCAAATAATTAAATACTATTAAGGGGAAGAAAGTAAACATTTGTACAAAACGGATCACTTCAAGTTTTTTAATTACCTTTCAGAAAACATCGGGAGGATTGGGAACCAAATAAAAATACTAGAATTTGCAGTGCTCATTTTGTCAATAATCAAAAATCAGATAATCCCTACACCCATCTTATATACCAACAATTTTTCCTGGCAAAGAAAATAAAAAGATCTATTAATTTTTTGCATTTTGTAGGTTGTATATTATACAGTTTACATCACAAGGTTTTTCTTATTTAACACCAGGGCGCTCTACTTTCGGCATAAGTGCTGCCTCTATAGTTCCGTCTCGATCCCTATAACTGATCGTACTAAAAGTTGAATTTGACATTACCACATTTGAGGTTATGCGAGCTTAGTTTACTGTCTTGTTTTTATCGAATTTTTGGGATTGAAAGTGTATTTATAGTTAAAATCAGTTCTTGTAAGAACTAATTTGACTTTTTATTCCGTTTGACATTTGTAAGTACTAATATAATACTGTAATGTTATTCTAATTTATTTAAACAGTAAACGGGTGGGATAAATTTATAACACACGGTATGGCTACTTACTAATTTATTTAAACACTAAACTACTCACTAACACTTAATTTATATATACTTAACTAATCACTTAAATTTATATCAACACTTTACTGTTCGCTATTTCGGTGTATTCTTGTTTATTTCTCGAGATCACTTTACTAACTATACTAACTTTCTCGGGTCGGTTCCTTATATATATATATATATATATATATATATATACAGGGTGTACCGGGACTAATGGGAAAAAAGTCAGGAGCGTATAATCTGAGCCAAAATAATGTTAGTAGTTCATATAAACTTTTTCTATGCAGGCCCTCGTTTCCGAGTTTTAGGCCTCCAAAGTTTTAATTTTGAACTTGGTTTTTATTTTTATTTTTTGTACTAGTTTTTTGATCTTTATAACATTCACGTCAAAGCTATAATGTACGTGTATGTTTATTTTGGGAAGGTGAACAGATTTACAGTAGTGCCTTGAGGCCAGGGACGGACTACTCGCAATGGTTAGTGATCCAAAAATTTTGCAGGGATGGTACACCCTATATGAAATTATCGAAATTGACTTCTCCACACATTAAGCTAACGAAAAGGTACTCTTGTTGGAATTCGATAAAATAAGCCGTTTGGCTAATATTACAGTTTTATTAATGCACTACGTACCAATTCACGCATTCACCATTTTTATAAGTAAACAACGAGGTTAAACTAACTTATTAATACGATATCCAAGATTTACCTACATTACTACAAAAAAATAATTTAACCATAGGAGAAGATAAACAACATTAACAACTTATTAATTCAAAAGTTGGTGAAAACTTTTTAAAAGTGTTTTTACCGTTTTTCAAGTAACCATAGGATTAGTTGTCAAACGTTGTGTAGAATAGTTCGTAGTCAGTACTTGTCAATAATTCATAAATTCTTAATTTAACAGTTACAATTCACTTTTATTGAGTACGCTGATATGCATTTAATGTATGGACTGGCTTCTCGAAACTGTTTAGAGGCCAGAAGGCTTTATGCAGAACATTTTGCAAACAGAGCATTGCCAGACAGACGAATGTTTGAGCGTATTGATCTCAGGTTACGAGAAACAGGTATGAATAAGTAAATGTAATTTTCCATGTATACAAAACAAAATAATAAATTTTTAGCCAAAAAAAGGTGGAGAAGGTCCAGTACGAAGCGTACGTACTGTGGCAGTTGAACAAAACTTGTGAAATGCAGTTGATAATGAACCATCAACAAGTTTACGAAAATTATCAAGAGAACATAACGTCTCGAAATCAGTTATTCATCGCGTCATGAAAGAACAGCTGTTATATCCTTTTCAGATGGAAAAAGTACAAAAGTATACAGTATGACAGTGGCTGATTATCCTGCGCGACTTAAGTACAGCCAGTGGTTTCTGCGACAGCAACAAACAGACAATACATGTATTAGTAACGTCCCCTTTACGGACGAATCCGGTTTCACCAGAGATGGAGTCATTAATTCTCATAATATGCAGTTATGGGATGATGTGAATCCACATGGCATTATCCAAACTAGGAACCAGCATAGATTCATGGTTAATGTTTGGGCAGGAATAGTTGGCAATCATTTGATAGGACCATACATTATTGACGGTACTTTGACCGGTCAGAGATATTTGGAGTTTTTGCAAAATGAGTTATGGAACCTGTTTGATTATGTGCCACTACAAACTCGTAGGAATTTATGGTTCATGCATGATGGGGTCCCTCCTCATTTCAGTTTAGATGTACGACAGCATTTACTCACAAGGTTTCCTAATCGATGGATTAGTCGTGGAGGCCCTTTTCAATGGCCCCCGCGATCAGGAGACGTTAATCCTATGGATTTCATTCTCTAGGGTTATCTCGAAAGTAAGGTATACGAAACACCTGTGCAACCAAGTCAAGATTTGATAGACAGAATTGTATTGCACTGCAATGTTACTAGAAATAATATGGGATTGCTCTTTCAAGTGCCAAGAAACAACCTTCGTAGACTTAGAATGTGCGTGGAAGTGGGAGGAGCTCAGATTGAACATTTATTAGAATAACGTTAGTTTTTGTTGTTGTTCAGGAATTAGTTTTAGTTTAATATTTTATAACTTGTGTTTTTTGAGATTTTCTTAATGGCTAATAATGTTGTGTTCGTAATTTTGATTAAACGCAACTAATTACGTTGTTTGCCGATCTGTTTAATTCCCATCAATAAATTATTTTTTTGTAGTACTGTAGGTAGATCTTGGACATCGTATTAATAAGTTAGTTAGGTAAATTGGTACGTAGTGCATTAATAGAACTGTAAATATTAGCCAAACGGCTTATTTTATCGAACTACAACAAGAGCACCTTTTCGTTAGCTTAATGTGTGGGGAAGTGAATTTCGATAATTTCATATAGGGTGTGCCATCCCTGCGAAATTTTTGGATCACTAACCATTACGAGTAGTCCGTCCCTGGCTTCAAAGCACTACTGTAAATCTGTTTACCTTTCCAAAATAAACATACACGTACATTATAGCTTTGACGTAAATTTTATAAAGATCAAATAACTAGTACAAAAAATTAAAATAAAATCCAAATTCAAAATTAAAACTTTGGAGGCCTATAACTCGAAAACGAGGGCCTGTATAGAAAAAGTTTATATGAAGTACTAACATAATTTTGGATCAGGTTATACGCTCCTGATTTTTTTCTCATTAGTCCCGAGACACCCTGTATATATATATATATATATATATATATATATATATATATATATATATAAATATATCAGTGCCTTTTTTACTAGAAAATTCTGGATTGCGGCTTACACAAAAACAATTGGCTCTGGCATTTTCTAGATAAGACTGGTCACAAAAACAATGTCTAGATAAGATAGTCACAATCGTAAACAGTTATAAAAAAAACCTGCGTCTCCGCCATAATTTTAACTTTCATACCTGGCTTGGACAGAGTCGGATTTAGGGACTATACCAATGTGCTGTTTCGTAACATTAGCCCATCCTTAAATTGAAGTTCCTCCTGGAACTTTTGTGTAGCGGAGACTGGATGTTTGAATCGGCAAATGGCCCCATTTCTACACTTTCCGATCTTATGGAAATAGCAGGGCACCGTCTTCATCGGATACTGATAACGTGGGTTGTAGCTGCAATCTAATATCTGGACACCGGTATCTCGAAAGATAACATCTACCATGTTCCTGATCACTCACCAATCCAACTGGTTACTCGCTATCTTAGGCATAGCCAGTTTCTTCACGCTGGATTCTAACACATGGTTCGGAGGTTTCAAAGTGCTTCCCTCACATCGCGGTAGGTATATCGATCTTTGAATTCATCTTTAGTTACCACGTAGAAGACGTACCGCGAATTATGTTGCAGTGTCTTGCCAGGGGCAGGAATCTGGTCTTCCAGTTTTTCTAATTGCCCGAACTTCTTTCGAAAGACGACTGCCAACCCTCGTGCATTCTTGAGACGGGAGGGGAATGTTGTATGCCAGTGAGTAATCTTCCGGGAGAGTGAACAAATCTTGTCGTTGTTCTGAAGTGACTCCATATCTAGCTTTCCCGCTACCTCCATACGCGCCCATAAATTCATCGAATGTAGGGTCAGATACATCTCGAATATGGTTTACTCCTTTCTCTAGGTCATGGTGTCCTTCGAATTGCGCTAGTCGGTTTTGGTGAACTACTTTTGGTTTTCCGTTGGGGATCTTGCTTATGCGATATATAACATCATTGATCCTTTTCTTGATTAAGTATGGACATTCCCAGGATTTTTGTAATTTTGGAGAAAATCCTTTTCTCCTCGTCGGGTTGTGTAACCATACTTTGTCCCCTTCTTTAAAACCGCCTACAGTGGCCTGCGTGTCGTACCGACTTTTCATTCTGTCGCTGGCAACTTGAAGATTTGTTCGAACTAATTCATGGATATCGTCCAGCCTTCTTCTCAATTGGATCACGTAGTCTTCTCCTGCTAGATCTTCTCCAGGCCGACCGCCAAATTCCAGGTCACACAGAAGCCTCATTTCACGTCCAAACAGGATTTTCGCAGGTGTTTCACCCGTGGACTCATTGACGGCAGATCGATAAGCCAATGCGAATAGGGAAATATACTGGTTCCAATCTCTCGGATGGCTGGAAACTACTTTGGACAGGTATTTTTCAATAGTCCTGTTCATTCTCTCGACCATTTCATCTGACTATGGATGTAATGCTGTCGTGTCCTGGTCTTCTTCATTCCCAGCTTGTCGCAAATTTCCTGGAATAAATGGCTTTCAAAATTTCTTCCCTGGTCGCTGTGGACTTCCAAGGGCACTCCATATCGGCTGATAAATTATTTCACTAATACATCCGCGACAGTTGTGGCCTCTTGGTTCGGGATAGCGTAAATTTCCACCCATTTTGTAAAATAATCCATTACAACCAGTATGTACTTGCCACCATTTTCTGTCGTCTGAAATGGTCCAGCGATGTCTAAAGCAATCCTTTCGAAAGGGCTTCCAACATTATACTGTTTCATAGGTGCCTTTCTCTTACGATGTGGTCCATTACTCGTAGCATAAGTCGTACATTTCTTACACCAGTCCTTCACATCATCGGAGCTGTTCATCCAATAAAATATCTCACGGATTCACTGGAGGTTTTTCTTCACTCCCAGATGACCTCCCGATGGACTGTCGTGTTAGCTTCTTTAGTACTTCAGCTACTCTTGTTCTCGGGATAACTAGCTCTCTCCTCATCTCGGAACCATCATCGTTTTCAAGAATTCTTTTCCACAGCCCTTCTTCCAGGACAAGGGAGTCCCACTGAACCCAATACGCCTTGAGTTTCGGTGAAAATCTTGACACTTCTTACCAGGTAGGTCGCCGATTTTCTTCCTTCTACTGCCGAATCTTCTTTAGCAAGGATCATTCTCCTGATCTTCTCTGATCCTGGTGAGGGATCATTCTTCATTGACTACTGTAGTTCTTAAAACTGCAGCTTCCCTAGATTCCGCCTTGTTGCAGTGGGAGCAGTCTGTTGGGCACGGCCGTTTGGACAGGGAGTCGGCATTTCGGTGACTCACACCTGCTCGATGTTTGATGTTGAAATCGTATTCTTGAAGTCGTTCAGTCCATTTAGCGATCTGGCCCTCGGGATTCTTGAACTGCATCAACCACTTGAGTGCTGCATGGAAGCAATTCTCTTGGATCCACCGCCACTCCTTCATTGCTCACTATATGACCTAGATAGTTGACTCGGTTTTGGAACAGCTGACATTTCTTCTGGTTTAACATGAGCTGGGCAGCTTGGAGTCGTTTAAATACGACTTCCAAATTCTTCAGGTGTTCGTCAAATGTCTTCCCCAGTACTACGATGTCGTCCAAATAGACTAGGCATGTCTTCCAAGACAACCCTCTCAAGACATTTTCCATGAGTCTTTCAAATGTCGCAGGAGCATTACTGAGCCCGAATGGCATGACGTTGAATTGCCATAATTCAGATCCGGTGGTAAAAGCAATCTTCTCTTCTGGGTCCATTTCCACTTGCCACTAACCAGATTTCAGGTCCAAGGTGGAAGACAGTTTGCTGTCGGCCAAAGTATCTAGCGTATCGTCAATTCGCGGCAGAGGATAGCTGTCTTTCTTCGTCACGTTGTTTAGCTGGCGATAATCAACGCAGAATCTCGTAGTTCCATCCTTTTTCTTGACGAGAACTACTGGAAACACCCATGGACTAGTAGATGGTTCTATTACTCTTTCTTCAGCCATTTCTCGAATTATTGTTTCAGCTTCCTCTCTCTTCGCTCGTGGTAGTCGTCGAGCTGATTGCCTAATTGGCTTGGCATTACCAGTATCGATTTTGTGTTTGACGGCTGATGTTCTACCAGTCTTTCCTCTTTTTGGTACGAATAGGTCTTGATACTGCAAGAGAAATTCTATCATTCTCTTTTTTTCAGCTCGGTTTAAGGATTGACCAGCTACTCATAACATCAGTTCGAATTTGGCATTAGAATTGTCAGACGTCGTTGTTTGACGAACTATAGACGTCACTGGTACGCAGGACCCAATCCTGGTTTCCTTCTTGATGGTAACTGTGTAATCAGTCACGTTTATCGCACGTACTGGGATATCTTTCGCCTTTTCCAACTAGTACTCCTTTGCCAACTTCTTCGTCGTGGTTCCTTGGTTCCATCATCATCGGTGTACCTTCCTCCATGATTCCCTGTAGCCGTGCTATTATCATGGTTTCGCTTCGTGCAGGTAGAACGGTATCTTCCTGTACAGCTGCCAACACCGCGCTGCCTTCATATGGATGAAGGAATACCTCCTCAGAACCCACTTTAATGGTTCTGTTTCTAAAGTCTAATTGGAAACCATGTATATTCATTACCTCCATTCCCAGAATCACGTATTCTTCAATATCAGCTACGATTACCGTATGCGTGAATTGCGCCAATTCCCAATTGGATTTATGTCTCACCGTGAGCGTTGGCACTCTCACCTGTGGGGGTCCGCAGTCGCAGTCACGTTGGTAAAAGCTTCTCCTTGGAGTTTATTATTTCTGGTCGTATAATGGTTCTAGTTGCTCCAGTCTCTACCAGCAGAGTATAGCTCTTACCATTCACTTCTCCATCTACATATACACTGTCGTTGCGACATCTGAGAGAAACTATCAGTATGAGAGGGTCTTTGGAAAGATCATGGGTCGGTGCTGCCTCCTCGTAGCCGACCCGGTCTAGTTTTCCTGTGACTGGGGTTCTTGGTTTGCAGGAGTCCTGGGGCGCTTACAGAAACTACGTACATGCCCTAGCTCGCCACAATTCCAGCATCCGATCTTTCTCGGCTTCTTGTCCATCATACTTTTTATTAAACTGACGAACTGGTCAAATCTGTCTTCGTCACTTTCTTCTTGAATGGTCCTAATTTTGTTATATCCCGAAGCCTTCGTTGCTGCTTCATATTCAAGAGCAGCTGTCAATGCGTCGACTAATGTTTTTGGATGGGCTAAACGAAGCGTCCTCTGCATATCGGGGTCACGTAAGCCATCAATAAAGGCCTGGATGCCCAGATATTCCATCATGTTCTCTGGTGCTGATGGATAAGCAAATCGAACTAGTCGGGCAATGTCCTCTTCATACTCTTGAAGGGCTCCATCACATTTCTGCCTTCGTTTCTTCAGCTGAGATTGGTTCAAATGTTCTAGATGTTCATGACCATATCGCATGTCCAACCTCTTCTTCAGCTACTCGAAGTCATCCGTTCCTTCCAAAGGTATTGTCTGAAGTACATCTAAGGCATCTCCGCGAAGCACGATGGTTAAGTTCACTGCCTTCTCCTTATCGGACCAATTATTCACTCTAGCGGCTGCTTCAAACTGTTTAACATAATTTGTCCACGACATTTTTCCATCGAACGTTGGGGCCTTGACTCGGGTAAAACTACCAATGTCTTCTAACTTAGGGTGTGTTTCTGGCTTGCTAAGTTTTGTTTGCTCGGTCATCTTTTCTTCCGCTGGCGTGTCTTAAGTTCTTATACTGTCATCTTTTTTTCTAACTCTTTGATTTTCTCGTCCATCGTTGACATCTTATCCTCGCTCTCAGATTTTAGAGACGAAATTTTATTTTCAATGTCAGCGGCAATGCCGTTTTTCAATAGTAAGATATCGGCAGATATATCGTTTTTCATAACAGAAATCTTCTCGTCCATATTAGCAAAAATATCATTCTTCATAGTAGAAATATCGTTCTTCATATCAGAAAAATCGTTCTTCATATCAGAAATTGACAAGATTAAGGTGGAAGCCTCGTCATTAAATAAAACTGTTTCTGGATCAAAGCCGTCATTTTCCAGTGCCACTTTGAGTCTTTCTACTAATTCACTTTTCTTACCGAACGTTTCCAACTCACGATCTTCCAATTCTGCTTTTAACTCAGTCACTTTCAAGTCCCTTAGTCTCTTGGCCATTTTTACGTAGATATTTATTTATATTATCCCACTTCTGACACCAATGTAATGTTTTTATTAATTATTTAAACAGTAAACGGGTGGGATAAACTTTAAACACACGGTATGGCTACTTACTAATTTATTTAAACACTAAACTACTCACTAACACTTTATTTATATGCATACAAATTTAATTATTAATTTATATCAACACTTCACTGTTCGCTATTTCGGTGTATTCTTGTTTATTTGTCGCGATCACTTTATCAACTATATTCAACTTTCTCGGGTCGTTTCCTTATATATTAGTGCCGTTTATTACTAGATAATTGTAGATTGCGGCTTATACAAAAACAATTGGCTTTCTGGCAATTTCTAGATACGACTGGTCACAAAAACAATGTCTAGATAAGATAGTCACAATCGTAAACAATTCTAAGGAATCCCTGCGCGTCCGCCATAATTTTAACTATCATACATGGCTTAGACAGAGTCAGATTCAGGGACTATACCAGTGTGCTGTTTCGTAACAGTAATATGAAAGCTGATTCCTATTTAAATAAAATAATATAACAATAGTTTAGTAATACTACAATTTTACTTTTCAGGAAGATTCAAGAAATGATGTAAAAAGTGAAACTTTGTCACCTTGCATAATTAATATAGGTAAGTGAAGTAAAGCAATGTACAAATAAGCAAATATTTGAAAAAAAATTGTAAATTAAAGCTTCTTGAACAGCTGATATCCACCAACTACAACATTTTAGTAATTATTTTTAAGTAGATGGTTAAAAAGAAAATATTTTTTTTTCAACCTTCAATATATTTTTAAATCCAAACTATTTCATATAAAAAAACTCAATTTTTAGAAACAATATAATATGGTAAAAAAATACTTAAATTCGAAATTTTTATGAACTTTTTATGGAAGAATTCCATTAGAGGAAAAAGAATTGAGCTTTTTATCTTCACAAATAGTTTAGTTTATTGACTTAGATTTATTTAAATCAATTCTACAAAGAACATTTTAAAATACAAAGTATATTGGGTTATTTTATTCGAGATGGTGATCATACCACGTATGACTGAAAAAATATATCATCCTAAATGTACGTTTTCTCTTGAAATTTGTAATGTCCGAATATTCTTTCCCATTTATTTTGCTCGTGTAATTACACTGAACTATTAACAAAAAATGTACATGGTCTGGCGAAACTTCGTGTCATAGAATTGTATAGTAATTGTAATTTATAAATCTTTGCCATTACTTTCCATATTTCCATTAAACTGTAGACGGTACTAAAACAACTTTAAACTCACGCTGCAACTAAATTAAAGCTATATGATAAATGTGCTGGATCGAATAATCGATATAATTTAACCTATAAATTGGTTTTTAGGAGGAAGCTACAAAATATTTTTCGAAAAAGTACCAGTTATAGTTGATTCAAGTTTTCCAGAAGCACTAAAGTTTTGCTTCGCGCTTTATTTAATTTATAATCTAGAATATCCGAAAGAAATTTTTTGTGTTCTAGAAATGATTCAAAGATATTTTTTGAAAATTCACCCAGATGGAGGAACTAAATAAAAAAAATTCAGCAACTCAAAAAAAGGTGATTGCTTTAATTAACTTAATAACCAAATCCTCATAAATCACTATAACTAAGGAAATGTATTTTTTCAAAGAGTTTTCATATTTATTTTACGTTTTATACATAGGTATTTATTTATTATAGTTAGGTATTTGTTGCTTGGCAGAGAATTATGAACTTTCTGTTTCTCTATACAGTTTGTCCAAACTTAAAAAAATTCGCAAAATGCCAACCTTTGGGATATTAGTCATAACGATTATTTCTATTGAGTTGACAGAAGTTTTGATTTAATTCATATGAATATTGTTGATGACGTAACAGTAACGTGATGGAAAAACTACACCGTTTCTACTGTATATACATAACAAGCTCATGACTTATATGGCGGAGCAGTGGCGACTCCTCCATTAGGTCATTGGGTCAATGACCTCCCATTAAAAAATAATTTAAAAAAATATTTAAATACATATATAAAAAAATAAAATATACCTACTATATATATAGTATAGTATTAAGTACTAATACTAAGTATTTCTCTTAAATAAAATTTACCTAAAATGTTTCAAGACCCCGTGTAAACATTTTTCAAGACCCCGTGTAAACGTTTTTCAAGACGACCGTGTAAACGTTACTTCGCAGCGAGTACCTACAACTCTGCGAAATTCAAAATAGTAAAACGGGCTGGTGTCCATCGATGACCTCAACGCGTTAAGTTGAGACGGAATCTGCCGAACGTTGACAATCTTCGTAACGTGAAAGAAACACGCCCGAAGTTTACATGTCTTGGGTCAAAAGACCGGGTTAATATCGATGATGAATCGACTTATGTCGTTCGATTATTACACGCTCAGAAAAGAGTTGAGTAGAGGGGTTGGCAGGCTGCGCTATATTTTGATTTAAAGGAGATCATTTTGAAGTCAAATAAGATTTGTGTTTTGATGTAATAAGTTGTTATTGTTATTATTTTGATTTTTGATTCGTATTTTTGAGGGCTTGTGTTTTAATTATTTGGTGTTATTTCATTCTACGCCTTTTATCACGTCTGTGGTGCAAATGGTTCAAAATTTGAGAACGAAAAGTGAATTAAATTTTGAAAAACTATTAAAACTAAAGGAAGGTGGTCGTCCTCTTCCAGATTTAGAAATTAAACAGACTAGCAAGGACAAGAATAAAGAAGTTCATCGCAATGTTCGCAGGTCTAAGTATGATTTGTCTGATTGGATTTGCGGATGTGAAGTAAGTGATGCATTTTACTGTTTCGTTTGTCTGCTTTTTTCGAATAATTCTTTATGGTGTAAAAACGGTGTCCAAGACTTAAAACATTTAAAAGAGAAAATAAAAAAACATAGTTTATCGGCAGACCATATGAAATGTGCCATGAGTTTTGCTACAATCGGCACTGTGGATATTCGTTCTCAATTAGACAATGCTTATAGACAATCGGTAATAATTTTTAATGAAAATGTGTCGAAAAACAGATATATTATAAATAAAATAATTGACTGTGTGAAATTTTGTGGGGCGATTGAATTTGCTTTGCGAGGGCACGACGAGACAGAATCTTCTGTAAACCCGGGAATATTTCGTGGACTTATAAATTTTGTTTCAGAGCTGGATCCAATATTCAAAGAATACTTGGATAAGGCTACGGTTTTTAAGGGTACTTCTAAAACTGTACAAAATGAATTACTTGATTCAATGTTATCGGTGGCTCAAGAACAACTTAAATTGGAGATTCAGTCAGCCGAATATATCGTAGTCCAGGTGGATGAAACTACTGATAACTCGAACAGAACTCAAATGACTTTTATTATACGGTACATTTTATCCGGTGTCTTTCACGAAAGGTTTATAAAATTTGTAAATCCTACCGGCACCACAGCCGAACATTTATCGGAGATAATTTTTAAAGAATTAGAAGTACTAGAAATTAATAAAACACCGGAAAAGTTAATTGGACAGAGTTATGACGGAGCTTCTACTATGAGTGGTTGATTAGGCGGAGTACAAAAAAAATTAAAGAACGATATCCTCAAGCAAATTTTATTAATTGTTATGCTCACCAATTAAATTTAATTCTGCAAAAAGCAGCAAGTCAGAATAAAAATGTTAAAGCTTTTTTGCCAATTTACAGGGATCTTCCACATTTTTTAGTCGATCTCCAAAACGTACAACGATTCTCGATGAGTTTGTTAAAGTACGTTTACCTACAGCGGCACCGACAAGGTGGTATTTTAATACGCGTTGTGTGGAAACCGTATTTTTGTATCAAGCTGATGTTCTGGCTTCAATAGAAAAGATAATTGAGGTTGAAGAAGACTCAAATACAATTAATCAAGCAATAGGATTAAAAACTTTTTTGCAAAGCGTGGATTTCCTTTATTGGCTAAATTTTTTCCATTTAATAATGCCTAATTGTGAAGTTCTTTTTAATCAACTTCAAAAACATGGTATTGACGTGATATTGGTGAAAAAAAATATAGACTCATTTAAAATGTTAATTCAAAAAGTCGGAGACCATATTTTATTAAATGAAATATTTCCCGAAGCACCTTCATCTTCTTCAACACTTGGTGCAAAAAAAACAACGAAAAATGAAGACTCAAAGCGCCAAATTGCTTTGGAGGTTTGCGACATAATAATATCTGAGATTAACCACCGCTTTAGTTTCAGTGATCATTTAGTGATTGCCCAGTTATTTTACAGCGACCAGTTCGAACAATATAAAATCAATTTTCCAGATCGTATTCTTAAGTCAATAAGAGAAAACTTTTCTAGTATTAATTAGTTAAAACTAAAAACTGAAATTCAAGTTATTTATGAACGCGACGTTCAGGAGCTGTGCCAATGCTGCAATTGTTTATTAATAACAATCTCTCGGAAAATTTTTCGGAAAGTGTAAAATTGTTGACTATTTTATGTAATTACCAATGACAACTGTAGAAAGCGAAAGATGTTTTTCTACATTAAAGAGAATCAAGACATTTTTGCGTAATACTATGGGACAGGAGAGATTGTCGGCGTTAGCTATGTTAAGCATATAAAAGCAATTTGTGAATAGTATTCATAATTTTAATGAAAGGATTATTGATCACTTTGCAAATACAAAAGATCGAAGGCTTCATTTAAATTTTTTTAAGATTTAGATTAATTATCATTTAATTTAAGTTTGTCATATTTAATATGTATAGATAAGAATAAAATGTGTTTGTTTTTTAAGAGAGCATTATTTTTATATAAAACAAGCGTGGCCCAAAAATGTTTTGCCTCTCTGGCTTTGGAAAAGAACTCCACACATTTTGCGTTTTTAGCGATTTTAACGACTTCTGGGCAGAAATTGGGCATGGTTTTTCGAAAAATTTCCGCCCACGGCGAATAGGCCTCCGGGGGACCGGTCAGTGTCGTTCTGTATTTTAAGATTTTGGTCACATCACCTATGACCACCCTATAAAATTAACCACGAGCCGCCACTGTGGTGGAGTATGTAAAGGGCGGCGAAAATTATCTTTGCCCGGAGCGGCTAAATAGCTAGATCGGGACCTGTCCAGGTTACATTTACCGACAAACTGGTCAGAAATAAGGTAGTCGATTTTGCGATAACTCTCTTGGGTGCTTGTGTTAAAATAGTCCATATCCACTATTTACGTCGTTATACGGTAATGCCGTTTGCGCTTGCGATATCTGTATTATAACTATTCACTCCCTTTATTCGATCTGTTGACTTCACCCTTATTTCTCGCTCTACTTGTGTCCATTGATCGATAATATTCTCACAAAGTAGCAAAAAAATAAACTGAAGGGATCCAATTTTATATTTCTTCATTATAATTAGTTGAATCGATAAAATTCCTCTGGTTGCAGTTACTCCCTGAGATTCTAGGTTATTTTATTTTAAATTTCCGTAGTAGTGATGAATCGGGTGGACTGCGTCGCTTGCAGTTGAGCAGTTGCAAACTTGAACACGAAGGAGGCGGTACCTATATGTTTATGTTTGCCAGATGTAACATTTACGGCGGATCAAAAACGTATTTTAAAAATGGTTATTTCGTGTCTACGGGTATGGTGTTCAGGAACAACTTGAATAGTTTGATTTCTTTGAAAATAATATATCTGTAAGTATATAAATATAATACGTGATAGTTTTTAGTATATAGAAATTAATTTATTGGTTTTAGAAGTAAATTCAAATTGTTTTCTATACTTAAACTAGATTCTCTGCCAATTTTTTAACGAGTCTTAATTATCAGATTTTCTTTTTATAACCAATTTATTCTACTAGTATAGTCGTTTATTTAAATATTTATTAATGGTATCGATTTCCCTAACCTTTTTCTTAAATATCAAACAATATTAACTGTATTATACAAGGTGTATCTCAAGTGAAATATTATTACCTAATTATGGGCGATCCTTTTACAAAACAGAATGTTATCTTAAAGCAACTCACTTGAGTTATGTAATAAAAGACAAACTTATGAGATAAATTCAATCAAGAGTGGTATTTTATTAAACTACCGACTATGCAAATAAATATTACAGTTATGTTAATTCAACATCACATTGTGATAATGTTCTTCCTTTTTTTCCTCTTGTTTTCATCACATGCACATCTATACAACCGCTTATGAGCTTATGGCTGTTAACGTTTGTGATGTTTCAACTTAACTTCTCAGCTATGTTAAAGCGCTGCCTTTTTACATTACTGAGATGTTACTAGAACTTCCTCAAGAGGAAGTCTTTATAACGAACTAAAAACAACATTTCTGTTACATTCTGAAATGCCTTTTAACATCTTGTCGATGTTAATGCAATGTATAAAAAATAACATCTTATCAATGATCTAAATGCAACATTTCAAAAACAATACAGTCTTAGAGGTTGTATGGACATTACTTAAATCTCTAAATAATATACTTCAAACATTCTAGATGACATCCTATAGATGTTTCTGTACCTAATCAGCAAATACAGGGTGAACAACTAAGAACGCCGGCTGTCGGCCATATTTCAAAGAATACTCATGGTACAACTTTAAAAAAATACCTTCAGGAAAATGACCCTGAAAAATCGCTGGAAAGTATTTTTGAGTTCCTAAAATATCTGCTATGGGGTGGAATGAACACTTCAAAACATAATACTGTGATTATCTCTAAAAAAGACATAAAGGTATCCTAGAAATACAATTTTTGATATATTGATGAGATTATGAAAAAATGTAGTTAGGGACTTTTTGTTCTTATTCTTCAAGTAAGGGTTGGGGGAAGGTTCAACCTAAAAAACAAATGTAACACTTTTTTGTTTTTTAATCGATGTCAATGTTTTTGGCGTCATTTAAAAGAGTTTTTCCTCTTTAATAAGACATGCAAAAATAACAAAATTGTACAATTTTGTCAACGCTATGTGAAAAAGTCGACAATTTTCCCATTTTCTCGGAAATTTCAAATGTAAAGAGGCATTTTTAAAATCTGATGAAAAGGGGTTAAAAAAATAGGAATCTATTCCAAGATATAAGATTAACGATATCAGATATAAAAATTAAAAAAATGCTTCAATTTACATTTGAAATTTCCGAGTGGATGCAAAATTATCTAATTTTGTTATTCTTATTAAATAGAAAAACTCTTTTAAATGCAGCTAAAATCATTATTATCGGTTAAAAACGAAAAAGTTATACATTTGTTCATAAGTTTGCACCTTCCCCACCCATTATTTGAAGAATAATGGCAAAAAATCTCCTTAATTAAATTTTTTCATAATCTAAGATTTCAAAAATTGTATTTTTAAGACACCTTTAGTATGTTTTTTTGTAGTATTATGTAGTGTTCATTCCAGCCCTAGCGGATATTTTAGAGACTGCAAAATATTGTCCTTCAATTTTTCAGGATCACTTACCTAAAGGTAATTTTTTTGAAAGTTGTACCATGATTCTTGTTTTATTAACCCTTTTTGCACTTTGAATAATAAATGGAACGGAAGGTTGTAGTTTACTTAGCTGGAAGGACCGTTTAGATATATGTAGCTCACTGTAGGATTATGGCGTTTTTTTTTAATTAAACAATTACTTCCCTTTCATTTAAATATATTGATCGAATATATAAATTGTTCTTTTGCTTGAACAATCAAGAATTTCACTGAGTTTTACACTTTTGGTTATTTATCACATTATGTTAATTGTAAACATAATTTACCGGTCTTAAGCCGGTATGTTCTTATGAAGATAGTACCTTATGTATGATGTCTGACTGATGAAGAAGGAGGAACATAGGTTATTATTCCTATTTATAGGTAGAAAAAGTGAGTGGAAAGTACACGTGTGGGTTGGTTCTTTGATGATGTAAGAGAGGGTTTGAAATTTTAAATGGAAAATTCCTAGAACAATAATCGTCTGTATTTTTATGTGGTAGTAATCGTTGAAATGGAATTTCGTCGATGTGTGAGAAATTAAATGTTTGAGAAATATGATATATTTCTTCATGTGGTCTGGGCAAGATACATGAATTATGTTATACAGGGGAAGTTGAAAATAAAAATCACAGGAGAATTTGGTATTTAAATCTAATTCGAACAATTTTTTTCTGAGATGTGGCCTACAGTCGTTCTTAGTTGTTCACCCTGTACATTTGAAATAAAATAGCAAAAAAAGCAATAAAGGATTTAAAACGTTAGTAGTAACGGGGCGCCTTGGGTACCCCCCCGGCCATTTTTTATCCGTCGGCCATTTTTTATCCTTGTAGATTTCTATAGTGGTGTCGGCCATTTTTTATCCTGTAATTGTAGATTTCTATCGCTAGATGGCGTATGTCATTTTTTGTAGATTTCTATAGTGGTGTCGGCCATTTTTTAACCGTCGGCCATTTTTTATCCTGTAATTGTAGATTTCTATCGCTATATGGCGTGAGTCATTTTTTGTAGATTTCTATAGATGGCTGTGCGCCGTCCATTTTTTATCCCGTAGATTTTATTTGAAAATTCCCATGGTCTTGATTGGAAACACTGACCTAAGCATACGTCGTAATTTCTTGAACCAAAGTTTTTTATAACGCCATAAGGGCATTACAAATGTATCTCTGTTATTATTGGCCATCATCAATCAATCGTCATTTGTGATACAGCTTTTTCTTATATATACAGGATGTACAAAAAAGATGCAATAAGGGTGTTATAAATTTGTGAAAAAGATATATATTTCTTATATACAGGGTGTAGTCATACAATATGTTTAATGCACAGTCGTTATGGTATTATTTTGGGTAAGCGACGCATCAGTTGGATGGGAAGAGAGAAAAATAGCATTATTTTGGACAGGAGCAGTGGTTACAGAAGTGCTTATGATTTTTTTATTATCAGCGTTCTTATCTATTTTGATGTTACCCAAGAGATAATAGGATGAGTAAATGTCAAATGAAGGTCGACGGGGTTGACATAAAACAACGTTACTATAATCAATATACAGGGCGTGGACAATGTCATAAGGACACTCTGCTTGGATTTTCATCGAACAAAACAGGATGTACCAAATAGCTATTAGGTCACTACGACGACGATCAATATATAGGATGTCATTGGACTCAGACACGTTCGATCGTTATACAGGATGTACAAAGATGCCATAAGGGCGCTACAATGTAGCTCGGCTATTATTGGTCGGATTGAAGTCGAACAAACGCCATTGTGATAGGTAGAGCATTTTATAGGATGTACAAAGATGCCATAAGGGCGCTACAATGTATCTAGGCTATTATTGGTCGGATTGAAGTCGAAGAAACGCCCTTGTGATAGGTAGAACATTTTTATATACAGGATGTACAAAAAGATGCCATAAGGGCACTTGCATGTATCTCTGTTATTATTGGGCGGATTGAAGTCGAACAAACGCCATTGTGAAAGGTAGAGCATTTTACAGGATGTACAAAGAAGGCATAAGACGCTACGATGTATCTCCATTGTTATTGGTCAGATTTCAATGCACAAACGGCGTTATAGTTTATTTTTTATATATAGGATGTCAAAAAAGGCACTCTGCTGTTATTGGTCCGATTTTCATCGAACAAACGGCGTTATAGATTATTTCGATATACAGTGCGTACAAGAAGATGTTATAATGCGCTACGATGTATCTCCGTTGTTATTGGCTAGATTTTCATGGGACAAACGACGTTATAGATTATTTCGATATACAGTGTGTACAAGAAGTTGCTATAAGACGCGCTTTCGTTACATTTTAATAATTATGGAAAAGGCATAGTATATTTTTTATAACGCCATAAGGACATTAGAAATTAATCTCTGTTATTATTGGTCAACATAGATCAATCGTCATTGGCAGATTTCGTGGACTTCTATTTTATTTAAATAATTGAATAAATGCGAATTATAAAAAATGTCTCAATCGTTCTAGAAACTTGCAATATTGGCCATATATTTCTTATTATTGGTAGATATCGTGGACATCTACATATATAATGCTGGGTTATTTTCACATTTTTAGAGATCTATTTCAATAATATTTTTATTAATAGACACTTTTGATTTCACTCGTATATCGTTAATTTAGTTCCTATGGTATCGCTTGAATGACGAAAACGGAAAAACTCGTTGATAAGCTTGGGTGTTATCATGCTAACATAATTTGGAATATTATGTTAATATACACCTTGATTTCGTTCGTCGTGAATTTCTATGAATATTATTTAAATTTCGTAACTATTCTCTCTCTCTTTATAAAAAGTAACGTTATTGATTTCATTCCTCTATTCGAGATTTTAACAATGCATGGAATTTCATTGACACCTAATACAAAACTAGAAGTACTACATATTTGTGATAAGAAACAAGAATTGGATTTAGAGTTAGAAATTTGAAGCCACTTAGGAGACCCACAATATGAAGTCTTCAAAGAACAGATAAATCTAGGGAGCTCTCTCCACTTTCAAACAGTCCTCTTAAGTAGTAATTATAATGATCAGCAGATATAGTTTCCTTGGTTTTATATATCATTGCACAGTTATACCGATCTTTACTTTTTTAGTAAATTCCTTCAATGTGCGTCTATACTCTTCTGATAACAAAAATCATAAGCACTTCTGTAACCATTGCGCATGTCCAAAATAATGCTATTTTTCTCTCTGCCCCTCCAACTGATGCGTCGCTTGCCTAAAATAATACCATAACGACGGTGCATTAAACATATTTCATGACTACACCCCGTATATAAGAAATATATACCTATTCCACAAATTTATAACACCCTTATTGCATCTTTTTTGGTACATTCCGTATATAAAAATGCTCTATCACTATGACGATTGATCTATGTTGACCAATAATAACAGAGATGAATTTCTAATGTCCTTATGGCGTTATAAAAAATATACTATGCCTTTTCCATAATTATTAAAATGTAACGAACGCGCGTCTTATAGCAACTTCTTTTACACACTGTATATCGAAATAATCTATAACGTCGTTTGTCCCATGAAAATCTAGCCAATAACAACGGAGATACATTGTAGCGCATTATAACATCTTCTTGTACACACTGTATATCGAAATAATCTATAACGCCGATTGTTCGATGAAAATCGGACCAATAACAGCAGAGTGCCTTTTTTGACATCCTATATATAAAAAATAATCTATAACGCCGTTTGTGCCTTGAAATCTGACCAATAACAATGAACATACATCGTAGCGCCTTATGCCTTCTCTGTACATCCTGTAAAATGCTCTACCTATCACAATGACGTTTGATCGACTTCAATCCGCCCAATAATAACAGAGATATATACAAGTGCCCTTATGGCATCTTTTTTGTACATCCTGTATATAAAAATGTTCTACCTATCACAAGGGCGTTTGTTCGACTTCAATCCGACCAATAATAGCCTAGATACATTGTAGCGCCCTTATGGCATCTTTGTACATCCTATAAAATGCTCTACCTATCACAATGGCGTTTGTTCGACTTCAATCCGATCAATAATAGCCGAGCTACATTGTAGCGTCCTTATGGCATCTTTGTACATCCTGTACAACGATCGAACGTGTCTGAGTCCAATGACATCCTATATATTGATCGTCGTCGTAGTGACCTAATGGCTATTTGGTACATCCTGTTTTGTTCGATGAAAATCCAAGCAGAGTGCCCTTATGACATTGTCCACGCCCTGTATATTGATTATAGTAACGTTGTTTTATGTCAACCCCGTCGACCTTCAGCTGACATTTACTCATCCTATTATCTCTTGGGTAACATCAAAAGAGATAAGAACGCTGATAATAAAAAAATCATAAGCACTTCTGTAACCACTGCGCCTGTCCAAAATAGTGCTATTTTTCTCTCTCCCCTTCCAACTGATGCGTCGCTTACCTAAAATAATACCATAACGACTGTGCATTAAACATATTTTATGACTACACCCTATATATAAGAAATATATATCTTTTTCACAAATTTATAACACCCTTATTGCATCTTTTTTGTACATCCTGTATATAAAAAAAGCTCTATCACAAATGACGATTGATTGATGATGGCCAATAATAACAGAGATAAATTTCTAATGCCCTTATGGCGTTATAAAAAACTTTGGTTCTAGAAATTACGACGTATGCTTAGGTCAGTGTTTCCAATCAGGACTATGGGAATTTTCAAATAAAATCTACGGGATAAAAAATGGACGGCGCACAGCCATTTATAGAAATCTACAAAAAATGACATACGCCATCTAGCGATAGAAATCTACAATTACAGGATAAAAAATGGCCGACGGGGTAAAAAATGGCCGACACCACTATAGAAATCTACAAAGAATGACATACGCCATCTAGCGATAGAAATCTACAATTACAGGATAAAAAATGGCCGACACCACTATAGAAATCTACAAGGATAAAAAATGGATGACGGATAAAAAATGGCCGGGGGGTACCCAAGGCGCCCCGTTACTACTAACGTTTATTCACTATTAATGAACAGTACAGTAAATTTGAAAAAAACAGGTACAAAATTAGAAAAAAATATCTTGTCCAGGAATCTAACCTAAGAAAAAATAAAATTGTGTAAGCATATTACATAACAAGTGTGGAAAGTGGAATCTATTGAACGCATTCAGTGAAAGCAAGACAAAAAAAGGGTATATTAATCTGTAGTTGTCATAACGTAACATACTTTGAAACTGAATTAATAAAGTTTAACGGATACACATGCATTACAGCTAGTTTACAAAAAATGTATTAGAATTATTTTTTAATAATATTAAAACTAATAAAAATTTTATGAAACATTACGTTAAATCAACAGAAATCCAATCTGATTAAAGAAAATTCTATCGTTTACTTACGGTTACTTTTTCACACGCAAGAGTCGCTGTTTCGAGTGCCTCATCCATTCCATAACGTACATTTCTAAATCCTTATCTGTGAAACATTTAAAGGTGTTCTTAACAACAGCTAATAAAATAATTACTTTAGATCAAACTGTGCCCATGGAGACCTTTGATCGATCATCATAAACTACATCAAACTTAATTTTCAGCCAATTGACTGGGACCCATTTTCCATAAGATACATGCGGGGTTCTTCAAAGGAACAATAACATATTTTATTTCGAGAAGTGACTTCATAATTTACCTTCTATTACATGCCTCACTCCGTTTGGCAGGTAAATTCAGGTGTGCCATGAAAATTCATACTTCTTTTCTGTCTAAAATAATATACTATTATAATCTTGTTATTTTCATCCTGGAACATATTGTACAGTATCCGCCAAAATAAACAGTACCGAAAATAAAAATTAATTTTTAATTTCTGTAATGTAAGTATTCAAAATGTTCACCATTTCGACGCAAACAAGCTTCATATCGATTTTGTAAGTCAATAAACATATTTATATAAAGTGGTTGATGTAACTGCCGAAAAATATTTTGTATTCTTTCCCGTAGTTCGGCAATATTCGCCGGCGGATTTTCCGAGTGAAATATTTTGTCCTTCATTATGCCCCAACTGTATGCGTCAGGTGGCGTCAGATCAGGTGAATGAGAAGGATATTCTAAGTCTGTTCCCCGAGAAATTATTCTATTATCGAAATGCTGACGGAGTAAGTCTAAGGTGCGCACAGCTGTATGGCTCGTTGCACCATCTTGTTGGAACCATTGTGTGCGAAATTATAGATTTCGTGCACGGCAAAAGTTATTTAGATCTCACAAAAAGTATAATAATTTTATCTCTATAACGCTCTTGGTTGACAGTAAGTGGATTCTGATTATCATCTTCAACGAAATAAGGACCAATCATTCCATGACCAGATACCGCGCACCAAACGGTAACTCGAAGACTGTGGAGTGGTTTCTCTACAATGACATCAGGACGTTCAAATCCAAGGAATCTGGTTGTTTTTTCGATTAATATAGCCGCTAAGATGAACGTGACTCTCGTCTGAAAACCATATGTTTTTCAAAAATTCGGGATCTTCGTAAATTAAACTCAACATGCGACCACAGTAAATTTCTCTTGCACGTTTGTCCGCAGCATTTAGTCGTTGTCCAACTTGAATACGGTATGGATAACCACCATTTGATTTGAACATGCGACGTAAAGACGTTTCACTAATGTTGAGTTTACATGCAGTTCTTACAAGACTTCTTTGAGGTGATTGCACAACTTGGTTAAAAACACGTCCTTCATTTTCGTTAGTGCATACTGTTTTTCGACGACCTGAAGAACCTTTACGTTGACACAATACACTACCAGTGCGACGAAATTTTTCAACAACAGCTAACATCACACTTTTACTAGGAGTTGCTTTATTAAATTTTTGTTGATATTTTATTGACACCTGTTCTAAGCTTGAACCATCATTACGACATTTTCCGTATGAACGAAAATAATGCTCTACCAAAAAAACTTTTTCTTCCGTTGTTAGAACCATTTTTAAATCAAATTTAACTGCAGCGTACTATTAATATATCAACTAATGACAATTAAGTCAAATATGACAAATCCATATTACATAAACAACTCCACAGCACTCTCTGTTTCGGTACTGTTTATTTTGGCGGATACCGTATATTATAATCGTGGAATTGTAACTTAATGAAAACTAAGCATTATTAATACACTGTATACAAAAAAAACTACTTATGAAGAAGAGATATGAACACATTATCAAGTTAAATGAGTTTATAATTATTTGTATCCAATTGAGTATCCAATAGCTGTGTTTCTACAATAATAAATAATTGAATTCTGTTTGTTGACTGGAGCATTCAGTGTCATAAGTTACATATTCTTCAACTAGATTATTATAGGTACCATTGTAAGGGGCAGCTACAGCTTATTTATTGTATTCAGTGTATTTTCAAATGGAAATGAGCTTTTTAACAGAAATTTCTGTTTTAAAAGTCTTTAACAGTCTCTAATATTTACAAGAATTGTTAGTATTAATGTTAAAATTTTCTAAACCTGCAAAACTATATTGACGGCCATGATTACTACAACAAAAACTAGAACTAGAGATACTTGATTCAATATTTTTTGTACTGCTTAATACAATGTCTGTATCAGACTATCTGAAATATTTACTCCCCTTTACATAATTACCAACTATTGTTTTTTATTTTATTTATGTAAGTAGCTTCTGAAACATCATGAACAGTGAAAAGATTTTCTTCTAGATTCAAATCTCTGCCAACATATGATCATGTTTTATTATTAATAATAATATCTACCCTATTGCAATATCAAGTTTTTTGTAGGGTATAATGCATATCTAGGAATTGAAATATTGTGAATCGTTTTTAAAATATACTTACTAACTAAAATATTTTAAAAGTTGAAAAAAGCCTTATTTTGTAAACTCTATTATATAATGTTAGTGTACAATTCCGCCACCTGGAATTTCAATGTACAATAGCCGATTAAAGTATTGAATAAGTATTAAGTTTTAATAATTTTGATTTTGGAATAGGTACTTACCGATAACAACTGTTGTTCGTCCATTATAACAAGAATTATAATAACTAAGTATAAAACTATAGCTAAGTAGGAACTAACGAAAACGAAGACCACTTTATTCAAATACTTATTCTTGCAAAAAATGTGCTTCCTGCAAATAAAATATAACACAAAACTGAAAACCACCCGCCATTTCATGCTTGTCATTTGTTTCCACACATAACTTAGTTCCTCTTCTGTTTTCTTCTTTTTTTATGTTACTGTGATGTTTAATATGAGATATTACTGAGAGTTTTATGAACTTACATCGTACAGACGTAATCGAATGAAGTTACTAAAAAATATTTCGAAAGATGTAACAGTAACTGCAACACATGTGATCATCTTAGAAACATGTTAATTTGTAATATTACAGTAACGTTCTGTATGTGACATTAGTGAGAAGTATACAAATTAACATCGTATGAATGTTTCCTATAGGAAGTTGCTAAAAAGAAGTTCATAGGATGTGTATGTAACTGCGAATTCAAGTATTATTGTGTACATCAAAAATATGTTTTATTTACATGACATGGATGTTAATAGAGTTGGTAATAAAAATAAGACATCTAGGAGGCATCTTATTAACGTTTTAAATAAACATCACGAAAAGTCTCTAAAAAGAACATCACAAAAAAGACTTGTTATGTTTCTTGTTTAGTGGGTATTTCACGAACAAAACGAAAGGTCAAAAAATTTACTTTCGAGAAAATCAGTGGAAGTCATTTAATAGTAATAAATTTAATCCAGGAACGTATTTACTATACTTAATTTATTATACTTAACTAAAAATAATTTGCTACAATAGGTGCGTTCTTTATGACTGAAATCTCAGATCACTTCAGTTAAGGTGATCTGAGATAAAGTGATGTGAGTAAGCACCAAAAAGAACGACATCTCAATTGAAGCGCGCGATCTGTCGACGCATACGTGATTAAGAAACAAAACATGTAAACATAACCTATCTCGATATCTCTGATTGATAACACATCTCAATTGAAGCGCGCGACTGTCGACGCATACGTGATTAAGAAACAAAACATATAAACATAACCTATCTCGATATCTCTGATTGATAACCAAGCTTGATTTTGTTATTTTTAGTTTTAAATAGTTCTTTGAGTTATGATTTGTATTATGGCTAATATTCCATTATTAGTTGTTACCTTCCTTCGCACTCTGCGCATCTTCAAGGGATAGATTTAAACTATACGACAGATTCGTATCAGCATCTAATAATTTTATTGTATCCATAATTTTTAATAAAAGAAAAATTGATTATGTGTGTTTATATGTCAATGGTAAAAACCATAGATAACCTTGGTTAAAACTACAAATAACCCAAGCAAATGAAATATTTCTTCATCCCCTTCACTTTATTTCCGACTCAAGTCCAACTGATATAGATAGAAAATGTATTGTTTTTTCGTACAGAATACATGAACAAGGAGGTGACAATATTTCCAATATAAATGTAAAAAATAACTAAAAAAAAGAAATGAATTATAATTTTATAGATATGCCTAGATGATGCCTTGACGGGAGTGAGAGGATACTTACTACTCGTTTATATAATGAATGATCTGATTTTTAAAATATTCTTTGTCACATTATATATTTGATATAATAATTGTGGTTCAGCTTCATTAATTACTGTTTCAAAGTCCGTTAGTAACTGATAGGATTTAGAGAAGAAATATCTAATTTGTTCATACATTGGACATACAAATAATAAATGTTGTAGGGATTCTGGAACTAGACAGTTGCAAATTGTGCATATTTCATTTGTTTTTATGGTATATGCATTGTTATTAACATACATATACAGTATTTTAGTGTTAGTAGTGTGTAGATCTAAGTGGTTTGTGCTTTGAAAGGGATGCTTGTCTTGTAGTATGTGTTTATACATTGGACAATATATACTTAGTAATATTTTATTCCAATCCTCTATATGACTATATTGTTCGTATTTTTCTAAAATAATGTTGATTTTATCCCCATCGAAACTATACATATCAAACTCTGGAGCTCCAATTTCAGTTAAAATATTATTTATTTGACTTATCCAATTGTATTTTGATACAGTTTTATTTTGTTGGTATAGTTGGTAAGTTATATCTAGCGCTATCTTAGGAAATCTTTTTGAGGACAAGTTTTTAATCTTTAGTAAATATTCTAGAGCTTGTTTTATAATAAAAAATCCAATTTTCACTAGTCTTGTTTCCGCTCTCAAAATGTAACTGGGAGTTGTTTTATGTAAATAGAAAATTTTTTTCCTAAATTGATTTTGAACTATTTCTCCCTCATTTATGTACCGAAGTCCCCATATTCCACTGGCATATGTGTAGGTTGTAACTAGAATGCTATAATAAAGCGATTTAACACTTTCCATATCGGTCATATGTGAGGACTTAATTAAATTTTGTGTTGCGTTTTGTGTTATTTTCGTTTTCTTTATACGTGATTTTAAATTTTCTGAGAACTTGCCGTTAAACGAGAATATCACTCCTAAGTAATTATAGCTGTTTACCTGTTCTATTAGTGCATTTTTAAACCAAAATATAGGTTTATGTCCGATATTTGGGCTTTTTCTGAATATAACTACCTTTGTTTTATCTACATTAACTTGTAATTTATTAGTGTCGCAATAACTTTCTAATATTCTCATTGATCTATTCATCTGAAATTCCGAGTCTTCTAATACTATAAAGTCATCAGCATAGCCCAGCAATAAAATGTCTTTGTTTTGATCTAGAGATAAACCTCTAGCTCCTCGTTGTTTAAAGTAGTTCGTCTATGTCTGACACATATCAAGCAAAAAATAGTGAACTTAGCGAGTCGCCTTGGATGATGCCTTTGGTGATTTTAATTTTGTTTGAGGTACAACCGTTCTGCTCAATTGTTATTTTCCCTAAAGAGTACATATTTTTTAAAATTCCTATTATCTTGCCGCTGATTCCATTAGAGAAAAGCTTTTGCCAAAGTATATCCAAATTGATATTATCAAAAGCTTTTTTGAAGTCGATAAAAAGTGCAAAAACTTTCCTCCCAGGCAGTCGCAGATGGTTACTTATCACCGAGTAAAGAACAAAAATATTATCTTCCGTACTTCTTTGTTTACGAAAGCCAGCCTGACATTCTGGTAGCGTTTCAATTGATTCACTGAATGTATGTAGTCTCTGATTTATTAGTTGGGTGAATAGCTTAGTTTTGTGATTGAGTAAGGCAATACCTCGGTAATTTAGAGGATCGTTTTCAGGGCCTTTCTTATGAAAGTGAATCATGTTAATATTTGTCCAATTGCATGGAAGGTGTTCTTCCATGTATATTTTGTTAAATAATTCTTTTAGATGTATGATCCAGTTCGTAGGCAAGTTTTTATAAAATTCGTTTGGTATTTTATCATCCCCTACCGCCTTATTATTTTTTGCTATTGCTATTACATTGTATATCTCTTGGATTGTAAAGAGTGAATCTAGATAGGGATGTCTGGCATCCACTATGGATAGGTTCATATTAGCTTCAGTGGTGTTATAAAATAGGTTATAATAGTTCCCCCATTCTTTGGCCGTAATAGGGTGTTCATTATAGTGCTTTTTTTATGAAGGGTTATATATTTCCAAAATTCGGATGGGTTTTTAATGTTCAGAGATTTTGCTTGTAGGTCTTGTTGATATTTGATTTGTTTATCTTTGATTAACATCTTAAATATTTTCTTTTCTGTTTTATATTCTTCGATTGTATTTATGCTGTATTTATTTTTCTTAATATTATTTTTCTTTAATTTTAATAATTTTTTTTCTTTCACACATTCTTTATCAAACCAGGGTTTCGATTTCTGAATTAAAGTATTTTTATAAAGCCTAAAGTTACACATATCTAAAGTTTCGGCTGTAGAAATGATGGAACTTATCAATTGTGCATCGCGTTCTTCAACATTGTATGTTTCTGGGTTTATAGTCACTTCTGACATAACGTTTTTATGTTTTTGTATTTTTTGTGGGTTCCACTTAAGATATTTTCGTTCTTTTTGTTGAATTTGTGATTGGGCTAGTTTAAACATTTTTATGTCTAGTTTTACCGTACAACTTTGATGGTCTGAAATAAAATCACTAAAGTCCAATTGATACCCCCTTACAACACATTCAGCATCGGTAAAGGGGGAGGAAAAATCTCAGCTCACTTTGAAGTGAGTAAAACATAAAGAACGCTCACATGACTGATGTGAGCTGAGATTATCTGAGATCTCAGACAAAAAGAACGCACCTAATTATTATTTGCTACCCATCAAGAGCGTATTCAGAATGTGATCTGGGGGGGGGGGGCAACTGTTAGATTGGTAGGAGTAGCAAGTTGACGACGACTTCTTACAAAATAAATCGTCAAAAGACTCTGGAAAATTGTTTTCATTCATTCATTATTTTTACACTAATAATAATATTCTAGGATTTCGACCTTATCCCGGTTTTCTTTTAATGGATTTTAAGAAAAGGTCATTCACAAATAAAACAACTAGATAAAGTTAATATAAGTAGTAAGTTGTTTTATTTATTATTGCGATACAGCATTATGTCATAAGACTAAATCTTAATAATTGCTACGTGGGTATCAGTTAGAGTACTTCACCACTATTACTAGGAAAACATAAAAGGTGTTAACAAATTAATTCATATGTTTGACTAACTCGAAATTATACGGTTGTTCTATTCGGACCGGTAGAGTGGGTCGTGGAGGAGCCAGAAATAAAAGAAATAGATGATTTCTAGGGTTCTTTATATTCCTCACACTGAACAGCTTAGTTACCCAACTTGTCTAGTTGCTTATTTACAGATAATATGACCCCATGTAGTACTTACTACACGGTGTACATAGTGCTATACATATATATATATATATATATATATATATATATATATATATATATATATATATATATATATAAAAACAACGAATAGATCAGTGGGTATCGCACGCAAATAGAAGAAGGGGCTACTGAAAAGAGTGGTAACCGCAGACATGCATGTTTCTGGCTCATTAGCTGTCATCGGTACGGTACAACCAAGAAAAGATGTAAAACATGGGAGCAAAGGTGTTGAATGAAGCATGAGAAAATATAACAGAATTCAGCAGGATAGTCAAACACAACATTTGTGCAGTAATATTAGAAGATCTCGAATATTCGAGACAACAACCAACATAGACACGGAGGTGCATATAACACTCCCGTCTGAAACTTCCGACCCAGATTAATGAAATAACAACAAGATGTACGAATAGTGCGTGACATATGAACAATAAACAACGAATAGATCAGTGGGTATTGCACGCAAATAGAAGAAGATCTCGAATATTCGAGATCTTCTAATATTACTGCACAAATGCTGTGTTTGACTATCCTGCTGAATTCTGTTATATTTTCTCATGTTTCATTCAACACCTTTGCTCCCATGTTTTACATCTTTTCTTGGTTGTACCGTACCGATGACAGCTAATGAGCCAGAAACATGCATGTCTGCGGTTACCACTCTTTTCAGTAGCCCCTTCTTCTATTTGCGTGCAATACCCACTGATCTATTCGTTGTTTATTGTTCATATGTCACGCACTATTCGTACATCTTGTTATATATATATATATATATATATATATATATATATATACACACACAAATTGAAAAATATCTTTTTGGGGATTGCAGCAAAAGAGGAAAAATACACTCTATTCAATTCTCCAAGCTTTCGTATATCTTTATTTACATCATCAGGGAACTACAATAAGGAAAGAAAAACATAAATTATAAAAAGTGTTCTTACAAACATTTCTACAACTTACATTGATCGAGATTGCATCATAGATCTTGAATACAGGAAATGTGTAAAACAGCAAGTCATTAGAGAAATAGGTCCAGTCGGCAATACATGTGCCTACTACTGGTTCAAGTTTAAAACATTATTAAAAAGTAAAAGTTAAAACATTAAAAATCGAGAATCCACACACCCACGCGGACTTGTGAGAATAATGGCGGAAACTGAAAATGTCAGGTTAAGTATAACATTCATCATTACTAAATGAATGAAAAGAATCGATCTTTGCAATGACGCGAGACACTGAAACAATCGAATTGAAACTTTCAAAAGAATACCAGAGTGGTACCAAAATTATGGAACTGTTGTGACATATCACTCCAAGGAAATTCTCATTAACGAGAATTAATATGTGATTATTGACGTTATTTATTATTATTATGGATCTTTTAATAAAGGCGGAACACCTACCATGATGACACAAGTAGGAAACTAGTGAGAATTATTAATATTATCATTATTATTATTGTTATTAATATGAAGACAATTGCTTATCAAGCGTTAGGAGGAGGGATAGAGATTACTCAAATTCTGAATGTCAGTCTTCTTATTCATACAACCTTCTTCTTGGAAGATGAAGGCCATTTCCAAAAACAATCTTTTGTTATAACTTCTCTCACGAGAAAGGATTTTAACTCCTTCAAAATCAATGACATGATCCAACGAGGAGACATGAGTAGCCAGAGAACATCTTTCAGGATGTAACCTTATATCACTTTTATGGAGGGATACACGGCTGGAAATTTTTTGGGAGGTTTGACCAATATATGAGAGGCCACAACTGTTACAACACAGCTTATAAACTACATTACTACAATCTACGACAGGTATCTTGTCTTTAAAGGACTATAAATTGACTTAACAATCAAGGAACTCCTTCAGGCAAACCTAACATTCTGTAAGTATTGTGAAAAAATCCTAGTAAGTCTGGGCGTAATTTCCCTTATATAAGGCAGAGAAACCGTTAGAACGGAAGGAATCGTTCTAGAGGCCGAGAGAGGATCCAACTCAGCTGCACCTGCTGCGTCAATTGATTGTATTGAAGTATGTGATAAAACAGAAGACGTGTTGGAGATGATCTTTCTTAGTAACTGTTTTGGATAGGAATTGTCCAGGAACAAATTGAAGAGAATATCACGATTCTTATTTCTAAACATAGGGTCAGAGATGTTCATAACTCTAGCTGTCATTTGTTTAACCATGTTAACCTTTATGCTAAATTTATGGTAAGAATTGTAGTTGAGATATCTCCCAGAGCTACTTTGTTTTCTATACCAATCAATTATAATCACATTATCAGGAGACCTAGTCCATAAAGTATCTAAAAAGGAGCTCCGTCAAGCTGCCCCCCCCCGGTTAGATTTTTGTTACCAAAATGCTAGCACACATAAAGGGCACCTAGCACAACAATTTTTATAGCTAGCACACCAACAGCTCACAATAAAATTGCTTTTGAATTCGGGTGTGGCCAGGTTAACGCTAGACCCCCCCTCCCCGGTTGGAATTTTTTGCCAAAATGCTAGCACAGATAAAGGACACCTAGCACACTATTTTTTATAGCTAGCACACCAACAGCTTACAATAAAAATGCCTTTGAATTCGGGTGGGGCCAGGTTAACGCTAGCCCCCCCCCCCCCCCGGTTGAAATTTTTTCGCCAAAATGTTAGCACAGATAAAGGAAACCTAGCACACCAGTTTTTATAGCTAGCACACCAACAGCTCACAATAAAAATGCTTTGGAATTCGGGTAGGGCCAGGTTAACGCTAATCCCCTCCGGTTGGAATTTTTTCGCCAAAATGCTAGCACAAAGAAAAGACACCTAGCACAACTTAGCACACAATTTTTAGTAGCTAGTACATCAACAATGATTTTGAATTCAGGGGGTGGGGGGCGTCTGCAAAATAATGCTATGGTTACACGAATGAATGAAAATTACGGATGTATTTGTCCCTAAACATCATTTTCCTATAAAAAATGGCCCCTAAAAAGATATTGCCAGATTGTGCGTGATATCTGTATTTTTCCATCCAGCAGGGTATTTGATTAATTAATAATTAACTATTATTTAATTAATAATTATCTATTTATTTTCAATTAATGCTAAAAAACGAAAGAATACAAAAAACCTTCACTGTTAAAAATAATTTTGTTAAAATCATAGTAATTTTAATAAAACAAAATAATTAAATTCAAACATTTAGTCACGGAATCAGAAACAATCCGTGCACGAATAAGTTGCAAATTACGTCACACTATAAAAAAGGCAACGACAAACGTTTGCGTACAGACATGTTAGATAAATAAATGGCCAAAAACGCGAAGCCGTGTTGGATATGTCCTTTGGACAAAGTTGTGCAATCTGGGAAGGGGCGGCTGAGATCCCTAAAAATGTTCCAATATATTGAGAATACATGTTTTAGACTGATCGTGGTTCACTGTAGTCCTTATTTAAAAGAAACACTCAAACTTTATATTTAAATTTGCCAGAATATTTATTGCCGAAGTTGATGTTTAATTAACCATTGTAATGATAACATAAATTTTGCATTTCACTATCAGATTTTTTTTAAATTCCCAAGTTAACTTGGAACGTGCAGCTTTTAATTCTTAGAGCCGGTTAATCAGAGCTTCAAATATTTCTGTGGCATATCATAAGACACCAACACTACTTATATATTTTTCAAAGTTTTTAGTATGTAACTGGCAATGTATGTTTGTTCGGTTGCAATCTTGCAACTCAGTTTTGAAGCAGATATCTTCAACCGATTGATTTAAAATTCTGTATATACGTCTAGTTTGCATGCCAATACATGATTAGGTATGTGACGGCATTCTAAATTCAACATGGCGGATCACCAAAGTTGCCGGACTAAAGAAAGTGGACTATTTTTTTTGCTTTCTTACAATATGGGTATTAAATGGAAGGCGGCAAAATTGATGAAATAGGTATTTTTATTTTTCTAAAAACTAGGTATAATCCATGTGAAGTTCTCATCGGACTTTTTAAAAGGGTCGTTAAACCAAGTCTATCGTTAAAATTTGAATCATTTTTATAATTCCGTTTTTATGGGTCTTAAGAGTAAATAAAATTCTTGTAGGTACATTCAAACTGGCCGAATCAGATGTTTGGGTTAAGAAAGGGTTTCCCCGAAGGGTTGATGGTTGTAATATTATGTATTCTTTCTAATAATATTACAGGCAACATGGACTAAATAAGTAAAACTATTGATCTAACTATTTTCATGAGTGTAATTCGATAGAATCTTTCTCGATTAGACGACATAAAACTGTATTAATGCGAAATTTAAATTATTTAAACAACATTCCATGGTATTTAATCACCCTTTTTGGTTCATTTTCAATCACTTATTTTTGGATTAAACTTGAAGAATCATTTTCAAACCGTGACATTTTTATGATATTTCAAATTAAAGTTATGATAATAACAACAACTGTTACTTAGACGTTACTTAGATACGGACTTGAAAGGGAAATTATCGGCACTGCCGGAGAGTTATCTCCGCAAAGATCCTGCTTCATTTGGAATTTTTACCATATGAATGGAATATTCCGAAAAATTTTCGTAACTACAGTAAGAAACAATTAAACCAGCCGTTTTACATATATATTCAACATATTCATTTATGCATTTATTTATTCATCCAGTAAGTATAGCGTTATTTCACTGACCTCCGTCTCACTCCCCAGAATTAAAAGTGTAATTGCTGTGCTAGCTAAAAAAAATGGTGTGCTAAATTGTGATATGTGTCCTTCGTTTGTACTAGCATTTTGGCGAAAAAATTCCGACCGGAGGTAGCTAGCGTTAACCTGGCCCCACCCGCATTCCAAAGCATTTTTACTGTAAGCTGTTGGTGTGCTAGTTATAAAAAATGGTGTGCTAGGTTGTGCTAGGTGTCCTTTATCTGTGCTAGCATTTTGGCGAAAAAATTCCAACGGGGGGGGGGCTAGCGTTAACCTAGCCCCACCCGAATTCAAAGGCATTTTTATTGTAAGCTGTTGGTGTGCTAGCTATAAAAAATGGTGTGCTAGGTGTCCTTTATCTGTGCTAGCATTTTGGCGACAAAATTCCAACCGGGGGGGCTAGCGTTAATCTGGCCCCACCCGAATTCAAAAGCATTTTTATTGTGAGCTGTTGGTGTGCTAGCTATAAAAATTGTTGTGCTAGGTTGTGCTAGGTGCCCTTTATGTGTGCTAGCATTTTGGTAGTAAAAATCTAACCGGGGGGGCCAGTTTGACGGACCTCTAAAAAGGGGACAGCCATGTTAGAGTTTTCTGTTTCGAGAGTAAACTGAATATAAGGATCATAGCTATTAAAGGTGAAAAGGAGATCTTGGGTGGAGTCCACAGGGCAAGCCAGGATTATATCATCTACATATTTCTTGATGAAAGGTACATTGAAAAGAAGTACCGGAAGGACCACGTCCAACAGATCATCCATTACATAGCACGCTAATATCAGAGAAATACTAGCTCCCATAGGAGTACCAAAAGTCTGTTTGTAAAATTTATTATTAAAAGTGATATAGGGTTACATCCTGAAAGATGTTCTCTGGCTAATCATGTCTCCTCGTTGGATCATGTCATTGATTTTGAAGGAGTTAAAATCCTTTCTCGTGAGAGAAGTTATAACAAAAAATTGTTTTTGGGAATGGCCTTAATCTTCCAAGAAGAAGGTTGTATGAATAAGAAGACTGACATTCAGAATTTGAGTAATCTCTACTCCCTCCTCCTAACGCTTGATAAGCACAATTGTCTTCATATTAATAACAATAATAATAATAATGATAATATTAATAATTCTCACTAGTTTCCTACTTGTGTCATCATGGTAGGTGTTCCCTCTTTATTAAAAGATCCATAATAATAATAATAAATAACATCAATAATCACATATTGATTCTCGGTAATGAGAATTTCCTTTGAGTGATATGTCACAACAGTTCCATAATTTTGGTACCACCCTGGTATTCTTTTGAAAGTTTCAATTCGATTGTTTCAGTGTCTCGCGTCATTGCAAAGATCGATTCTTTTCATTCATTTAGTAATGATAAATGTTGTACTTAACCTGACATTTTCAGTTTCCACCATTATTCTCACAAGTCCGCGTGGGTGTGTGGATTCTCGTTTTTTAATGTTTTAACTTTTACTTTTTAATAATGTTTTAAACTTGAACCAGTAGTAGGCAAATGTATTGCCGACTGGACCTATTTCTCTAATGACTTGCTGTTTTACACATTTCCTGTATTCAAGATCTATGATGCAATCTCGATCAATGTAAGTTGTAGAAATGTTTGTAAGAACACTTTTTATAATTTATGTTTTTATTTCCTTATTGTAGTTCCCTGATGATGTAAATAAAGATTTACGAAAGCTTGGAGAATTGAATAGAGTGTATTTTTCCTCTTTTGCTGGAATCCCCAAAAAGATATTTTTCAATTTGTGTTCTAATTGATCAGCAACGATCACGGCGTTTTTCGCTTTTCAGCTATATATATAAATAAAAGAAGATGTAGGAATATCGCGTGATATGTTAACAACAACAACAAAGAGATTCATGGGTAATTCACGCAAAATAAAGGGTTACTGAAACAGAGTGGTAACCGCGGACATGCATGTTTCTGGCTCATTTGCCTCTTCAGCACGGTATAACCAAATAAAGATGGGAAATTTGGGAGCAAAGATGTTAATCGAAACATGGGAAAACACAATACAACTGATTTCAGCAGGGAAACCAAACGCTCATTTGTGCCTTCAATTGGAAGATCCCGAGTTTTCAGGACAACAAGCAAGATCGACACGGCGGCGCATATAGCCCCCCGCCATGAACCTTCCGACCCATAGTAAATAACAAAGAAGATGTAGGAATATCGCGTGATATGTTAACAAGAACAACAAAGAGATTCATGGGTAATTCACGCAAAATAAAGGGCTACTGAAACAGAGTGGTAACCGCGGACATGCATGTTTCTGGCTCATTTGCCTATACAGCACGGTATAACCAAATAAAGATGTGAAATTTGGGAGCAAAGATGTTAATCGAAACATGGGAAAACACAATACAACGGATTTCAGCAGAGAAACCAAACGCTCATTTGTGCCTTCAATTGGAAGATCCCGAGTTTTCAGGACAACAACCAAAATCGACACGGAGGCGCATATAGCCTCCCCCCGCCATGAACCTTCCGACCCATAGTAAATAACAAAGAAGATGTAGGAATATCGCGTGATATGTTAACAACAACAACAAAGAGATTCATGGGTAATTCACTCAAAATAAAGGGCTACTGAAAGAAAGTGGTAACCGCGGACATGCATGTTTCTGGCTCATTTGCCTCTTCAGCACGGTATAACCAAATAAAGATGTGAAATTTGGGAGCAAAGATGTTAATCGAAACATGGAAAAACACAATACAACGGATTTCAGCAGGGAAACCAAACGGCTCATTTGTGTCTTCAATTGGAAGATCCCGAATTTCACATCTTTATTTGGTTATACCGTGCTGAAGAGGCAAATAAGCCAGAAACATGCATGTCCGCGGTTACCACTCTGTTTCAGTAGCCCTTTATTTCGCGTGAATTACCCATGAATCTCTTTGTTGTTGTTGTTAACTTATCACGCGATATTCCTACATCTTCTTTGTTATTTACTATGGGTCGGAAGGTTCATGGCGGGGGGCTATATGCGCCTCCGTGTCGATATTGGTTGTTGTTCTGAAAACTCGGGATCTTCCAATTGAAGGCACAAATGAGCGTTTGGTTTCCCTGTTGAAATCCGTTGTTTTGTGTTTTCCCATGTTTCGATTAACATATTTGCTCCCAAATTTCACATCCTTATTTGGTTATACCGTACTGAAGACGTCTACCGTCGCCAACTGGAAACTTGAAAAATGTAATATCTTTATCACATCTATTGTTATTGAAACAATTTTTATACACACGCCTATGACTTGCTGTAGTCATATTTGCACTAAAATGTCACGGCAATAAATACTAAAAAAACAATATTGTTCACATAAAGGAACAGGGTCACAGAAAATGCAGATATTTGAAATTCGCACGGGTAACGATTAGTCCTACACACGTTATACGCAGCGATGTTACTCCCACAACGTTTCAAGCAACACTGACAAACTAGAAACCAAATCGATGGTCGCGCCGCCTGGATTTCGGAACCATTATAGCAAACGCATATTACCATAAAGTTGCGACTCTTTATAATTTTTTTTAGTCAACGCTGAGAGACAAACGTCCCACTACCATACTATGCTTAGCTCAAAATTTGTTGAAATACACGAAGTTTCGACAGTGTAGTCATAATAATTTTTTTAGGTCTGGGCCCAAGGACTAATAGTAATTGGTTACGTTGAAATATTTAGTTGTAATTGTAAATTGATTTTAAATGAGTTAAATTGACTTGTTAAAATAGTGGTTATGTTTTGAATAATCGATAGTCGAGATTGTGTTTTGAACTAAATTTGTTTGTTGCCGGGAAGAGCTTATACCTATATTGAATGATTTCTAATGTAGCATTAAATTAACATTATATATACATTTTTATACAGATGCTAATTTCTTTTTTTCAGATGATGTTACATAAAAAGTGCCAATTTCCATACAATACTTATACGAAAATTTATATAATTTTTATAGCATCGATTATTGTTTATACTATTTATAGTTTCGAAGAAGAAACCAGCAACTTTCCAAAAAAAGGTAAATATTTTAAAACTCTTGAAAAAATTATATTAGACTTTATTTTGGACTAAGAAAAAATACAAAATCTGAATTGTACCGGGTGATCAGTTAAGGGTAGCGAGCGGCCATATCTCATAAGATTTTTTTGAACCTAGGTTTTTTTAGGTTTTTTAACAAACCTACTTATTAAAATATGGCCATTATAGGTTTTCAGGTTTTTCTCTATTTTCTTTTAAGATACTGAATAAAAGCTTCCTGTTACAGCCATCTTTTACTAAAATCTAAAATTACCCACCCAAAAAGAAAGCTTTTCTTCCTAGTTTAAATTTCATTCAAATCATAAATATTAAAGGTACAGACACAGACAGTTAGAGGATGCTGCAGGGCCGGGGATTTACCAATTGATGTTGATTTACATATATAATATCAATGTTTTACTTAAAATGTTGTAACATGTCCATCGACCTGTTTCGATTTAATATAATAAATTCCGTGTAATTTACGCTTGCTGTCTCATTAGCCACTCCCAACCATAGAATGAAAACTGAACGTTGAGACAACTGACATTTGTCCTCCTGTTTGCTACAAGCTAAAAATCATTTCTTTTCCCATACCGGCGTTGAAGAGAAAACACGTACTCACGTTTTCTCTTGTTCTGAAATTTTTCTTAATTTGCTGTGGTAAGTTGAAAGTTATATTTTATTATCTCTAAGCTTCATTCAAGATAATCGCTGCATTTCTTTTATTTCTGTTCATTCACATATTCAGAGATAAATTACAGTTGCACGTGGTCACGGAATCCTTCTTTTATACCTACATATTAATTTTAAAAACTAAATACAAATCATTGTTTAAATTTGTGCAAACACTTGAAAGCTTTTTATGTTGTAAAATATCTTTTTTTAAATATAAATAACATTTTAATTACATTTTAAACCCATAGAATATTCATTCGTATGAAAGATACCGACACTACAGGTTTCAGATATATTTTTTAAGCACGTTATTTATTCAGATAATCAGATAACAACTTTTTGGCTCTCATTAGTTTCTCAGAACATTAGTATACTACTAATTTAGTTAAATTGTTTTTCATTGTTTCAATATGGGAGAAATATATGTTGGGAAGCTCTCAGTAAATTTCATTTTTGTAAATTCAAATAACTGCCTTCCTTTTAAACCTGAAAAGCTGAACCAACACAATGTGCCCCATTACGATCAAGTTCCTACATATCCCTGATTCTTGTGTACTCTTGGGTAAGCACAGCAGCTACGTGAGAGCTACGTAACTTTATCGTCGAAGACAGCTTCCATTTATCTGAGACACCTTTACCGTTGAAGACAACTTCCATCTATCTAAGACACCTTTACCGTTGAAGACAGCTTCCATTGGTCCGAGACCCCTTTGCACCATAGAAAACACCGCTTCCATTCCTTCAGAACATCTAAACCACCAGAGTACCGTCAGTTAAGTACATCCTGTATTTCTTCCGTCCCGTTCTAAGGCAGAATTAAATTGAATTTTTTTTATATATTCTCTTTTCCTCGTGTCCGGGTTCATTAAGTTTGAGCACGTTTTATTCTAATATTTTCAATATTAATTTTTTATTAAGAGTAAATTCTTTTACACGGTGTTTCTACCTTTATCATCGTAGTTTTGTTCTTGCTATTTCTTAACGTTTCAAAAGGTAGTGACGCCCTGAACTCTCATAGTCTGATCATCCTCTGTTATACAAAGTGTGTCATTACTTGGAGTCGAACCACCCTTGAGAAGTCTCATGCCGGGATTTTGTTCAAGTAGATAGAAAACGGCTAGAAGGAAGGACATCTTTAATGGCAATCTAACCGGTGACATGTATTTGAACTTTTCATTGAAGGATTTACCAGGACTCTTAGAAAATGTGCCATTAGAAGTAAGAAGAAACATGTGGTTTCAACAAGACGGATGCCCGGCACATTATTCTCGAAATGTGCAAGATATTTTGAACAGGCATTTTCCTAACCGCTGGATTGGTAGAGGCAGTCTATTTTTCTGGCCACCACGGTCCCCCGATTTAACATGCCTTGATTTTTATATGTGGGGTCGAATAAAGGATTTGGTGTATAAAACTCGACCAACTACTCGAGAAGACATGATAGTCCGAATTCAAAACGCCATAAATAATATACCAAGAGCGGAAATTGAGGCTGCTGTAAACTCCACCCAGAAAAGATTGGACCAGTGCATTCAAAATAATGGACGACCTTTTGAACATTTACGACAAAACTATTAATTTATTTTTAACGTTTATTTTTTAAGTTCTGTGTTCTTGTTTTTAGTGTTATTGCTCCTGCTGTTGTTGGACAGTTTTATTAAGATTTTTTTCCAAATATGTAAATTAGTATGTTTCGAGATATGGGCGCCCCATGTAAATTTATTTGATTTTTTTAATCCAAAACCGTTTGTCTAACGAAAAAAAGTCAAAAGGTTCTTTTTGTTAGCAACTAATAAGTGATTACGAAAATAATTTTTATCTTGAAAAAAAGCAGTGGCGTTCCATTTTTTAATGTAATAAAATTATATTTTGTTCAATATCAACGGTTCAAAAAAACGTAGATGATTAATTTTTTTCATTAAATTTTAGAAAAATGTATCCTCTTTTAAAATATGTAAAAATTAATATACCCTTACATTTGATTTTTTTGAAAAAAAACTCAAAAATTTGCTACTATTTCAGTTAACGCCATCTAACGGCGAAGACGAAAGTCAAAAAGTCAAAACCAAGTAAGCGTTTGCTAGTGTAAATTATGCTCTCTCATATGACCTCAAATTTGTTAAAATCGGTCAAGCGAAACGGGAGAAATCTTGGTGTTTTTAAAAAACAATTGAACTTCCCCCACCGCTTTATTTTGATAGATAGAACAAAACATTTTAGTCAAAAAGTGTAGGTGAAGAGTCAGTAAATATGAAAATAATATAATCGATATACTTTCATTAGGCAAAATTCTATAAAAATCCCATTTTTCTACTTAGTGTTAGTTGTTACGCCCTCTGGCGCAGTATCAAGAAATGGATCATAACGATAGAAAAAATTCAATAACTTCAATAAGATTGCTTGGCATACTTCAACCAAAATGATCATTGTTTAAATAAATCTAGCTAAAACATTTTTAGATAACCCACGACCATGTGTAAGTCCTCACTGAGTTTTTCGCAATTTTTAGCGGTTTATCGATCAAAAAACCACCTATAGTTACATAGACCATTTTAAAATGATGACGTTCGAAATCCAAAAAAATATCAGTACAATTATTGAACGATGAAAATAATAGTATATTAAGTACCAAGTGTCAAAAAGGTTACTTTAGTCTCGAGTTTTACTAGGCACGAGTGGAGCGAAGCGGAACGAGTTCCTTGTGAAACGAGTGACTAAAGACGTTTTTAACACGAGGTGCTTACTATACTTTTTCTTCGCCCGCGGGAAGGAAAAAATTATATTATATTTGAATTATATTCATTACATGACGGACGATTGCTGACAGCTGACTGACAAATCAAATGACGCAGAATAACAAAATTATCACGGAACATGAAATTAAACATACAAAAGGTACACTTGATTTGACGTTTAAAAAACAAAAGATAAACAAGATGTGACTTTTCGCATTTTAAACACTAGTGTTTAAAGAGTCGTTTTGTGCATGTCAAACCCGTGTTTAAAGTGCGGTTTTAGTAGCGGAAGTAGAAAAAACAATTTAATGTGTTTAAAACTTTATTTATTTGAACGAATGTTCAATTTAAACTGGTTGACGCGTTTCACTAACACAGTAACTTTCTCAAAACGCGTCAACTAGTTTAAATTGAACATTAGTTCAAATAAATGAAGTTTTAAACAAATTAAATTGTTTTATTTTCATCGTTCAGTATGGATCTTCATCAAGTAAAAGCCTCATCTATTCAAGTACAATTATTGTTCGTGGAAAATATGGTTTTTTTTTCGAAAAATGTACATAACTCGAAAACTAGTCATCTTCAGAATTTCAAAAAAATCATGCCTATTCGACACCAAAGAAAGACATACTTCATACATTTTCATGTTAATTAAATCATTTATACGTGAGAAAAAAATTAAATATTGAAAAATCGGTTTTTCACCATTTTGTCGGTTAATTTGAGGTTATGTCAAAAAGTGTCGAATACTAAAGGTTTTTACTTTTTTATTATCTACAACTTTTGTATTCAACATTTACTGCTATGAGGTCACGTTTCGTGGCAAATCGCAAAAAACCGTTTCATTCCCATTTCACCATTATAAATGTTTTCGTGGTCAAATATTTTTTCCCTTTTTTTACCTGTTCCTTGCCTGTTATTTTTAACGTTTAATATTCGTTTTAGCACTAGCCTAAATATCTTTATAGAGAAGAATATTATCTAATGTTCTCATTTCAGGGCACATAAGTTCGATTATAAAACAAGATTTTGCGTATTTGTTGAATACGTCAAAGTGCAAAATACCAGAAAGTGATCCTTACAACGAAGATATTGTCGATTTTATCAAAGAAGAAAAATATTTTAAATGTTCCTCAAAAAATCTTCTTACTTATATAAGCAAAATCGATGGAATAGTCAGATTGAACGTAAACAGAAGTGTTTTGGAAGAATATAGTATATATAAAATAAATTGTTGTTATTCTAATATTACAAGAATTAATTATGAAAAATTAGCTGACAATGAAATCAAGTAAGTCATTTTATTTTATTTATTATTTTTAAAATTATAGTAATACAGGCCTTGTAGACCTAGGACTGAATAATGGTGTTTTATTTTCTTCTTTCTAATATTCTTCCATCTATTTGTAAGATTTGAAAAGGTATGATATTATTGTTCGAGTTTATGTTTATTTGAATTTAAGTAATATTTTCTCACAGTGACAACGCTGTAAAACCTTTCAACGGTACCAAAGAATACACCAACAACAAGAAGCGAAAGCCGGCATAAATCGTTTGATGTTCTGGGGGCAAAATTTCGTGACCTTGTAAAACTGAAGTTGACAGAAAGCTAATAATTTACACTGAGAAAAAGGTTACACAATTGTGAAGGTTTATATTTTACAGGCAGAAAAAAATGTAAATCAAACATTCCAAAAAATAATTGTTTACTAATTTATTGTCAAAACATTATTCCGATAAAGTATTAATTGTCAATGAAAAATGTAAGCGTAAACAACCTGTAACATGGTCTTGTTAGCCCGATACAGCCTTTGGAGTGCCACAAGTTACCAATTTTGTAATTGAATATTGTTCAGGACATCTCACAGAAGAACCCTATTGATTTTCAGCTCACCAGAGCCAGTACAACGGGTGACATGATACTTGAAGTAGGACATTTTTGGAGAAATTTCAGTGTGTTAGCATAATACAGCCTCCGGAGTGTATACAAGTGACCAATTTCATGATGGGATATTGCTCAGGGCGTCTCACAGATGAACTCTATTAATTTTCAGCTTATATTGTGAAAAATATGCTTTAGCATTTCTTTATACATAGTTTAAGTTTCTGTTTTTTAAGAACAGTTTATTACTAAAAATAACATGCTATTGTTTAATCAAATGATTTTTATTTTCTTATATCGATATTGGAATTCATTATGTGTAAATATGTATTTAAGTAGCAGTATGTGTAGGATAGGGTAGATATTAAAACTAATACAGTAATATAGATTATATATTTATAATACCAGATTACAGAAGGAAAAAGTTCAATATACATGATGGTATAAAATTACAATAATGTTGGTGCTTAAATGTACAATTTGTATAATTTCCATGATATGATATGACAGTTACACTCTTCCAGATTCATAATTCAATATTTTACACATAGAGAAAATATTTTAATGTCTGCAACATAATGTGTAGAAATGATCAATATATATTAAATAATAATAATAATACCGGACATTTACAATTGTATAGGACAGTTAGATAAGTAAAATAGTCATCTATTACTTTATTTATAATTGTACAATATTTCTTGCGGCACTAGATCAATTTTTTGTGAAGGCTTCTAAAGGAGGACTTGTTTCCTTATGTTGTGGTTGTAGATGTCCCTCTGAAACTGGACAAGGATGATGTATAGGTAAACCAAACCAAACTGTATACTGGTCAAACCCATATTAAATGTACTCTTACTTTTTGGAGCTAAAATGTGGTTAAAAGCAGCTAATAGAGAGGATTTTGTTCAGAGACGTTTGCTTTCGTAGTGTGCCAAAAGTCATGCTTTGTGTTGAAGTCGAAGGAGATTGTAAAGGTACAGGTCGTAACTCAGTACTTCCCCCTAACGTCCATTTTAAAAGGTTGGTTATCTGAAAAGAAAAATACAGGAAGACTATATTAATGGACACAGAATTGTATGAGTAGGTTTTATTATAGACAATGTGTTGTTTTATTTATCCGACACTTTAGTTTTCTAGTATCTATTTTACCAGAAGAATTATCTTACACATTAATAGCATATCAGAGACTGATAGTTAATACTGCCACAAAGTGAGCATGGGGTAAATGAAAAAACATTTCTCTATCACAACAAAATCATAAAAAATACTCTTTTATAACAAAACCAATATTCTTTTAAGTGAGACACAGGTAGGCTGAACATTGTAGGTGAAACTTTCGTCTAGTTAAATTCACAGTTGCAAACACTTAATTTTTTACTAACTTATCTAGGTATGAGAAAGCCATCCATTTTAATGTATATTGACTTACAGAGGTGAATCTAAATAATAATTATATTTACCAAGCAGTGGAGAAGCATCACGGTAACTCGTATGTATTGCAGAGGCCTAAGAGATAAATGTTGCTATTGCTGTAATGGTGTGGTAGCTGCAATTGTAAAAGTAATTGTAGTAATCATTCCCTTACACAAATTCCATGAAGGTATTAATTCATCCTGTGGTAAAGTATCAATTAATCCTGTGGCCAGGTGACAAAAAATAAATATTAATAACAGTTGATTGTAATGTCTACTTAAATTTAATATTTACCAGACTGAATAACTATTTTTGTTGATGGATGATTCAATAAAATATGTCCCTTGCATTTTAACCATGGAAATATGGCAGGGGCAGCTAGCTGAAACACACGCTTGGAATATCCTCCTTTGGAAACAATTTTTTTCTCATAGTGAAGTTCACACAACCTATAAATTCTTTTGTTAAGCATCTGTAGTCTTTCCAAACAAATATCTACGGTTACAAGCTTCCAACCATAACTGTACCCTAAAAATTAAATAAAGGTAGGTATATTTTTATATTCACGTGTCCATAAAAGAAATCAACTATTAATTTATATTGAATATTATGTATTTTCATTCAACATGTTTTTTGCAGAACAGGGCTCGTCAGCAGAAAGCTTATTGTAGTACATAATATTATCATTACATTACATTACATTAAAGGTAGAGGGATAGATCAATGTTAACAAACAAAAACATAGATTTACACAACTTACAATTCATAGGAACATGTAAAATAAAATGTAAAATAATGAAAAATGAATATATACCTATAATACATTACATATAGAAACAATTTCTCTTACCTCACAGGGTCTTTGGGAAAACCAAACATAGTTATCTTTTCTCCTGTTGTTGAGTGACATCCACGAACTTCACAGCTTATTCTTCCCATCATAAATACAATAATTTCTCACTAAGAGTGCAACTAGTTACTTTTACTAAACGGTATTGTTCAAAATCAAAGTAAATAAACAAATAAAAAGCATATTTTTGTTTAACAACAAAGAATGACATTGACGTAAAACACATAAAAAAATGGCGTCTATCACACATGCGCATTCAGAAAATGAATTGTCAAAAAGCCGAAGTTTCGCTTCTTGTTGTTGGTGTATTCATTGACGGTACTCTCGGACTTCAAAAAAGAAGATTCGAGCGGCGACCACGAGAATATCGTCGGCAAAAGAAAAATGGTGCAGAAATGAATGTATTTTATTACTGTTTTATGTTAAAATAAATAATAAAAAACGAGTGGTGTTATTTCGACCAGTGAAGAAGAAAACCCCAACGAAACAGATGGTCCTTCAGCCAAATACAGCAATATAAAAGGTCAGTCCTTTCCATTACTAAAATTAACCTAAAATTGTTTGCCTATTTTCCCACATTGAGTTCAATATTGTCACGAAACCTCGTATAATATATAGCAAATATTGAATAAGTCTCGTTTTAATTGTAGTTTGCATCGTTTTACGCTATTATTTAGGCAAATAGTTGAAGGTCTCGTATAAAAAAAATCTCGTAAACATATTAATTTGCATGAAATATTCGATGCAACACGTGGTTTTGTATTCTCGTAACAAATTGAAAGTGTCGATTACAATCACGGTAAACATATTCTCGCAAAAACCTTGTAGAAAGAATATTGATTGAAATCGCAATAATCGGTAATAAATAAGTAAGGTAGGTGAGCCAATTATTGCCACCTTAAGGTTTGATCATTTGTAATATATCCAGATTGAACTCTAAGGCTCTGTAAATAGGATGAATAAATCTCAATATATTTATCTTCAAATATATTAAACATAATAATAAAAAAATTATTCTAAAAAAAGTTACTATTTTTTTTTAAAAAAGTACACAACTGGCAATATTTGGAACACGGGGTCAAAATATTGCCATACACCTGGCAATAAAAGGAATAGCTAGTTTACAAAAAAAAAATCAATGCTAAAAAATATTAACTTTATTTTTTGTTTATAAGTAACAAAAAAACTAATTAGAGTAATATGAAACCTCAAAACCCATCGCATTGAGGCCCCCGGAGGGTTTTAAGTTTGATATTACTCTAAGCACAATTTGGACACTTAAATAACTCTTTATCTTGTTTGGACAATCCCACACATTCTTCATGGACAACACACAACCTCATATCTGCTATACGATTTTCCTTGCATAAAAAACAATACCATGATTCGGAAGATGATTTTGCGTTAGGAGGAGGACATTTTTTGGAAGTTCCACGTGCCTTTGATGAAACAGGTGTAATTCCTTTTGTCTCGTTAAATTTCATGTTTTTGGAAGGAGGTGCCGAAGAGGAAAGAAATAGATTTCTTGTTACTTCTTGTGCTTTACTATTGATGGCTGGTTTGCGTTTGGAAGCGATTGTTTTTACTTCAGGAGTAATGAGCAATCCCACCTTTTTAAAGGAATTATCTTGACGTTGGTTTTCAAGATCTTCCCGAATATCGGGAAGACTGGAAGTAGTTTGACTTTGGTTGTTGGGAAGTTCTGGAGTATTAGGAATACTCTGGATAGCTTCACTTTGGTTTTTCGGAGTTTCCAGAAAATGGGGAATACTAGGAGTAGATGCAGTAACGGGTGGCTTTTCAATTAACGACTCTTTCAAGAAATCTTCATAACTGCTTGCAGAAGATAACTCATCTTCACATGAATCGTCATGAACACTATATTCTGAATCCAAAGAGTCATCAGAGGAGAAATGTTCAATCTGCTTTTCATTTTTTAGTTTAAGTAATTTCTTCTTTCGTTGACTCTTAGTGGACTTAGTGACTCCTGATGTTGATGGTTGTATGTTAGGAGATTGGGACTTTCCAAGTTCTGATGTCGGTAACTTATTGTTAAGTTCATCTTTATTATTCGGAGTTTTTTGAGTTGTTGATGTAGATGGTGCATTAACACTATTCCCATTTTCTTTGTTTTCTTCTATGTAAGTGATCAGATTCGGGTATTACATCTGGATTAAAAGGGAATATACCGGTAGCTCTAAATCCAGATGTAATATTGGCTGGTCTCATGGATTTTAACCAGACTGTTCTAAAAATATCGCCATATCTCATTTTTGTTATGGCTTTTCCAGGGTTCGTTAAAAAAAAATTTAATATTTCTTGATCCCAAAAGGTCTCAAAACTTTTAAAAACGGATTTGTCCATCGGTTGCAACTCGTGCGTGGTATTGCTGGGTAGGCAAAACAATGTTACACCGTACTTCTCTGCTGCGTCGACAATAGAATCATCTAAATGAGATTTGGCTCCATCGAATATTAATAGAGTGTTGGTCCCTGGATTTTTGTATTTTGCAAAATGCTCGAGCCACATAATAAAATACTCATTAGTCATACTCCCTTTTGGTGTCATTGTTACTTTTGAACCAGGAGGCAAATTATCTGACCATTCTGGTTTGAGTCTTTTGCTCTTAAATAAAATAAAAGGTGGAATAGTTTGGCCCAAGGCATTTCCACATCCTACGATTGTAACATTTTCACCATGTTCTGGAGCTGTTAAATGAACACGTTTAACTCCTTTTTTTGCTAAAACAGTTTGTTGTTTGTGAATGGTCAGTCTGCAACCCTTCTCATCCATATTATATAGTTTTTCTGGTTTATCAAATAACTTCAGTTTAATCATAACATTTTTCAGTTTTGTGAAATAATCATTTACAACAACGGGATTCATCTTTTGAGCCCTTGCTGGATTCATTTGTTGCGCTTTACGTCTGACTACATCAAGATGTCTTTTAAAAAATAGTCTAAGCCATTTTCTACCTGCTGTTTGGGATTCTTCAGAAAATCTTGTCGATATGTTAAGGGTTTTTGCATAAGAAAATACACTTTTTCTAACGACTTTACTTGTAACTGGTACACCAATTTCTGCTAATTTATGAATCCTTGCCGCCAAATGAAGTTCTTGTTCTAAACTTAAAGTTTATTTTCTCCCAAGACGTTTAATTGGATTATTTTGTCGGTAATGCAATCCAAGAGTTGTCCTAGGAATCTCATATTGTTTTGAGGCCTCACTAATGCTAGTCCCATTTGTTATAGATTGTAATGCCCTTCTAAGGGTTTTTTTTCGGCATTCTGCAAGAATACCATTCTAGTTAATACATCTATTAACAAATTATTTAGAAGAAGTGGTTCCTAATATTGCCATGGCAATATTGAGAACAATTTATGTAGCAATATTAGGACACTTGCTACCCGAATGAAAAAAAAATAATTTTCTTGTCTCGTTCGTTAAATGAAATAAAACAAAATATGCTACAAGCAATTACTTACTTCAACGTACTTATTGATAATTAGAACATCCACTAATCTTGAAAAGCAAACGTGTATAAGAATTTTAAACTTAAATATTTTTTATACCGCTCTCGTTAAAAACACACTCTTTCAAAGTATGATCGATACTGGCGACTGAAATGCATCAATGCGGTAATTATGGTTTGTGTTCCTACTCTAAGACAGACTAGGAGCGTCATTTTATTAAGAATAGCTGAATTAACGATTCCATGGGCGAAGGCAATATTAAGACCATGGCAATAATTGGCTCACCTACCTTAGTATTAATAAAAATCACGATGTCAGACGTAGATGATACAAATCCTCAACTCGAGTTATCACGATTGAAGCATAACAAAGTTCAAATCAAAGGAGAACTAACTCGTTTTCAAAACTTTTTGGATAAAACTGATATCTCTACATCAATCGAATTAGTGCAAATTAGGGTGGAAACTATAAAACCTCTCCTCGATAAGTTCAGGTCGGTTCAAACGCATTTTGAAGAATTAATATTAGGTGATTTTCCCGATAATTATAACGAGGATGACTATACAAACGAAAGGGATGAATTTGAAACACGTTATTTTAAAGCTTTATTTCAGGGTCATAAAATTTTAGATCAGCATTTTTCATCTCTGTCTCCGGGGTTAAATGGCGCTACGCCAAATAACCAAACAACTCACGGTGCGATGTTGCCAAATGTAGCCGCGAAACTACCATTATTAACATTGCCTGAATTCAGCGGTTCTTACAGCGAATGGCAAATATTTCGGGATATGTTTTGCGCATTAGTACACAATAATGGTACCTTATCCGATGTACAACGGTTTTATTATTTGGAAGCCTCTCTGAGAGGTGAACCAAAGAATTTAATTGCCTCATTAACACCAACTGACGTGAATTATAGTACAGCGTGGGAATTGTTGAAAAAACGGTATGAAAATAAAAAGGTAATGATAAATTCTCATTTAAAAGAAATAATGGATTTGCCAATTTTAGTTAAAGAATCTCATTCGTCACTTAGTAGTTTCGCAAACACATTCTTAAAAAATTATCGTTCACTAGAATCATTAGGAGAAAACGTATCCGAATGGATTACAATTTTAATCTATATTCTCGTTTCAAAATTAGACACAAATACAAAACGTGAATGGGAAATATGTTGTAAAAACATGTCTTGTCCAAAAATTGATGATTTTAACGAATTCATAATACAAAGATGTCAATTATTGGAAGCTTTAGACACAAAAAAACCATTTGAATCAAAATCATTTATAACATCAACCACATACCGTCCCAAATGTCCAAATTGCAAGGAACAGCATTTCATATATTTTTGTGACAAATTTAAAGAATTATCCACATCAGAGCGTCTTGAAAAGGTTAAAAAACTAAATCTATGTAGAAATTGTCTACGATATGGACATGGGTCTTCAGAATGTAGATCATTGGGTTGCAAAATATGCTGACAAAGACATGCGACTTTGTTACATAAATCTCAGGAAATCACGTGCGCGAATAATCAAAACTCGAATACCGCTAATAAAGTTACCGAACCTCAGTCATTGAGTCAAACATATGTTACCGAAATTAAAGATAATCCAAAAAACGATGAAGGTGATATATTACCTCAGGGTAGTTCAGTAATGTCGAATACTTATACAAATACAATAAGTTCGTTCATTTTATTATCCACAACTATTGTCAATGTGTACGATAAGCATAAAAATATTTTACCCTGCAGAGTGCTTCTTGATTCCGCTTCACAATCAAATTTTATAAGCTCTTCTATGTCCGAAAAATGACATGTGCCAAGCACGAAAATTAGTGTTCCAGTTGTAGGAATAAATCAAATAAAAACAAATATATCTCAGCGTGCTGAAATATCATTGTCCTCTCAACATTCCGGTTACAAAATTAAATTTTCTTGTCATACCTAAAATTACAGAGGTTTCACCACAAAGATATTTTGATACATCAAGCTTAAATATTCCTGACGACCTGCCATTGGCAGACCCGGATTTCAATGTTCCCGCGGAAATTGACATGTTATTAGGCGGAGAAGTTTTCTTTGAATTTCTTTGCATCGGACAAATTAAATTGGGAAAAAACTTGCCAATTTTACAAAAAACACTACTCGGTTGGATAGTATCGGGTCAGGTGCTATGCGGACAAGGCAAACTTGGCAAATCTGAGGTCATGTTATCAAATTGCTTTTTTATTGAGAATTCTTTAAACGATATCTTAGAAAAATTCTGGCGCATCGAAGAGATCAATCCTAATCCACTCTTGTTAATGACCAAAGAAGAAATAGATTGTGAGATGCATTTTCAAGAGAATACACGTCGAGATGAAACCGGTAGGTTTATTGTTAAATTTCCTTTGAAGACTAATTTCTTAAATTTAGGTGATTCCGAACAGTCCGCGTTAAATAGGCTATATTCTATGGAAAAAAGATTAGCGAAAAATCCCGAAATTGAAAGGTCTTACGTTTCTTTCATGAAAGAATACCAAACTTTGAGTCACATGACGGAAATACCTCGCGACTCTTCTTCAAAAACCCCTATATATTATATTCCGCACCACTATGTTGAAAAACTCGATAGCTCAACAACTAAACTGAGGGTGGTTTTCGATGCTGCTTGTAAGTCATCCACGAATATTTCATTAAATAATGTTTTAAAGGTCGGTTCTACAATCCAAAATGACTTGTTCTCAATTTTATTACGATTCAGAAAACATAATTTCGTTTTTATTGGTGATTTGACTAAAATGTACAGACAAGTATTAATTGATGAAAGCGAAAGAAATTTGCAGCGAATAGTCTGGTGAAACTCACCAAAGGACGAAGTTAAACACTTCCAACTCAACACGGTCACCTATGGCAGAGCGTCAGCCTCGTTTATTTCTACGCGCTGTTTGCTACAAATATCTCGAGATATAGCTGATAATTACTCCTTAGAAAGCGACATAATTGCATCCGATTTTTACGTTGATGATCTCCTCACAGGATCATCAAACCTCGATACACTTAAAAAACTGAGACAAAATATTTCCACAATTTTATCCGAATATGGGTTCGAATTAAGAAAATTTCAATCAAACAATCGTGAAATTGTTCATGATATAAATAAACACGGTAATGTTGACGATAAATATTCAATCACGGATGATTCAAGTATCAAAACTTTAGGTGTCTCTTGGATACCAAATCTCGATCAATTCGAATATAATTCTCAAAACCTCTTAATCGAAAATGATAGAACCACTAAAAGAAATATACTCTCATTTGTGACAAAGATTTTTGATCCACTCGGTATATTAGGTCCGTTGACGATACGAGATAAACTGATAATCCAAAGACTCTGGCAACTGCGACTCGACTGGGATGAAAGTCTTCCCAATGAATTATACACAGAATGGTTGGAAGTAAGAAACGAATTATCTCAGGTTGGTTTGTTGCATATTCCACGTCACGTCCTCGTAAAGGAGCCAAAGGTCATCGAAATTCACGGTTTTTTCGGACGCGAGAGAAAAGGCATATGCCTGTTGTATTTACCTTCGTTCGATCAGCTTAGACAATAAAATCGAGAGTCATTTGCTCTGCGCCAAATCACGAGTTAGCCCCTTTAAATCTAATCAATTTCATTGCCGCGACTGGAGCTTTCCGGATCTCTTTTATTAGCTAAATTAATGGCTAAATGTAAAGATGCTTTAAAATTAAAGATACAACAAACTTTTCTTTGGACAGATTTAACGATTGTACTATCTTGGATATCTGTCGAACCAAAACGTTGGAAAACGTTTGTTGCTAATCGTGTCGCGGAAATTCAACAATTGACGAACATTGAAGACTGGAATTACATTTTTTCTGATAAGAATCCAGCAGATATAATATCGCGTGGTTCCAGCATAAAGAATTTAATCACCTCCTCGTCATGGCTGCACGGCCCGGATTTTTTCATTGAATTTAAAAAATGGCCAGAAAACACAAATATTGTCAATTTTAAGGGATCCACTCAAAATATTCCAGAGGCCAAAACAGTGCCAAAAATAACTTTGTCTACTCAAGTTTTTAACTAAGAGATATTTTAAATATTTTCAAGTTTTAGTAAGATGGTTCGGGTTACAGCATATTGTTTAAGATTTTTTAATAACTTAAAACTACCAGAAGAAAAAAGAAATACAGGAAGGTTAAGTTCTTTAGAAATCCACAAATGCGAATTCGTGTTAGTTAAATTAGTTCAGTCTCAGATTTTCTCAATAGATATTCACGATTTAAAAAATAAAGGGGAGGTATCGTCCAAAAGTAATGTACTGTTTTTGTTATTTATTTAAACAATAAACGGGTGGGATAAATTTTAAACACACGGTAGGTTCACTTAATTTATTGAAACAGTAACTCACTAACACTTAATTTATATATACTTAACTAATCACTTAATTATTAATTTATATTAACTGTATATTCACTCAAACTAATTTATATAAACACTTTATATTCACTTATTGACTGTTTAACTCACGATGTCAAATTATAAACTAACTGACTCTTCCTGATCAGTCCCCTTATATACTAGTGCCTTTTGTACTAGAGGATTTCGGGCTGCGGCTTATACACACAAATAATTTTTCTGGCCTTTTCCAGATAACCCTGGTCACAAAAACCAGTTCTAGATAAGATAGTCTCAATCGTAAACAGTTTTTTATAACTGCGTATCCGCCATAATTTTAACTATTATACCTGGCTTAGACAGGGTCGCTTTTAGGGACTATACCAGTGTGCTGTTTCGTAACATTACCCCCTCCTTAAATGGAAGTTCCTCCTGGAACTTTTGTGTAGCCGAGACTGGATGTTTGAATCGGCAACTGGCCCCATTTCTACACTTTCCGATCTTATGGACACCGGTATCTTGAAAGATAATCTCTACCATGTTCCTGATGATTCGCCAATCCAACTGGTTACTCGCTATCTTAGGCATAGCCAGTTTCTTCACGTTGGATTCCAACACATGGTCTCGGAGGTTTTGAAGTGCTTCCCACACATCGCGGTAGGTAGATCGATCTTGGAATTCATTTTTAGTTACCACGTAGAAAACGTACCGCGAATTATGTTTCAGTTTCAGTGTCTTGCCAGGGGCTGGAATCTGGTCTTCAAGTATTCTAATTGCCCGAACTTCTTTCGAAAGACGGTTGCCAACCCTCGTGCGTTCTTGATACGGGCGGGGATTTTGTATGCCAGTGAATAATCTTCCGGAAGAGTGAACAAATCTTGTTGTTGTTCCGAAGTGACTCCATATCTAGCTTTCCCGGTACCTCCATACGCGCCCATAAATTCATCGAAGGTGGGGTCAGACACATCTCGAATAAGGTTTACTTCTTCCTCTATGTCATGGTCTCCTTCGAATGGCGCTAGTCGGTTTCGGTGAACTACTTTTGGTTTTCCGTTGAGGATCTTGCTTATGCGATATAAAACATCATTGATCCTTTTCTTGATTAAGTATGGACCTTCCCAGGATTTTTGTAATTTTGGAGAAAATCCTTTTCTCCTCGCCGGGTTGTGTAACCATACTTTGTCCCCTTCTTTAAAACCGCCTTCTGTGGCCTGCGTGTCGTACCGACTTTTCATTCTGTCGCTGGCAACTTGAAGATTTATTCGAACTAATTCATGAATATCGTCCAGCCTTCTTCTCAATCGGATCACGTAGTCTTCGCCTGCTATATCTTCTCCAGGCCGACAGCCAAATTCCAGGTCACAAGGAAGTCTCATTTCACGTCCAAACAGGATTTTCTCAGGTGTTTCACCCGTGGACTCATTGACGGCAGATCGATAAGCCAATGCGAATAGGGAAAGATACTGGTCCCAATCTCTCTGATGGCTGGATACTACTTTGGACAGGTATTTTCCAATAGTCCTGTTCATTCTCTCGACCATTCCATCTGACTGCGGATGTAATGCTGTTGTTCTGGTCTTCTTCATTCCCCGCTTGTCGCAAATCTCCTGGAATAGATGGCTTTCGAAATTTCTTCATTGGTCACTGTGGACTTCCATGGGCACTCCATATCGGCTGATGAATTCTTGCACCAATACATCCGCGACATTTGTGGCCTCTTGGTTCGGGATAGCGTAAATTTCCACCCACTTTGTGAAATAATCCATTACAACCAGTATGTACTTGCTACCATTTTCTGTCGTCGGAAATGGTCCAGCGATATCTAAAGCAATCCTTTCGAAAGGGCTTCCAACATTGTACTGTTTCATGGGTGCCTTTCTCTTGCGATGTGGTCCATTACTCGTAGCACAAGTCGTACATTTCTTACACCATTCCTTCACATCGTCGGAGCTGTTCATCCAATAAAACCTTTCACGAACTCGCTGAAGGGTTTTCTTCACTCCCAGATGACCTCCCGATGGACTGTCGTGTAACTTCTTCAGTACCTCAGCTACTCTTGTTCTCGGGATAACTAGCTGTCTCCTCATCTCAGAACCATCATCGTTTTCAAGGACTCTTTTCAACAGCCCTTCTTCCAGGACAAGGGAGTCCCACTGATACCAATACGCCTCGAGTTTCGGTGAAAATCTTGACACTTCTTGCCAGGTAGGTCGCCGGTTTTCTTTCTTCCATTGCTGGATCATCTTCAGGTGAGGATCATTCTCCTGATCTTAACTGATCCTGGTGGATGACCATTCCTCGTTGACTACAGTAGTTCTTGAAACTGCAGCTTCCCTAGATTCCACCTTGTTGCAGTCTGGTGGGCACGGCCGTCTGGACAGGGAGTCGGCATTTCGGTGACTCACACCAGCTCGATGTTCGATGTTGAAATCGTATTCTTGAAGTCGTTCAATCCATCTAGCGATCTGGCCCTCGGGATTCTTGAACTGCATCAACCACTTGAGTGCTGCATGATCAGTCCGGATTAAAAACTTCCTACCATAGAGATACTGGTAAAAGTGTTCCACGGACTTCACTACCGCCAAAAGTTCTCTTCTTGTGACGCAGTAGTTTCGTTCTGGTTTGGAGAGGACTTTACTAAAATATCCCAGTACTCTTTCTTGCCCTCCTTGGATCTGTGAGAGCACTCCACCAATTCCTACGTTGCTTGCGTCATTGTCAAGAATAAAGTCTCCCTCTGGTAATGGATATCCTAATATCGGCGCCGAGGTTAAATGCCTCTTCATGGTTTCAAAAGCCATTTGACAGTCTTCGTCCCATTGGAAAGCTCTTGCTTCTTCTGTGAGTCGAGTTAGAGGCTTGGTAATATCTCCAAACTTCCTGATAAATCTTCTATAATACGTGCAAAGTCCAAGGAAACTCCTAATTTGATGTTTGTCGGTTGGCTGCGGCCATTGCTGAATGGAAACAATTTTCTCTGGATCCACCGCCACTCCTTCATTGCTCACTATATGACCTAGATAGTTGACTCGGTTTTCGAATAGCTGACATTTCTTCGGGTTTAACATGAGCTGGGCAGCTTGGAGTCGTTTGAATACGTCTTCCAAATTCTTCAGATGCTCGTCAAATGTCTTCCCCAGTACTACGATGTCGTCGAAATAGACCAGGCATGTTTACCAAGACAACCCTCTCAAGACATTTTCCATGAGTCTTTCAAATGTCGCAGGCGCATTACAGAGCCCGAATGGCATGACGTTGAATTGCCATAAACCAGATCCGGTGGTAAAAGCAGTCTTTTCTTTGTCTTCTGGGTCCATTTCCACTTGCCAATAGCCAGACTTCAGGTCCAAGGTGGAAAACAGTTTGCTGCCGGCCAAAGTATCTAGCGTATCGTCAATTCGAGGCAGAGGATAGCTGTCCTTCTTCGTCACGTTGTTAAGCTGGCGATAATCCACGCAGAATCTCGTAGTTCCATCCTTTTTCTTGACGAGCACTACTGGAGACATCCATGGACTAGTAGATGGTTCTATTACTTTTTCTCTTGCCATCTCTCGAATTATTCTTTCAGCTTCCTCTCTCTTCGCTCGTGGAAGTCTTCGAGCTGATTGCCTAATTGGTTTAGCATTACCAGTATCTATTTTGTGTTTGACGGCTGATGTTCTGCCAGTCTTTCCTCCTTTTGGTACGAATAAGTCTCGATACTGCAAGAGAAATTCTCTCATTCTCTTTTTTTCAGCTCGATCCAAAGATTGACCAGCTACTGATAACATTTGTTCGAATCTGGCATTAGAATTGTCAGTGGTCGTTGTTTGACGAACTATAGACGTCACGCAGGATCCAATCTTGGTTTCCTTCTTGATGGTAATTGGGTAATCGTTCACGTTTATTACACGTACTGGGATCATAACCGGTGTACCTTCCTCCATGATTCCCTGTAACCGTGCTACTATCATGGTTTCGCTTCGTGCAGGTAGAACGGTATCTTCCTGTACAGCTGCCAACACCGCGCTGCTTTTCAATGTCAGCAACGATTACCGTATGCGTGAACTTCTCTGCGCCAATTCCCAATTGAATTTGTGTCTCACCGTGAACGTGTCTACAAGCAGAGTATATCTGTTGCCATTCACTTCTCCATCTACATAAACACTGTCGTTGCGACATCTGAGAGAAGCTATCAGTATGAGAGGGTCTTTGGAACGATCATGGGTCGGTGCTGCCCCCTCGTAGCCGATCCGTTCTAGTTTTCCTGTGACTGGGGTTCTTGGTTTGCAGGTGTCCTGGGGCGCTTACATGAACTGCGTACATGCCCTAGCTTGCCACAATTCCAGCATCTAATCTTTCTCGGCGTCTTGTCCATCATACTTTTGATCAAGCTGACGAGCTGGTCAAACTTGTCTTCGTCGCCTTCTACTTGGATGGTCCTTACTCTGTTGTAACTCGAAGCCTTCGTTGCTGCTTCATATTCAAGAGCAGCTGTCAATGCGTCAACTAATGTTTTGGGATAGGCTAAGCGAAGCGTCCTCTGCATATCGGGGTCACGTAAGCCATCAATAAACGCCTGTATGCCCAGACATTCCATCATGTTCTCTGCTGCTGATGGATAAGCAAATCGAACGAGTCAGGCAATATCCACTTCATATTCTTGAAGTGCTTCGTCACGTTTCTGCCTTCGGTTCTTCAGCTGAGATTGGTACAAATGTTCTAGATGTTCGTGACCGTATCGCATGTCCAACCTCTTCTTCAGCAGCTCGAAGTCATCCGTTTCTTCAAGCGGTATCGTCTGAAGTACATCTAAGGCATCTCCCCGAAGCGCTATAGTTAGGTTCACTGCTTTCTCATTATCGGACCAATTATTCACTCTAGCGGCTGCTTTAAACTGTTTCACATAATTGGTCTACGATGTCTTTCCGTCGAATGTTGGGGTCTTGACTCGTGCAAAACTGCTAATGTCCTCTATCCTGGAAGTTATTTCTGGCTTGCAGGGTTTTATATGTTCAATCTTCTTTCCTTCTGCTGGCGTGTCTTCTGTTCTTAAATCTGCCATATTTCTCTCCAATTCCTTGATTTTCTCGTCTATCGTTGTTATCTTGTTTTCAATGTCTGATTTTAGAGACGTAATTTTATTTTTGACGTCAGCAGCAATGTCATTTTTTAACGATAAGATATCGGCAGTAATGTCATTCTTCATGGTGGAAATCTTCTCGTCCATATTAGTAGAAATATCCTTCTTCATAGTGGAAATCTTCTCGTCCATATTAGTAGAAATATCATTCTTCATAGTGGAAATTTTCTCGTCCATATTAGTAGAAATATCATTCTTCATAGTAGAAATTTTCTCGTCTATATTAGTAGAAATCTTGTCCATGTTAGCAGAAATATCGTTTTTCACATTCCTTGAAATCTTCTCTTCCATGGCAGAAATGGACGAGATTAAGGTGGAAGCTTCGTCATTAAATAAAACTGTTTCTGGATCAAAGCCATCATTTTCCAGTGCCACTTTAAGTCGTTCTACTAATTCACTTTTCTTACCGGACGATTCCAACTCACGATCTTCTAATTCTGCTCTTAGCTCCGCCACTTTGAGGTCACATAGTCTCTTGGCCATTTTTACGTAGCAATTTATTTATATTATCCCACTTCTGACACCAATGTAATGTTTTTGTTATTTATTTAAACAATAAACGGGTGCGATAAATTTTAAACACACGGTAGGTTCACTTACTTAACTTATTGAAACACTAACTCACTAACACTTAATTTATATATACTTAACTAATCACTTAATTATTAATTTATATTAAGTGTATATTCACTCAAACTAATTTATATGAACACTTTATATTCACTTATTGACTGTTTAACTCACGATGTCAAATTATAAACTAACTGACTCTTCCTGATCAGTCCCCTTATATACTAGTGCCTTTTGTACTAGAGGATTCCGGGCTGCGGCTTATACACACAAATAATTTTTCTGACCTTTTCTAGATAATTCAGGTCACAAAAACCAGTTCTAGATAAGATAGTCTCTATCGTAAACAGTTTTTTATAACTGCGTATCCGCCATAATTTTAACTATTATACCTGGCTTAGACAGGGTCGGTTTTAGGGACTATACCAGTGTGCTGTTTCGTAACAGTAAGTTAATGTCTTTATGTCCATTCATTGATCACGACGGTATTGTTAGAATTGGTGGTAGGTTGAGTAACTCAAATTATGCATGTGATATTAAACACCCTATAGTTTTGCCCTCGGATCACAACTTCACTAAACTCGTAATTGACCATGAACATTGCGCACATTGCATTCCGGAGTTCAGGGTACTTTATCTCATATAAGGCAAAAATACTGGCCACTTAATGGCAAGAACGCAGTTAAATCATATATAAGGCGATGTATACCATGTTTTAAGACAAATCCAAATATTGAATTTCCAAAAATGGGTGATTTGCCTAAGTCACGAGTGAACCCTTCTCGCCCGTTCGCATTTGTCGCTGTAGGCTATGCTGGACCTTTCGAGCTCAAAGATGGTAAAACTCGCTCTAATAAAATCATCAAAGGATACGTCTGTATTTTCGTTTGCCTGGCAACTAAGGCCGTGCACATTTAGGTCATTACCGACCTATCTAGTGACGGATTTCTTAGTCTTTTGAAGCGTTTTGTATCGCGAAGAGGTTTTTGCTCATATGTTTACAGTGACAACGGTACTAATTTTGTGGGATGTAATAATAATTTAATCTCAGTCAAAAAATTGATCGAATCTAGTGGTGTTCAAAACTACGTGGTACATTCTAATATTAATTGGCATTTCATGCCATCCCGATCACCGCACTTTGGCGGTCTGCCTGAAGCAGCCGTGAAGTCTTGCAAACATCACTTAAAGCGCGTTTTGAACGGTACCCGTTTATGCTATGAAGAATTCTATACCTCAACTACACAAATTGAGGCAATATTGAACTCAAGGCCATTGTTTCCTATGTCTTCCGATCCTAATGACCTCTGTGCGATTACGTCCGCTCACTTCTTAATTGGACAAGAGCTCACGGCTCTTCCAGAACGAGATTTATCTCAAGAAAAGGTTAATTACCGTCGAAGATACCAGCATCTCCAACTCATGGGTCAGCATTTTTGGACTCGATGGAGAAAGGAATACCTGCATCATTTGCAGCAGAGAAGCAAATGGCAGCTCAACACCAACCAGAACTACCGCATCGGCTCCCTAGTCCTATTAAAGGAGGACAACGTTCCTTCCATGTTTTGGCCTGCAGGAAGAATAGTCGAAGTTCATCCAGGGAAAGACAATGTAGTGCGAGTAGTGTCCGTCAAGACAAAAAATGGTGTCGTGAAGCGATCGGTAACAAAAATATCATTGTTCCCAGAGGAATAAACAATTTGGTTTACTAACTTTATATGATTAGAATTATTATTTTGGTTTATAAAATGTTAGTAATTTGTTGAAAGCCTAGCCTTTCAAGGGGGGGAATATGTTCGAGTTTATGTTTATTTGAATTTAAGTAATATTTTCTCACAGTGACAACGCTGTAAAACCTTTCAACGGTACTCTCGGACTTCAAAAAAGAAGATTCGAGCGGCGACCACGAGAATATCGTCGGCAAAAGAAAAATGGTGCAGAAATGAATGTATTTTATTACTGTTTTATGTGAAAATAAATAATAACAAACGAGTGGTGTTATTTCGACCAGTGAGGAAGAAAACCCCAACGAAACAATTATAATAAAACTCAGTGATACCCTTGAGTATAAAGTCTAATAAGAGAGTTCACCCATATGGAAGCAATGAAGCTGGGAATTATTCCTAGCAAGTGGCGGTTATATGTATATTGGTGACTAGGTGAAGTACACCGCTAAAGAAATATGAAAAACTATTTTGCTTACAGGAATCTCTAATCTGTGAATAATCATGTAAAATGTATATTCCTAACAGGCACAGATTGAAATAAAAATAAATTCTGTTAACTTTAGAAACTTAAATATATAACCATGAAATAATACAATAGTTTATCAAAGATACACTTAGTTATGATAGTCGTAAGATTACATTTTCTATGTCAAAAAGATACAAATTTCAAAATAGTGTTTAATTAACCATTTAGTAGTTAAAATATTTTTTAATTCCATCACAGTGCTAAATAGTGTCAAATAGTTTAGACTTGTGGAAAATGAGCGTTCCCCGTGTTATTCAGTATATTTTTTCTGGGACAAAAAAGATTTAACAATAATAGTATGTTATAACGAGCGGTAATGTAGGTCATAACTCACGCAGATGCTGTAATTCATCAAGGGAGTTATGGCCATTTCCGCAAGTTGGATACTATATTTTATCTACGACTAAAATAATAAATACCAAGCTACAAGTACAGAGAAAGAACTTTATTCACAAATCTTAATAGTTACCTATGCTATGAAACTTTTTGTTGTAATTACTCATTTTGTTTATTAATAAAATTAACTGTACAGTTTGAACCACTAGTAAACTGAATATTTGGGACTGAATTATGCAAGTTTATTGTTTCTTTTTGTGTTTGTTGCATATATGTTGTTGATCTACCAGCTGGTTGAGGTGATATAGAACTGTATATTTTATTTGCAGTATCTGCCTTATTCTTTTCAGAATCGTCAACGTATCCCTCAGCCACGTCTCTATATTGATTTCATTATTTATGTTGAGTGTGCTTTTTAGCACAGAGTAGAAAGAGTAGAGTGAACTACCCACCTTAAAGCCATGAGTGTAGAGACTAATTGTATATAATCATGGCTTATAGTTAAATTGTGACAATTTTTTGATGGGGTATTCTGGTGCTTAATTTTATTTTTCATTTGTAGCATAAACCTGTAAATATTTTACATCTCGCAATGTCCTTAAGGCATTTTTTCCCAAAGATGCAATCGAAGGGGGTGTGAGGATGAAAGGGGTTAGTTGAATTTTTTCATTATTTTTTGCGTAATGTAGAGGCTAAGGTCTTTCCAACGAGTTCACGCACGCTCAGATAGGACAATTCCTCGTTAGACTGACATGGTGATGATCGAAACGTCGCTTTAGATTTTTTTTCTCGAAATGTCAAACGTTACGGGTAACGTCATACGTCACGTGTAACGTCAAACGTCACGTGTAACGTTACGTGTAACGTTACGTGTCAAACGTCGTAGTAACGTACCTTTCATAAAGCCGTTTGTTCGATGAACATCCGATCAATAATAGCAGAGATACACTGTAGTGTCTTTTTGACGTCGTAGTGACCTACTGTTTTTGTTCGATGAAAATCCGACCAATAATAGCAGAGTGCTGACATCTTTATGTCGACACCCTGTATATCGAACGTCGTAGTGACGTCACCACACGACATCAGCGCCCCATTTGAATCACCCGCCAACGACCAGCGTCATCTAGTGGCGAAAGTGTGAACCTGATATTGGTAGTAATACATAATAACCAACGAGTTGGTTATTATGTATTACTCAACAAACTAATCATTACTCAACAAACTAATCAATTCTCTTGGGTTAATTTAGTTTAGGATAGTAAAATCCTTAGTCAAAAATGGTTTCTTTATTGGTACGATGTAAGATCAGTATTATTTGTTGAAGCAAGTTGCAATGTTGTGGCACTTACTATTACAGGTATATCCAGACGCAATCCATTTACACTTTTTATTCGCACAACTCTTCTTGCAGTGACATCGCACATATCCTTGGGTTGAACCCGATACTGAATATTTTCCTGCAGCGCTTCGTAATGTTATCTCGGTGTCCGTCTTGACATTTTCCGACTTTAAAAATTGTTGCTTACGTATTTCAAATTCGTTGCGGGAATAGAGCTGTTCAAGGACACCGTGAATAGTTCCAATTCGGTAAAATTCATCTTCTACACTCTTTATGACGCCCAATATATTTCTATGATCTGACCCACTTCGATCTACATACGTAATGGGTACTCTCACGGACATACCGACAGTTCCTGGTTTAAATTTCTTGCGAGAAGTTTGTAGCATTTTTTGTGCTTGCGTTTTTAGACTTTCCTGGCATGAATCCCTTATCTGACAATGGTCCCATACGTTTTCTTCAGAACATAATAAGCATTTTTGTGGTAATAATTCATTGAGAGCATTTTCTGTTGTTCTAGTGGAGAGCAATGCCATTGTTTGTTCTTTAAATAAAATTGAGGTTTTATTGTTAACTTCGAGCGAAACTGGACTATGAGTATTATCGGGCAGCAGAACCAGCGTAGCATTTTCAATTGAATCTAAAAGAAATTAGGCTGCATTGAGAAATAATGTGGAAATACTTTATAGATACGTACCAGACAATTGTTGGGCGGCCATTTCCTCTTCAGTGACGGTAGATTTTTCATCGGGTACAAAATTATTTGAAGGATGTGAATCTTCTTCCACTTTATCCTCGGTGTCATTACTAGAAGATAATAATGTTTCCAGTTCTTCTTCTGCACGTATGGATTTAATGTTTGTGATAGAAACAGGGAGGTTATTTAAACCATCTCTACATTTTACACCATATAAAGCTTCATAAGGACTGCGTCCAATACCACAATGAAAGCAGCTACAAAAAACATTGAACTGAGGTAAAACGCAACTTATAGAAACACAGAGTCGCTGTTGCATTCACCTATACTTACGCAAACAAAACAGATACAAAATTATGCCGCTGCGCCGTTTTCACAACTGGCAAATGAATTAGAAAAACACAGTTTCTTTTCTTTAATTTCAAAATACTAGCCTACTCACCGATTTTTTTGAAATTGAACAATTTTTAAACTTTCGCTCCATTTTGTCGAGTTATTATCTTTCATCCACTGCGCTAACTTGTTCTCTATTTCTTGGTTCGCCCTCTCCACTGAACCTTGTGATTGTGAATGTCTCGGTTTACGATGCACAATATGGCAGTCAGGCCACATTCCGACTAATTCCTCAATCACCTAAAAAAATCACAATGTATTGATTTTGTTTTATTGCATCCATAAAAGCAACATTTAGGGAATTTGAAATAAAGGACATGGCGCTTCAAAATACATGTAAAATTCAAAATCTCAACTTTGGGCCCATTTTTCCGGTACACCCAGTAGAGCTAGGACTTTAGCGCAAAGGAGAGAAATCTTTTGATGTCAGCTACAACATATCAAAATACAGAGGGCCATGTCCTTTCTAACATGCCTTTTACCCTAATACCCACCTGGTTTGCAAATTCTCGGCCATTGTCGCTCTGCAACATGCAAGGGCTTCCTAAGTCTGCAAATACTTCTAATGGGTGCTCAGCTACTTCTTTAGCTTTCTTTGTTTTTAGCGCTCTCAACCTGACGTATTTGGTTAGGTGCTCTTGGTAGACAAAAATAAATTTGTAGTCACAATCTGGTCTAGTTTGTAAGTCGATGAGATCGATTTGGCATCGAGAGTTTAAATGATTTGAAACAATTGGTTTAACAACAATTCCCTTTTTAGTTTTGTTCCGCTTAAGCTGACAATTTTCACACAGGGGCGTACCGAAGGGGGCGGTAGGGGCGGTCCGCCCCAGGCCCCGCACCATCATAGGCCCCCAAACGGCTAAAACATACAAATAGTTTTAAAAAACAAAACAGAAAACAATTTATCAAGCCCCATGACGGCGAAAGCCTACATATGGCAGAGTACTAATTTTTTTTAATCGCGATTATTTTTATTTTGCATGGCTATTTACAAACTAAGCTGAGGTTAACATAAGCATTGTTTTGTCTGCACGGCATGATAGTGAGTGTCCACTCTCAGTCCCCACCACCAATAACAAGAACCGTCGGCCCTCAACAACGACTTAGGGCGGGTTGTATCGCAGTTGGTTACCATTTGATTAACGCTAACCACTGGTTAGAACGTGGTAAGTCGTTGTATCGCCCGCTAACAAGTGGTTATACGTTGGTTAAGACTAGGTTTTATAACTACTTGATATCTGCTGGTTAACTTCATGTTTTGTCACAGAACGGTTATTTTATTAGCGTTTTGTGTAGTTTGATGTATTGACATTTGTTTATAGAGTGGGGATTTTTGTTGGGTTAGTTACCGTCTCTAGAATTCTGTATTGGATGAAATTTTTAAATAGACCTCAAAGTAAATAATTTGTTTAGGCGTACGATGAATATTCAAAGAGACAATTTGAGAGACTTGGAATTAACTGACGATGAAGACTTTGTGGAGCTAATTGAATTGGTACTATTTTCAAGGGCTCCAAGAAATTTTAGAATAAGAGAAAACCATTTTGTAAAATGGAACAATGGAGAGTTTGCTGCAATATTTAAACTATCTAAAGAAACTGTCGTGATGATTGTTGACAAAATTAGAGACACGATTTCCTGCACTCAAAATGAGTAAGTTGAAATATTTGTAACAATCACAGTTCATAATATTATATTATTTTTTAGAACCACATCATTGAGTGCTGAAGAGAGAATGTTAGTGACATTGAGGTATTTGGCTACAGGATCTATTTTGCAAGTTGTGGGAGACTTTGCAGGTATTGATAAATCTACAGCCAGTCGTTCAATTTATAAGGTTGTATCTAGCATTGCACAACTGCACAAAGAGTTGATTAAAATGCCTGAAACTCAAGATGAACTTGAAATTGTTAAGCAGCAGTTCTATGCCGATTTCCTCGGTGTATTGGCGCTATAGACTGTACACACATCAGAATACAGTCACCAGGAAGTAACAATGCTGAAATTTTCAGGAATCGGAAAGGATATTTTCCATTTGATGTTCAAGCCGTTAGTAGACCTGATCTTGTTATTCAAGACATTGTTTGTCGTTGGCCAGGATCTGCTCATGATTCTACAATATTCAATAACTCCAGATTAAGAGCAAGGTTTGAAAATGGTACCTTTGGTAATGCTCTACTTGTTGGTGATAGTGGCTACAGTGTTAGAAATTACTTAATTTCTCCTCTGATAAATCCTGTGCTCCCAGCAGAACTACTTTTCAATGAGAGCCAGATAAGGACAAGGAATCCTATAGAAAGGTTTCCGGTCCTGGCGATAGGTATTCGCCTCAATGTTAATAAAGTACAGGAAATTGTAGTTGCTTGCACCATATTGCACAATATAGCATGCCAAAGAGGGGATCCAGTTCTTCCAGTTGATCCAGCAATAGAAATGGCAATTCGGGAGACAAATAACATGAATTTCCAAGTAGTGCCAGACATCCCTAGGTTTAACAACAACAACGCAACTAGATACAATTTAATACATCAATATTTTCAAGGATTATAGATTTCTTATAATTATTATGTAATATTATTTTATCAATATATTTATGTTTGAATGTTTTTTGTACCAATCTCTACAAACAAATGTTTATAGTTTTACACAATTACTGGTAATATGAATAACATATTTTTTCAACTATCAATTTACAAAAGCAGAATTTAGGTTAATTTTTTAGCTGTATATTGAAAATTTGTTGTAAATAATTGGAATGTTTGTATATAAAGTGTTTTTTATTGGTTTGTGTTAGAGTTTTCATTTTTATTCTTCATCTGCTAGTAATCTTTGTATATGTATGTATTTTTATTTATATAAGAACCTATTTTTTTGTTAGAATACTAGTTAGTACATTTCAACCTCTTTATTCTCTTTAACAATAGCTTTATTGAAGTATTTGCCTCTCCTCATGGTTATTTACCAGACAAATATCAAAAAGATTGTGTAGGTCCATAAATAAAACTCATTATTTCTAATTTTGTAATAATTTTTTCTCTTCCAATTTTAAAATTGACATTTTAATTTCATGTTTTTCTCGGGATTGCTCCATTTCTAATTCATGTTTCTTTATATTATGGCTTAACTTCTGTTTGTACTCTTCAAGTAAACAAAGTTTTAGTGTTGTAGCACTGTCTTCTTTGGCTTTAGCCCAGTCCGACAACTTTGTTTTCAAACAATTGTCTAAAACAAAACATATATATATATATATATATATATATATATATATATATATATATATATATATATATATATATATAATTAATTTCTATTATAAAACATAATTCACAACCTACCTCTTGTCCTTGTTCCACTGCTTTCATTAACCTGAAGTTTTTTCGAGATAGGTGTTCTTAAATTTTCAACATATGCTTTGGCCCAATCATTTGAATATGAAGAATTCTCATTTGTGAAATTAATTGAGCCAGAACAATTTCCTACATTGTCTCCCATTCCAATAATGTCTTCATCAGAGTCAACTGTATTGTCAGCAATTTCTTCAATAACAAAATCTAGAAAATACATTTCTGTTTAAATATGGTTCTTCAAGCTGGATATATAAGTAGTAACAATAATAATTGTCCTTCATAAGTAAAGTACAAAGCAAGTAATAGTGACCTAATAAGGAGTCCAAAATTTTCTAGTGTTCACAGTACTACTTACCAGGTACATCACCATCACAAATGGTGTCAAATCCAGTCATTCGGGATCCAATTATCTCTTTTATCCCAGATTCAATGGGACCATCTACAATATGTATGGATGGCCCACCTCCAGTACCATATTGGTATTTTTTTTCTTCGGCAAATTTTTTCTTTGCATTTTTTTTTAAATTTAAATATTTATTTTTCAACGACTCCGTCAAAAAGATGATACCAGGAGAAAAAGCCTCCGGATGCAGGTTTGACTCCACAGCAAGAATTGAAGCGTTCTATGTTAGAGTGTACTGACAACTTCCATATATAACTGGAAAAAAGACTAACATCGATGAACAATGTATATGAACAGTTTAATGTTGTGCACTCAGAAAACACTGTAAGATCAAATGATGAAACGATAATAGGTTTGTTCTCACACGAGTTTCAAACCATCAGAAACAGTCAGGATTCTGCGCAATACATTTCTACGCTTTCATACATAAGTTTCTGATTGTTTGAAAACAGCTGGACGTTGGACAGTTGGAAAACCATCAGTCAAACCTGTGTGCTCATTGTCCAGCTGTTTTCAAACAATCAGAAACTTATGTATGAACGCGGAGAAATGTATTGCGCAGAATCCTGACTGTTTCTGATGGTTTGTGACTCCTGTGAGAACAAACCTAATAACTCATATACATCAGTTCACAGCTACTTTCAATGATTTAGAGGAAGAAGAAATGTTGCCAGAAGTTAAGAGGCTCAGAAGGCATTTGAAGGCTTCTGGTATAAAAATTGATGATGCAACCTCATGGACATCACTACAAATGCTGACGTTTATTATTGAAATGGACTTTCCTGAATTGTTGCCAAACATAACAGAGGCTCTCAAACCGTTTCTTACTATTTGTGTGTCCGTGGCATCTTATGAGAGGAGTTTTTCACAACTGAAATTGATTAAAAACTATCTCCGTTCTACAAGGAGCCAGTCTTGTGTGACAAGCTAATATCAATTGAAAATGACATTGCAAAACATGTGAATTTTGATGAATTAATTCAACAATTTTCAGAAGTCAAGGCTCGCAAAAAACATTTTAATGTGCTTCTTGATTTTACTTTTCTTTGAAATCTGTATGTCTTGTTTTCTCTCAATATTGTACAACATACATAGTATTATGTAATTTTAGAATAGAATATCATCATAAACATATTTTTGTCTGTTGTCTGTTACCTTCATTGTTCTTGATAGTAATTTCTTTTGTTATAGAAACTGTTGAAGTGACAGTGAAAAGACTTATTAGTGTTACTATGTGGAGTGTTCATCATGATGAATTAAAATCAACCTTTGAAAATTTAAAATGTTAAAGGTTAACGGAAAAGCTTTGCATCATAAATGAAAATACAATATACAGGGTGTTCCGTTTAAAAAATTTGAAATATTCTTTAATTGGAGTTTTGCTTCACAGGAGACACGAGGTACCAATCTAACCTGTTTTCTAAAAACATAATAACTTCAAAATAATAACCAAATGAAAAAATCTTCACACATTACTAGATTTAGTGACTGGCGGTGTGATAAATTAGGGATAATTTTTGAACACTATTGAACGTATTTTACAAAATACCCTGAATAACCTAGTAACACATTAAATTTTTGAAAAGATCTTGAACATGAAAATTCAAATTTGTAATAAAAGGTTTTTTCTTGGAGCTCATGATTTATATTGGGCATTTTTGGTTCTTAATTAATTAAAACAAGTGAGGTGTTCTTCATAGATATATATTAAAATAACGTTTCGCTCATTCTTTTGACCTTCATCAGATTATAAAGCTCTGCGAACCAAACCTCAGCGAGGCCTCCATCATGGTAAGTAATTTTCTACACTCTAATTTTGTTTAAAATTGTACTATAACGATACATTCAAAACACATTTAACACACACTACGTATACGTGGACGTTCACAAGATTACTATATATAGAGGGCCTCTCCATCTATAGCCGCCCCAGGTCCCCAAATATGTCAGTACGCCACTGTTTTCACAAGTTTCAATGAACAATTTTACCATTTCCTGTGTTGAGTTGTGATACTCTTCGTTTAATAATTTTGTTGTTGCTTGACGCCCTCCATGCCCAGTTCCCTGATGGGCAGCTTTAATCGCATCATAACATTCACTCAAACGTAAAATAATCTTTCCAGATCTTCTATGTAGAATTACATAAGATGATTCGATTCTTTGTAAATCATAAGTATTTATCACATGATAATCACTCTTGTTACTACTATCAGGTCCATTTTCGCGTATTCTCTTGCTAAAATGCAAAAGTTCACTATAATAGCATCATTCATTAATTTTGAATTTTGCGACTTTTGGTCGTAAACGTTTAATAATAGGTTTTCAAATTGTTGCTGTTGATTCATTTTTAATAACCCGATACCTATTCTTAAACAAATTTCACGAGACACAACTGTACACCGTCACAACACTTGACGAAACATAACCCCACTAAATTACCCAAAGAGAATTGGTTGGTTTACATAATAACCAACTTGCGTTGGTTGGTTTACATACTAACCAACTCGTTGGTTATTATGTATTACTACCAATATCAGGCTCACACTTTATCCAACTAATGTGGATAGTTTACAAACTGTAACCTCTTACTTGCTCAATATTATTACCAGGTCACAGAAATTAGGCTGTCTAGATTGACAGTTTATGCCAGCGGCTAGTACTCATGTGGGGACGGCGTGAGTTCACTTACGTGCTAAGCAAGTGATCAGCACATCAAATTTCTTTAGGTGTAAAAGGGCGCCAAGTAGATTTGCCGCTAATTTTATGCAAGTTCACTGCTAAAAATCTACTAAAAAGGAATGAAATAAAAGACAAACCCACTTCCAGTTACTGGTACGTATAATGAACCTTCTGTACAAAAATAGTAAAGGCGTCTACAAAATTTTGATAGTAGTTTTCAGTGGGCTACCCGGGTAATGTTGAAAAATTTCATTGCAAAAAAATTCGTGAAAACTGAATAAAACGCACTAATTCTGAACATACCCCCTTGCTAAACCCACGAACAAAATATAATTGACATTATCGCATACGCACAATTTCTTTTATCAGTTAATAACCAATTATAAATATTATATAGTCAGAATTGAGAAAATAAAAAGCTTACTTAAGCTTACAACGAAATACAACACCAAAACGGGGAAATAGATCCGCACCCAAAATTAAGTCTCCATAATTTATAAATACAGTAAAAAAACGATTAAAGGTCACCCAGCTCGGTCCAGTTGAAACTGAGCTCTTCGGATTCCTAGTTGGTGTTCGATGGATCGTAAATCCGATTGAATCCCTCCTGGTATGTGCAGTGTGCTTTTCCCAAAGGTCCTTGTCATAAAATTGTTCCTTACACCATACCCCAGATTAAAATTATGTGGTGGAAATCCAATAGCCGTGAATAAATACCCTAGGGGCAACAAATTCGTATAAGATTCGATACCATACCAAAATTTATCAACAGTCCCCCCCCCGCGTAGTAATAAAATCATCAAACTAAAATTCCTGTTAAATGCAACTCGTACATGAATTTAGCTTTATAGAGGTCATGAAGCACAAATTTTGCTTTAACCCCAGTTATAATAAAATGAAATAATAAAAAAATAAATGATCGAAATATATAGATAACCCTAGACATATTGTATAAACCTCGTACAATAACTTTTATTTATCTTAATACGGATCAATTCTATTTTCTAGAAATAAAGTAATGATAATTTTTATGAGAAGAAATAAACAAATAAGCCCCCGTACTAATGCCCATAAACTCTTATAATAAAAAAAATATCCTATATTCATACATAATGAAGTTGGAACTACAATGTAATATGGTTCAATCCCCCAAAAAAGGTAACAGACAGTACAACCATGAAGTTTTCATACGTAAAATTTCCCAATTAAAATACGTATTAGCTTTCAACTATCATTATACGAAAATAAACAGAATTAATTGCTTGACCGCTTACAGAATTTCTAATAAATTATGAAACATATGTCAAATAGATTTCCCTTAGACAAAAATGCACTGGATTACTAAATAAATGAATCTTCACATACTTAACATCAAATTAAAACGGTATGCTAGCTCTTATTTTCCTAACTTCATTGTATATTACCTGAACAATAGTCGATATAAATTAAATAATGGATATACTTTCGCAATCTATTTTTAGTTTATTGACCACTGCCCAAAAAAATTACAATCCGCAGTTGTTAACCAGTCCTCAAAAGTTATGAAAATTACTAGCTATATAGATACAACCGTCTAAACAACAGCTTTCAATATCCCAATAATAATTGTGCAAACTATTTCTTAGTGCATTTAAACTAAACTAAAAAAATTATTGAAAATATCACTATGCTTCTATCATACAAGGCAGATAAGCAAAAAACCATTTAATATATTTTTGACAGAAAAAAATATAAACCATTTTCCATAATATTTTTTTTGCTTAGCAAACAATATAGTGTAAACTTACCTTTTAACTTGTAAAAGGGTTATCCTTTAAACGGCCAAAGACATTCTAGGTGAACATCTATATAATATAACTAACTCTGTTGATATATTTCGTCAATAAAAATTTGGTATTTTCGTCAAAATCGGTAATTTAAAACTTCTTCGTCGCAAAATCTAGTCTGAACCCATCAAATCCATCACATCAACAACGTTCAGAACTACAGGTAACGCCCTAAGAATAGAACAGTGAAAGTTATTTTTTTTCCGCAAAAAAAAACCATTTCTTGTGATGTAAAAAAAATACGATAGATGCCAATACTTACCAAGTAGTGTTAAGAAAATCCTCAAAGAGATGTGGAAAAAGCCAACTCAAAACAACATCAAATCTCAAAAACTTCAACAAGGCTTAAATTTTCCACTTTCATATGGTCGGAAAAGTATATCCCCGTAATGGGATGTCCCAAGGACACATTTCATAAATTCCTAACCACTCAGCCACTACCAAGGAAAGTCGACGTCGTAAAAGGACGAAAATATTTCGAACTATTCCCGATTAGACAAAAATCCCTTCCAAGTTAAGTTGAAAATTTTCCTATCTCCGTCAGTTTAACTATGAAAACCGAAATCTAAATTATTTAGTACTAACAACAAAACAATTCTTCCAGTTTCTTATCGCGCGCAAAAAGTACGAAACGAAGAACACCAAAAAGTTGATTTATACGTTGCTAAAAATTAACAATAAGGTGTAATAGAATTTATACGGCCATGAGCCCATCATATGGGGCAGTTGGATCTATTAACACAAAATATGTTAATGTCAAATAAAAACGTTACAAAACTAGCCAATTTTGTGTAATTTCATTGTGGTTTGAGTTTTAGAGATACATTTTGTATAGCTTATAAACTAGCTGGATAGTATACAAACCAGCCAGCTATTTTAGTGAAAATATGATTTTCATCAAAATAACCAGGCAGTTGGATAGTTTGTATACTATCCAACTAGTTTATATACTATACAAGTAAATACTTTAACTGTAACATATCTACTATCAAACCGTCTCTTATTTGATTTGTCTATGTATAACAGTTTAAAGGAATGAAAGAAAAATAAAGAAATTTACCTAAATAATTGCACTACATGTTTGCACTGAATCTTTCTGGCAACTAAATTTCAACGCTCTAAGACAAGATTTAAAAACACTTTATCTGACTATATATCAAGTAATCTTAATATTTTTTTTTTCAGATTAACTGATTGCCTTTATTTCGAAGACTCAGTAGAACTGAAATTTCCTTTCGTAAAAGTAAAATGTTCCACATTATTCCAGGAAATATACGCCAACGTCCATGCAACTACATTCCCAATAAACAATGAAAAACAAATTCCTTCCATCGACACCAAATACAGCGTACTACTTCTAGGTATCGACAGCATGTCCAAAGCGAACTTAAAACGAACAATGCCGAAAACGTACGACTACGTCGAAAGAACTATGATCAATCTCAAAGGATACAATAAAATCGGCGATAACACATTCCCGAATCTCATGGCTGTACTCACAGGGTATTCTCTAGAACAGCTAGCGAAAAGTTGTAAAACTAACATAAAAATGAACAACTGCAACTTCATATGGGATACTTTTAAATCAGCCGGGTATACAACAGCTTACGCTGAAGACGAATGCGCTATTACAACGTATAATTTCGACAGACCTGGTTTTTTAGAACCACCAACGGATTTTTACTACCACCCTTACTTCATAGCAGCCGAAAAGTTACCTGTAATTAAAAGAGGCAGTATGACTTACTGCGCAGGTCCGGAAACGTCCGGTGAACGTATCTTAAACGCCGCCAAAGATTTTTCGTTTACTTTTAACAACACCCCATCTTTCGGACTCTTTTGGAGCAATAGTTTTAGTCACGACGACGTAAATATGCCTGGTGTAATGGACGGACCTGTTTTAAATCTATTATCCGATCCAGAATTTTTATTTTCTCTAAATAAAACTATTTTTATATTCTTTAGTGATCACGGGTTTAGGTTTGGTGATATTAGATATACTCATACTGGTTGGTTAGAAGAGAGATTACCTTTTATATACCTACGCGTTCCTGATCATTTTAAAAACAAATTTCCGGAAAAATTTAATAATTTATTAGTAAATTCCGATAGATTAACTACACCTTGGGATGTTTTTAATACTCTACAAGATATTTTGAAGCTACAAAACGATTCTTATAGCGTTTTTACCAGTCCCGGTTGTACCGCGTCTCAATCATTGTTTACAGAAACATTTGAAAACAAAACTTGCGCAGACGCTTGCATAAAACAACATTGGTGCACTTGCAACGGCCACAGTTACGTAAATCCGAATCATCCTAATGTTAAATTGATATCTCGATTCGTCGTAGACGAAGTAAATCGATTTATCGATTCTTTCGATGAAGGTACGTTGTGTATGAGATATAATTTGAAAAATATAAAAACTTCCGGGGTATCTGAACCTTATTTTAACGATAACAATCGGACGCTTCGTTATTTTTTGGTGATGGTTGAAACGAAACCGCCCGCTATATTTGAAGCTACCGTGGAAGAAGAGGTCGATGGTAACAGTATGAAGCTGTTGGGTGAGGTGAGTAGAGTAGATCGATACGATCCTGTTACTAAATGTATCAAAAATAACGGTTCGTTGAAAAAATATTGTTACTGCGACAGTTTGGTAGCGAGGTTTAAAAATATGTTTTAATAAAAACACTTTTCAAATGTACCGGAAGTCTTAGTTAAAGTGCATCCGTATTCTACACATATGGCCGACCCAATCGATGAACTTGATTGGCAGACTTTGTGGTCACAGTTGAAGCGTTTATGTCCGATATTATTCATTAGCTTGTAAACTCTGTTGTTATCAGAATATTCATTGATTATTGGAGGATGAGAAAAGAGAATGAGTAAACTCCATTGTAATAATTGTTAGAGCAGTTGGATTATCTCGTCAACATGACTTGACCATTCCTGGGTGAGGCCTAACTGGGAACTCGTTTAGCAATCTATAAGTGAAATCCAAAAATATTGGCTAGGGTCTAGGTACTTCAGTGTTGTAATTGAAAGTATAAAATGGGTAGCGCGTTTCAACCCATTTGCTTAAGAGGCCTAAATACAACCGCCATATTGGAAAATATGAGATTACGATTCCTGACTTTAAATTAATTCTAGTCCTTTCAGTGGATATTAAATTTTCTTCTTCCACATATTTTCTCTGCTGATGATATCACTGTTTCTTTAAATATTTTATATTTCTCTTCTTTCATTTGCCCGTTTTTGAAATTTTTCACTTGTTACCTTTTCATCTCTTTCTTTTTGAGTTCATGTATTGCTATGTTACTATATTCTATTTTCTCTTCATCGCTCCCAAGATTTCCTTTCAATTGTGCTGTTCCTAATTTGTGATTGGTTCTCGCTACTGCCTCTTTCAATGTTTGTACTTTTTGAATAGTTTTTATCAAACTTTGGGTATATACAATATAGTCAATCAGACTTCTGGCATTTCTATCTTCTGCTGTAAAAGTGAATTTTTCATCAATTTGTTAGTACCACATCGTATTTTCGATTATTAATTCGTTTCTTCTGCAGAAATCGATCAACTTTTTCCCGTTCCCGTTTATTGTTGATTTATTACAAATAATTTATTATATTCCTGATCAATAAAAAATCATAACAAAGTTGTCATATTACATATTATAATTTTAGTAATAAAATAAATAGGTAATTTTGAGAGAGGAAAAACACAAAAGCTTTGAAATCTGTATTTATAATTTATACGGAGTTTGACAAAAAATCATATCTAAGAGATAACAATTTAATTAGCACAAAATTTAAAATTAAAATAAAAAGAAATTACATATTACATAAAAATTCCAGAATATCATAAAAATAGCCAAAATCGAAAGTTTATATTAATGGTTGACAACACAAATCATCCAGTTGCTTCTCATTCTCAGGATCCTCTTCATTTGAAAATAAAAGTCGTCGTCCTGAAGTGTAATTACGAAATCTTCCACTTAATGCATTATATATTCTTTCTGCAAATATTCGTTTTAAACGTCATCCCAAGTTTTTTCCCATTGTTCCTTATCAAATTGGTCAAATTCAACACGTCATCAAATTTAAACGTCGTATTTTTCATCAGTGCCCATATTTTTTCAATAGGATTGAGCTCAGGATGATATGGTGGTAAACGTAGAACTGAAATGTCCCGTTCTACTATTTTTTATCGGTGGCTTGCTTAATTGAAGTTTTGCATAAAGTTCAGCCTTCGTTTCCTTTTCTTCGAAAAAACCTTAACCAGTTTTTCATAGATGAAAAATTGGGAAGGGATTAGACCATAACATTATGGTAAGAGACATTATCTACCGCAAGGACAAATTTCTTTGTGATCATAAATTTTTCTTCAAGCCACTTGGTGAAATTATTATGATTCATTTGATCATGATATCGAACAATAAATATTTAAACGCGTTACCCTTAACATAAGCACAGAAAATAACAAGTTCACTAACAACTCAAAGATTTAATCATTCATTACGATGAGTAAGAATAAAATGACAATGTTTTCGGTTTAGAGTGTAGATTTCTGGGAGTCTTATATTTATCGTTTGCTTAGGGTGGGGCTACTGTTGACGAAATACTCCAACTGCTCTAGATAGGATAAACTGTTTGACCAAGATCCCATTATTTTTTTCTTGGATCATTATTTAATGCTCGATTTAAAACGCATTTTAACTACCTTAAGTTTCTCTAAAACGTAGAGCTGGAACTACCAAAGAATCATCCTGTATATCATCAGTATTTTTCAAAATTTATATTTTCATTTCGTAACATTGAAGGGTTCTTCTTATACTACCTTTTAGTAGAATATTGCTATCGGAAGAATAAGAAATATTCACTGACTGATAAAAGCGAATGTAAGGCGGGGATTATGATCCACGTTAAAAAACGCACGGTAATAAATCCGGCTTGACAGCAAAAAGTTGGTTCGTTGTAAATATGATTATACATGTGATAATAACTAAATATGTGTACGGTAATAGTTGTCCATGATAAAGTTTCCAATAGGCGTCGTTACATAATTATTTTCGTGGTGTAAGATTAATAAAAATGTTTGAAAGAAATATTATTTTAACTAAATTTTAATATTTTTTGTTAGTTAATGATATAATTTTTTTTGTCAATAATACAAAAAAGAAACTGATAATTTTACGAAACCTCATGAATAACTACGCCTATGATATTTAATTTATTTTGTTACTGCTGTTTGAACTAGGAATTAAGAGATTATTTATATTGTTGATTGTTTTTTATGGAAAAATAAATATTTTACAAAAGTGTGGTTAAAAATTATTAAAATTTCCTATAACATTTTAAATTTCCGCTAAAACATTTTCTTGGACTAATTGTACACCAAGAACTTTATACTCAAAAGAAATTAGCGAGCTATATATTAAACGTTCACAATGGGGTCCTTAAGGAATAAATTCATGTTGGAAAAAATGTTTGACATTCTATCTCTGTTGACAGGTAACAAAAATGACTTTATATATATACACTACTCCAAGAATTTAACGCACCACCAAAAAATATCCAAAAGTTTAAAGTAAATTTTTGTCTAAACTGCTTGTCGGATTTGAATGAATTTTTTTTTGAATGACAGGTTGACACTTCCAGAGAGTTAGTGTACTACTGTATTTGCATACAAACTTATTTTTGTAAAAATACGGGGTGTTGCAATGACAACCTGATTTTTTCATAAAATTTGTAACACCTTGTGGAGTTCAACAGTAACAATATCAAATTAAAATCAAACTGTAGCTTTATCTTTTTGTAACATTTTGTTTTTTGATTTACTCTATTATCTTGGCCACAACAAGAGAAAATCAATTTTATAGCATAACATGTTTTTTATTAAAATTTATTATTCAACTTTAACAACGAAAAACAAAGAAACAAAACGTAAACAAAAGTCAGTAGCGAGTATTTCCGCCTCTGGCAGAAATAACTGCTTGGCACCGACGGCCCATACTTAAAATAAGCGACCGTATATCATTTTGGTCAATTTCTTCCCATATTTCAATCAGTCGCCTCCCCACGTCTTCCAAGGTGTTCAAGTTCCGTTCCTCTCGTAACCTCCTCCCAAGAGTTTCCCAAAGATTCTCTATGGGATTTAAATCAGGGCTTCTAGCTGGCCATGCCATGATATCGATGCCAACTTCCTCTAGATAATTCCTCACAACTCCAGCAACATGAGGCCTGGCATTATCGTGCATCAACATAAATCCTTGCCCTATATAGGGCGCATATGGCATTACATGTTGGTCTAAAACCTCCAATATGTACCTTTCAGCTGTAAGGCTTCCATTATTTATGACCACAAGTTCTGTGCGACCAGTCAAAGAAATACCTCCCCAGACCATCACAGATCCTCCTCCAAATAATGTGTTATTTGAGAAATTACACTGAGCATATCGTTCGTTAGGGCGTCGATATACACGTATGCGCCTGTCATTATTGTACAAACAAAATCTTGACTCATCCGTAAATAATACCTGTTGCCATTCCGCTTCTAACCAGTTACGATGTTCCATGGCAAAATTCAGCCTCGCTCTTCGATGATCTCTAGTTAGAGCTGGCCCCCGAGCAGCAATTCTAGGTCTCAAATTGTGTTCTCGTAGTCGCTGACGAGCTGTTCCACCACAAATTTGTACACCAGTAGCATCTCGAAGCTGGGTTTGAAGGGTCCGGGCTGTTACAAAACGTTGTCTTAATGCCGATAATCTTAAAAAAACGGTCCTGATTAGGGGTTGTTATTCGATTCCTTCCTTGTCCCGGTCTACGACCATGACTTCCAGTGTCTCTATATCTTTGTATAACTCGTGAAACGGTTGTATGGGATACATTAAATCGTCTACCAATTCTTCGGTAATTCCAGCCTTCCTCGAACAATATTAATGCTTGAGCACATTCTTCGCCAGTAAGATTTCGTGTTTCACGTTGCATATTAATTAAAATAAAGGTTTTTATAAAAAAACGTAAGGGCTAACACTAAAAATACACTTCTATGAAATACTTTTTGACACCTGTATTTAGCTAATGACAATTTACTGTAACTTATTGTTTTTCATAGCCTGCTACTCACTTTTATTATTATAAATTTTAATAAAAAACATGTTATGCTATAAAATTGATTTTCTCTTGTCGTGGCCAAGATAATAGAGTAAATCAAAAAACAAAATGTTACAAAAAGATAAAGCTACAGTTTGATTTTAATTTTAAGTTGATATTGTTACTGTTGAACTCCACAGGGTGTTACAAATTTTATGAAAAAATCAGGTTATCATTGCAACACCCCGTATTTATGCAAAAATAAGTTTGTATGCAAATACAGTAGTACAATAACTCTCTGGAAGTGTCAACCTGTCATTCAAAAAAAAATTCATTCAAATCGGACAAGCAGTTTAGACAAAAATTTACTTTAAATTTTTGGTTATTTTTTGGTGGTGCGTTAAACTCTTGAAGTAGTGTATATATATATATATATACATATATATATATATATATAAATATATATATATATATATATATATATATATATATATATATATATATATATATATATATATGAACAAACGAACTAGGTTCGCGGGTTGAACCGCGTTGGAAATTTCTCGACGTTTCGGCTTCCACTTTGAAGCCATTATCAAGAGGGGGGGTAGGTTATTCGTTCATTAATCTAGGAAGTGATCCGATCCCGTAGTCTCAATCTGACTTCTCTACGCAACGAATCTCCCACTTCGACTAAGTCCAAGGCCTCAATCCCAGCAAACACAAAAACATATTGAATACATATATCTTACATATTTTTTGAAATATAAAAGGCCGGCACAGCTAGAGAACAATAATGATATAAGAAATACATATTATAAATTATATCTCAAATATTTCCAAATTACAATGTACCTAATATAGGTATATGTAAAAATGAGATAATATCTAGAGAATATTTATGTATTAAATATTACATAATATAGATGTAACAAAAGTTACCTAATTTTTCTTTTGCCTCACCCCTTACCCAAAATATTTTATTTCATTGAATCTATGAACAAATTCAGCGAAATTCTTAATTTATAATAAATTCAGAAAAATCTGTTAAAACATTATTTTTCATAGATGAAATGTAATAAAATATTATAAAATATTTTTAGTAGTGTTGACGGCCAAAAGATTAAGGAACTATTGTTACTATATTATTCAATACCTACCTTATGAATATTTCAAACTTAAAGCAACATAATACAATTTAATATTTGTATATTGTAGATGGTATTTATCTATCTTTGGAATTTAGTGGCTGGTACTTAGTTACTAAAAAACAGCAAATAGATGCATATAAGTACATTTATTTTATTAACATAAAAAAGAGAAAATAAAAACAATACACCTAATGAAAAAAAAATATTGCAAAACTAAAATATTTAAAAACAATAATTAACCATAAAATTATTCTCTTAGACTTTTCGAGTTCCACTGGTAAGCGTGTTGGCAATATTAAGGGATATTATCCATTGTTTTGAAGGGTTCCAGTTTCGCCCTTTTCCCTCTGGAGTCTCTTTATTTAGCCTTATCCACACCAAGGTGATTTGATCAAAATCCGTGCATGTCATATTAAACTGTTTCAGCAATGATTCTAAAAATGCAGGTATATATTAATTATATTAAATAAATAAATCATATAGTAACAATATCTTGAAATAACTTAATTCATTTTAAGTTCCTCATTTTGTAGTTACTTAATGTCCTAACCATGAGTGAGATGTCTCTATATTATGTATTTCTGGTTCACCGTCACCATTGTAAGATTGTACTACGCATCGTTTTTCTGTCTTATTGATAAATCACAGAAGTCTTTCAATTTTTTTCGCTTTAAACAGTTATTATGCCTAAAATTCATAATTTATATTAATCTAAGTATTCGAATATAAATATCTTTCAACAGATAAGTGTTAAAATTAATCAATCCATTTCAAGATATTTTGTCTTGACTTACTACCTGTGGTCAGAGGATTAAAGATGTGTATTTTATTTGAATTTATTACAAAATCTACTTGAGCCCTAAGTGCATACCTGGGCGGCGGTATTTTTTTCGGAGTAACGACTCCCTACACAGGGAATTATTGTTAAACCATGTCTAAGTTGTAAGTTAAAACGAAAATATTATCTTGAAAAGTACTTTAGTGAGATAGGTATAATGTGATTTCTAATTGTTTACTTCATTGTATATTTTAATATAGTTAACCTTTTTAATACGTTTGTTAATTAAGCTTTTGTTAACGACAGTTGAATGAACGGCTTAATTTGCGATGCCCCTTGCCTGTTGAAAATAATAATAATAATAACACTTACATGATGTGTTCTCCATTCCTCTACAAACAAAACTGAAAACAAACACACAGACAAAACTAACGAAAAACCTTTTAAACCGTTATTATACTTGCAGGTAATGTGGCGTACATCGACTCGTGACAATTTAAAGGTTAGAATATTGAAGAGCTTTCTTCTTTTTCTATAGAAAGATACTAACTAGACGAGGTTCGTAAAAAATACATATGAAATATGTAAAATATTTTATGTAACAAATTTTACGTAATAAATATATATAAAAAAAATTTCATCTTTATGTAGCAGAATTTACATCTTGAATACATATAAAATTAGATTTATCCAATATATAAAACATTTTATAATATAAATATTGAGAATATATAACAAAATTTATAAATATTTTGTTACATATATACTACATAAAAAATATATAAAAATCGTTCCTCCCCTGTTATATATTTTTATGTAACATATACATTTGTGTTTGCTGGGATCTGCCTACTCCTTGGAATTTCAACGAAAAAGGACTTAACAATAAAATAAAAAAAAATAATAAAAGTTGCTTACCAGTTAAATCACCGTAGAACACTACACTCACTACTGGCTTGAAGCCAACGCGGTTCAACGAATATATATATATATATATATATATATATATATATATATATATATTTTGTTATGGTGTAGCCTCCCTTTACATATTTATATATTCCACTTCCATGTGGGCCCATTGTTGTCTATTGCTAGCTATGCGGCCCCAAGTTGATCCTGCGAGTTTCTTTATGTCGTAGTCCCATCTTAAGTTGGGGCGTCTTCTTGGTCTTTTCACGCCTCGGGGATACCATTGCGTTATCTTTGTGGTCCATCTATCGTCTGTCCTTCTAGCGAGATGCCCCGCCCATTGCCACTTTAGGGATCTGATTCTATTTATGACATCTATCACTTGGGTCTTTTGTCTGATCCAATGAAGCCTTTTTTTATCTCTCCTTGTTATTCCAAGCATGCATCGTTCCATAGACCTCTGCGTTACCTGGAGTTTTCTAATTATATCAGTTTTCAGGGTCCAGGCTTCACAGCCGTATGTTAATACTGGTAGTACGCACTGATCAAACGCTTTCTTTTTCAAACGGAGTGACATTCTAGACTAGAAGATGATAGAGTTCTGTCCAAATGTTCTCCATGCTAATTTGATTCTTCTGTTTATTTCTGGAAGTAGAGAGCCTGATATGTGTATTAGTTGACCCAGGTATATGTATTCCTCTACTATTTCCAGGGCAGTCACATAAATTGTTATTTCTTGTGCGTTTATCAGTTCGTTATACATTATCTTGGTCTTACTCAGATTTATTTTAAGGCCTACTTCGTTGCTTGCTGCATTCAATTCATTTATTTGTTGTTGCATTTCGCCAGGGTTACTCGCTATCAGGATCATGTCATCAGCGAATCTTAGATGGTTCAAGTATTCTCCATCTATATTCAGACCTGTGTTGTTCCAGCCCAGTTTTCTGAAGATGCTTTCTAGTGTTGCTGTAAATAACTTTGGTGATATTGCGTCTCCTTGTCTAACTCCTCTGCTGGTGGGGAATTCTGGTGTGCCCTCATATATCCTAACTCTCGCTTTGGATTCCGTATATATATATTTGCTAGGGTCTCAATATATGGCTTGTCGACCCCTTGTTCTGTTAGGGCATTTATTACTGCTCTGGGATATATAGAATCGAATGCTTTCTCAAAGTCGATGAAGGCTAGTGCTAGTGGTTGGTTGTATTCTTTGGTTCGACTGATAACCTCTTTGAGGGTATGGATGTGATCTATTGTACTGAAGCCTTTGCGGAATCCAGCCTGTTCTCGTGGTTGGGCCGAGTCTAGTGTATTTTGTATTCTGTTGTGAATGATCTTTGTGAATACCTTGTACGTCACTGGTAGTAGACTTATTGGTCTGTAGTTCTTAATGTCTTCTTTGCTGCCTTTCTTGTGGATCAACACTATAAGGGCGCTGTTCCACTCTTTAGGTATGCTCCTGGACAGTTCGTGTATAGTTTGGCAAGGTACTTCCATGTTTTAGCTCCTGCATATTTGAGTATTTCGGTCGTGATGCCGTCATTTCCCGCTACTTTGCCATTTTTCATGCTTTTCAGTGCCATTTCTACTTCCTCCACCAAAACTTCTGGTATGGCATCTTCTGCGTGTTCTATTATTTCTTCCAAATTTTCAGGGGCCTTGTATAGGTCTCCATAGAATTTGGCTACTAGGTCTATTATTTCATTCCTGTCTGTGGTTCTTGTGTTTCCATCAGTTAATGCAACTATCTGTCTTTTCCCTATTATTAGTGCCCTTTTTGCATTTTTGTAGCTTTTACGGTTTTCTATTGTTGTTTGTACCAGTTTCTCGTTGTAATTCCTGATATCTTCGGCGATTTTCTTTCGTATCGTCTTGCACAGTTCGGTGTATTCAATTCTTTGAATGTTTGTTGTCTTTTTCATTTCTCTTCGTTTTTGTAATAGTGCTTTTGTTTCCGGAGTTAGTTTTTTGTGTTCACCTCGTTGTTGCAGACCTCCCACTTCTACGGCGCAGTTTCGAATTGTGTTCATCAGTTCAGGGTTGTTATATTCCACTTTTTGTAGTCTTTCTTCTAGTAGTGCTTCATATTGGTGAGAGTTCTCTCTCAGCCTTTCGTTGTTTATGTTTTTCGTTGTGTTGGTTTTGATTAGTCCTGACCTTTCTAGTTTTATATCTAAGACCAGTCGAGCTCTAATTAGTCGATGGTCGCTTCCTGTAGTGAACTTGTTGAGCGTGCTTAGATCTTTTACTGTGTTAATTTTATTGGTGAGGATAAAATCTATTTCGTTTCTGATAGTTGCACCGGGGCCTTCCCACGTCCATTTCCTGTTAGGGTTCTTCTTGAAGAAGGAGTTTGCCACATACATGTTCTGAAAGTGTGCGAACTGTATTAATCTCTCTCCTCTTTCATTCCTTTCTCCAAATCCATATTTCCCCATTCCTTTTTCTTGGTCTTTCCTGTGTCCTACTTTGGCATTAAAGTCTCCCATTATGTATTTGAAGTGACTATTGTCGTTGCTGAGCGCTTGGGTTATTTCATTATAGAATTCTTCTATTTCGTCGTCACTGTGGCTGATTGTTGGGGCGTATACCTGAATAATCTGGATAGTATATCTTTTGGAAAGTCTTAGTGTTATGCTGGCTACTCTGTCTGAGGTGCTTGTTATCCTTATGATTCTATTTTTCCAGGTTTTCTTAATTAGGAATCCTACTCCGCTTGTTCTTCCTGTTGCTGTTCCTTGGTGGTATAGAAGATTCCCTGATTCAAGTTCTATGAGTTCTTCTTTTTTTCGTCTTACTTCGCTAATGCCCATGATATCCCACTTTATTTTTGCTGCCTCTGTTTCCAGTTCCATAATCCTAGCTTGATTAGAGAGTGTACGGCAGTTATAAGTTGCTAGGTGTAATGTAGTCACTGGGTAGTGGTTTAGACTCCGCAGATTCTTAGCACCCTCTGCCCTCGTGGCTGGTTCCCAGGATCTACCCCTCCTAGGGCCCTTCGGGCTTACGGAGAATGAGGGCCGTAACTTGTCCTTGTCTGTCATGCTGGGGTTGTGAGGCGTACCTTACCACGCTGCCTCAATGCGGGTTGGCAAGGGGTGAGGGACGTCGTCCGCCAGTTTTCGCCATTTACTGACGGACCCTGTACTCCCAGATTTTTAGTGGAACTTTTTATTTATGAAAAAGCCCTTACTAGAGTGAGATTCGAACCCCCGTCCTTCAGGTCAAGAAAACCCAATTTCCGGCGCTCTAACGCACTCCGCCATCTGGGGGTAAATATATATATATATATATATATATATATATATATATATATATATATATATATATATATATATATACATCTTACTACCATTTCTGCATCCGATAGAATGACTTTTGCATTTAATCCTGCATCCTCTGTAAACTTACGTCCGTATATCGGACGCAAGACTACATCTTTCGTTTTTGGCAATTTCTGATGAATATTTGTCCCATAGAACATATGGAAAAGATAGACCACCTAAAGTACTATGGTTAACCACCGGTGTCAAATTGCCATCTTTTGCAGATACTTCTATATTTAAGTATTAACCAAGGTCAAATGGACGCAAAGTTGATAGGAAATGTACGAAAAAGGTATAGTTTCAGTTCAACGAATTTCTGCTGGTGGCGCACCAACGGTGGAAACGCAATAAACTTAACTTGTATTTTTTAAAATAGAATATATAGTTGGCTTTAATTCTATTATGTTGCTGATTTTTTAAGCTTTTCAAGAATATATAGTTATTTATTTTCGAAAACAAATTAATAAAAGGCATTCTGTATAATTATGGAATAAACAAATAAACAAAGGCGGAAAACATTTGACAAGTAGGCTTTGAAATAGTTTAATAGTATCTGTAAATAATTCAGTTCGTATGGACTGCGATAATCGGACATCGGACGAACACATATGGTCTCTTGTAACAAGCTCACATCTCCAGCTATACTTTTTTTGCCGACACGACCTTCACTCCAACATTCACAATAGTTTCTCGGCCGTGCAGTGGAAATTGCTACTGGGTTTTAAATATTTTATTTTATTTTGAATAGATACACAGTATCAAATATACGAATTTACCATTTTGTTAAAACACATAACACTCAATATAACTTTATTTTTTAATTTTAATATTAATATTATTTTACAATAAATATCCAAACGTTTTTAAATGTTTCCGAATCTTGTGAAAATAGTTGGATTAGGTTGAAAACGATGGGAGTACCTTTGCAAATATAATTCAGATGCAGCTTCTAAAATTTGTCAAAAGGCTTCGGTATCTGCGTCAATTCTTTCCGCAGATAATACAAAAAAAGCTGCATATTTAACGTTGCTAGAAACAATTTTTTGTCGCGTTATCTTATTGAATAGAAAACGTCCAGGAGAACTGCAGCGATGGTATCCTTACACATACGAAAATACAAACAGCGAACAAGCTACTTACCAGGAATTTAATGATGTAATTTCCCCTACAGAAAGAATTTTGCTGACGAAATTTAAAAGAGTCGTTACAAGAGGTAAACGTGGCCGTGGTGTACCTGTTTTGTTTAGTTCGGAGGTACAAGATCATATAAAAATATTAAACACAGCCCGAACGCATGTTGTTCCTAAAGACAACCCTTTCTTATTTGCTCTTACAATTATTCCATTCACCGATTAATCAATAAATCGAGTAGTAGACTAACTAGTCGACTACTCGAATAGTCAAACTTCCATTTGTAATATTTAGAGAAGCCCTTTACAACTAAGAGGCACGCGCTTGGGTAAAGCAGATATAATATCATACAAGAGCAGCAGTTTATTCAAAGTTGCTGTGCTGGTAAGGAGATATTAAAGCAGTCAACAAATCTATTAGGCGACTAACTGATTAATCGACTATTCTATCAATCCAATAACCGTTTAATGGACTATTCTTTTAGTCGACTAATCGATTATTCGACTAATCAACTAATCGAATTTTCGACTATATTAATTGATTTTAAAAACCCGCGACATTCGGTTAATCGATTTTTTTTGTCAGACTCCTAAATCTTTTTCTACAAGCTATAACACAAGATTGTTGCCAGACAATAAGACGTCATAAAATAGTTATCAAACTATTTTACCTACGACCACCCCTGTAAGTAGTCAAAAACACACAGTCGGAAATCAATGTAAGACGTCTATTACCCACGGTAAAACAAAACGCACGGCTGTAAAGTAAATCGCACGGCTTCCATAGCAACCACTTAGCTACTGTCAATAGACGTAGCCATTTTATTCAAAATGTATTACTTGATATTTGACGTTGAATTTTATTCTATATATAAATGGTAGATGAAATTTATTAG